>JALJEV010000367.1:0-2400000 GCA_026586105.1 Hylodesmum podocarpum | reverse complement strand
GTAAATGTTCCGTGTACGATGACATAAAAGACTGCCACATAACATGTTTCATTTAACTTAATGATCAGCCATTGTAATAGCCTTTTGCCAAAATTTTATTTCATGAAACTTCATAGTACATACAAAGCTTCCATATACCTTAGCAAGTACTAGTACTAGTGCTCCAATGTTAATGCTTTCCTTTTCTTGTACAAAGTCATTACGTCTTGCGATTGTTAATCAGACCTAACTTTTACATTTGTTGATTATGAAGGAGTATGTTATTGGACTCTATAATTAATATATCATGCTCTGCTCTTAGCATTTTGTGCTTTGGGGTTTCTGAGTATCTTTTTAAATTATTGAATACATGGACTTAACTTGTGCTAATGCTTGGGAAGTTACTCATTGCAATTTGCAAGTTAATTTCACATCTAACTTACTAGCAATATTGCGGCTGATCAAGCTTTAGGATCTAGGTACTAATTAATATTTAAAATTTTGCAGCGGCGTCTACTTAACTTCATAGGAAAGGCTCTTGTGGAAGATGTTATCCCAATCCTCACTGTTGCTTTCCATTGTCAATTGAGTCAACTTGTTACTCAGTGTATTGACAGGGTGGCCAGATCAGACCTTGATCAGATTTCAATTGACAAAGAGCTTCCTCATGAACTCTCAGAGAAAGTTAAATTGCTTCGCCGCAATCCTCAGCAAGATGTTGAAAATGATGCTTCTGTAGTGGATGCTTTGTCTCTCAAACGAATCACTAGAATACACAAGGCATTGGACTCAGATGATGTTGAGCTTGTTAAACTTCTTTTAAATGAGTCAGATGTTACTTTAGATGAAGCCAATGCTCTCCATTATGCTGCAGCCTACTGTGACCCCAAGGTTGTTTCTGAGGTACTTGGTTTGGGTTTGGCTAATGTCAATCTCCGGAATACTCGGGGGTACACAGTGCTTCACATTGCTGCCATGCGCAAAGAGCCTTCCATCATAGTATCCCTACTTACAAAAGGCGCTTATGCTTCAGATGTGACTTTTGATGGTCAGAGTGCTGTTAGTATTTGTAGGAGGTTGACAAGGCCAAAGGATTATCATGCAAAAACAGAACAGGGGAAAGAAACTAACAAAGATCGGATATGCATTGATGTTCTCGAAAGAGAAATGCGGAGGAATCCAATGGCTAGGGATACCTGTATGTCTTCACATGCCATGGCTGATGATCTCCACATGAAGCTACTATACCTTGAGAACAGAGGTATGGTGTCATGGATAATATTATTTGCTTATTGCTTGTGTTCTATAAATTTCCGTCATGGTTCCAGCACCTAGGTTTTTAAATGCTTTGTTTTACCACTTTTGAGTGATAACTTCCCAAACTTGTGTCACACGATCACTTTATACTGGAAATAGGAATGATATGATTGCTCATAGTTACATTCTTCTTTTCTTTCTCCCTCTATATTTAACCCCTCTTTACTTGTTCATAATCAAGAACCTTGATTCCCCTTTTGGAGGAAAATTATTTGTGCAAAACACCACCTGAAAACAATGTTATCAATGGTGGAAGGCTGAAACTCTGCCACATAAACATGCCATTGCAGCTACCTTCTTAAATGGGCTATGTATATACTGTGGAATATCTGTGGATAATTTCTCCATTCCAGTTACGACAATTACTATTCAAGGAGAGAAGTTTTATTTTAAATGAAGAAACACTGAAACCACCCTTCTTATGGCTGAAAGATTGGAGAGCTAGTCTTTATCAAAATATTTTTCTCTCTTTAGATATCTGTTGTATCATGTATGGCTCCTTTTAGAACATTGTTTAACTGTTTTGTTTTGGCTTATTTTATGCTCAAACCTTCTAATAGTAAATATTGCTGTCTACTGAAGTGGCATTTGCAAGACTTTTCTTCCCTTCAGAAGCCAAATTAGCCATGGACATTGCCCATGCTGAGACAACATCTGAGTTTGCTGGTCTTTCTGCATCAAAAGGTTCAAATGGCAACATAAGGGAGGTTGATCTCAATGAGACTCCTATAGTGCAAAATAAAAGACTTCTGTCTAGGATGGAAGCCCTTATGAAAACAGGTACTTGCAATCCCTATTAAAGTTTAATTTTAATATCCTGTAACCATCTTTTGTAATTAAGAAATTGTTTTTTTCCCCCTTTCAATATATCGTTTGGTGTCAATTTCAAATGATCATTTGATTTATTGACGCCCTTAACCTGCCTGATGATCATATAAATTCTTACCCAGTTGCATAGTGAGATGAACTTTGTTTCATGCAACCTTTCATTTGGCACAGGCTTTGTAACCTTTCATTCATTTACCTGGATACTCAGTTTTTGTTAATGAGGTTGGCTCAGTAGTGAGGGGTTCTGTAGTTTGCTTGAGATCCCAATTTTTCAAATCTCAGTGTCGCCGATGACACACCAAAAAATAATGAACTATTTTCATGTCAGGACAGCTTTTTAAGATGCAAAATCTTGATTCTTTCCTCATTTGTGATTGTTTCTCTAGCAACTTGTCTAATGTTCTATGTTGTTGTGGTGGTGGCAGTGGAGATGGGGCGGCGCTACTTCCCGCATTGCTCAGAAGTGCTAGATAAGTTCATGGAGGATGACTTGCCAGACTTGTTTTACCTCGAGAAGGGGACTCAAGAAGAGCAAAGAATCAAAAGAACACGTTTCATGGAGCTCAAAGATGATGTCCACAAGGCATTCAACAAGGACAAGGCCGAGTTTAGCCGCTCTGGGATTTCATCTTCATCATCCTCATCATCCCTCAGAGAATCTGTTGTACATAACAAGGCTAGGAAAGTTTAATAATTAAAACTATACATAGTGTTTTTGATTTAGACTTAACATATAATATAGTGCAAATTTTCAAGGTGATGGATCCTTCATCAACTCGTCTGTAAAATTGTGAATGCAGGAAAGATGTCTTGTATCTTGTGTAAGTATAAGCAACATGCACAAGTATTTTCAAAATAATTTTATATGCTTTTTGGTGGAGAAACTTAGGGTCATTTTTTTAAGAGAAATAAAATATTTAAGATCTTAGCTTTAATTGTATGGTTTGCTGGAGAGTTAGTGGAATATTACAGTTGTATAATATTCCACTTAGGAACAAAATTTTGGAGCAGATTCTTGGGCAAAACATGGTTTATGCATGCACTTAGAAACACATGTTTTTTATGTTGTTCCTGTTTCTCTTTCGCTTCATCTATTGGCTGATTATGCAGCAGTGATTTTTGTCCTTTGTTTATAATTAAAAAATATCTTGACGCATTTTTGTGAATTTAGCTGAGCCGCACACACAATATTATGATGCCACTTCAAGTTGAGCTATGTAGGTAAATATCTTATCTTTCTTTATCACAATCGCATTAAAAATTGCATTCTCATATACCTTTCTATTTATATTAATTTAATATTTTAAAAAATAATTTATTAACTTATAATCAATTTAATATTTTAAAAAATAATTTATTAACTTATAATCATAGGCGAAGCCACGTTTAACCATAAGGGCGTCCCCCTCCCCAAAATTTCATTTTTTTTCTTATATATATATAATAATAATAATAATAATATAAATAATAAATATTTTAAATAAATAATTATAATTCTGGTATTATAATTTTAAATAAATTTATAATTATAATATTATCAAAATAATTATTGTAAATAATAATTATAATATATATAAATAAATGTTATATATATATATAAATAATCATTTATAATAATAAATAATATATTATATATAATAATAACAATAATAAATTTTAATTTTTGACAATTTTTTATTTTTTATTTATAATTCTATATCTAATTTTAAAAACATACATGTTTAAAGTTTCTATTTGAATGATTTTTAATTTTAAAATTTTTAATATTCATCTTTCTTTTTAAATGATTTTTAGTTTTAAAATTTTTAATTCTCATCTTCCTAATTAAATGATTTTTAGTTTCCAAACTTTTAATATTTATCTTTAATTTTAAACTCTCATCTAAAATAATTTTTAGTTTAAATTTTTTTAATATTTATCTTTAATTTTAAAATCTCATTATCATATTATATATTTATTTAAAAGATTATTGATCATAACAACAATTTTTAATTATTAATGATGTATTTTTTATTTATACAGAAATTATAAATAAATAAACTAAAATAAATTTAATTTACTTTTTAAAAGTGCACTCTCAATTTTAAGAAATTAAATAAAAAAATGTAAAAAATAATAAATTAAAAAGAAAAAAAAAGTGAAATGAGAAAATATTAGCCTCTCGTCTTTAAATTCTAATTCTATTTTGTTAACTATAATTTCTAATTAGTATGATAAATGCATGACAATTAAAAGTTCATGAATATATATTAAAAATATTATTGCAGTTAATAAGTTTATATTTTTAAAAGCCTTTAAAAAATAATAAAATTAAAATGAAAAAAAGAAAAAAGAAAATAAAAATTTTAAAAAATTCACCAGTCTGGCTCCGCACTGCTTATAATATTTAAAGAATTTGAATTTTTAGA
This sequence comes from Hylodesmum podocarpum, assembly GCA_026586105.1. Taxonomy (NCBI): domain Eukaryota; kingdom Viridiplantae; phylum Streptophyta; class Magnoliopsida; order Fabales; family Fabaceae; genus Hylodesmum; species Hylodesmum podocarpum. The sequence continues at coordinate 2,395,468 of JALJEV010000367.1, read as the reverse complement.
CAAGTATTCCAAGTTAATTACTTTCTATTAACTTTTTTATTAACTCAATTATTTATTTTTCCTTGTATATTATTTTGATATTTAAAATTGGATATGAAATTTAAATTTCAAATTCTATAATGAAAATTAAGTTCTGTCGTTAATTGTTTTACATTTTTAAGATTCTTTTTTTTTTCAATCACATCTACTCTTTTATTATTATTATCATCAATCTTTCTACTTTTTCATTTTTCTAGTTGCACTTGAAGCGTAAGATTTTCTCCCGAACCACTTCTTTTAATATATTTTTTTCTACTTTTATTTTCTTTTTTCCATTTTCTCTTTTCATTTACTATATCGGTAGAAACCATCGTTTAGCATCACTATTGTCGCATGCAAGGAGAATGAAAGAAAAATTATTATCGAATCTAACTATCAATCTTTCAGAAACACAGTATATTTGTGTTAATTTTCTTTCTCTTGATCTTCTTTTTTCCATTCTTTCTTATACAATTTTTTCAGTATCTGTTTGTTTTTTTTTTTTTTTGGCATATTGATATTTTAAATCTATATCTAAAAAAGGAGAAATTCATCTATATAAATACAAATGTCCTACATTAATCCCACCCAAAAAAATTGAAAAGAAAAATAATATATAATATTAATTAAAACTATTTTTGTCAAATAATTTAGACTCAACCTCTACGAGTCACTCAAATTATACTATTGTTATACTCACTATAATATTTAAAAATATATAAAATAATACAAAAAAATTAAAAATTTCATATTATAATAATTTATTTAAAATAATATCAATATATTATTAGTATTAATTAAATATCACACTGAACCATCAAGATTTTGTCGATTGCCTGAATGCCTCATGTCAGGTGTCAATCTATTTGTTTCAGTCAATTTGTTGCTTATTTTCTTCTTAAGAAAACCTTATCCAAATCTAATCAAATAGTTTTTTGGTTTCTTAAATGATTGTCTTTGAGTTTATATTTATAGTAACTTTTCTCATTTATTAAAGTTAATAATAAAAGTATTCTAATGAAAAAAAAAGGCAATATTAACATCTTTATTGTGTTTTGAAATATAATTCTCAGACAATTTTTATGTGTGAATTATCCAGTTAGTAATTTTAAGACACCTCGTTAGGGATATGTTTTTTTTACACATGAAACATTAAATTTAACATCAGTTTAAAACGAACCAGCGTGAAGTTAAAATAGGAATGGAACCACTTCATGCTACATCTGTAATGCTGTCGTTTGTGCAGGTAACTGTTTCATTCCCAGCTATGTGATATTTGTATTTATTAGAATTGTTAGGTCCTTCAAGTTGAATCAATCTTAGGGTTTGTTGAGTTATGAAGAAAGATGTAATAAAAATAAGAAAGAATAAATGATTTTTTTTAGCACAATAAAATTTTTGTAAAAACATGTTAAAATTAGACGAATTTACATGTTTATCTTTTTTTGTTGGGTGAGATCATAAAAAGGTAAGAACGTGTAAAAAAGAAAATACTCTATCTTCATCTAATTCTATATATTGATTAACAAAAAAAATATGTTTAAACCCTAACATGAAAAAACAATTTCTTAAAAATTTACTTCCAAGCCATCGGTTTCACAAGGAGTAAGATGCTGTGAAAACTTATAAAGAAGTTTTCCATACGATTTTTATAGATAAAACTTGTTTGGAAATCTTTTGAACTATTTTACCCTCACACTGAATTAATTAGAAAAAATATTTAATATTCAATTATAATAAAAATCAATCAATCAATTATCTCATAAAACACACACATATATGTATATATATATTAATTTTATTTTATATGATAATTAGCAACTAAATGTTCCTCTTAATTAAAATATCTAAGTGGAGATAGTTCTAAATTACTTTTATATACACGGGGAATATAACTTTTGTAATTGTTTTATCATGTATGGATTATTTTACATCGGAACATAATCCACTGATATGTTGGTTTCTTTAAAATAATAGTCTCTTATTGTTAATGTGAGGGTTTAAATTGTAATTTTATTTTTAAATTTTAAATCTTATTCTTGAACGGAAATTTTTTTGTTTTGATATTTTCTTTTTATTGATAAGAGAATTTAAAAAATTTTAACTTTTAAATAAAGTTTCTCGTTTGCGCTTTATGAATGAAAAAAATGTGACTAGTATGAGGTGCTTTAATGATTAATTATTGATTTTTTTTAAAAATTATTATTATTAAAATTGATAGGTCAAAGATATTTTGCACTTACAATATTGTAAAAATATATTGAAAATCTATTATTTTACTCCATTGAGATTATTTAGATTATCCTAAGTAAAAGAGGAGTGAAACAATCTAATTACGTATAATTGATCTATAATATACATGATATTTATTAGATGCTTAAACTAAATTAAACAATCTCAAATTTAAAAACAAAAATTGGAACATCGTTAACTTAATCTAAAAATATTAAGTTATTTAGCTTATTTTAAGTTAAATAATCTTTAAGAATCTAATCTAATTAAATTATTTAACTTATTTTTATTTAGGATAAATCACACATCTGTTCTACTTAAAAATAATGAAGTGAAAGTCTACAAAGAATGTTACCAATATACCCTTATTCTAATTTTCGATCACTACTATCTAGAGAATTACTGTGATTTGTATTAACCTTTCTAGTAAGTGTTTTTAATCATTTCATTTCGAACAAGTCAATGAGAAACAAAACAAATTAAAAAAAAAAAAAACAAAAGAGAAACCTAAGCACCACATGTTAACAATTTACCCATAATATATATATATATATATATATTTGCGGTTTGTTGTAAAGTAAATTTAAACAACTATCTATCTTAAAGAAGAATCAGCAGAACAACACAAGCCACTCTTCTTACCAGAAAATAAATAAGATTTGTTTTAAAACAAAATGTAAAAAGTTTTATAAAAGATACTGCGTTGTCACTGAAATAAATTAAAAAAACAATTTAAAATTAAAGTTTATTTTTAGTTGTAATAAATAACACACCTTTTTGTTGCTATCACTTATCGACACAAAAGTACTTTTCTGTTTGCACTAAAAATAAATTATTCAATAAACCAGAAACTGTTTAGAAAAACAAAAGGCAAAAGCGTGGTCAAACAAGAAAAAGCATCACAAGTGAGTATTAACTAAAGCCACTATCTGCAGCAGACCAACACAAGCCATACATATTACTTAACACTACATCAAATAAAATCTTTATTAAGAAAATCAAATATACAAAGTTTAACAAAAGGTACTGTGTTTGATTGTCGTCAATGAAAAAAGCAACAATTTGAAATTACGATATCATTTTTGGTAGTACAAAATACTTTCTATTTGCTATTGTAAATTGACACAAAAGTACTTTTTTGTATGCTCTAGTTAAACTATGCCATTTGCAACTTGCAACTTGCAAGGGACTGTTTTCTAGATATATTGCAGCCATGGTTAAATTATGCAATTTGCAAGTGATTATTGTCTCGAATTTGAGTCTTAGTATGTACTTGTGTTACAAATTTGAAGAGAAAGTTTTGTTGATAATAATTTTGTTCAACTTAAGTAGAATTGATTCCAGTGAAGAATACTTATTGTACATGAAATTTTTTTTTATAGCGGCAATTTCACTGAGCTGGTTTGTCCAGAAGGTTGTTTGCCTTTATAGAACAGAACTTTATATTTAAAAATATAGCTTAAAAGATTCACCATTCACCGTTCACCAAATCCAACTCTTTGTTTGTCTTCATTGCTGTGCCTCTATTCTACTATAGCTAATCTAGCTGTCCCTGTGTTATCTTATATTTGTTTTGAGTTCCAAGAATGTCATTGAAGCCTTCCTTGCTTCAAACTTCTCTTTCAACCAAAGTCTCATTCACCAACATATGGCTTCCTTAGGGGAACTTCCTTCACAAGAAGGACACTTCAGCCACTCACTCTCTGCCCAATATGCAGCAACAACACCAGAGAGGTCTGAACACAAACTTTCACAACATGAGAGAAAACCACTTGCTGCATACATTTGTCATGATCCAAAAAGCCTTGGTTCCTCTAAGCAAAAGGCAGAGAAGGCCACAGCACGAAGTGCGTCTTCTTCTCAATTCAAAAGGGGTGGTGGTTCACCTTCAGAAAGATCAAATTCTAAGTCACTGGTTTCAGCTGATTCAAGAAGGGTTGGACCCTTGATGGATGATGTTGCCATTGGAGCAGTGATTGCTATCCTCAGTGGCTACATAGGAAGATATGTGAAAGATGATCATTTCAGGAAAACAATCAGAGAGCGGTGTAGTTCTTTCTTGGACAGAAGAAAAAGAAGAAAGGATTCAGGTGATGAGATTTTTGTGAACTTGGAATTAGGTATAAAGAAAGTTGATAGATTGGTTGAAAATCAAGGAACAATGGAACAGGTGACGCTGATCAAAAGTTTAAGGAATTCCATTGAACTTTTAACCATAGTTGCTAGTTCAAATTCAAAAACTGCCAAAGATGCTTCAACTCGTGGTGCACCAAATTCACACCTCTCAGCTTGTGCTCAACTTTACTTGGCAATAGCTAACAAGCTGCAGAAAAATGATAGGGTTTCATCCAAGCATTTACTTCAAGTGTTTTGTGATTCACCACATTTGGCTAGAACCTATCTGCTTCCTGACCTTTGGGAGCATTTGTTTCTTCCCCATCTTCTCCATGTTAAAATTTGGTATAGCACTGAGCTTGAGTTCCTTTCAAATGAAGCTCATGGTGAGAAGGAAAAGAAAATGAAAGTGCTGAGCAAAGTTTACAATGAAAAGATGGATTCTGGGACTGTTTTGTTTGCTCAGTACTACAAGCAATGGCTTAAAGTTGGGGCTAGTGAGCCTCCTCTTCCTAATATCTCTTTGCCATCAAGGCCAAGTTACAAATCATCAAGAAGGTCTTCAGATTCCTTTGTTTTAAATTCCTCAATCAACCCAAACTTGTAAGTGATATCAACATCTTACGTTCACCACAACAACCATTTATTTTAGAGACAAATATATGCAATTTGTAGTTATGTATGTGCTTTTATGTTGATGATTCTTGAAACAGATACAAGACAGTGTTTGGGTCCAAACTAGAGCAGCAACCTACTGGTCTAGGTGACCAAAATGGAGTGTTGGCAATCACTACAGGTACAGAAATTAATGAAAAGTTGCGTGTAGATGAACACAAATGCAGTTCAGTTCAGGTTATTTTCTGAGCCTTTAATTAATAGATAAAAACCTTCTGGTTCAAAATATAGAATTTTCATTTCATATATCTAATCTCCTTTGTCATTGTTGACAGAAAGATGATAGGGTACTTGTCGGAAGATCACGAGGCCAACTTGGCAAGAATCAAGCTCAACTATGGCCTACGTCGCAGAGATTGGACTATCTTCAGTGCCTTTCTTGCAGGTTCATACCAAAGGAAAGCTTGGAGAACAGAAACCATAGATCCAAGAATGCTTCAACTGTTCTTTCAAGAGACTTTGTCGGAGCTATTACAACTTTATGTTCATCAGATGTTCTGAACGAATGTGAATTCGCTATTCGTGTGGTTACCAAAGCTTGGTTGAACTCTCCTGGTGTTCCTCCCATTGAAGAAGCACTGACACAACCCAGTGTAGTTGAAGCTATGCTTGAGGTGTTATTTTCCTCAACTGAGGACGAGATCCTTGAATTGATTATATCAATTTTAGCAGAATTAATTGGAAGGAATGATTCAATTAGACAATTTATTCTGAACTCTGATCCTCAACTAGAAATATTTGTGAGGCTTCTGAAAAGTACTAGTTTGTTTCTAAAAGCTGCAGTTTTGCTTTATCTGTCAAAGCCAAAGGCAAAACAGATGCTATCTTCAGAATGGGTGCCACTGATACTCAGAGTGTTGGAATTTGGTGATAAATTGCAGACCCTCTTCACAGTGCAATGCAGTCCTCAAGTGGCAGCATTTTATGTTTTGGACCAACTTCTTACTGGTTTTGATGAAGACAAGAACTTAGAAAATGCAAGGCAAGTTCTTTCACTTGGGGGATTGACCCTGCTAATGAGAAGAATTGAAGGAGAGATTCATGAGAGAAATAATGCTGCAATGATAATTTCATGTTGCATTCGCGCTGAAGGAAGCTGTAGAAGTTTTTTAGCTGAAAACATAAACAAGACTTCATTACTTGAACTCATAGTTCTTGGAAGTAAACAAAATTCTAGTGGCTATGCCTTGTCTGTGTTAGCCGAGTTGCTCCACCTTGATAGGTATGTACTTAGCAGTTATTTTTTATTTTTTCTGTTGGTTTACCGTTTTTTTTCTATGTGAAAATGTTGAGAGGGCTGTAATTTCATGCAGAAGAACCAAGACTTTAAATTTATTGAGAGGACTTAAAGATGGATGGGGTGGCTTAAACGTAATGCACATTTTCTTCATTTACCTTCACAAGGCTCCACAAGAAGAACGCCCCATAGTGGCTGTGATATTATTGCTTCTTGATCTTATGGTAATTCTTTTTCATTCAACTTAGTAGTGCTCATGTGGAATTATTGGTTATGCACAAACAATGATTTAAGTTCAGTGACTCCCATTTTTTTTTTCTCAAAAGAGTACCTTTTAGACCCCCTCTATTAGTCTATGTTAAATTGATTTACATGTCTTGAAGAGTTCACAAATACAATAGCAGTTGTGTTGCAGGAAGATCCTTTCAAGGGAAGCTTATATAGATCAGAAGCAATTGAGGAACTTGTAGCAGCTTTAAATTGCCAAACATGTAACGACAGAGTGCAACAGCAATCAGCCAAAGCTCTACTCTTATTAGGAGGCCAATTTTCTTATTCAGGGGAATCATTAATGGAAAAATCACTTTTACAAAAAGCAGGTTTTAGAGAAATTTGCTTAGATGATTCATATACGGGCAAGGAAATTGTTATTTTTGATCCAACTCACAAGGTAAATTTTGGTTAAAAACCTAGAATTTAATTAGAATGTACTAACAGTAAAAAGGTTTTTCACATTGTCATATACGGTAAGATTGTTAACTTTTGGTCATATCTAGGATGGTTTCTAATTATTTGACAATAGAAAAATCTTGACACATGAAAATTAAACTATGCAAACTATAATCATGTAATGTGTTATGTTTAAATTGCTTGTCTTCACTTCACACATGATAGCATGCTTCTAGTACTGACCACATCAAAATTATTGATCGGTTGTGTCATTGAGTAGAATGTGGAGGAGGAAGAAGCAGAAAGTTGGCAAAAAAGAGCAGCTTGTGTCATGTTGAAAAATGGAAATAGGAATTTACTGTCAGCACTTGCAGATTCCATAGCCAATGGCATTCCATGTTTAGCAAGAGCAAGCCTTATAACTATTTCATGGATGAGCAGCTACCTCAACTTAGTTGAAGATAGAAAGTTGCCACCAATGGTTTTCTCAATCTTAAGACCACAGTTGCTACAATCCTTGAATTATGATAAAGATGTTGAGGAAAGAGTGCTAGCATCATATTCATTGCTACATATTGTAAAATATTCAGGTAAGAAAACTTTTGCCATTTCCCAACCTGTGCCAAACTTAACATTTTGTCTTGAAAGGATTAGTAGTCTCCATTTTTTCCCTCAAACTTTATATTTGGCATCATGGACTCTCTCAATAAAAATAAATTTTCATATACCAATGTCAATTAATTAAAAAAACACTTTAAATAGAACTTCTAATGTAATTATTACAATAATCAACATTTTTCATTTGTATGGCAATAAAATGATTGTATGACATTGTAAAACAACTTTATACTACAATGTAATTTAATTAAATTCATGAACATATGGCTGTATAAGTGATTCTTGTTATAAAATTTATATCCTTGTTAGAATTTTCTTCATTTTCATCTGTCCTTACTTTTTAACATTATTGCTAGCAGGATGTGTCTCTGACCTAAGATCCCTGGACAAAGACTCACTCACACATCTGAGAAATCTCTCCCTAGTGACGTGGACAGCCAATGAGCTCATCTCAATCTTCTCAAAAAGCAGTTTTCAATTAAGACAATGATTAGCAAGCTTCATTTTGTTGAATTGAATCTTTCAATGTTGTTTCTTTTTTCATAAAAGTGCAATTGTAATCATCCTTGAGTCTTGTATAGTCGTTTGAGTTTGAAAGGGAATATTTCCATCAAAAGAAACAATATATGTGTTTTATTCATGATACTATATCTTATGATTTCACTTTCTGAAAAAATTGCCTAACCAAATAAAGAAACTAGTAAAAAATAAGGGGGTGTCCAAAAAATGAGTTGAGTGGTAGAACATGTCCAACTTAGTTTGGTATCAATGTCAGTGTTATCTTTGTTCCTAGATTACAAAATTTGTAGTACTAATGCCACATGTTTTCACTCACTCACGTGGGTAGAGGACATGCAAGACAAAAGAGTAAACTTCAATTTTTATTTTATTTGTTTACACATGGATAACAACTTATCTCTTACGTAGTTTTTCATGTGCAACTGTTTGCCCCAGATCACGACAGGGTGAGCATCCATCTCTTCATATCAGCAGAATCTCACAAGGTTTAAAAAAAATCTTTCTTTCTTGTCAATAATAGCACTATAGCAGACACACTGCATCGAATAATTTGTGATATAGTTGGATGGTTATGTGAATATGATGTGATCATTCACTCTAAGAAACCAATTTGGAGGGAACAGCTCTTTGATTTTTCGGTAATATCCAACCTTAAAAATGGCTCTTTTCAAGACTAAAAATAGGATATGATATGTATATTTTGAATTGTAACATTTATTAAAGAATGTAATTAAACAGTCAATTTATTCATAAAAATATAATATATATATATATATATATATATATATATTTATCTTCATATTTTATAAATATAATATTTCTCTTTTTTTATATTATTCTTTATATTATAACCGGTTCTATCTGGATTGTAGTTATTTAATAAATATATTTTTATAAAATGAGACAAACCATATATATAATTATTTGTGTGTTAATTGTTTTCTAATAAGAATTTAAGATCACATTTCTAGGAACTCAAATTCGAGATTATTGAATAAAATATAAAATCATATCAGTTAATCCACATGCAAGATAATATATGAATAAAATTTCATTAAAAGATTAAAATCATTTTATGGTAAAATCTTATGATAACTGAAGCTAAACCAAATAATTATTCTCCACTTGTTTGATTGTTTTAATGGAAGCATGCTATTGTGTACTTTGTGGTAAATACTTGTGCCAGTCATCAATCATTCTATAATTATGATGCCGTCACAAAGAAGACAAATATCACGTGACTACAAAATCAATCAATTCAGTGTCATCTTTGATATATATACCCACAGAAACTCTACTTAGGCTTTCATTCTCAATGGGAAATATTTTTCTTGTGAGAGAAATATTAACAACACCTTATTTAACATATATTGGTATTTTTTTAGTTAAAAGTTGTGAGATTTATCTTCTTGGTTAGGAAGTAAAATATTAATCAAAGAACTATCCTTCTCTTCTTAGTTATTGTTTTCTTTGCATAATTAGAAAATATTTAAGTCTAGTTCTCTACAAGTTCATTTTTAGGTGAAGAAAATAAGAAAGTAATAATAATTTTTATTTAAAAGTTAAAATTAATTTTTTATTGGCTAATTTGTAGAATCTCATTTTTAATTTTTTTTAAAAAAATGTAAAATTTTCTATAAATTACCTAATGAAAAACTAGTATTAATATTTAAATAAATAAATTTTATTTTTTTCTTCTTATTTCTTCCCATATCAATCCTTAAAAAAAGCAAATAACCCATTAAACAGACTCAAAATTATTAGTTAATCATTTATGTCACACTACAAATTAAATAAAGAAAATTTGACTTTCATAAAAAATTCATTTTTTAATAAATTTCAATCAAGTAAAAAGCTTATGGATAGTGTCCAACTATATATGTCATTTCTCTATCCTGCTAGGTTAATTCCTACTCATCTTGAGGCCTAGAGCATCATCCAATTGGGGGACCCCAATGAATTTTTGGCAAGTGTCTCTTGATTGGACCAGAAAATTTTGCATCACACATCAATCAACAAATGTTACATGTGACTAGTGTTGAATTTGGGATAAGTTGGCACCCATTATGATAATGGCTAGTCACCCAATGTTTCTTCCATTGTCGTCTTAGAGAAACCCATCTCATCCCTATGTAAAAACACAAGCACTATATAGCAATCCAAGCACAAAATTTAGATCAAGTACATTATCAATCTCTATGGTCCCCCTCTAGTTCTTCATTGCATTGTCCACGTCATCACGTGCAAGTCATTATTACAATTTTTTGTATGCAATGTTGGAATAATGTAATGTATAAGCCTTGTGTGCATATGCACCACAGTTCAAACTTTCTATCTACTCAAGAACATGCCACTAAGAGAATATTAGGGAGGGACCACAAAATGGAATTGCACCTATGGTTAAGACAAATTGGTAAAAATGGAATTGTAAATTTAATTTGATTTAAGATTCCTCTTTTGACATCACATAATCCAAGGCTTGATGAATCATTTAAAATTCTTGCATACTTTAGTGTTGTGACTTTTGAATATGAGAATGTCTTATTTTGGTAATAATACATTCATATCATAACTCATGAATGAGTTATTTAGTCAATGGACTTACAAGCTAACTCACCTTAAGCTTATTTCAAACTAAATTTGTTTCCTTTCCATTTGAAGTTTGTTTAAGAGTCTACTTAGTTTTTTAAAAAAAAAAACATGCTTTATATAATTTAAAAGTCTTTTAGACTTGATAGGAGACTATTCAAGTAAAATAGAATAGACAATTATGACAACATAAAACATTTCATTTTACGAAAAATAAAAATGTGTAGACTGTAGAATATAAAGAGAAAGAAAATGAAGATTGACACAATGTTGACACTTGTAAAATAAAATTTTAACAAGAGAGACAGTAATAATAATATGAACTAAATTTCTATCATAATGATTATGTATTTATTGGTTTGTTTAACACTTAAGCTTGTTGACCTATGTAGAAGTTTGGTAAATGTTAAAACTACACTATCAAACACTTTCTTTCTAACACAAAATATGTAATTTTCATTCTCCAAAGTAAAGAGATTCACATGAATTTTAATCAATATGAGAGAAAGTGTGGAAAAAAAAAGTCATAGAATAGGTCGTTTTGTCTCTGTAATAAATTTAGGTCTATTAGCATATTTAAGGATAGTATTTTTTTTTTTTAACTTATCTTAGAGGTTATCAAGTATGCTTTTAAATTCTTATCCAATATAGTTGTTTTAAAAAGTTCACCCCAAGTTTAAATTGTATGAAGTTTAGGTTGGTGTAACCCATTTTTACCCCTTAGGTATATGAAGTGTTTCCACGTTGATGTAATCATAATACATTGAATTGTCATCTTAAAAGACACGTTCAGTTACAAAACATGAAACACAGTTCACATTGCCAACATGAATTTTCAGAAAAAGGTATATTTATTAACTAACTTTACTCTTCGCAAGTCATCTATAATATGCAGATAATCAGCCAATTTATTCACATTATATATATATATATTTTTTTCTTTTTAATATTTTATATACATACGTATTTTTCTCTCTTCCTTCACATTTTATACACGTATGTATTTTTCTCTCTTCATATCTTATAACTAGTTGTCTATATATTGCAGTTGTCTATTAAATATTTTTCTTTATTAATTGCGAAACAACAAATCCTAAGCCCCGAAATATTTTCCTTTTTTGTTTGTCCAGTGAGCTAGTGATACACACCAGGCCCGAAACGAAGGCCCAATCCATGAAGTTTATCAAAGCAACGAAGACCTATAAATAGACTGTTTTACTTCTTGAGCCCTGGTTTTTTCTTGTGCAACCTCCCATTTTATAAAATATCACAAATACCCTTAATGCCCTTTTTGTTTTTATTTTCAGTTTTCCGGATTTGATTTCCCCAAATTATGTAGATTTGTTTTAAAATACATCCTCGTGTGCAGGCAATTTTCTCAACAACGGCAATTTGAATCCAAATTTATCAAAAGGAGGTAATTTTCAAAATATTTCCTAAACTAGTGCAAATCACGATTTAATTTAATAAAAAAATCACAAACTATTTATGATTTATGTTCAATTGGTTTTCAAACATAAAATCGTGGGTCTGCCACCATTTTGGCTTATATAAATTTGTGTGCCTGCAACGATTCATGGGGATTTGGATTTTAAACTTAAAATTGCGTGTATGTCTAGATTTTGTTAAGGATAAAATTTTCTTATTAAAACCATACGGAGGAGGTTGTGAAATTATAAAAAAAATGGCACTTATTAAGCAATTTTTTCTGAAACTCGGTTTGGTGATTTTGGCCATAGATTTGTAAAATTTATTAGAAAGTTAAAAGATAAAAAATAAATACATAAACTTAAAGAAAAATAAATAAATACATAAACTTTAAATATAAAATTTACTTGTGGAATGATGTCCCAAAACGATTTAACCATGTGTTTATCTTGGGGCTGGGTGTGCTACTCAATGTGATGTGTCGCCCCATCATTGTGTATGGATGAGACTTGGTGATGAAAGACGGAGATTTCCTGTCAATGTTAATCCTTCGAGGCTTGCATTTTCTCTTAGTGTTGGTTCCTCAATCTCTCTGAATTTTTTTCCAATTGATTTTGTACTCCAACCACAGCGGAATCAATGTAGGCCTTTAGTGCATCTAAGAATGCTAGATCCATGTTTGATTGCGGTGTCGTGGTTGTTACTTGACTTTGAGTGTTAACCATATAGGTGTGGTAGTCTTTGAAAGATTTACCCGGCCTTACGGTGAGCGTCAAATATTCTTACCAAGAAGAACCCTTGTCTTTTGGTAGACTCGACTAAGATGTCAATGTTCTCTTTTGAGTTGGAAGTGAGTCTTCGTGTTATGGAGAGGTCAAACATGGTGAAAAATGGAAGGAATGTCCCTACACAAGACATTGAAACTTAAGTTAGTGAGAGTTTTTGGAGGAGAGAATCATAACAGTAAAAGATAAAACACGGGGTTGAATTGTGTTAATTAAAAAAACTTTTAATGAGTTTGTGACAAACTTAGATTTCTTTCTTCAAAGATTGATTGATTTTAACATAAGGAGTTAATGTTATTATTCCCCGTTAGTTAAAAAATAATCAGATAAAAACACAGATTTTTATACTGGTTCGTCTATGAAGACTACGTCCAGTTACTTAGCAAGTGAAAGTATTGTTTGCTCCTACTCACTTCTGACTATACAGATATTTTTTGAATTCAGCCTTCTTAGGCTAACCCACAAGGTATTCTTTGGAACACAACTCCTCATGTTAATATAAGGTATTCTTTGAAACACAACTCCCTCAGGCTATAACAACACAATTTAAAAAGATTAATCATCTACGCAGAGAGGGATATACAATGAGAGTTTAGAACAAAAAAGATTTGAAGCTCGTGAGCGAAACTTTGAGTAATAGTTTTTTTTTTTTTTAGCGTAAGTTCGCCAATTTGATCTTGTGAGGATGAATCTTTCTATAGGCAAGCTCTTTGAAGTAGCTATTAGACAAATGTTATTTGACTATTGTCCTTTTTCTTGGGCTCTTGATAGATGTCAGAATGAACAATCAGAATAATTAATGTTTTCATAGCGGAATCAGCGCGAGATCGGAGTTTAATTGATTTGCTCAGAGATTTCATCAAAAAATACTTTCTACTTTTCGTGTTACAGAGATTTAACATAATATCTCTTTCTTCCTTTAGAAGTATGAGAGTAACGTCTTGATTTGAATTTTGTCGTGAGTTACTTCACCTAACTTAATTAGATGAAAGATTTTCACTTAAACCTTTGTATGTTCTCTTATTCCTTCTTCTTTGTCTTTGCTTTATGACTTTGTCTTGATGTGAACAAAACAATCCTTCATCTAATAGACATTAATTTAAAGACTTCATCTTATCAAAGTTAAAGCTTTTGCATCTATATTGTTGAGGGTGCTCACTTCACTTGTCCTCATTTCGATGTTGTCTGTATTGTTGAGGGTATTCACTTCTGTTAATTACTCCGCCTGTCTTGTAATTATGAAAACTTAAAATACTAAGTCATTTTAACTGAATAATATCAGTAAATAGTATCATTAGACTTAGAGATATTCCTATACATAGAAGATGATTTTGGTTTATCTTTTCGTGTACGTATATTAATATGATTAAGGACTAACACTAACCTCTTTTATTGCTGTAATAAGAATTTAGATAATTTAATCTTATTAACCACATAGTTATTGATTGACCAAAGAAATTGACGTAGGAAGAGAATGTGTCCACTTTAGCGTCATGATGGCACATGTTTTCTTAGAAGGTGGAGACAGTGAAATGCATGTTGTTGCATACATTGGGCAGAGTTTGGAATGTATATTAATTGAAAGATCATCTCCGCGGAACGGAAGCTTGGACTGGAGTTCTTAGAAGGTGGATGCTCAATCTTTTAACGTTACAATTGCTTCTCAACGTGTTGAGCGGCGGGTTAAAGCATTATTTATTATAAATTTTAATTATAATTCAATTTAAATATTCTAACAAATTAATTTATGATAATTTAATTACTGGTTTTGAATAAACCAAAGGTATAAAAATCTTCAATAATATATGAAATAAAAATTAATAACAACAAGAATAATAATTTTAAAAAATAACGTGGGTGCGTGGGTGTCAATTTGCAAAAAGTAAAGAAAGCGACGAGGCGTTTTGGTGAGTGGAGTCAAATCCTATATAATGAATCTCCTTTTCCCTCCATTCCATTCCATTCCTTCACCTTTTCCTCCTTTCTCTAACCCTCACTCACCGCCACTCCAGTGATGGAAACCGTTGCCGGTTCCGGTGCCGGAGACCAACCAGATGGTAACGCCGGAAGAGGAATTCCGCAACCACCACAGGAACTGAATCTGCGACCAGAATGGCGACGGCAAAGTGGAACCGAGCAGGACCTGATTCTGCAACCAGAATGGCGCCGACAGAGGCCACGTGTTCCTCCTTCCGAACCTTCGAGTCGCGGTGCCGCCGGAGAAGAACTTCTTCTCGTACCAGAATGGAGGCGATCATTGAGACCGAGTTCGAGCGCATTTCCGTGGAACCAAAACTACAGTACTCGTAGACCAAGCGCGTCGAGTTCCGGTGTCGTTGGGAGAGGTAGAAACCCTAACGACCATTGGCGACAAGCTCCTGCTCCTGCTGCGGGTATATTCAATGTGAAGAAATGTTCTGCTGCGTACTTGGGATTCGGAGTATTACTTGCTCTCTATTTGAAACCGAAATGATGAAAGCAACTAAATACTGTTTTGTAGTAAACCATTGATTTCATTCCTGGAGTATTCATTTCTCTTCTAAATAGTTCCTAAAGTAAAACAAACTAGTTGAGTATTCCTCAGTGTTTAGAAATCACGCTAAGTAGTCTTCCAAGTATTGGAAATCCTTGAATTGATCCTTGAACCTTAGTAAAATACATTGTCTCTGGACTACAGTGATGAATATTCATTCAATACTTTAGAGAGAGTGATAGTTCATGGACTAAATTGATGGATTATTCTACTATTTTCACTATTTTCCTTATGAGTTAGCATTTTTTTTTTTTAATTATTAGTAAAATTTGAAAAAATATCAACTAAATAACCAAAAAGAAGAGAAACAATCTTAATTTTTCTGATATGAATTATCTGGCATAAGCAGAACAAATATTTATCCTAAAATGACATCTGTTGACTGTTGTATAAATTACTATTTATTAAAAGTCTGGTTTGATTATTCTATCAGTTTGTTTATCAGTTATTAATTTTCCTTGCAGATTCTGTAGTTCCCAAACTGGAAAAACTACAAATATCAAAACAGTTAGCTGCACCATCTTTTACCCATGAAAAAATGGATAGAATTTCACCTATACAGAGACCTGACAGTGGTGGCACATTAGCAATTGTGACAAGCAGACTTCGTGTCAATCATTTCCTTGTTAAGTTTGATCCAGAGAGTATAATAATGCATTATAGTGTTGGTGTCAAACCCAAGGTTTCTTCAAAGCTTAGCCGGCCTCAGAAATTATCTAAATCTGATATATCCATGATTAGAGAGAAACTGTTTTCTGATGATCCTGAGAGGTTGCCCTTGGAGATGACTGCCCATGATGGTGCAAAAACTATTTATAGTGTGGTACAACTTCCAGAAGAGACCTTCACTGTGGAGATCACTGAAGGAGAGGAGGAAAATACCATTTCATACAATGTTACCTTAACTCTTGTTAATAAACTCAGGCTTCACAAGTTAATGGACTATCTTAGTGGGCATAACCTCTCTATTCCTAGGGATATTTTACAAGGGATGGATGTGGTGATGAAAGAGAATCCAACTAGACGCACTGTTTCTGTAGGTAAACACTTCTATCCCACAAATCCTCCTGTTGTAATGAAGGATCTTCACCGTGGGATAATTGCAGTCGGTGGGTTTCAGCATAGTTTGAAGCCTACATCTCAGGGTCTGTCCATGTGTGTAGACTACTCAGTACTGGCTTTCCGAAAGCAAATGTCAGTCTTGGATTTTTTGCATGAGTGTATTGATAACTTTAAATTGGATTTATTTGAAAAATTCAGGAAATTTGTTGAGGAGGCACTTATTGGATTGAAAGTTAATGTGACTCATCGTAAATGCAATCGGAAATACATTATTTCAAGATTAACACCTATGATTACAAGGTATGTCACTTTTCCCATTGACAATAACAGTGGCTGGAGTCACTCAAAGGATCTTAGTCTTCTCACCTTTTTTAGAGACAAATATGGCAAGAACATTGTGTACAAAGATATTCCTTGTCTAGATTTAGGGAAAGGCAAGAAGAAAAACTATGTACCCATGGAATTCTGTGTTTTAGTTGAGGGCCAAAGATATCCCAAAGAACGTTTGGATGGTATTTCTGCAAATACATTGAAAGCAATGTCATTAGTTCACCCAAACGAGAGGGAGTTTGCAATACAAAAGATGGTGCAGTCTAGTGATGGACCTTGTGGGTAAGGAGAATATTATTTCAATTGCATTTTTTTAACGTGTATGCCTTTGTTTGGAACTTGTATCATTACTTTACTTGATTCTTAGTTAAAGTTGCATGAGATGTCAATAATGGATTTAGATACTCAGGTACTTATTTAAAGAGTAAATTGCAGGTTACACACACACTACAATTTCAGCCTAACGTGCAGATTAGGCATAGGGTTTTAAAAGGTGAAAATGACTCCTAAATTTCATAATTTGTGTGAAAAAACATCAGTCAACCAGGCATAAAATATCTACAAAGTATCAGGTGCAAGTCACCAAGCAAGTTTGGTCCATGTACTCTGATACTACCTGTTTAAGTGGAAGTTGGTAAGTTCTTTGGACCATTTAAACAAGAGACTGATTAGAAGAAATATAATAGGATGGAAAACCTTAGTTGCTAGCAAGAAGGAACTACACTTTACGCTTTACGCAGTAGTCTTTGAACTTATAAAGACTAGAAAACTGAAGAGACTCAGTTTTCTTTGAAAGACTGGAGAATATTACTTTTGACAGTGTTCCTAGCAGTACAATAAAATTGACAATTAGACACCTAGCTAAATAACATGAATCACACTGCAAATGCTAGACACCTAACGCAATCAGTAAAATATGCACTTAAATTTCTATTTATAGCGAAAATGGTTAATTTTCAAATCATGAAATTATCAAACTTGATGCTCAACTGTGTAGCCATTGTTCTGGCTTAGCGTATAAGTACTAACCTGCACAACTTTGTATTCACTTGTAATGTTTGTTGTTATATTCGTGATTATATAATTGGTCCACTATCTTGGTGTTCTAATACATAGGGTCATGTCTCACTTATTATGTCTTCATTTGGCAGTGGTGATCGTATTCAAAATTTTGGAATGAGTGTCAACACAACCATGACAACTGTTGTAGGACGTGTAATTGGTCCTCCAGAATTGAAGTTAAGTGATCCGAATGGAAAGATCATCAAATTAACAGTGGATCTGGAGAAATGTCACTGGAATCTTGCTGGAAGATCAGTGGTGGAAGGTAAACCAGTTGAGCATTGGGGCATTCTTGATTTCACTAGTTTTGGGCCATATAAGTTCAAGTTAAGAAGCAAGGAATTCATTCAAAATCTTATAGTTAAATACAGGAAATTGGGTATATACATGCAGGAGCCCATTTGGTATGAAGAATCTTCAATGAAGATTCTTGAGAGTCATGATTTGCTATCTGAATTACTTGAAAAAATTAACAACATTTGTAAATATAACCAAACCAACCTGCAATTTCTTCTCTGTGTAATGGCTAAAAAAAGTCCCGGTTACAAGTACCTCAAGTGGATTTCTGAGACCAAACTTGGGATGGTGACACAATGCTGCTTGTCTAATTCTGCTAATGAAGGGGAAGATAAATTTTATACTAATCTGGCTCTTAAGATCAATGCCAAGCTTGGAGGCAGTAATGTGGAGCTCAGTGATGGGTTCCCTTACTTTAAGGGTGAAGGACATGTTATGTTTTTAGGGGCTGATGTCAACCATCCTGGCTATCAGGATACCAGGAGTCCATCAATTGCTGCTGTAGTTGCTACTGTTAATTGGCCTGCTGCAAATCATTACGCAGCACGTGTTTTCCCACAAAATAATCGAAGTGAGAAAATATTGAACTTCGGGGAGGTTTGTCTTGAGCTTGTTGCATGTTATAGGAGGATGAATGGAAATAGGCCAGAAAGAATTGTTATTTTTCGTGATGGGGTGAGTGAGTACCAGTTTGATATGGTTCTTAATGAGGAGCTGCTAGATTTAAAAAGAGTATTTCAGAGAGTAAATTACTCTCCAACAATCACTCTTATTGTAGCACAAAAACGACATCAAACTCGGTTTTTTCCAGAGGGTTGGAGGGATGGGTCTTCCAGTGGCAATGTTTTGCCAGGAACAGTTGTGGACACAAAAGTTACACACCCTTTTGAGTTTGACTTTTATCTTTGTAGTTACTACGGAAACCTAGGCACAAGCAAGCCCACTCATTACCATGTTTTATGGGACGAACACAAGTTTACCTCTGATGAATTGCAGAAGCTCATATATGAGATGTGCTTCACCTTTGCAAAGTGCACCAAACCTGTATCTTTAGTCCCTCCTGTGTATTATGCTGACCTTGCTGCTTATAGAGGACGATTATACCATGAAGCAAAGATTGGGATGCAGTCTAAGTCAACATCTTCATCTTCTAAAGATGCCTCGTCGGTTTCACGAACAGCTTCATTTGAACAGAGATTTTACACTGTGCATGCTGACCTGGAAAACATAATGTTCTTCATCTAAATGACATGTCGTCCTCTCTTCCAGAAGTTGGGGAATAGCTTATAACTTCTCACATGTCTACACATGGATTGTATATTCTGCCTTCTGTGTTCCAAATTGTGAAGAAGTTTGTGCGTGAATCTAATTACTCGGTCATGAAACCATCTGTTTTCTATTATACCTTTTCATTTTTATGACAATGGATTCATATTTGCTAAAAGCATGCAAGAAAAATGCTAAAACTTTCAATCAATCATATTAAAGAAAAGTTAACTTCATTATTTATGGCTATGGATGGATATAGCTTCAGCCTCTGGAATTCCAGTGCATTGAGAAATGAGAATATTCAATCATTAATAGTGTGTTTGGTTTGGTGGTAGAAAACTATGGTGAGTACTAAATTATGGTAAAACCCATTCTACAAGTTTTTCTCAAGATGAAATTGAAGAAATTTATGACGACGAAGAGGAAAAACCATTTTATTTGCTATACACCGTTGTACCATAACATGTGTATATTAAAATCCTTCATTGTTTTAAATAATTGGAAAATTAAAACTATGAATGTTTGAGTCAATTTTCATTCTTATATATAAATTTTTCCGGACATATAATCCTCTCAAAAAAAAATGTTCATTTTTATGAAATGCAGTGTTTTATATTTTTTTGGGGGTAGATGCTACATATATAATTTATTCAAGATAATCATGTTCGAATACCTAACAGGTTTAGGAGGATTGGTTCAATAGAGTGGATGTATTATTTTTAATTATCATTTTAATCTCTTAATATTCATGTTTCATTTTTATCGTTAAAAAAATTATGAACTTATTCTACTTATTATAATAGACAAAAGAAATAAACACTCTTTCCTCCAAAAATACTCTTGAATATAAAAAATGTATTATAATTACTTAATTAAAATTTATAAAAAATAATATTTTTAACATATAAATTAAAAGAAATGGTAAGTGTTAATCTCTCTAACACTGTCTTTCCAACCGATAATTAAATATGTAAAAGACAAAACACACGGAAAACGGGATTGAATTGTGTTAATTAATAATTTTGACCTTTTAATATGTTATTTTTCAAACGCGGTCAGACGAAACTTTAAACTTTTAATTGTTGATTTTAATTATAAGACGATTTGATATTTATCCTTATTAGTTCAAAATAACAGTTAAACACAAAATATTTTTATACTGTGTTAGATCAAGATGATTAACGTCTCAAGTTTTGATTAATTACAGAACAGACGAAACATATCAGACTGAAGCACTGCAAACCAAAGTCAGACGAAACAAGAACAGGCGGAAGATGACTCCTCAAAGTCCATCTCAGATCAAGTCATTCTTCTGTCCAAAAGCATGCTTCAAGACGAAAGCTTGAAACGAAGTCTTCAGACCAAACTCAATGAAGTCTTTTCAAAACGAAGTATCAGACTGAAGTTTATGAAGACTCATCGTCTAAGTTTCATTGTAATTTACCTCTGTTGAGACATGGTCTCTAGCCATGAGGCAGATGTTTGCTGTTTCTTCTCCTTCAGAGGATTCCTCTAAGCTTTCACTGTCAAGGTCTTCCCAAATCAGTAAGCTCTTCTTTCCTTTGTCTTTTCTAGAGCTCCACCTCTTTTTCAGTCTGGGACATTCTGACCTCATATGTCCCGGTTTCCTGCATTCATAGCACACAACCTCTGTGCTTTCTTCTTTGGTTGATGACTTCTCAGGGAGCTTCTTCTCCTTTTTCTTGAAGAAGCGTTGGCCTCTACCTTTCTTCATCATCATCCTTTTGAATCGTCTTGCCATGAGGGAGACTTCGTCTTCAGACGAACCATCAGACGATTCTGATTCGGTTGAATCAGCCTTCAAAATTTTTGTTTTCTTTTTACTGTCCTTCTTGACAGAATCTTCTTTAGGGATGTTATTAACTGATGGAAGAGCTATAGGTTCTTGAACCTTGATCTTCTCCCTTTTACATAAGAGTACCTCATGTACCCTTAGAACTCCAATTAACTCGTCTAGAGTTAATGTCTTCATATCTCTTCCAACAAAGATAGTTGTGGACATGGCTTCCCAAGGAGGTGGGAGACTGTCCAAGATCTTCACGTTGTTCTGGGCCTTTGTGAAGGTGATTCCCAGAGCAAGTGAGTCCATTCAATATTATTTGGAATCTTCCAAACATCATATCGATTGACTCTCCTTTCTTCATAGAGAACATTTCATATTCTCTTTGAAGAGTAGCGACCTTCCTCATTCTGACATCTTCAGTGCCTTCATATGAGAGTTTGAGAGCATCCCATAGTTCTTTAGCGCTTTTGTAGGCACGAGAATCATTATACTCGGTTCTGGAGAGAGCACACATAAGAGCATATCTTGCTTTGTTGTTCAGCTCCATCATAGAGTATTCTTCGTTTCCCCATTCTCCTTCAGGCTTTGCAATGGGGATATCTCCTGTAGTGATTATGTTCCATAATCTATATTGGGTTGACTTGATGTACATCTCCATCCTGTCAGCCCAGTATGGATAATCATCTCCAGAGAAAGCTGGAGGTTTGTTCATAAAAGCTCCTCCGGATAGAAAAGATGGTCCTTGTGAGTCCATGTTGAATCTTTTCCTCTAGCAGCTGTTAAGCGCTCAACCCTTAGAGGTTGAGCTCTGATACCAAACTGTAAAAGATAAACACAAGAAGGGGGGTTGAATTGTGTTAATTAAAAATTTTATCCCTTTCGTCTGTGGGTTTCAAAAGGGTTCAGACGAAACAATGTTTACATTGAAAGATTGATTTTAATAAACAATCGTTATTTTATGATTATCCCCAGTTAGTCAATCAGACGAAACAAATAAACGCAAGTATTTTTATACTGGTTCGTCTATTCAAGACTACGTTCAGTTACCCAGCAACAACTGAGTTTTCACTACAAACCGTGAAAAGGTTTACAAGTATTGTTTGAACCCAGCCACTTCTGGCTATTACAAGATATTCTTTGCTCCCAGCCTTCTCAGACTAAACCACCAAGGTATTCTTTGAACCCAGCCTCCACAGGCTAATACAAAAGGTATTCTTTGAAACACAGCCTCTTCAGGCTAAAGTACCACACAAGTGGATTTGTAAAGATGTTTGAAAAACAAAGATCTTCCTCTTCGCAGAGAGGGTTTACAATAAAGTTCTTAGTTCAGATTTGAGCGAATTCTCAGACGATGAATAAGATAAGCGTATTCGCCAACTGATTCTTGATGCTGTGAAGTCCTTTTATAGGCATCTTCTTCAAATAGCCGTTAGACTCATTTGAATGCCGTTGAGAGTCGTTGAGAAATCTTCTTGAGAGCTTTCCAAAAGTTTGTCAGTTGTACTTGATTGATTGATGAAGAGTCGCAGCGGATATAGAGGACTAGGTTGTGCGCAGTACTTTTTCTGACTTGTACAGAGATGTGACAAAAGGTAAAGACCTTTTTAACTTTGGAGTGTAAGCTCGAATCCCTATACTGATCTTGGATGCTTCTCATGAGTACTTCTTTAGATTTGAAAACTTGGCGCGAATGACTCAACATGACTTCAGCTTTTGGATAGACGATATGTTTCTTCAGTCTTCAGTTGTTGTTGTTTCGTCTTATCCTATCGTCTTAAGACTTCACTCTTTGGACAGACGAAAGACTTTAGCTTGAGTAGTCCTTTTCCGTTTGTGCATGTATCGTCTGATGGCTTGGCTTTTGGACAGACGCAGAAATTCATCTTTGAAGGGTCATGTTTCGTCTGTCCTGGTTTTGTCTTAGCAAGTCTTGGGTAGCTTGGTTTCGTCTGTCTTGTAATTAATCAAAATCTTGAGACGTTAATCATCCTTGATTTAACAGAAAACCAGCCTCCTAGGCTAATACAAGAAATATTCTTTGGAATGCAACCTCCTCATGCTAAGGTACCACACAAGTGAATTTTAAAAGAGTTTCTAAGAAACAAATTTCCTCTACGCAAAGAGGGTTTTACAAATGAAGTACAGAGCTTTAAGTAAGAGAGCAAAATCACAAATGATAGCTTTTTGCAGCGTGTTCGCCAACTTGAAAAGAGCTTGTGAAGTCTTTTATATAGGCAACGATTTGATAGATCCGTTAGACTTAAAAATCTAACTGTTGTCCTTTCCTTTCTTGAAGTCTTCAACTGTGTTAGAGTATAATTATGGATTTGACAATTTTGCACAGTGGAGTCAAACCATTTTCTGACTTACCAGAGATAACAGCGAAAAATAGATTTACTTTTCGTGTTGCAGAGGTTAAACACGAGTTCCCATTCGGACTTTAAAAGCTTCTTGGGAAATGTAAATATTTGAATTCTGACGCGAGTTACTCAGATAAATGACTTGGACTTCATTAGTCTTCATAGATAATTGGTCTTCATAATCATCAGTCTTAATATTTCGTCTTGAAAAGACTTCATAAGTTTGATTTGAAGACTTCGTCTTATACTTTCGTCTTGATGCATTCTTTTGGACAAACGAATGCCTTGATCTGTTTGGGGGGTCATTTTCCTTCTATTCTTGTTCCGTCTGACTTTAGCTTGTAATGTTTTAATCTGATATGTTTCATTTATTCTGTAATTAATCAAAACTGATGTTAATCATCTTGATTTAACAAATACTTTTTTCACTCTCTTTTGACTATGGATTAGAATTTACATTACAATTTTTTTTTATGACTCTTTAATTAGTGTCACGTAGAATTTTCAAGAAAGTGATCGCAGTAATTTTTTACAAATTATACTTTAAATTTATAAATAATAATTTATTTGTGATATAATATTATTTTCAAATATTAATAATTTATTTTTAAATAATATTAACATTCAGTTCTTGGAAAAAGAAGGATATTTTTTCTTATCAGTTGATAGATGAAAGGATATGTTATTAAATTCAAAGACAAGGAAAATTTTCAAAGTTTTCATAAAAAAATAAAAACGTTTTGATTGATTCCTTGAAAATATTTTGTTTGAGCTTGAAGTAGATATTTTAATTTATTTATATAATTATTAAATAAGTGACAGGAGTTAATTAAAAAAATATTTTAAGTATAATTTTTAAATTATTATAAAAATTTGCAAGTTATAGTATATGAATATATGATTGAATAATTGTCTATGAATATATAGAAAAAATACATTGTGAATCAATCTAATTAAATTTAAAATTTTGTTTAACCATACTATTATGTTTAATATATTAATTATTATTTCTTCACGAGAGTATATTAACTATCATACATTGTCAAGTATAACTTTTTTTTTTTAATTATCTTGTTTAAAAAGTGATTTTTAATATAACTATATAAAAGTTAACAATTGGATGACTCTAAAAAATTGAGATATCTTTTAATACAATTATTATAAATTAACTAAAAATTATTATTACTTAATTTTAAAATAATTATCATATAACAATAAGTTTATTATCCATGAAAAATCATGTTTGAATGACATATAAAATCTTTCACACACTGTCATTTCCAGTATATACTGTGTACTCTAAAACTAATTAAATTGTTTACATTATGTCTAGATTTCAATTAAATTTTTATTTTAAAAATACATTTAAAGAATTTATTCAATTTACTATTTTTTATTGACATGGATAGAAGAAAAAGAGGTATTGTTGGAACTTTTTCGTGACATAGTCAAATTTGGCATTGGTTTTTGGCTCTGTTACACACCAGGCATTCCCTCTGCAACATCTTGTCCTTTTGCCTCATCTTCTTCTTATTCTCTTAGTTTTTTATTTATTTAAATACATTTCAAAAACCTTTTGTTTTAAAGTTTAAATGTAAATTCAATTCCTCTGTTTTCATAATTTTAAAAATTTGATCTCTAATTTTATAATTAAAAAATTAATTTTTCATTTTTAAAAATTTTATCAATTTCATTTTCATGAAATTGATTAAACATTAATTTTAAAATTAGTAATAACACATAATTTTTAATTATTTTTAGATTAATTTATTTTTATTAAAAAATTTAAAAACTGAAATGTATTTTTTAATAATTTTTAGAATTAAATTTATTGGATTTTTTCATAATAAAATCTAGAATTCTAATTTTATTTTGATATTCATGAAAAAATAAATTTCATTTATTATTACTATTATTATAAAGTAAGTTAAATGAAAATATTAAAAAATTTAATCCTTAATAAATATTATTAATTTTATATTCAAATTAAATTATTGTGTAATCAAATTTCTACTAATTTTATAATAAATACTTATTACATTATATATTTTAGTTTTTAAAAATTAGAAAATTAAATGTCTGAATTATAGAAATTAGGAGAAAAAACTTCTTGTAAAATAAAATAATTAAATTTACATTTAAACTTTTTTTTCTTTTTTCTTCTCTATCTTCGTACCACCTTTTTCTGTTCATCTTTCTTCCCAACACTGCACTCTTTCTTCCCCTTCCTTCTTCTGCAACCCTGTTTTTTCTCAACTACTCTTCTTCTTTGCTTCAAGGTGCTTCCTTTTGCACGTTTCATTACACCCCATTTTGTTTTTTATCTTGTTACTTTCTGGGTTTCACCATAATTCTAAAACACCGTCGTTCCATCACTGATTCAAAATTTTCCAAAGGTGAGAAAATCAACATGCAGACGCTGTTATGGCTTTAACTCACCCAACAGAATCCTTCTTAAACGTTCTTTGTTTTTTCTTTTTGTCATCGTTGGATTCACATGACACGTTCCCATCGAGATGTCTCGTGTTTCTTTTGCTTTTCAGATTTTTGGTTGTGATAGGAATAGGCTATGATGGGTTTTTCTTTTTACCGAGATTTACGTGTGTTGTTTGTTTTGGCGTGTTCTTCTTTCTCTCTTTTTTTTTTTTTGTTTTATTGTCTGTTTTCTCTGTTCTTCTTTTTATCTTTTAATGTAATTGAAATGACATTGAGTTATGAAGCATTGAACTTATCGCCATAAAACAGAATTAGTATTCAACTTTTTTGACATTTTTCTTTCTTCTTTTGTAGATATTCATCGTTGGAAGGGAACTCTTTTTTTTTTTTTTTTCTGATTATTCCTGTTTAATATAAAGTGAGATTGTAGGGACCTCAAAATTAGATCTTGACTTACATTTGTTAGCATGGTTTTTTCACACTCATGTTGATCCTTTGTGTAAGTGATGTTGTAATCTGCGTTTTTATATAAAGGGAAAAAATTGATGATGCTTTGCATGGGAGAGTGAATCATTATCATCATACATGGAAGTGTTGTCAAAGTTATTGGTTGGTACAC
Organism: Hylodesmum podocarpum; assembly: GCA_026586105.1. NCBI lineage: Eukaryota > Viridiplantae > Streptophyta > Magnoliopsida > Fabales > Fabaceae > Hylodesmum > Hylodesmum podocarpum. The sequence goes on along the minus strand of JALJEV010000367.1, from coordinate 2,368,811 downwards.
TGAATTCAATAACAAGCAAATGTATGGTTTTGCTTGTTACTGTTTTGATCCTTAAAACATTGTTACTTCCTTCTTTCCCTGGTTTTGATGGGATTGAATGGAGCAACCTTGTTTATATTCGCACTCCGTTGTTGAATTCTGACTTTGGAATTCGGCAAGATAAGTTTTTGGCAGTTCCTCAACTTGTGTGGGGATTAAACAACCAGAAGATTGCATTTGCAAGGGGTTGTCTTACTGCTAGAATGTTGAATCGAACATTGTTGATGCCAAGCCTTAGTGCCTCACTGTTTTACAAGGAAATTGACCTCTTGCAACCCATTTCCTTTGACAAGGTGTTCCAATTTGAGAAGTTTAATGCCCTTTGCCGCGGTTTTGTTCGGTTGAGTCGTGATTTGGATGTCTTAAATAGAACACAAGTGCTGGAAATGGAGAAGGGAAGTGGAAGGAGGTGGACAGTGGAGAGGGATTTGTCACAATTGAAGGAGCATAGTAAGGGATCTTATGATGACTATGAGGTAATTCAGATTGTAGGGAAGAACCCTTTCTTGTGGCATGATCATTGGCCTGTTAGGGACTATGCAAAGGTTTTTGAGTGCTTGGATTTGACTGAGGAGATTGCTAAGGAAGCAGACAGGGTTGTGTCTAGGATTAGAGCTGTTGGAAGAGATGTAAAAGGGACCACTGAAGCAATGGATATCACCTCTAATGGATCTTCATTTCAGCCTCTTCCATATGTTGCTGTTCACATGAGGATAGAGATTGATTGGATGATTCACTGTAAAAATTTAGAGCGGCGATTGAACACGAATCAAATCTGCAGCAGCAAGAAAGAGATAGTGGACAGAGTTAAGAACATCGCTGGTTTGAAGACTCCAGTTGTTGTTTATCTTGCTGTTGCTGATAAACTCCTTAACAATTCTTCGATACTAGAAGGCTGGGAAGAAGGGTTTCTTCCTTTTGAAAAGAAGAAACTTGGTGTTGATGGAATTTATAACAAGTATCCCTATTTAATTCAGTCTGCCATTGACTATGAAGTGTGTTTAAGAGCCGATATCTTTGTAGGAAACAGCTTCTCCACATTTTCGAGTCTTATAGTTCTTGAAAGAACACAGAAGATGATTAGAATGAGTGTCACCAACATGTGTGGAGAAAATGTAAGGTGGCCTTCTTATGTTTACAATATACCTGGAGAATCAAATGCCCCGATGAGATGGGTTACAAATATGTCAGATTCAAGTCTTCAAGCAATTAGTTATGGCACCAATCACATCTCTTGTTGAATGCCTTGTTTCTTTTAAGAGCCCCTTTTTCTTGTGCCAACATTTTGCACTTGTTAGTTTGATTGGCACACTTCAAAAAAAGAGTTTTGATGTAGAGAGCACAGCAATGGATTGTAGCTGTTTACACTGAGGTACAGTTCCTGTTTTTGTAAATTTAACCCATTATTTTGATTTTTGAAACAATTTTCTCAGGTGTGGCACTATTTGTCTGGTTGTTAAAAACAAATTCCCTCCAAAGGGGCATGTTTTAGTTTCTGTTCACATTTTGTGTTTATAATTTGGGTGGTTGTGTTGATTGCAAAAGGTGGAGAGAATAGGTCTATAACTGTATGCTGCTAGTGTCTACTTTTGTTGTACATATGTGAGAACACAAAGTGGACCATCTTTATTAATTTGGTTACTGTTAAATAAAAAGTGGACCCTCCTTTATTTTCTTTTTGCATATGAAGTTCACTTCCATAATGTTGTGAGGAACCCTGCAGTGGAAAATTCCATTATTAGAAATGATCTGCATTAAATTATTTTACACGTGAGTTCCCTGTTCAATTTTTTTTCCAGACATTAACGTAAATTCCTTGATAAATCAGACTCAAAACATGAATTAAAATCTGAGTCATTCACTCTTCATTCAACTGTTCAAATTTGATGATTTTCCATGCTTTACTTTCAAGTTTCAGGCATTTACAATCATGTATAGCCATGCTTTACTTTCAAGTTTCAAGGTTAAAAGTACAACTATGTATGGATAAAGCTTTAGGAAGGGTCATCATCTTTCTGATGTAGGTAAGAGTAAATAACAAAGGAGCCCATTACAGACTAGGAAGGGGGACTTTGAAAGGAACCTGTACCACCTAGGATGGGGAATCAAACTAGTATGTTATAGGCTAGTGGAATTATTTTGGATTTTACCTCAGAATTATTTGAGATACCTACCTTTTCTGTTCAAAATGTTTCTTCCAAGTAACAATTCAAGTCAGTCTCTTAGGAAAAAAAAATAATGCAAGATGCCACTGTATCTCATTATGAACGTGAACGGTGGCTTAAAAAAAATTAAGATGAATTGATCCCTAGTTGTAGAATATATGATATATAATTTTTTGAATATATTCTTGATTATTAACTGAACTGTATAAAAAAATTATTCTCCATTCCCCTTGTTTATTTCTTTATTGGCCCAGGCATGGCCTCAAAAGTTAGGAAAAATACTTGCCTTCAATGAATTCACTCGGATGTAATACACTTCTTCTTACAATCTACCATTTTCTAGAGTAATTTTACTTTACAACCAAGTGCATATTTGATTAATATACCTATTACAATTATTTACAAAATATTTTTCTTCTACGTGTACTTTTTAAATACATTTTACAGTGAATATTCAGAGATGAATATTCCGAAAGTGCAGGTGTAAAGTTGTAGAGTGTAATTGAAAATCCAATATTCTGAGCATGCCCATGGAAATAACAAATAAGGTGTGATATCTGTTTTTGTTCCCCCCTTATGAAGTTTCAGAGTGTTGTAGACAGAAAAAGTATAGTTAAAAAGAATTTTTTTACTATAAAGATAGTTAATGAAGTTCTTTTAGGACAGATTGGTTATTGATGAAATTGTTAGATATTTTACTTCAATAACATAGTGAAAATAAAATCTCCAAATTTGTTTGTCATTTTCTTTTTCTGCTGAAAGATGCCATACTAACAAGGGATATATGATACATGTCACTGTACGTGATCTCTTACAACTTAATAACTTCATGTTATTAATTATTTTGAAACCTTGTAAATTGTAATACAAAAGTGATATACTAATTCATTATACATATGTAGATAAGTCTTAATATTTATTTCCTGATTCTTGATAATATTGTCTATGATAATGTGTAGCTCTTTTCTTATGGCCATCTTTAATATATATTTCTTATTCAATTCCCAAGTTAACATCGAAAATATTATCTCTTGTGTCGGAAATCTAATATTAGTCGAAATTTCGAGAATGTAAAGTTACACATCACCTATTGAATAAATATAAATCTTATTTTATAAGTCAGTTTTGTGAGATTGAGTTGGGATGAACCTACAATTTCTAAACCACCAAACATTAAGAAATTCAATGCCTAATACATGGTGGTCAAACTCCATCAAAGATCAAACTTGGACCAGGAATATCACATAACTCATTCTTAAACAAATTATGCTGGGCCAAATAAAGTGTTACCTTTATTTTGATAATTGAGATGTAAATAGGTACACTTATCTATAGTAAATACCAATTAAGAAGCAAATAATAAGATATGTTTGTTCAAATTGAATAAATTCAAATCAAGACAGTATTATTTAGTTAATTAAAATTAAGATTTGTGAGTATAAAGATAGATTAAATGATTTACGGTTTTACATGGTTGATTTGTATAGAGAAATTGAAAATCAAGATGATTTGTGTTTGATTCTTATATATAAGTCACGTTTTGCTTGTATTTGGTATAGAAAAAAAAAATTATACAATAATATGTAAATTGACACAAATCATCTAGAATCTCTTACAAGAATGGTGTAAATATTCATGATAAATATTTAAATTTAAAAAATAAGAGAGATGAAAAAGTTTAATAAATTAAGGATAAAATAAGATTAAAAAATAATAATCTGGACAAACAAAAATTCTACTGTATCTAAATTCTCTGATTGTTTCTGTCTCCATTTCAAGTTGGGCCCAATGAGTGTTGTTGAACAAACCCTATCTAATAATAATAATGATCGAATAAAAAAATTAATAGTCAAACAAATTAAAAAAGATGAAAATTAATTAATTTTAAGTTAGATAAGATCCGTGAGACTCGTCACTGAATTTGTAAGAGAAGATTTAGGTTTGACTCTTACGAAATATATTCTTAAAAAAGAAATAGAAAATTTATGTGTAATAAATTTCAGACTAAATCTTAATCTCTTAAGTTGTCTAGAAAACCAAAACTTGTAAAATATTTTGAAATCCTACTAAATACTCAAAAATTGTGATTTTGATGGTTTAAAAATTGACCGAATTAAAATCAAACCGAAATTTATTGTGTATTTACAAATATTCAATAATTAGTAATTTGATTGTAATTTTTGTACTGATTGGTCATGTGGTTACATTTTAAAAACTTGTATAACCTATAAATTTGTATTTACAGTGCATGTTTGATACTTGAAAGATTGTGAAATTATTTTTTGATTTGTATCTTGAAATATACTTAAAATAGGATGATGGAAACTAAATTAAAATAACCGATTTAAATTGCAAAATCAATGAATCGATTCTATGTTCAATCTATTTGAATTACCAAGTGTTTTTTTTTAAATTATTTTTAAAGAATTTAATCTAACATATTTTAATAAAATATATATTTAATAAGAATTATGTATTGACATAAATTATATTATTAATATATATATTTTTTAAAAATTTTTAGTGTTAATCTCGTATTACACCTTAAATCAGTTGCTTACTAAGTACTCCGGTTCTGTGAACGTTCATTAAAATTATATTATTATGGGTTGTACTTAAAATATGTGATGATTGAGTTTGATTAGTTTATACATATATTGTATCATTTACTTTAGTGTTTATATTATTTTCAAACATCGATGACGAGTCTAATCTAATCTAAACTGAAATAAATTAATTGAATTAGATTAAGTTTAACTTTAATTAACATCAAACCTATTTGTTAATGATAAAATAATCCCATCGGCAAACACCGTAGAAGGCACGGTGGTGCTTCTTTCTCACCGTCACATGAGGCACTTATTATTTGATGAACAAGTTAAATTAATATTTTTCTTTAAAAAATAATAATTAAATTTTACGTTATTAAAAAAGCAATTTAATTTGATTAAAGTAGCTTATTTAATGAAATATAAATGATATTTGTTATTATATAAGATTTTTATAATTAATTTAAAAATTATATATATATATATATACTTATTTGTTTATTTAATTTTTTAAACTCATTGACTTATATAAATATTTACACTCTTTAATATAAAACAAGATTTTCAATAAAATTTCAAGATGGAATTTAAAAAGAAAAAATTGAAGTAAATAGTTTCAAAAGGCAAAAGTGAAGATATAAACCAAATTTAAACTTTAAGTTAGACCCTTTTGTTCTCTCTCTCATTCTGTTTTTATTCATTATATTATTATTAATTAAGTATTATTTGGGGGTGGTGTCAAAATGTCAAATTAATAATTAGTAATAAATAAATAATTAATAACAGTCTGAATTATTAAGGTTTGTTACGCCGCTGAAGTTGTCGTGTTTTAGATTATTAGGGTTTTTATTCTGTTGCAGAGAGGGACAGTGGTTGAAAATCACTGCCCAAAAGAATACTAATACCAATTTCCAAATAGATAAAGAGTCTGGAATTTGGAATCTTCACTTCTTATGGTTCATACCCTTTTCTTTTCTCTCTCTTCTCTTACTCCCACTGTTTTGTTATCTAGTTACCTACCATCGATCAAAGTCAATGACCCCTCTGGTTCCGTTTTCTATTTGCTTCCTGCGCAAAAAATTTGATTTTTTTAGGCCCCATAGTCTCCCCAAAATGGATAGTGTGCTTTGATGTGAAAATTTGTAAATTTTACTTGGTATTGTAGGAAAAAAAAGGATTTTTTAGATCAACTTGTTGATGGGTTATGATGGGGTGTTGTTAATTGTTGTAATGGGTAATTGAAGGGCTGTAGGTGGAGACACTAGGTTATTTGTTTGGGAAATGGGGGATCAGGGTGTTTTAGGTGTTAGTGTTGGGAGAGAGGAAGAGGAGGATGAGTTTTGCAGTTGTTGTGGAGATGAAGATGAGGAAGTGTGGAAGGAAACTGAGGAATCTGTGGTGGAAGGGTTGAAATTGAAGGATGAGCTTGATGAGTTTTCAGTGAAAATGTTCTTCAAGGGGTTGTCAATGGCTGGGATTGAAAATTCAAGTTCTGGGTTTTCTGGGATTGGAGTGGTCATGGAAAGGTCACCAGATCTTAATGTTTTAAGGGTTCAGAAAAAACTTGACTTTTATGCAGAGGAGTCAGTTGTTGACTATTTGGCACTCTTGGATGGGTTGCTGGAAGCTCAGAAGAACAAGATCCGCAGGGTTTATGCTTTCACTGATTCTGAATTGTTGCACGATCAGGTTGGCATTTAAGTGTTTAATGTTAATATTTGTTTGTTTTAGAGTATGATTATGATCTATGCATGAATCGATGAAGATCTGGATAAGTATGGGGAAGCCAAAATTAGTAGTGTGTTGAAGTATTTCCTTTTTTCTTTTCCCACCAATTGTTTCACTGTTCTTGTTTTCTTTTGTGGATGAGCATTGAGATAAGCATTCTTGTGTAGTTAAAGTCTTGTGCTATTGTTTGATTTGCACATACATAATATGATGTTTTCATTTCTTATTTTTATTTTCATACTGTATCTAGTGTGTCTGTTATTTGTTTCTCAATATCTTTGTTTGCTTGGATGCCTTTCTGTTTTTGCTTCTTTAGTTTAGCGTATAGAGAAGTTCTGAAGATTTGCATTCTAGCAGGCACTCTAATTCAATTCGAGCAGCAAAATGCATTATTCCATGAAAAGGGTTGATTTTGTTATTTTTCATGTATGTATGTATAAAATTCTTCAATGTAATGGGGATTCTTTGTGGAATGTGAACTAGGAGGATTGTGTTTACCATTTAAGTATCAAGGAATAGCCTACATTCCAATTTTGTTTTAAAATGTATTTATTGACATTACCTTGACATCACTTTGTATTTCCCAGGTCACCTGTATTTAACTATCCTTTTGTTTGAATATGAATACTTTGACAGATAACATTTGGAAAAAAATTGGAGATGCCTCTTTTGACGGCACTGAGAGAAAGGATTCTTGAACTAGCTGATAATTTTGAAGATTTTGTTTTGAAGCTTGTACCGTCTACTGATCTTGAACAGCCACTGCATTTGGCCAAAGTAGCTATTGGAATTGTCACGTTCCCCGTAAATGGTGAGAGATTGCTGAAGAACTGTTCTATTTGCTGTGATGACAAGCCAATGCCAACTATGATTACCTTGAAATGTTCACACACGTTCTGTTCACATTGCTTGAGGGCCTATGCTGATGGTAAAGTACAATCTTGTCAAGTCCCTATAAGATGCCCTCAACCAGGATGCAAGTATTGCATCTCTACAACTGAGTGCAAGTCTTTTCTTCCATTCACCTCCTTTGAATCACTGGAGAAAGCCCTTTCAGAAGCAAATATTGACCATTCAGATAGAATTTATTGTCCATTTCCAAATTGCTCTGTTCTCCTTGATCCCCATGAATGTTTATCAGCTAGGGCCAGTTCATCTAGTCAGTCTGAAAATTCTTGTATCGAGTGTCCTGTTTGTCAGAGGTTTATCTGTGTGGACTGTAAGATTCCTTGGCATTCATCTATGAGCTGTGTAGAATACCAGAATTTGCCAGAGGAGGAGAGAGATGTTTCTGACATTACTTTGCATCGTCTAGCTCAGACTAAAAGATGGAAGCGTTGTCAGCAGTGTCGCAGAATGATTGAGCTTACTCAAGGCTGTTACCACATGACATGCTGGTAAGATACAAAAAAGTGTTGATTATTTTTTTATTTATTTCATTTCTTAATCTACTGTTGCAAACCTGAAATCTACTTAGAATATGTAGTCAAACTATATATTGAAAGTGAACAGTATATATTATAGAAATTTCCGTGGATCCAAAAAATATTATAGAAATTTACTTGTTGAGAAGTGACAGATCTGCCTATTTTAAACAGTTTCACATGCATGTTCTGTTTTCCTCCTTGTTTGTTTATGGTATCTCTTTTCTTTTCATGATTACGTGTGAAAAACTTCTGTACTCTAAAAAGTAAGATGAGACTGTCAATAGGCCTCAGTTAAATTTCAGATTGAGAGGTAGAGGAAATTTTGAAATTAAAATATATTTTAAACTAAATAAAGACTATGACAAGTTTCTAAGTGGTACTATTAATATTTAGACTCAAGAGAGAGATTGATTGATGATATGATCCCACTGAAATGATAAATGGTCAGAGCTCAGAGGAAACAAAGTATATGGAATTACTTGGCGTGATCATATTTGTATTGATTCCCTACAAGTGTCTGTGCAATTTAGATGTCAGTATCAGTTTAGGATTGCTTTATAGTCTATTCAATTTAATGCAATCTATGGTCTGATGCTGCAGATTTAAACTGATCTGAGCAGTATGTAGTGTATAATACTGTTTGGATGTGAGCAGGACTCACATCCACTTAAAGCAAGGAAAAAAGTGGAATCAATCATAGAACACTTAGTATTCATGTCTGATAAGAATTTAATTTCTCTACCAAATTAACTAGGCTAAACTTATCAAATTAGTAATTTTAATCGTCTAAAATTGCTCAAGTACAAATATATCAGTAAAGTTTTATTTGTTGTTTAATGATGAGATACCAGTATAAATGTTGATGAAGGTGTTCCATGGTACATCACTATTTTTAATCCTTAGATTAATCTAATGACTACACAAGACCATTCCAATCCTAAAATCTCAACAAAAATATTTGAATACAAAAAAGGGCACAATCAGGGGAAAAAGTAAGAAGAATAAAGATCCCGCAACCAGATAAGGGACAAGAGAAAGACGAGTGTTGCGATTGTCGCTGTCACTGTTAGGAGGTCTTATTGCACCACCACACTAAACCATTCCAATCTCAGAATGGCACAGTAAAAAAAGAATTAAAAAATTGATCCATGATCAAATAAGAGAAAGAGTAGTCAATGTTGTCGATGAAGAATTGCTTTTTCTCTCTTTCGCGGTGACAAAGTAGACACATTTAGAGATCTAACATGTGAGTGTGAGATCTGGTGAAGCAGGTACTGGATAAGAATCTACAACTTAAATTAACAGTTATATATTGTGGTGCATCATGAACCAGTGGTCCTTGGTAGCCTTCTTCATAAGTTTTAGTGCAAGTGTGATGGGTATGCAAAAACATAATTGGTCTATGGACATCATCAATATAATGGTGGTGGTGGGGATGAGATGTTACGTTGGAAGATGTTAATGTTCAGAGTGGTTGGCTTAACCCATATATGCCTTGCAAAAACTTATGTTCTTTTTGGCAAGGTTTCAAGAGTCTTTCTTGTTTGCAGTGTCCAATGTTTGGTTGTCATAGTTCTTGACACCTAGGCCTACTCCTTGGATTTTGAAGCCTTTTCCAAACATCAACTAACCCCAGTTTTGTATGATAATGTATACTGCTGAGATTTTGGCATTTTGCATAATTGATAGTTGGATCCTTAGATTAAATTAAGTTTTATGTATGCTAGTTTTGCCATCTTAAATCTAAAATATGTTGTATGTTTAGGTTAATGTTTATACTATGATAGATTGTTGAGGAAAAAAAAAGCCTTACTATGAAGGACATGATAACTAGTTTATCTACAAGTTCTTTTGCAACTTATGCTGTTGTAATAGTTCTCTATTCCCTTGTCTTAATTTCAGGTGTGGTCATGAGTTCTGCTATTCTTGCGGCGCAGAATACCGAGAAGGACAACAGACATGCCAGTGTGCATATTGGGATGAAGATAACTCTGAAGACTCGGTGGCGCACTCTCTTCAAGAATCAGAACAATGGGCATGGGAGACATTCAATTCACTGTCAATGATCGTGGATGCATACTCAGACCAAGAACGATCGCAGCTTGCGCTTATTCAGAGGTTCCTAGCTGGAGGTTTCAGTCTAAGTGATCACAATCCATACCAATCTCCTCCTCGCTGTACAGATTCCTATGTAGACCCCATGAAGGATCTACATCAACTTCCATGGCTAGAGAGATTCGTGTCTGTCATAAGTGACAACTACTATGAAGATTACATTCAATGAAAAATGTGATACATCATAGACTACCTAATAAGTTTCATCAACTTTCAATCAAAACTAAGTTTTGAAAGGATGCATAAAGTTTGTGGCTCTGTTCACTTTGAATCATTAGGTGTAGCACAACATTTAGTTCATGGAATTTCTTGTATGATCCCCGCTTGGATGTCTTTTACCTAAGTCTATCAAGGTAAAGAATCTGCGGTTCATGATTTTCTTTGAAAAAAGAGGAAAAAAGGGGGGAATTTAGGAGTGCAAGTATTTTGCTTCTGGCTGGGAAGAACACAATGTTAGTCAAGTAAAAGAATTCAGGATTTTTACTCTGGGTCACACCACTTCTTTATTTAGGTCAATGTTTGGAAATTTTTCACATATACTATATGAAAAAGATAAAATAAATTAAACTTCTAGTATGGGTTAAAGGAGTTTGTTACCTTATTTCCACTTGTTTTTTAGAAGTATGAAGTAAGTTGTAATTATAATTATGATTTTCTTGAATTACATCTAAGGTGTAATTTATCAAAAAAGAAATTTCTAAAATATAAGTGTATGTAAGGTAGTAAATGCTTAGAGTTTGTTATCTTGAATCTACTCTTTTTTAGAATGAGTAAATTGGCTGGTTATAATTGTGATATAGACATTTAAGATGGAAGGTATGGAAGTTGATAATTTAGTTTTCTAAAAAAAAAAAATGTTATATTTGATTTGAGTGATAAGAGTGTCTCCAGATTTTATTTTTCACTGAAAATATGAAAATAAGAAATAGAGGTGAATATGCATTTGGTTAAATATTTTTAAAATGTTTTCATGAATTTTCTTAAAAATTGAAAACAATTTCTTAAATTAAATACCATTTAAAATGTTTAAGTTGATTTAAGTTGATTTTAGCTTACAAACATGTTTAATACGTTTCATCTTAACTTTTCTCATAAGTGTTTATAAAAAAGAGGTTATATTTCTCTTATATCGTATTAAATATTGATTTGATTTATACCGGTTCAGAGTTATTCCATACTGATGGGCTTGTGTCAGACTGAAGTGTATTATGAGCCTAATTTAACACTACAAATTTAATTCTACAAAATCGGCTTGTAAAGACCCTACAAAATCGGCTTCAATCCCCACTTATATACATGTAACAGGTCATATCTTTGAATGATGTGAGACTTCTGACATTCCACACCCGTTTAATTGCTTGGAAGACTTGGGATTTTTTTGATAAGTTGCAAATATTTTATTTAACTAGTGTTTTAAACCAAAACTATGCTTATTAATCATTTTATACACCAATATTTTTAAAATTGGATCGTGCATCAAATTTATAAAGTACTGCAGGTTGAATAGTCTAGCATGTTGATATGCCGTCCAATCAATTTTAATAAGATAATATTTTGAAAATTTTTAATTAATATATAAAATAATACTAAATAAAAATTAAAAAAATAACACAATATTAAGTATAGTCAAAGATGCAATTAATTATATAACCAAAAAAATTATTGGGAATGGAAAAAAAGTCATAGAAGATAATAAACAAATTGTGAGATAAACATAAGTCACGTGGAAAATAAAAGAAAAACAAGTAAAATAAAAAATTAAAAGAAAACAAGTCAATTGTGATAGAAAAACAAGTCATTGATGGTAGAAAGTAGGTCGTTAGTTGAATACAATCGTTTAAAAGTTTAATTTTGAATCGGTCAAACGGGAACGAGGGAAAAAAATCCTATGTATCAAATAAGGAAAAAAACACAATCGTTTATAGGAGAAAAAAAATTTAACTCTAAATCATTTAAATTGGTTGAATCGTTTATTTTCATCAATTTTATTTATTTATGACCGATTCAATTAATCAATTTGATATGATTACACGATTACAATCACAATGAATGTGTATGATTTAATAGTAAAATCACAATGAATTACGATCAGTTAAGTTAAATTTGATTTTACTTAAAGTTATGATGTTTATTTATTCAAATAAAATTATAAAAAAATTAAAAATAATTATGAAGTTGAATTAATAATTTGTTATGAAATTTTTATAATGAACTTTATTCATTATAGATTTAAATTAAACACACACTAAGTCTTTACTGATAATTGCCTCGTTTGCATATTATCTGTCCAAAATCATAGTCATGAGCAACTTCTTTGCAATCTTCACCCTTTTTCAGATCAATCATAGGAATTGTGTGTAAATTGAGTGTATCCCAGATAACAGTCAGTCTCCTTTTACTGTTAATTACTACAAGAAGAAATTTTTATTTATTTATTTAATCATAAACTAACATTCTTAACCACTTACTATGCGTGAGAGATTTTTCTTATTCAATTATAGAAAAATTTAATTTACATATCACTTTCTCAAATTTGCCACACTAAAACAGTGATTTTGGTGGCAATTGCACCCATCAATTGCAGCTAATGTAGTGTATAATAATGGCCTAATGCAGTTGCAGTTAATCAAGACATTGTGATCATTTTTAATTGAAAGGTGATTGCATGCACTATGCACTGCAAGTCAAATGCAACAAGTGACATATATATTCAACGCCTAATGCAGTTCCATAGTGGTGGTCACCAATGCCTCATGTAATCAAGATACTATTTTTTAACACAATTATTTTTAGTATGTGTTTGGGTGGAGAATTTAAAAATTTTTAAGAAATTTAAATATCTATTGATTTAATTTTCTTAATTTAAATTCCTTTTATTTTGTATCTATTTTGTTTGAATGAATTAATTTAATTTCTTATATTTTAATTTTTTTGTTTAGACAAAGTAATTCAATTTTTAAGAAATTAAAATTTTTATTTTTAAATATTTATTTAAAAATTAAATTTATAATGTTAAATAAAAATAAATATTAATTATTTTTAAATTCCACAATTTTATTTAAGGAAGAATGTGAGAGAAATAAGAAGAATAGGGAAGGAATTGAAATATCTCGTTTTAGACAGAATTTTAAATTTCTCAATTTTACTCAATTAAAATTCCTTCTAAAATAATATTATTTTAAATTTTTCAAAATGTTTTATCTAAACAAGTTAATTGATTTGATAATAATTTAATTGCTCAGAACAAATGAAATATTCCACTAAATAACTCATCCAAATACATTTAATGTAATGTTTAAATAATAATGTAATGTAATATTAAATTGAATTTCATATATCTTAATTTATTAAATACTTATTAAAAAACCCTTTTCTTTAATAGAGTTTTATTCGACTTGGGTATAATTGGTTCTAGTAAAAAATAATTATTGTTTTAAGTAAAATCATTTAATTTTGCTATAATTGTTTTATTGAGTTTATTTATTTATTTTGTCTCAACTGACCTAGTACTTAGAATGGCCCAAAGGTATGAAAGGAATTGGCCCAACATTGCTGTGTAGACCTGGTAACTCATAAAATTGTGTCAGTATTAGGGAAAACCATAGTCAAGGTATAAATTTTCTTTTTCTGATTTCTTATAGTAGTACGTGACGTGATTTCTTATAAATTTAAGCGTTAGAGCATTTAAGGATAACACATCTACCATTGTTGACTTGAAGGAACCTCAACAAAGAAGACCATCACATCACAACACACTTAGTATAGCACCTTATCCTCTCCTTCTTGAGTTACCCAATAACAATTTCTTTTCATAATTTAATTAATCTTAGGAGCTTGAAATAGTACGGAGTATAATATATAACAATATCTCTCAACAATTTTGTTCCACTAATGAGTGGTGGGGTAACACATATCACAAGTGACTAACTCCAATATTAACCCAAAAGGCAAAAACAGCGTAATACGTGCAATTAATCTGGTCGGTCTTTGTTTTTTTAATAATTTTATTTTGTTAATAATTATAATACGTAATTAATTAATCAATTCATTTATAAAATATAACTTTTTTTATTATATTTATACATAAATGTAACATTCTCTTCACATATTATTTCGATTTTCAATCAAATATTTTTCTTTTGTTAACCAATTCAAAATCTTATTTTTCTTTTGTTAACTGATTCAAAATCTTGGGCATGTTTAAAACGAATTTGAATTAATTGGAGTAAGTGATGGAGTAACAAGTCAAAATCATGGTGGGAAAGGGAAGAAGAATAGGTAGATGCGCATGGATTTGGTTAATGTTCAAACATAACGTTGACGTTGAAGTCGCGTCTAATGTTAGAACAAAGTGGGTCTCAAATTACAACGTACAAAACGTGGCCAAAACATGACCTGTGCTCCATTTCAATCAATCAATCTACATTACTTGGTAACAGATGTTGAATTGTGTTCGATCTATGCTTATTAATAATAATAATAATAATAAAAAAAAAAAAAAAACATGATAAGACCTAACTAGTCCTATTTCTATCCTTACAAAGAGATGAAAACTGAAAAGATTGGGTCATTGTACAAAATGTTGATTGCTTTAATAAACGTCAACTTTTCAATGACTCGGTTTTCTTCTTTTTTCATTTATATTTCGTGGCATTTCATGATGTTGATGCCTTTTCAAAAATGTTTTTTCCTCGTTACCGCGTTAAGGAAACCGACATATATTGTCGTTCATCATTCATCTAGTAATTTTGCCTCGTAAATCTTAGCTTCTTTTTTTTTTTTTTTTATCTTTTTTGGTCATTATCCAATTTAAGGTTAAGTTTTCAATTATTGAAACCACTTCAGGGTTATTATCTAATAGAATGCATGTGGTGAGGCACACGATAGAGATAAGTGTGTCGGAGTTTCACGAAGCACGACGAGAAGCAATTGCAAACTCCCTATGATCCCGCGATCTGCTTCATCCTAATGATCACACGTGAAACTGCCTCATATATATGAAACACTTTTCATTCTTTCATCATTCATCTTCCATACACAAATCATTTTAACATGTACTGTTGCATTCTAAAATTTTACATTATTTATATGACAAGATTAAACATAAACTATTTTCATGTATAAGAACGAAAAACATTTTTTTTTCTCAACCAAATGGGTTCTTAATAAGGATACCATCTTTGAGGTTTTGTAGATTAACGAATGGAAATTTTCTTTATTCAAAACTCATGAACAACAAATCTTTTATTAATGTGATTTTGGTAGTTACTAATAAAATGAATGTATATTTCTCTTCCTCTTTTATAACTCATCAAATTGTTTTATAATGTTTAAGTTAGAGATATGATTTGATTTCTTATATAAATTTTAGAAAGAAGTTTAGAGGTTATGCATTTAAATTATAAACGGTTAATTAATTATAAATTACATATTGTAAAATTTTTAAGAATTTTATTATTAAAATCAACAAATTCTTATGTAGAAAATGAATGTGCGTCACCTCATTTCTCTTAATATGTAAATTTAAGACATTAATATTTTTTAATTAAATTAATTAATTTTTTAATCTTAACAAAGTAATTATTTAAATCTTACAATAAGAAAAAAAATGAGCTCTGGCATGTGTCTTGAACAAAATATTAAACTATAGGTGTAGATATTTTTACTTTTATATTGCCTTTCTAATTTCACCTAAGACTCATAAATTCTAATAAATCCACTTAAAATAAGAATGCCCCTATCATTGATATAAAGTTCGAGTTAAAATATACTCAGTTCCTTTTTATAAATATCCATCTAAAATATTTTATGTATTTTTATATTAAACATTTTTAACTAAAAGTATTTTTCTTATTTTATCAACTAATTGATAGAATATAAAAAACAATATTACGATAAAATAAATATAATTGATTAACATTACTGGATATTATCTATAGAGAAAAAATATTAAGATATACATAAATAACAGTGAGATAAATAAGAAAATAATGAAATGGGAGTGATGATTATGAGGAAGAGATATAAGAAAGTGAAAAGGAAAGAAGAGAAAGAGGCAAGAGTTGGTGGTAGTCATGAGTGGGGACAATGCAGCACTGTTTGTATTTGGATTTGTAATGACAGTTTTATGAGAAAACCAACCCCACAACACAGGGAGACACTTTCAAAATTTCAAAACATTAACTCATGGTAGCAGTACTAACACTACTTTATTATTATTATCATCAATCGTGTCGTGTCTCTACCCTTGTCCTTTAACAACAATCCATTCCCCAAGGCACTACCACTGCATATAACATATTATATAATCAAATTAATCAAACTTCAGGTCCAGCCTTAGCCCTACATTTTTTGTCCTCATGCGTCCCCTCTTACATGTCAGAGACTTGTTTCATCATATTTCGGATTACCCCAACTTAACTTTCATAACCCTGACACAACCTACTAACGTACCCTTTCTTCTAATCTCTTTTTTTGTTTTTATCCCAACCACTAGTATTGTGTTTTTATCAACTCTTTTAACAATTTAAATAACTTATGAATCATCTTTGTATTTTGAATAGGTTACTATTTAGTAACTCTCTTTAAATTGAGTCTAATTCAATTTCATGATATTTTATGCAATAATACTATTTAAGTGATGTAAGATTTTATATTTTGTATGATGTTAAATTTTTAACACATTCTCCTATATAAAGGATTAGTTCTTTTGTAAAATCTATTTAAACGGTTAAGTTATATTTCATCAATTTCTTAACTTTTTATTAGTTTATATTACACTTTATTTATATTATTTATATAATAAATTTTATTTTTAAATAAATAAGACTTTACACTTTCGAAATTTTATTTAATATTAGATTTTAATAAACTCTTAATTAAGAAATTTTTAAAAATATTTAATCAATGAACAAGAATTATTGTCACTTAATTTTGTCCTGATAATGAAGAAATTTATTTTGAGAATATTGAAAGTATTATTATACTTTAAAAGTATTTCGTGTTGTTCTTGGTTTCTATTCCAGAGTCCAACTTCCAATGCGGAGTGGTCCTCAGATGTTGCCATTTCAAAACACATTATTTGCTGAGTATTCCCATTTACCCACTTCTTTTCGATGATGATGAGTTGGTGCCTTCAATTGAATCAGCCTCTGACCATGAATGCTACTAGTATTCTAATACTATTTTTTCTTCATGTTTTCGAGACTTGGCACCTTACGGGCAAAACCCCAAAAGATAAAACTGCATGGGTCTTAGTTGTGTGAATGTTGAACATATTACTTTTCATTAATAACACGACCAAGGACCATACAGGGTAATTTTTATTTACGAATTACCTTTAAACTCAATTCCAACTTATAAAATGATCATAAAATTTATTCTAATTATTGTTATTAACTACGTTTGTTCAGTTAAATACTATTAAAAATTTATAACATCACTTATTATAAATGTTTTGTCGTGTAAATTTTATGTTTATGATCGAGAAAATAAAATAATATATTTATTCGTGTGCATGGGGCATGTCCTAATCTAAATTATTAGTTATTTTAAAGAAAACTAACGTGTGAATGAAACTGCACAATCACAATCAAATTTCTATAAAAGTGAAGTGTGACCTATCCAAGAAATGAACATATATACATACTTGTCAGGGAGGTTCTTGGCAACAGTAATTTCTGTAAAGTGACTGAACATTTTAACTTTTGGTTGCATAAGTGACTCTGAATTGGGCATCTGAAATTCATTGCACTTACATTTGTCCAAGAAATAGGATATTCACTTGATCTTTTCTTCACTCTACGCTAATTTTATTTTTAACATCAAATGAAAAATAATTAAAAATAATAATTTATCAAAAATAATTAAAATAATTTAAAATAATTCTTAATAATAAAATTACTTTTAATACTAAAACAAAAATAAAAAATAATTCTTAATATTTAAGATAACACTAAAAGATTCATTAAAATTCAATAAAAAATTATTAAATAAATCAAATAATTCTCATTTTATAATTTTATATATTTTATAATCTTGATATATAAATTTTAATTAAATATATCACTCACATTTTTAATATTAATATTTATTTTAGAATTCTTCTATTATTATTAATTTATTATATCGCTCGTTATTAAATCAATTTTGGACAAGCGGTTCACATCATATATTATTTTAGGATTTAAGATTTATTAAAAACTGTATTATTTGACGTGATATATATATATATATATATATATATATATTATTTTATAATTAATTATTTTATTGTCGTATTTAAATTATTTATCAAGTTTTTTAAATAATTGGGGTTTCTAATAAAAGTAACTGGTAATAGTCAAATTGGTTAAAAAATAAACACGGTTAAAGAAGTGCATAGCGAGTGAACGGTGATTGGGAAGCTACAGTAACATAAAAAAGGTATCAATTTCTGTTCACGCTTAGTGGAGTTCTGGAATCCTGTCAGAGAAATAGGTCTGATTCTGATATGTCAGACTATACTTGGCACATGCTGACGTTAATGCCCAACTACACATTTACTGTGAAAACGAAGGTGTTACTGTGAAAAGAGGGTCCTAGAATGTTAAATTTACATATTCTAATTCATTATTATCAAGTTATATTGTTCATATAGTTCTTGGATTTAATTGATGTACCTAGTTTTATTTTATTTATCTAATCATAAACAGTCATTAACAATTACATTATTCACCTATTCTATTGGAGGACTATGTTATATAATATTCTTTATCTTGTTAATGATTACATAAACATACACTATTACTTCTAATTAGTTAAGAATGAGGCTCTCAAGGGGTAGATGACAACTACATATTTGAACTATACAGTAATAGAAATTACAAACTGTAGTGCTTGGATTTTTCTTCTTAATTGAAACAATTTTATAGAGAAAAAAAAAATTGTTTGCTACGAGTAGTCTTGATGGCAACATATTATTTTAGTTATATTTTTAAATTTTTAATAAAATTTGTTAAAATACATAAAAACATGCATAATGATAATGATTAGTGATGCATAAGATGTTGCAAATATTTGTATTATTATATTTATTTTATTTTATACAATCCTCTCATTATTATGGCTCATCTACAACTATTGTCTTTCTAATAAAATTGAAAATTTCAAATACAATTTATGATTTCTCTTATGGTTCATCTTGATTAGGAGAAAGTTAAAAGAAAACAACATCATGAAGGAAATACATCTTACCATTGAAATTGCTGAGTACTTTTTATATCCCCCTAAATCAAGACAAAAAAAAAATTAAATGGGACAAATAATAATAATAATAAAAAAAAGAGTAGATAGAATGAAACTCAATATGTAGAGAATTCCTAGCCATATCATGATTTCAATGAAATCTTGATTTTTATAATTATTTTTCTCAAACTATAATTTTTTAGTTTTTTTACCAAAATCAAACATGCTATATGTTAATTTGGAATTGTTATTTCAACTTAATTAGATTTACTTTGATCCAAATATTCAATTAGACTAATCACCTATTGTATATGGGGAAAGAGAGTGAGTCCTTTGGAGAAATCCTAGTAAGGAAAAGTGTCTTGTAATCTTTTTCACAAGCATGGATTTTATTCCAAAAAGCATAAAGACAGTGGTGGACTTAAACAAATCAAAAAGAAAAAAGAAAAAGAAAGAATCAAAAGGTAATTGAATAGGAAAGGAGAAAAAGGAGAAAAAGGATAGAATGTGAGGATATGTGAACATTTCAATCATTCCATCCCATATTGAGAAGAGAAGTACAACTAAAATTATACTTTTCTTTTCTTTTTTGTGATGGACAAGTCTCAAGACAAGATTTTGAGAATTGGGAAAAGATGAAAGATAAAGTTATAAGAGACTGAAAAAGATGGCTCTACCTGGATCTTTGGTTTATGAATAAACACATGTGGGTCACTCAACCCATATTAAGCAATGACTTTAATAATAATAACAATCATAAAAGTTTTGACAGATTAAAAGACAAAGTGTAGTGGGAATGGTATCGGTATCTGAACTGATGTTAAATTTATTCACAAAAAGAATATCTTGCAAAAAATAGAATTCATGCATTTTTCTTCTTGATTGATAATTGATTTTATCAATATGTCTTCATATATGTTTAAAGTATATTTATTTATAATATAGTTTTTTAAATATAAAGAGAAATAATAATTTTTGGTTTCTTAAAAATATCAAAAGTAAGAGTACTTAAGCAGTGAAAATAATTCAAATAAATTTTAATTTATAAAGTTGTCTAAATCAATAATTACTATAAAAAAATTTCACAATTAAAATTATTGACCTCAATAAATATAAATATATTATAATAAAAATAAAAGGCAAAAATTATTATTTTCAATTTATACGTATGATTTAGTCAATAAATAGAGACTTAATGTATACAATTTTCTGTTTGTTTCTTACGAAAATATGTTCTTCTCCATGTATAAGTGTTAGTCCTTAATATATAATAATACATGTGAATTAACATGGTCCTTAAATTAAATATATATATATATATATATATATATATATATATATATATATATATATAATAACAACTTTTACATTGCATTGCATAGAGTAAAATAGATGTTAATTCTAATAAGTTAAGTATAAATTTCTTTTACAACTTCTTCAGTATTTGTTTTTTTGTTAATCTGGACATAAAATAAAATAAAATAAAATGTTATATATAATCATTTATCTCTATTTATTATATTTTGTATGTTTTCTATGGTTATGTCTTATTGACAATTTTTTTTAATAAATTGACATGGTATTCCAATGTGTAAAAGAAAATCCAAATTTTTAAGGAAAAGAATATTGAATAATTTATTTAAGTGAGAAGATAATAAATAAGAGATGAATATTTATTTACCAAACAAATGATTCTTCCTAAGAATATTGATTTTTATATAATTAAATAAAAATAATTATAATTGAATAAAGTACTTAAGTAAAAAAATCTTTTTCATCAATTTATAAATTTTTCTACTTGCTTTTAGAAAAAAAATTTCAACTCCAGTCATAACTTATATATAAAACTACTTTCTATTTTAATAAATTTATACATACATATATATATATATATATTATAATTAAAAATTGTATAGATAATTTTTTAATAATTTATATAATTAAAATTATAAAAAATTAATAATAAATAATAATTGGCCAAAAGATTGACATCTTATTCGAATAGTAGTTTTATACCGAACAGGTTTTCCTTATACGTTTGGTACCCATTTAATAGGTTTCCATGAATTTCTTAATACATGTGGATATTCATGGACATCCACGAATATTTTTAGGAAAATAAAAATATATAAAAATAAAAAATTACCTGTTGAATTTTTAATATCTTCGTAAACTTTTAAATATTATTGCATGATTACACCATGATAATAATGCGTAGATAGATTCATCCAAGATTTTAATTTTAGTACTCGTACAGTATGTTCAGTGTAAATATTTTGTTGATAACAAAAATTAGTAATTAATTAAATACCTATTTTATTTTATGTTATATAATTGAATTTTGTCTCATAAATGATTTTAAATAAATTTTAACATGTTTAATTTCAACCGACTTATGTATATATTGACCGATGGAATAATTCTCTAAATAAAGAATAAAACATTGAATTATAAGAGAAATATACTTATATTTTATAATTTTAAAATATTAACATGATAAAAAAGGAAATATAATTTTAAAAATAGTACTTACATATTTGATTAATTACATTTTTTTTATCATACAATATATCATTGTATAGTTGAACGCAAACAATGTATCATTTGTATAAAGGAGCTATATTGTTGTAAAATTTATCAAAATCATATATTCATAAAGCAATAGGATGTAAAAATATATGTGATTAAAATAGAATCAATTTTTTAATTTAGAAAAATTGAAAAGATTTTAGTATATTTTTGAATGTATATATTTGCTAGGTTTTTTAAGATTCCACATTGCTATCTATCCACTGATATATATCTGTTGCTAAAACTGGTAGATTCGTCATAGTGCCTAAACACAAAAGTAAGGTGTCAATATGAAATAAATGTGTTGCCATTTTATTGGGGTACGTTGGATTATTGTTTTTTAATCGAAACACAAAAAAAGAATCATCACTTTCAATTTCATAAATTAAGCATTACTTTCTTATAAATTAGATATAACTACAGAATAGTTCTAGTAGCATTCATTATGCTTTGACATCCCTGTTAAAGTTTTACAAACGTGGTGTTTGTTTTATTTGTTCCAAAACCAAAAATTTTGCTCTTACCTTTATCAATATAATGCATTTGAAAATTTGAGTAAATACAATAATTTATACTTATGACATTGTCGTCAATTTCTCTCTCGTTTACTCTCATAATAAATAATAGCCTTGCTTGTTTGAAATAATTATCTTAAAATTTCCCATAAATTATATTGATATCCATACTCAAAAAAAATATAAATAACAAGCATGTAATTGCACAAGAGAAATCAACCAACATAAATATATAACTAATTAATTATCTTATGTCAAATTTGTATTTTTATTTTAAAAGAATAAAAATTTAATATAAAGTGATTAGTTAGTAATGTATTTCTATTAGTTGTGTAACATTTCTCTTTGCATAAATACCCAAAGTAATAGAAGTAACCATATGTGATATTTTAGAAGAAAAAAAATACATGGACTCACACAGCAACCATGAATATATTATAATTATATATAATAACTTACATACTCTATTTAATCAATTAAATTGAGAAAATACATAGATATAATTTCTTGTTAAATAATTTTTGATGAGGGATCTTATTATTGGGAAGGTGGTGGAAGCAATATGGAAAGTTTTGGAGGGGGTGGGGACATAGAATTATAGAAAGAGAGAAAGGGTGGAGGAAGGTAAAAGGGTGAGTAAGAAAAAGCAAAATTGAGATGAATAAAAGGGAAGAAGAAGAAAGAATCCTATTCCCATAATGGGTGCAAGAGCAGTGGTACAAGAAAACAATGATGCCGATTTGACAAAGGAAACAACTTTATCCTTTGCCCATGCCATCATGGTTTTATTTTTATTTATTTATTTATTTTTCTTTCAAAATAATACTCATCTCATCTCCACTCCACTCCCAACAAGAACAACAACAATAGGGACTTATCTTTTTACTCTTGTTGCTTTTACTTTATGAGGATATTAGGTCTGTCTCAACTTTAAAGACTTTTGTTGCTGCCCCTTGAAGCCAAAATAATGAAAGCAAACAAAATGAAACCACTCATCTTGGCCGTTTCCACAAAATTGATGCCCACTTATGACCATATCACAGCACACACCTTACTGTGTGTGTGCCCCCCCTTTCCCATTTCCCATTTCCCATTTCCCATTTCCCTTTCCATTCACATCCACCGCCCCATCACTACTTTCCAAACACAACCATTCCTCTTTCCCTTCTAACCTTCACCACCATTCACTCTTTTAACCCTTTTTCTTTTTCTATATACCTATATACTACCATTTATCCCATTCTCATACATCACAACTTTCACTTCCAAACATCTCTACCATTCCCTTTTTTTCAAGTTTTAACCTTATATATTTCAACACTTTACCTTTCTTTTTAAAAGTTGAAAGAATATTACTTAATTAAGACATATTGCTTATAATTACCATATATACATACATACTATCTTCATGGATTAACCGAATTCAATAAAAAAAAAAAATTAAGAATTAACAATATAATATAAACTAAAAGGTAAGAAATAATATGATATGGTTGGAGTCGGAAACTCGATAATATATTTAATAATATTTTCTTAATAAATACTTTATATTTAATTTTGATAAGATAATACTATGCTAATAATAAATTTTTTCTTTCTTTAATTAATCCCAATACTAATACAAATGATTATACGCTATATAATTTTTAGTTTTCTTAACGCACATTCCATGGCATGATTCTATCTCTTTTGGTACCCTAAACATTTTTTAAGTACAACAAACACGGGTAGTAATTGATATAAGAATTACTGAAACCATAGTTAGTATAAAACAAATCAAATACTTGTATCAATAAATAAAAGATTATGAACAAAAGAATTCTAAATTTTTTTGTCTAACTGTTGTTTTTGACAAAAACAAAAAAAAAATATTATTTTTTTTTCCTAATTTCTATTGTTCTAAACTCTACAATGAAAATCTATGTAGTAAAAAGAAAAAGGTGTACTAAGAGAGATTAACATGAACACTAGCATCCATGCCAGATTCACATATAGGGCAATTCCTTACAGTGGACCCACACATTGTGCAAAGGCAAAGATGCCTGCATGGTAACAACAACACCACTGACTCTCTCACCCCACAATTCTTACACAACCTACCACCAACCGCCGTGGACGCCGCCGTGTCGTCTCCGGCCTCGGCCGCATCATTACTTCCACAACTTGAATTAGCATCATCGGCCACCGTGGCGGCGGCGGCGGCACCGCCACGTTGTTCCTCACTGACATGTGCCAAAACTTGCTCCAAATTACTACGTAGGTAGTTAGCTGTGGTTTCGTTAGTTTGTGCTAATTCCCTCCAAATTTGATTCTCCATGCACAAACTTTTGACCCTTTCTTGAAGAGCCCAATTCAACTTCCCCATTCTTTGAATTTCTTCATCCTTTTCCTTCAACTTCTTCTCCATTGCATCTTGGATTGCGCTTAGTAACATCCTTGATTGCCACATTTTTTGTTCCTCCAATTCCATTCTCACTTTCTCAGTCTGTTCAAATTCACATAACAAATTAATTAGTACAAAGTTTTGATGAAAAATTAATGGACAAAACTTATATATAGTTATATAAGTATTGCTTGCAATATTTCCAATAAAAAAAAAAAAAAGTTTTACTTCAACAATTTATATTAACCCTTAATGCAAATTTTTATATATGAAACCAAACATTTTTCCACATTCATGCGGTTAGTAATAACTATTGGATGAAAAATCAGACAACTATGTATTTTAAATTTGATTGCTCAAAAAAAAAAATGAGTTGTTAAATTTTCATCCAACAGTTTTTGTTGAATGTGAGAAAAAGTCATGGACCGACAGCAGGAAATTCGGATTCATTTATGAATTTCCTTTGTCTTTTGTATAAAAAAAATGAATTTTTTGCAAAAGAAATTAAAAAAAGAGTATAGATTGAATTGAAGGAAGGAGAATTACATGATGGGCAAGGACTCGATCAATTTCAGACTGTTGATTCTGAAATTGGTAGAGAATATCTTGGTTGAGAAAGGAAGGTTGTTGTACTTGAGATGAGACTTTGGTCTTGTGGTGAGCTGGGAGAGAAGTTAATTCTGTGGTGAAATCTCTTGAACGTTTTCTTTGGAGAGGAATATGGTATGTGAGACCACTATCTGCTTTGTTTGGTTCACAAAAACTTGATTGATAGAAAGACAAGAGTGATTCAGGCATTGTTGTTGGTAGAGGCATAGCTGAAGAATCCATCTGATTATTATTGTTGTAAATATAATCAGAGTTTAATTGTTGTTGTTGATGATTGGACTTGATCATTTCTCTGCACAATAAAAACAAACACCCCATATAAATAAACCATGTAGTAGCATTATAACAATATGAAAAAATTAAAACCTTAGACTTAGAGAGTATGTAAATTGTAAATACCTATTAGTGAGTAACTGAGAAGGCAAGAGATTCATGTAAGTAGCTTCAACTGCCATGGAGGTTGTGTTATTGTGTGTGTGAGAGAGAGAGAGAGAGAGATTGGAAGTGAGAAAGAGAGAAAGAAAAAGAGAGAATAAGAAGAGGATGAGGAGAGAGCATGCAATAGATGTGGCTAAGTATTAGGGAAGGGTGAGTGAATGAATGAAAGAGTGAATGATTCAGGTTTATTAAGCATCGGTTTTTGTGGGCGTTTTTTTAGAGATAGAAAGTCAAACGCATCTTTTCTAGACAGAGAAAATCTCACAATATTTTTTTATTCAAGATTGCAAAAATTAATTAAAATTTCTAAAACATGGCTTGTCAGATTTTCCTCTGTCGGATTCGCTTTAACGTTTTTTTCCACGTTCACTCGTTTTAGGATTTTGGTTTCTAACTTTTTTTTTTTTTTTTGCTTTTACCAAACGTTATAATAAATTCTGACATGATGCATGCACTAAATAATAATAAAATAATTTTCACGTATTCCTAACATAGAAAATCACGATTCACGATTTACGTAATTGCCTTGTTTCCTTGACACCTTCCTTGTGTCCATATCGTATATTTGGCTGTTTGCATTAGTAGAAATTATGTTCATCATTCAAACTCTCCACGATTCTCATGTCTACAATTTGTATGACCGTACAAATATTTTAATTAGGTAAATTATAAATAAGATAACATATTCTATTAATTTTTCTTGCCAACAATATCTAAAGAAATTCATAAAATAAAGAATATATATTTGTGTGAAGAATTATTTTTCTCAAATCAATTAAATCCTTAAATTAACTAAGAGCATTCAAATATTAAATATTTATCACTTCTTTTTGTTTGATTTGCGTAAAACGTGAATAAACGGTTATTCTTATGTATGATAAAGTTATTAATTAATGTAGTCAAACATAATCCTGCGTTACTCTATTTTTATTATTTTGAAGACTACTACAATTTTTAAAAAACCAGTTTTAATATATTAATTATTTTGTAGACTACTAATATACTAAGATATTTTGTTGTATGTCATTCGAAAATTGTGATAATTGGAATACTACCTTTTACAAAGTTTTAAAAATCTGGCTATCTTCCTATTAATGCAACTTGATTCCCAATTAATCCTTTGTAGTTATTACATTATATGCTCAAGATCAATTTAATTTAAACGAAAAATCTAACCAAGAACGTGAAAATGTATTTATGTTCGAACATTGAAATATGAAATTGATATTAATTTTATTCCCTGTATGGTTTTTTATCAAATTTATTTTTTAAGTAATAAATTTATAATAACTTAATCTCTTGATTCATTTCAATTAACACTTTACTAGAATATATGCACAACGTTTATACTGCTATTCAAATTATAAAAGCAAAATAAAATTACGTGATGGTTATTTATTGGCATTCCTAACCGACAAAATCAGTCTTTTGTATGATGTTTCTCAGTCAAATCATTTAATTTTTGAAAAATGAAAACAATAAAATAATTTCTAAGAATATAATATATTTATTATTTTAATTTTTTAAAAATATTTATTATTATTTTAATTCTTCAATTATATTATTCAATGTTTTTTGACTTTGATTTTGATCATTTATTTTTATTCTGATTTCCTGAATTATAAACTAAAAAAATAATAAATAATATAATTCAAAGACTAAAATAACAATAAATATCTTTCAGATTTTAAAATAATAAAATATTATATAGAGATAATTTTACTATTTTTTATTCTTAAAAAATTAAATAACCTAACTCAACACACAAAAAAACACCACAATACTTTAAATGAAAGAACTAGTAAGTTAAGGGAGTAGATATGAATTTTTTAAGGTTCATCTTCGTTATCCTAATAGTACATTAAAAAAAAACTTAAGGATCTATGATAAAATATGTTTCTTAAACATTAGAACTCTCTTCCTATGTCTAGATCAATTTTGTATTTTTGTGTAAATATTCAATGACCCATTTGTAAATATAACCCTATCATGGACTAAATTATTAAATCATCATAATTTATTTTTTAAAATAATGGTAGTTTACTAGGGATTCTTTTTTTTAAAAAAAAAAACTTTTGCACTTGTTAAAAAAATGAGTGCATCGATTTCTCCTTTTCTGTTACGTTAGCACGAGGGTTTTGATGATGATGTGCTAAGATTTGCTAAAATTGAATTAATATATAGATGCCCATGTTTCACTTTACCTAGAAATGTGCTAGGCCTAATCACTAATCACTCTACCATGGAGCAGAATCACTTAGATGTTATAAAAAGAAAGCATAGAATAAATTCACTTTACAAAGTTAGAAATTTTTTAAATCAAAAGTACATAATCTTACATATGTTTATTATTCTCTGCCCCCACTATTTTTAAGTGCTTTATATATAATAAGGTTAGGCCAGTTACCTCTAAAAAGGAGCCAATTAAGGTGGAGTTAACTTGATCATGGTGAGATTTCACTTTTCATGGTTCAAGGTGGTAACTTTGACAAGAAGCCCCAAAACGTACGTAGACAGTAGACTAATAACTACAGGGACCACTACGAAAATGACGGAAAAATATTGTTAGAATACAAACAAAAACAATAAATTGATACTTCAATGTATGCATGCTTGAAGGTTGAAAAGCTTTGAATTTTACCATTTTGCTTATGAAATAACTTTGGTCAAGAGTTTTCATTTCAAAATGGTTGAATGTTTATGTTGAAAATTCCACTTTTATGCCTTGAATTAAAAAGACAACAAATTAATCAATTTCTACTAAAAAAAAAAAGAAGAAGAAGAAATATGTATATTTGTTTGTTATTTTAAAATTATAAAATAAAATTTTCAAAAAAATATAAAGTAATATATATGAATAAAAAAGTACTAAGAACTTATTGAAAAATAAATAAATAAAGAGATCGGTTATTTCTTAATCCATGTGTTATAATCTTAAACATTAAATAAAAACAGCGGAAATAAATAATATGGATAATTATCGATGGGACAAAAATATTTACGATGCATTATTTTCCAATAAAAAAATCATTTTTGTTTCTCGTTTTCATGCCAAACTTTTTGTTTTTAAGAAATTTGTAAAATTGGGATTAATTAATTAATTAATTCATGAAGACATTTTCAAGCAACTAACATGCATACAATCCAAATATCTTATTTTCCAAGGATAACTAATCAATGTTTGAATTATAATTATGATTTAAAAGTAAAATCGTCAATGAGCTAAACGTCAAAGTAATAAGTATTCGTCAAAAATATTGAATCAATACGATAGGAACACACACTTGTAAAATATGCAATGTTAATTGATTGCATGTCTTTGTATAATCTCTTTTTCAGTGGAAATGTCATTGTATATAATTTAATTGTCAAAAATGAGTCACATTCATTTGCTTAGTTGGTCAAACACAAGAATCCATCATAATACCATAGTTTTAGGCGGAAAATTCTGATCAACTTTCTTCTCACCATCAAAGCAATTTCCTTCTTCTATTCTCTGTTTATCACCATTTTTTTTTATAATTATCATTACTATTATTCCTATTTTTTTTCATGATTCCATTGTTATACTTAAAAATAGCAATCATCATGATTATAATTATTGTCATTAAAATTAACATTGTTATCATTGTCATACTTAATTATTGATATTATTTTTTATTAATTGGAATTAAGATTAAGATATTAAATTTGAAAATTAAGACTATAATATTTAAAATTAAATATTATGAAATTAAAAATAAAAAATCAATATTAACAATCATGTCAAACAAGTCTATTTTTCTGTGAATATATATTGGGACACCCACTCAAAGAGATGTCAAACTTGACATTATGTTACCTTGTAAATAAATCCAATCTCATGTTTGGCACTTCCGTATCTTAATAAAATTCTAAAAACAAATTTTCCAAATAATAAATTAATATGATAAAAGGGTTAGAGAGTTAGATTTTGAAGTAAGATATTTCATAGAAAAGGGCACCTATTCATTTGTCATTTTCATGGAAACAAACAAAGGGCACCTCTCACATCCTATGAATGGATTGACATCATCATACTTTCAAGTTTCAACTAACATGGAACCTACATATCATGTTCTGCCTGCAAAATTGATTGCTTTTGTAAGTCATTACATATGAATAATTATTATTATTTTTTTCAATATAAAAAAAAAATAATGTTGACGAGTACAAGGGTTGAATAAAAAGGAACACTCACCCACCTTGTCCGAAGCCATCTAACATTTGCAATTCTTAAATTCCCTCACAAGCACTCACAATGAATGAAAAGGTGTGTACAGATAAAAGAAATTAAAGAAAGAAAAGAAAAGAAAAGAAAAGAAAAGAAAATGAGTGGCCAACAAGAAAGAGAGAGTACATAAATGTAGACAGATGGATTCCCACATCCACCCTCTCTCCATCATCCTTCCCTACTTCCCATCTCTTCTTTTATTGCTTTGTTCCATCATCAAACTATGCATCCTTTCTAAATTATTATTACATATTATAACATTTAACCACCTTCCAAGTAACAATGAAAGAATCTTCATATTTATTGTTTTTTGTTATAATCTTGTCTTAATTTTAATACAATTTTACTTTATTAATAATTACAATATTTAATCAACTATCTCACTCATAAAATATATACTATCTCACTCATAAAATATATACGTACTTTTTTTTTTATATTTTATACATTATATTTTTTCTAATTATATTTTTTCTATTCACATTTTTATAATTGGTTGTCTAATTGTTTACATATTATAATTGTCTGTGAAATATATTTCATGATTTTTTTATGTATTTTAATAAAAAAAAATCTATTCTTAATTTCTTAACTAGTGTTTCAGCATAATAATTAACATTTATCATTTTTATTTAAGGTCTTGCTTACTCGATTAAGAAACTAAAAAGAGATTTAATAAGCAGATCATGTTTAAAAAGAAAAGATATTAAACTGCATTAGTGTTATATTTTTCAATGAACATTCTTGATCATTTGAGTTCTTTTACATGTACTCGCCATATACAAGTTAGCATTTGCTTTATTTAATAGAAAAAATCATGCATAAAAAGTTCATGTGCTTAAGAAAAAGAAAAGAAAAGTGCACACGACTAGATAAAGTATGTTATAATACTATAGATAATGACCACTGAATTTTTTTATTTTGCTATCTCGTGGATGCAACATATGTTACTGAATTGATTGCCCCTAGGCAAACCCAGCATCGTTCTCATGGAAATCCCAAGTACAATTATTAAATTGCAATAGAAAATTTCAATATATTATGTGGAATTGAAAATTGAAATAATTGTGTATACGGGGTGATATATGCTTTAATTAGGGTAGCTGAAATAATATTGTCCTTTATTAGTGACAGCTCTAAAACCTAATTGTAGAGACAAAGTTTGGTTGTAGTTGTTTGTTACATGTGGGCTTGGAAACATAAATATAGACATGACACAAAATGTTAAGTGTGTGCCCTCTATATATATATTATTTATTTTGGATGTCCATTTCATTATTAACGTGGAAAGAGCACTCCTAACTTTTTCTAAAATGTCCATAAAATGTAAATATATTTGGATTTAATTTCCATATAGTTTCATGTAGTTAGAAATATGAGACACGAGTGATGAGTTTAAGATTGAGAGATGAGTCCTACTCAATCTTAAGAAGAATTATTAATAATAGAATACAAATGATAAATTTTAATATCATGTTAAATTTAAGTGATAAATCTAACTCAATTTTTCAAAACTAGCTTAACAAAATCGACTTATATGATAAAAATTGTTTCTTATTTATACACATTTAACATACTTTATTTTCAGATAATATAGAATTTTCAATATTTTTAACATTATAGAATTTCTAATATTTCAACACATACACGTGTAACACTAACTTCTAGAAATAATTAATGTGAATATTACTTTGAGTTTTGAAGAAGCATAAGTTGTCACTTATGATCGAGATTTGTTGTTATACCTTTTTGTGTCATTAATTTCTTCAAATTAAGGTTGCGTTTATATGGCAACCAATTTTGAAGATCCTCCAACGGTGATTCAAAAAGTTTCAAAGTTGTGAACCGCGTTAAAGATGAATAATTGAGATGTTGAAAAAAAAAAAGCAGGTGAGGTGAATCCATTTTTCATGTGTTTGATTTTCCTCTTTGACTCTCTTTATTTGTTTTTTTTTTTTTTTTCTTCACTCATTCTCTAGTCACAAGGTTCTAAGCAAAATGTAATCAATTGCTCCAAACATTAGAACGTGTGATTTTCTTTATACACAACCTATGATTTTAAATTATACAATCGCAGTAATGATTACAGTTTTGTTTTGATTTTCAATGTTAATTAGTAAGAAAATCTGTCTAATAAGATCATAATTGTATTCGCCATCTAGCTAGATTGATAAAAAGTAAATAAATGTTAATCATGTTTTAGAATCATCTTTTAACAAATTAAAAGGAAAGAAAGTTAAATGTATAAAATTATATTATATTCACCAATAATTTATATATTATATGTTTTAAGAATATTTCTGAACGACATCCTAAAAAAAATCTTAACCATTAAACACATGAATTAATTAATGTAGCTAGATTAGTTCAATGAGTAGTGTCAAAATTAAATTTTGATTATGTAATTATTTTTGGGGACCGTTTCTTAAACCGTGAATTAATCTTAATAAAATTTTGAGTAGACATGTGATCTTGTAAGATTTTGTTCTGGAATATTAAAACGTTGAAGTGGGAAAAACTTTAATTGAGATATGAAAAGTAAACCCACATGTGCTTTGAGATAAAACGACATAAAACAATTAATTAATTAAGATGGTGTCATTTCTGAGGGGAGAAAAAACTAGGAGGAATCCACATCGGATCTTGTGAGCTATTATGAACTGAAAGAGGCTATAGGATCACTTTATTGGGTGCAAATTTGGCGTAGATTTGAAGTGGGTAGCTATATCATAATTAAATTGAACCAATTGATAAAGTGTCTATGCTTTTTTATATATTTATAACACAAAAGTAAAAGGAGATTAGTGGGTCCCCAAAACCTTTAAGTTTTGGACTATTGATTAATTCAGTGATTATAGACCTAATAGAAAAGGAAACAAGATCTGATTATTTTAATTGCAATACATATTCATGATGAAGTGATTAACTGACTTTACCCTATTGTGTCTTTTTTATTTGATGTTGCCTTAACCAACATGGATGTTACTTTAATCAAAAGTTAATGCTATATACTATTGAAATTTTTTGGTGTTTTATGTCTTCATTGCTTTCGCATGACCCAACCTGGCTAAATTAACTTGATCACAGTTAATTATATTGTTCACGATTGGATGTTCATTAAAATAATAATCAGAAATGTCTGATTACACGTTCTTTTCATGTAAAATAATAAAACAAATTCAGCTGAAAGAGAAAGTCAAGAAACTCTATATTTTAATGATGTACGTAATTTATCATGAATTGTTAGGTATTTAATTTATTGTCAAAAAAGAAGATCAGATTCCATTAATTAATTCTGCTCTCATTTTATGTTTAGTTTTTTTTAAAATGTTTTAATAAAGGAACATGTGATCTAATAATTGTGGCATATAAAACACACCATTGTACTTGTGTTATGGATCTTCAAGATGTAGGAAAGTAGACTTTTCAACTTTAGACAATACCAACATAACCTTCCCTACTTCTCAGCTTCTTCTTGTCACTAACTGGATATATAGTTACTAGAATCAATTTACAATTTTAAGGTCATTCTTTTAATTTTTCAAAAGAAGTTTAATTTAATTTTGGGCAAAGAGTAAAATCTTTTAGAATCGGAATTTATATATAGAAATGCTTATTTAATCAAAAGAAGTTTCTGTTATTAGAAATTTAGAAGAATACATATAAATGACATGACAATATGAGAACACTAATACAGATCAAACCCAAAAATTTTTGATGATGCTAAGCCAATATACATAGCCAAATACATATAGCTAATTGTTAAATTAAAAAATATTATATAATTTTGGTGTAGCCTTAATTGTGCCCCTTAATATATGCAGGAAAATAGGAGCAAATATTTAAGAAAATATTGAGGACAATTGAATCCTCTACTTTTATTATTGAGACCCAGTATGTGAACAATCCATGAGTGATTATTAATAATACATGACAAATCAAAAGTCCAAAAAAAAAAGGAAAGGAACAAAATGACTAGTTACATATTATGAAAACAATATATATATATATATATATATATATATATATATATATATATACGAAAAATATTTGATAAATAATTATAATATACAAATAATTAATTATAAAATATGAAAAAAATATTTATATATATAATATGAAGAAAAAAAAATATATATATATATATATATATAAATAAATAAATTAATTAATTAATTAATTATATATTACAATTAATTACGATAAATTGTACATATACACTCTCTTTCAACATGATCATGAATTTGTTTTAATGCCTAACTTGAAAGGTTGTCCACTTAACCCACATGTGATCACTTCTTTTCCCCATACATATAGCAACTATGCTAGTGGGTGCACAAATTTGCACAAATTTTAATTGCAATATACAATTTATACTTTAAGATAGATTGATTTTCCATACATCAATTATTTCAAATGGTGGTCTAACAATTCATGATTGTCCTTGCTTATAAAAATAATAATTTAATTTCTTAGGGATTGGTCTAGAGTTATAATGATGAAAATGATGAATTCCTCTTTTTTCCAGGAAGTTTCTTGTAGAGATATTACCTTGACTCTTTGTCCAACAAATCAATTCCAACTTAGTAGCACTACATGAACAAGAATGATTAGACATTTGACCATCATACCTTGACACATTCTTTTCTGTATCATCATAATCAAACCATTTTAGTCATTGGACGAGTAAAGTTAAAATTTCAAAGCAGCCCTCATATATAAAAACAAATTAATTAATAATAAATTCAATTACCATGATTTCTATTGAGACTTTTTTTTAAGATATAATTTGAAGAAAAAAAATCTTCTTCCCAAAATTATTTTGATTTAATACTCGTTCTTCTATAACATGAAGGTCTTATTTTATTTATAGGAATTAATAATAATAAATACATATAACAAAATTATGTATTTAGTTTTAGTGAAGATAATGCAGTCAATCCATAACATTATTGTATAATTATTATAAAAAATAAATTTATTAATGATAATGACGGAAGATCTCACACTACCTATAAAATATGGCATGTTAAGATTATATAAATGAGAAATATTCACCTTATAAACCAATTTGTAAAATTGAGTTAGATTTATAACTAACATTTTTAATATGATATCAGAATTTATCATGATATTGTTTATTATTGTTGGACTTATTATATCATCCCTTATTGAGTTAATAATTGAATCACTCATTATTAAGTCTCAATATATTTATTCCTTTAGATATGAGATGTGTATTGAACACTTAAAAATATGACATGTTAAGTCTATATAAATGAGAGAAAATTCTCACCTTATAAATCATAGATTAAGTCACATTTTTAATATAATATTATATGTTATTCTCATATTATTTATTAAATTTATTGTGTCACCCATATTTGGATGGATAATCATACCACCCTTAAAAAAAAAAAAAAAAAAAAATAATAATAATAATAATAATAATAATAATAATAATAATAATAATAATAATAGTGCAATTAGGTTGGGCAAGACAGAGAATATGACAAAAAGTTAAAAAAAAAATAAAAAATAGAAGCAAAATGAGGAAGATTGGTGTGTATCACTTTCTTGGAATTTCTCTTTTGGAGGCTGCTGGATGAGCACAATGAGAAAGAATTTGTGCTTATTGTTAAGAGCTTTAATAGTAATAACAAATGGTAGTGTTGTCACGAGTCACGTACTTTAATGAAACTATTATATGGGAACCCGTAAGGGATAGGGTGTGGACCAGTCTTAGCATCAACTTCTTGTGGTGAGATAGATTCATGATTGTTTCTTTGTTTCCTTTATCATCACTTTTAAATCAATTTATCAACTCATGTAAGAGTACTTGTTTGGCTTTATTTGTGAAGTTGATGTCATTCATTATGTGTGCCTTCTTTTTTCTTTTCAAGCACAAGTGGAAACCCATGAAAATTGCACCACCCTCATTTTTTGTAACTAAGTGACGCCATTTTAACTACTATTAGGTCTCTTTCATAGACCAAGCACAAGGGCTTAACTTAATTAAAATAATAGAAAAAGAAAAAGAAACATGATTCATTTGTTTAATTAATTCACACCATGGTGCTAATTTTTTATTTATGAATTAGCTAATTGATTATGTAATCAGCTATTGTTAGCATGCAAAGGGCAACCAAATGTCACCCAAGCATGCTTTGATGTTTAACAACAATTAATATATAAAGAAAGTAAAAGAACAAAATTTGAATATGTGGTGTTATTTTTTAATTAGAATCAAGCTTGAAATTAGCATTATTTTTTTTTATCAATATGAAACTCTAATTATAATTAAAAATAGCAAAAAGATATGTACTTAATTTTTCTCTAAAGTTGACATTAAGTTACCTATGTCATCACTTGCATTTTCTCCATTCATATTCATTTATCGTACAAAAGTGCCAAGGTTTAATGGTCTTAGGTAAGTAATTAATTTATAAAGAGAGGGGAGATGCAACTGTTTTATTATTTTTTTTTTTGCAATTTAAAGCATGTTAAATGAAGTTCCATTTCATATATGTAGAAAAGATTTTATTAAAAGAATCAAAATTTAATCTAACGATTTATGTGCCCTAAAAATAAATTAGTCTTGGTTGAGAAAATAATGTTCTCTTTAATACAAACTAAACAAAAAAAATGTAATTATTGAAATTTGAAAGTAATCAAGTGAAAAATATAAAAGGTGGATATACTCACAATCCAAAAATTTCATCATTTTGCTAACTAAGGTTTAATTGATTTATATTACCTATTATTACTGTTAAAACCTCACAGACATACATCACTATATGTAGAATTAACCATTTGGCTGAGAATGATAGTTAGGTGAAGTTTTTCCTAGTGATAACTATGTGTATGTATGATAGAAAGCACCTCTCATTGAGAAAGAAGATATACCAAGTAAATTATTTTATGTGAGGCCAAATTACATGCTCTTAATTATCCAGTTTTCTTAATTGCTTTTATTTTAAGTCTCTTAAGATAATGATGGGTAACATACTTATCAAAAGAAAAAGACAGTTATTGATGAGAAATCACGTTCAAATCAAAACAAAGAATTTAATAAGCAGAAAGGGACACATTAATATGATAATTGTGATATGTTCAATTGATTTTTCAATTAGATTTGGTCCTACAAGTACCCTTTAGACCCAAATACTTACTTTTCACCCATAACCACTATTTTTAGTTTTGGATTGTTTGTGTTACCTCCAAAATCAACCATGTGTGTGTGAGGGACACATAGTAATGGACATGTCCTTTCATGAAAAGAATGAAAAGATATAAACGGTTTTGGGGCAGGACATGTATGATTTGCAATTGTGTCATTTTCAATAACTACACCCATTTATTTAAAGCTGATTTAGACCATTTCATGTGCTTGACCCTCTCACAAGTTGTGTGTATATATATAAATATATTTAATTTATTATTGTGGTTCTTATCTATAATTGGGTCAGTCTATTTTAGAAGCAAGGAATCAAGTTACATGTATTTGGATAAAAACCTTTGTTAGGTGAAACGTTGAATGGGAAGACACTGACAATTAATAAACTCATTATCTTGATCCAATGAGCCTCATATATAATATGTCTCTTATTGAGTATATATATAACTTTTTTCTTTCTACTCATTTGATCAAAAATTTATTTTATTTATAATTTTATGATAATCATGAATTTAAAAGGTCTTTTATATGAAAATGATTAAATTTTAAGATTTTTAGTTAAATAAATCATCTCCAATCACGTGTAAATACATGTTTGTTTTTCTTGTTATGTGTAATTTATATGTTTACTAAATGTAAAGATTATATTAGTCCATTATTTGGTGCTAACGTCTCTCAAATGTCAACTAATTTCAGTGTTTCTTCTTCAACTGACTTGAGCCGTGAAGCAGCCTACGTGAACAAAATATCTTGACTTTCACAAAATTATTTGAAGATTTCATCCGTGATGCAAATATGTATACACAAGTTCAATTAAAAAGCTAAATGATAACTATGTGTTGAATTTGTAGTTTTAAAATGAAAGTTGAGCATTGCAAGGCTTCTTTATATTTTTGAAGTTGTGATGGAATCGGTTGCAATAACGTATTAAAAGTCATGCCTCTCAAGTCACAATGACAGATTTACCAACCTTTTGTAGTTTATTTTTCTTCTCCTAATGTGTTGTTGGATATAAATAAATGGCCATGGTTGCATGATGAATTGTCCTTGATTTAAGGAAATGCCTTGCGTCATTTGACTACAAATTTGGGTGATATAGCTAGTAGTATAAAAAATATTTGGCTAACCTAGAGTTTTGACTTATTGGGCTGAATTATTAATGCACAAGATATTAAAATGATACTTTGCATGCGTGTTTTCCTTTTTCCATTTTCAACAATTGAAATTTCTAGTAGAACATAGCATTTGGTTTCTGTTCTGTTAACATATTTCAGAGGCTGAATTATTAAGGGAACACACGTGTTTGTAAGAAATTTCAAAAAACAACATTTTGAATGAACTGAGCCATGCTCCCTGACATAAATGAATTGGGCCATTCAACATAGAACCCACGTAACTTTTGCTTAAACATAACGAAAGGAAACTTTTCAGCAAACTATCGATATGCATGAAACGTGTTTGAAAGTTTGGCTTTTGGACCTTTGAAAATGCAACATGTTATAATATTTTGGTGTACCAATACGAATCTGGAACCTAAAAATTTTATAATAGAACACTGCTTCTTACACATCTGAAACTTTTTGCTCATCTTTCTTTCTTAAACTTATATAGGTGTATACTTAAGATATTTTTCAATATAAACGACTTCGTAAAAGGAAATAATTGTGTGTTTACTTATCAAGCATGTCCTTATAATTTTGTAAATTCAAACATCTTTTCGTGATTGAGCTTGTGATTTTAAATATGTACATTAGCAAAAAAAAAGTGCATGTACATAAAGTTATCACTTGATTGATGATATCCTGCTGAGAGTCTCCCTCTTAAACATTCAAAAGCCAAACGATATATGACTCGAAGATCACAAGTTTCCCTTATCATGTATGCTGCGCAATTAGTACATCTTTCTTAGGAGATATAAGTCATTTCCTTTTCTTTTCTTTTCTTTTTTTCCTCTATGAAGAAATAAACCATTTCTTAGGAAACCAAAAACCTCAGGAATAAATCAAATTTGTTTCGAAGGTATGTTCATGGTGTGCCCCA
This sequence comes from Hylodesmum podocarpum, assembly GCA_026586105.1. Classification (NCBI taxonomy): domain Eukaryota; kingdom Viridiplantae; phylum Streptophyta; class Magnoliopsida; order Fabales; family Fabaceae; genus Hylodesmum; species Hylodesmum podocarpum. Next base: position 2,329,578 of record JALJEV010000367.1, on the reverse strand, counting down.
GGTGATATTTTTTATGACCCATCTTATGACGAATAGCTTACTAATGCATGGATAGAAACATCATCAATCACGAAAAGTTACCACTACATGCATTTGGCAAAATAATAAATAAGGAAATGAAATAGTTGAAGTGGACATAAATTGATCCAAACACCACCTAAAAATAATTGTAAACAAAAACCATGGTACGTATCAGAGAGAACACTGATGTTTGATTTGTTAAAAATTTAAAGGACTAGAAATTACAAAAACTATATTTTGAAAATAATCAAAGGTCGACAATGCAAAATGCTGGAACTGGGATCATTAAAGATTAAAATCAAGGGTTTAAGACACTATGAATGAAATGGAAATTGGACTTCACATTGACAACCCAATTTATATTTTCAAAAGCATTTATAAGTAGAACAAAGTGACCAATATACGACCTTCATCTACATACATATATATTACATACAAGCTCATGCGATACGTTAGTATATTTCCTGGGATAATCACAAGGTTGAAATATCAAGATAAAAAGCCTCGGAGAATGGTGCTTATTTTCCACAGCTGAACCCACGACACACAGATAGGACTATTATGAGGATCAGTGCGAACAAAATACCCAATACAATCAGCTTTATCTTCATGTTTTGCAGCCACATTTTTCTACGGATTCTGGTTCCAGAAGTTCTGAAATCTTGTGCCTAGTAGAAATATTTCATTCCACAATTGGCAAAATATAAACTTGTGCTTATCACAAACATATCATCAAAGCTAAAATTGGAAACAGAAAAGTGAAAACATGTGGATCTCAGGATCTGAGACTTTCTGTTTTGGCATGTGAAGAGGGGAAGGGGGTGGGAACTGAGATATAAAAAATATTCTATAAAGATAAAAGTGGCTGTAAGTACCTGGTCTAAGAGATAATGAAGAAGACACCAAAAGTGGGGAATTTCCTTTCAATTTTTAGAAATATGTTATACTTAAAATCCACTTCAAAAATGATTCAGTTACCAAAAGAAAAAAATCTCCTTTCATATATTCCAGTCCTTCAGCGCAGACTATATTATAAAGGAAAGACATTTAGATGCACACATACTACATAGCACATAGTACATACTAACCTGGTTATGAAGGTTCTCAGTCTTGTCCACTAGAAGCTCTATCTTGTCCCCCCTGTCCAGAACCTACATGAAATTATACACATCAATATAATCTGATTAACTTCTACATTAGACATATTAATCCAATTATAGGTATAGGACTGTTAAAATTTGACCGCATTTTTCTCCTCTACAAAAGTATAATTGCAATAATATATTGGCCTATCTATAGCATAGGTAGATTTTATAATGAATAATGTTATGACACATAGAATAAACCTAGAAAGTCACACCTTTAGATGTCATTGAAATTTGGAATTGCACAATTTTCTACTGCATTGACGAATTAACATTTGGTAAGAGTAGAACTAACTACAATAACATATATTGCTTAAAATAATCAGGTTTTGAACTCAGAAAAGGATTGAACTCAATGTTGCTCAAAAAGCACAGCATGAACAAGTATAATATACATCTAGGAAACATAATTTCAGAAATCCAGGTGTTTGAGCATGTTAAACTAATTTAACATAGGCAAGCATTGAAACTTGCCAGCATAAAAACAAACAAAAGAAGTGAAGATTAAAACCCCAATTCTAAGAAGGAAAAATATGGAAGACCAAAAAAATAAACATACACAAACATCAAGAATAACGTGATATCTAATATTAAAATAAAGGGGGGAAATGACAAATGATGTCCGTGAAACCCATTTCTACAAACATCTCTGTAGAAAGCTTTAGCTGAAATTCAAAGAATATTAAACCTGAGGTACAAAAAGAACATGAAATGATCATGCAACTGCAATCAGTGAATTTAAGAACAATGGTATTATGTCAAAGATTACATTTTCATTATTGCGCTTTGCACATGAGGTTAATTGATTATATTGTATAGACCTGGTGAGTTTAACTTGATTCTTTCTTCATAATTTGAATTCTTGTATTGCATCTTCATTGTGATAATATTTCGGGTTTTTTTTGGTTGCATTAGTTACATTTTCTTTTTGGAAATTATACATCCATTGCATGGAGGTGCTCAAACCCAATGCTCTTTTATCAATACTTAACATATGTACCATAAGTCACCTATTTCAATATGATACTTACTCAATAACCAACTGCCATGATGAAGTAGTGACTAATACAACACAATTTCTGTTAGTCTGTTGTAACTAGTAACATAATCAGCTGGAGTTAGATTAATTACCTAACTGTATATAGTTAGGCCTTGTACAGAACTCAGTAATTACATGTTTCACATTTCAGGTTCCAAATATCTCATATCTCAGTTCTCTCCTCATTTTCTCTTGGTTTCTTAACATTTTCTGTCATTTTCCTTTCATAATTTCTGGTTTTTGAAATAATTAAACTATCCTCATTACTTTCAGCTAGCATCAAATATCTGATGGACAGACTGAATATTCACTAAGTACCACCATTAGCAAATTGAAATTAGAAAGACGACATTACCTTATCTCAAACTACTCAAATACCCTTGATTCCTATTGAATATCAACAGCAGTTAAAACCTTGTTTAATATCAAAAGCAGAAGAGAAACCACTAGCAAACCCCCTTTTTAATCTAAACTAAGAACAGATCAATAGCATTTTCCCAATCCAACACTCAGACTAGACTGCATTTTCTTTTCTTCTAAAATCATCAACCACTTCATTCTCTATCAAAACAGTGGTGATATCTGTCTTCTTGCAATGACGTGATGGCACTCTGATTTCTAAATGCTTTCTACGACCTAGGCAATAGACAGCAAAAGTGGGAAGTGGTTCAATATGAAAAGGGGAATGAAGAACTTGCTGATTTCTGTTCCTACTCCCTTTCCTTAGCCCTCTTTTCCCAAAATATGCAACCTAGCTACTTGAATATCATAATAAACAACCTTATTTTCTTTCTGGTTGGACGTCACACATATGAACCATCATTTATTTTTTATAGGGAGAAGAAAATTGGATTCCTAACTGAACCACACCTTATACACTTTGTTAGTCCCTTCAGATCCTAAATGTAATAAAATCAATATATTCATATAGTTATGCAAGATCAGCATCTGTACCTGAAATGCCTATGCTGGACCCGTAAAAATATCAAAGCTTCACAAGCACAACACATGAATTTCATACAAAATGAAGAAAAGTAACTAGAAGTTCTTCACATTTAGTTTTGCTCAGAGATCCACTCTATACTTTTGTCTTTCTTTATTTTGAGAATTTAAACACAATCATATTCATTTATTTATTGGCAGAAATGATTCATCTACCAAGTACCAACTGACAACTTAAGTTTCTAAGGTATTGTCCTCTTAAATCAAAGCACCTAAGTGGTGCAGATGTACCTTTTCAATATTCTCCATCATGACACCTTTAACTTCAGAAACCTGAGCTTTCACCTTTGCAAGCTTGCTTATCTCTTCAGGATGATCAACACAGTACTGCATATGTTCCTTCAACTTTGGCCTGAGCAATAAAAGTTTAACACATTAGCTAAAATAACAATTTATACCCACTAGCATAAACTTTATAAGCTTAGAACACAATCAAAATACCCAAATTCCTTGTTAAGGCTATTAGCAGGAGCTGTGGCAGCCTTTCCACCGCCATATTTTGACACAAAATCATCTTTCACGCGCTCTAGAAAAGCCATGGGCAACTGTCTTCCAATTGATTCATCCGCCACAACACAATATGCTACAAAAATCCAACAGTCAGACATTTAAGAATACTACCAAACTTCCAAAAAAAAATGTTTCACCTCTACAAAAGCAGTAACAGTTTGTAAATTAGAAGTTGAAAGAAAACCACAAAAAACAGAAATGCAGAGACATGGGTATCAATCTTAGATAGCAATGCATTGCAGCCAGCCCCAAAATGCTATAGCAAGAAAGTGGATAACTGGATAACCGTTTTCTGAAAATTCTAAATACAAATTAAATTTTTTTACCACACTTGTATACATTCTCAAAAGAAATATACATACACACACACACACACACACATATATAAACACACACACACACACATCTCAAAATTTTATGATATATTCATAATTAACATTTAATAAGCCACATTCTTTAGCTAAATAATAACAAATCAATAAAAACAAGAGTCAACAAACTGAGTAATCAAGTTTGCTTTAGCATAGGGTTAAAGTAAAGTAGTAAACTTGGAACATAAAAAGGAATAAGAAAAGGGTAAGCAAGCATCCCAGAACAGAAGAACAGAGGCAGCCAGACCAAAGGCAAGACAAACATGAAAGGAAAGAATACTTGCGTGGAAACTGGAAACTAGACCATGCTGCAGAGAACGTGCAGAACAGAGTTAATGTGGAACAGAGGAATGGCTTTGCAGGCTTTGAAGGGATTGCGTCAAAACAGAGAAGGTTATGGATGATAACATGAAAGAGTTTCCAACCCAATACACAACTGATGAAAAAAAACTGAAACCACGAAATTATCCTCCAAGTACAGAAATTGTGTTCACAATTTAGGTTTAGCCATGAAAAAAATCCTACGAATTTAGACAGCAAAACCAAAATGCTGCGCTATTCAATTATCATAGCATCAAAACCACCACAAAGCATTATTAGCGACTACATGCAGCAACAATGCCTAAGCCGGTTAACCATAGCATTCGCCCAACTGAATAAGAAACATATTCTCAAAGCAACAAATATCTGCATCATTCTCTAGCTAATTAGTCCATTCACAAGTTTAACACGCAAGAAACAACATCAAGTACAAATCACTAGCACTGACAAGGTCACCACAGAAACCGAGAACATAAAAGTTTTAGGGGATGCATACTGAAGCCATTATCAACGAGGTAATTGAAGGTGTGAGCATCGCAATTGTAGGTGAACTTGTTGTTGGTGGCAGGAAGCTTCTGAAGGCACTGGAACGCGATGGAGTTGAAATTGCCGCTGAATTCAGTGTACTCGGCGAGGAGCACCGTTCCGCGAGACACGAACGCGTAGATCAGAGACCTCTGTCCCATCGTCGAAGAACCAGAATCACCGCAATTAAGTGCGATACTCGTAGCAGAGTAGGGTTTTGAATAGGGTTTTGAATTTCGATTGAAAAAACAAAGAGAGAGATCTAAGAACAGTTTCAACTCAAATTTCTCTCTCTCTCTCTCTCTCTAACTATCTTTGGTTCGCTTTTGTATTAAGTGAGAGAAAGTTTTGAAACGGTGGTAGGTTACAGTAGAAGTGAAAAAGAGGTTTTAACTTTGAAATGTAAGAGAGAGAATGACCTGTCACCGGCTCACCGCAACACATATCGTTCAATTCCGTATTGTATACGCTTTTTTAATTTTCTAACGGTTACGTAATTTCGTGGTATACTTTAAATTAATATTAGAGAGAATAAAAATTCATGTAAAATATTTTAAATAATTATATGTTATAATCTTCTACCAAAGATTCGTTGGTTTTATTAATAAATTATTATTTAAAATAATAAAAATCTTATGTTATATATTAAGTTATTTTTAATCGCTATCTAAGTGTATTTTATTATTTATGCAAGAAAATCATGTGTTGTAAAAAGTAATTTTTACTCTTTTTAAGGGTAATTTTGACTCAATACTTTTTACACATTTAAATACTTATTAAAAATATCTTTTTAAAAAAAATTGTCTCGATTCTACTTTCTCATTTAATTGACATGAATCTATCTTAGGGATAATTTAGTCTAATAATAAAAGCTTATCTATTATTTTATACTTAAACAATTTTATTACAATCACTCATTTATTTAAGTTATACTACTATTTTAAGTCTATTATATATATATATATATATATATATATATATATATATAATACATTGAATAATTTACATTATCATGCGTGATCATGAAATTAAAAAAATATTATATTTTTGTGGAAATATTTTTTAATTTATTTAAGATATTTAATGTAATTATATGCCAGTACTATATAAAAATATATTATTATTATTATATTAATTTGATAAACTATAATATAAGGTTAGCTATGCGTATAAAATTAATATATCTGTCTTTTTATAACCTTCATAATATTTTCCTTCTAAATTTTTATCTCCTTTTATTTTTTTTCCTTAACTTTTCCTAATTAGTTAATACAGTTCGTATAGAATAATGCTTACTCCATGTTCAATGACTTTGCATAAAATAAATATATTTTATTTTCTCATTATATAACTAATGTCTTTATAAAATTTGACTTTTATTTTATTGTGCTGGATTGAGTTTATGATATGAGTTATTATATTTCTATGATTTATTCAATTTGATGAAATAAAAAAAATAGTTTTAAATTTAAAACTAAAAATAATCTACAAATATTTAAATTTTAAATAATATTCATAATAAGATTAATAAATTGTTATTTCTTACCATATGAGGCATAACATGAAATATCCTCACTTATATATTTTTCTTATTAAAAAATTACTTATATATTTTTTGAGTATTCAATAATTTTAATTTTAATTTTTAAATTTATTGAATATGGACGAGTCTAGATGGGATGAGTAACAATACAACCATCCTTGTAGCATGCACCATGTTAAGTATATTTACCATATTTAATTATATACGTTTATTTTAAATAACAAAATTATCATTCTAACCTCTTTAGTTCAGTGATATATATTAAATTGAGGAGTATTATTTATTTCTCTTTCATCTTCTTTTTAATTACTTTTTTTCAAAATTCAAAATTACTTTTAAATATCTTTTACATTATTTTATTTTTACATTGTTTTTTTTCTCCCTGTTTTTTATATCTATCAATTTTCTACCTAATAATAATTTTTTAATATATTTTTCACCTTAATAATATATTAACACGTGTCCTTTACATAAACAGATGTTGTCTGATGATCTTTTATACAACATATATTACTGACAAAATTTACAAATTAATTATTTTTTCAATAAATTCTTTCATATTTGTTTTTTATTGTTTTATACTTTCATGATTTTTTAAAAATCATGTAAGAAAATTTACTTATAGACGATTTAAAGACTATTTAAGAAGATCCAACCTTTTACTCACAAAAGGAAAAAATATTTTAAAAAATATATAAAAATTGTAAAGAGTAAGATTATCAAAGTTTTCTTTACTTTTTGTTAAATTCAAATATTTAATTTTAAATCTTTATATAAATAGAGGTATTAAAGTGGTGGTTAAAGTCATCCATTTTAAAAATTTTATTCCATTTAATAAAATTATGTCTAATATTCTTCAGCATCTAATATGTTATTAACTTGTCAACCAGGTCAGATAAAATAGTTAATCGCATTTGTTATTTATTTTGCAATAAATCTTCGTACAGGAAGACACCTTCTAATAATTCTATGAGGCATGTCTTTTTATAATAATTCAATAGACTTCCTTTCTTCTAAATATTAATTTTATTAGAATATATATTTTACTTAAGTTGACTCTACATAAAATAATACTGGGATCAAAGTTTAAATATATAAAATAATAGATAAAATTAATATTTATCTTATTTTTCAAAATCCACCTATGATTCTATTAATTTAACTTAAATTTCATTTGACATGAATCATTTAAACTCATTTTATCTAATCCTATTTAAAAAGTTTAAAAATTTCATTTATCTTATAAATTATGATTTTTATCTTTATAATTTATAATTATTAAGATTAATAAATTTCATCTATCTTTAAACAATTTTAACTTAATAATTTATCTTGTATTTGCTAATTAAATCATCAATATTTAGATTTGTTTCATACAACCAATTACTTATCTCGACGTCTTTCCACAAGAATCTAGGTTCATATTTCCTAATTCATTGAGAATTTCTTTTTCATTAGAATTGTGCAATTTGAATTTTTCTTTACTTCTCCATAATCCATAGACCCAAGTACAACAATGTTGCATATGTTAAAAATATCCAAAAGCAATCTAGTATCGTTCATTGAAATATTATCAACAAACTCATTTTGCTAGCTTTAGTTCTGTGAATTTGATGCATGAGAGTTTAAGTTCATATGCCAGAAACGCGATTATTATTTTTGGATCATCCTAATTACATTATTTATCTTCCAAAAAGTGCACATCCCACTATTTTTTAAGCTTGCAGCTAAAAGATTTTATATGATTTACTGACTACACTATAAGCTATAAAATGCTTAATGATACTCATTTGTCAAACTTACCTGGCTGGTATAAATAAAACACAACCAATCAAATATGTTAAGAAATTTTAAAGTTAATTTATAACCAAACTTTTTTACATTAATTTTTCAATAATTAATGTGAAAATTGTATTTTTTATATCATATGTACTTATTAATAACATAAAAAGTTATTTTTTAAAGTTGCTCGTTGAAATAAACTCTGACATATTATTTAAAAAGATATGACCATCTAAAAGATTTAAAAATAAATGACTACACCTGAAATTTTAAAAAATTTCAGGATAAAAATACATATTGAATTATTCTTTTACTAAGTGGAAACTTTCTTAAACATTTTTGTAAAGTTTAAATATGTTTTTATTACATGCAATTTAACTATTTTTCATTTTTAATCCTTAAATTTTCCTTTCCATTTACCCACAACTGTAATTTAGTGTTTTTTCATTTTTGGACTTTGTAGTTTTTTGGTTTTATTTAATTGTTATTTGTTTTATTTTTGTCCCTGTCATAATTTTTTTCCTTGTAAATTATTTTTACAAAAGTAAAAGCAAAAAATATATTTCACAAGAACTAAATATAAAAAAGAAATAAACTATAGAGACGAAAAGTGAAACAAAGTTTTTTTAAAGGCTAAAAATAACATAACACTAAATTACAAAAAATAAAACAGAAAAAAAAAAAACTTACAGAAGTTACGAATAAAAAAGGTGTTAAATTACTGCAGAAAAATACACATATTTAAACCTTTCTTTGATTATAAAACCCAATGCATAGTTCAATTTTTAATTATTATTTATTACTAACTTATTACTAACTTGATTGTTTCATTTTCTTTTAAGTTTTTAAAATTCTTTTATTAAATAATTTTAAAACTTGATTTACATCAAATGATAAATTGATTAAAAACAAAAAAAATATTTTGAAAACAATTTTTAACAGCCATATATTATTGTTGTTATTATTCACATAAGAAAATATAATTATTATTACTATCATCACCTGATCATTTTTATCAAAATTCTTATCATTATGATTGTTTTAACAAATACCATTTACATTAATATTATTATTATTATTATAAAAAATCTCTACTTCTATTAGCAAAAAAAATAAAGTTTGTTTTTGTTTTCTCCTGTGACAACGAAACTAAGTTGCTAGTTACCTTCTATAAATATAATCAATGCTTCCAATAATAACTGCAACGTGGCAACCAAACTTTTTATAAAGAATATAAAAGATGAAGATATGTTTGGATTAGAGTGAAATAAAACATAAGAATGAAGACAATATAACACATGATTTGTTTTTTATATACTGTTTATTTTTTTTAGAGGTGGAAGGAAAAAAGATTAATTTTTAGAAACATAGAATTTATTTATTCTTTTTTTATTTTGAATTTAAATTTCAAAATTTGTTTTTATCAACTTTTTTCTTTTCAACTAAATAGAGAATTAAGTAATCATTAAGTATATTTAGTATTTGATTAATAAAAATTATTTAATAATTTAAGACTATGTAATTTAAATAATTTTTCGCATGATATATAACAATATTTTTAATTCATAAAAAACTAAAAATTACACGAATACTGTGAAATTATGTAATTATATAATAAATTTCGTAACTTTACCTCTAGTCACGTTGTTCTAAGTGATTCAATATAATTTTATATTTTTAATTTTTAAAAATTAATAATTTATCATGCCAAAATTGTATAATACATGTTTGTTTGAATAAGAAAATTGATTTTAGATGAATATTTTAGAAAATTGATTTATTATTAACTTTTTAGAAGATTTACTATAAAATTAATTTTGAATAAACTTATTCAAATGATAGAATAATTTTTGCAAAATATCTGATTTAGAAAGAAAAAAATAAAAATAAAATAAAATAATAGTAATAAATTGTTAGACGCAGAGAGAGAGAGAAGCAGTGGGGCAGAGCGAGAAGGGGTTTTCGCTTTTTGGGTGCAAAACATAGCAAACAAGAGAGCGAGAGAAAGAGAGAGAGAGAGAGTGCTTACTTCTTTCCTGTAGTTGTCGCGGCGGAACCCTAGCTACTCCGGCGAGTCTTGAAACGGAGAAAGAAAGAGAGAAAACGAGAAAGAAAGAATGAGCGGAAAGGGCGGTGGTGGTCACAACAATGGCGGCGGCGGTAAGACGTTGTCGGCGACGATTCCGGCGTCATCAAGAAAGATGGTTCAGAGCTTGAAAGAGATTGTCTCCAATTTCCCCGACCACGAGATCTACGCTACTCTCAAAGACTGTAATATGGACCCTAACGAAGCCGTTAGTCGCCTCCTCTCACAAGGTTCCTCTCTCTCTTTCTCTCGCTGCTCTTCTGTTTCGTTGTTCTATACGTTTTTCTCACTTGGAACGCACCGTTTCACTCACGCATTGCGTGAAAATATGAAATAACTAAACCAGCATAATCCACGTGTTTTTCTTTTTTTCTTCTGTGGAGTGTGATTTTGTAGCCAAGGAGATGTTATCAGATATGAGTGTGTGTTTCTAATGTTAGGTTTGTTAATTGTGTAGATCCTTTTCATGAGGTGAAGAGCAAGCGAGAAAAGAAAAAAGAGGTGCACGCTTTTCTTTTTTGTTTTTCATTACTATTATTGGTTTCAGAATTGATTCTGTATATTTGATAATCGAATAGTTAATTCTGTTAATTCTTTCTTGGGTGTGTTGTAGTGTTACGTGGCATGTGCACGTGCTTAGGTTTTTAAGTTGTCAGTAGATGAATCTATGTGCTAGGTTTTTGTAAGTGGATATGAAGAGTTGCTTTAGCTTGAGGATTTGTTTCTGCGAACTGTTCCTACCTTTGTTTTTTGTTTCTGATATTTTGGTTGAGGTTGTGTATCTTTTTTTTTTTTACCTGTTATTGGCCTTATTGGTTCAGACGAAGGACCCGGCAGATTCTAGGTCTCGAACGACTGGGACGAACACATCTAGTCGTGGCGGCGGTAGGGCTGGCACAGAGCGTCATGGTGGGCGTGGTGGTGCTAACCAATTCGGCAGCAGTGGTATGCAGATAATCGGTGTTTGAACTGATATATTTCTCTGGATTTTATGAAACTTATAAATCACCTGCCACTATTTTTTCTATTATTGTTACCATTATTGTCATTGTTCTTAAAGTTCCGGTCCTGTTTTGGGTGGCCAGATTCTGGTATGCAGGGAAAGCCTGCATATAAGAAGGAAAATGGAGCTTCTGCTTTTGGAGGGTCTACGTATTCTGCATCTAGTGTGCTGGGAAGTAATGCGAACAGGAGACCACCATCCTACAGGTTTATTTTCCCTCATATTTATTCACACACAAGCACGCCCGATAAAATTTACATGATTGGAGTGGGACAAATTTGACCTAGTTATAAGATGAAATTGAGAATCAAGCCTGTCGACCTACTAAGGTTAATAGCAAATGAAACAATCCTTCAATATTTATTTTCTCAAAAATAAGTAGCCTGTCTTACAATCTATTTTGTGTTTTGATTTTGTCTTTTTCTCAAACATTTGATACTTATGTGTCAATTACTCTCCAGATTTTTTTAAGGTTCTACATTGATCTCTCTGTGCTTAGTATTATGAATTAGGAACATTTTGGTTTTGGAATGAAATTGATTGAAAATGGGCTGTTAGGTTTTTTTTTCTTCTTTATATGATATGTCTGGTTTTGACTTGAGAACACATGTCTCAGTTTTAACATCAAATTCTTCAAAAAGACACACTGGCAATTTATATCTGTTTCAGTTACGTGAGTGAAATGCACGCAAGCAAATACAGAGAAAGTATATGTAGTCATAAAATATTTGGCTAGTTATGGGGCTATTCCTTTTTCATCTATCTCTAGTAGCATAGAATTTGTCTTTTTTGATTGTGCTTGCAAGCACTTGGATACAAAACTGTTTTATTATTGTGTTGCCAGGGTGTAGTTCCCACTTCCCATGTCTCATATGTTTGAAATTGTTGCAGTGATTCTGTGGCTACTGAAAAAACATATGCATTAGGCGTTGGTGATGGACCATCTTCATCATCCCAACGTTCTGGACTACAATCTGCATGGACAGGGAATACAGGTCAAGTGTCAATGGCTGACATTGTCAAGATGGGTAGGCCACAGGCCAGGCCACCCATGCATAACTCATCCATCCAGAGTGGTAATCATCAAAATGTCTTGATGCCTCCAGCAGCTTCTGATAGCAATTTGCATTCATTGCAAGGATATGCTTCCAAGGTTTCAGAAACAAATACTAATCAAGGCTATGGCGTTAGTGACAATGTTCCACAGAATGATGAATGGCCATGTATTGAGAACCAACATGATGCTAGAGTATATGCAGATGTTGATGCCCATGCAAATTCTGAGTACTACACGAACTCATCTAGCTATGCTGAAGCTGATTGGCAGCAGAAAACTCACTTGGATGAACATGAAGCTGAAGATGGTTCTGTTGAGAATGCAGACAATGATGAATCTGCTTCTATATCTGCTAACAGTACGTCAGAGGATAACACAAGAGGTACATCTGCTTTTTATAGTGTACATGGACATGGGCATAAGTTCCTGCCAATCCCACATACATCTTTCTTTATGATAATGGCAATGACAACTAAGATGCTTTACGCCTACTCTTAATTCTTAATTTCTTCCTTTCAGCTGAAGATGATGTTTCATCTGTGGCTGCAAACATAGAGCAGCTAAATATACAGAGAGATAATCAGGGGGCAGAGCAAGAGGAAGACAATCCTTCTGTAGTAATTCCAAATCACCTACAACTCCATACTCCAGAATGCATGAATCTCAGCTTTGGGAGTTTTGGATCTGGAAACCCCCTTTCTGGATCTGGGTCAGTTACCTCCAGGCCTTTGAAAAGTAACTTGGAGGATACATCTGGCGCGGCAGATTTTTCAATTGGAAACTCAGATGCCAGGTAACTTGCTTATATAACCATATACTTTGTCCAAACTGGCAATATTATGATTATTCGTAGTTTCCTTAAGGTATCTTTCTTGCAGAAATCCTGACTATTATGGGAATGAACATCTTGCCACTACTACCTCAGATGGAAGCTTAGTTCAAGGAACTGGTGTGAGTGCTGGGTCCTATGAACATACTTCCGTTTCACAGCAAGAGACTTTAAAACCTGAACCCCCTGAAGTTGCTCAGGAAAATCAGTATTCATTTCCTTCATCATCTCATGGGTTTAGTTATGAAAACGTTCAACATCCCGAGGTCACCTTTCCCCCTTCGCAGATCAGCTCACAGATGCATAATCTAACTCACTTGACTGGTGTAACGGTAATGCATGTTTTATGTCTTGGTCATACTAGCAATCTGTTTATTATGGATGTAAATGTAAAAATCTTGTGTTCTAAAGCAAATTTTTGAAGAAGAAATCTGTTCCTTCATCAAAACATCTTACTGCAAGGCTGCGCACCACTAAAACAAATGAAGCCTAATTACATATATTTTAGTTTAAAAACATGGGGATTTCCCGTGCCATGGAATGGTTGGAAATGCAGTAGAGCTCAGGGTCAGATGATTTGCACTGAAAAAGTGAAGAGACCAATGGGAGTAGTGTGTTATTTAGCCTTTTAAAGGAGTGAGTGGGCAAATAGGGTGTGTTCTAAGGAAATAATGCAGGGAAAAATCCCATAATTTCTCGTATTCAACAGCATCAAAGGGCATAATTTGAAGGGCCAGAAAAGGGAGTTTTTCGCATATGGAAAGCGTAGCAGTTGAGATGGCTGCAATTCCATGAGAAAGTGGTTGCGGTTCACACTGCAACAATTGCTACACTGAACTGTTCTTCTACAGACCACACAATTGTTAGGGGGCTGTGCAGTTTCACAATACCCCTATAGCAGTGCAATCATGTGCTATTTAATTTGTCTCTATAGTGGTGGGGAACAAGCAAGGATTACTAAGAGATACTGTAAGAAAGGATTGAGATTTGAAGGATATTTGTAAACACTTGTTTTTTTTGATGGAACACAATGGTGATCCATGTAAACCCCATTTAGTGTGACAAGGTTTTTGTTGTGGTATTGAATGAGTGAATTGGGATAACACAAATTTCTACTTTATTTTTAAAAACTCTTATTTTGAGTTTTAACTTTAACCTAGCTTTTAAGCCACTATAAGGTTGTAGTAGTTAATTGGGGTAGCCTGTAGTTGAATTTCCCCCTCCCCCCCCTCCAAAAAAAAAAAAACTACAATATTATTCATTCCATCTTTTGTTGTTTTAATATAATAACATCTAATGATGCGTCAGGTTCTGTTTGGTTTCAGAAAATGTTTTCTGTTTCTTAAAATTGTTTTTGTTTCCAAAATTTGAAAATTGAGAAAACATTGGGAAGTGTTTAAAATTACATCCATGTCACTGCATTTTTATTGTTTTGAGTAGGAAACATTGGAAACGAGTTTTTTCATTTTCTATTTTTAGCTATATTTTGGAAATGTTTCTTTTGAAAATGTTTCCAAAAATTTAACCAAACATGTTTTCATTGTTATTTTTTATTTTCCTTGAAAATGGAAACAAGAAATGCTCAAACCAAACAGCTCGTTAGTTTCTGTCTTATATCTTGCTATACAGTCCTGCTATCTACATCTAAATTTCACTGTCAATATTTTAGCAGGCACATACAAATTCTTTACCGAATGCTCTGTTGGCTTCCCCAGTTCAAACTGCAAGGGAGGATATCCCATACTTGCCCTTCCCTGCTACACAATCAATGCCTACAAAATATAGTAACATTGCTTCTTCAATTGGTGGTTCCAGCATAACCATGTCAGAGGTGCACTTCTGCTCTAAGCTTATTTCAGTATATCTATATGTGGCTTTTGAGAGATGTTAATTTCAAATGCAATGCTACGGATGGAGTGTTTTGAATTGTAAATCATTCTTTAGCCTAAAAAGTGCATATTGGATTTAAGAATTCTGGTTTATATAATATTGGAAGTCTGTGGGTGGTATTCCAGTAAATCATTTATAATGTAATATTCAATAAGCTGTATTACAAATTTTACCCTGGCTATTATTTTAATAGTGTAATGTCATTACATTCCAAACTGTAAACTTGACTACTTTGTACATTAGTTAATGCTGACTCCGATCTTGTTAGTCAACTTAAATCAAATTATTATGTTAGTATTCCAGTATTGCCTGGTCAAATCATTTGGTTTCGTTTTAAGAGAAATGTTTGTAGAGCTGGTCATGGGATGTATTCTGGATTTTAATTATTTGTTGCAACTCTAGTTTTCTATTTTTAAATTGTTATACGATTGGAAGATAAAAAAATTGTGAATTCAGTTATTTGACAATTTCTCTTGTGAATGTGCAGGCTCTAAGAGCTAGTGGCATTTCTACACCTCAGCCTAATGCACAAACCCCATCTGGTGCAAGTGTTGCCACTGGACCTGCGCTTCCTCAACACCTTGCTGTGCATCCCTACTCCCAACCTACTCTTCCTTTGGGACATTTTGCTAATATGATTAGCTATCCATTCCTGCCTCAGAGCTATACCTATGTGCCATCAGCTTTTCAGCAGACTTTTGCTGGAAATAACACATATCACCAATCTCTAGCTGCAATGCTTCCACAGTATAAAAACAATGTTTCTGCCAGCAGTTTGCCTCAGTCTGCTGCTGTTCCACCTGGATATGGCTTTAACAGTTCAACAAGCATTCCTGGAGGAAATTTTTCTTTAAATCCACCTGCTGCTCCTACTGGAACAACCATTGGATATGAGGATGTCTTGAACTCCCAGTTTAAGGACAACAGTCATTTGATTTCACTACAGCAGGTACAAAGATCTTGATTTCAAAATTATTTACATTCAACTGCCTTTATTTTTCTCGTTATGCTACTCTTCTCTTAAAAGTTCTCTCAATTTGGAACCATCATGATATTTCAAGCTGAAATGATCTGTTAATCTTTCTTTAATTCACGCTTGTTGAAAACTATGATCCTTTTAGAGACCAGGAAAAAATTGATCAAGATGTGTTTTACTTTGTTAACTCTGAATAGTCAGTTTTTGGGAGGTGGGGTGGGGGTATGAGCAAAGAAGATAACATGAAACCTTGTTTACTTCTTTTCAATGCTACTTATATGTGAAGCTGAAATGAGTTTATTTGGTTGTTTCTGCCAGAACGAGAATTCCCCCATGTGGGTTCAGGGGCCTGGCTCTCGAACAATGTCTGCAGTTCCTCCAAGCAACTATTATAACTTGCAGGGACAGAATCAACAACAACAAGCTGGTGGATTTCGGCAAAGGCAACAGCCGCAACCACAGCAGCAGCAGCAGCAGCAGCCGCCTCAACAGCATTTTGGACCACTCGGGTATCCTAATTTCTACCAGTCTCAGTCAGGCATTTCTCTGGAACACCAGCCACAAAATCCTCGGGAAGCGTCGCTGGGTGGTCCACAAAGCCAGTCATCCAAGCAGTCCCAACAATTATGGCAAAATAGCTACTAATCATAGTCACCTCCCAGTTTTTCAGGGTATTGATGTGAGTTTCAAAGTGGCTAATCAGAGGCATTTACGGTCTCTAGTAACTTAATGTATCATTGTTTGGTCTCTAGGGACCATGCGCCCATTGCCACGACGTTGTATTCTTCATAATTATGTTTGTCATGTTTAACGTAGGTACTAAGTGTGCTAATTTGAGTTATGTTTTTTGTTTTTTTAATACTGTCATCTGATTATAGTGGAAAATCTTTTTGGATAGTATTTTCTTTATTAACTACCTGCTCCCACTTGTGGTGTGATATATTGTACTCTTTTCAATTCCATAAATCTTGGTTCTTTTGAAATTATTCTCCCCACCTAAATTGTATATTTGGAATGACGTTTCTCACTCATTTTGAATATGGAGTTCTTTGTATATTCAGAATAACTCATCCATTTAAATTGAATTTGATGAATATTGAGTATTTTATATATTTAGATTCTTCCATCCAAAATTTAAATTTCATGAAGATGAAGTTCTTTGTACATTTGGATTGACCTTTTTTTGTGAATTTAATTCATGTTGGAAATGCTTTTACTGTAATGGCGATTCAATTAACCTAACTACAACGCTTCAACGATATTAATGAAGTCAAGTAAATTATGTTTCAGGTTGACTTTACATTCATGTTTGCTTGAAAAAATTCAACAATGTTTCAGTCACGTGGAACAGTTAACAAAGTTACAATCAGTCAACCAAAGTTTAGGGGGTTATTGTTTACATAGCAAGTTCTTCAACTAAAACTCCCACATTATGTAACATTAACTTTTGAGAAAATTACATCCATAGAAAGAATATGCAGTTTGATGGATTTGACCATTATAAGAGTGTGGTAAATATCATATTGAGATATGGTCTTACAACTTGATTTTGTTCTTACTTCTTTTTCCTTTTTTTTTTTTTCTTGATCTCCTTAAATAGTCCCATCTCAAAAGTAAAAAATCTAATAAATATTTATTTTTTATGATGATAATGATCATCTTTAATTTATAAAGGCAATATATTTTTTCTATATATAAATTATAATCATTGATGACTTGGAGCAATTGAAAATGAAATAAATTATGCTTAATTCTTGTAAAGAAAGATAAAACGGTAAAATAAGTACAACAAACATTATTTTAAACCGTGGAACAGACATCAAATAAATGAAATTTGAGGCAGTTTTTGTGGAATTAATAGTCAACGATTTGAAATTTTGTGAAATGGAAAAAATAAAATAAAATAAAAGATAAGGTTTTTGAAATGTGGAACAAGTGGATAATCTTCATCATTCTTTTATTCTTTTATTGGGAATAGTAGATAGATAGATTAAAGAATATTAAAAACAAAAGAGATATTTAAAATTTAGTAATTTAAAACACTTAATATTCATTGATGCTTTTGCATGTCTCAGAGTATACTAAAAAAATCTTGTAATCACAATTTTAACAATAAATTTTTATTCAGATTTTAATTTTAATTTAATAAATTGCAGAATATTAAGCAATGAACGCACCAACATTTTGGTCAGATGAAAATTAGGCTTAAATTCTTATTGTGGATGAATAAAAAAAGTAATTAGAAAAGGAGATTTGATTGACCGGCTTAAACAAGTTTTTTTTTTAAAGATTAATCATTATCTATATTATAATTATTAATTACAATTTTTTTTTATTTTTACTAAAAATAGAAAATAGGAATGAAAATGAGTATGATTGAATTTTTTTAAAATATTTTCTACCGAAAATAAAAAATATGAATGAAAATGTGTATGATTGAATTTTTTTTAAATGTTTTATAAAAATATAATTTTAAAATTGAATGTAAATAAGGAATCACTAACTATATTTTCATAATTTTAAAGAATTATTTTTAAAAAATAAAAAATAAAAAATAAAAAAAAGAAATAAAATAATTCTTTGAAATAACTTCTGCAACCTAGTAAATGCTTTAAATTACTAAAATTTAGTTATTGCAAAATGCAATAATAATAATTTATGGACGTGTTAAAACGAGAATAGAAGCAGAGCTTTTGAGTTTACCTTAAAGTGTTTTGGATTAATGTGAGAGTGGAAGGTGACTCTGGACAGTTAGGTGTTTGAAAAACGAAAGTGGAAGAATAGATGCTTCAACGCGTAACCAGTTTAAATACAATCAAATTAAAGTAACAAAGTGTTTCCATTCTAATTTGAAAATTATGTGTTGAGTGTCAATGCAACTAACAAGTTTCGGTTCTTGGGATTCGTGAAACCTATCAGCTATCACTCTCCTTTGCTTCTACTACTTTCCTTTCCTTTTCTTTCTCTTTCTCCAATCAAATAAATCTCCTAATTATTATTGTTATTTATAGTTTCCTTTGTTAAATTTCTTTGTTTGATGGATGCAACTTTATCTATGTATTTTTTATTATTCTTTTAAGCAAGAAAATAGATTGCTTGTTCCATAGTTGATTGGTTACATTTAGATTGTTGCTGAAAGGTTTTCTTACATAATTTCTACTTTGATTAGCTACTAGGGCAAAATAAATTGACAGTTCTATTTAAATTCTTTTCATTTACCTTTTCTGTTTTTTAGTTTTCTTGTTTATGTAGGAATATGTGTACTATTCTATCTAAAATTCATTTTTTTTTTAAATTGTAGAATTGGTTTGTGATAAGTCAGGGAAGGTTGATGTTGATTGTCAAATCCTGGTTTGAATTTTTTGTTTTTTTAATTCCAAACACCACACCAGTGTGACTTTTCTTGTATGAGTGTGGGTTTTTCCTTAACTTGAAAGCTCTATGTTGGGTTCATGAAGAGCAGAAAATGAGTGATACAGAAGATCAATTACATTCTTTGAGAATGACAAAGAAACCAGATAGCCATAAAAGTTATCATGGTAGAGATCCCAATCATGGAAGTGAACTTTGGATTGATGGACTTATTTGTGCTTTTGAATATGTTGGAGGACAGAACAGATCAGCTAAATCTAGGTCATCATCAAAGATCACAGACAGAGTACATGTTAATGGGCAACGTTCAAAGAAGAATGTTCCTTCAGATAGTTTAAGAGAGGCTTCTTCCATGAGAGTAGAGAAAACAAACAGACACTCAGATCCTTCAAGTTTGTTTGGTGTCTCTGATGATGACAAGGAGAGCAAGGATTGTCAGCCTGGTCAATCTAGAAAGTATGAGGGTGGTCATTGGGTACCAATTGGATGGTCAAGAATTTCAGAACTTGTTCAAGCTGTTCAGGTTGATGCTGTATGGTCTTCTTCTCATCAATTTGAATTTGAGGACTCTGAAGATGATTTTACTGTAGCAGATGTGGCAGCTCCCTATTGGGAGCGTCCAGCTGGACCTATATGGTGGTGCCATGTTTCTGCAGGCCACCCTACTGTTGAGGCCTGGCTCAGCAATGCTCAATGGCTGCATCCTGCTGTTAGTTTAGCTTTGAGAGATGAAAGTAGACTTATAAGTGAGCGGATGAAACACCTTCTCTATGAGGTACATTGCATTTTCAACAATAGTAATTGCTAACAAATGTTATCATTTGGCAATATACATCTGGATCTGCTTGCTAAAATGCATTTACATGCACCATATCAAGCATACATATGAGGCTGTCTATACAATAAAATTTTCAATTAAAGTTTTCAACTATTTTATGTTTTTGTTTTGTGGTTTTGGTGTCCTGCATTCACTCAGATAAGTAAGTGAATGGTTGGATTTTTTCTACTCTTCCATAGTTTGTTGGTCTTAATAGAAAAAACATCTGTAGATATGATATTTAACAGAAGGTTTTCTAGGGTAAACTATGGAAAGAGAAACAAGTGGAAATTTGGATTTATAGTTGATTGGTCTAAGTAGAAACTAGAACAAAGCCCGTGTGGCAGCAGGGCAGAGACCAACAAATCCCAAGTTATTGGTTTTTTAAGAAAATTATAAAGTCATTTAGTGGGAAACAAACATCATCACAAGCTTAAGACCTAGTTCTAACTTGGATAGTTTTAATATAAGTATAGATTAATGCAAGAAACTTTTAGGGATGTGATGTGGTGAATTCTTTAGGAGTTTATCAAGAAAATAAGATCTAGTAAGGCTCTGTAAATCATGAAAAGAAAAACGTAAATGAGAAGAATATAAAAATAAACATAGGGTTCCTTAGGCATTAAACCTTGGGCTTTGATTGTGTTAGTGTCACACAACCAGTAGATAGCAGTTCATCCGAAAGAAAGCAGTATAGCTATTTAAGCAGACATCCAATGACTTGCACCATCTCCCAAAGAAACCTTCAATGACTTACAGTCTAACTCAATATTGATTAGACTTTACTCTTTTTTGTAGGTCCCAGTCAGAGTTGCAGGAGGACTGTTATTTGAGCTCTTGGGACAATCAGCAGGTGATCCTCTTGATGAAGAAGATGACATTCCAATTGTTCTTAGGTCTTGGCAAGCACAAAACTTCCTTGTAACTGTAATGCATATAAAAGGATCAGTGTCAAGGATAAATGTTCTGGGTATAACAGAAGTTCAGGTTGTTCTTACTCTCTGGCTTCTTGTCACACATTAATATTTCTTTAAGATGTAATTCATTTAGTGTCCCACTATGGTTAGGAGCTTCTTTCTGCTGGAGGGTATAATGTGCCGAGAACAGTGCATGAAGTTATAGCACAACTTGCTTGCCGTCTCTCACGCTGGGATGATAGGTAATGACGGAATTTTCATTCATATTTGATCCAGTAATAATTAATTTGGTCATGTATAAAACTATATGTCAGACCAGTAAAACGAAAATTGGCAAAGTGGCAAACTGTTTTAAGAAAGAAGAGAAATGTAGTACATTGGTGTTTCTGCAATACCCACAGAGCTATGCACCTAATTCTCAGTCGGGTTGGAACAACTACTTTTGAGGCCTTACAATACATGTGTTAGTCTCATATCTCATCATGTGTTTCTAGTTGTAGTACTAGTATTTCCGTAAATGCTGTGAAAATATTCATTCTCACTTCCTTTCTCTTTTTCCCATCTGCAAAAAACTTGGAATCTGTTTTCAGGCTGCCTATAGTGTGTTTGGTTTGCATTTTGGAACCCTTGCTTTCTTTATTTAGTTTCAGTTATCTGGAACTCTGGATACTTTTAAAAGCATATTCCAATTCAGGAAAAGAAGAAAAATTAGTCAAAAGTAGGTTAGGTCTTCCTTCTAGCTATACAAATTCAGATGTAGTGAGTCAAATTTGTAAATTGTAAATAATTAAATATCAAGACATTATGTGTTCTGAAAGAAACGGTATGAAGCATATGAAAAAATTGTTTGACTTTGTTTCTGGAAAAAGAAAGGAATATTTTGTGTTGCTTATCACCTTTGTCTCTGGTATATACAAAGACAGGAAAATGTGGATTGCTTGGTTGGGTTTTGTTGAGTGTTGCTGTTAATCCTTATACTTTAGATGCATTGACTTCTCGTACTTAGTTTAGTTATATGGGCATATTGTTTCTTTAGGAATGAACTGTAGATAAGTTTAGCTTGGGAAGATGGCCAATGTACCTCATGCTTGCATTGATCTTCCAGTGCACTCTTTTTATCCAACTGCATTTTATAACTTCAACTCATGATACTTTGGTTTGACATTTTTTATTTAGTTTTTCAGGTTATTCCGTAAATCTATATTTGGGGCTGCAGATGAGATTGAATTGAAGTTTATGAACAGGTTCTTAAATGCGCAATCTGTGTCATTTCAAGTCATTCTAGTTTAATAAATTGTCTTGCACTAAGTTGACAGTTTTCGCTTTGACTAGGAGAAACCATGAAGATTTGAATCTTTTCGTCTTAATCTTAAATCAAGAAATCAGAAAGTTATCAACACAGGTATTAAACCTGCAATGTCATTTTCATTTTTGTCCTTCAAATATAAAAAGATACATTTTAATAATAATGAATCTATTTACTTGCATAATTTTAATCCTTCTGAAAAGCACAAGCAATACAAAAGTGAGCCAAATTCTCTGCCTTAGGTTATTTTTTTAATGACAATTCATACTGGCCAAATTCGTCACACACTGAGCTCCTTACAGCTTTTGTGTTTCATTGCAGGTTATCAGAGTGAAGTGGTCACTCCATGCAAGAGATGAGATTATCTTTGAGCTTCTCCAACATCTAAAAGGAAATGGAACAAGAAGTTTGTTAGAGGAAATGAAGAAGAGCACAAGAGATATGATTGAGGAGCAAGAAGCAGTTCGCGGCCGCTTGTTTACCATTCAAGATGTTATGCAAAGCACTGTTCGAGCTTGGTTGCAGGTATCAATGCTTCATAATTTTCGTTTAGAATGCTTTTCTTTTCTTTCAGACAATAGCTAGAACAATTCACATTGCTTAGCCTAGATTAACATGATAATGATCTTGCATCTGCTGAATATCAATCTGTCCAGGATAAAAGCCTTCGTGTAACCCATAATTTAGCTGTATTTGGTGGAGTTGGCATGGTCCTAACCATCATTACTGGGTTATTTGGGATCAACGTTGATGGGATACCAGGGGCAGAAAATACGAAGTATGCATTTGGTGTCTTTACGGCTATCCTCGTCTTTCTGGGAGTGGTGCTGGTTGCAGTTGGTATGGTATACCTTGGGCTGAAAAACCCAATTGCTGAGGAAGAGGTCCAAGTTAGGAAGCTTGAGCTGCAAGAATTGGTGAAGATGTTTCAGCACGAAGCAGAGACTCATGCCCAAGTCCGGAAAAATGTTTCCCCCAAAAACTTACCTCCTACTTCTGGTGATGATTTCCACAGTGTTCCAGATTATCTTGTCATACAATAGAGATACAAAAACTAGAATTGTCCAAGGATGTTTTAACATTAATTATGGAAAGCATGAATGGAAAAAGGGTTGTTGCAAGTCTGAAGTTGAAGCGTGAATGGAAAAGGCATTACTCTGCTCATTCTTGACCTTTGGTGAATGTGGAGGAATTCAAAACTTTGGCTGCTTGGATTCGACATTCGTATACTTGAGAGTCTCAAACCAAGCCGAAATTCATCTAGGCTTGCTCTATACAAATTCTTCATTGAAAATATTATATGTTTATATGAGTTGAATATTTTGTATGCATATAGCAA
The DNA here is from genome assembly GCA_026586105.1 of Hylodesmum podocarpum. Classification (NCBI taxonomy): domain Eukaryota; kingdom Viridiplantae; phylum Streptophyta; class Magnoliopsida; order Fabales; family Fabaceae; genus Hylodesmum; species Hylodesmum podocarpum. The sequence goes on along the minus strand of JALJEV010000367.1, from coordinate 2,305,727 downwards.
TTTCCATTAGCTAAATTTACAAACGTTATGACAACTTAGTGTATATAGAAGTTTCTGTCAGTAGACAGCAACATGGAAGATGTGATACTAGGGTTAAACTTTCTAGTTATATTACGCTTAAATAGGATTGCAATTTTTTTTGCTGCAATGCTGCCTTATTCAGTAAAAAAATTGCTTAAAATAACATTTGCTAGTTGTTCAATTCAATCAAACGCCATACAAACTCGCGTAGTAAGTTTGCATTGGTTTCTAACCCACGAGAGCTTTTAAAGTGACAAAATTATTTGATTTCTAATTTACATAAAAAAATCCTTGAGTTTACCTGTTCACTTCTTTAGATGTTATTTATTCTGTTTTTTAATATAATTAAAATTTACCTAAATAGTTTGCATGATTGAAAATTATATTAAATGATTAAGTAAAACTTTAATCACAATTAATGAACATGTCTAATTTTTTTTTTAAATACAAAATAGGCTTCTTAAAAAATTCAGTATATAAATTAATTTTATTTTATACAAACAGTTTTTTCTATAAATACTTAATCCATTTTTTGTGTGCTATTTATAAAAGAATTTTATTGAATGTGAGCCCGCAGATATAAGTACTTTCGTCCATTACTTTTTCGTGATGATTCTGTAAACTTAAATCTGGTGCAAACACATAACGTCAGGACTATATGACTCTGGCACCTGGTGTCAGAATTTTCTTTTCCAGAAAATTATTTGACCTGAAAAATGACCTTGTAATAAATTAACAATTTCAGGATCTCTGAATTTTTAATCGAGGGAGAGTTGTATAATTTTGAAACTAGAGGGGGTGATAATATAAAAATTTAGAATTAGTATGTACTAAAATTGTTTCTTATGAATTTTTTAGAATAGACACAATATGACACTTTCCTGAAATTTAATGGATATTTAAACAATTAAAACAAATGGTCACAAGAAAAGTTGTGACAAAATAGCTTATCTTTCACAGCGCAAGTAACATGATCATCCAGGTTTGACAGTTCTAGAATGTATTGAGGTTCTTATCAAAGTTTATAGGAAAAACCAAAAGACAAGTTTCCTCCATCATTGTGAAATGCCATATGAATCATTTAAGAAGTGATCTTGCAAGATGATCCCTGGCTGTCGCCAATGCTTGACTTAGTGTCTGCAATGGAAAGAAACACAGTTGTTCCTCAAATAAGTAAATTTAATTTGAATTTCCTTTTTCTGGTAGCAAAGTGAAGGGATGAATATACCTGTTCAGACAAAGGAGCCCCAGAATCTATACTGTTACTTGCAACTTTCCCAGCTATAACATTTGGATCAGTTTCAAGAATAATACTGCACAACATATGAAGACATTAAATTTAAGTGAGACCAGGGTGGAGCCAAGACAGAGGAAGATGAGATACATTAGAATGAGGGAAGTGTGGAGGAGAAAATCAGGGACAATGCACACAAAAGGGGGAAGCTTAGAGGGGAGTGATTTTTCTAGATAAATGTGATTTACGGAATGATTCTATTCAGAGATTTAAAGAGTAGCAACACAGTTAATTGTATCCAAGATTTAAGTCAAGCCTTTTAAGATTAAGCAACGATCTCTGTATAAGTATGGCTTAGTATACATTTTATCCTAACTCCAAAAGAAACATGTATTTAACCGAGGGCTTCATTTAACATATGGCATCTTTTTGTTTAAGAACAGGTAAATGACGATATCATGGATCCAAACCAATCAGGGGAATGTGGTTGGCTTAACACTGTAAAGAACAGAAAAAATAGATGCCATTGTGCGTAAAGCTCAGCAGAAGCATCATATGTAATTCTACACTGGCTGTAGATACTGAATAAGACTTATGAAAGTTACATTCACATCGATCACACTAGATAAGGGCAATGGAACAGAATTAGTCCAGAGTTATGAAAAACTGATGTAGGTCCAATTGTTACTTGAGCATTTGAGTGTTTATAGAATTCAACAGTATCATGATGAACTTAGAAACCAAACTATGGTATTTTCAAGTTCTTTCCTAGCAGAATGATGGTTCAAAGAAGGTTTCTGTTTTTATGACAAAAAAATAAAAATTGCAAAGGTAACAATTCCAACCATTTAACTGCAGAAAAGAATTGATCTCTATCTCTATTCTCTAATACATCAAATAGCTCTTAGATCTTGTACTTGTGGTTTGGAAGAAGAGAGAAGAGCAAGAGAAGATTTAGAGAAGCTAACAAAGACACAAACACAACTACTGAAGGAGATAAATTTCATATGAACAACATAAAGCATACCCGCCATCAACAATTTCATCAATGCATAATAGAATGAGATCCAAGTTCTCAAGTGCTTCCTTCTTATCCACATTGCCTCTAGAGGGGAAAAAGAAGTAAAACAGTCAAGGACTACTCTGTTAATAGTTATTCATTGACCGATATCATTCTTGAATACAAAATATAGATAAATAGTTAATATAAGACAACAACCTGAGCAGGAGCCCCACAGAATCAAAAAATGCCTGCAGAACTGTGGCTAAGATAAGCTCATTTTCATAATCACCACCAGTAACAAAGAAGTGAAGATCTTGAACAAACTTGTAAATAACAATGTTATTCTCAAACATTGCTATTTCCGCTGTCAAATGAAAAACCCAAACAAAGTCAACACTCAACATATTTACAAAACAACTTTACTTACGCAGCCAACCAGCCAACTCACTCATAGTATACACATACATATTTCTCTCTCTTCACATTTTATACATATACTTATTTCTCTCTCTTCACATTTTATAAGTATTCCAGTTGTCTACTAAATATTTTTCTTTTTCTTTACAAAACAAGGTCATACATGAAACACTGATTAAAAATCTATCCCAATCACAGTAAGAATTAGACCAAACAGAAAGACAATTCTTCATCATGAATTATGGCATGGAAATTCATCATATCACAAAAAATTATGCACCTTCTGTGCGAGCATTGGTCTTCTGAGTCTTGGTGAACACAACTTTCTCAAAATTTTCCTTTGCACTATTCGTTGGCCAGTCTTCAGTAAAGTATTTGACAGCAATGCGTTTCCCATCAGAATCCAAAAGAAGGATATTCTTTATGGAAGGGCATGTCTCCTAAGAAAAACACAGGCTAAAGGATCATCACATACCTCAAAAGGCACCTCATGAAAACGTTTCAAAATCTCAGTAAATTCATTCAACTAGCTTCAAATTATTCATACAATTAACTACATTCAAATAAGGTTCCTTGAATATCAGAATAACCAAGTCAAATAACACATAACAGACCAACACAGGTAAATTGCAACCCTAGAGTTAGATCAGATCATAGTGATATGATCCAGCAAATAAGCTAAGAGTGGTTTCATTTTTGTAACCAAATTCAAATGACAAAAACCACACACAGATGAATAGTTTGACGAACTAGATGATAAAATTCAATTATGATTGTAATGCAATGAAGAGAACACATGCATGCAATAAAATCATAGATTAGGTATGATATATGATTCTGATCCAAATAATACAGAGAAAGAGAAAAGAGCAAAAGAAGATCTGGGTTTGTGCAAAGTGAAAGAGATAAAAAGTGGGTAACAAAAAAGGAATGAAATTGAAATTCAGAGAAAGAGAGAAAGAGAGAAGAGAGACTTACATGAGACATGGCGTTTGGAAACGAAGAAAGGAAGCTTTTTCACTGAACTCAACTCCACCAGCTCCCTTTTATATTACACACACATTCTCTCTCTCTCTCTCTCTCTCTGTGTTTTTGTTTTTTTCTGCATTATTATTGCACTTAAATATTTTTTTTTTACTGTCTTAAGTTTAGTGAATTTTTTTTATCTCATAAATTTAAAAATAGTTTTTTTTTTGTCTTTACATATTTAAAAAATATTTATTTTAATTTCTTTACCTAAATATTGTTATTGAATTTTCCACACAAAATCTGCCGATTAAATTTATCACACAAAATTCATCTATTAAGTATTAATATTATTATTATTTGACTCGAGAGACAAGAACCATGTGATGTAGATAGAATGTAAAAAGGAGTAAGCATTTTGAGAATTTTTAAATTAAATTTAGAAGTGGTTTAATAAAATCATGAAAGTATAAAAATTGCAATACATTTATATGTAATTAATTCGTATAAAATTTGAAAACCAACTTAAAGAAAAAATTTATACTTATGAACATATATATTTTTAGATAAATGAATAATTACTTTATGGAATGAAACAACTAGTATATTTTTTAACTTATTATGAAACATAAATGCAGGAGAAAATATTTTAATTAGTGTTTTTAAAATTGAGTATGCGGTTGAATTGTAAAGGTTCTCATTTATAATTTATTTGTGTAACACTTTCAAAGAAATAAATTTATTAGTGTAACCGTAACTAAATTGTAACTGAATTTGTAATAATATAATAGCAAATATATATAAATATATAATAGAATAAAATAATTATTAAAAAAATAATGATCCACTAAAAAACATCATTAACAAAACAATAAGTCTAAGATGACAGAAATTATTTGTATAAATGTAATAATAATATAATGTGTGTGCATTATATTAAAAGGATTATAGATTGTTAGTTTTTATCTTGTTTTCAATTCAATTTAAGCATAACAAGACTAACCCAATATTTTCCTTTAAAAAATAGCCTAATGCATTTATTGCCCTAGGTGTTCAAATTCTCATTTCCTATGCTATGTTTTTTTGAAATATAATATTGTATTATATTAGAAATCTAATATTAGACGAGTGAAGTTTGATATTACTTATAGATAAGACTTATTAAATAAATATAAGTGGAGTGTAAATCTCACACTATAAACTGATTTTGTAAAGTTAAATTAGACCCAACCCATAATTTCTAAATGGTCTCTAAGTGATGTTAGACTTCAGGATCCTCTAGTTGCATTTTGCCTGATCAAATTCAACAGAATTTGAGGAAATGTTTAGCAAGAAAAAACTATGCTGTGAACGAATTTTGCAAACTTAATACGATCACAGGCAAAGAAGAACAATGTCTGTGTCAATGCTAGCAAAGGAAGAAATGAATAATAAATTATGGCAAAGATATTATTAACTAATCTTTGATTGAATTAATTAATCAATCTTGTCTGCTACAAGGCGAATCTTATTCAAAGACTCTTTAAATGCTTGCCAAGAAACCATACAATGATCTCGGGATATCATCCCTTCTTCAACAATTTGCATGGCACGTTTGTATAAATGATCAAAACACTGAACTGGGTTGCTAATATCCACATTATCAGCAGTGAGATGAGGTACATACAAACGCCTAAAATCCTTCCTCCATCTTGGCAAAATGTATTGGCATGGAATTTCCTCCACACCATTGTAATTAAGGATGTACAATGCATGTCTGCATAGGTGGCCTTTGAAGTTAAAGCAACTACAAATGCAGCGTACTTCTGGTCCTGCTTTATCATACATGACTTCAAAATGCCTTGAATCTACTACAGATTCTTCTCCTTCGTGTTCTTTCACCATGTATGTCACTATAGACTCACTTGTTTGAGTCTGTGTAATGCTGAAACAAGAAGACATCATCACCACCTCATCTTGGAACTTACGGAATGCTGCATTAGTGTACAATTTAGATAGCTGCAACTCATAGTAGCATCTTGTCTTCAGCAATGAGCTCAAATCGCGTGACTCAAAATCATCAAGAATTTCAGTTTTATGCTTTTTTTGCTGCACTAATTCATAAATCTCAAAAAATTCTTTCAAAGAAGTTTGTTGATGCACATGACCCTTGAAAAAGGGAATCACAGACTCTCCCTTTTCATAATCAGATATTCCAGCAAAAAATGTGTCCTTGGAGTACACTGGAGCCCAATGCTCTCTCTCCTCATGTAAGGTTTGAAGCTTTTCGTGATTTCTTATTCCAAAATGCTGGGTTAGATCATCCCAAGCCTTTTCAAATTCATCTACTGTTTTAGAGTCATATATCACTTTAGTTAGTGCCATCTGAAATGCCTCATACTCCTGAAACTGCACAAAACACCCAAGAATGCTCTGCAAGACTTGCGATAGACAAATTCTATGATGAGCTCTTGGGAAAACCTCTGCAATTGCACTTTGCATGGCCTTACATTGGCTTGTGATCATAGTTTGTGGAGGGCGACCATTCATACATGTAAGCCATGCCCTAAATAACCAAATATATGTTTCAAATGATTCATCTGCAAGCAGACCACATCCCAGCAAAACAGATTTCCCATGGTGATTAACACCAACAAATGCAACAAGGGGAATCTCATACTTGTTTGACAAACAAGTCGAGTCAAATGCAATCACATCACCAAAATAACTGTAAGCAGACCTAGATCTAGAATCAATCCAAAATACATTCCTCAGTTGCCCATCATCATTCAGATCCATCACATAAAAAAAGTTAGGATTCATCAATTGCATACGGCAGAAGTAATTTGAAATAAGTTCTGGATCACCTTTTTTAAGTTTCAAATGCCTGGAACAATTAATTTTGTAGCTAGTTTGTCCTTCAGTAGAATTTGAGCTCCCATAACCTGATGCATCTACAACTGGCATTCGATATAACTTGATTGTTCTTACTTCAACATCTAGAGTTGGCTCAACTTTTCTTTTGGCCCTACCGTCCATCCTCTTATGTGATTTTGAGTTTTGAGCTCTCTCAGGATCAAATGAATGGTTATGCTCAAGCTTCACTTCATCAACTCTCCATCTGTTGGATTCCACTAGTCTCAATCTAATCATGGCTAGACAGCCTGTTCTTGTTTCTTTCCTGTGACTATTTGCTTCTTTGGTTGTTTTGAAACCCTCACAGTTGCAGCACAGCACAGCACCACGCTTCTCTTTGCTGTTACGTTTGGTCCATGAAGATTTAACCCGAATAGCAAATCCAATCTCCTTGGCATAGGTATTGTAATAGTTGTAGGCATCATCATAGGTATCAAACTCCATCCCCACAACCGGTGGTGGGCAGTCTTTCCCTTGAGATTCTCCACTATGACTATCAACTATTATTTCATCCCTCCCATTTTCAAGTTCACTTCCATCCATTTCAAACAGTTGCCCACATTCATTCTCAAGCTCATTGCCCTCATCCACAACCTCAACCTCAACTTCAAGCAGTTGCTCACTGTCTGGAGAACCATCATCTATCTGGAAAAGGTGAAAATATCTTTCAAATTCAAAACAAGATCTAAGAAATTTGAGTATGAAGTATGAAATTTATTGACCACCAAGGTCATAAATAATCCTTTATCCACCCCTCTCTATCACTATATATTGTAATCATATACTCAAAGCAATAACTCAGCCACTTCTTCTACACAAGTTGATAGCTCAGATCTTGAGCAATATTCAGAAATGCATGAGATATCTATCTTAGCTTTAATGATTTATGATCCACTAACGAGATAATGGAAATCAAAATCACCCATCACGTTTTTTTTTATTTTATTTTAACAGGACCACCTATGAAGCTCCTATATTTAACACAAAACAGAGGATAGGGATATGCGAAATTCTTAAACACTCAAGATGTGATACAGCCTAGATATGTTAACACTAATTTACAAAAAAAGTACATTTTCATATATGCACAATATTTGCAATGAGATATTGATCGTTTCTTATTTACATGGATGCACAATATTTATAATGAGACATTTATTGTATATTATATCAAAAAACAGTTGTGTTAACTTTTAAAAAAATCAAGGTATTTTAGTATTTTATACTGTTAAACATAACTAACAAAGGCAAGTAGTATCCACACTATATCCCAAACATATTGGCCAAAAGAACGAAAAAGAAAAACACAAGATACCCCCTAGGTAAAGTGTCTAGGCATTTAGTATGCATATGACACATTGGTACACAACTACACATGCATAAAACATCAATACTCCACAAAAAATTAAGGATTATTTCAGCTTCACCAGTGACCACAAGCCAATTGATACACTTATTCCCTCATTTAGCTCACAAGAAATTCAAAGCAGTGCAGCAAGTGCCAAAAACTCATCAGTCCAATGACAGTCAGAAACAAACCACTCACCAATTTAGCTGAACTAAATGGCACACTAGCATCTTAAAAGTTCTAGCTTTCAGTTAAAAGAAATGCTTAACACAAGACACGGGCATGATCATGACCTCAGGGCATAAACAAAAATCTACCGTGATATCAAGATTAGGACTCAGCGACAAGTCCTTGTCGTTTGGAGAACACATGGTATCATCATCAGTCATGGCCAGACAAAAGGGTTCACATTAGTTCTGTCAAAGCATGAGATTGAGATGTTAGTTAACCTTGCAATGCCCATAAACTCATATTCCAAGTAATTACATTTTAATCACAAAAGATGAAAATTTTACTCAGTTAGTCAAGCATGTTCAGAAAAATGGTTGAACTCACACTTGATCATCACATTCAAATATGACTTGGGTATACACAAAACAGTGGATGACAATGATTATTATCACACACCGAATCCCTCACAGAAATTGATTGTCTAACTCGAATGTTCTTCATTAACGGTAGAAGGAAGATTGTAAAAAATAGAATAGAAAAGGAATAGGGTTCCAATTAGGGTTGGGTAACAGAGGTCAAGCATTTTAGTGAACGAAATTTTGATGAAAAAAGGAATAGGAGCGGAAATCAGAAAAAGGGTTTAAAGAGTGAAAATAAAAGTTAATATTTTTAGGTTTCCAAGTGATAGAGACTAACAGAGAAGAAGATAAAGCGTTGAATGTGATTCTGCTGCTCTTTGCTCTGCACTACCAATTGCGTCTCTTCTTTCTGTTCATGTTATCCATTTTTCCCTTTTTCTTAATACCCATTTTTTTGTATTATTTTTATTTACAAAAAATACTACAAAGATTATTTATTTATTTATTTACAAGAGGAATCCACCAACCACCAAGTGAATGATGAGTTTACATGTGGGGTTGAGTTTTTGTATTTTATAATTTTTAAATTAAGTTATTTAGGAACACTATAGATATAGTTTGTATGTTCCTCTATGATTAATATACATATAATGATACTTATATTTTTATTTATTTAGTGGATTAACTCATGAGTTATTTTTTAATCTACTGTATTATATTTTATTTTTCAATTATTTTGTAGTTTTGGTTGGGTCAACCTAACAAAATCTGTAATTTATCATGAGCCAAGTTAGGTTGAGATTTCCAACAAGATGAAAAATAGGTCCAATCCAACCCATTTTAGGATTAGTTGTGTTTATTCATTTAACACCTTGAATTCTGTAAGACTGTTTAATTTAGAAGAAAGAAGTAAAAAAAGAAAGGAAGGAAAGAAGTTTTGATTAGATATTTTGTTTAGTTGAGCTTCCATGAGGATCTCTTTCTAAAACATGTCTTTATTTTTTTGAGAAAATGATGAGTAATAGAGTCAAATACGTAGACTTAATTTTAGAATCATCTTAGAAATATGAATCAATAGCATGTTTCAACGTTTCAAATTATGAAATCCAACTGTTTTTATTAACTTGTTCATTACTAGCTCAACAAAATGGATTATCTGCTGCTATTGCACGAGATGAGGGTATTCTTCTTCCAATTATAACAACCTAACAAACTTGTTCTTCCAATTACTCAAGACATTTCAGTAGCAATAAAAAGGAGGAAAAAAGAATTACCCTGAACACAGTATGTCAATTCTTCAACTTCCGAATCAGTACCATTACTACCATGTAAAGAAATTGGATTGAAATGACATTAGAGAAGCTACTTATGGTTTAACTCAAAAATATTTTTAGCTATACAAGTTATGAACATTGTTAAAAGACCAAAGTTGGACAGTTGCTGAGCACAGCAGGTAGAAATATACAAAGTAACATACACTAACAGTAATTTTTTATAGTACATCGAAGGTTACTCCTGTCTCTGTTCTACATCATGAACCTTACTCAGTGTTTCTTCTAAAGATTGTAACGCAACATTGTAATGGTCTAGAGAAAGTATACCCTCCTCCACAACTTGTAAGGCACTTCTAAATAACTGATCAGACCATTGAGTGTGATCAGTATCGTCAGCACTACCAGAGCTGTGATCAGGAACATAAAGACGCTTGTAATCTTTCTTCCATCGCGAAAGAATGAATTTGTGAGGTAGCTCTTCAACCCCATTAAAATTGAGCACACACAGTGCATGCCGACATAGATATCCATAAAAATTAAAGCAACTACATATGCAACGAACTTCACCTGCTGTCCTACTGTACAAAACTTCAAAATCCCTAATCTCCCGTCTGTTTCCCTCAACCAAAACGCGCTCCTTGACTAAGAAAATTATGATGGGGCCATCCACATGTAATTGTGTTGTACCAAAACATGAATACACTTCTTCCACTTCTAACTGGAATTTCATGAACATATCTCTTGTGTAGATTCTGGAGAGCTGCAATTCAAACGAACATTTGGTTTTCAGCAAGGGACTTGAGTTCCTTGATTCAATATCTGCAAAAGATTCTTCCTTGTGTTTCTTGTGAAGAGCTAATTCATACTTGTCAAGAAACTCCTTCAGAGGAGTCTGTTTGTGCACATATCTATCAAAAAAAGGACTGATGCTCTCCCCAGGGTGAGCTGCAGACATTCCAGCAAAAAATGTGTCCTTCAAATATACTGGAGCCCAACGAGCTCGATCTTCATAAAGAGAACGAAGCCACTCATGGTCACTAACTCCAAAATTTTGAATCATAAATCCCCATGCTGCTTCGAACTCAATCACTTTCAATGTCTCATAAACAGCTTTAATCAGAGCTTTCCTGATTGCATCATAATTCTGCAACCCTCCCAATTTTTCTGGTACTTTTTTCATAATTAGTGACAAGCCAAAACAATGATGAGATCTAGGAAAAACTTCTACAATTGCACTCTGCAAAGCCTTGCACCTATCAGTAATAATAGTTCGGGGAGAACATCCTGACATACATTTAACCCATGTCCTAAACAACCATATATAAGACTCCGTTGTTTCACTTGCAAGCAGGCCACAGCCTAATAACACTGATTGACCATGGTGATTTGTTCCAACAAAAGTCACAAGAGGGATTTCAAATTTGTTAGACAAATAAGAGTTGTCAAAATAAATAACATCACCAAAGTAACCACAAGCAGCCCTTGACCTAGCATCAACCCAGAATGCATTCCTCAAATACCCTTCGTCATTGAAATCCATCAAGTAAAAGAAGTTTGGATTAGTCAATTGCATACGACAGAGGAAATTATAAATAGCCTGAGTGTCACCTTTCCTAAGGTTCAACTTACTAGAAAAATCAGAGAAAGTTCTGTCTTCTCTTGCACAGGATTTTGAATTTCCATTACCTCCTCCATCTATCACAAGTGCTCGATATAACTTAATCGTTTGCCCCTCAGCATTAGAACTAGGCAACGACTTCCTCTTTATTCCAGCTCCCATCTTCTTAACAGACCTGTGTAACTTAGCACCTAACATGTGGTTATGCTCAAGCATAACCTCGAGCACCCTCCATCTCTGAGACTCCACCAACCTCATCCTTATCATGGCAGGACAACCAGTTCTAGTCTCCTTCCTCAAATGATTAACATCCTTTATTCTCTTGAACCCCTGACTGCTACAGCAAAGCACTGCACCATATTTTTCTCGGCTATTCCGCTTAAACCATGAATTCTTCACCCTTACACAAAACCCCACCTCCTTGGCATAGCAAATATAATAATTATAAGCATCATCATAGGACTCAAACTCCATTCCAACAGCAGGTGCATCAAATTCCTGTCTCCCTTCAGGAAAACCATTTTGACAGTCCAATTCAATCAGTGCACCATCTCTGTCTTCATCTTTCTGAACCTCAATGCATTCCCCATCTGGCAATTGTTCACAGCAGAGAGAGGTTTCTTCCATCTAAACATATCATCAAACAAATTCAATAAGCTACCTAAACTCATTATGCCTCCTATTATTATCCCATAAAAATCATAAATTGACTTCAATAAGTGATGGGTTTTTCATTTTAACTTAATGTAAACACCAAAGTATGGTTCTAATTTCTAAACCTAACATCTTTAGCAGTGATTTCTCGCTCAATTATTAACCTCTGGATTTTTTGTATCAAAATAATGAAACACAAACGAGAACAGAAAAAGGGTATCTAAAGCAACATGAAAGGTTCCCAATTTATGAAACCCTTGAAAATTTTTTTTTTTGGCAAAACATGAAATACAGATAACAAAACAAAGATGCGGAAATTGAAGGCATAGACAATAGAAGGAAGAGAATTGAGTAAAAATTGAGCATAGAGATGAATAGTTACCTAAACAGTGATTTGAGTCTTCTCACTTCGAAATCAACAATCACATGTTTTATGTTTATGCTTCTTCTCTTCTAAGCCCACTCCCTCACTCCCTATAACATAGTTTTTGTGCATTGTTCCAACAATAATACCTATTCCAGTTATTAGGTTAGGACTTAAATTTATAGAATGTTGATGTGATTATTCTTAAAATTAATTTATAAAGTAGTATTTTTAACTATGAAATATGTTGTTTGGATAAATTAATTAAAAGAATTTAAAGTTTTGTGTTAATAGAATGAATTAAAATGAAATGAAACTTTTGTTTTATTGATTGAAAATATAATAATGGAATGATAATAAATTTTAATTGTTTGGATAATGAATATAGTGGAATAAATTATTACTTTTATATTCTTATATTACCTTTATCTTAAAAATATAAACTATAAATATGAGAACCATTATTTGTTTTTCACTGTACTATTGAAATTATTATTAAAAATAAATTATTGATTTTGCTATTGTTAAATGACCATCGGGACTTAATGGTGTTAGCGAATTAAACTTGGTGAGTTAAATATATTGTGTTTCATTGAAATAATATAAAAATAAATCTTATGGTTTATTAACAATCACAAGAAGGTTAAAGGTTTAAAGATGACAAATTGTAATGGGTCAATCTTGAAAAAAAAATTCAAGAAATTATCTTAAATTTTAATTGAAGAAAAAAACTATGTACTGTTAATTAATCATAATTTATCAATATTATAAATTTATTGATTTTAATAATAAAATCTATAAAAGTCGTTAAAAAGCTTACGTATAATTGATTAATTATATAAAAAGTTCATATGAATTTTAACGTATAAGTGCGTGGGGTTAAGAAGGCAGATTTTCATCCAACATGTGATGACGAAGTATTATTGTCTAGGGTAGAACCAGGTTGTGCGTTTTGAAATCAAGTTAGTGATTTTATTCAACAAAAGAAAAAAGTATTATGGTTTAAAGTCAAGCAAGTGGTGATAGATTTAGGTAGTTTTGGAAGAAATTTTATGTTCAAACTTTATTACATTCATTGTAGACAAAACCAAAGAATAACTTTATATTATCAATATAAAGTTAAGACCTACTTCGATTAAAACATTTAATATGAATAGCAGTAAAATCATTTGTCAAAAAAATCTTAGTCTAGAAATGCAGGGACTACATGAAATATAATCCGGATTGTTTTTTTTTATTTATTTTTTATTTTTTAGTTAGTATGCTGCTAATATTATTTTAAAATAAAATAAATATTCGTGAAATTCTGAATAAAGAAAACTTGTTACATGAAGAAGATCTTGACAAATTCTAAATTCACCCATATATATGTTTTCAAAAAAGAAACCTCACCCTTATATAATTAAAATTTCAAGCTCTTTCATTACCCCATGATTTGTTTTTCTCAATGAATAACTAGGGAACAATATAATACTATCACAGCAGATTATTTACTCCCATTGGCTTTCTTTTTCTTCTTTTCCTCATTACCTACCGCATCATATGCAGACAATCTTGACGCAGTTCACCATGCGGTCGCAATCCAAGGGCTGCAAATTTTCTTATATTTTTATTAACATCACAAGAGCTGAGAAATAAAATTAAGGGTGGAGATTAACTTTCCTTTTTCTCTCCAACACTAGATAATCCACATCCACCTTATATTTTTTATATTTCTCCCTTCCCTTCCTTTCCTTCCAATCACATCAAAATATATATCTTTCATTTTCCCTTTTTATCTCCTCCACCAACATCTACTGAAAATAGTACATAACTTAAAATCTACATATTATGTTATTAATTCATAACATATTATCCAATCATACATGAAAATGAAATTATGGATCAATATCTGAAAATGCCTTTAACCACAAGTACATGCTAGTACTAGTATCCATAAAGTGTGACCATAAACCGCTTATATGCTCCGAGTGAAGAAATCTGGTTTCAACCAATTGAAAAAAAATCTCATTGAACAAACCATAAAACACTAGAGGGATATAGCATGAACAAGAGGCCTTTGTATGCCGATACAAAAGCAAGCATATATTGGCCAAATGAAGTCACTAGGCATTAGTGGATGATGACTAGTGTCAATAAGTGAACCCCATTCGTTGTCTGATCACACAAAACAGTTACAAATTCAACTAGTAAGGATAAGACGACTAAAATGCCACTCAAACGCAAAGGTTGTATAAATCACAAATCATAATAAAATACACTGGAACAAGCAAATCTTGTCAAAGGTGCAATAGAATTTATGCCACAACTTGGAAAATTGAGAGTTTGGGACCATAACTACCCAAGTTGATCATCCCACAAACTAGGATATTTCCATATGAGTAACTAAGGCTTAAGGGGAGCTCCCACCACAAAGCCTACTATTTATAATCTTTTAGTTTGCACGGCTTTTGAACACATCAAGACCCATCTCAGTAGGATCAGTTGCTTGCAACTCCACTTGAATTCCATCCAGCTCCCTCTTGAATCTGTCTTTGGAGCTTGCATAAATCATCTTGCTCCTAACCCTTGATGTGTCAGGCGACCTACAAACAGAAGAAACAAAGTTAATGCAGATAAAACACATAACTCAAAGCTCCCAGCAGCTTCAAAAACAAAATTACCATGCAATGAAGAAAATCCTGCTTTTAGGGACATTCCCTTCAGTCAGATACTCAAAATCATAAACAGCATAGCGGCACTCATCAGCAGGAAGGTGGGCAGTGAAGTTTTCATAGCCTTCCGATGGCTCACCAAGTTTGTCCACAATGACTTGCTTCTGCTGCTCCTCGATCTTAAACACTATGAAACGGTATGTCCTTTTTGCCTTCAGCTCCAAAAACCTTAACTTGCAGTCATCATGGACTGCCATACCTGATGCCGCATTTGCCTATAGAATTTGCAGTTCCAGACACACACCACCATGGTCATCAATCCCAAGTAATCGTACACAAAATATGTTAATCCTCATTTTATTCCATTCAAGTCGTTGGCAAAAAAAAAAAAAAAAAAAAAAAAAAAAAAAACGGGTTGTCACATAATAGGGTTGAAAGTTGTTAGAAGAAAAAACAAATGGTTGCCAACATAATAGGGTTGAAAGTGGTTAAAACAAAAAAACAAAGGGTTTAAAACATAACAGGGTTAAAACTAGTCAGAGAGAAAAATGAAATGGTTACAAAATAAAGAATCAATTCGTAGATTGAGTGCAACGAAATGTAAT
This sequence comes from Hylodesmum podocarpum, assembly GCA_026586105.1. Taxonomy (NCBI): domain Eukaryota; kingdom Viridiplantae; phylum Streptophyta; class Magnoliopsida; order Fabales; family Fabaceae; genus Hylodesmum; species Hylodesmum podocarpum. Next base: position 2,290,144 of record JALJEV010000367.1, on the reverse strand, counting down.
AAGAAACAATACTTATGCAAACACAGTATCGTCCAAATCAAAGGGGTTAGTAGAAACAAACACTGATTAGTGCTAAAATAAGTAAACATCAATAAAAAGCCGTGTTATGTTTGTCGTGTCTTCTTTAATCCCAAAACAAAATCATACATATATTCATTAATAAATCTAATAAAAGAAACTTCAACCAAAAAAAAAATCTAACAAAAGAATAAGAATATATGCTTTAATTTTAATATGTAAAAAAAAGAGAATATATGCTTTAATTGATAATTGAAAATTCATCGGCACAATTACCACGGAAACGAAGATAAATCCACAAGCTCGTAAAATTAAAATAAATAAATAAATAATTGAATCCACATGTCAGATCACAAATCCCATTCCTCCACACAGATCAAACACATCACACCTCACAATCTGTGGTAAATTGCATTCCGCGTCAAAATTACAATCACAAGCTATCAATCTAGGAAAAACTCAATCGAAACACGGAAACAGATCTGAAAATGACACGATTTATTTTCATTTTTTATTTAAATCACAAAAGACACGATTCAAGACCAGCGATCAGATCAAATAAGAATCCAGCTAGGACACGCAGCGCCGGAGAAATTTCGAGACCACAGAATTAAAAAAAAAACAAAAAAAGAAAAAGTGAAAGCAAAATTCACGGATTGAGTGGATATTGATGTGTGAGAATAAATCGGAGAACGAAAAACTGACCATGTTATGATGACGTTGATGTGGTTGTTGGAGAGAGCGACGGTGGCGGAGGAGAGGATATAGGAAGCGTGTTTGAGAGCGTGTGTTTCTCTCTTTCTCTGATTTCTCGATCGGAGAGGAAAAGGGGAATGAGAATTTGGGAAGAAAGTGTGTGTGTGGTGTGCTGGAGCGTCACCAAATTATTAATATCCATCCGCACCGCATCATGCTTTTTTCTTTTCCTTGGCCCATTGGGCCTCTTTCGGTTTTCAGGCCCAACTCTGTCGAATTCACCTAACATACAATCTTTTCATCCCCAAATTCTACCAAACAATGTAATCTCAGGGTCCCGCACATTTTGTCCATACACATTGCATGGATTAAATTGAACGACAATATAATTTTATACATTATTGTTTGAGTTTATTTCTTATACACCACCTATCAACAAAAAATTATAAATTATCTTAGATGTGAATTTTAAAACAATTGTTATATAAAAAAGTTTAAGATTAAATCATCATTTTGGTCCTTGAAAGTGTATGAGTCAGATAATTTAGTTCTTAAATAATAAAAATTAGCAAAATAGTTAATGAAATATGTTTATCATTATAGTTTGTAAAAGATACGTACTATTACTTTTATTCTTAAATTATATTATTTTTTGTTATCATTTTAATCTCTAATTCAAAAGACTAAAGTTAGAGCAAATAGTTAATTTCAGGGTTAAAAAGTAAAAATAAATAGTTTAATTTAAAACTGAAATGATAATAAATATAATAAACACATTACACTTTTAAAAACTAATTTACTATTTATCATTTTTTTAAAGAACTAAATTACCCCATCCACACTTTGACCAATGAATAGGAGTTTGCTCAATGTTTAATTTGTATAACGTGTAAAGTACCTGTATTTTTTGTCCATGTTGTTCTAGTTTGATCATACTAAAGAATATAACAATTATTAACTAACAGCAAAGTTGGATCCAATATTTACCAAAAGATTTAGAAAGTGAGTTGTTAATGGTGACGCAAGTTTATGTGCACGAGGAAATGCCTCAATTCAAGCTGTTTATGTTTGAATCATGAATCTGGAGCTTATGATAACGGATTCATTGCATTTGAACACCAAATGCATTACAAGCTTATTTAATTCTGATAAATATATCGAAATCATGAGGCAATGTTTTGTAAAATTTCATGTGAGTGGATGTGTACAAGAAAAGCATTGGTACAATGAAAAGGCAAGTAGACAGCTCGTCAACAATAATAAGTTTGCTGCTGCCTTGCTCATGCCGAAAGTTCTGTGGCGTAAACTAAAAAAAATAACAAAAAACTAAAAAAGTTGTAATTCATTCTAACAGATCAGCAAACACAAGTTAGAAAATACTTTTACTTTTCTCATTTTTAAGCAACTAGGGAGTGCTCAAGTTGTGTTATGAGGATATACTTTCTCTCTTGATGCAAGTAAACACAAACAAGACCCATATTACTGCTCAGAAATGCATCATAGTTCATCATGTATTCTTTGTTCCAAAGGAGCCCCTGGATTATGAACAAGATTGCCTATGGCTTGATGAATATTCAAGTCATCTACAACAGCTTGGGGTCTTAGCTCTGCCTGTCCCACCATACCAGCTTTTATGGCCTCAGTAACCTTTCTTTGCAATGTAAGTAGTCCAATCCGCTTGGAAACAACATAAAGTACAGCAAGGGAGAACAACAAAAAGCCAACCCCAAGTATCACCCTATTCACATACAAGTTAATTTAGCAACAGCATTCAGAAAGATCTAACTGTGTGGATTAGAAAATCAATTTATTTAGTTTTTTCATTTCCATACCTATCTATGACATCTTGACGTTGCATTGTGGAGAGGAGATTTCGTGTTCTCGTCAGCAATGAGCGGTGCCCTTTATATTCACTTTCAGCCTTTTTTAACACACCAGTTGATTCATCTATATATCAAAGCAATTTTGCAAAACAAATATTGAGAACAAAGTTACTATTTCACACTCTTCATAATTCTAATTAATCAAAACAATTTCAGCATCACATCAGGTCAAAACCAATATCATTGAGCTAAAGTTTTACCAAGCACTATAACATAAACAATGAACAAAGAAGAAGCATCTTTACATAATGCAAGAGCAGGTAAAAGAATCAGCACAAGCTAAGTTGCACAAAGACATATTCTTAGAAAAGCAAGCTATAATGTAGTACATTATCTACTACACATAATGAGATTAAGGTTATTCAAATTTCAAACCTGTATAACTCTGCCATTGTTATTTGGTTGACTCCATCAGAAGGACATGGTTATTAGTATACAAAACTGATTAAAAATTTTGGCTCCAAAATTTAAAATCTGAGCCAGATTGCAGGTTAGCCTAACACCCTCTTGTTCTCTACCATGTTCTCAATGGCACAGAGGTTACAGGTTAATAGGCAAATATGTAAAGTTAATATCGTTATTGGAACCCCATAAAATATCCTCAAACAAGAATCAAACCCAACCTATGCCATACTGTACAAAAAGCTCAAGCCTATTTCTGGATTGCTTGGAATGTTGTAAAGAAAGGTGTAAGAAAGTAATGTTATTAACACTTTTTGTGTGTAGTTCATATAAGGATGATAAGTTTCGTTCAAATTCCCCTCAAGCTTCCATTTTGAGCTTCTTAAGATTTGGAAAATACAACTATAAGTGTTCGACCTAACCTTTCTTTCCCATGATCTTTAAAACCTGAGGCAAAAGAATGCAGTCTCTTACATCCCTTCATTCTAACTCCCTACTTTCCACTTATTACCTTTCTCTTTGCTTCATGTTCTACTCCCAAGTGATCCCTTAAAGGAGTGCTTTACCTTGTGAAATTAAAAGGCAAATGACTATCCCCGTCAAAATCAACAGCATAGAAAGTCTCACCATTTAATTCCAACATATTTAAATCCAAACTATAATATCTTTAAACTTCAGTTCACTCTGTAATTAACTGCATCACACTCACAGCATATTATGCATTATGACTCTATATTTTAGGCTAATTGAGTACATTTTCTACATATAAAATGCTTCAATAACTTTCAAGGAAACTTTATAAACACTAATGAGTTCAACCTAAGTGATGTCATAGAAGTTTAGCAGGCTGCCAAGATTTTTCAACTTTATTTTCTACAATATTCAGCTTGTGTGTTATTCATGATTTTCATGGCTACTGAACTTGGGTCACGGCCGACAGGATTCTATATTTGGATCTTATTTTGGTTCATTTACTCTTCTTAACTTTTGGAGAAAGTAGGACAAAAAGGACAATTTAAGGAGACTAAAAATAAGTAAATTCTGAAGCCTGAAAGGAAGAACATTATACACATAAAAATGGTAGCATCATCAGAGTAAATGCAAGTGCAAAAAAACATCGGCCAAACACCATACAGAGGTCAAGCCCAAACAGGAGGAAGGAAGAGAAACTCGAGAAGTTTCTGATGAGACTCAGGACTCCAATGTGATGACTGGTGTTAATGGCGCAATGGTGCAGCAGTTAAGTCTTGGCCCCAATATATGGAAGGTAAGTTCCAAAAATGGGAAAAGAGGGACACATGGAGACTTGGGGGGAGAGACAGTTATGCTAAGTGGAAATTGAGTGGGACACAAAAGCTATAGAAGATGGAAGGTGATTATGAAGAGGGCAGGGACTGGCTTTGAGAAAAGGAGGAGTGTTATGAAATTGGACTTATGCTTGGCAGGAAGTTGGCACCCAACTGCTGTTTCTGTGATCTTCCTATTCTTTTTCTTTTCTCATCTTAATATTCTGCTTGATTTGATTTTCGACTAATATATTTTGGTTTTCATAATTGGAGCTCAATATAATCTCCTTTTATATCTAATTTTCTGGTCTGTAGTTCATATCAGTTTCACCAAAGTGCTCTTTTCATATTATGTTAATTCAAGCAAGCTAAGTATAATTGTGGTTTTAATCAAATCTTTCCATTAAAATATATTTTCTTTTCACAGCAGTACTGCACTGATTCTGCTAGTGATAGAAACAGAGTGTGAACATTTCACATAAATGATTAATCTCATCAATCTCTTGTTAAGCTTTCAAAATATAGATAGATAGTATTAGGGCTTTGTAATATTGTGTGGGTGCACAAGAAGATCCATTTCAAAGAAAAGAGGGCTTTAAAATTATGACACGGAGCAGTCTGAAACTATAAATGTAATAGTTGTCAGTTAAATTGAAACTCATTCTTGAAGCCTGCTTTCTTCCAATCTAACTAACTTATCTAGGCTGCTCAAAATAATTTTATAAATTTTTCTTAGTCTTGCTATAAATTTCACTTATGCCAAAAAGAAAAATGATGTAATATTATAATGAAAGTACAAGTAGAAAGTCAAAAGAACAATCATCCATGTAGACAAGAAGAGGAAGGAAAATGTACCTACCAAGAGTCATAAGTGTGGTCGTGTTTCTTTCAACTTCCTAATTAAGACAGGGATACAATGAGTGTGATAATAAACACGTAAAAAAAAAAAAAAATCATATTTTATGAAGGACTATAGAGCACAACAAAAATATTTAGATAACAAAGATACCTAACTACTAACCTGAACCATCAATTGACGAGTTCGGCGAAGGCTCTCAGTGATGCTCTCTGCAGCAGATGTCATTCCAGCTTTTGTCCTGGAAGAATATCACAAATTTGAAGACTAAAATACTTCATCTTTGCATCACACCAACTAAATTTTCCAAATAAATACCATTAAATGATAAGTAAAAGAAAAATGCAATCAAGGACATACTGTAAATTGCGCCTCCGAACTGTGGACTCTTCTCCACCACCTAAAAGTAGTTCTCTCTGCACAATATAGAAATAAAACCAGTCACATAGCACTCCAACCCATCAATGTACAGAAACACAAATCACACAAGTCCATGATCATTATATAACAGATCCAAATAGCATCAGCAAAAATAAACAAGAAAAGTACGTAAATTACCTCTTGCTGAGCAGCTTTCCTCATATTAGCCTTCGCTTGCAGATTCGCATTCCTCAGATTCAACCTCAAACTATTCAAAGTAAAAAAAAAATAAAAAACCGCAATAAACAAAAATTTCAAACACACTAAAACTCATAATTCACAACTACTTTAAGCGCATGTTAGGTTTACCAGTGAGATTTTCCAGAACTACATCAAAAGTCTGGTTAAAGTGATTCTAGGCAAAGGTTGAATAAAATATTTTACATAATTTTGCAATTGAATCCAGTTCCATAACAAGCAACAATCAAACATGATTTGAATTTTCCATTGCAAGAGGAAAAGTAAAAGAGAGAGAGAGAGAGAGAGAGAGAGAGAGAGAGAGAGAGAGAGTGTTTATACCTCTGAGTTAGGGTTTTCCATGATTGAAGCAATGAGCGAGCGGATTTGACCTCTGATTGTGAAGGCAACTGAGGAGCGAGAAGATCGAGAGTGAAAACGAAGGAAGAGAGGAGTGTCAAGCCATCCTGAGCAATTCCGTTCAATCTAGCGAGCGAATTCGTCTCCTCCTTCGGTCTTGCTGATTTTCCATACTCTGCGATTGCTTCAATGTGTTGTTCCGTTTTGGTGTAGGTTTCGTCCCATTGCTTCTTCAACTTTTCCACCTCCTCCACCACCTTGTCCACGGCGGATTCCGGTTCAGTGCGGTTCATGTTACCGATGTGTTATCTCTGCACCAATTAATGGTATCTACCACTTTTCAAGTTTTGCTGCCATGGTTTCACAGGTTTCGTTCTTCGCTCATTTTCCTCTTAATTTAAATTAAATTAGAATCTCTAATTATACTTAACAAATTTATTATAATACGTGTCACATTTTCATTGGACAACAGTATGATTAGATATATTATTAATTTATATTAAAGAAAACACACCCATATAACATGAACTTTATATCTATGCAAATTAGCATTTTCTTTTTCTCCATAACATCACTATGATCAGTTATATATTCTTATTTAAAATAGTTAATTTATGTATTCTTATTTTTTTATCAATTTATTTTTAAAACAGTACTTTATTTTGCAGACACTAAAATATATTTGAGCCTTTCAAAATTTTCATTTATATAATTAAATTAAATATTATGAAAATATTCATAATAAAAATAGATAGTCTACATGTTCATATATTTCAATAAGTTTATTTTTAAAAACAAATTTTTGTAAGTTTTAAAAAATAATGGTTGCTATAATCACTAAAATGAAAGAGATGGAGCATGATAAGAAAATAATTTAGCACCTCCTAGAACCCTATTTAAAGATAAATTAAAAAATAACATAATAATATATTATGACTTAGTTAATATCACACATAATAAAATAAATCAAAATAAAAAGTGACCAAATTTCTAACCAAAATGAGAAATAAAAAGAGAGTGATGAATAAATTATTGAACAACATAATAAAAAAAAACTACTGGATTACAAATATAAATTAAGAAAATCAAAAGAATATAATGTAATTAATATTAAATAAACTAATGAAAATCAAAATAAAAGAAACCAAAAAAATTACCAAAAAGACAAACAAAAAGATATGGTGATTAGTAAATTACCAGATTAGAAATAGAAATCTGAAATGGTAAAAAAAAATAAAAATGATTACTCTTTTGCATTTTTCTCAACTTTAGATGAAGACACCGTAACCCATTCAATGGCTAACCGTTAGAAAAAATGATGTAATATTAATATCAATTAATAGCTATAAATAGCATTAGATTTAAATGTAGTTTAATTCTATACTTAAATAGCCCTAAATACTAAGTTAATACAATGGAGTTTGCTAAATCAGATTGAATTTGCTAATTTAATGTCAACTGAAGTAAATTAAATTTAATATCAATAAAAATCAACATTTTTTAATCTATATATCCTTATTGGTAACAAGTAAACAAGAAATTCATGACTCATCTAAAATTAGATTATATATAAATTAATTGATATTTTTTTAATATATATTTATAAATAATAGTTTCAACATTTTAATCTGTAAAAAATATATAAAAAATGTTTCATAAGTTAATGAATAAAAATGTTAAAAATCTAATATTTAACGAAATTACTAGAATGTGAAGTTTCACGTCATTTAAATACACGTCTTTGCATGTATATAAGTAGTAAATTTTATGAACTAATTTATAAGGTTAAATCATACTTATATTTATTACTTTATTTATAATAAAATATATTATTTTAGTGATGATAAATATATAAAAAATTAAATTAGATACTGTGATCTTAACTTAATGTTATATTGCTAAAAATTAAATATACTAAAAATAGTAGCTCGAATTTTGACTTCTTTTCTAGTTTATCTAGTAGATTGATGTTAGATCAAAACATCATACCAATTTCTTATTAAAGCATTTCAATAATTTCTTATTTATTAGAATGATGAAACAACTAAAAATAGTACATTAATAAGATAAGTAAAAAAAAAATGAAAGAGGTTATCGATCACTTAGAGAACAATTATATAAAATGAAACAATACATAGATATTAGAGGAAGTTAATAAAGATGATAAAAAATTTCAATATATATCACGGTCTTGTCTTAATTACACTTAACATTACAGAAAATAAATTATAGGTACCATCCTTGATTATTACTATGGTGCATAATGACAAGAGATGAAAGGAATTTTAGAGGAGACAAAAAGATAGACAAAATAACATTAGGAAAAGTTTTACACAAATAAATAATAAAAATCATTATTACACTAATAAACACTTAAAATTACCGGTAGAGCCATAGAGGTAATACAGTACATGAATATGCACGACAACTTAACGAATTGTCTGATATAGAAAGAAAGAAATAGGAAATTGCTTCCTTTGATACGGGTAAGTGGAAGAATGGGTAAAAAGAAATATAAAGACATTTTTTTTTTATATTAAAAATGTGATAGAACCAATCAAAATTGTATAAAATCGATTTGAATTTATTCTTTAAAAATTTAATTAAAATTATTTTAAAATTTATATTTGATAAAATTATATATTTATTCAAATTATTTCATCATTGTTATTAATTTATTTATTTATATAAATCATATAATTTAATTATGGATATCTTGACTTAGACTTTTATGTATATTTTGAATATTAAGAATATATAAAATAATATTATTTTAATTTTTTTTAATGGTACATAATTATAACATTATATTATAGTTCATATTATTCAATTATTATTATTATTTTATGAATATCCATTTGGATATTAATTAATCCCACTTGAATTCTTAAACCTTAAAAAAGCATTATCTTAACTAATTTGGTCGCAACCTTAGATATGTGTAAATGTTACAAAGGTGAGGAACAAGAGGTAGATGCAGGTTCCTAGCAGAAACAGAACCTGGCCTGACACCTTGTAACCAAGAATGCAGCAAGAAGACTATAGAGTTGGGACTTTTCTTCACTCCAGTTCAAGATGCTGTGAGAGAAGCAGCAAAGAGCCTTTTATAATCCTCACCCAAATACTATTTAGTTTTCATTTACTCTTTCTCTCTTGCCAAATTAGTCATTGCCTTAGATAGAACTCATAATGAATGTTTTTTAAAAATAGTAATATTTTTGAGGTAAGAGCTTCTTTGATGTTTGTTTATCTTTCCAAGTTGCCTATATAGTGATAAGTGGGGTGTATTAATCTTTGATTTGAATAAAGTATCTCGAAACCAGTGTCACATGAGAGCATCCAAAACTAAGGAAAACTGCTCTCTATTGTTTCTAACACCTCCAAAGCCTATAAGCATATGAAATTCAATAGGCGTCTGGTTCTAAGCATATAATATAATAGGACAATATTATATTGTCAGATTCTTTTTATTCAGTGAGAAAGGTATTTTGACTTGTGAACATCACATGCGCCAAAGTTGTGTTTAAAGTGCAATATTAAACTTATTATAAAGAATCTGGAAGTCCTTTTCTCTTGCAAGTTTCCAGAAAATTTGTACTTTAGACATATACTATCTATTTTTGCTAAGACAGTCTAGCAGAAAAACCATAAGAATTGATGGGGTTATTATGTGCATTTGCATTCAATTCAAGTAAGGTTGTTGTAGCTTGGTTGAAATGTTAGCAAGTGTTATTTGCCAGATCAGCATGTTGACAATGGAGGTCTCATAAATACAATTTCCATTGATAATATAAACTATTTCATGGTCAACTACTCCTAATGAACCATTTTTATTTTTCAAGTTATTTTAGCATAGATAATAACAGTGATATGATATCCAACCACTAAACATGAGGGGTTTTGTAGCGTTCACTTGTATTTTAACAATAACAATGTTTCCCCAATTAAGATAATGAAAATCAGAGACTGAATTTTTTAATTATTTGGTTAAATCATTGGAATAACTTGTATTTCTAAAACTAAATTCAAAATCTTTCTAGTTCATTATTTTTAAGAACATCCTACCATCAAATTGCAACTAATTCTTCTTAAAACTTTGATAATAAACTCATAAAACAACTTCTATCTAGGAAAAAAATACAGTACTATATGAAGCTGTGATTGCCGAGAAAATCTCTCTAAGAATCACATTATGACTAAAAAAAGGCAAAGTAATGCGGGGTTGATACGGAATTCCAAAACAGATTTATTTATGATATGTTGTGGGTGAGATCCGGAGACAGTGCTCAAGTAACAACAAAGAAAGTTATGAATAAGAGGCATTCACATATCTCAACTTGCATAGTTGCAGGTGCTACAATTTCCCTATCATTAAGGTGTAGATCACGAGGCATATTATAGTATTTACATTCCTTGAAGACTTGAACGTTCACACCGGCGCATTACAATGACCAATGTTCATGTCTCACTAGAAACATGCACAGAACGTGGAATTATTATCCCTCCTTGTATCTATCTGTATATGTATATCATTAAACTTCCTTACTAGTTGTAACCTTAAATTACACAAAAATTTCTCCTACTTTGTTCAATTGTACTACTTTGTTCCTCTCTCTTGTAATCCATCATGGTAAATGAAGCTCATGACCAACAATACTCAAAAAAATTGCAGCTATATAGTCACAGCCAAAAGCAAAAGCTCAAGTCTTTTGCGCTAGTCATACTCACTAACCTTGTCACCATTTACATCTTCACTGGTCCATTGAGTTTTTTGTATCACTACTCTCCGAGTGTTCATGACTCGAATTCTATCATGCAGGAACTCAACTCCACCAAAGCTGAACTTGCTGCCACTCACTCAATCTTGTCTGAACTGCACTACAGACTCAACTCCACTAACTTACTAGTCCAGGCATTGCTTATTGATCTTACACGCCAACAAGAAAAGCAATCAAGCAGTGCAGATCAGAATCAAGTGAGTTTGAAGTTAGGGAGTGATGAGCTAAATTTCGCTCTTGGTCCTCACAAGCTCCCTTTTGGGAACTCACCAAAAATAGGGACAGATGAGATTCACACACCTGTTGGTGCAGCATGCATGAGGCTGCATGAGGAGTTGAACCAATACATGGCATATGAGATTGGAGGGGAGTGTCCTATGGATGATGTGCTTGCACAAAGGCTCATGCTCAAAGGGTGTGAGCCACTCCCTCGTCGGCGATGCCACCCCAAGTCTCAGATAAATTTTGTGGAGCCAACACCTTTGCCTGAAAGTCTTTGGACAACCCCACCAGACACCAGCATTGTTTGGGATGCTTATGCTTGTAAAAGCTATCAGTGTCTTGTTGACAGAAAGAATAAGTCTGGCTCCTATGACTGCAAGAGTTGCTTTGACTTACAAGGTGAAGAGAGGAGTAAGTGGATCTTCGATGATGGTGGACTTGATTTTGGAATAGACCAAGTTCTTGCAACAAAAGCTGCAGGGACAATTCGTATTGGACTTGATATTGGTGGTGGAACTGGAACTTTTGCTGCAAGAATGAGGGAAAGGAATGTGATCATCATTACAAGCACACTGAATTTGGATGGTCCTTTCAATAACATCATTGCATCAAGGGGTTTGGTGCCAATGCACATTAGTATCTCTCAAAGGTTTCCATTCTTTGACAACACACTGGATATTGTGCACTCCATGGACGTGTTAAGCAATTGGATACCAGACACTATGCTTGAGTTTGTACTATATGATGTGTACAGAGTTTTGAGGCCAGGTGGTCTGTTCTGGCTTGACCATTTCTTTTGCTTTGGGTCACAACTCAACAAAACTTATGTGCCAATGTTAGATAGAATTGGATTCAATAGATTGAGGTGGCATGTTGGAACCAAACGTGAACATGGGTTTCACAAGAATGTGTTGTACATTTCAGCTCTAATGGAGAAACCAATGACTTGAGGTAAGTGTATGAATGCACATGATAAATTAATGAAGACTTTGTTTCTTTTTACTTATCATGTGAGAAAAGTAAAAGATCTTGAGCAATTTAGATGTTATTATTTTCTTCTAAGCTTAGACTGTACTATTAAGATAGATAGTACTTTACTCCTAATTTCTTGCACTGGTGAGATGGTTCGTGGGTTTCATAATCTTCCAATCAAATTATGAGCAGAAAAGACAATAGAAGTGATTAATGATGGTTAAGGTTTTTGATATATTACATTTCATTATTCGGTTAACCAGTTTTTTGTCATAACCAATAAAAAGAAAAAGTTGAGCCAGAAAACTTTGAGTAAAAAATGTTACTTATTCCCTTGTGTTATTTCTATTTTTATATTAATCCCATAACATATTTTTTAAATTTATAGTAGTTTCTTAACTCTCAAGCATAGTTGTCCTAAATCACAGTTCTGTTAGAGTAACTGACGGATCTCTCATCCATGAATGAGAACATGCTGAAAATGGCTTTTACTATGTTTTGATACCTCAACTTATTTTTCGTCTTCATCTTGGTTGCAAAATTTTCCATTTTTCCGTTTTTGTTCCATATGTTCCGCAATTCTCAAGTAATATGCAACATTGTCCTGAATCTTTGTATTCCACTAAAACAAATAAAGCACCTCTTCTACATGTATACACTTTGTTCTTTAATGATGGTGTAAAAGGGAAGTCTTTGAACTAATTCATAAAATGAGAAATCATGCTCATGACCAACGCAACCATTTATGTTCTACATGTTCCTTGATTGTTCCATATCAAAACCTATATTCGTCATACATTTCACAGATTACGAGGGGGAGAAAGAAGGAAAAGAAGTGATAGTCAAGGAAATGTGGACCATGCAATACTCTTTAAAGTTAATAGTCACAAACTCTTGATCCACAATCTCCACTTTCTGAGTTTTGTCCAAGAAATACTCATGAACAAGCTTCTCATGACTTCAATCCTGAGAAGGCTCAAATTTTGGATATAAATGTTCTGTACTTGAACCAAAGGACTCATTGCTATAAGAATGGTCCTGATGAGAGCTCACCATACTTAACTCCTGAGATCTATGAATGGATGAAGTGAATGCAATTGATTCAGATGTTAGGTGCAAACCAACAGACCTCAACATGTCCTCAATTTCTTTAACCACATCACTCATTGCTGGCCTGTCAGCTCCTGAGTCTTTTACACACTCCAATGCAAGGTCCACAAACTTCTCAAAACCCTCCAATGTTGATCCTGAACCGATGACTGGGTCAATAATTTCGTGTAGACCATACAAGTCTTCTTTCTTATCTATAGTACTCCTGATCACTTTAACAATGTATTTCCCTCGTTCTATTGGCTTTCTTGCTGTAATCAACTCCAGCATTAGCACTCCAAAACTATAGACATCACTCTTGTCAGTCAACTGCTGACTAGTATAATAATCTGGATCCAAGTAACCCTACATTAACAAATTGAATCCATTCTCATCAGTCATCACTAAAGTTCAATGTGATTTTCTCCAATGCAAAAGATTTTGCAACTAGATTTTGCTCTAGACAAAGAATGTGTCTTCCTTTGTGTTGGTATGTGTTGCATGTGAAACGGCTTAGATGCTCACATAAATTCATGAAAATTCTCAATACAGAAAAAGAAAATTATAGTAAAACTTTACAAAAGCATGCAATGAATTATTTTCCACCTCCACTCATTTGACAAATAAGATGTCACCTTCCAATTAGTAATATTCCCATTTTGTAGTAAATAAAAATGCCTAGAAGAGAAATACAAACCATTGTTCCTTTAACTTGAGTGCTGACATGATCTTTATCGTCATCTGAGATAGACTTGGAGAGACCAAAATCTGCAACTTTTGCGGTACAGTTTTCATCCAGCAAAATGTTGTTTGATTTGATGTCTCTGTGTATGATAGGGGGATCAGCATGTTCATGAAGATAAGCCAAACCCCTCGCAGCACCAAGGGCTACTTTCAGCCTTCTACTCCAGGTCAACACAATTCCAGATTTCCCTGCATAGACCATATGCATATTATTACTTATTAGGTACAATAAATATTATGAGTTTGACATATCTCATTAAGCAACCATTTCCATATTTGAATATCATTATAATAAGAAAAGAAAAGCTGGAACTAGGATTTTAGTGAGTAAATTTATCTTTCAGAAACAGATATTGTGTTGTGCTTTGTCATTGTGGCAAAACTTAGGAAACTGAATGATGAGTACTGGCCAAAAAGTGGATGTAAATGTAAAAAATCCAATTAAATTGGTAAAAAATCCAATTAAATTGGTAAAAAATTCCATACTGTTGAAAATGTCTCTAGTGGCTGCAACTTGTCCTAGTTTTTAGGAATTTGTTTTGCTTTTTACTTGGTCAGTTTAATTACTGTTTAGTTGCTGTTTTTTAGCTAAGTAGTTGCCATGATTTACGTTAGTGGGAGTACATGGAAACATGGGTAGAAGTTTCAGTTTTTCAGTTATTTCCTTTTTGTATTTAAGTAAGCTTTTGCTTAAATGAAATAATGTCGTCTTCCATTTTCTTTCTTAAGTGTCACTACAAATTGGTATCAGAGCTAATCTTCTTGAGGGACCTGTGTGAGTTGAGAGACTACCATCAAACCAAACTTGTTGTTCAACCTTCACAAAATGCAATCTGAAATTTCTTTTCCAACTTCGGCACCTCCAGTGTTTGAAGGTGAACACTACCAAGTTTGGGCAATCAAAATGGAGTCCTATTTGGATGCAAATGACCTTTGGGAAGCTGTTGAGGAGGATTATGAAATTACTCCTCTTCCAGCCAATCCAACGGTTGCTCAAATGAAAAACCACAAGGAGAAGAGGCAAAGAAAATCAAAGGCTAAGTCATGCTTGTTCAATGCTGTGTCTGCAACAGTTTTTACCAGGATTATGACCCTGAAATCAGCCAAGGAAATCTGGGATTTTCTCAAGAAGGAGTACGAAGGTGATGAGAAGATCAAAGGGATGCGTGTGCTGAATCTAATTAGGGAATATGAAATGCAAAAAATGAAGGAATCGGAGACTATCAAAGAATACTCCGATAGACTTCTGAGCATTGTTAATCAGGTAAGATTGCTTGGCAAAGAGTTTTCTGATTCTAGAATTGTTCAAAAGATTCTGGTTACTATTCCAGAAAGATTTGAATCCACGATTTCTTCATTGGAAAACTCTAAGGATTTGTCAGAGCATTACGTTAGCAGAATTATTAAGTGCTTTACAGGCTCAAGAGCAAAGGAGACTGATGAGACTTGAAGGCACCGTTGAAGGAGCTCTTGCCGCAAAGGTGCACTTTAGCCAAGGAAAGAAGAGAACCGGAAAAAAGAGTGCAGACGAGGGGAGTGACAAGCCAGACTATCCACCATGTCAACACCGTGGAAAGAAGGGTCATCCACCTCACAAATGTTGGAGGAGGCCAGATGTTAGATGCAACAAGTGCAAACTCTTGGGGCATATTGCAAAGATTTGCAAGTCCAAAGAGCAATGTCAGAAAAGTGAGGCTCAGGTTGTCGAGCAAACGGAAGATCAGCTATTCACTGCTTCTTGTTTTGCAACTAGCATTGCAAATGAGAGTTGGCTGATTGACAGCGGCTGCACCAACCATATGACTCATGATATTGAGCTCTTCAAAGAGCTTGACAAGGCAGTTGTGTCACAAGTCAGAATTGGAAATGGAGACTTCATTGCTGTCAAAGGAAAAGGAACTATTGCTATTGAAAGTAGTCTTGGTACTAAGTTAGTTCAAGATGTTCTTTATGTTCCTGAAATTAATCAGAACCTTTTGAGCGTGGGCCAGCTGCTAGAAAAAGGCTACAAAGTTGTGTTTGATCAAAGACTCAAGTGGGGTTGACTTGTTTAAGGTCAATATGAAAGGAAAAAGCTTCTCTTTAAATCTGATGGAGACAGAACAGGCTGCTATGATGAGTTCCGTTACTACAATTGAGCTTTGGCACAAGAGGATGGGGCATTTCAACCACGCTGCTCTACTGTATATGAGAAGAAAGAATCTTGCAAGAGGAATTCCTTCTCTTGATGATAGCTTAACAAGTTGCAAAGCATGCAGATTTGGAAAGCAAACGAGACTTCCATTTCCGAATGCAACGAGCAGGGCTAAAATGAAGTTACAACTAGTACATACAGATATTGGAGGGCCTCTACCTGAGTTATCTTTAAAGGGAAGTAAATACTATATTCTCTTTATTGATGATTTTAGTAGAATGTGTTGGACTTATTTCTTGAAATTCAAGTCCGAAGTCATAGCAGAGTGTTTTGGAAATTCAAATCTTGGACTGAAAACCAAAGTGGTTGCAAGATTCAAGTCATTAGATCCGATAATTGCAAAGAATACACCTCAGAACAGTTCAATATGTTTTGTGAAGATGCTGGAATTGAGCACCAACTCACTGCTCCATATACTCCTCAACAAAATGGAGTGAGTGAAAGGAAGAACAGAACTGTAATGGAGATGGTCAGATGCATGCTACATGAGAAAGGGTTGCCTAAGAAGTTTTGGGCAGAGGCTGTAAATACAGCTGTGTTCTTGTTGAATAGGCTTCCCACCAAGGCAGTGCAAGGGAAAACTCCATTTGAAGCCTGGCATGGTTACAAACCGTTTATTCAGAATCTCAAAGTTTTTGGTTGTGTTTGTTTCACTTACGTACCTAGTGTGAAGCGAGACAAATTGGATAAAAAGGCAGAATCTGGAATTTTTATTGGTTATAGCACAGCTTCAAAGGCTTATAGAGTCTATCAGCCCCAAACTGATAAGATTCTAATAAGTCGAGATGTTCATTTTCTTGAAGATCAACAATGGAATTGGGAAGGTGAAGAAGTGAATCTAGGTCCGAAAACTGAAGCAGTCGAGGATGAGAATATTGATGATCCTCCCGTTAAGGGAACTAGATTGCTTTCTGACATCTATGAAAGGTGCAATATTGCTGTTATGGAACCTGCAGATTTTAATGCAGCTAAAGAAAATCGAAGATGGAAATCAGCAATGGAGGAGGAGCTTCGTATGATTGAAGGAAATCAGACATGGGAGTTGGTTCCTAGACCTCGTCACAAGAAAGTCATTGGAGTGAAGTGGGTGTTCAGAACCAAGTTAAATGCTGATGGTTCTGTTAACAAATACAAAGCCAGGCTTGTGGTGAAAGGATTTGCTCAAGTGTTTGGAGTAGATTTTTCAGAGACATTCGCCCCTGTTGCTCGGCTTGATACAATCAGATTACTTCTTGCATTGGCAGCACAAAAAGGATGGAAGGTATCTCAGCTAGATGTGAAATCTGCCTTTCTTAATGGTTATTTGCAGGAGGAGATTTATGTTGAACAGCCCGAAGGTTTTGTGGTGGATGAAAAGGAGGATAAGGTGTACTTACTTAAAAAAGCCTTGTATGGCTTAAAGCAGGCTCCACGAGCATGGTACTCTAGAATTGATGAGTATCTGCTTGGTGTTGGTTTTGTGAAAAGTCCAAGTGAGCAAACACTTTATGTCAAGCAATCATCTGCTGATATTTTGGTTGTTTCTCTTTATGTTGATGATCTCTTAGTTACAGGAAATAATGACCTCATTGTTCAACAATTCAAGGAGGAGATGAAGAAGGTATTTGAAATGACAGACTTGGGGACAATGGGATACTTTCTTGGAATGGAGGTTAGACAAGATCAACAAGGCGTTTTCATCTGTCAAAGAAAATATGCTAAAGAGATCCTGAAGAAGTTTCATATGGAGAATTGCAAGGCAGTAACTACTCCAATGAATCAAAAAGAAAACCTTCGCAAGGAAGATGGTGCAAAAAAGGTTGAAGAGGCTGTCTATCGAAGTCTTATAGGTTGCTTAATGTATCTCACAACAACAAGACCCGACATTTTGCAAGTTGTAAGTGTTCTCTCCAGATTTTCTCAAGCTGCTAGTGAAGAACACTTTATTGCTGCTAAACGAGTGGTGAGATATGTCAAAGGAACTATTGACTATGGTATTCTGTTCAAACATGGTCAAGAATTCAATTTTCATGGATTCTCTGATAGTGATTGGGGAGGATCTTTAGATGACATGAAAAACACTGGATATTGTTTCACGATTGGTTCGGGAATGTTTTCTTGGAGCTCAAAGAAGCAGGATATAGTGGCTCAATCCACTGCTGAAGCGGAGTTTATAGCTGCTACAGCAGCTGTAAATCAAGCTTTATGGTTAAGGAATATTCTGGATGATTTATGCTTGCAGCAAAGGAGGAGCACAGAAGTGTTTGTGGATAATCAAGCTGCCATTGCAATCTCCAATAATCCAGTCTTTCATGGAAAGACCAAACACTTCAACATCAAACTTTATTTTCTAAGAGAAGTTCAGAAAAATGGTGAAGTTATTTTGCTCTACTGCAGCACTACTGATCAGCTGGCTGATATTTTTACTAAGGCTCTTCCAAGGAGCAGGTTTGAATCATTGAGAAAAGCTTTAGGAGTTTGCAGCTACTGATCCAAGGAGGAGTGTTGAAAATGTCTCTAGTGGCTGCAACTTGTCCTAGTTTTTAGGAATTTGTTTTGCTTTTTACTTGGTCAGTTTAATTACTGTTTAGTTGCTGTTTTTTAGCTAAGTAGTTGCCATGATTTACGTTAGTGGGAGTACATGGAAACATGGGTAGAAGTTTCAGCTTTTCAGTTATTTCCTTTTTGTATTTAAGTAAGCTTTTGCTTAAATGAAATAATGTCGTCTTCCATTTTCTTTCTTAAGTGTCACTACAAATAGTAATATCTCCTGTAGTATCAAGCTGGTTATATACAAGTACCTGTGAGAGCATCCTTCAGAGTTCCATTCTGAACAAACTCGTAAACTAGCATTTGTTCTTCTTTTTCAAAGCAGAATCCCACAAGGGTAACCAGATTCTTGTGGTGGACCCTTGAAAGAAGTTCAATCTCAGCTTTGAATTCTAGCGCGCCCTGCTTTGATTCTTTTTGAGCTCGTTTTATGGCAACCACTTGCTCACTGGGAAGAGTTGCCCGATAAACCTGTGAACATTTACATATTAATCTATTACTAGAAGTATAAACTTAAATTTCTGTCAACAAATGTTACACTATTAACATTTTCATATAAAATTTGTTAATGAATGACTAGCACGTCTATGTTAGTTCACTTAGTAGTAGCTTCATGCACCAAATGCATATAGATGATGAGTACCTGTGCCACACAAGATTGCAGCATGAATGACTGTTTTATGTCATCATAGTTATAAAGCACAAAAGCACATTAAAGTAAACAAGAAACATTGAAGACCTTTCCATAGCCCCCTGATCCGATATCATTGTCTTGTGAGAAGTTGTTTGTGTATTTCTTAATTTCTTTAAAAGTGAACTGACTTGCTGCTTTTAACTGAGGGGTGCCACAGTTGCTTTTATTTGGGTCCCAGTTTCCTGCATTTTGTGAAAAATTAATATAAATCAACAAAGTTCCATGTGATTATGTGTGCAGGAACTGAGTTTATAATTGTTTACCAAAAGGATTGTTTCGAGAAATTGCTCTTTCAGCTCTTCTCTTCTGGCGGAAAGCATAAACTCCTGCAAGGACTAATAACACAAGGACAGAAGAACCACCAACTGCTGCTCCAATAATCATAGCAGTGCTTGATGAATTACTTGACTCTTTAAGTCCTTTATCATGAGTAAGAAGATAGATAAATTAGTATTGTTAATTCTATCTCTAGAAAGGATTGGGGGGGAGTTAGTACTTAGTAGTGTAGTTATTTTCACCTTGGTTTCCTGCAATAAAATTATATGCACTATTAGCACTTAGGTTGCCAAGCAAAGAGCTTATACTGGATATGTCTTGTTGGTTAAAATGATCTTGGCCTGGTGGGCAAATTTGTACATTGAACTCAAAACTAAGAAATGGATCTCCAGTTGGAATGTCTAAAAGAACCGAATCCACAGGTAGACGATGAAATTGGAATATATTCAAAAGATATTCCTGCAGGGTTGTTACATTTCTCCAGTCATAAATGGAAGGTGCTCTTAAAGTAATAGTTCCTGTATATGGATATCTGCATTTGCACTTGGGACTGAGAATCTGATCAGCACTGCAATTATCAGGCAAAGGATTTGTATATGGGATATTGTGCAAGCAGTAATTCCCCATAGCTCCAGTTTCTGTACAAATTGGGTTGGACTCAAGTCTGCATGTAAAAAGGTAGTCAATACTTCAGCCATGTAGAAAGGCATCGATAGGAATAAAAAATACAATAAACCTCTGAATTGTGGATTTTAGGCCTAACTTAACTCTAGAAAACTAGCTTGGTTGTCTTGCTTAACTAGGACCTAATGATATTGATAATAAAAAAGAGATGGAGTAGCGCTCTTTATAAGAAAACTAAATTAACATAAAAAGGGAAACTTGTAATGGATGGTGTCACTAGAAAACTTGTTATTGAATATTCATCGTGATATTGTTGTGGATGTAGGCACGAGGTGCCAAATCACATTAAACAAATTTGTGATCTTTTCTATTTTCTTTGAGGTGTTGCCTTTATTATTTGGTTGTGTGGTTTTTCATCATTGTGCATAACCAAGTAGTTTCTGTTTTTCCCCCAACAATTCTCTCACCTTTCCTATATGGCCCATCAGGCTAAAAAACAAGGACTTGTAAATATTGAATCTTATGCTTGAAAAGAATGCTAAACTTGTTTGAAGTGACAAAATAACCGATAGGTGCAATGAAAGACAGAAAAATAGCTCAGAACCACTAACAAGTGTGGCTTACATTATCCTGATATCCTCCGGGAGATCATCTCGTTGCTTGAAGTCCTGAATTGAATTTAACTTCAAATCAATTAGTTTCAGTTGTTTGCTGTAGTTGGTGCCAATATCCAAGGTTCCACCAAGGTTGTTTCCTTTTAGAACACTACGAATATGTTTCATATCAGAGCATTTGTCATATGTGTTACTACAAAATTGTGAATATATAACCACCATAATTTTTTTTTTCTGAAAGTGGAGACTGTAAGATCAATCATCGAGACAGGTAACTCACACATTTGTTAAATTGGCAAGGCTAAATAAAGGAACAGGAATGTTTCCATTAAGCTTCACATCCTCCATTCGTCTGCCAAACAACAAAAGAGAAAACTGTACTAAAGTGCTGAAAACACAAACATAGAGAACTCAAGAATGAGAACAAGTGCAAAAGAAAGACATACAATGTTTTTAAGTTCTTCAGATTTAAAAGCCACAGTGGAAAACCAGACTCATCATCAAAGTTATTGTTGCTCAAATCCCTTCAAAACAGATATTTATGAATTAGTCCATTGTCACACAAGAAACTTTCACTTAAATGAGAAAGGTTGGATAAAAATGTTACAACTGTCACAGACAAACGCTTTGTTAGTTTCATACAAGTATTCTAGGGAGTTCATCCTAGTAAGGTTTGGCAAGGCACCGTGCAGCTTATTGTTGTACAACAGCCTGAAAAAAGTGAAAAGTATAAAACCAAAAATGTTGCCATTACAAAGATTGAATTTCCCCAACAGATACCAAAAATGTGCATAAAGAAGAATAGAACTATAGTTGGCACATTATAATTTATGTGCTTACAAGTCTGTGACACTGGTAAGGTTGTTGAGGCTCTGAGGCACATATCCATCCAATGAATTGTTTTCAAAGCGCCTGCTAGCCATAGAAATATATTTAAGCCAAAAACATCAAGCAAAATTCTACCAATGAATTTGTTTAAGGATATACTATTATCACTTGGTCACTTACACCACCATCAGACTCTTTACAAGTCCAATTGTTTCCGGAATGCTGCCATCTAGTTGATTCATACCAAAAAGCCTGCCAGTAAAGATGTTCATGAGTGCATTAGATGTTAGCATTAGAAGATAGACAATAAGAAGACTTTGTCCAAACAATTAAGTGTCTGCATGTCTGTTCATTTTAAAAATATCACTGTTAATATAAATTTTTTCTGTGGTCGGATATCTGACAAGTGACAAGTGCATTTTATGGTTGCTAAAATATCAACCAAAATTCTATATCTGTGCCTGTTACAATTAATGGAAGTAGAAAATTTTGCATACTTGCTCAATCATGTTGGAAGACTACAAATGAAAAATATTAGGACAACTCTTACACATGTATCAGAGTCATTTTCGAGCTAAAAAGTTGAGGAGGAATTTCTCCTGAAAGCTTATTCATCCCAAGATGACTGCAGACAATATTAGAAATATGTTGGTAAGATTTTGTTATCATGTTAAGAAAAATAAACTACTGATAAAGAAAAAGTGGTGGATGAAGAAAATTGATGTACAAATGCTTTGTCTTGTGTAGCATATCAAGACCAGGGGTAGTGCCACTAGATACTGGGATGGATCCATCAAGCTGATTATCAGCTAAATCTAGCCAAATAAGATTTGACAGATTGCCAATAGAAGGTGGAATTGGTCCAACAAAACTATTGGAGTTTAAAGATCTGCAATAGAAAATTGTTGATTCAGAGTATTATCCAAGAACTCAATACACCACCAAAAGTGTATTATTTTATTTGAATTAACACACAAACAAAAGAAGAAACAGTAAAAAATAATGCTTACAAGAAAGCAAGCTTTTGTAGAGATCCTATTTCATCTGGAATGCGACCGGTAAAACCACAACCAACAAGAACTCTGGAAGATAGATGAGAAAGTACTACTTTTGTTAGAATTGTTTCATCATACTTTTTCATGACAAGGCCATGATCTTTTGTTTTATTTTATTTTACTTTTGTTGTTGGTAAAAGCATTGATTTTTAAACTAGACAACAACCAATACTAATTCCTTACAATTTTGTTAGCTTCTTCAAGTTTCCAATTTCTGCTGGAAGTGGTCCTGTTAGGCCTCTATTGTATGAGAGATCCCTATAGAAGGAGAAAACAATTAGGAAACAAACAGTGGCCGATTCATAAATGTTGGTATTCAATTTAATCCACAAAACAAGGAAATCATGATTCATTTGGATACTCTTCTGAAACAATTATATCCTTTCTTCTATTATTGTGCCTTTGTAAAATATTCTATATATGATAACTAAGAACAGATCCTTTCAATCTTTAAATTCAAAGGCTTACAGAATCTCCAATTCAGAAAGTGATCCAACATCTCCTGAAAGCTGTCCGGTCAAACCAATATCTGGTAATGATCTGAAGCACTAGCCAGAAGGTTAATTATACAAATCTCATTAAGGGGCAAAAAGTAAAGAAAATGAAAATCATCAAAAGAGAGCTTACATGGAAACAACACGTGAGTTTCTGCACTTAATGCCATCCCAACCATTGCAAGGATCTAATCCCTCCCAGTTAGGAGTTGAGCTTTGCCAAGAATTCCTTAGAGAATTTAAGACTACAACTGCATGAAAATTTTCACATGGAAAAATCAAATTATATTTTCTACTAGTTCTAGCTTTTACCATTTTTAGAAATAGATCATGGATGTGATTTTTCAAGTTAAAATGAACACTAGTCCTAGCCCTTCCATTTTTCACATCAAAGAACATGTTTCATTGGTTGTAGAACGCATTTCCAAACACACTTGAAGTCTTCAATCTTGTTTAACATGGAGGAGTCGAAGACAGCTACAACAACTTACACAGTTGAAGTTTTCACTCTTAATACACAAGTATCCAAAGTCCAAACATTTGATTAAATTTGGACATGCAAAGGGTGCAAAAATCATAGATAATAATCATAAAAGCTCTCTCTATTGCATGAAGACAAAGAATCATGCATATTTTGCTTGTTTGTGAATTTGAAGACATGAAGATATATAATCATGTAGAAATGTGGTCAAAACATAACTTACAATCATCTTGTGCTACTGCAAAGAACAAAATGTTGAAGGATAGAAACAGTGGTATTAGTATTCTTTCATCCATTATCAACTTGAAGTAGAACTCAAAGTCTTGCCACCCTCTTAATAACTCTTCAATGTTGATTAACTAAATTTTATTCTTTGTTATCATCCACTCACCACCACCTTATCAAGTTATAGGAAAAGTGATGATAAAGCAAAATTGATTTGAAGTTTTGATTTTCTTCTTCATGTTTTTGTCATACTGAGTCAATGTCCCTGATTGAACAGCATAACTAGAATTTCTACACACAAGTCGTTATTGTTGAAAAGAGAAAGTGAGATAGTTTTAGATATTATTCATTAAATGGCATAAGAAAAAGTTGAATTTTATTAGAAAGTACCATGATATTGAAAAATTACACTACTTAATTTGCAAAATTAAATAATAATTAATTTTTTTTAGGAAAGAAAAAGAAAAAGGTTTACCATTTAAACTGCGTGTTCACGTGAATTGATAGGAACCTTATCTTGTCAGTATTTGGAAGACCCTCTAAGTCTAAGTCTTCCTCAAATCAAAACAGTATAAAATGTGAAATATGATAAAGAAAGGTTTAAATTAATCTTTTAAATCTTATATTTGCATCAGTTTTTTTTATTTTTTATTTATTTATTTATGCTTAAAAACTTTACATTTTAGTTTTTATTCAAACAATTTTTTTAAATTTTTAGTTCTTATATTTTTATTCAACAATAATTTGATAATATCCAAACATTAACAACAGATATTAAAACATGTGAAATTTTCAAATATTTGAATTAAAAATGAAAGGTTGACATATTCTTACATATAAGGACGAAAATATTAAAGGGCCAATTGAAGAAACAAAGGCTATGCCCAAATTCTCGTGCTATGACCTTTTAGCAACAGATAGCCTCTTACATACGGAATTGATGTTATACGTAAACAAAAAAGAACAAAATCAAAAGAAATTATATGTTTTATATCTTATATTTTTACCAACAAAAATTATATAAATTGTGGCATATCAATGATTCTAGGGTTAGGGTTAATCAAAATTTAGTCTACTTAATTGCGACTAATAAATTTAAATAAGACATTCTATTATATATAATCATTTAATTACGATCATTTTATTATATGTAATTAATTAATATTTAAATTTACCTGTTAAATTATATTTATAATAATCCTGACCGACTCATTTAATTTCGTAACTTAATTTATAAAAAGGGATGTAGCACAGCTTGGTAGCATGTTTGTTTTGGGTACAAAATATCACGGATTCAAATTCTATCATTCCTATTTCTAACTATTTTTTATTATATTGATATTCTTTATTATATGAGAAATAAAATATGAGCAATAAAATGGGATCAATTGAAGACGAATTCTAGTTGGACATACATACTGAATATAGAATATATTGATACATTAATATAGTATATGCATGCAAGATGTATTGAGATTAAATAAAAAAAATTATGAAAAGAAAACACTCTAGTTCAGTTCGGTAGAACACGAATTTCTAAAACCCGATATTTTTATCAACCTATAAATACTTATTTCTTTATTATATAACACAATTTGTAGGTATTTCATTTACTTTAACTTCTCTTTAAAATACTTTCTTATTTAAAGATCTCTTTTATTTTTTATTACCTTAAAATGTTAAAAGGTTATTACAAATTTCTTAGATTCTTTCTTAATAGATAATAACACTTCCGTATCCACCTTAAAAGACTTATAACTTAAACCCGACAAAAACATATATTTTAAATATATTTTTTTGGTAAATTTTCATCTAATAAGTAATGTCAAATTTTATTTCTAATTAAAAACAATAATACTGAAAGTGCTGTTGGTTTACTTTTTAATTGATATAACTCATCTAGAAAGTTTTCCTGAACAACAGTTCTAGATTTTATCAAAAGATTTTATTTTTTCGTGAATTATTCACTGATCCATCGTATAAGTTCAGGCAGAATATTTCCACAGCATTCTAAATTAGTAATAATGTTGATGACTCCATTGTTGCATGTCATAATCTCTCGTGGTTGAAAAGTGGAGTACCACTTTTGTCGTATAATTAATTCACACGCTGACTGAGTCCACATTTCAAGCTTTATGGTTATCATTACATCCAAAAGACACATGAAATTTTCTCAGAAATATGCTCAAAACTCAAAAATCAAAAGTTACATAAATATAACACAATCATGCGATTATATACTAGTCAACATGAACAGGAACCATTTCTGTAATATGTTCAAAAGAAATATATGTTACATGATCTCATCTAAAACAATAAACTAACAGTAAACAAGAATCTATACTAGGATTTCTCCTTAAACTTCAACTCCAAATTCCATTATTCATGTTCAGTCTTGAGCATAACATGGCCTTTCCTCCTCCAAGGTCAAGCAACTCGAGAAATTATTAGATGAGTAATCATAATCTCCAAATTTTCATTTGAGTATTATTAATTTTGGAATTATAGACACGTTATGATTATGAACTGTTCAATAATTTCTTTTGGCACTTGCATGTCCCCAACTTTTTTGAACATTATTTGCACATGTTACACTTATGCTGAAACGTGAAAGACCAACATAGGCTCAACCTATGCATGGGGAATCATCACACTTGAATCTAAGTATTCATTGTCATAAGGATGCTGAGGATCCTTACTAACATAATAACCAGATGAAGTGGAAGGTGATGCTGATAAATTTGGGTTTGAACCAGCCAACTGCAACAAGTTTTCAATTTCTTTCACCACATAATTCATTGTAGGCCTGTTAGAACTTGACTCTTCAACACACTGCAATGCAAGATCCACAAACTTCTCAAAACCAATCAATGATGTCCCTAATTCCATAGCTGGATCAAGAATTTCATCATCAAGACCATAGAATGCTTTTGACTTGTCAATAGCATACTTCACCACTTTCACAATATATTTCCCTCTCTCTATTGGCCTTCTTGCTGTTATCAGCTCCAACATTAGCACTCCATAACTATAAACATCACTTTTCTCAGTCAACTGCTGTGTCATATAATACTCTGGGTCCAAGTAGCCCTACATCAAAAGAAAAATCCATCTTTATCACTTAATTTTGGTAAGATCCAAAAAATTGTTGAATACAAGATATTACTTTATGTCTTTGTATGAATTGCATTGAAGACATATTAATCTACACTAAATGGTACAAGATGGTCCAGCTTGGTCACCCTCTTAAGTGTAGTTGAAGATATTGAATGTTTTATACATAGCTTTCAAATACTTCTTTGATCAACACTCATTGCGTTGTACAAAAGAGAGAAAAAAATTCATAATATTTAAACATGTGTCGTATAGATTAGTTAAGACCATAGTTGGTAATGGTCTAAGATGATCATTTAATAATTTCTCTTGCATAAAACAAACAAACAAACAAAAAATCTCTCAAAACTTTTTATTGGCCTTACTTAAAAGTTGGGCTCACAATGCTTATACATGCACACAATTCTTAGGTTTTTCTTAAAAATCATCTTTGCATGAGTTTTTCAACACTAACCATTGTTCCCTTGACTTGGGTGGTAACATAATCTTTTGCACCCTCACCCAAAGGCTTGGAGAGACCAAAATCAGATACTTTAGCATTCAAGCGCTCATCCAGTAAAATGTTAGTGGATTTAATGTCCCTGTGTATGATAGGAGGATTGGCATGTTCATGAAGATAATCCAGCCCCCTCGCAGTACCAAGTGCTATTCTTAGCCTTCTAATCCAGTCCAATCTAATTCCAGACTTCCCTGCACACACCATAATCATGTCTTATTTGACACTTAAAGGGAAAGAGAGAGAGAGAGAGGTTGATAATACCTTAACCTTTTTTTAAAGAAAAATGTTAACAATATACTTTTTATCACACCTTAATTTATCAGTCCATTATAAAGAAGAACAATTCAAACTATAATAGTGTGTATTAAATTTTTTAAAAATAAACCAATAATAGTGTGGTAAGAACAACATGATTGCTATTTTATAAATGATTGATGACAAGTTTTTCTTTCAAACAGGATATAGAATCAGAGTGATTTCCTAAAAGTCTTTCTGTATATTTCTCATTGTGCCAGCTATTCATGGAATGCAAGAATTAGATGAATCATCACCATCTGCTTTTAGAAGAAATTGAAATTTTTCTTGCAAATCACGCAAGAGTGAATGATTTTTCCCCCCTTAGATCTATGGTTAGAGCTTCATCTGGTTTGAATCTCGGTGAGAGGTCCATTGTTTTTGTGCCTTTTAAGTATAAATTTTGTCCAACAATTAATATTGTTACTACTCAAAACTAAAGCATGTTTGTTTCAGTATGGTCTCATTGAAAGCAATT
Organism: Hylodesmum podocarpum; assembly: GCA_026586105.1. Classification (NCBI taxonomy): domain Eukaryota; kingdom Viridiplantae; phylum Streptophyta; class Magnoliopsida; order Fabales; family Fabaceae; genus Hylodesmum; species Hylodesmum podocarpum. The sequence continues at coordinate 2,261,842 of JALJEV010000367.1, read as the reverse complement.
ACTTTTTTAAAAGATCTGTCAAAACATTATTCAAAGAAAATTACTATTTATCGAAACTAAGTTAACGTAAACATTCATTAACAAAATCAAATTGTGAATAAGGATGTACCTGAAAGAGTGTCCTTCAAAGTACCATTTGCAATGTACTCATAAATCAGCATTTGTTCTCCTTGATCAAAGCAGAAACCAATAAGGCCAACAAGATTTTTATGGTGGACCCTTGATAGAAGTTCAATCTCAGTTTTAAATTCCAATCCTCCTTGCATAGATTCCTTTTGAGCTCGCTTTACAGCAATTAGTTTCCCATTGGGAAGAGTTCCCCGATAAACCTGCCAACAACAAACACTTTTAACATTTTCCAAATGTATATTAAAAGCTTTAGTACAGTGTTCTAGCTATAAACCTTGCAGACAAAAATGTATATTTTTCTTAGCATTTTCATTAATTAACGTGAAGCTTCCATGTTCCAACACATTATCCTCAACATTTTTTGAAGGTTAATTCTAAAAGAGAATTGGTATATTAGAAAGTAAAAGAGAAAAAGTGAACTAAAGAGAAACACAACGCAGAGTTGAAATATGATCTTTTTACATCAGGGTTATTTTTAAGTGATAGTCTACACAGTGTTTTCATGCATAAATTCTGATATGAGTATACTAGGCAATATATTTGACTGTTGCCTAACTATTATAGAGAAAATGAAGTAAACAAGAGGCATTCAATACCTTCCCATAACCACCAGATCCTATACTATTGACTTGCGAAAAGTTTTTGGTGTATTTCTGTATCTCTTCAAAAGAGAAGAGCCTTGCTCCTTTTAACTGTGGGATGCTACTATTGCTCTCTTCCGTATCCCATTGTTCTGCATTTTATGGAATCAAACATTTAAATAAACTACTCCACAATGATTGCAATAAAGCAGGAGCTAAGTATAAAGTTCTTATACCAAAAGGATTGCTTTTCCCAGATGCTTTTTTTGTCTTATTCTTCCGACGAAAAGCATACACAAATGCAAGGAGTACTAAAAGTAATAGGGCAGAACCACCAGCAGCAGCTCCAGCTATGATGCCAGTATTTGAAGATTTACCGGATGCTACAGGACCTTCTAATACCAAACAGCAACAAAAGTAGTATTAAAATGAAGCACATTGACATGACATACTATAAATAATTTTATTTCTATGTAGAATCAGATTTACCTGAACTATCCGTATAGTGTTCATACTCATCAGCAATAAAATAGTATGGTCCAAACATTGGAGGAGGCTTGAATGTTTGGTTGCTAAAAATAAAGCCTATACCAGAAATCCCTGCTCGATCAAAATGATCTTGGCCTAATGGAAATATTTTTAAAGTCAAATCGAGATACAAGGCGTTCTTCCTTGGATAGCTTAAAGCAACTGAATCTACAGGCTTAGCATGATCTTCAAAAGACTTCATCAGAGCATTCTCCAGGGTTACAAAGACAGTCCTGTTGTCCAAGTCTGAGAATGAAGGAGCTCTGAGAGTTAAAATTCCGGTATATGGGTATGCACATATGCAGTTAGGGCTTAATGTCTGATGTAAGCTGCAGGCTACAGGCACACAGTTATTTGGTGGAGTTGTATACGAGTCATTGGATTTTGTAATGGAGCAATAAGTTTCTACAACTCCTGACTCCTGACAAACTGGATTGTTCACAAGTCTGCACACAAATATGTTTGTAAGGATCAACCTTATAAACAAAAGACAAGATGGAAATATATACATACAAAGAAAAGTCATGAAACCATGTATTATAGTAAAATAACCACTATGACTATGGATAATGGCTTACATTATCTCCACTCCAGAGATATCGTTTGGTGGATCAAATTTTTCAATGAAATTAGTCTGCAAATCAAGGAGATTCAGACTGTCGCTGATGGATGTGCCAAGATCTAAAGTGCCATTTAGCTGGTTGTTTTTCAGCACCCTATAGATCACGTTAAAAGTTTAGTTTGTATATCATTGTGAAATAAATGAGCAGAAATAATTACATGCAACTACTATATTAAACTCTGAGCATTAGCTCTTATCACAATAAGGCAAATGAATACAAGTTGGTACTCACACTGTCTGCAACTGTCCCAAGCTGAACAAAGAAGCAGGAACATTCCCTTGAAGTTTTGTATTCTCCATCATTCTGGCTTACAAAAGAAAAGTATGAGAATCAAGGTGTTGGAAGTTGAAACATGTGAGAGATAGTGAAAGCTGATAGTTGAAGAGTAGAGAAACAAAGACCTACATTGTTGTTATAGTTGGAAGAGTTGACAACCATGATGGAAAGTCTGATGGATCAAAACTGTTATTACTCAAATCCCTGATTAAATACCAAGTTATTCATCGTTACAAAATCAGTATTCAGTTTGAATCACAAATGTTACATAGAAAATAAAATTATCTTAGTAATGATTTACTAATTACTGCCTTACAGATAGCCGAGGGTATTCATTCCAGTAAGGTTTGGTATGGAACCAGACATGCGATTGTTAGACAGCAGCCTGACAGACATGAAATCAAAATCTCAGAATTATCAAAATGGATGTTAACAGCATAGCTAAAGAAATAATGAAAATTTGTTGGGAACATTAGTTTTCTCTACTTACAATTCCCTAACATTTGTTAGATTGTTGATGTTCTGAGGCAAAGGTTCAGTTAAGAAGTTACCATCAAAACGTCTGCAGATGCACAAAATATTTCAAGACAAGAGAAAAACAAGAATTCTGTTTACAGTTTAAAGTGTGAGATATGGAATATGAGTACTCACACCACCTCCAGACTCTTGACCAGGCCAAGTGTAGATGGAATGCCGCCAGTAAAACGGTTGGATTCAAAGAGCCTGCCAAAAAGATATTATTATAGATTCATTATTTCCATAATCTTGACTCTACCCTCCCTAGCTTTCTTGTTTTTACTTCAATCCTACCACAAGTTCTTTTTTGATGTTACAAGAGATTTACACCCACGTAATCAAATTCCAGAAAATATTGGGATGGATCTTACACATGTATGAGAGACATTTCTGGGCTAAAAAGTTCAGAAGGAATTTTGCCTGAAAGCTTATTCTTCCCAAAATGACTGCAGATAATGGAATATATCAGAGGGATTTTGATAAACAGAATTATTCTAAAGAGAAAAAGTAAATAGATAACGCCAACTTTTGTGGAAGGTACTTCACATACAAGTGCTTTGTATGGTGCAGCATATCAAGACCAGGAGTAGTTCCATTAGATATGGGAATTGGCCCTTCAAATTGGTTTTCAGCTAAGTCTAGCCAATAAATATTTGAGAGATTACCAATGGCAGGTGGAATTCGTCCACTGAACCGATTAGAATTTAAAGATCTGCAATTGAAATCAACTTGTTATTTAACAAGATTTTAGTATCAGTAAATAACATAAGGACTGCAAAAACAAATGGATATATGAAACTCAAAACATAGTTCACGTACAAAAGACTTCAATTTTATATTCTAAAACAAAGCAACAACCCTTACAAGAAGACAAGCCCTTCTAGATTTCCAATTGTATCTGGGATTTGACCAGTGAAACCACAACCAATTAGAAGTCTGAAAAATAAAATAATAAATAGCATTGTTAGAATTGTTTGATCAAACTTAATTTGGGTTATAATCATAAGTTCTTAACAACATTATATACTGTCTTACAAGTTTCTCAGCTTTTTCAAGTTTCCAATGTCATTGGGAAGTGGTCCAGTTAAATCCTTGTTGTAAGACAAATCCCTACAAATTAATAACAAAGCACAATGCAACCACTATGAAAAATTGTTTCAAGTCCATTTATTTGTGACTTCAATATAATATTTACAAATAGAAAACATACAAAATCTGCAGTTCAGATAGTGATCCAATAGTAGCTGAAGAAATCTGACCAGACAAATCCATGCTTGCTAATGATCTGAGACACAAACAACCAAATTAATCTCAAAGGAAACAATTCAGGAGAAGGTAGCAATTTCACATGCATTTAGAAGATAAAGTACATGGAGACAACGCGTGAATTGGAACACTGAATGCCATCCCAACGATCACCACATGGATCAAAACCCTCCCAATTAGGTGGAGCGTTCTCCCATTCATTCTTTAGAGCCAGCAAAGCAGTGTCTGCATCAGAAACCAGAAAGACAATCAAATACATATTGAACCTTTATACAAAAACTGTTACATAAGGTAAGAGTATGTATTCAGAATTTTTTCACCGAAAAACAGGTTGTATATTTCTGATTTGAATATATGTATACTAAAAATGTCATTTCAATGATGAAAAGATCATTTGATTAAAACTGAACTTACAATCGCTAGTTGCTGTTTTTGCTAGTACAATCAACAAATGAGTGAAAATGAGTAGTAGGAATACTAGAACTCTTTCACCCATGGTCAACTTAAAGGAGGACACAAAACTTTGCTACTCATGCAAATGTCAAATGCTGAATAAAATGTTCCTTTGTTGAAAGCATTCAGTGCCAATCTAATGAATCAACCACCTTTATCACATCAATGAACAAAAAGTCAACAACTTTATAGTACTTTCCTTTTACACCAATCTTGGCCTCATTTAGGAATAAAAGATTAAATGGATAAACAACTTGAATTCAATGGCTGCATGGTGATACAAATAAAAACAGCCACTAGCCAACAATGATGGCACATTCCTGAAATGATCAACTGGATTAACAACATGCAAAGTCAACAAACACAACAAAAAAAAAATCATGCAAATGCCAAGTACAAGAAATCTTCAATGAAGCAAAAGGTTTTAAATCATGATAATAAGGCATAAATGAATTTCCACGGATGCAAATTTGACTTTATCAGGTATTGAATGTTTCTGCGCGAACCTAACTCTCTCACTTTCTTAATCTTTCAGACAATGTTATATGTCATTATCTGGCTACAACATGGAGTGAAGAGGTATCTACTTGCCACGTAGTTGACTTGCTCTATCTCATTAAAAAAATGGATCATAACAAAATGTTTAATAGCTTACAGAGAGGAAGGAATCCTTAATTAAAAGACAACATTGACTTAAACTTTCGTTAACGTGAAGTTAAGAAAACTGCACTAAATTTAAAAAGAAACATAAACCTTAATGAAAAAAGTGGGGAAAACATTTGATTGGTTCTTTGTATTGACTGAAGGTGACTTGCAACAAACTATGAAGAAATATTCTACATTTTGATTTACTGGACAAAAAAAATATCATCTCATCTATGATTGCCATGATAAGTTTTTTTCCTAACTTTCTTAAAAATCATACTATTGTGGGTTGAAACTGTAAAGAAATTACACACTTGTGTATATAATTAGGGGTGAGCACAGTCTATGTCTTCTGCTGTTGAACCATCTATTAAGGTTTAAATTTAAAACTACCGATCATCTTTTAGTGTAAACCACCGTGAAAATAGCTTTATCAAACTTATAAATAGGTCTTACAAACAAAACTTATTAATAAACTTTGTCAACAGATCTTTATAGACAGGGTTAAAGAAATAGACTAACCTATCAAATTATAGGCTAATTTAGAGGTTAAATTATACTAAAAAAAAAATAGTCTATTACAAATTATATGTTAAACTGAGATTTACAGAATGTTTACAAAATAGAAAATAAGTCTAACGTATTAAAGATTGAATACATATCTATAATAATGACAAGTATTAAAATTTCCTGGTGGCTGCTGCTACGCTACGCACATGCATATCAGTAATGAATAATAACGTAGTTATGTTAAAAAAATAGAGTCAAATTGAGTGGTGCCTCTTAAACTCTTCTTTCATCCGTTTCGTTTTCTGAAACTGTTTTTGTTACAGTAATATAGCCAAGTCTTAGAAGAAATAGAAGAGTTAATTGTTACTATTGTTGTGAAAATGGAGGAAAAAGAGGTAGTAGAAGGAAGCGCATGGTTAATGGAACTTCCATTGGGAAGAGAGGCATTCAAATTGGAGGAAGCAGTGTGCAGCCATGGCCTCTTCATGATGGCGCCAAACCAGTGGGACCCACTCTCCAAAACCCTAACTCGCCCATTCCTCTCTTCTTCACTACTCGTTTCAATTTCTCAGCGCTCCCAATCCCTCGCCATTAGGGTTCACAACACCCGTTTCCTCTCTCCTCAACAACAATGCCACATCACTGTACTCTAACTAACCCCTTCTTCTTCTTCCCATTTGTGGGTTTCGCCTTCGGTTTCGATACTGATTCTTTCCGACGCCGTTTCAGGCTCAGGTTTCCCGAATGCTGCGGTTGTCGGATTCAGAGCAGAAGGCCGTGAGGGAGTTCACTACAGTGCACGCTCATCATCATCCAAATCGAAGCTTCCGTGGAAGAGTTTTTAGGTCTCCCACACTGTTCGAGGACATGGTTAAGTGCATACTCCTCTGCAATTGCCAGTGAGTCTCTTGTACACTACGTGTTTGACATAATGCCTCATTCGCGACAACTTAAAGGTTCAATCAATTACTCGGTTCCAAGTTGCAAAAATTTTACTTTTTAGTCTTTAAACTTCAAAACTATGTGTTTTAGTATCTATACAACCATCTTTAGTTCTATTATAGTCTATGTCGTTTTTAATGGTAGAGGACAAAACACAACTAAATAGGGACTAAAACTGAAAGTGCAGAGATTAGAAGATTAAGTTTGTGGAATTTTATGGAGCAAATGATTAATTAAGCCTTTTTTTTTTTTTGTTCTGTTGCTCCCCTTAATGGTTTAAAAATATCTCAACCTTACTTCTTTTGTCAATTGTTGTTATGCATTCCCTTTTAGCTGAGTAATTTGCTAAACAAAACCTTTCAGGTGGGGAAGGACGTTAGGCATGGCTCAGGCGCTCTGTGAGCTTCAGTTGGAACTGCAAAATGGGTCACCTCAAGCTGTTGCCATGGCGGGAAATCCAAAAGCCGAGGCTGAGGCATTTGTTCCCAAAACACCAGCTGCTAGAGAGACCAGGAGAAAGAAGGTTTCGACAAAGTGTGTGCTTCTTAAGAAGAATTTAGAGTTGGAATGGGAAGAGGAAGGAAATTTGCGAAAGGACCATGAGCTTGGTTCAAGTTCTAAGGCAACCTTGGTTCTGACAAATAATGTTGATTCAGAAGAGTTGCGCTCAGATGATTCATGTCATCAATTCTCTAATGTGAAAGAGTACTTTAGTCATACTGGAAATTTTCCATCCCCAAGTGAACTAGCAAACCTTGATGAGAGTTTTCTGGCAAAGCGATGTGGACTTGGATATAGAGCAAGTTATATAATAGAATTAGCGCGGGCTATTGTTGAAGGCAAAATTCAATTAGAACAGCTTGAAGAGCTCTCAAAAGATGCAAGCTTAGCCAGCTATGAACAGCTTGAAGATCAGCTGAAGCAAATTAGGGGATTTGGCCCATATACGTGTGCCAATGTACTTATGTGCTTGGGATATTACCATGTCATTCCAACGGATTCTGAAACTGTTAGGCACTTGAAGCAGGTGCTGCCTACTTACTTTTCCTGGTTCATTATGTCTATATGTGTTCTGAAACTATTAGATAGTTGAAGCAGGTGCTGCCATCTGGGACTTCCTATTTCATTTGTCTTGTTATAAACACTCATGTTGTTTATGATGTGTTACTGCAGGTTCATTCAAGAAATACAACCTCTAAAACAATTGAGAGAGATCTTAAAGAGATTTATGGAAAGTATGAGCCCTATCAGTTCCTTGCCTTCTGGTAAAATCAATATGTCCAATCAACAACTTCCTTTTTGTTCTCTGGCTTGATGTCTTGGTGTAAATTTTCTTACTCAAGTTTTTCTTTTGATCAGGTCTGAGATATGGGACTTCTACGAAACAAGGTTTGGGAAACTGAATGAAATGCATTCTTCTGACTATAAACTTATAACTGCCAGTAATATGAGAAGCACTAGTGGAGCCACAAAGAAGAGGAAGAGACCATCACAGAAAGGCCAATGCTGAAAGTCATACTCCAAAAATGCACTCTTCACCTTTACCTTGTGGTGAGTACTCTTCATTTTGTTGAGCCTGCTTATAGTAATCTACTTACACAAGGTGTTGAGACTATAATGTAGAAATAATTTATTGTTTCGTGTTTGCAAATTTTTTGTTCTAATCTACTCACAGTTAATAATTTGTGCTTTGAGATATATCTGAAATTTCTCTTTACCTGTTAACTTTGCTATCTTGTGATTTGACTTCACAGTGCTAAATAGGATAGACATTAACTAAAAGAGACAATTGCTTCTAAATACTACCAAATTGGCTTTTGTCTTTAATACAGTAGGAATGCAGCAACAAATCTCTTTTTGATGTGCTAGAGAATGCACCAGAAATATGACATAAAGACTAGACATGGTTTTAGCTTACAAACCAAATCCCGAATTTATTTATTGACCATGATGCAACCCATAGGGCTCTTATCAATCCTTGTTGTGAGATGTAGTATATATAATGCTTAAAATGTTCAACTAGATGCCAATCAGTTGCTCCTGCTGTAATTTAAAAAAATGTATGATGTCACGATTCTATCATCAATCAAACATTGAAATTTAAAGCTGTTCCCAAAATGATAACATGAATATAGTTAATATAATGTAGAATATTGATTGACTCGCATTCTTGTGTACAGATCACTTATTAGTAATCACTCCCAAAACACTGATCCAAATTAGTGTTCTGCATCTGGCTGGTTCTCTGGCAAAGCCTGGCTGAATTCTGGAATCTCTTTATATAATGCATGTAGTCCTGCCAGAATGGGGAACGGCTTCTGCTTGGGCAACAAAGGGATTAAGTTGTCATCCGATGAATTTAAGATATGTATTCTTTAAAATATGCCTCATCTTCAGAAAAACCAAATAGCCACTCATGTTAGACCACAAGTATTATTATTCCTCAAAAAAGACACAACTTCCTCTTCAAAAGATCAAGACGAACCTGTTCCCCAAAACCCATCAAAGCAGCAACTCTGTTAAACCTTTTAGAATCTCTTTCTCACTTCAAATCCTTTGGAGCGGGGAAAACTAGTTATGTGCACTGCCATCCCCTGCTGCTAGAATCTCATTCCTGGTGCCTACTGCTTTCTTGGGTTTTGCAGAATAGGGTCTTAGTTTTTTTGAACAGGATGATGAATCTTATGTTGACGAATGAGAGTACTCATGGCATAGCATGAGGGGTTTTTCGTTTCCTATAGATTACGTATATTCTTTTGGTGAATGAGACAACTCATTCTCTGCCAGAGGGAGGGGGAAAGATGAATCGATTCAGTGTTTGACTTTGAGAAGGGTTTGTGAGGAGTCCATTTTTGATGTTTAACTTTTTATGGAAATTCTATAACTTATTCCTATAAATATTTTTGCACAAATAATTTTTAGACATATCTTACTCGTGTTATCAAATCCAATTTTAGGAGAAAAAGCAATCTTACACAATTGTTTGAAATAACTAAAGCAGTGAGATATGTTATCATTTCTCATTTTAGTTATAGAAAGGGCGAGTATTAAGATCAAAGAATGAACCCTGGACCATTTTATCTAAGAGGCTATATTAATTGTAGCATTTGCAATACAACTTGACATTTTACTCACAACCCCAAAAGTCACATGAACAATGGACAGAATATTACCGTGTCGATGTTGAACAATGTAAATGCTGTATATAATTGAGGTGCTAAAAACAAATCAGCCTGCAAAATGATAGCTAACGAGTTAGAATATATATGGCCATGACATGCAACAGGAAAAGTACAGATAAATGGAAATTTATGAAAATGCAAATTTTAGCCAGAAATAGCATACACAATGCTACATGAACAAGTACTAAGTGCAAAATTACATATAGCCAAGGAAATTTATGAAGCCAAGAATGGTACCAGGAAAACCTCATCTCCAGTTGCATATCTTCCTCTATGTTTTTGCAATATCTTTTCCAGAGCTGAAACGCAGGTAAAAGCATTTAATTGAGATTTAAGCTTAAAAGTGTCTGGAGCAAGAATATTTAGAAAAACATACACAACAAAATATCATAAATAGAGCACAGAACTGAATGCTCAAGCTTGTTGGTATTCACTTCACAAGGGCTTTTTAGCATTCAAAAGGTCCATTTCATTGTCTATTGTAGTGCAAATCAGATAATCGCATGAGGATACACAGTGTAAGCAAATTGCGATTAGTGGAATGCTTTCAGCCTCCTTAAGCCTTCTAATTAATGGGATCAAAAACTCTTTCTAGTCATTTAGATTTGACATTTAGTTATTCACTTTCAACCAATGGGATCCCGAGAACTGAAGTTTTACAAAGTAAAAGATGTGTCGATGAATTATCTCTTATCATAAGCAAATAATCCAGCATATGAAAATGAATCGTCAAACTTCAAAAGAATGCATTATTCTTGAAAATTGAACAATTTCTAGTGTGACTTTTCGCCCCATAAAGTGGTGGGGTGGGAAACACACCTTTGAAGCCTCTTTCCATTACACTGTTAGTCCAGCGATGTGATTCTTCACGGCTAACTTTCTCCTCAATGTACTTCTGCAAATGGAAATTCATAATAACAATATACATAGCTCATGCATTCTAGCAGCCAGAAAAGTTTGTTTCATATATAAACAATGATCACTACCTGTAGAAACTTTTAAATAAAATGAAGGAACTTATACATACCACTATAGGTAGATTTTGATGAGGCTGTATAGTTGAGGAAACAATACTAGCCACCTGTGCATCACATACACGGGTTATTTCTAGCTATAATTTTGTGCACTGGATTAGAAAAGGAGCAAATGTTGTTTCAAGCAATGCTCTAGTAATATAACTGATACACTTTTTTGAAATTCATGAAGATTTATTAACGTTGAGTTTAATTACGACAGAGGATAAATAAAAAACAGAAAGTTTAAAGGAAGAGTGTGATGCACATTTCATTGAATTCAAAACATACATATAAAGAGTGAAAACATAACTGAGCACTAATACCATGCTCTTTAATCAGGCCACAATAAAAAAATTGAGAACATCAACAAACTCTTAAAAACCAGAAAACAGAATTTGACATATTAAAAATAAAATAAATGGATAATTTTCATCGTGGCAGCTGTTTTGGAAGTAACTGAGGAAATGGAATTCTCGTTGTTTCTTAAGTGTTAATAAACTTTAATTAGTTGAGTACAATGAGAAAGTTTCATGAGCATTTCTCAATTCTCATATTTTCAAAACCGTCCAATTCAACACACTCTAACATATTACTGCTAGCTTACTAAAGGCTATATAACATAGTATTTGAATTGCTTACTCGTACCTGGAAATTGATTGCTCTTTTATGAATATCACGAGGCAGCAGAGGGTTCTGAGGATACTTATCTTCCAAATACTGTATATAGTATATAAAAAAAATGAACTTGAACTCATTTGAAGGAAAAAGGGGAAAATGTATAGAAACTTTATACATTTCCAAAGGGAAGGCTAGTGAAAGAAAGCAGAGAAAAGAGAAACACCATGATAATAGCAAAAGAGTCAGCAATTACTACATCTCCATCCACTAAAGCAGGCACAAATCCAACGGGATTGAACTTCAGAAACTCTGAACAAGTCATAATGAAAGACCATGGTCACAAATACTTTTATTCATTACAAACATCAAAATAAAAAGTGCTGAAAGGTGAAAACGAACCAGGGTCAGATTGTTCCCCCTTCAACAGATCCACTGCTTTGTATTCATATTTTAGCCCTGTAACACAAACAAATAGCAAGCTCATGAGTTAAAGAGTCATGTGTTATAACTCAGCAAGTAGCATAAAGAGTCATGTGTTATAAGTCAGCAAGTAACATAAAACTTAGCAGAATCTTTATGGCATGGATCAAGTTATACATATATGTGAGAGTGGAGGTTTGTGAGTAGTACTAGTACCTTTTAGGTTGAGAGCAATTCGGACTCGGAAGGCACATGAGCTGTTCCAGTATGAATAAAGCTTTAGATTATCAGCAACCCCTTCACCATGTTCAGTAGCCTTATGAAACAAATAACAAGGATTATCACTTCATCACTAATCTGTTTGATCAACCATCTTCCGTACACATGCTCAAATCATCTAAGGCAAATATATCCATAAACATGTTTGGTTTTCAGGCAAAAAAGTACTTTTAAATGCTGAACATACTTATGGAGAGTAAACTCATTTTGATAACATGTTTGATTACCAAAAAAAAAAAACGTTTGTAAATGAAAATTTTGTTTGACAACTCAGTTTTGCTGAAAGAAGACTTGAGTTGCTTTACCAAACTCAGTTTGCAAACTTAAGTTTGCCTACATTAGGTATTGCCCCAACCTCTTTAATGCATTCATTCTTGACTTTATTCAGTATGCACATGTCCATTGTTACAAAGCAACATTCTTATATATTTATGTTACATTGAGTCTACTTTCTTGTTAGTTTTTTACCGTTCAATTTCATAAAAATTCTAGCCATTGTTCTCATTACTAAAGCTAAAAGTGGGACTGACATATAAAAATAGAAATTAAATGAAAAAAAAAAAAAAACTATACAATCTATACCATGAGAGTAAAAGGACAGTGCTTTGGTCTTTATTTTCTGCAGTTGGTATTAACCTTCTCTCCTTTGGTTTGCAATTACAACAAACTTTGCTGGTTTTGAGTTTAGTAGTTAATAGCAAGAGTTGATACAAAGCAGGTAGTAAAGTTGAACTTGAATTTGAATAATCTTCATGGGTTGATTAATACAAATAACAAAATATTTGGAACATTTCACAGTCATAAGTTCATTGGTTTGTCCAAAAGTCCAATGATGTCGTAAGTCAAATGAAGCAAAGAAAATTGATTTCAAAACACATCATACATTAAGGAAGGAGTAGGTGCCAATGCATAGTTATGAAACAATACCTAAATCAAAATTTTAGTCTTAGTTTGCATTCACGTGTTTCTTATATTTCATCATTCGCAATAAAAATTTGTCTTAGATTGAGTTCTTTTCTTTTTTTCTTTTCTTTTTTCCAAAACAAAGAGGTCAAGTTCTAAGTATGGATAAAATATTTAATAAAAATGTTTAAAATTATTAAAAATATAACTTAAACAAACAAGGAAAAAGTACCAATTTGTATTCAAGAGAAAAATATAAAAATGAAAATTTTGAAAAACTAATCGAGATTATGATTATTTGAAATTCATATTAAACTTCACTCAAAATGTAATTTTGAAAGTAATTATCATAAAAAATAATTTCAGCTATAAATATTATTTATAGTGTAAAATAGTTTATAATTCAATTAAATTCTAAATTATAATGTTGTGATATCAAGTGTACAATTATTTTTCTGTTCTTTTTAGAATTATTCAATAGGATTTGTCTCATTTATTTCAAGTGAAAATATGGTTAAATAATCTAATTAAAGATAATTAATGTAAAAAATAAATAGTCAGTTACCCGTATATTTTTACGAGTCGCGGTCATTTTCATAGATAATTCTGAAATAGAAAATAATTATTTTATTTAAACAACAGTTATAAGTAAAATTGTTTACGTAAAAAATAGAATAAAATATCAAATTAACATAAAATAATTTTATAAATCTACGTATATTTTCCTTTTTAGAGAATAACAAAATATTTTGCCCTGGCATTGATAAAAAATAAAATTGATTTTTAAATGAAATATTTTAAATAAAAATACATATTTTAAAGAACATGATATTTTTTTTAGTGTAGAAATGAGGCCACAATTAACACTCTGGTCAAATTAAGAATTGAGTATGGAAATGAATTAATTTATCTTTAGGGTGTTTTTAATACTCATTTAATTGTGTTCTTTTAAAAGATTTATAAAAACTAATAATTTGATATAATGTATAGTTTGTAGGTGAAGTATAAAATAAACAAAAAAAAGGTATCATTATTTAATTAAAAAATATAAGAAAGATAAACGTAACTGTATGAACATAAGGATAATGAAATTTTCATGATTGATTATAATAGAATGCTTCTAAAAAACTTGAAATAGTTAGTAAATAGTGTCTTCTTTAAACATGACACAAAATTCTTATTTTTATGTATAAAAAAATAATTTTCAAGAGATATAATTTGTAATTCATATCTTTTGATATTTTAATGAAATTAATTTTTACAAGTAGAAGAATCCTATTCACATATATAAAAAGTTACAAATTAAAAAATATATATTATTTTTTTTAATAATTAAAATACTTATATTTTTTGAGTTTCAAAAATAGAAAAAAAAATCATTTGAATAAAATAAATTTCTTAAAAAAGTTATATATATTCAAACTATGTAGTAATTTTAGTTATTGTTTCTATCAGTCTTTTATGTAGTTTTATCCTGATAATATGTGTAATTAGAATTATATTAAATAATTGCGTAAATTATGAAATAAAATATTAATTTTAAATAAAAAAATCATATAAAATTTTTTATAAAAAATTTGTCCTTTCATAAATTATGAAGCAAAAGTTATTCTTATAATGAGCCACAATACTCATGCTGTCCTTTTCTATGCTTATTCATAATTTCCATAACTATTACCAACAACATATTAGTGGACCCAATAACTCTATAATTTTACGAAATTAAATTTTTATATGTTTAAATTTTCTTTTACATAAATTTAATTATTTTAATTTTTTAAATAAATTAAAATAATTAAATATAAATTATAAAATTAAAATATTTTATAAAACAATCAAGAAATTAAATTAATTTTTAAATTTCATTAAAAATAATATAAAAACTAATAATTAAAATTTAAAATATAACAAATAATTTCATATATTTAAAAGCTTCTTTATCATACATCAATCTTAATCATTAGTTAAGTTTTCCCATTTATTGTAGGGACAATCAAAGAAATAATCAGCAAATGCTTATCCATAATTAGACAAAAATAAAAACCATAGTTAGATGAGTTTTTTAAGAAAAAATTAAAACTTTATTAAAAATTAATAAAAATTTTCAAAAAATAAATTAATTAAACTAAACACAGAAAAGTAATTGAGGATAGTTTTATGAGTACTTGAGTGAGGAAAAAGAAAAGGAAAGTAAGATGAGACTTGGAAATTTATGGTACACAAAGCAACACGTATCATTTTCTTAGCCTATGCATTTCTACCACTATTTTCTTTTTCTCTTTTTCTTATTTATTTGTAGCCTTACACAAAAATAATAACATTACATCTTTCATTTTCTTACAAATTTTATGATTGAAATTCCTGATCATGTCCCTGCCATTCCACTCTACAATATTTAAAATCTATAATTTATTGATTTTTAATTATATAATTTTATAGAAAATTAAATAATTTTTAGTTAGATATTCTTAATTTATAATTTTAATACTTTTTTGGTTCAAATTTTAATACTTTTTCTTAAATACAGAATCAAAATCTATTTTATTGAACTATTTTTTCCTTCTACATCTTTTTTAATTAACAATTTTATTAGTTATACTTTTTTTATCCCTAATTAGAATAATCTAACTGTCTTTCCTTATAAAATAGTGTAACACGTATTTATATTTAGCTTAAAAAATATAAAAAAGAGTGTAACTGTAAGGGTGTATCAAATTAAATTTATTATTTAAAATATTTAAAAATTAAGAAAATTAAATTATATTTGTTAAGATGAGATCATATTAATTGTTTCAAGACTTTATTAACAAAAAAAAAAAAAAAAAAAAAAAAAAAAGAGTGATGTTATATTTGAGGTGTCACTTTGTTCTTACACTATTAATTATGGTGATAACTTGCTGAAGATGCCACGAACGGTGCATTTTAACCCACCTCAATCTTGTAGCAATGTGTGTTGTTCCAGTACACCACAAGTTTCAAGTTAACTATATATTACTCACTGAAGTCTATTATCCATCTTTGGTTCAAAAATTTAATTTTGGTGGTTCTAAGTAGGCTCCTTAATTCAATGATTTGGATGTTTCTAACTTATATCATCATGGGTTCCACCAAATTTGTCTACTTTTTCTCTTGCACCTCATATTTTTATGTGGAACTGTGCTTTAAGAATTTGCAACTAGTACATTAATGCATAGTGGACACTTTCTAACTTGGTGGAGTAGTTTGTGTTGTGTCCATGGAGAAAAACAGTGTTGATTACACTCCTTTGCTTTCTCATCATGATAAAGAAACTGCAAGCAAGACAACAACGTCTCTTGCTTCGGTTACTAAATGGACTATTAAGTATTTGATCTGTGTGATTTTCATTTCATGGACAACTTTTATTTTTCTGATCCCTGCAAAACCTGTCAATGACTTGTTTTCAAAATGGAATAATCTCACTCGTGGAACTCCTTTTGGAGTCACAGGTTATATATCTTTCTTTTCTTTAAACTTGGTTTCTTGCTTTGGTTTTTCACTCTTTATGTGGCGTGAGTTCAAAGCTAAGTGTGTGCTGTGTTGTGTTGTGTTGTGCAGGAAGCATCTTTCTGCTATTCTCTGCCCCACTTCTCATAATTGCATTTCTTGCCATTGCTCACCTGATTCTTACTGGGGAGGATCATCTACAGGGGTATGTGATTTCTGAAACATTTTTATTAGTGTCATGAACTTAATCTTCATCATAGTTATAGCACGGTTTCATTGTGATGCTTGATTTTGTGGGAAATTGTGGACAAATGCAGCAGATATGGCTGCAACTGTTTGTGATGCAAGCATAATGACTCCAAAAACCTTGATGCTGTTGCCAAAATCATGATTGTGGGGCGTTTTTTTTGAAATTTTGCATTATAGTATGTGTTGAGTAATTTGTTTTTGACGTGTGTTGGTGGCAGGAAGAAGATTTCCAAGCATCCTAGGTTCCGCCTATGGACATTTCCTGTGCTTGTGAAGGGGCCATTTGGGGTTGTTTCTGTCACAGAGTTAATTGGGATTGTCCTCTTTTTGCTTTATGTTATCTGGGCTGTCTGTGCTTACACTGTGAGGGCCTTTGAGTCAACTAGTTTCATGGAATATCCATCCATTTATGAAAAGAGGTACTACGGTGTTGTGCTATTCATTTATTTTGAGAATTTGGACTCTGCAGACTCACTATATTTAATGAATTTCTTTGCTTTGTTCAAGGATATTAGTTTTTTTTTTCCTTATCGTTTTTTTGGTAAAGTTTAGTTGAATTTATGTTCTTGGTTTTAGTCATAGTTCCTTAGAACTTGTTACTTAATATCCTTCTTGGTAAACATGCATAATAATTAGCAACTTTCCCTAGTCTGTTTTAACTTTTAAATTGGGGCTTAAGGGCCTAGACATGGAATCTATATGTTGTCTACTCTTGCTTCTAATGGATTTGTTTTTTTGCACGTAATTATCTCTCACAACAACGATTCTTGAACGTAACATTTTGCAACAAGTATTTGGCTTAGAAATTTTGCAATGCTCATGTAGGTTTAAAAATGATGAACATGATAGGCTGATTTTCCTGATTTTACTTGAATCTTTTCAGCATGTTCATGTTGAGAATTATGGGACTTCGCTTGGGTGCGATTGGATTGATGTGTTTGGCTTTCCTATTTATCCCAGTTTCAAGGGGATCTGTTCTTCTCCGCTATATAGATATCCCTTTCGAACATGCCACAAGATATCATGTATGGCTGGGACACCTTACAATGGTGCTTTTTACTCTCCATGGACTCCTCTATGTTATTGCATGGACAATGGAAGGCCGCCTTGCACAAGAAGTGAGTCCTCTTCAATGGATTTCTTTTCTTGAAGATAGTTTATACTCACACACTGAATGTACAGACAACACATAAGTGTTCTATTTTTCAACACCCTTTGTGTTACTATTTATTTATTTGGTATAGAAAGCATGATATATTTCTTGATTACTGGAAGACTTTTATTTTAATGAACTGATAGCCTAGTTGTGGCTTAATGAATTATTTTGGTTGGTCTCAAGTGTCTTGCATTGATAATGAAATGATGGTTTGTAAAAAGTATAATCTAATTTTAATTTTTGAACTCTCGAACTTGTTAGTCTGCAAATGTTGGTTGTTCAAAAGTGGCTTTACTTTAACTTATATGTTTACTCAGAGTATAAAGTTTTAACTGATAGTTCAAACTTCAGCTCTAATATATTGGCTTAATCAACCAACTGTTTCTGTACCTAATCTGGTCCCCTTTGCAGTTACTAGAATGGAAAGCTATTGGTGTTGCCAATCTTCCAGGAGTTATCAGCCTTGTAGCTGGTTTGTTTATGTGGGTGACCTCTCTTCCCGGAGTGCGAACAAGGAACTTTGAGTTGTTTTTCTACACCCACCAATTATACGTAGTCTTTGTAGTCTTTTTGGCATTGCATGTTGGTGACTTTATTTTCACTATGGCTGCTGGGGGAATATTTCTTTTCGTGCTTGATCGTTTTCTCAGGTTCTGCCAATCACGAAGGAAAGTTAATGTAATCTCATCTAGATGCCTTCCATGCGGCACTGTGGAATTGGTTCTATCCAAACCTCAAAGTAATTATACTTATCATAGTATTTTTGTGCACATAATTTGGAACCATTATTACCAGTTGAGTGACAATAAATCTTTTTAAAATGTAGGTTTGAGATACAATGCACTGAGTTTCATTTTTCTTCAAGTCCGGGAACTATCATGGCTGCAGTGGCATCCATTCAGTGTTTCTTCTAGCCCTTTGGATGGAAATCATCACCTAGCTATTCTTATAAAGGTTCTTGGCAAATGGACAGAAAAGTTGAGAGAAAGGATTACAGATGTTGATGCACTAAAAGATGTATCTGTCATAACAACTTCAGTTGAGGGGCCATATGGGCATGAAGTACCATACCATTTAATGTAAGTTACTACATGTTCAATTTATTTTGATGTTGCATACATAATACATGATACAAAGCTTGATTTAGTTCTCAATTTACATAGAATTTAAGACCAAAGAAATTTTTGAGCCAACTTATGTTTTAGTTCTTCAACTAATGAAGTGATTGGCAATTTTGCTTAGGTACGAAAATCTTATATTAGTGGCTGGTGGTATTGGACTTTCACCCTTCCTTGCTATATTGAGTGACATTCTCCACCGTGTTAGGGAGGGGAAACCATGTCAACCGAGAAACGTTTTACTTGTTTGGGCTGTGAAAAAATCAGACGAGCTTCCACTCCTCTCAACCATTGACATGGAAACAATTTGTCCATCCTTTTCAGATAAAGTAAACATTGATATTCATATTTATGTCACCAGAGAATCAGATCCTCCACTGGTGAGTCAACATTTCTTTTCACAAGTTTGTACTTTCTTTTGTTGGTCCTTTCTGATAATTTATTTAATTGCATTTGATTGTTATTATCTGCAGGAAGAGGGATACAGTTACAAACCAATAAAATCTTCACTCTGCCCTATGGCTAGTGATAGTGGCATGTCTGTTTTGGTTGGTACAGGAAACAACTTTTGGTCTGGACTATATGTCATCTCATCTACCATTGGCTTTGTGGTATTGCTGGCTTTGTTGTATGTTTACTACATAAACCCATATGGCATAGATACATGGTGGTACAGGGGACTACTATTTGTAATTTGCATGGTTGCAAGTGTTGTTATCTTTGGTGGTTTAGTGGTTGTACTGTGGCATATTTGGGAAAAACAAAGTTATGTTAAGGATAAATCCGATAATATAAAGGCTAATAACATCCACCAAAATGGCTCTTTGGCTCCAAAGGATCTAAGTCAAGACAGTATTGCAAAGTCAACTGTCATTCGTTATGGTTCCAGACCAGACTTTAAAGGTACGTCTCTGTGATTTTTTTTATTTTTTTTTATTTTTTCAAATCTTGATCTTAAAATATGAAAGAACTTTCTGTGGTCAAGTTTACATGCATTTAATGCATTCAGATACACATACTTGCATTACATGCAGACTTATTTATATTTTATCACCTTGCATGTGAGCTAAGGCTCCTTGGCTGAATTCTTCTGACTTTATTTCCTGTCAGAGATCTTATATCTCCATTTGCTGGATAATGAATATGAAGCTAATTATTTTTCTGATTGTTGAGTGATAGAAAGCCTCAAATTGTCCTTCAATTCTAAGGGTGTACCTTACATATTTATTGGACAACTACACTTAAAGCTAGTTAATTTAAGATGAAATCTAATATGATATTAGAGCTTATAGCCCATTTTCATGAATCTAGAAAGGGGGAAATTATAAGGTAGTCTAGGACTATCACTTGTCTATGTTCTTAATCAATTTTTATATGACATGTACTCAAATTTTTTTAATTTATGAAAAAGAATTAAATAACACTCAAATATGTTATGTGGAGATTAGTGAGAACCGTGATGGTCTTATAATTTATTATTTGTCTGTGTGACAACTTTACATCAATTGATTTTAAGATGCAATGTATCATTGAGAAGCCTTCCAAATATCAACATCCTATGTTCTATGTAGCTATCAACTTTGAAAGCTGTGCTGTTCCAATCCACTGGTTCAATTGTAACTTAGATGTTACCTTGTTCCAAGTCTCCTTTTCTCTCTATTATTGTTGCTTCACACTACCTAAATTTTCTAATTTGGATACATATACTGCAGAAATTTATGAATCAATGTCAGAGAAATGGGGCCTTGTTGATGTGGGTGTCATAGTCTGTGGTCCTTCAACACTTCAGACAAGTGTTGCAGAAGAAATCAGGTCACACAGCATGACAAGACAACGCCACCATCCCATCTTCCATTTCCATAGTCATAGCTTTGATCTCTAGCTCCATGGAAGGCATGCATTCACTAAAGAAAAAACATATGTATAATATGTATATTGTATATAGCAGTAATCCAATCCTAGTTCTACAACCCTTTGCAGGACAAGGTGCTATAATCCTTAGAAGGATTCTAAATCTAAGCAAGGATGATATAATGTTACTTCTACTGTGAATATATGTAATATCACTAGTCATATTTATGTGCAATTTCAGCTTCAGATAGCAAAATCCCTAAGTTATTCCTGGATTTTCTTGTATATACTTCTCTATGTTCCATTTCAATGGTCAGTATTTTAACAAATCTTTATTCTTATTTATCATATGTTTATTTGTCAATTATATCACACTTAACTAGAATATATTTATTGTAGAACACAAAAGAAAGGTAGTGTAATAAGAATTTTCAAAATTATTTCATGAAAAATGAGAAAATTGAATGCATTTCTTGATAATATGTGTAAACTAACCTTAAATGGTAGTTAAAAAATAACATAGATGAGAGTATATTTCAAGTCTCAGAAATGTAAATGTTTGAAGCAGAAGATACCGTAACAGCAAAGCATGTATACTATTTTAAGTATTGGTAGTTATAGTTTTTGGTATACTGGATTTCAATCTTGTATTTAATTTCACCTAACTATAATTCTATGATAAAATAAACTATTAACTTAGTAGGCGTACCAAACCTCTCATTCATTAGGGTGATTTTTTAATGTTAAAACAACAACTAAATATTAATTATTTTAGGGGGGAAAATTCCTGAAAGCATCTCTACAAGTGTCTTAATAAAAGATGGCATGTCATAGTTATGAAAGAAGATGACACTACCTATTATTAATTATATTTCGTTAGGAGTTAATTATTTACTCCTCTTATTTACATATACTAAATAAATTATATTCCTAAGTTATTATTATATATTATAAACGTGAGTAAAGGATCTAATTAAACTTTACCAATTAAGGAACAATACTTCTCACTTGTGTACCTAAATGAAGTGAGATCTTTAATATATAAATAAAAATATTTAAGAAAATTAAATTAATTAATTATATGTAAAAAATTAAATAATTTATAATATACGTAGCTTACACTCGAATAATAACGATGAAACTCATAATAATTCTCAAAATTCATCTAATAAAAGTTATTAATAAATAAAAAATATAATTCTTCATAAAATAAAAATTTTAGTAAAGTGATTATCATCGAATAGTATACATATTTATGTCTAAAGTATTTCGTAAATATATATATACTACAAATATAAATTATTTGATTAATATACTATATTTAAATGACATAAAATATATTCGATTCTCAATGGATTTAAAGTTTAAAAAGTTTAACCTGAAATAAAAGTCAACCAAATTAGATGAATCTATTCAGATTAATTAAGTTATTCTGACCCACTGAATCATGAGTTCAAAATCCAAATCCTCCTATTCATATCAAATTTTACCAAATTAATAACATAATTGATCCAATTGGTAATTTGAACAGGTTAAGGTAACTAATACACCAACCAAACCGATAGAAGTGATACATAATTTGATTTTTTAAGTTCTAACATCAAAGTCAAATGTTTCGTGCCAAAAAAGTATATTAAAATCGTAAATAACGTATTGGCGTATCCATTCAACCATATGTTAATAATCTGAGAATGAAATTGACTTTCAATACGCCTAGGAAGCTGTAACGAGCATGCCCTCTTAACTTATGAGATATGTTCCTAACACAAATTAAAATATCTGTCAACAAATACCAATCATCGACTTAGATAAAAACATGATTATATAAGTCACAGGATTAAGTAAATTTTTAAAGTAAAACAAATTAAAATGGGATAATAAAAAGGTGTATAAATATGTAAAGTAATTAATGAATTAATTTGTGGGAGCAACTTTAATAAAAACATTGTTCCAATTACTTTCATTATTGCTTAAAAGACAAGCATGGGGTGGCTTTCTTTGCCTGCTTCTACACAACACTTTTGTCAAATCTCTCGCTTTCATATGCTTTCATTTTTCTCATTATTTTAATCATATTTATCAACTCCACCCACACTAAATAAAAACAGAGAAACAGAGGGAAAAACACGTTTTGAACGCAAATATTCTATTCGTTCTCTAATCATTAAAAGGACATCCTAACTTGTAATGATTTTTTTCAAAGGATTTTACAAATAATTCTTGCGGAGATACTCAGGTAAAAGTTTAAATAAATGCTTTCTAATTTCGTTATTATTACAAATTACAATGCTGTTTATTTTATTCCTTATATATATATTTAATTATTTGAAAAATAATTTTATACATTACATTGATATCACTAATTTTATAAAATATTAGATCGTATACTACACGGTTCAATACAGACAGACTTAAAAAAAAAAAAAAGAGAGACAGTTGGTGGGTTGTATAGAACGTGAGAGAGACAGAGAGTGTGAAAAGCAGGTAACTGGAGATGATATCTTGGAGTGTCGGCAAACCACGTTTGTTGTGGAACCATTTTTCACTTAACTTTAGAATTCCTTAACCAAAACGTGTTAATTATTCTTTATAGGGATCAGGGATCCATGATCCATGATCCATGATCCATGATCCATGATCCATGATCCATGATCCATGATCCATGATCCATGCAGAGACAATAAAGAGTAGCTACCAAGTAACCATTTCACAGCGGACAGAGTGTCACCCTCTAGGTGTAGGATGGACCGTCACTGTCTCCAACCTAATTAATATATTTTATTTACCAAAGTAAAACGCTTCAACTATTATTAATAAGAAAAAATGAAAGGTATATTTGAACCCACATGACTTAGGTATATTAATTAAACATTAATAATTTAAGTGCAAGCTAATGCACCGTCACTACCAGCCACGGAATCTTCCATCTAAATATGTCTTATTCCATCAATTAATTCATTTTTATTATAAAAAAGAAAAAAAATGAAAGAAAGGCGACAGCAATACAACAACTGAATGGACTCCTACTAATACTAAACAACCACTTGTTCACAAACCAAACACTCACTATTCTGTTTCTGTCGGTGGCGCCTTTCTCATTTTCATTTTCATTTTCATTTTCATTGTGAGGATGTACGGTAGGGATCCATGGGGTGGTCCGTTGGAGATCAACGCCGTTGACTCTGCCACCGATGAGGAACGAAGCCGTAACCTCGACATTGATAAGGCGGCGCTGTCGCGTCCTCTCGATGAGACGCAGCAGAGTTGGCTCCTCGGTCCCGGTGAACAGAAGAAGAAGAAGTACGTCGATCTCGGTTGCATCATTGTTAGCCGTAAGATCTTCGTTTGGACCATCGGCACCGTTCTCTTCGCCGGTTTTCTCGCCGGATTCATCGCTCTCATCGTCAATACCATCCCTCGCCACCATCACAAACATCCTCCTCCTGATAACTACACTCTCGCCCTCCACAAAGCTCTCATGTTCTTCAACGCGCAGAAATGTGAGTATGACTCTCTCACATCAATGTTTTTTTAGTGATTGATTTGATATTAATGTGTTGTGATTTTTGTAGCGGGGAAGTTGCCGAAGCATAATAATGTTTCGTGGAGAGGGAATTCGTGTATGCAGGATGGGAAATCTTCTGATTCGTCGTCGGTGATTAAGGATCTGATTGGTGGGTATTATGATGCCGGTGATGCTATTAAGTTTCACTTTCCTAAGGCGTTTTCTATCTCTATGTTGAGTTGGAGTGTGATTGAGTATAGTGCTAAGTATGAGGCTGCTGGGGAACTTGATCATGTTAAGGAAATTATTAAGTGGGGGACTGATTATTTTCTCAAGACTTTCAATAGCACTGCTGATACCATCACTTCCCTTGCTGCTCAGGTACTGATTAACTTGTTCTTCTTTTTGTTGTTTTAAGTTATTTGCTTCCGAGGTTTACTTATGGTGGTAGTTTAGTGTGGAGCTAGGTTTTTAAGTTGTGGTCATGATCATGGTTTTGTTGCCATCTATGATGTTATGGGAAATTAACCACAACATTGCAATTGTGGTTGGGGTCGTGGTTGTGGTGTGCTTGCGATATCTGATATTTTGAGGAAAATTGCAAACAAATACTCTTGATGTGAGACCACAATTGCGGACATGATCACTTGATGTGATCAATGTATACACAATTGTGGTTAATATGTGGTTGCGTTTCTTGACATTGTGATAAATTGTTGACAAATGCAATTGATGCGGTCACGATTGGGGATGTGATGTGGTCACCCCAAGAAGAATCTTGTTGTGGTTGAAATCAGTCATGGAATGATTTTTAAAACCTTGGTATGGAGTGTGAATTTGGAGGATGTGTCTTGTGTATGTCTTTTTAAGATTTTCATTGTGAAGGTTTTGAGAAAATTAGTTGGGTTGATGGACTAGGACTTTGTTGTGTGAAGTGGCATGTGACTCAGTTATGGTTTTTTGGGCTTGTTTGACAGGTTGGGATTGGAGATACTTCTGGTGGGAGTACAACTCCGAATGATCACTACTGCTGGATGCGTCCGGAGGACATTGACTATGACCGCCCTGTGACTGAATGCCACAGTTGTTCGGATCTTGCAGCTGAGATGGCTGCTGCCTTGGCTTCTGCTTCTATTGTTTTCAAGGACAACAAGGCCTATTCAAAGAAACTGGTGCACGGTGCCACCACGCTCTTTAAGTTCTCTAGGGATCAGAGAGGCAGGTACAGTGCTGGGAGTTCGGAGGCTTCAATATTTTACAATTCTACCAGCTACTGGGATGAGTTTGTTTGGGGAGGTGCTTGGATGTACTTTGCAACTGGAAATTCATCATACCTTAAGCTTGCTACTACCCCGACCATGGCCAAGCATGCTGGTGCCTTCTGGGGAGGTCCTGATTATGGGGTACTGAGCTGGGATAACAAGCTTGCTGGTGCTCAGGTAATTCTGTAGGGACTATTTGTTCTATTCTAGTTATAATATGATCAAGTTGTTTTGTACATGAATTTGATATGATGAATTTCTAACTTGTTTATGTTCAACTTTCGTTTTACAATGAGATTAATAATAGTCGACTGATAGTTGTGGTGTTTGTGTTGGATTCTGTACATGGTCACGACAGTCTTTCCTTAAGCAAAAAAATTGAGTTTCAAGTTGAGGTCTGGTTAATTATTCCTAAATTGGAAATATTTTTGCCATATTTGGTATGATTGCTACTGATCTTGGATAGTATTTGCCTTTGTATGTGCCATTAGTTCCGCTAATATTTTTCTGAGTTGAAATCCGCATGTTGGCCTTTCTCATTTTTTCCTTCTTGTATCTCTCCAGGCCTTTCTTATTTTTTGTGAAAATACATTTGACTGATTTGATTTTTTTTTTCATCTTGTATTTAGGTTCTTCTGAGTCGTTTGAGGTTGTTCTTGAGTCCCGGATATCCATATGAAGAAATTTTAAGCACCTTTCACAATCAGACAAACATAATCATGTGCTCCTACCTACCGGTTTTCAAGAGCTTTAATAGAACCAAAGGTAATAATTCTTACTTCCAACCTCTGCACTGTGGATCAAAAACCATGATTTCCCAATTTGTTGTCTGATGCAAATGTTGGTATGTTGTGCACCCAGGTGGCTTGATTCAATTGAACCATGGTAGGCCTCAGCCTCTCCAATATGTGGTCAATGCTGCCTTTTTGGCTGCCCTATACAGTGATTATCTTGATGCTGCTGATACACCTGGGTGGTATTGTGGACCTAATTTCTTTTCAACTGATGTTCTCCGGAACTTTGCCAAGACCCAGGTATGTGGTATTCTGCACCTTTAGGAGGGTCATCAATGGGATCCAACTCCCTTGTATTATTGATATCACTATGAAGTGTCTGGGCTAATTTTTCTTTTTCCTCTTGGGGTGTTTTTGCAGATTGATTACATCCTTGGGAATAACCCGAGGAAAATGAGCTATGTCGTAGGTTTTGGTAATCATTATCCTAAACACGTCCACCATAGAGGTGCATCTATACCAAAGAACAAGGTCAAGTATAGCTGTAAAGGTGGATGGAAATGGAGAGACTCTTCCAAGCCAAACCCAAATACACTTGTTGGTGCCATGGTTGCTGGTCCTGACAGGCACGATGGCTTCCGTGATGTTCGTACAAACTACAATTACACAGAGCCAACACTTGCTGGAAATGCTGGTTTAGTTGCATCACTAGTGGCACTGTCAGGCGACAAAAGCACATCGATTGACAAAAATACCCTTTTCTCTGCCGTTCCCCCTATGTTTCCTACACCGCCACCACCTCCAGCACCATGGAAACCATAAGGGCATCACGCCATTGGTTATTTCTTTCCAAGTACCCCAGATGATGTGAGTGCACTGCTAACCTTCCCTATTGTGTATCAACTGGAGGATCAAGGTAATTTTGCAGAAAAAAGCTTGGAGAAATGGAAGTAATGGAGCTTGGCATAGTGAATATAGTTGGCTTGGGCCAATCATCGAGTCAAAGTTAGCATTAAGAATTGATGAAGTGGTGGTACTTGAGAGTTGTGTCTCTTTAAATTTTTGTGATACACATAGTATATATGTATCTAAACAAATCTTATATTCTTTAAACATGAAAACTGAACAGCTTGTAATTGTTTGACAATTTCATATAATGCCTTCACAGTTTTACTCGATATTTTTCTTTCCTTCTATCTATTTTCTCTTAGTCTTTTATATTTCTCGTTGAGCCTTAGGTTCTTTTCTCTTCATTCTAATTTTTAAGATAGTCATTAAGCTGTTCTAAAGGCCTTGCTAGTGGATCTATCCATGCACAAGCATAATTGTAACTTCTAGAAATCATCCTCTTAAAATGGCTTTTGTATGTGAACACTAAAAGGAAACAAGTACACCTATAAAGAAGAGAGACAAGGGGGACACTATTGAATTGTTTGATTGATAACGCTACATTTCTTGTGTTCCATGACAGCTGCACTTTCTCCACCAAAAATAAATAACGGCAAAATGAACTTTCGGTTCTCTTTGGGGGTGGCAATGTGGATGTGTAAGGTTTGGTATATGGAAACCGTGGTTGTGAAACAATCTTATATTTAACAGTCAATCTTGCACGCTAATCGTGACCAGCACTTTTGAATCTGGTTCCACCTTTTATGCATATGCCTTATTTGTTTAGCTGCCTGATACCTTGACGAGTTGGGAGACATTCCTTGCTTGCTGTGGCATCAATCAACTCTGCAATATGCAGAATATCATTACCTTAACTACAATCACTTCATGTCCTAAATATATATTGAACAGAAAGAGTTCCTTTGGTAACAAAAGTACAAAACATGGCACACGAACTGAACCAGTCTCTGGAATATACACCAACATGGATTGTTGCGGTTGTTTGCTCCATCATTGTTTCCATCTCTCTTTGTGTTGAGCGTGCCATTCACCACCTTGGAAAGGTAAACTAACACATCTTCACATCTACTGTGGCCTAGTAGATTTGTCAACCATTTTTTCGTCTTTAAGGGAGTTAGTGTCATTCTTGTTATGTAATTTTTTCCTTTTTGGTGCAAGTTACTTTGTTCATGATAAGTTATTTGTTTGGTTGGATGTTACAGTACCTAAGGAAGAAAAAGCAGAATGCATTGTATGAAGCCTTGCATAAATTGGAAGAAGGTACTTTCTTTTGGGTTTAAATTCGATTCACTCTTTAGCATCAAGCTTTTAAATATTACGATATGTTGATACATCGTACAATTTTTTATTAACATTTTGATCTGTAAAGAATATTATTTCGATTTTGAAGTGGTAAATGTTTCAATTAACATTGACCCCGTTCCTTCCTACAAATCATTGAATCAATGGTAACATTATTGTCATCCGGTTCTTCAAAAGAATACAGTTATTCGAACAAGTAATGTCAAATCCAAAGACTCCAGATTGAGTCTTCTGAATGAAGAAAGCAACTCTAAGTAATAGTTGTATTTTGAAGTGGATTACACAATCTGTATTTTCAATCCTAAACAAAAATATTTGCATCACATTTACTGCTGAATACAACCTCATATGATGCTTTTCTGTAGATGTCCACTCTAAATCTCTAATATGTAATTCTTTAGCCTGATCAGTGTGTGCCTTATGTTTTCACCAGAATTGATGCTTTTGGGGTTCATTTCCCTGCTATTAACCGTCTTTCAAGGCCTAATAAGCGATATTTGCATCTCACCAAATCTTATAACCCAAATGCTTCCATGCAAGAGGTCTCATGGATCTTCAGGAGGTTCAGAGCAACATGATGAGATATACTATGATGCTATAATAAACAGACGGAGACTGTTTTCTACAGATACTGGTTCAGAGAATTGTAGGCAAAAGGTAATGGCCATGGCTTTTATTTTGACTTTATCAAGGTTGCTACCATGATAATGACTAAAAATATTGGACTGATATAATTGAAAAGTCGTATTACAAGATAGTTGTGGATTATATTTGCATGTTCAAAAAAATTATTTGCTTTATATTCATAATCCTTTCCTTTTTTATTTCCTAAGCAGGGAAAGGTTCCATTGTTATCACTGGAATCGTTACATCACCTTCACATTTTTATTTTTGTATTGGCCGTTGTACATGTTGTATTCTGTGTCACCACATTGGTTCTTGGAAGTGCAAAGGTAATAAGTTGGTGATAGATATTCCTTTTGAAGCTGATATGTGCTTAGTAAAAATAATAGTCCATCCATGATATGCAGCATATTAATGTTTAATTTTTACCTCGTGTAGATCCGCCAATGGAAGACCTGGGAGGATAAGTATATGAATATGAGGAACTTAAGCACAAGTTGTGATTTGAATCTCAAATTCAGATTATCTAAATAAGAAAATGAAATGAATTGTCTTTTCAGATTCCAATTTTCTAGCTTTTCTCAAATGCAGATATGGAGTACACCGAGTTCTTCAAGAAACATGCTGATGGACATTGGAGAAGAGCAGCTGTTGTAAGTTGGCTGGTAAGTCTTCAGAACCTTGGATTTATGTAATTTGTATAAAGCCGTAGGTTCAAACCTTGTTGTTATTGCACACACAACAAAAAATATGAATCATTCATCTTTGTGTCTATTGAACTGAAATTCTGTGACCAATTTTAAAATTCAAATTTAAATTAAGATAGACCAAATTTAAGTAATAATACTTGAAAAGAATAATTTTTTTAAAAAATATAGAACTTCTTGAGGAATTATATATAATTGGTCTAATTTTATATACAAGAATAAATAAGATTATTATTTTTCCTGATATCACCCTTCATTTTGGGTTTGTTTTGGCAGATGTCATTCTTCAAGCAATTTCATGGCTCTGTTACAAAGTATGACTACCTTGCACTGCGGTACGGATTTGTCAAGGTTAAGATCTGGTCATGCTATATATTGTTAATCTTTTGGACAATAAATAATGAGTATGAGAAATATATTCTCTGACACACTCTTTAGGATTTGACTCTACTAAAGTGAGGAATGCGCCCTTTAGAGTATACAGTGCAGTAATAACCATTAATTAGGAAATTAATTTTTAAGATTATGATTAATTTTAAATTTTTTTATATAAATTTATCACAAATCTCAATCATGAATCTAATCAATAGTTAGTGTACTTTATTCTTTATAGTACACCCCCAAATGTCTCATAATTATTGAAAACTACAAAATGGGGAAAGAAATTCATTAAAGAAAACCTGCGAGCTATAAAGCTTCTTTGTAATTGCCAATAAATTTCAACCAACTAATGAGAGTGTTCCTGACCTTTCTCATAATTCATCATATGCGAGTAAAATAAATTGAATGTAACCTTTTCCAGGAACACCACCCAGATGAGCCAAATTATAATTTTCATGAGTTCATGTTGGGGACACTTGAAGTTGATTTCAGACAAGTTGTAGGCATAAGGTAAGAGTTCAAACAAGTTCGTGTCATCTATTTTAGTTTATTTCAAGAAAAATTTACTTGTAAGCCAACCGTTATTGATTGTTTTACCTACTGTAGCTGGTACCTGTGGCTCTTTGTTGTGCTGTTTTTGCTGTTGAATCTTGAAGGTAAATACTTAATTTTGGCAATACTCTAAGAACAATGGCTGTTTTATAATTATATCTACCTACTTATGTGTTTACTATGCAGGATGGCACACTTATTTCTGGTTGGCTTTTTTACCATTGATAGTAAGTGACTAACATCCTTCTTGAATAGATATGTTGTTAGCATTAGTAATGCAGAATGAAATATTGGTAAGTTAAGACTTATATTATGCATATGAAACAGCTTCTACTTCTTGTGGGTGCAAAGTTGGAGCACATAATCGCTCGTTTGGCTCAGGAATCAGTAGCAATGATAGGAGGACCTGCAGAACGAGTGAAGCCATCAGATGAATACTTTTGGTTTGCTAAACCAGCCCTAGTCCTTCACTTACTTCACTTCATTTTGTTTCAAAACTCTTTTGAGATTGCATTTTTCTTCTGGATTTGGGTGAGTGTTTGCTGTATAATGTGAACATCTACAAAGACCAAATGAATTACTTTAACCTTTAATAAATAACTTTTCTATCTCTTAACAGTGAGTACAATTCCTTATGCAGAGCACATATGGATTTGATTCATGCATTATGGAGAAAATTACCTACATTATCCCAAGACTTATAATGGGGTAAATATACTCTCTAAAAATGAAAACTAGAAAACCATGACATACTTTTGCATATATTGCTGCTGAGAAACGTGTTAGGTCCTTCCTCATCTCACTGCTTGGTGATAATATGTAATGCAGTGTAATTGTTCAAGTGCTTTGCAGTTTCAGCACCTTGCCTCTGTACACTCTTGTGACTCAGGTTAGATGATCTTACAAGAACATACTTCCTCCATTACATTCACATAAGCTTGTTTGAAAACACACTGTTTCATATTACATGACGTTTAAGATTTTAGAAAGTATTAGCTTTGATGAAAACCCTAACATGCTTGTCTTGTTTGCTTTAATCTCCTCACAACAAGAGCAGATGGGTTCCGAAAGAAAGATTGATAAGTACCCTGAAGGTTCTCCTAATACAAACTCCAACCACATGATCACCCAAGGACCTTGCATTGATGGACAAGCAATACTGATGGTAGAAGATGCAACATCTACAATTGAGCTTCCCAACATTGTCAATTCTCCTTTGGACACATCTAATGCATCCAATACTAATGCTTCAACAAATATTTGCTAGCATGAATTCATCTTGATTGTTGGAAAACTTGAAAAGTGTCAATATAGCAACATTACTAATTGGTTTTAATGATCATTTTTATTATTAAAAATACTACAACACTTTGCTTCTTATTTCTTGTTACCTTGATGTCATCATCATGGTAAAGGAATTACATCAATTGTTCAACTACATTCACAGTACATGATTTTTTGCTTTTATTTTTTAAAATATTAACATCCATAGCAACTAATATTTCCTATTTCTCTTCTCGTACAGAACAAAAGAAATTTTATATTTCTATCTCATTTTCCTCCTTTTCATTCCCTCGTTATCATCCCTAACAATAAAAGTATAGGTAATGAATCCTTATATTAATATTAAGTACCCAACGAGCATGGATGTAGGTGCTGAAATTGCTAACAGAGGTGTACAAAAACGAACATCATAATACATCCCTGTGTAGAATATTTAGTAAAGATATACACTCGTTTGATTTATTTTACACAACATCTTAATGTTTACTAAAGTTTAAGATAAAACATGTCGTCAATATCTCATTGTATAAAAAATAAAAAATTGTTAGAAGAGGTTTTTCCAATCTATTGACAGCTGCTTCTTATGTTTTACCCGATTGGTGCATTTGCAGACTTATCTATCCTACATGCTCATTCCAGTAATGAATAAATGGCCTAAGAGGGAGGATGAAAAAACTATGATACGTGCAGTCCTAAACCAAATTTTAGATACATGAAAATATACACTATCATGAGAAATTTGACGAGAGGCCTATCAGTGGGAACCTTTCTCTATCTCGAGACTAGCACTATCTGATACAGAGGAAGCTTCCTCATTGGCCTCTGCTATATTGAGTTTATTTAGGGTCCTTTTTGCATAGACAGTGAAGGCAATGGTGGTAACAACAGCCACAATGAATGAAATAATGTTGTACACGATTTCGACAGTGGTTAAATGGTGCTTCCCGTATTGTGCATCTGCCAAGGTCCTTATTAATCGTCCACTGCTCAAAATTGACCACCATTAATAAATGAGAAAAATATACATGTACTCTTAAATCTTAAGTAACAGATTAATAAAGAAAACAAGTGATAGGTTCGGTTCAGTCATATCCAGCAATTAAATCATATTTTATCCTTATAGTCATGTATGTCTGCATTCAAACAAACTTCAGAAAGTTTGACTCTGACCATTTTTTTCCTTGGAGGGTATGAGAAAGAAATTGGGGGGTTGTCAAGACATGAAAATATCTCAATTTTCAAACAAGGATGATTGTTTTCTCTTTGAAAAAGTAACCATCTTTATGCCACCTTTACAATCCGGGGGAGCATGGGTGGAGTTCTTTTAAGAAAACATTTTATAATTATACTTGTAAGCATTTTAAAAAAAAAAAATGATTCTGCCCCCCTTAAGAAAAATCTTCAGGTTCGCTTCCACCCGTCCCGTCCAAACATACCCTAAAGGCAAATATGAAAGAACGAACCTGTAAATGTAAATGAAAGCTTCTGGCACCATTCCTGCTATCGATCCACATAAGTACGGCCAAAACCTCATATTTGTCACTACCACAGCATAATTGAAAATGGTATACGGAAAAGGTGAAACTCTAAACAGAGCAACTACTTGAAATTGATGGAGCCAGCTCCCTTCTCCAGCAAGCCTGATCATTGCAGCATTCTTGGGCCATTTATTTAACCATTGCTGAACATATATAAATTAAGATCATAAAACAGAAAATAAAAATAACTTAAGAGGAAAAAAATACAAAACTAGAGTTGTGATCAATGAGAAAAAAAATGACTTACATGAATACGGTCACGGAAAACTAGTCCAATTAAGTAAGGGAGGATCATACCAATGGTTGTTCCAACCATTATTATAACAAAGCCAAGTCCATAGCCAAAAATCATCCCAGCCAACCACATGGAAGGGCCAGAAGGAATAAAAAGTACTGGGAATAAAGCCAAAGAAGCAACAAGTACAAGGGCAAGAACTGGACGGCCAAAGGCAGTCGCTTCCCACTCCATGATTGGGTAAAGAATCTACAATGAAAATTTTTGAAAAATGAATCTTCAAAATATGAATTAACAGCAACCATGTGGACTGTAGAATGTAAGCAATTTCACAAGAACTAAAATATTGAGTCTAAGCTTGTTGACAAGAAATAGCAAAAATATCAATATTTAGGTTTATTACATTAAGTCATTTGATGATATGATATTCATTAGTTCTATAAAATGTGACACAAGAATGACATAATTTAATCAATATCAATTAAATCCATGCATGATATATTGACAGCCAAACAACACAGGTATTGGTTAATTTCTGAATATGAATTGCAAAGCCCACATCCCCAGTGAACATACGAAGAAAAGCAACTATGGTACCAAAACAATTGTAAAGCAAGAGTAAGTACCTTTTCAAAAGTAAATGGCACCCCCCATTTTACTATAACAAGACCAAGTACAACAATGACAATGCACCATATAAAGGCTTTCATCCACCACCTGAAAGATTTTAGTCTTGATTCTGCTAGAGGCTGTAGCATTTCAGCTTCAACAGCCCTTGGTTCTTCAGATATGGCAAGTCTAACATATTCACTGTTCCCCCTCACATGATGACCCGAGATTGCATGTTTTTCCAACTCTGCTGATGATTCCGGTGTCATCATTGTGATGCCAACAGACTATAAACAAAACAAGCACAACATTAGCATGAAGATGAGATTGATTTAAAAACCAAAGTGAATAGTTGATTCTACAAACTTAAATCAAGTAGGAACAATCATATGGCATAAGAAAAATTAATATATGTTAAGGGCCAAGACTAGAAATTCTCAAGCCAAACTACAGCCAATTAACATTCACACTATATGACAACAACGAAGAGACATCTAACAACCAAAAAGTGAGACAAGGATGCTTAAGAAGATACTGAATATGAAATCTATCTATATGCAGGTGAAGAATTATGGATGGCTTTGAAAAAGGCTGGAAGTTTTTAGTATGAGATATAGTAGGGTATACTCCAGTTTGCAGATATAACAAGGAGAAAAGAAGCAGAACAAGCTTTAGGAGGTACTACATTATAAAATATGTAGAGACAGCAACACTTTCTCACTATTTACAACAAATAAAACCATGTTATGCCAAAACTGCCACTATTAAACTGTAAGAAACTGCGCACAGACTAAGTGATTCCACAAAAGGCAGGGTCCACAGAATTTTACCAATAAAAAGTAATGTTGGGATACTGTTCAGAAGCTATATAAGCTCCCAAACAAAATAGATTTTACACATATCTGCTGTAAAAAACATCTGAATAAAAGAGACTGTATTGCAAAATATCAACTATTGTAAATAGTCCTAAAATCAATTTTTGTTTTTATTTAACCCCATTTTTTTGTGCAAGGATGATCCTTTGCTTTCACAATTAAAAAAGCCTTAAAGGACTTATTCAAAAACCTTCTATTCTAAGAAGGTATAACCCACAAAAAAAAGTTCAGAACCCTAAAAATCTCAGCACCCAAGCTAGTCCCCTTTTATTTGAAAACCCAAAAAAAAATTAAAAAAAAATTAATCCTAAAGACTTTGAATAATCAAATAACCAACCCATGGCACATGAGAGCTCCAAGGTATTGAAGCCAAAATTCCCTAAAGAAGAGAACTTTACTTAAATGAACTAAGCCACTTCCTTTAAACATTAAACCACCATAAACACCTCTTAAAATAACTTTTTCCACTTCAATAAATTCTAAAATTCAAAAAAATTAAGGCACCTCCCTCTTCAATGATCACAATTAATGAAACAAACCCAAAGTTATTACTTTATCATATTACTTTTTTTCCAATAAAATTTTAAATAAAATAAAATATTCTTATAAACTATGAAACTCACCAGCAGAAAGAAGAAGAAGAATCAGAGTGTATTAAAACAGGCTGAGAGAAGCAAAAGGGTTTCTAACCGCCGCGGAGTTTGGTGGGGTTGGTGGTCGGAGCAAGTCGGCGACCACCTGGACGGTGGCGGGTTGAAACAGCAAGGGAAGAAGTTCAACTCAGAAGCCAACAAAAGAATCAGAAAAAGCTTATACTTTACAAAGTTTCATTTCATTTTCAAAGTTCAAAACAAGGCACCCTTGTCTTCTTATATTTTTATTTTCTATGTTTTTATTTTAATTTTAATTTTGAGTGAGACAGAATTGTGTGGTGGCTTTGCAAAGAAAGCGATTAAAAAAGTGGTTGGAATGGATGGAATGTTCAAAAGTAAGAACAACTGAGGGATTATGCCCTCTAAACATTGGAAAAAGCTTTAGTATTTGTTATTTTAATTTTAAGCCATAACTCTAATGTATATATAACTAGTCAATTCACTTTTTTATATATATTTTTTCTCATTTAAAATTGATTGTTTGAGTATTCTAATTATCATAAATATTCTTCTTTATTATTTAGTTATAAAAATATATATAGATTAAGTATGTTCATATTTTGTATTAACTTTTTTAAAATATATATATATATATATATATATATAATAACATTTTTTATTGAGTGAGTGTTATGCACTAAAATGCATTAGCACTAATATTTAAAATAATACAATATTTGTGGAATAAATTTTGAAGAATTTAATTTACCTAAAATTTTTAATGTAATATATTATTATTGATATATATATATATTAGAATAATTTTTAGTGACTGTTCTATAACATGAGTGTTTTTAATTTTTTTTAATCGGGATATTGTTAGAATTTTTTTTAATTTTTAATTTTTTAATGTATTATTTTAACTTGATTCTTAGATCACATTTTATTTTATATTTTTTGAACATAAAATATCAATTTATTTATCATAAATTTAAAATATAATTTGTATTTTAAAAATATTTCATATAACAAACTTTTTTATAACAATTTTTATGATAAAAAATTATTTATTTATTATAATTTTTAAACTAAAAAATAAATAATTATTTTGTGAAATGCATAAACTAGATGCTAATTAAAAATTATTTTGATTATACGTTTTAAACTCATTATTACAACCACTAATCTAATCATATATAATAATTTAATAATAAATGATATTACACAAAAATTTGCATTATTAGTATATTTTAATTCAATTTAATTTTAATATAAGATTAATATGAATGATTTTAATGTTAATAAAAAATTAATACTATAGTATGATTTTCAAAATAATTATTGGTAAATATTTTTAATGATATCATTGACTATTTATTAACACAATAATATAGATTACACTATCAATATTTTAATATAATTATTTTAAAATTGACTTATCAAGTTTTTGTATATTATAATTTATGTCTCTAGTATAAGATAAAACTAGGAAAAATTTATCAAACCAAGTAATAGGGAAATTCCCTCTTTTAAGTGGAATTTTTAATTCAATTTTTTTTTAAAAGCATTAAAAATAAAACAAAACAATATCTAAATGAAAAGAAAACTCACCTTAAATTATTTGGAGCCATCTACCGGTCAACGCGGTGGTCACGCGCTAAATGAATAGTGAGTTTCATTTATACATAGGAAGGAGCATAGATTTCAAGTACAACAAAGCGCGTGTAAACACTCGTGATGTATTTGTACATAGGAACCTACACTTCAAATTAAAAAAAAAAAAAAAAAAAACAAAATGCAATGTAAGAAAACAAAACCTTATTCTTGTTCTGAACTCATCTAGAAGGTCATGACATGAGGGATTGACTTTTTGACTTTTTCTTTTCTGTCACATTATCTAATATTGTTATGCAACTTGTTGCTGTCCATTTTTATGTGATACATTGGATTATTCGGACTTGAACCCAAAAAGATAAGAAATTAATTACATTTGGTACAAAGTTTTCATTATGAAATAATAGCTTATCAACAGGTTACATCATGAGCTTGACTTTGAGTTTAAAAACATTAGATTTAAAATATGATCCAAATACGGAAAATGCGAATTAATATAAATACTAGCAGGAAAGGAAAAGATTTTAAGATTTTACACTCCAATGTAATTTTAGTTCCTTAACTAGTTAATATTTTAATGGTGTTGGTTAACAAATAAATATTTAGTTTCATAAATACTTAAAAATCAAAGGCAAATATTTACAAAAAGAAAAAATAGAAAGATTTTTATGAAGATATTTAAAATTATATTACTCATTTTTTTTTTATTTACATATTAAGTAATATTTTTTCTTCTTTTCCGTAACCACATTGATTAAGTAGACCCAAGACTAAAATCAGATTTTATTTACTAGTAACTACGGTAATTCATTAAAGAAAAGCATTTGCATCTATGGCATTTGCAAGCATCATTCATATTCGTTTCTAGATTTGCTACAAAATTATAGTTAAACTATTAACAAGATTTTGGTCTAACTCTTAATGATTAATTGTGTATTTGTAAGACAATGAAACATAAATTAATTGGTTAGTTTGTCTCATCAAAAATAAATAATTTCATGTTTTATTAAATATTTATTTGAAATACTAATGATTAGTTAATTTAAATGATATAAATTTGTACATCAATATGTAATTGGTATAAAAAAGCAAAGAGGTTGTCGATCACTCTACCTAAAATCCCATTCCTACGCCAAAACTATTACATAACACCAAGTTCCCCCTACAAGTTATATATTCTCTTTTCTGATTCTTTACACTTATTTATTGTGCACAAAATTAAGTCATGCGTTTCAGAACTTATATGGGTGGAAAACCCCTATATTCTGACTGAACAGTTTATTTTTTCAACTCAAAATCCAATCTACTTTAAATCTTTTTAGTTCACAGCTTTCAAACTGTCCGTCCTTATTTAAAGGTGTAGCCAATGATCAAACTGCATTGTTTCTACTTGGTAATTTCATGACATTAACTAATACAGTAGTTTCTTACCCTTGTCCTTTTTAGCCTAACATCGAAAAGATCAATTACACTCGCACAATTCAACAGTCTCACCATGCAACACACAGACATATCAGTTTTAACAATCTTCTGTAACTATCAGAAAGATCTTAGCCAATGTCTTTGATATCATCCTATATTATGATAGTTTGAACAGTAAGTAGTGAGTTTAGCATGGGAATTGGGACTGCAAAAAGCAACAGCCAAGAAGAATCCCTTACGAGCTACAGAAAGGATTATGCAAATTTGTAGATCTCTTTATTTGCAAAATCAGCTTTCAGTTGATTGAGTGAAATCAGATAAACATGATATTAAACTTACATAAAGAATCAAAGAGAGGAAAATAAAATAGAAACAGAAAACTAATATAAAGAAGAAAAACTAAGCTTACGGACTCTGACCAAAAAATTAGGGCTGTAGCACTCCCTTCATTAGGGATTAAAGAGCTTCCGGAAAGGCCCATCTTTCCTGTCTTTGGCAGCTTCAGTTAGAGCTAAGAACCGCTTGAACCCTGTAGTGGCAGCTCCTCGTCCAAGTGCAGCAGCCCTAGTAAGAACATCCTCTCGCGACGCTATGAGTCCAACAGCAGAGGAACTAGGTACCACAGGAGCTACTGGAGGAGCAGGCACAATTGAAGCTGCAATCTGAGTTTGCTTAATTCCAGGTCCGAGTTTGTTGAAGTCATCAAGAATGCTTTGTTGATCAGCTTTTTTCAGACCCTGAAAATGCAACCCGTAAGTCATCCCAACATGAAGCAAAACTTACAAATCATGCATACAATTGCATCTGAAAAGCCAATGTGATAGCATCCATAAGCAAATTATAACAAGAAATAGCTAATTATAACCTTAAGCTCAAGGATTCGTTGAAATTCCATGGGTGTACCCTCAGGTAGCAATGCACGGTAAGTATCTGCTACAGAATCAACTGGAGAAAGTATAACCTAAAACATGGACATTCACACAAATTTGTCAGAAGGAATTAATTACATTTTTGACTTTGATTGGTATCTAGATAAAAGACTTTTCACAAAAATTTGTCAGAAGGAACTAATTACATGTTTGGCTTTGATTGGTATCTAGATAAAAAACTTTTTCTTTTCCAAAACTCCAATTAGATCTTGATTATGAGATGTTTTAAAAACAACATAAGCTATAACCCAAACACATCAAATTATTTCTATATAATGATTTTTTTAACTGATAAATGAATAACAAACCTTCAAAAGGGCCTCGGCTTTGCTCATCTCACGGCTTACAAACTTGGAATAACTAGCAGCACCTGTTGTCTGTCACAGAAAATAAGCAGCCAGTTAGTGTAATGAGAAAAACCAGTGACACAACAAATTGACAATTAAATATGCAAACAGAAGTATGTCATTTTCACCATTAATTTATTTGACAAGGGAAAGTTCCTACAGATTCTAGACTGCTGGAAGATAATCTTTGGTCATGCAGTGCAATATAGTTCATAAGTAACATTAAATAGCTGGTTGGTCAAGATATTAATTTCATTATTGTTTCCTACTTGGTCTACAAGTAACTATCTAAGGCAAAAAAACTCTTCTCTCGCTATTGTAGGACCCCCACCCCTTAAGTAGAAACCATGTATTGATTGACATCCAAGAATCACTACCACCAGGAAAGTAGATTCTTTAAGCATGGATAGAGTTTAACTAGGAAATAGGGATGATTAACCTGCAAAATCTGAACACTAGTTTCAGTTTTATTCAATTTTGTTTGAATCTAAAATATCAATTTCTAGTCCAGGAAAGTATG
Source organism: Hylodesmum podocarpum (assembly GCA_026586105.1). Classification (NCBI taxonomy): domain Eukaryota; kingdom Viridiplantae; phylum Streptophyta; class Magnoliopsida; order Fabales; family Fabaceae; genus Hylodesmum; species Hylodesmum podocarpum. The sequence goes on along the minus strand of JALJEV010000367.1, from coordinate 2,221,174 downwards.
TGTATTTTATCTTTTAAATTGTCAATCTCAAAAATAGAGCTGGAATTTTTTAAAATGTTTCTTGTAAAAGAGGCATTTGCACAGTCCAGAAAAATGCTAAAAAACCTTGGAGTGGAGAGGTCAGATTAAGAAAGGCAAGAGAAAGAAAGAGGGACAACAGAACAGTAATGCAATGGTGATATTTCTTGCAGTAAATACGATAGAACTACCCAGTTATTATTTAAGCAGTAGAAAGTAGAAACTACTGAGTACAAATCAATATCACCTGTCTACCAAGGGAAGGGACTTCAAGAAGGATTGTCTTTACAGCTTGGGTATCCAAGAGCATCTGCAGATATCAGTTAATTAGCTTATTAACACCATAAATTGGGTTCCAAGAGTACCACGGGAAACAGATTGTATTCAAAATAAAAAATTCAATGATATATATCAATTATACAAAGGCTGTGGGGAACATCATGGACTGTAAAGTCTAAACCCTTCAAGCACAGAAAAGAGATGATGTCACTATTTAATAAAGTACCACTTAAGAGTACGAGTGAAAAAAGTTCAATTTCAAAACTTTCAAGAGTGAAGCCCAGGAGACATCCTTCAAGTAATAACCATCTTCTGAGTTGATGGACAATTTGAAGGGCTCTGATTAAGGTATTGGAAAAACAGATCAGTCATACTTCATTCCTTTTCCCTTTTCCTTTTTGGTATTTAGATTTAGGGTTGTGCCCCTTAGTACTTTCCTCTCCAATAAATTTCTTATTCATAAAAAACAAACCAGCGCGCAAGTATGAACCTGTTAAAGCTATGATTGACCTAAACATTCATGTAACTTATAAAGGAATTTAAAAATGAAAAGAAAAAAGCAGTCAGTACCTGTTGAGCTCCAGTTTCTGATATTTGCTTGCATTTGAAAATGTTAGAATAAAAGCGTGGACCAAGAGACGATGCAAGCTACAGATTAAAATAAGAGAATACTTTTAAAAAAATCAACTACACACCATATGAATTATTACGGATGATTAAATTAACAAACTATTAGGAGATGTTATCAAGAATAAATTTCAGAAGACATTTCTGAAACAGAAATGAAGATGAACGTGAAATAATAGAATGACATATTCAATAGAAAAAATTATTAAAAAAATGTATACTTTATTAGTTGTAAAACTGTAATAGTTATGCTAGAGAAAAAAAAACTGTCCTTAATACCAGCTTTGATTTCAAAAACTATAGTTTTATGCATTTAATCCATTTCGTAGTCAAGCACCTTGTCCAGAAAGAACTGAAAGTAGACAGGTGAAAGAAGACTTCCAAGTGCAGGAATGCTAGTGGTTAGGATCAAATTTATGGCATTAACATACCTGCAAGAAAATTGTACAGTTAAACTAATGAACTTTGTCAGGAATGATAATCTTTTGTTCAATCTTATTAAGGAATTCAACTTACTCTGATTGATCCCCAACACTCTCAAGGGTACCCCAAGGGACGCGTGTCATTGCTGCCATTTCAATGTCAAATTTAGTCTCCAGGCCATGCACTAAGGTCACCAATGATTTTGTTATAACAGCTGAGAACTCGTCCTGTATAATTGCATAGCTCTGTTAGAACGAGAGCTGTAGAACGAAAGGAAAAACATCATTTCCTAATAGAGAAGGCATTAATACCTGCACTTCAGACATATCCACCCCATCTGCGAATTGAGGGTCAATTATTTTAGAAACACTTTCAGCCAGTTCACCAGCCTATTGCGTAAAAAGCTTAGTTAGCAAATTGGGCATTTACTCATTATCAACTGAATGAAAAAAAATGTCAAAGAAACTAACTAACCGTTTTGTGGCAATATTCAGCTGAATTTACAATGTAGCAAATCACTCTTTCATCCCTATCAGATGTCTGTTGAACATATCAAAGATTAAAAACAAACAAAGAAAGCTGTTTGACAGCATGAACTACTATGAAAAACCAATTCCTTTGAAGATACCTTTATTTGTCCATCCATGCCTGTGGCTGCAGCAACAATTCCAGCACCCCCTTTTGGGAGTCTAGCAAAGAGCTTTGTAGCATACGCTTTAAGAACTCTTTGGAAAACCTAAGATTGAAAAGGGAATAAAATCATAATATTAAGCCTACTGTTGTAAACTCTTTGTTCATTACAATCCAGTATGCACCGCAACTAAAAACCAATTTGCTTTCAGCCACAAAGTTAAATAATATTCTTTTTCATACTTTAAAACTTAAACACTACTGCCAAACATGACATATTGTATTATTAACTCTTCTGCCACATTTCGCTATACTTAATACATTACATAAGCTACAACCAGCAACTCTTAGATAAGATGTGGAACAAATATTTTTATGTCATCACTAAATTATATTGAACACTTTTCCTTTTAAATACATGCAGTTTAACCTGAAATCAGCCACGACTCATCCTCCAGAGACCAAAGAATTCACTCTTTTTGTTCTCTCTCTCTCTCTCTCTATTTTTAAAGGGAAGAAACTTCATTAAAAGAAGATATAAATTATGTAGGAGGAAAATAATTTATAATATATTATTCTAAACAAATAAAAGAAAAAAGAAGCAAAAAACAGCAAAGAAACCAATCTCATCAGCCCCATTATGCTCTTTTCTGTCAAAAAATTCTCTGAACATCCAGAGCATACTCTTGACTAACATTAACAACAAAAAAAGAAAATAACTTCGAATCAAACTGAAATGTCACAAACTACACTACCATGTTAAGCTTTATTAAGAAGATGCCTACTGTTGTGCTTCATTATAAATGAGTAGCAGAAGCTAATTTATAACTGTTGTCTAACTGACTTTTTTATTTTAGTAGTGTCCTGACTTCTATGAGTCCCATGAATTGAGTTAAAAGCCACCATCTTTAACAGAGTTCGACGAATTTTCATCCTTGAGAGTTCACAGAATTCTCAAACTTGAGTCAACACAACCCATATCAGCATTAGATGGAAATCATGGAACCCTCCAATTTTTGTAAGCAAGGATTTTTTTTCCATTATTAAAGAAGTTGGCTTGATTCAAGTAAATAAGTTGACACAGACAATAGCAAGAAATTCTAATTTGATTTCAATAAACATTCCGAGCAATTGCCCACAATTTGAACACATGATTAAAAACAACTACCAAGAAAAGGAAAAGGAAAAGGAAAAAGGGGAAACGAAGTTAAAGGTTATGCATCATCATTTCTTATATAAAATTGAAATATTAACTCTATAATTAAGGAATTTACCTTGAACAGATTGTATAATGTCTGGTTCTTTGTTAAAGCACTGCATCTCTTCAAGCTTCTCTTGATTATAAGAAACAACTATGTAGCAGCATGACAGAAAGCAACCAAGTAAGCACAAAACATAAGAACAAGTGAGAGTAAAAATTAAAAAGGGAGACAAAAGATTTAAGCTATCTAGCCAGATTACTCTTTAACAACAGTTAATCAGATACCACCTATAAGAACTTCCAAGAGCTCACAAGACAGGAAATGACATAGAGAGGCAAGTTACTCTACTCTGTAACAAAACCTTTTAAGAGATCAAGGGACTCACCTGCATGCTACTGGATAAAACACTACTCTGACTTCCCTCCTCAATATCCCATGTCTCTTCCTATAGTGTATGAAATATTTAATCAAGATGAAAAAATATAATCGGAAGTAAATCACAGAGCATACATCTAAAAGGTGACAAATTACCTGAACAAGTTTCTCCAGACTTTCCATTAGTGTCTTCTCTTCCAACTCTACATATACTTGTAAGTGAGGTTCAAAGCAAGATGAAATAATTCCACGGAAATTGAACTGTCCAAACAATCCAAACATTAGCGAGGTCTTGTTTAACCGAAACAAGCAAAAGGGAATAAAATGAGAAAACCTCTAAGAAAGTCATAACTACAACCAAAAATATAGAAAACACCTAAGTGGTTTTTTTTTACATTAACCTCATGGGAAGACAAACCTAAAAGGTTAACCCTAAAGCATTTATATCATTATGATACCTCAGAAACCACAACGGTAAATAGATGTACTAATCTACAAAATCAGTTATATATGTCAGAAAATAGCCAAATGAGATCATACCCCAGCTCCAGGTACTGCCAAATCTTTACTTCCATCTTTTTCCTATTTATACAAAATTGAAACTTGATGGTCATTTCATAACTACAATTTTAAAAAGAGAAAAAATAAAAAGTTTAAGAATAACTGCTGTAAACTTTAGCAATTTATAATACATACTTCATTGTCTCCCCCTTGATGTGCAGCAAGCTTTTTCTCATACTTTTTCCGAATATCCAAGACATTACTACTAGAATTATTCCCTCTACCTATTTCTTCAATCTCATTTGCAATCTCTCTGTTTTGAGTGCCTCCACCAAATTTCTCAGCCAATTCATCCTCAAACTCTAAAGTTCTTTGCAAAGCCTGCAAAATATTGACAAATAAAACACCAAAATAACAAATAAAAATCAAAGTTTTTCCATCTTAAATACAAGATTGACACCTTATGCATTGTAATCTACATCCCGGTAATAGCACAAGAACATCGACCTACAGTTATTTTGTAATTTAAAATCCCTGGGAAAGGGAAATAGTGACAAAGAAATGTAACTTAAAATCATGTTAAGTAATTATTATAACAACATTGCCAGTATTTCATTATTTAATGGCTTACCAATAACAAGGTTCCAACATCTGGCTTTTCCTTTAGATTAGCAAGAATGTCCTCAAGTTGTTTCCTGTAAAAAAAAGTATCATAAACACAATAATATTTTTGTATACAATAACCCTAAACTGAGTTTAGTACATATGAAAAGACATGATATTCTGCAAAATGCTTAATCACAATTTTTTTGCAAAACCATACCACATGAAATATACAACAAAAACATCTGACAATTTGCCAATCAATTAAATTTGATGTTGGAAATTCAAAATCAAACATATGGGAAAATGAAGTCTATGTAGCATTCCAAACTGCAGTAAAAAAATTATTCATATTCAATAAATTAAAATGTCATTTTGCAACAAACTAGAAGTAACCGTGTTATACTATGGCCATGGTTTCTTTTAATGGAGAAGGTGTGGAAGATCCATTGTTAAATAACATATATTAAGATGAATAAATAACATACCTTGTCTTCTTGCAAAATAAGATACAGAGCCGATATGAAACATGCCATGAAGTTGGAAAGATTTTCCAAATTTCTTCATTTGATCTCATTCGGCGCTTAATCCATGCATATCTTCGTTCAGTTTTATCCAACTTTGCAAGTTCTAAAAGATTTGGAAAAAAAATTAAAAACCTCATATAGACATTTGGCAAGAACTCGGTGAATAAACTAACAAAAAATTAATGTAGTAGATAAATGAAACATACCAGCTCCTTCAAAAATTTGCTCATATGAAGTAAGCTCCCTACTGCAGAAATTATTTACCAATTCTTCCCTTACAGAAGGCTCTAATGCATCAACAACCAGGCATGCATCAGACAACTGCTGTAGCAAATTAGTTTCTTCTGTCTCCTTTCCGGTACCTAAGCTGAGACAAAAACAGAAAATTGAGGAAGCCAGTTAATAACATGTCATAAAACAAAATATAAGATAAAACATATAGACGAGCAATCTAAATGAACATTGTACATGCAATTTACATTTTAGCACCCATAGAGATTTCCAAACAGAGAAGAAGATGGAAATCAGTAAGAAAAATATACCTAGAAAAATCAGAAAACACATGTGACTTGAGTATTTGCTTGATATTCTTAAACTTCTCCCTCAGTTCTAAGATCTTTGGAATATCCCTATAGGCCTCAAAGTGACTACATAACTGGTTCACTGCCTGAAATACAAGATGACAGTATCAATAAACTGACAGATAAACAAAAACAAGTTGAGTTTATACATTAGTTAGTTAGTTAAAATAATAAGCATTAGTGTCTACACGAGATCGATGAAAAGTAAGGATTCCATGCATGATCAGATACTAAGGAGCAAATGCAACTGAAGTAGATCTGTAGAATATATAGCATGTGTTTGAGCAAGTTTTTGCACTTTGCAGCAAGTTTAGGAACCACTTTTTCTGGAGAAATAAAGAAATAACCACATCTTTATTCAAAAGTCAAAAACTCTTTCAGTAAGCAGGCAAAAATAAGTGACATTTCCTCCATATAAGTTGGAACCAAATACACAATTGATAGTAGATGATCTTAATTTTGAAAAAATTATTTTGGTTAAAATTGAATTTAAAGTGAAATGGTTTACGTTTGAAAACATAAACCAAAAGTTCTTATACACATGTTTAATAATGACGGAATCCAATGGTAAGCTGCAGACACGTGTTTAGCTGCTGCATTCACACACATAGTAGCCTATTCAGTTACAACGATCAAATCATATCCCACCAGTTGCAGATACAGTAACTTATTCAGAACAAAACATGGAGTGGATTGCTATTAGAAAATCAAACAGTAAATTTAATGAGATTTCATTACCAGAGTTGGAACATCCAAAACCTATTTGTGCCCCCCCCCCCCCTTCCCCCAAGAAAAAAGCCTAATTGTTATACATCTCAAGGGAATCTATTGGGATGAGCAACATTAAGAACCTTCCTAGATTAATATTTATATGCATTACCCACTCCTTTTCTTTTGATTAAGATGAATAATGAATTACCTACGTAATGTGAAAAGATGTTAAAAGACTCCTTTGCAGAGAATGCACTGTATTGAATGACTTAAGTTTTCACAAAAATTCTCCCAATAATTCCCAACATAATATCTAGGGTGATGAAGATGGGTTCTCATAAATCACTATAACTTAATTCCCTTTTCAATGCAAAATGTAAATGCTATTAGACTCGAGCAATGATCCTTTAAAATTTCTTTAGGGAACTAATTTTCCCTCTTCCCAATTGAACTAAATGTAGATCAAGAATAATCCAATACCAAATTGATGTAGAATGGGAAGAGGAACCAAGGAAAGATATAAAAACATAATCAAACCAATGAAAGCTTAAAAGTTAAAACCCTAAGATCACATGCTTTGCAGAGGTCACTGAAAGTCTCAAAACACTGGGACAAACAACTCAAACTTAAGAATAAAGTAACTATAACAGAAATGGAAAATAAATTTCAAACAGCAGTGGTAACAGATGAGCTAGGATCTAAATGACAAACTGTATAGTCCTAGACAGCTAAATATCTAACACAACCAAACCCCAACTACAAGCTTCAATACAAATACATCACAAACTAACACAATAATCATAAATATCACTAGTTAATCATACACATGCAGACAATGCAGTAAACAACAGTTTTTCAAAAATGCTGTAAAGACAGATTGGATACCTCCAGCTGTGCAGCTGCCTCTTTATATTGACGCTTTGAAGCCATGACTTGAAGCTGTTCAACAGCAGAGACTGCCATATAATGGGTAAGCTTGTTGAAGTAAAAGATCAAAAATGTCTATGCATCTAAAAATCTACAAAGCATGCAACAAACCTGTAGAATATCGATGGACCATTTTGCAGTTGTAAGCTAAACTTGTAACAAACTTTTTTTAAATGATTTACATCAGAAAAATAGTCTAATGGTTTATTCAGTGTCGATGTTACTAAGACTAAGACAGAAATGCAAGCACAGTTGCAACATGGTAGTTGTTTGTTGCAATTGATAATGGAGGATTACACTGTGTTTACATGCTTATGACAAAATAATGTAAAACACTCTATAAGCAAATTTGGTTACATGATCCAAAACTATGTCTAGCAGGATGATAAATTTAACCAAACCAATGCCCTCTCTAGTCACATAAAAAAGCTCACAAGTCAGCCTTTTTTTTTTCTTTTTGTAATTTACAGACTATGCACGCTTGCTATTGACTGCTATATTCCACATAAACAGAATTACACAATATCTATTTGTTTCACAAAAGAACTACACTAGCACAAGTTGATTAACATCTCTAACAAACCACACCTGTAGAAAGTTCAATTTCTCAAATGGCAATCAAAGCAACTTAAGTACTACAAATAAGTAAACATTTTACTTTCATTATTTCACCAAAAAATAAAAGATGGAAAAACAAGATTTACCAAGCATTGTAAGCCGATGAAGTGCTGTAATTGTGGTAGTTATATGCTTCTTCGCAAAGTCAAGTTTCTTAATGTCACGGCATATTTCTTGAACCATTGTTTCACTCTGAACAGCTTTAGTTTTAATCTCTCGGATCTTATACATTAACTCCTACATTTACAAAACCACAAGCCACTGAAGCAGATAAAACGCATGCAACGCAACACAAACGCTGAAGCAAGAAACTAAACAAGTTCACACGCGCACATACCTCGACGGCACGTGTGGCAGCAGCGAGATCTTCCTTCGCCTTAGTTCCTGAATTGCTCTGAAATCAAAGAATCGAAGCAATCAGAGAGCGAAAAATCAAATCCAAATTACGCAACATTAATTGAAGACATTCCAACACCTGTTGGCGAACAGCGGCGAGAATTCCGGCATCGACCGTGCGAATCTCGTTCTGGATTTTCTGCATCAACGGCTCCACGCCAGATAGTGACGCCTCTGCATAATAATGATACGCAAATTTTTTAGAAGCGTTAAGTTTGGATTAACGATTGCGATATAGATTCAGATTTGTGATGTACCGTTGGGGAACATCTGGTTGATGTACTCGAGAGCGCTTGACTTGTCCATTGATGAGAGTGAGAATAATCAAAAGAAGTATGAACGGTGATGATGATGATGTTCGGATCTCTAAATTCGCGTGTTCAGCACCATCTATGCTCTTCGATTCTTCGCGGATCGAATTGCAGAGGTGTCTGCAATGGCGCCAGTGCTTACTCTTCGTTTTTCATCTTCTTCAACCTTCGCACACTGCTCTTTAATATATCAAAACTCGGAGGACTCGTAATGAAAATTTCGTTCAAAATATAAATATTCTGTATATATGTTAAAAAGAAGGAAAACACACTACAACATATACACAATCTAACTACTGTCCATTTTTAGCAAAAGTAACCATTTGTGATTAATAACTAATGATTTATTGATTATAACTTATTTATTCTAATTAATAATAATATATACTCTAAGATTATATTAGAAATCATTTTAGTCAATAATAGTATTAAGTTTTTGCTATTGTTTAATCAAAAAATTAACATTAACCTATTGCATAAAGGACATGTCACATGTTATTTTTATTTCAAATTTTAGGCTGAGTTTTATTGAGAAGGGGTATCAATCCCAATCCATATCTAATCTGCCATTTTTAATGAAATAAATTAAGTTTTTTTTCTTAAAAAAAGACTGTCATTTTAAAGAAAATACGAAAACTCATGGATAATTGATTGTGGGAGTTTTTTTTTTTAAAAAATAAAAATGCATTTAAGTTTAGTTTAAAATATAACATAGCCGAATATTTATCTTGATTAAAGTCATTCACTAGTTCAATAAGAAGTTAGGTGAAGTTATTGAGTGAGTCCAAAAAAATAATTTTTTAGAACACTTTTATATATCAATTATAATCATAAACAAGGTAGAAAATTTACGTAAACATATATCTTTTTTACATTAGTTGTATAGGAATCAACGACTTTACTAAACACGAATTCATTTTGATGAATTATTTCTACCTGAATCTAAATCAATAAATTGAAATTCAATTAAACTCTCAAAAGTCAATTACCTAAGACTCACATTGCTCAAGTAAGAAATTTCTTCCTCTTCATCCTATTTCTGTCATGTGGAACAAAATCAGAGAAAATATTTTTTAAATAATACCTGCGTGATTTTATTAAATTAAAAAATAGAGTTCCTTTGAGTGACAACTTAAGGTGTTTATTAATTTATAGTATACTTTTTATTGAAATAGATCAGAAGAAAAAACTTACAAGATTCATAAGTTGTCTTACAATAGTCAAGTTGTCTTACAATAATTTTTTTTTAAAAAAAAAACTGACTTACAATAGTTAAGCTAATATAGCGTATAGTGTTTTGGCTAAATAATAAACTTTGAGATGTGCATAAGCTGTATATGATTGGACCTACTAAAGTGAGTTAGTTTGCACTTGATGGATGATGGTACTAAATTGTTACTCTTAATTTACATATTGACTTCATCGTTAGAACTCCTTCCATCTTATTTGTGGAACCAACATCCTCATCTTCAGCAAAAGCAATTCGATTGCCTTTAGAACTCCTGTTTCATTTACCTAATGCGTTGCTCTTCATTTGATATTATAGCAGTGCAATTACGGCTGTACTTGGAACCTAGATGCCTGTTTGCAATACCTAAAGGAAACAATTCATCTTTGTGGTCATGTCTCTACTTTGATTCAAGTCCTATTCCAAGAGCATTAGATGTAATATTTCTCCATTTCTAATTGGTAGGTGATATTGCCTTGGTAAATTCCCCTGCACAGTTCAAGGCCACATGTTAGTTGCAAATTTGTAATTATCAATACCACAAGCTAACAAATGTATAAATAATACACAAAGAACAATAATTACATATCTGAAAATGCTATTGATGATGAATTGATCATGAATCAAATCATATAAACCACTTCTTACCAGTTAGGGGAACGGTTAGATGAGATGTTTTGGAGGAATAGGAAAAGAGATACTTACCAGTTAAATTGTTGTCAAAAAACCAACACTAACCAATGATCTAAAAGAATGAGGGGTACATACGCATAACACACTACCTTTGTGTGCAGGCAAAGTCAGGATAATGTAGCTACTTGGTGCTTTGATCTCTGCAAGCAAATCAGAAATCACCATAATAGCAGTAAAGCCCCCACTTGTTAGTTATCTAGTTGAACCATCAAGCAGATAGTGATCTGGCATGTTGATTAAAACCCGGAACATTGATCCAGCTATTCCCAGCTTCCTTGACCAACCCTTTTGTCTTCATGATTCTTCTCAGTTCATCAACACAATCCCACCTGCCAATGGTTGCATAAAAGTTTGATACAAGCACAATAAAGCTAGCATTATTGGGTTCCAACTGCAAGAGACGTTTTGCAGCCAATTCACCCCTTTCAACATCTTGATTGAGACTGCAAGCATTCAACAGTGCCACCCATACTCCCGCAGTAGGCCTAATACTCTTCTCAACCATATTGTGATATGCAGACCATACCTCTTCTATATTACCTGCTCTCCCTAAGATATCTATATAGCAAGCATAGTGCTCCGAATCTGGTCCAAGACCATACTTCTCCCTCAACAATTTGAAACATTTTTTCCCTTCCTCCACCAGTCCAGAGTGACCACAAGCCGATAACACCGACAAAAAAGTCACAGAATTCGGCAACACCTTACTCCCATCCTCCCTCATCTTCTGAAACAGCTCAACAGCTTCATTCCCTTGCCCATGTCTTCCATATGCATCAATCATACAAGTCCAGGAAATCACATCCTTCTCACAAATTCTATCAAACAACAGTCTGGCATGCGAAACCTTCCCACATTTGGCATACATATCTAACAAGGTATTGCACAGTTGAGTGTCAAGAGTAAAACCCCAACGAACCGCAACACAATGAATCTGCTTCCCCACCCACAAATCCAAATTCTCCGAGCACCCAACCAAAGCACTGGTAAGTGCAACAGCATTAGGCTTCACCAAGCGCATAACTCTAAAAGCTTCACAATATCTCCTATTCCTAACACACCCAGAAACCATGGAATTATACATCATATCATCCTTCCAACCCTTGAAACCATAAAAAACTTTCAAAGCATCATCAAGACACCCAACACTAGAGTAAAAATCAACAAGAGCAGTGCTCAAAACAACCAAGTCACGCCCCATACACAGAACCAAACCATGAACCTGTCTACCAAGCTCCAACGCCTTCAAAGGAGCGCAACATTTCAACGCGGAACACAAAGTAAACTCATTAACCTGAACATTCTCCCTCCCCATTTGTTTGACAACCGCAACACCCTGAACAGGACGATCACAGCGCAAAAAACACGAAAGCAGAGCATTCCAAGCAACAACATCTCTATGAACCATTTCATCAAACACTTGAACTGCATCATCCAAAGTCCCACACCGCGAGTACATGTCCAACAAGGAAGTTTTCGCGACGGTTCCGGAATCAGCACCGGTTTTAAGCATTTGAGCATGGACTTGTGTACCGAGTAGAGAAACATGTAAGAGAGATGAAGCACGCAAAACAGAGGTGAAGGTGTAAGCGTCGAGGTCGGAACGCCGGCGGCGGAGAGAGCGGAAGAGTGTCCACGCGGAGAGAGGGTCACCTCGGCGAACGTGAGAGGCGATCTCTGAGTTGATTTGAGAAATGTGTGAAGAATGATTGAGAATAGAGATCAAGTTTGAAGAATGTGTTTCATTCGTTCTCTGTTTCAGCTTCGCCAACATCTTCTAATACAACAAAACCTTAATCCAGTTAAAGAAAAGTCAAAAGTCAAAGTTATAATACGTGGTTAAATTTTTTTTATTTTTTCAAATTTTCAATTTTCCTATTTTATTTATTAATTTATTAATATTGAGTGCAAATGGCGGAGTCCAAGAGGTAAAGAAGAGTGGAGAAACAGAATTGAACAGAGAGAGAATCTAAACAAAACGGAGTTAGGAACGAACATCATTCTCTTCTGATTCGTCAACAACTCAACGATCTAATTGCAATCGGAAGCAATCATCAGTTGCTTCCGGTAACAACCACAATGGGCTCCGACAACGAGATTTCGCCGGCGGACGCCATCATTCACAAGACTCCCGGCAAGGACCAGCAAGCTGCCGGAGTCGGAATCCTTCTACAGATCATGATGCTTGTGCTCTCCTTCGTCCTCGGCCATGTTCTCCGTCGCAAGAAGGTTTATATAATCCCCGAAGCTAGTGCTTCTCTTCTCATAGGTACCATTTCTTTCTTCCCTCTCTCTCTCTTTTAACTCTTTCTTCTGTTGTTTTCTAACCTAATTTTCACTATTTAGGGTTAATTGTTGGAATACTCGCTAACATTTCAGACACAGAGACTAGTATCAGGTTGTTTTCAATCTTTTATCATTCAATGGCCTTCACTGTGTTGTTTAGTTGTTTATTTATTTGAGTTTGTTGGTGGAACTTATTACATTTGGATTGTGGATTCTCTACAGGGGCTGGTTCAATTTTCACGAGGAATTTTTCTTCCTGTTCCTGTTGCCTCCTATCATATTATATCCTTCATTGATCAACAGTTATTTATTTAAGTTTTTAATCTGTTTATTTGATTCATGTCTTCTGGTTACACTATCATGTTTTTTTCTTGACTCCTTGTGCTACCCAGTCTGGGTTCAGTCTCGCACCTGTGAGTTCCTCCACTGTTTTCTGTTTATTGGATGTGTATTTTGTTATTTTTATTAATGATGTGATTCTTTTGCAGAAACCATTTTTCTCAAATTTTGGAGCAATTGTCACGTTTGCTATATTTGGTACCTTTATAGCTTCAATTGTAACGGGTATCTTGGTGTAAGTTTTTTTTACCTCCCTTGTTGAATTTGTTATTTTATGCTTGGTATACACGCTTCATTATGGTGAATTAGTTATCAATTTTGGATAGTGGTGCATAGTGGACAACTTTGCAAACACTAGTGAGACAGGGCGGCACTTTGTTATCAAATTCTTGAGTTAACTCAAAGACTTTTGTGAGATTACAATTCTAGATAAATAAAACGATTAAATTTGCTGTCGAACTGTTTTTTGCAACAACTTAAGTAAATTCATTAAGCTCCTTACTTGCATTTTGAGTCAAGCCGTGAATCCGTCATTGAGATTGCATGTAATTTTTGTCTTTTCTTGCCTTGACCTCACAAATTCAAGATAAATTTGCAATTTATGCACACAATCATCATTAACCTAATAGCTCTAGGGGTGAAAATGGGTTTCTGAAAGCTATATCATGGTAGCGCTGCTATAATGCAAAATAACGATATTTTGGCGCTATTGTGGCCGCAATGGCCACTATTGGAAACCGCTCCCTATTTGAATCCCATAGCAGTCTAGGGCCAATCCACTATAGCGTGCTATTGACTATTCAGATATTTCAATTCATTGATTATTGTTTGTTCTCTATGTTGCAGGTATCTTGGTGGCTTGCTCTTTCTAATGTATAGGCTACCTTTGGTTGAGTGCCTGATGTTTGGTGCTCTTATATCAGCTACAGATCCTGTCACTGTTTTGTCCATATTTCAGGTGATTTACCACTATATTTTTGTAATTCTTCCATTTATACCTTTCTGTTAGTCCATAGTCCATTCACGTTTTCATACATCCACAATTATGATCCATAATGTCCCTGAACCAAATATGCATGTCCTATACAAAGGCTGTGGCACATCAATAGATGGGATTGACTAGTTTCTCCTGTATCTTCTTGTTTGTTGCTCGTGTTTCTTTCTTTTTCATACAAGTTGAAGCTTTTTGCTATAATGACAAAAAAAATTACAGTATAGACTATAAGAGCATACTTTGGTTAACTATGTATCTAACAAGAAAAATAACATAAAGCCTTAGTTGAGAGAATTCCAAGTTTTACAAATATTTAATATTGTACATCTTCAACTCATGAAGAATTGAATGAAATGGCTAAGTTATGAATTACATTAGGGGTTTGTGTTTTCCTATTTTCTATCTGAGCTTGTCTTTTGTCATCCTTGATGATTGTTTCAACTATTATATGTATGATAAATATATATTATCTGATCTATTCCGTTTCTGACTAGGAATTCACCTTCCTTATTTGCAGGAGCTGGGCACAGATGTCAATCTATATGCCTTGGTTTTTGGAGAATCTGTTTTGAATGATGCTGTATGTGTCTGTCGCTGGAGAATCTACACACTTTTTTTTTAACACTGTAGTGCATATATGGTTTAAAGATGGATAGTGCTAATTGGCTGATCTTTTTCTTTACTTTTCTCACATTCTATTTGTTATTACTTTTGTCTTAACCTCCCTCTTGCGTTATCGGCAGATGGCAATTTCTTTATACAGGTACGTGAACTTCTAAAGTATATGATTAGCCCAATATCATTAAGGTTCTTTTTTAACTTAAGCATGTAATTTGCAGGACAATGTCATCAGTTAAAGCTCATCCATCTGGACAGAATTTATTCATGGTGGTTGTTCGATTTTTGGAAACTTTTGTAGGGTCAATGTCTGCAGGTCAGTCGTTTACATAATGCTGTCTTTAGGTTGTCTTGAGGGGGATGGACGAGCCTCACTAAAGAATTTGTTTTATTTTATTAACTTAGCATCATAGGTTCTATTCTATATTGTTATAATTTATGAATTGTTACATTTTAGTATTCCTAAGTTGTGATTCTTTTTGTGGTTCTTCAGGTGTTGGAGTTGGATTTATATCTGCTTTGATATCCTTTTAAATCCATTCTTGGCCTATATATTTGTAGTATACATCTTTTCAGATTTCAAAGTCAATTTATTGTTAAACCTTGACTATCAGAACCTATTTAAGTATGCAGGACTGGATATTGACAAGTAAGTATTTAATATTAGTTTTTTTGGGGTGATTTCTCATTTGATTATTACATCATGTTTGGAAAATACTGAATTGAAAAATTTTACGGTTCCATCCAGCTTGCAGAATTTGGAGAGCTGTCTTTTTGTTCTTTTCCCATATTTCTCGTAAGATGTCTTCTTGACCATTTCTTCATAACTTATGCAAGTTCTTCTTCTATTCATGATGCGAATCAATATAAAAACAATTTTTTTTCAGGTACATGCTTGCTGAAGGCCTTGGTCTGTCTGGTATTGTATCGATACTGTTCACAGGAATAGTAAGTGCATATTATGTTATATTATATTATATATATAAATATATATATATATAAAACATATATTCCGTGTTATTTTATCCATGTCAAGACATCTTTTTGAGTATTTTCATGTTTTGTTTTAGGTCATGAAGCATTATACTTATTCCAATTTGTCACAAAGTTCTCAAAGATTTGCCTCTGCTTTTTTCGAGTTAATATCATCTTTAGCTGAAACATTTGTGTAAGGCGGATTTCATTTGCAGTATTTACCCTATTGCATCTAAACATTTTCTCTTAGTGATACATGTGTACCTTTTGTCTTATGTTGTACAGATTTATATACATGGGCTTTGATATTGCTATGGAGCAACATAGCTGGTCACATGTTGGATTTATATTCTTCTCCATTGTATCCTTTTTTGGCCCATGAATTTGAAGTGTTGTGATTTATATTAGTGTAGCATTTTATGTTCTTCTTGGTGCTCTTAGCCTCTTCCTTAACTCGTATAATCACCACTTCAGTTATTCATTGGAATTGCAAGGTATTTATACCAATTTCTATCATTTTAAGTCTTTGATTACTATGGCACATACACTCATTTCTGGCATTTTGGATAGTTTCTTTACAGTATAAAGATTTGCATGCACTTTAGACATTTATGTTTTACTTTTGATTTTCCTCTTGTATTCTAAATTGTTGAGTCACTTCATGCAGGGCAGCAAATGTCTTCTCTTGTGCTTATTTAGTCAATCTAGTTAGACCCTCTCATCGAAAGATACCTCCAAAACATCAGAAGGCACTTTGGTATAGTGGTAAGGAATTAAACAACACTTACTGTGAAAGGTTGACTAGTTCTGTCAATTAAACAAACTGCACCTTTGGGATATTCTATAATGCCATGCCTAAGTTTTGCACTTTGTGCATATTTACAGGACTTCGAGGAGCAATGGCATTTGCACTTGCTTTGCAATCAGTTCATGATCTTCCAGAAGGACATGGACAGACCATCTTTACTGCAACTACCGCAATAGTTGTTTTGACGGTAGGCATGCTCTTGTGCATTAGTTAATCTAATCATTATGAAAAAAATAATACGGTGCTGGTGCTAGTGTAAGGGACTTGACTTTGTCATATATCCTGTAAATTGTAGATATTATTTTCATACACAGTGCCAATAAAAGCAAAATCTAAGCGTAGGGTAGATGAGAATGTTGAGGTGGATGAGTAACAATAAAACTGGAACACATCAATTCAGGAGAAAGTTGGAGTAACTCATATCTACTGAAAGTTTTGTCCTATTAATATATTTTTCTAATTTGGAGTAACTCATCGAAATTTATGTCACGTTTTCTTTAATTGTTATCCTTGAGCAGTGATTTCAGTATGGAACTTTATTTGTTTCAGGTATTGCTGATTGGTGGTTCAACAGGCACCATGCTGGAAGCTCTAGATGTTGTAGGTGGAGACAATGATAGCCCTCTGGCTTCAATTGGTACCATCACAGTAAGTTTTACGATAAAGAATGCCATTTAAGGACTTACATTTGTGTATTCTACTTCTACGGTTTCTTGTATATCTTTTACCTTGAAATTTGCATATGGAAGCAACACCCATCATTAATATTTGGAAGATGAATTACCAAATACAAATATGATCTCTGCTTAAAATTTATCTTTAGCGAGCATGCTTATACAAGTTTAAGAGATGTTGTTACTTGTTATGTGGGCTCATTGTTGGATGTTTGAAAAAAAAAGAAGTAAACTATAACAAACATGCATTGCTTTATATTGAAGGGAAAAAACTTCTGTTACATATGGTCACTCACATCACAAATGAGAAAATGTTTTGTGGTTGTTTAATTTATTCTATTCTTGTTTAATTTGAAACTTTGTTTACATGTTCTTCTTCTTATCTTATAGTATAACCTGGATTCATTTGTAGTAGCTTGGCATTATAATATAATGTAACTTCTATTGTCATGCATATTTCATTTTGGTTTAGTCATTAGTGATAGTTATGCAGGATGAAGCTCTTTTGCTTTCTTTAATAGCAGAAGCATTCAGGAAGGGTCTTCTGCTTGACTAAGTCTGAGATATGGGTGGATCTAGTTTGTAACTTTGTATAAAAAAAACCCTTTTTTCTTTGGGGAAAACTGTTTTTTGGTATAGATAATTTGCTTCTATTTGATGTAGAAAGAAGTGGAAGCACGCAATTGAACTAATGATTATGTTTTTGAATTGCATCTAAATTTAATGCCATTGACCAATCGATTAGAGAGAGAAAGAGAGAAAGTCCAAGCCCAAGAAGTAGAGGCTAATAGAATTTTACATGCCAAATATGCCCAACCAAGTAGTAAGTGTTTGATATAATTATCCCATGATCTGCTGATGGCTGGGTAAAACATGCTTCAATAACATGTGATTTTGAATTTTAAGAACCCATGTCCTGTTAATGGATAATACTTAGCTGAATGAATATATTAATATGTTTCTATATGATTCGCTTTCAACTAATATATATATTTCTTTTGTTTTCAAGAATTTCGATGGAAACAATGGTTATATTGCTCCTCCTTACAATGAAGAATCTTCCTCAGGGAACAAAATCAAGATGAAGCTAAAAGAATTTCACAAGACGTATTGTCCATGTTCAGAAACTGCAAATATGTTATATACTTCATGAAATTCCCAATCTAATTTCTCTTTGCTTCTTCACTGCAGTGCCGGATCTTTTACGGCCTTAGATAAAAACTACCTCACCCCATTCTTTACAAGTCAAAATGGAGATGAAGATGATGATGATGAAGGTAAGTTTGATTGTAAGTTTTAATTAAAATTGTCATTTTCACTGAGGAATTGATGAAGTGAGTAGGTATATGACAAATTTCAAAAATCATGGCTACAAAATTACATGTAAAATTGATATAAAATAAAAATATTAAATCACGAGAGAATTTGTGTTTGAAAAAAGATCATTTAATCATTGTAGGCATAATAAAATGCTACTTTTATTATTTTTAAATGTTATTGTGAATTAATTTTGTTTTGACGTTGTTTTACTGCAATTTGTTGTTCTTGGTCTTAACAGCCGAGCCTTTTACTTCTACAAGAGAAGGATTTCATGGTCAGAACCGTTATTCATCATGATTCGTTCCAAACAACATACATACTGAATGGTTTAGAATTCATCTGTACATAAATTCCATCATGCAAATTATAGATAGCTGGTAGGAATTGGCACAACACAGGAATCGAATTTACCTCGTACAATCCAAGTCTCATTAGTTTGGACAACATCATCTCAGCAGAGATAGCATTCTATGCAGTTGATTTATGCCTCTGCCATGAAGTTGGAGGTTTATAATTTGAAACTGACCACACATGTTTCTACAGGTTTTCATACTTAGTATGTAGTTCAGTTGAGTTCTGGTTCACTTCATCATTGTGACAGTGAAATTATATCCCCAAATGAATACAGTGAAATTGTATCTTCGTGCAGGATTTTCTTCACATTAAATTCTTCATGGTGTTATTTGGCGCTTAGAGGCTGATGTATATTTGTGTGTCAGTGCTGATTTAATCTTAAATGATTTAATCTTAAAAATATAGTTAGAAGTATATTTAAAGTGAAAGTAATTTATGTTTGAATATTTTTATTGAAATGGTAGTTTTAGCAGAATCAACTGTCATAAATATGCTGAAGCAGAGTAGCAAAAGGAACGAACTTTTAAAAATTAGCCTTTTTTATTTGTTTTCATAATTCTTGTATTTCATAAAAAGTGTATTTTCAGTTTCTTTAAGATACTTCTAAAAACTAAACAAAAAAAATCATATTTTTGTGCACTATAAACAAAAAACAAACTAAAATAAAATAATTAATCAAAAATATAATTTTGGACATTTTTTTAATTTTTTTTTCAGAAAAGTAAAATCCACTTTAATCATTTCTAAAATCGACTAACGGTTCAAAGGTATATACGTCAGCTGTCTCTCTTTTTTATCGGTCAAAGCCAAAAATTTAATGTATTAAAAACAATTTGACATTATTATTCAATTATTTATGGTAAATTTCTTAAATTTTATTATAATTACTTTAAAGAATTATATAAATAATGGGTGTTTATTAGTTGACAGTTGAAAAAGTTTTTACACTGATAATTATTGAACTCAAAATAAAATCACTTAATAACTACTCTGTAAATTACTTTAAAAAAAAAAGTACATATTTACAGTATATGTTGTGCAGTCATAACTGATATCATATGAATAACATTTTGATGGAGCCATAGACATAATACTAGTAAAGAGAAAAAAAGAAAAAAAAGGCTCCTCTCCCAAATACAAATAAATAAGGTTGACGAGAATCAAGTGGCATTATTATTATTATTATTATTTATGAAACACAAAACATTTAACAACACACACGAGGAAAAGCAGCGTAAAATAACAAAAAATAAAAAAGGGCTTTATCGATATTTGAAATTAGAACCGTTACAACGTAAACCCACACAACATAACACAACACAAGACAACAGCCTCCAACGGCTACTTCTCGTTCCATTTCTTCCCTCAATCACTCACTCCGTTCTTCTCTTTTCTCACCGATCCCCCCACACCCACCCACCATTCCTCCTTCTCCAAAGTCTCCATTTTTATACCAATATTCCAGTTTGGGTGTTTTTCCCAATTCTCAATGGTTCAGGTTCAGATCATGCCAGACCACACACCCGCCGCCGCCGCTCCTCCACCTCCTCCACCGCCTCCTCACCAACGCCGTCCGCGAGTCCGAGAGGTCAGCTCTCGGTTCATGTCCCCCGCCGTGCAACGCCGCCCCCGCACCGACGCCGATCCCGCCATCCCCGACGAGAACTCCGAAACCCCATTCCCAATTGGGTCTTCTGTTTCTCACAAAAAACAACAACAACAACGTTCGGTGAAGCTTTTGAAAGAACACAACAACAACAATGGACATGAACATGTTCCACCACAACACCCTCACCCTTCAAAATCATGTTCTGGCAGAATTGGATTGGGTAGAGACACAGCCACACCTTGTGCTTCTAGGCCTGGTACTCCTACTCCTTTAGTTTATGTCTCTTCAAGGTATAGACTCACACAACAACACCATCATCACCATAACAATCACCACCATCATAGGTTTGTTAATGGAATGACCTCAGCTGCTGAGAAATTAATGCAAGCAAGTGGATTGAATCAGGTCAAGTCTAGTGCTACTACTGCTAGTGATGATTCTGTAGTGAATTGTAGTATTCAGTCACTTCCTGAGTTAGGGGATAGGGATATGTTGTTACAGTCTAGTGTCTCTGTGAGTGAGAAAATTGGGAGTGGTATTGGTGGTGGGGATTTGAAGCTTCGTAATCCTTCACCATTGTCAAGATCAGTTAGTTTGCCTTCTCCTGGGGGTGAGAACAAACCTCCTTGTTCTGTGTCCAAACAGTATGGGAGTGGTAATGTGTTGGTTAAGTCCGGGGGGCTTAGTTTGCCGCCAGTTCCACCTCAGTGTGTGAAGCCGGTTGTGGATGTGAGGAAAGGGAAGAAAGGGTCTAGTCATCAAGAAGATGTGCATTCTCTTAGGTTGATGTATAATCGTTATTTGCAATGGAGATTTGCCAATGCAAAAGCGCAATCCGTGATGAAAGCTCAGCAAATAGAAAGTCGGGTTAGTTAGTCACTCTTTTGCTTTGTTACTTGTCAATGAATTGCAAATGTTGTAGTTGTAGTATTGGTACAGCAGAAAATTACAGTTGTCTGGCTAGGAAGTTTGTTCTATGATTATGTATCTCTGGATGGATGGAACAACAAGAGGATAGTAGGGGAGGTTGTTTAATCATGAGCCAGAAGATGGATCTCTATTTCTGTTTCACTGCAAAACTAACTTGGAGGATTGCTAAAATGACATTGATTGTACCTTGAAGATATGGTTGTTACATGTTTTACTAGAGTGCCAAGGTTTTAAATTGTGACTTTGGGTTACTTTGTGGTTGTTGTGATTGGATGTGGTTGGATGCTGCCATTGCAGGCTGCAGTGTCCAAACCTGATGTTGTAGTCTGCATTTTAAAATCCTGCCTCTGGACCTTTTGATACATATTTGAAAGGTATAGTTTAGACATAGTGAACAAGAAAGAATACAAATGGAGAAAGCTCTACTTGTGTTCCTAGTGGTAGAGTAATTTTGTATATAATGATTCGGGGTGCAGTTGTTTGATAAAGCATTTATTTAGGCAACATAATTCAAGCATTTTTCATTCAACATATAAATAAGCTACTTCCATAGCTCTAAATAATAAGCTCTTCTAGTTGCCCGTTTACCTTTAGGTGTAAATTGATCGTCACATTTTTTCATTTATCGGACATTGGAATCTTGTTTATATCAACAAAATTGATATGGCCGGTAACTTGCATTCATGTGTTAAGTGCTAATGTCCTTTAACTGTTCAGAACTTTAGCACATCTACGTCTACTCAGTGTTGTACAGTTTAATCACCTTCACTTTTCTTGTTGCTCTTTGCTTTTCTTAACCCTTGCAGAAAGTACTATATTCTCAAGCAATGAAAATATCAGAAATGCGTAATTCTGTGAACAGGAAACGCATAGAGTTGGAGCTTATGCGAAGATCAAAGACTCTGTCAACAATTCTTGAAGCTCAAGTAAGGCCACCAATACTTTTTAATGCTACTTCTGCTAAAATGCATTCAAGTTGGGCAGAGAGCAGTGTTTCCTGTTTCTGTATTCCGTTTCTTTTAGGGTAATCAATTCATGCAATTACTGTATATATATCTTGAAGTCGAATAAGAGGATACCTATTAACTTCATGATGATGATACTATTCAATTAATTAAGGACCCTCCAAGTACGGTTTATCAATCATTATTTTAATTGTATATGCACAGTAATATCTGTATCAATAATTTGTATATTTTATTGGTTAAAATTACAGATTCCATATCTTGATGAGTGGTCTACTATGATGGAAGAATATTCAGTCTCTGTTACTGAAGCAATTCAGGCTTTAGTGAATGCCTCAATGCAACTTCCAGTTGGTGGGAATGTTAGGGTATGATGTTTATTATCTTGTTATGTCGTTCATTGGAATTGTCTGCAAGGTCTAATTCACAAAAATATATTATGCCACAGGTTGATGTAAGAGAGCTGGGGGAGGCACTGAATTCAACATCGAAAATGATGGAAACAGTGATTTCCAATATCCAAAGATTCATGCCAAAGGTGAGACAAATGAAAGAATGGTGCTTTATCCTTCATTCTACTTTATTAATTTTTTAAGTGTGTATTTGATCACTAAATTAAAACATACTGATCATGTTTCTAATAACTATAATCCATATCAAGTTACTATTTTGTAGCTTCTACTTACTCTCCCTTGTTCTTTTCTCCTTGATGCACATGTAAAATGTATGTCCAAACACTCAGTAAGTTTTCAAACTAATGACCTAACAGGCTTAATTAGTACATATGGTTCATAATACAAGCTACTAAAAATTCAGTTAAAGAAATATGTTTTAGATATCCAGTTAAATTATACATAATGTGTGTTGCACTAATAACTATAAACTCTGTCAAACTCAGGCAGAAGAAACAGATATTTGTATTTCAGAGTTAGCCAGAATTGCAGCCGGGGAAAGAGCTCTTATTGGAGATTGTGGACATTTATTGTCAAAGACATACAAATCACAGGTTTATACTGCACAAAATCTTTATTCATTGTGGATTATGTCTGAACAAATTAAATATGTATCAGTAGAGTAATGTTTATCTCAAGCAGTTTGTTTTACATCTTGAAATCAATTTTTAGGTGGAGGAATGCAGCTTAAGGGGTCAGCTAATCCAACTGCATTCAATTTGCCAAAAGAATAATAATAAAGAATAACAAGCAAACTGAAAATTCAATTGCAAGTTCATTTGTGGAGAAACTACTACACACATCCTAATGTTGATGAGGGAGCATCAACAACACAAGACCTGCAGATTCATTTCTCTTTCACATTCTTTTTGCATTAGTTGAGAAAAGGGAAAGAAAGGAACATGTTCATAATGTTTATCAACACTCAAGAAGTTCCACAATCATTTGTATTTGCATTGTACTCTTATCAATGTAAGTAATAGGACCCTCATTGGATGTCAATAAAAGTAATAGGACACTTTGTCCTTTAATGATTGGAATGTTTGCCAATATTTTCTTTCAAGTGTTTACTTTCTTATAAATGTTTGCCAGTTTTTTTTTTTTTTTTATGCCAAACCTGTTATGTTACATGAAATTGTGAATTTTATTGACACTTTTTTTTTAGTATAATTTCTTGAATTTATTTAATTTTAATTTTTATCTAATTCTTAAATGTCAAAATTTTCATTTTAGTGAATCTTAAATTCTATAAACTTAAATTTTAGCAACTAATAAAGTGAATTAAAATTGGGAGAGAAGTAATAGTATGTGTACCTTTTAAACATTTTGTATGTTAAAACAAGTTAACAGTGATTTTTAATAGACAGTCGATGATGAGAAAATGTTAGTGACAAAATATACCTAAGTAAAGAGGAGGTGCAAGTAAGTGAAACTTACATTTTATTTCTTAATTTTGTTGCATTTATAATTTATTTTATCAGAAAAAATAAAGAAATAAAAATGAATCAATTAAATGAAAAAAATCTCAACTTTGAACTATTCTTTAAATGAAAAAACGGCTAATTTTTTCTTAACTTAATTTAACTGCAACTTTGGGCTCATTAACTACGGTTTTAGTGGCATTAACAAAGGTGTAAAACTACAGAATGGTACAGGGTAATTTACCAAACTTTTTTCACTAAGGAATATTTGTTATTTACTTGAAAATTTCAACATCAATCACAATATGATTTTCACGTTAGAGTCCAATGTAGCCAGCCGATTAATCTTTACCAACATCAAATAACCCATATTGGGGAATGGAACTCTAGCAATGCCCAAATTATGGACGAAAAATTCTTATAGCTTTTGTAACCTCAAATGTCAAATTTAGTCTCCAGGCCATGCACTAAGGTCACCAATGATTTTGTTATAACAGCTGAGAACTCGTCCTGTATAATCGCATAGCTCTGTTAGAATAAGAGCTGTAGAACGAAAGGAAAAACATCATTTCCTAAGAGAGAAGACATTAATACCTTAATACCTGCACTTCAGACATATCCACCCCATCTGCGAATTGAGGGTCAATTATTTTAGAAACACTTTCAGCCAGTTCACCAGCCTATTACGTAAAATGCTTAGTAAATTGGGCATTTACTCATTATCAACTGAATGAAAAAAATGTCAAAGAAACTAACTAACCGTTTTGTGGCAATATTCAGCTGAATTTACAATGTAGCAAATCACTCTTTCATCCCTATCAGATGTCTGTTGAACATATAAATGATTAAAAACAAACAAAGAAAGCTGTTAGACAGCATGAACTACTATGAAAAACCAATTCCTTTGAAGATACCTTTATTTGTCCATCCATGCCTGTGGCTGCAGCAACAATTCCAGCGTCCCCTTTTGGGAGTCTAGCAAAGAGCTTTGTAGCATACGTTTTAAGAACTCTTTGGAAAACCTAAGATTGAAAAAGGAATAAAATCATAAACTGCATGAAGCTTGATCCATTACAATCCAGTATGCACCGCAACTAAAAACCAATTTGCTTTCAGCCACAAAGTTAAATAATATTCTTTCTCATACTTTAAAACTTAAACACTGCTGCCAAACATATCATATTATTGACTCTTCTGCCACATTTCCCTATACTTAATACATAACATAATCTACAACCTGCAACTCTTAGATAAGATGTGAAACAAATATTTTTATGTCATCACTAAATTATATTGAACACTTTTTCTTTTAATTAATGCAGTTTAACCTGAAATCAGCCATGACTCATCCTCCAGAGACCAAAGAATTCACTCTTTTTTGTTCTCTCTCTCTCTCTCTATTTTAAAAGGGAAGAAACTTCATTAAAAGAAGATATAAATTATGTAGGAGGAAAATAATTTATAATATATTATTCTAAACAAATAAAAGAAAAAAAGAAGCAAAAAACAGCAAAGAAACCAATCTCATCAGCCCCATTATGCTCTTTATCTGTCAAAAAATTCTCTGAACATCCAGAGCATACTCTTGACTAACATTAACAACAAAAAAAGAAAATAACTTCTAATCAAACTGAAATGTCACAAACTACACTACCATGTTAAGCTTTATTAAGAAGATGCCTATTGTTGAGCTTCATTATAAATGAGTAGCAGAAGCTAATTTATAACTGTTGCCTAACTGACTTTTTTATTTTAATAGTGTCCTGACTTCTATGAGTCCCATGAATTGAGTTAAAGGCCACCATCTTTAACAGAGTTCAAGGAATTTTCATCCTTGAGAGTTCACAGAATTCTCAAACTTGAGTCAGCACAACCCATATCAGCATTAGATGGAAATCATGGAAGCCTCCAATTTTTGTAAGCAAGGATTTTTTTTCCATTATTAAAAAAGTTGGCTTGATTCAAGTAAATAAGTTGATACAGACAATAGCAGAAATTTTGTTTCAAGACACTTAACAAATTGCAGGTTTTCTGAAGTAGTGCTCGGTAAGATTCTATTGTATCCAATGAAAAGCTCTTAGAATGCAGGAATGTAGCTACCCATGCTATTAGCAATAGTCCATACAGCTGTTTGAAGAGATTTGCTTGATAACTTTTGTTTGATGGTTACTAGCAAAAACAGACCCAGAGAACACAAATTCTGTAATGTGTTATTCTCCTATTTCACCCAACAACAATGCCACATTACAACTCCAAAGAAGCCATTTCATCACAAAGGCAAATAACCCTGGCACTATCCCCTTTCTTCATGTATCCATCAATCAAGGCCTCATACACACTCACATCTGGAGCCACCAACCGGCTTCTCATAATCCTCAAATACTTGTCCGCATCTTCAACCTTCCCACACCGGCACAAACACCGAATAACTGTGGCAAAAACCGACAATCCAGGACTCAAACCTCTGTACTCCATTTCATAATACAGCTTCAAAACTTGCTGAACCTCATCATTTGTAGCATAACCCTGCATCAGCTGAAAATAAGTAACATCATCAGGCAAAAACCCTCTATCCAACAACACAGTCAATATTTCATTTGCCTTCACCACTTCACCCTTCTCACACAACCTCTCCACCACCTTATTGAAAACAGAACAACCAGGCACAAATCCAACCTTCACCATCTCCTCAAAAACATTAACACACACTTCCAAATGCTCCGAATCCGCCGCAGCAGAGCACGCAACAACAACATGCTCGTAAGTCTCTCCGTATGGCTTCAACCCTTTTCCTTGCATCTCACGCAACAAACCAATACCTTCGTCAACCCTCCCACCTCTGCAAAACGCTCCGATAAATGAATTATAAACAAAAGCATTCTCTTCAAAGCCTCTTCTCACCATCTCCTTATACAACCCCCACGCAGAATCCAAATCCCCAAACACAACCCTAGCATGCACAATCATCGAATAAACAACATCCTCATGAAGCAAATTCTTCTGCAACAGTCTCTTCAACAAAACCACCACATCACTCTCCGATTCCGACGCGTCTTCTCCACAATTATTCAAAATCCGCAACATCAAACCACAATTCACAACCACACACGGATTCCGAAAACTCCTCTTGTTCATAATCCGATCCAACGTGTCCACAATCTTCTCCAATTCCCCTAGCTTGCACATTGCATCAATCATGATTCTCAATGACGCGAAATTAGGGTAACACCTTCTCCGAATCATGTACTCATAAACCTCCCAAACGAGACCACAGTTCTCAGATCTCTGAACCGCGTGAAGCAGAGCGTTAAAAGTAACGACGCTGACGGAATATCCACGCGCGTAAACGTAACGACAAACGTCGAAGGCAACGTCTGTTAACTTAGATTTCGCATAGGTTTGAATCAAGAGATTAACCGCGAGAGAAGGAAAAGTCGAAACGACGTCGTGAACGTGAGTCTCGTGACACGTGTCGATGAGAGAATCCACGACTGTACGAACTGCAGAGGAATCAGTGTTACGCGCTGTGAGTGATTGGAGAAGTGCACGCGCATCGGTGAGAAAGTTGGCTTTTAACAAGAGGTGGATTGTGATGCAGTAAGAGCGAGTACTGTGTTGGAACGTCTTGTTTTTGTTATTATTATTGTTATTGATGTCGTTGTTGCGTTTTGCGGACCAGTGGAAGAGGCTTAATGCGGGTTTTGCGTCGGAGGGAGAAGTGAGTTTGAGGAGGAGGTGCTGAAGCGACGTGTCGTTTAAGTGAAGGGAGGGGAAATTGCGGGTTATGGTGTCCCAGGAGTGTCCTTGTCTGAAAGAAGTGCAGAGTGCGGTTAGAACGGTGTCGTTTAACGTTGGGTTTGAGAACGACGCCGTTTGGGTGTGGAGATGAGTGGCTCTGACGAAGAAGAAGATCTTCAGAGAAGACATTTTCATTGAGGAAGAGAAGAAGGTTGGGTTTCATTTTTATTTTTTTGTATGTTTCTGTTTCTGTTAACAGAGGTGTGTATGAAAATTGTAAAAAATAAATAAATTTAAATTTTTTATTTATAAGTTTTGTTTTGCGAACTAGTTAATAAAGGTAAATAGTGAGTAATGATTTTTTAATGCTTAGCTATATATTTTATTTTTAATTACTTTTTTAATTTTTATTTTATTCCTATTGTAGAATGTTAATTAACTAACAAAATTGTTTTAGACTATATAATAAAAATCTATTTATTTTTGTTTTTATTAAAATATTATTAATAAAATTAAATATAATATTGATAATTTTTTCAAGTCTAATTTATATTGATGACATTAATAGTTAATATATAATGTTTGAAATTTCTTTTTTAAAACCTATTTTATGAGTAAACTTTTCTTTGGTCAAACTTTTTTACAACAATTTTATCAAACATATTGAATCTATTAATAATAATTTATGCAAAATTTGTTTTAAACTTACTTAAAATATATTCTTCAAAACAAATTACTTACAAATATTATTTGTAAAAAAAGTCTGTGATGGAAATAAATTTTGATTTATTTAAAAGAAAATCCCCCTAAATATTTTTTCTAATTTACAGGAAGAAAAATATATTTGAGGCAAAGAGTATTTTTAATAATTGTATAATTATAGATTAATAAAATGAACTAGTACATTGATATAGTTCTTACAACGTAAACTCTGTTATAGATGCAACAGAGAGATTGATTCATTTGTTTTCTCAGCAAAGGTTAGGGTTTTGAGTTTGTTGGTTGTAGATGGCGCTGAAATTTTTGAACAAGAAGGGATGGCACACGGGGAGTCTCAGGAACATCGAGAACGTCTGGAAGGCAGAACAGAAGCATGAAGCCGAGCAGAAAAAGTTGGAAGAGCTTCGCAAGCAGATCCATGAAGAACGCGAACGCACCGAGTTTCGTCTTCTTCAGGAGAAAGCTGGCCTCGTTCCGTAAATTTTTTTTTTTTTTTTTTGCTTCGATTCAATTAATAGTTTTCGATTTCTTTAGGGTTTTTCACTTATGAATCGTGTTCTTAATTAATTGTCATTGCAGGCACCAGGAGAGGTTGGAATTTCTCTACGATTCGGGTTTGTCGGTTGGAAAATCTTCCAATTCTGAAGGATTTAAGTCGCTGGAGCAGTTACCTAAATCCGATGCAACCGATGCACCGTCTTCCTCTGCTTCTGCTTCTAAGGTGTGTTGTGCTTTTCGTTTTCGCTTTGGCTGAAGATTTTTTTTTTGGAGTGAATTGATTTATTTATGATTGAATTGATGTGTTGCAGGAAGGAGCAAGTGTGCCTGGGGCTTTGTTTGAGGATAAGCCCCACTCTGCCAATGATGCTTGGAGGAAGCTTCATTCGGACCCCTTGCTCATGATTCGTCAGCGCGAACAGGAGGCCCTTGCAAAGATCAAAAACAACCCTGTCAAGATGGCTATGATCAAGAAATCGGTAAGTGTTTCCTTTCTTTTTTTTTATTGGAATATCAGATGCTATTGCCAGGAATAATGAACTCTAGGGTAGATTATGCTTATGCTTGAATTATGCTGTTTTTTTGTTTTACAAACTGTTTGGTTCAAAGGAACTGAGGTGGGGGGAGGGGAAATAAAATCTCTTCAATATTAAAGGTTGGAGGAGGCTTAAGTTTGAAAGAGAGGTTTTGGCCTTCTAATTTCCCCTGGCCTGCACTACAAACTTCTGAACCCAACTAAGACTTTTCATCAAAATCCCCCTCCCCTCCATTCTCTTCTAACCAAACACTACTAAACGGTATGTTAATTTTAAAAATTCGAAGTGGCTATGGCTTTGAATATCTACTTACTTTGGAACTTCAAATGATGAGATAGAGATTTTTGAGTGAAAATTCAAAGCCAGAGTTGTTTAAAACTTCATTTCATCCATTAAAGTCATATGGTTACTAATAAACTGAAGTATGATACATCTTGTACTGGAGGGAACTATAATTTATGAAATTGAGAATTGTGTTGCATTTCTCAATTTCATAAATGAAGGCCTTTCAATTTATTTTCTCTAATTCACTGATTACATTTAAAGAATCTTTAAATTGCATAGAAGAATATGATGACAAATAATTGTTATTGTTTGTTCTCCCCAAGAACTTTGTTTCATGTTGTTTCTAATCTATGGCCTGTAGTAATAATGCCTGGTAATGTTGTTAGATTGAAGGAACAGAACACAAGGAGAAAGCTCACGGTAAAAAGGAAAAGCGGAAGAAGCACCATTCTAGTAAATCAAAGCATAAAAAGCATTCTGATTCAGAAGATGACACTACAGAAAGAAGAAAAAGAAAGGCTGGTAATGGAGATTTCGACAAGAAGCGTCCCAAGGCTCAATCAGATTCAGAGAATGAATCAAGTGAAGGGGAAATGAGAAGGAAGAAACACTATGAAGACAAAAAATACAGAGAAAGATCACCCATTTCCCAACGGAAACAAAGAGATGGCAGAGACTACAGAGAAAATGATGGTGACAGAAATTACAATAGGTCTAAGTCAGAAAGATATACTTCAGAAGGCCAGTCAAATAGAGATACCCCTAAAAGTGGGGATGGGAGATTTTCTGAAGCAAGTTCCAATAGATATTCTGCTTCTTCACTTCAACGTGGATCACAATATAGGCACAGAAATGCAGCGCCTAAGCTTTCAGAAGAAGAGCGGGCTGCTAAACTTAGGCAGATGCAATTGGCTGCTGAGGTGCATGAAGAGCAGAGATGGAAACGCATAAAGAAGGCTGAGGAGTCTGATTCACGGGAAGCAATCCAGAATAATAACATTGGTGGCAAGAATTTCTTGGATACTGCTCAGAAAAGTATATATGGTGCAGCTGAAGGAGGGAGTGCATCAATAGCTGAGAGTGTCCGACGTCGGACACACTATTCTCAAGGCAGGTCTGGTGAAGGCAATGCATTTCGGCGATGAATGCTGGGTGGTTTGGTTTTATCACAAATTTTAGTTATTTCAGTTGTTTTCAGACCCCTCCTGCATGTGCTTTCTTCTTTGTATCAAACAAACCATTCCCTTGGTGTATAAATATGCAAAACCTTGTTTGATATCGATTAGATATTGTATGAAGAATTCATAGTTCATCCTTCATGTTCTAAAATTCTAATGTACCCATTGGGATTCTAATGTATTCATGTCTTGATGATAATATTTAAAGGTATGTTACGCATACTATTGTTTTGGGTAATGCATGAATGATGTGTATATTGGAAAAATATGGAAAATTTAGTCGATGACTTAGTTTTTGAAATTGATATTATGGGTTTGATTTGGTCCATAATGTTTTTAATTCAATTTAGTTTTCGTCTTTCATTACCGTGAATCCATTTGTCTGTCTTTAGGAATCAAATTGACCAAGACACTGATGATACGGATTGAATTGATCTATAGTTCTCAAAAGTTAAAGTTACAACCTATTGATTTTTATTTTTATTTTTTGTAATATTTTGGATAAAATAATTTGGTTTTGTTAATTTTAGGGATGAAATTAAATTAATGTTTTCTGTAACGTTAAAGGATGAAACGACTTGTGATATGCTTCACCATTATGTTTTACTTATCATAATTGATTCATGTTTGCATCGTATAGTTAGTGTAGACTGTGGACAAACCAGGCAAGTAAAGCACCTATTTAGTTTTCTTCACTATTATACCCGATTTATATAATAAATACTATTTAGTTTTGTTCAATTAGAGAAGAAAGTCCAATTATAATACCGTTATCAGGTAGAAAATTTCTCTGTTTTTAAACTCAAAAAGGAAAAGCAAAGCTGCGGTCGTATTTGGTTAGTGCATGGTTGTGTGGCTTCATCCCAAAAAAAAATAAATTAAGAAGCTTTACTGACCCATTTGGTCATGAATGATAGTGCTGTTAATGGCAGTGTACCTGATGCTTGATGGCTACAAATCAACAATGCATATAACATAAGAAAGGCAAAAGGACAAGGTTGCAGGTTTACTAGGGAAGTACTATTGTTCTTAATCTAGCCAGTAAATTAGTGATAACTATGCAGAACTTACTCTAATTTTATGTGGCGCATCTTACAGTTGCATGTCTCTTTCATCAGTTTTGATAAGGCTATTAAAGCTAAATCGTCATGTCAACTCCTACTTATTCTACCTCTCATTGACATTCACGGCTATTTATGATTACCCTTGTTCAATGAACTTCTGCCGACACACACTTTGGTAACTACAAACTTACATTTCCAGTGCTGCCCTTGATTCTACTATGTATGGGGCATTTCATGCCAGCAAGTGTATAGTAATATCATGATATGGTAATATTAATATATCAGAACAAGTTGGTCACCGTTTATGGCCTCTTCATATGAACCCCTATTCATTGATTGGTCTTAAAGTTACATCTGCATATAGGACAAGTAGAAATGTATGTTTGGCTAGCACGGTTATTCTTCCTTTCTCTTCTCTTTTACATGTTTGAGTCATGTGATTAATGACATTATTAATTACTATTACTATTGTTATAATTGAAAAGGATATTTATGTACGTGTAGTGTAGGTACTTGATATTTAAGATACTGTTGTAACAACTTTAGTCCATCACGGAGAATAATATCAATATTTAATACTAGAGGGTCACAGTGGACCATTAGCTAGTTACTCCATCACAATTCACGAACTGTGTGAGCTCCTTGGGTTGGAGGATATTTAAAGCATTCACTGTTATCCAGATAATGAAGGAAATTCGTTTGAACTTTAGGCCATATATTACAAATTATTTTTTGTTA
The DNA here is from genome assembly GCA_026586105.1 of Hylodesmum podocarpum. Taxonomy (NCBI): domain Eukaryota; kingdom Viridiplantae; phylum Streptophyta; class Magnoliopsida; order Fabales; family Fabaceae; genus Hylodesmum; species Hylodesmum podocarpum. The sequence continues at coordinate 2,188,022 of JALJEV010000367.1, read as the reverse complement.
CATTTTGCATTGTCTTATTGGTTCAGAAAAGTGTCGGTTTGTACATTTAGAGATCTAAGTACCTAGTACCATATACGATATATCGGCTTAAGGAAGAGTAAAAATCGTTCCAAAAGCAATTTTGCAGAGCCTGCCAAGTGAGGTGTACAAGATGAGCCTCTATTGGTTTCTAGTTTTCTCTGCACATCTTGCAATTGCTTCCTCTCTTGTGGAATTTCAAGGCATGTATTTCAGTAGCTTGTGAACTAGTTCTTAACTTCTCTTTATATTAGTTTGTATTATTCTGCCTGCACCATAATTTACTTTGTACTTCCCTTTTTCTGTGTAGAGGCTTTTGTTTTATTTTTTTCTAATTTTTTAGTGTACTAGAATATTAACTATTATACTTAATTAAAGAGAGCAATCTTTTGAGTTACATTTTCAATATTAGAATGAAGTTCTGAATTTGAGCAAGTATTTATGTATATTAACCTTCAAACAGTTCAATTTACAGATACTGATCCAAGGGACAAGCAAGAGGGCATGCAGCTCAATTTGTACCATGTTAGAGGTCTTGACTCCTCTCTAACTTCCGCATCACTATTTTCATTCTCTGACATGATTACTAAAGATGAAGAACGTGTCAAGTCTCTTCATTTAAGGTTAGCAAACAAGGATGGTGTCAGCAACTCTGGCACCACTGCCTCTTCTGACAAAGTGGGCGCACCAAGCCTTGTGAACACACCACTGAAATCAGGTTTGTCAATTGGTTCAGGCAACTACTATGTGAAAATAGGACTTGGGACCCCTGCTAAGTACTTTAGCATGATTGTAGACACTGGTAGTTCCCTCTCCTGGCTCCAGTGCAAACCTTGTGTTATTTACTGCCATATGCAGGTTGACCCAATATTCATTCCTTCCACATCCAAAACGTACAAAACCTTGCCATGTTCATCCTCTCAGTGTTCCTCTCTCAAGGTCTCCACACTAAATGCTCCAAGTTGCTCAAATGCAACCGGTGCTTGTGTCTACAAAGCAAGCTATGGTGACACTTCTTTCTCAATTGGTTACTTGAGTCAAGATGTGTTAACCTTAACTCCATCAGAGGCACCATCAAGTTTTGTATATGGTTGTGGTCAGGACAACCAAGGCTTGTTTGGAAAGGCTGCAGGTATCTTAGGCCTAGCCAATGATAAACTCTCCATGCTTGCACAATTGTCCCAAAAGTATGGCAATGCTTTCTCCTATTGTCTCCCCTCATCTTTTTCAGCACCTAATTCTTCCCTATCAGGTTTCTTGTCCATTGGGACCTCATCATTATCATCATCACCATACAAGTTCACTCCCTTATTGAAGAATCAAAAGATTCCAAGCTTATACTTTGTTGATTTGACAACTATTACTGTGGCAGGAAAGCCGTTAGGAATTTCTGCCTCAAGTTACAATGTGCCTACTATAATAGACTCTGGCACAGTAATCACAAGGCTACCTGAACCTGTTTACAAGGCATTGCAAAAGTCTTTTGTGACAATCATGTCCAAAAAGTATGCAAAGGCCCCAGGATTTTCAATATTGGATACTTGCTTTAAGGGGAGTGTTAAGGGAATGTCAACAGTGCCCGAGATTCAGATGATATTCCGTGGAGGTGCTGGCCTAGCACTTAAGGCTCATAACACCCTTATAGAAATTGAAAAGGGTGTTACATGTTTGGCCATTGCAGCTAGCAATAACCCCATTTCCATCATTGGGAATTTTCAACAACAGACATTCAAGGTGGCTTATGATGTTGCCAATTACAAGATTGGATTTGCAGCTGGTGGATGCCAGTGATCATCACAAAGTTAAAGCAGGATGCAATTTATCAAATATTGTTTGCAAATATTTTCTTTAATAAAGATTATTGAGTGCCTGATGAGGCATGTGCTGTTGTATCTTAAGAGAGCAAACAAGAGAAATGACAATTAAATGCTCACATGAAACAATTGCAGATTGAGTGGAAATTTTTACTTTGAAAGTTAATAATGTAATTTGCGTAGCAGCATCTATAGCTGCATATTACTTAAGGCTTTATAAGGCAAAACCATTGATCCATTGCCATTGTGTTGCAGCTTCTTTCTACCTTTTTAAGGATGTGTTTGCACTTTCCAAAGCAAGCAAAAAAACAGCAGCACTGATAAATTGGAAAAAGAAAGTGAGTTAGATTCAATTGAATTGTTTCTCATACACACCCTAACCGTGTTAGATTGGTGGAATAGTGCAATTGTGCCCTTCAACAAGGGGTGCCACAATGCTCCCCAATTGTCTAATAGTTCTGGACATAATTGGTTGTTGTCATCCATCTCTACAATGAAAGAAGAAAAAGAGATCAAAGTAACAATAAATGAAATAAAAATGCAGTTATCATAAAAATGAACATTAAATTACTAATATCATAAACTAAAAGAAATCATAATATAAACAAAAATATGATTCTAACTAGATATTGTCTTTGATATTAGCAGAATCAATAAATTGATTCCCAACTATAGTTCCAAAAATTGATTCCTTATCAAGTGTATTGGTACAGTTGCAAGTAATAATAAGAAAAGTTAGATTTAATTCTCTAAAGTTTCATAATTTTGTAATTTTTGCTTCCTAATTATTTTATTTTATTTTATTTGTGAATATAGTCTCTAAAATTTCATCATATCACAAAGTTTGCTTATACATAGAAAAATCATCACAGTTAATGAAAAAACGTTCATTCTGACCATTTTCCTGCATAAGATCGAAATTCACGAGATTAAAAATTTTGGAGGTAAAACTAGCGGAAAATAATTTTGGGAGCAAAGATTGTGAGAATATCAATTTTGAGGGGAGAGAAAAAAGTACAATGTACAAATAAAATTTTTAATTAAATTTTATAAAATAAGAACAAATAGTCTCTTCCACTCTAAAATTCTAAAATTTATTTTTTGAGGGTAAACCAAGTTAAAATTAAAAATAAATTTGGCTTAATCTTATAAAAACATAGAAAAAAAAAAAAGATAATCCAAGATATTTAATTATCATGGAAGATGATATGGTCCCAAGATATTATTAGGAATGGCTTCTTCTTATGACATGATGAAGATGGTTAGGACACCTGTAAAGGCACCGAATCATTCAAGTCATTTAAGATTTTGGCATTGTCATGATAAGGGTGATAAATGCACATTTGATAGTTCCAATGTTGGTCATATTTACATGGACATTACTCCATGGTGTATCAAACTTACTTTGCAACTCAGTCATTTATAATAGACTTCTATTCATGCCCATGGCTCCACTCATTTTTGAGCAACTTGGGTTGTGAGTATTTTGGGTCAAGATGATCTATTTTGATAAGTTGGGCCTTTGAAATCTAATCTAAAATAGAAGAAAATAGGGGAAGATTAAAAAATCATCAAACTAAAGAATCTTTTGTCAATTGGTTTTTATGTGAAATTGTTGGAATATGATGTCACTTGGAACATATGGAATACGATTTAAGTGGATGGTCTAATATTAATCCGACAACGTAACATCTTCATTAATTTTAAAATAAACTCTAAAAATATGAATTAAGATTAATTCAATTCTATAAAATCGATTTATAAAGATCGTTTTTGTTTATATATAAATATCATATATCTCTGTATGAGATGAGATTCCTATCATATATTTATTGATTTTAAATTAGCAAATTCCACCTATACATAAATATTATCAATTATTTATTAAATCAATCATCTTATCTTGCTATTCTTCTTGTCTCTTTCTATTATTTGTGCAAGCATAATGTTTTAACACAATAGTATTAGGTTTAGAAGGGTGTTCCTTAAGCCCAAAATTTATGTCCTATTTGAACTCATACATTCTTGTACAAACTGGATATCCATTTTATTCTTGTAGGGAAATCATGTAGGTCACACATTAGGTATGAAAAATATTCTTAAAACTCACTCCATCGCAAGACATTAAAAAATCACATCACTACGAGTCATGTAACATGATAACTTTATGCATTGCATACAAATAATGGGGTTTCAGAGGTTGTGTTTTAATACTTTAAAAAATATCTTAGCTTCGTTACATTTTATGCACCCAAACTATTACAACATTTCAAAGTCTGCTCCTAATTTTTTTTAACAAGTTTTGTCCCCAGAATTTTATAATCGTACAATTTTTATTTCTACGTAGAAATATTATCACGAACATTTTGTGACAATTTAAAAACTTAGATCAATTTGTGATGATTTTCTATTTAGAGGCATAAATCACGGGATTGTGAAATCTTAGAAACAAAATTCACAAAAATAATAATAAAAATTGGTATTATAAATTACAAAACTGTAAAAGTTTGAGGGGAAAATTGTAAGTCAAATTTTGTTAAGTTTTTTATGAATGAATTGATCTAATTTAAAGTTTGAGGGGAAAATTGTAAGTCAAATTTTGTTATGTTTTTTCATGAATGAATTGATCTAATTTATAATTTTTTATGAAAGAAAAATCCATGATAGGGCTAAATTGACCACTTCTAATGAAGATAAATTAGGAAACATTAGAACGTAGATTATGTTACCAGCAACAGGCAACACTAGAACATAGATTATGACAGGAAATCCTTTTGTTAAACTGCTTTTTGAATTCCACCACTAGCAGTTGAGCAATAATGCAAAAGTCACTCTCTTCTCTCTCAGTTACATAACCTGTTTATCTCAAGAAACAAATAATAATTATACAAGTTGGTGAATGTATAACATTTCTCTTTTTCCTTATGCATGACCTGGCCCCATCAAGCCTGAGGAATTCCTATCAAAAGTCCCCTGAAACTATAGTTTTTATAAAGTTAGCCACACATGTTGGGAGCTTAACCAAAAAATTGGTAAAGTTGTTGCAAAGACTCTATTATTACATAGTAAATTAGTTACATTATTTATGTTGTATACTGTGTTAATTTAAAGTTTCACATAAGTGAATATTAGAAAAAGAGAAGGATAAAAATAAGTTAAAATGATAAGTTTTAGATAGTAAATGGATGTATTAATTTTTAAGTAATGTATTAAATATCATGGGGACAGTTTGTAGAATTTGTAATTTTTCTGCTCAAAATTTATATGTAAGGAAAGTTCGTAATTTTTCTGTTCAAACATTATACAATGGCTGTACTTTTTCTTTCAAAAGTTACATTAGGTTGGGTTTGTGATTTCTCCATATAAAAGTTATATTTGTAATTTTTACGTATAAAAATTACCATTAATAAATTTATTCCAGTATAGCCGTGGAGTATCTCTCAAGACACCGAACTACATCAATTTTCTTTCCTTTGTATGCTATTTTCTTCTTTATATATTTGCAGGTTGAGTTCTGAACAAATCAGGCTAAAATTCGTATCTATGAATTTTAACTGGTCTACAGTGAAACTTTTTACTAAGTAGAAATGACATTCTTTGCTTATATAGCATAATAACTATAGCATGACATCAACTAACAATTTTAACTAGTAATTAGCCAATCATGTATGAACAAGAATTGGTTTACTTGGGTCATCAGGGACCCAATCTTTGCTGTACAATTCATTTTTCTCCGTTGATGTAACATGCATTTGATGTGGTAGCCGTAGTACACATTGAGTTGGCCACTGTACGTGGCATTGTACAAAGACTATGGTATCATATTATTTAATACGTTTTTTAGGTGCAATTTTCAAACTTAAACTTTTTAAATTGATAGTGGGTCCAACCCATGTTTGATTGTCAAATGATGTGTCTCTTGCAGCTTCCTTATGCTGACCATAATCAAAGTCCAAACATTGAATAAAATGCTAAGAGAAGGTAGAATCAGAGCTGAATTTGAAGATGAACAAGGGATACATCCAAATTCATTAAGCCAAGTAAGTTGATATGTATACATGAGCACATTCTTAGTATCTTTGTTAATGATCATGGTCAGTGATGTTTCCACAAAAGCTGTGTATATTGTTAATCTATGCTTAAACTTTTTATCTGGAGAAAGTCTTTTCTTTTTTTCTTTTTTTTTGCGCAAAACCCGGATAGGAAATGCAGCTAACATTGAGCATTGTGCAATGAACATAAATTTATGCATACATGGCAAGGACAGAAGTAGATGGTATCATAGCACTTTTTAGACCTTGAATAAAGAATGATCATAATTGATTCTCCACCTTGGTCTATGTTATTACAAATTCACAAACAACTCTTAGATTTCAAATTAACAATTTTGGAATCTGGCTCCACTTGTCCAGTATAAGTATTACCTGCCCCCACTAGTAGAACATAGTTCCAACACAATAGTAGAGCGAGTGATCAATTTCCAGTATTTAAATTTTAGGTTTCAGGGTCTGTCCATTATGAACCTAGTCAATTGAGATAATAAAATATCAGGTAATAAAGATGTGTCCAAGTGTATTGCTGGATTTTGCTTTTCATAGCTGAAAAGTGAAAAGTATTGATGTCTAAAAGTGCCATGCTGGACTTTAATTTCATCTAAAAAGTTTCTTGTTTCAAGTTCATGCCATTGCTTGCATAATCAAAAGGCCAAAGCCTATAAGGATTTTGCTTTAGAGTATCTGATTAAGCACTTCTGTGACCTCAGTTCTGTATATTTTGCAGGTTCACACTTAAGGTTTGGCGCCACTTACTGGTAAGGATTTCCCATGTAATCCTCTAGACTCAAGTTTCCTTATTTTCTTCTTATACACATACTTGCATTCTTTGCTTAAATATACGTCATTACTCATTAAAGATATCATACTCCCTAGGAATTTGTTTCCATTTTGTAAATCTCCCTTTTCTATGTCAAACTCACATGTTTGATTAGTGATTAGTGCAACTCTAGTTGCTTCTATCTTCTCTAAACTTTGTCAGGTGTGCCTTATCTACAACCATGGGGTGCATTTCCTCAAAAGTCATTTCCAGATCAATTAGTTTCCATGAAGAGAGAAAGAAGAGATCACAGAGAACAACCAATGGTATTCCATTGCTGGAAGATCTAATCATCTCCACTGGTGGCAGTGACCAATACCTTGCTCTTGTCTGTGCAGCCAACACAGTATCCAACAAACTACACTCTGCAAGTTTAAGTTCTAATACATCCTCAAGAATAGCTTTTGAGCCTACCAGTTCTGAAACTTTTGACAAGTCGAAGCCATCAGCAATAATAGATGAAGGAGAAGGAAAACATATTGAGAGTGATAAAAAGAACAGGTCCAAAAGTTGGGACCAGTTTCCACAGCATATTGCGCACTCTCTAGGTCCGGAGAATTCATCTGGTTTTGAAGATAAACATGACTTAAGCTCTAAGGGTGCCGCACGTAGTAGAAGTTTTCACACATTGGAGGAATATAATGGCATGGTTCATGAAATATGGCTGAGTGAATCACACAAAGATCAGCAAAGTAATGATGAAGAAAATGCTGGTTCAGGAACTAACATCAACCTTCAGGTATCTGAATTGAAATCTAATACAACTCATCATACTGAGGACAAGGATTGTGCCATCAAGAAGATGCAACCACCATGCTTAAACAAAAAATATTCATTGAAAGAAAGAAAAGTAGTGAAGGAGACCAACAACAACCTGAGTATAACATCAGGAAGCAGCACAACAGCTCCAACTCCAAGTCCTAAAAGCAACCTATCTAGTTCGGGTAATAAAAATGAGGAAGTAGTTCCAAGTCATAAAACGAGCACATTTGATAAGGGAAATAAGAGAAAAGCTGTGGCAAAGAGGCTAGAATCACTTAGAATCCCATCAACTGTTGAATATCCAGCCATTGCTAGTCTTAGAGAATGGCTCCCTGCAGGTGGAATATACTCTCCTGGATCCTATGTCACACCAAAATTTGGCAGTTATTCTATTATGGACATTAGGAATGCAAATGAATCCAGTGAGGATTCTATATTTAGTCCAGAGTTGGTGTCTGCCTTTGAACAGTGTATGCAAAAACTTGAAGCAGATGAAGCAAACATTCTCAAACAAATCGTAGAGAATGTTGAAGAAGAAAGTGAAGGAAGCAGTCCCAAGAAAGAACTTAATACATAAAAGGTCAAACCCATACTTCAGGTGTTGACAATGGATAAATCATAGACAAAGTTATCATTTCACTCCTCTACTGTATTTGTTTCACATTCAATGTCTTGAGCATGTGAATTTCCGGATAGTATTTATTTATTTAATTGAGTATTTTGGAAGAGGTGACAATTTGCAGCAGTGAGTGAATGTAAACGTGCGTTCATTTCTATGCCTACGTCCAATGCCTGACCACCTTTGTATATAGTAGTGACAAAAACTGGAGAAAACAATTTGGAAAAGAAGTAACACGAAGCTTTTGATTTTTATGTAACTCCAGGAACATGCAGCCTAGTTTGATTTAATCCTAATATTTCTGGGAAAATACAAGTGAATTTTATGATGTTCTCACCTCATTCAATATGAAACAACCACATTTTCGTGATAATTTTCCACCATTTTCATCTTGGTGTCCTACAGCTATGGGTATTTTGTCATGAAATTGCACTCGTTTGAGTGCTAACAGGAATCTACAATAAATATATTGTTGAGTTTCTTAACCAGGCATGAGAATTTATAGATCTTGGACCATTCACTAGCTAATAACTGAGTCAAAGTAAGTGTAGTGCTATTGGAATCCTTTCCAACAATACTATTTTCCATAAAAATTATTAGTGCCATGATCTTAGCATCCATGATCCAGCAACTAGGGCTGCCTTTCTTGTCTAACTACAACGAAACACAATACTATGGTTGCAATCACATGTTGCAATTGAATCAAAGGGCTATGATAGGTTTAACTTTTGAGCCTGATTTAAGTGAAATTTATATAAACAAGTTTGATTTGCCGCTCAGTTCATTAAGAAATAATAAGCCAATTGCATAATTTGTACTTCTTGGCAAGTGAATACAACTATTTTCTAATACTTTTTCGGCTGAAATATATTTGAAATCCACATAAATGTAACCGTGTCAGGTACAGTTGACTGACTACCAGCTTGAAAAGATGAGGGTTAAACAACACATGTATAGATCCCCTGTACAAACTTCACTTTATTACCATCTGAAGATTAGAAACAGATATTGGCGGTCAATGTTATTTTGCATGAAGGTGTAACATCAAACAATCGTAACATCCTCAAGCCATGCTCTATATTGTATGATGACACAATCCACCGGTCTTGCTTCTTTTGCAAGATGGTACCACCATACTCAAATTCCTAAACACTAGACAACACAACATAAGCTGTAGGTACTTACAAGGTGTAAGGTTACAAATTTACAAGCAGTCAAGATACATGTAGTTTCTGCGTCTATTGAGCTGCAGAAGGCTCCCATAGGTGCGATCCCAAACACCAATAAAAAGTGATTCTGTGTCTGGGCTAAAGGATACACCAGATATCTCCCCAAAAAAATCAATCTCTTGCTCCTTCTCAAACCCATGTTTTGCGTCGTAGACATGCACAAAGTCAGCTGGCTCGGCCATTGCCATGAACTGACCATCAGATGTGAATCGTATTGATCGAATAGCTCCAAGGTTGCCTTTAAGAACAGCAACAGATTTTGACAAGTTCCGAACATCCCAAACACGGCATGTTTTGTCTTGGTTCCCAGTAGCAAATATGCGGCCATCAGGATGCCATGCAGATGCAAATGAGTAATCCAAATGTCCATGCAAAGGTGTGATAGTCTACAGAGAAACCAAATTAAAATTAGATATTCAAAACTTTTCCACACTTAGCTCATCCATCCCAACCCTCACCCCATTCAAGAGAGTCCTTTGAGAAATGTACAAGCAGAAATCTATGAAATAGACAAACAGAAGCAGCCAACCTTTCCTGTTTGAGAATCCAGTAGCATCCCTTCTGGGTTGTCTCCAACAATTACAAGTAATTTTGCATCAGGGCTCAATGAAGTATGCTGCAGACACCAGACAGAGAGAGAACAAAAATATTACCATTTATGCCATATATCAATAGGCACTGTTATCATATTTTATTACACTAGCAGCAGACATTCACAATGCAGATCCAACAAGAAATTTAAGAATATCTATTTAGAAACTGATAGGGAATGGAATTGTAATAAAATTAAGATAAAGTTCACCCAGAAATTATCATTTACCAATGAAAAGCTGAATTCAAATTCTCTACTCTCATTAGCCTAAGCCACCAAACCACTTTGCAAAATTCTCCCCATCCTCTTGAAGGTTTTCTTTGTTCTCCTTCATCATGGCATAATTTCCTTCTCAAATCCCCTGCTGCCACATTCATATTTTATTTCTCTCCCCCACCCTTTCATACTGACTCAAAAGCGTACTCTCCTCTCTACTCACACACACATGCATGTATTCTTCAGTCCACCTTCTCTGGCCCATTTCTTTTTCTTTCTTTTTTTTTCCTTCTCTTATACATGTGTGCTAATTGCTAAAGGCCCATGCACACACTTATTCTCATCCCCCTTTAACCATAAGAATCTACCCACTATGGTACTATTTTGCCTGTGAGGTGTTCATAAGATATAGATGAGTATGAAAGTTCAAAATAAGTGCTAGATTTAAAGAACAAAGAAAATTGACACCAAATGAGGGATTATCCTTTCTATATAGTTATCACATATATTGTTTTAAGTTGCCCACCTAGAAATGTATACGTCTCAGTTGTAACAGTAATTTAAACAAAAACACGTCCATTTCAGCCCCAAATGACCAGAAAAAGATATTCAGCATTCAAGTACATAGAGTATAACTATATTCCATCAGCAACTGTACAAATTCAGGCTAAAAGATGGTCAAATGCTTACATTTACAGGCCAAGGGAAGCAGAAATGCTTCAAAAGCTGAAACCTCTCCATATCAAAATCTCTAACTCCAGAGTCATTGTTTGAAGCCATGAAATGAACAGCTCCACTGACAGATTAATCAATCATTAGTAAGCAGACATATTTGAGGGTTGTGCACATAGGGGTTGCAAGCTCTGTATTTTAATGATTCAAGACCCAAAAAAAAAAATCAAGGAAAAAGGATAATAAGAAAACAGAGAAGAAATACCTGGGATGGTCATAAATCTCCACAGCATTTGTGATCGCATTGTCCTCGTGTGTAGTTCGGGTACAAAAACTAACCCCAGGCCGGTCTAAGTACTACAGGACAGTATGCATGTGTCATCATTCAATGAGTATATTAACAGATATATCAATTAACAGGATTGAGGAAAAATACACAAAACTGAGGATGACTGCAGATAATTATCATTTTGTAAGCATCAATATTTCAATTTATCCTATGAAGAAGTAAAATCTACCCCATCTCAAAAACAATGTTAACATCTATATTGTGTAATAAGTTAGTATTAAAACCATGCACTAATTTGCACAACAAAAGCCTAAAAAAAATAAGAAAACATAATTTGAGCATAATATTCTCAGGAGTCATGTTATAAAGAAAACTAGAAGAGACGTAGGTTTAGTACATCTGTTGAATAATAAGTATAAAATAGTAAGAAATGCAGATCAGAAAATTATAGGTACAAAAAACATACCTTGCAAATAAGTTCTCCTTGAAACCCTCCAGCAATCAACAAGTTATCCCGTACAGCCAGTGTACTAATTTGTGTCTGAGTGAAACCTTCCAAGAGGCTTCCAGGATGTTTCTATTAGCAAATCACATTTGAAATCTCAGATGTTATTTTCTAAGCGCAGCTTTTAACAACAAAACCATGAAAATGATTACCTCACATGGAGCTACATGCCCTGATACATTCAAGACTTCGGATCTCTTAGAACTTAATGAAGACCAGTGAACAATCGAGAAATGTGAAACAAGATATACATCGTGCTTTGATGTTGACCAAACCAAATTTCTCAACTGTAAATGAAAAATTAGAGGTTTCACTTACATGTTACTAAAAGTATTCCCAACAACTAATCAATCTAAAGTTCAACAAGGAAATATAAAAACATAAACATACATCCTGTATGGAAAAACAAAATGAGAAATGCCAGTTATCACACACGTGTGTACACGAAGGCACATGCCATTCCAAGAGAGACTAGATAACATGGACTGTAGACCAAACAAATCTTATCACATCCTCACATGATTAGAAGTAAAGAGTTACTAAATCAACATACTTGGAAATGAAGTATTGTAGACTTCACAGATCTCGTGTTTTGCCAGAAATCATAATACTTTCCCCCTTTATCTGTTTCTTTGCATTCCTGTAGTGTAGACGAGAAGAGAAAAAAGTTCACCGTCAAACAATATTTTCGAAAAACAAAATCACTAAAATGCCTCGAAAACTAAGCAAAACATCTTTACCTTCTCTGACATTTCCCCTGATTGTGGTATATTTTCATAATTCTTGTACTGCTCTAGTCTAGTTTGTCTATATTTCTCACGACTAATGCTCAATCTATCCCAAGGTATACCTTGGATATCCTTCCCCCTCCTAGCTTCAGCAGCAGAGGTATCTGTTATTCGATTTTCCTGCAATAGAGAACCCAAAGCCCCAATCCCAAGGAAAGTACAAAAAAGATAGAAATATTATGTCAATGGCCACATTATAGAAAATATTAATAATGTAAACTAAAGTTGTCAATAAAACCAGAAGTTAGCAACAACATAGGCAGGCAATAATACAACATAGACGTGCATGTGTGCACACATAACATTGAATAAATGCTTCACAGTTAAAATGAGCAAACAAGGCTTTTCTCATGAGTTGAAACAAACCAAAGGGTCATATTCATTGTCATCCTCATCATCTGAATCTGATTCACCAAATGCTCTGCCACGGAAGTACATATCCTCTTCTACCTCTGCCATTTCATTATCATCTGCAGCATAGTCCATATCATCACCATGGTATTGAGACATGTTTCCTGATACCAATCAGATTTTGATACTTATATCTGGTGCATGAAAGGTAGATAACACCACTAAGTGAGTTGAAAATAATTACTGCGATAAAAGACAATAAATATCAACTCAGATACTAACTTTATATTATACAAAGAATACAAATCCAAACACACCAAATTATTTATGTACTAAAAATTACAGATACTATTGTTCAATTTTATATGGCAAAGAACACCACTAAGAGATATTTAGCAGCATGGAGAACTTCAAACAAACCCTAAAACCAAATACTTTTGTTTTTCTTTTTTTACAAAATTCTCCATCTAAACCTAAATTAACAAGCTTGAGAGCAAGATAAAATTAATTTGGGAATTTTCAATTACCCCATGAAATGGAGCAACATGTACATGCATAACAGAAAGAAAAAAAAAAAATAAAAAAAAAAAATCTTTTTTCACTGGGTTTATAAATTAGAAAACAATGATTTCACATAATCTCATAAAACAAAACTAAGAAAACCAAAAACAATAATTAAAGCATACCTAGCAGGAGACGAACTAAAAGTAAATATATCCAAAACAAAAATTAAAAAAAAAAAAAAAAAAAACTTTAACGGGAAAAGGGATAATTATATTAAGAAAATTAAAAGGGGGTGAAGTAATTACAATTAATTGCATGAATGATGAAAAAGGGTTCAAAAAATTCCACCTTTTTTTTTCAAATTTTTTTTTTCTGGGTTTGTGAATCAAAGGGAAAAACAACTCCCTGTGGTTGAGAAGTTGTTGGATCTTGATGATAAGGACCTGAATCTGATCTGCGTATAGAAGTGAAGAAGCTTTGCAAAAATATATATATTATAGATAAAAACTGAAACTTTGTGTCTGTGACTGATAAAATCACACACACAGATTGCTGACAGATTTTCTAATTTTTTTTTATATATAATATTTAAGAGTAAAACAATACTCAATCCAATTTGAAATAATAATTATTTTGCTTTTTAATTTTATTCAAAAATACTAGTATTTTTAAATTATTTTTTCTCCCTTATTTGTCATTTAATATTATAATTATAGTATGTCAAAGAAGAAAGTAATTAGTTTTTTATTTTCACAAATATTATTTGTAATTTTCTAATATATTGTCAACCTATCTTTATTTACTACTTTAACATTTCATATATTGTTTTTTAGAATAAATAATATACTTTTATTGTAGGGTGAGTATTTTTCATATTATTGTTTAATTATAAACTTATATTCAAAATAAATTTATTGATTTTTGTGATAATTATTTTAAAAATCTAACTTCAAAATACTTTTTATTAATTGAGAATACAAATTTACCCCCATGGTTTATATTTTGTTTAAAGTTATAATTTTAAAAATAGTAATTAAAGCTATAGTCTAATTTTTATTCCACATCAATAAAAAATTATTATATTGTTAATCAATTCAAAAATATATAAAATATAAGTTTTAAAATTATTATAATTATAATAAAATAAAACGAATTTACTTAAAAAAAATCTGTGGTTTTATACTAATACAAATTTTTTAAAAAAAATAGAAAAGATTTAGATTATAAATGCATTCCAAACAAATTCTTAAAGTTATTTTGAAATTTTAAATGATAAATAAATAAAGTTTTTTTTGGAAATGAATGACAGAGAAAAAAAGACTTTTGAAGTAAGATTTTGATTAATTCTTAAAACACTTATTTAAGAGTTAAAGACAAAAATTATAAAAATGTGCATTTTTTACTGCTATGAAAATATGTATTAACAACACTCTAAAATACATCAATAATAACCTGATTTTAATATGCATCTACAATATTTTCATAATATCCATTGACAACACTTGTTGTTTGAAAAAACAAAAGAATTTAAAAACAATTAAACCAGAAATTTTGGTTGAACTAATTAAAGAAGTAAAACAAAATTGGCGGTACAATTTTTTTACTTTTTTTGAGTCTTTGGATAACATTGTTTAAAAATAGAAGAAATTTTAAATTATTTTTGACTGAGATGAAAGTTAAAAAGTATATACAATATGTAATTTAAAAATAAAAATCACATGAGTTCAAACGGACATAAAAATTAAAAAAATAATTCATAACAATGATTGGTAGGATTTTAAAACTAACTTTGCTTTCATGGTAAAGAAAAAGCTTATTCTTTAAAATATATTTTTCTAAGATATTCATGAGTGTCGTAGAACATAGAGCACTACTCTTTAACATTTATAAATGAACTACACGTATGCATAGAATATAGAAAAGTTAAAATTATTCATATTTAGATTATTTTGTAAACTTTTAATAAGACGTTTTATTTTTTTAAAATTTAATCTGAATTAAATTTTGATGTCTTAATAATTTTTTAACCCTTTTAAGTTAGATTTAAAATATTATCAAGACGAATTTAATTAAAATTTTATAGTTCATATTTTGTGCGTACTAAATCTTGTCAACACTTAACTGAAACATCCCAATAATATTCAAATGTTATTTTTAAATTTAATTTCCTTCTAAATATAATTAGAATTAGGCTTTCAAAATTTGAATTAGTTAATAATTTTAACTTCTATTTTGTATGAAATTAGTTTTAAATCTATGAGACAAAAATAAATAAGAACAAAAGTTAAAGACTTGAGACTTATTAAAAAAATTAAATGAGATTCAACTATAAGAGAATGCATAAAAATGAGAACAAAGTTTGATGGAAAAAAAGTAAGAGAAAATTGTTTTAAGTAAAAAAAAATTATCTTAATCATATTTATATAATATTAAATTAAGTTATTTTATCTATCATCACACGAAAAATTTATAACTCATTAAATTAAATATTAATCTCATTCATTGACTTAAAATTTTTTAAGTTGAAATATAATTTCTATATTAAATATATCATATCAATTAAATAAATAATCTATTGAAATTTTAAATATAAATTTTTAATGATCTATTTTTTATTTATATTACTAAATTTGTCGGATTCAATTTATCATATTGTTACATCTTGTTCTTTTCACGTTCACTCACGTTTACTAAAAATTACTTTATAAGAAGCTATCTATGAATTTTAATACTTTTATTTTTATTATAATTTTATACCATCAATACATGTCATATAATGTTTCACAGTAGAAAAATTTTCTGATCCATCACTCAATTATAAAATTTATAATATTATTATTATTATTTTAATCGTTGAAAATTATAAAATTTAAAATAAATCTATAAAACATAATTAGATTTTATATTTTAGTTTCTCACCATTTTACCTTATAAAAACACTAGTCACTATCATTTAAATCAATAAAAATAATTACTTAATTTATTTTTAATTTTATTAGTCATAAGAAACAAAACCACATATATATAAAAATCACTATTTACCAAATAATGTCATTAAATCTTTGTAAACATACTTAATAGATTGGCAAAGTGTTTACAGTTTAGAGTGTAAGAGAAGCAAAAGAAAGTCACAAGAGAGAGTGAGAGTGAGCAGTTATCAAGAAAGCATGAATGTGTGTCAGATGCGTTCTGTATTCTGCATTACCGGCGTTTCACCGAACTACTCCGGTCGCCGGAGCACTCTTCGGAACCCTAATCGGTTACGGGCTAATTCGTCTCTGCTAATTCAGGAACAGGACACCCAACTCGCTCAGCCTCTCTCCGATTCCGTCTCTCGCCGACTCATTCTTCTTCGCCATGCCAAGAGTTCATGGGATAACCGCTCTCTCCGCGGTAAACATTTCTTTTTCGAATTTTCACGATAAGGGTTGGATTCTGCTTTCTGCAATTCCATCGTTCAATTCTCAATTGCCGTGTTTCTTTTTTGTAAAGGAGGCTCAAAAATGAAAATTTGAATATTACATGGATTAGGGATTGAATAAATAGGTATAATCCTTCAGATACAGGTATTTTAGAAAATTGTATTGAAAGATTACACAAATTCTGATCGAGAACAGCACACTGGAAGAACTTCAATTACGTTTTATGGCAAATGTTAATCAGTGCCTTAAGACACTGTTAAAGAATTAAAAACCGATTTGCATATTAAATACTTTCTCTTTTGAGTTTCTTAACGAGTACCCTTGTAAGTGGAAATTGTTGTATCTGCAGGAAGAGAAGTGTATTGAAACCTTTATTTTTAAAGAATCTTGGAAAGGAAAATAAATGAAAAAATGTTGGTTTTTTGTAGACCATGATCGGCCTCTGAGCAAATCTGGGAAAGAAGATGCTGTGAGAGTTTCCCGAAAGCTACAAGAGCTGGGTTGGATCCCCGAACTTATCTTGTCCAGGTTAGATATCTGTAGTGTAACATTTGAATTTGGGGCTCATTGGGATGAATCTGTGATTTTGGGTTGTGTTATATTGATTTATGATTTATGGTATTGCAGTGATGCGGCACGGACTAAGGAGACACTTAAGATAATGCAGGAGCAAGTGCAGGAGCTAGTGGATGCTGAGGTTCATTTTGTTTCTAGTTTTTATTCAATTGCAGCTATGGATGGCCAAACGGCAGAGCACCTTCAGAAGATTATATGTAGATATTCAAGGGATGAGATACTTACTGTCATGTGAGAATCTACGAATTCCAGCTTTTTAGGGTGTTTTTTATTTTCTTTTTGGATTGGTATTTGAAGGTGGAGGTTGATGATTGAAGCTTCATTAGGAATATGGCTTTGGTTTTTCATGCTAGCATGAAACAACCTATGGACAAACCATACACTAGTTGATACTATATTTGATGATTGAATTTGCTATAATTGAGAAATCACTGGTGGATGCCAAATACAGAAGTCAGTGAAGTCACATTTCATATTTCCCTCCTTTTTTCATATCTATTTGTTTTCAACTTTTTCAAACAACGGGGATTGAAATGCATATTGTTTAACTCATCTGTTGGTTGAATCTAGCCTGGAGATCATCACCTGATGTTAGTAGGTGGTTGTTATCTCAATCATGTGATATAAAGCTTATAAGGCTATAATTAACAAAGCAATCCAGTTCATTTTCAAGGATTCGCTAAGGGTACTTTATTATTTTTGGATAATATTTTTTTCATTTTGCTTTTTAAGAAACAAAATTTAATACTTACAAACTAGGGTGGATAAGATTTGATGGATATTTGATCATTGGATGGTATACAGGTGCATGGGACATAATAGAGGGTGGGAAGAAGCAGCATCAATGTTTTCTGGTGCCTCTGTGGAATTGAAGACATGCAATGCTGCACTGCTTGAGACTGCTGGAAAATCTTGGGATGAGGTTTGATTTCATTACCTTGCACAACTGCGGATAGTCTATTTTCTTTCAATTCAATTTACTTTTTTCCATTGAATATTAGGTGCTATCTATCAATGATTACCTCTTTTATACTTCTATGAAATTCAGTTATTCTACTAAAATATTCACCAGGGATCACCTCAAATATTTTATGGACTTATCTTTGCAAACTATCCCTTGCACGGATTAACTGCTAACTATTTTAGTTTTGAATCAATATTTTGCAAGGTTATAAATTTAGGGTTTGTCCATTTTCTGTAGAACAAATAGTTGAAGGTCTACATGCATGGCCTGTGAAAATGTTGTTATCCTCGGAATTGCTAGTGTTTTTTTCCTTCTTATTTTTATTGTTATTATTTTTTGGTTTAAGATAATCAATCTTTACAGTGGGGATGTCTTGTTAGAATGATGGTAAGACCAATCTGTGTTGTTTCTCTGGATTAGATTTTGTATATATTATAGAATATAGATATAGATGTAGTAAAGCTATTTATGATCTTCACCTAACTACTTAAGCTTTTAGTAGAGTTATTCCTTGCATGTCTTAGAGCAATGCAAGGTTTTCATGAATATTATTTTAGCTTCCAGGAGGTAAAAGTATTCAATTTCAAAGTGACAGAAAGATGTGTATCTAACTTGGTATTCATTTCAGTTTTGACGTTACAGAAAGATGTGTATCTAACTTGGTATTTTACAGGCATTTGCCTCCGCAGGATATGGTGGATGGAAGCTTCAGGGCATAATAAAACCAAGTAGCTAGCTAGTTGAAATTTTCCGTACTGGGTAAACTTGCAAATAGATATGCATGAGCTTGGAAGCATCACTTGCTTATTATTGGAACCCAAAATGCCTCTCAGTTAGGTTAAGGCTACGAAGCTGATAACTTCAGAAAGATGGATAATGGTCCCAAAACCCTCAGTTAGATCTGTTTAATCTAGCAGCTATGGGTTGTTTACATGGTGATTCAAGATGAAACATTGCTGAGGATAATGACCAGAATCTCAATCCTTTGTATGCTGCTTGGTATTGAGCATTTGTTCATATAAGTGAACTCATGCTTCTCAGTGGTGGTTGATTCAGACACAAACTACAGGTATCCAAAGAAAAAAAAAACTGCTTCCGTAAATCATTTGCTGTGGATAAAAGATAAATGTTACCTGTTTTCTCCTCTTTGACCCCATCTCTTCTTCCACCTTGATGATAAAGACTGAAAATTTATTTCGAAATACCAAAATGGTATTGGTTAATGATTATCGGCAACCTAAAAAGATAAGAAGCCTTGTCTTAAATTCAGATTGAAGTGCAAATTTCCTGTTGAGAACTTTAGTTTAAATGATTGATGAATAGTAGGCTGGTCTCGTGTTTATAATTTCAGAAGCTACTTAAAATAGTTCCTTAAAATAATGAGAAATCTGTTATTTTTATTGCTATTTTGATTTTTCAATCAAAAGTACAAATGAACATACTGTAATATTTTCCAAGTTTATTTTTTTTTGATGAAGTAGTTGAAACAAAAGAATTTTATGCCTGGTTGGATGAAAAGGATGTGCGGCGAGAGGGGCCTAAAAAAATAGTATTAAAACCTGTGCAGTTTCATAAAATGAAATTCATTCTAGATTATAGGTGCCCAACTTAATTAAGAAAGTTTTTGTTGACAATTTTACAGTTACTGTTCTAATCTGTTCTTACTATCCATGTATCTACTAAATTAAACTATAATATTGTGTCTCTGGATTACGTTATTTCCGTAATGAGAAATTTTTAACAAAGAGAAATTCTATAATTGGATGCATCTTTAGATTACACAACGTTGCTACTTACAACAATCTCCCTCTTCCAACACTAGAATAACGTTTTTGGTCTTGTCATTGGTATGTTCAGGCCTATTTGGTTAGAGACTAAAGTGATCACCATTAAAGTTAGACTTGAATTGCTAGATGAGTCATACCATTTAATAGAGGATCTTTTCTTGCAACACTACCGATGTTTAACCAATTTATAGAAAAAATAAACAGAATGATGACGTTCAAAATCAATTAGCAATTAATGTGTTAAGTATTAACCATATATTAACTTGGGTGTCCACCATGAGACATTCAATTCCAAATTGCTATTTATGGGTATCCACTTTTCTAAAATTAGGCTAATTTGCTCCCTAATTGCAAACAATACCAAGAAATTCTGTTGACAGGAGCATAATTTGTAAGTCCAGAGAAACTTTTGTATAAAAAAGCTTAAAATTGAGCAAAATGTTCTTAAAAGAATTTAAGAGACTTGAAAGTGACCAAAATTTGGATCCGTGCATCTATAGAAGATTGATGGATTGCAAACAAAGAATCAGACAGGTAAATCAATTGTATAGAAAGCTCCAATACCCAAAAATACTGATGTTCCATGTTGTTGTTATTGTTAGAAAACTTTGTATTATTTTGCTATCAGTAGTTCTAATGAATCAACTAACACTAATGAATAAAAAGTGACAAATCAAAGGACAAAGAGAGTTTCACAATTTAAATTTGAAAACGGGAAATAGATAACAATAGCTTGTTGTCGCAATTTTTACTTATTTTTTTTATTGATAGTTACCAAAATCTAATAGTGAGAAAATTTTGTTATTTTAAACTTTTAAAAATATTAGCACTTTAACTTATGCATTACACATGTTAAATATTTATTTTCATAAAACTTATAATAAATATATTTTTTAAATGTTATATTATTATGAAATTTATAATAAATAAATACTTTTAAATATATATATATATATATATATATATATATATCAAAGAAAAAAATATCTTTTTTGTTCCATAAAATTTGAGATGTTTGGTTTTAATCCTAATAAAAATATTTATTTATCATGTTTTAGTCATTGTAATTTAAAAATGTATCATTTCCTAATTTTGTAGTCATTTAGATACTACTTTATAGCTATTGAAAAGTGTTACGTAATCCACCTTGGAGACTGGAAATGACACATACCCAAATTGATACATTTATAACTTAGAAGGACTAAAACAAGACAAAATCATTTTAGAAGGATTCAAGACAAGTTTTGTAAAATTTAGAGAGAAAAATATTTTTATCCTAAATTATATTTTAGATTTATAATAAATAATTAAATTATAATATAAGATATTATTTAACTATTGACTATTTTTTTTAAGAAAAAAGAAAAATACAATTTAGAGAAAAATAAGAGGATAAATCATAAAGATAAAATATATTGAAATTTAATTTAAAAAACACATTCGCTTTGTTCGCTAATAACTACAATACATAATTAATCAGTCAATTTACTCACAAGAATATACACGTATTTTTTTTTTTCACATCTTTTATATATATATATATATATATATATATTACTCTCTTCACATCCTATAATTAGTTATCTTGTTGCGGTTAACAATTGCTTTTTTTTAAAAAAAAATAATAATTAGAGATGGTTGAAAGAATTATATATATATTATGTATATAATTTCATTTTGGCAGGAACTAAATATTAATTGATTGATTATATAACCACTAAATAATTTTTATATGAAGTTATTAACTGTCATTGAATAATATTTAATTTTTATGCGAAGTTATTAACTGTCATGTAATAGTGTTTAATATTTTAATGAAAGATGCTGTTGTCGTAATTAAGAACATGCTAAAGTTTACCACCTTTTTTGGTTAATATTTATTTAAAGTAGCCCACTATGTACTAAATTTGTCAATACTTCATTAGTTGATGTAAAATTAATGAAACAACCTCAGCATGAATCGTATGAACCAGAAACAGAGACAGTGCAAATTTAAGGAAATTCCAGCTGGTTGTTTCAGATGTTTTTTCTGTTTTTTATCATCTCTTTCATTTCCCATCTCCTATGATTTCTCTCTCTTAATAAAATCCAAAGCCAAAAACCAAAAAGAACAAAACAAAACGAAACTTTCTCTGCTTCTGTTTGTGGGTCGTACCCCATTACCCTCTTCTTCATTTGGGTAAAGTTGTTTCCTTTTTTGTTTTTCTGTTTTCATTTTTGTCGTTGTTGAAACCAGATTCAGAGGGCATGTTCGTTCATGAATATGGTAAATGTGGGACTTTGAATGTGGGATCTAACAAGGAATTATTGTCCCTTTGTTTGGGACTCTTTATGTTACATTCTTGGCTTGCTTCATCAGCTTTAACCATTTTTGTTGCAATGTTTGGGACTATTTCATGGGACTCACGTGTATACTGTTGGTCATATTTGAAATTTTTAACTTTGAATAATGTTGTTGGAATGATGGTGGAAAAAAGTGAGGGTCAAAAGGAGCTTTTGTTTTGGATGAAAACTGAAATTTTCTGGTTTACTGTGCTTTTTCCTATGGTTTTTTCTAGAAGCAGATTTTGTAAGAAAAAATGATGGCATTTGATTCTGGAAATGCTTTTGGTTTGTATTGTTTTTTTCTCCCTTTAGACCAACTTCCTTGTAAATTTGAAAAAGTTTTGGTTGTGGGTTTTACTTTTGATTCAAAAAGTTACCTTTTTAGAAGGGGTTGGTGTTTGTTTCTTACAGTAATAGGGCCTTAATAGCTTGTGTTGGAGATGGTTGTCATTAAGTAATGTCTTGAATTCAAATTCAGGAGTGAAGTTCTTCCTATCTTGGAAGATCTGTAATTAAGGAGCAGTTTGAGGAGTTTCGTGTGTTCTGAAGGATGAGGGTGAATTGACTTTGAGCTTCTCAGAGGCTCCATTCTACTTGTAATCTCATAAAGTGGAGCTGCTCTGAGATAAATATGTTGAAAGAAATGATTGAGCAATTCATTAATTTCATTATTCGGCCTCCCAGGTATTACTTTTGCAGCATTGCTTGTTGACTTAGCATTCATTTATTTGTATTCCAAGTTTGACTCGTAAGTAGCTTTGGAGTGGTATTGTTTTGTCAACAACAACTTGTGTTCAAGCTAGTAGATTCTTCTTCTCATTTGATTGAAATTTGCCTTGAGGTGTTTCTTGTTCAACTGGAACATGTCTCAATCATTTTTGACAAAGCTATTTTAGAGCATTTTTACCAGACTTAAATTACTGTTTTTTCTGAATCTTCCTTGTCAAATATAAAGGGCTGACTATGATCCAGAGCAGTACCTATGGGAAAAGGAATTCACCCTTGCTGGAAGAACATACCAAAGGCAGGATATAGAGGCAAGTATGGACATATTTATGTTAAGATTCAACTATTACTTTCCACTTTTAGAAGTTACTTTATGATTACAATTCACTGCAATTTGTTCAAAACTAAATATTTATCTTCCCTTTTTAAAACCTTGCAGCTCAAGAATACCAGAGGCCATACATTGCAGTGTAGCCATTATGTACCATCAAATTTGCCTAAAGATGTTTCTCTTCCTTGTGTAATATATTGCCATGGAAATAGGTATGCCAATTTTTATGGATACTGCTATCACGGCTGCAGATTCTATATGGTTCTGAATTATAATCATGAGACAACTTTTTAACATTCTGTTTTTTTTCAGAATGACACACTCATTTCATTCTTCTCTTTTTTCATATGTATGTACATGTACAATGATACAGTGGATGTAGGGCAGATGCTAACGAAGCTGCAGTTATTCTTCTTCCATCAAATATTACTGTTTTTACTCTTGACTTCTCAGGGTCAGGCTTATCTGATGGAGACCATGTTACCCTTGGTTGGCATGAAGTAAGTCAACTCTTTTTGCATGTCTTTATTTCTTTGTAGTATATCTTTCATGACATTAACAGTGAAACACATGTATGAACTTCCATGCTTATTTGAACAATTTTCCTGATCTGTTTTCTCAATTTTAACATTTCCTGTGACAGAAAGATGATCTCAAGGTAGTGGTGTCGCATTTAAGAAACAATAAACAAGTATCTCGTATTGGTCTTTGGGGACGATCAATGGGTGCTGTTACTAGGTACTACTTCTTCCAACCAGGTTGTTTGAATTTTTAACAATTTTAGTAATAATTTACTTTATTACATGTTAATTGTCCATACACCAAAAAAAAGGTTCCTCAAGAAAGTATAAACTCTTATAGGAGTTCTATGCCAGGTGTCAATGTATCCCCTCCTCTGTTCCATATGTTAATTTTAATGTGTAATTATATGCCACATATATGATAATCTCTATTGTGATTTATTCTCACTTTGCTTGGTGTGTTTTAGCCTCCTTTATGGAGCTGAAGACCCTTCTATTGCTGGAATGGTGTTGGATAGTGCCTTTTCAAACTTATATGATCTGATGCTGGAACTTGCTGATGTCTACAAAATTCGACTTCCAAAGTTCACTGTACTCATTCTCTCTCTCCTTCCCTTCCTCCCTTTCTGTGTGTGCATATGTAGTACTAAAGATTCTACCTTCCCCTTTGTAATAACTAGTAAATGTTGAATTAAAATAGAAAAAGAGGACCTTCATTTGGTTACCCTGTAACTTTCTTAGAGTGATATGAACATGTAAATGTAGTGCATGATCTCATTTATTTTTTTTTTAAGGAATAAAGTTGATTGGTAGAATTATTGAGAATATGGATGTTGTATGAAGTAACAGGTGAATACCATCTTTTAAGGTTTTGAGAAAGTATGTGTATGTTAGGTTTTTAAAGACGTGTAGATTTTACATTGTTCTATTCCTTTGAAATTTCGAGAATATATGTCATGTTATGTTATGTTTGATTGGATGGACTGGGGACATGGTGATTGTTTAATATCTATGAAGTGGTAAAGTCTGTCATCTTAGAGCATTCATATCTAATATTTTACTGATTTGGTCCATGATTAGGTTAAAATGGCTGTACAATACATGAGGCGGGTTATTGAGAAGAAGGCAAAGTTTGATATCATGGACCTTAACTGTTTGCAGGTCTGGATTTGTTCTACAGTTTTTTTCTTAATGATGGAAGTTTTTCTTGGCCTGTTCCATTTGTTAAAATTGTAGAATTATTATTGTAAACTGATTTGTCATGAATATTTTCGCCTTGAAATCTTTCATGTCTGGATTCACTTAATTTCAAGAGAGAATTTGCAACTTCTTTTTTATTCTTTAAAGAGAATTTTAATCATAAGTTACTTTAAACACAAATAAGCTAATTCAAAACGTATTCTTACTATAATGCTTTAGAAAAAATAGTTGAACAAATAGTTAAGTATAGTTGCTTCCATTCCGTGACTATCTTAATGCTTTAGAAGCTTACAGGTTGCACCGAAGACATTCATTCCTGTTTTATTTGGACATGGCAATCATGACCAATTCATTCAGCCACACCATTGTGATTTAATCTCTCAATCATATGCGGTATTATTTCAAACCATTGAGCTAATGTATTTGAAGTGAAGCAATATGCAGTTTTGCACACTCTTGAATAAACAAAATATCTAACTTGGTTTCTAAATTTGTAGGGAGATAAAAATGTCATTAAATTTGATGGTGATCACAACTCCTCTCGACCCCAGTTCTTTTATGATTCAATTTCCATATTCTTTTACAATGTTCTCCGCCCTCCTCACATTCATAGAGCTCGTAAGCCTGAGAAATATTTTGATGTAGGAGATGTGAAGATTGGTCCTGATGTGAGTGAGGTAATAGAATTTAGAATCTGTCCCAATTTGCTGATTGATTAAGTACTGTCTTAAAAATTGATGATTCCACTAAAATGTTGCTTGCATTTTAGAGAAGCTGGGTCTACCAGAAATATACCTGAATTTATACCTTGTGCCTAGAATGCACTTTGTGAACTCAGACAATGATGCACCAGCGAGATTTGAGTGATAGTAACATATCATTGAAATTTCAAATTGGAAAAAACTAAAGATAGGAGTTATTGGATCATATGGTCTTGTCATTGAAACCTCTAAAAAATTTGAGATGCCAACTTTCAATTCACGTTTTTGAAATATTAACATAAAATGTTATTATGTGGATATAGAATGTCATTCAATTCAGTTTGTTTATGTGGGTGTTATTTGAATAATAGAACACTAATTTGCTCTTGCTTTCATACTAGAACCTATTATTTGAGATACTCTCCAGTCTACAGACTGCAACTACTGATTCCGCAAGTTCATCTTCTGCTCCTCCTGGCACTTCAAATTCAACCCCAGCATCAGTTAGTGAACTTATTTCAAAAGTTGCTCCAGCAATTGATGCTGTAGGATGAATCTTTCCTTCTGATCAAGTTATTTTAGTCTAAAACATGTGTTCTGTTGAACTCATTAATTGTTTTTAATGCAGGATTCCATGAATAATGAGGAAGTAAAGCATGGAAACCATGAACCTGTTCGTGATGAGCCTGTGGATATGAAGGTGATTTTATCCAGCACCATCTCTGAAATTAAGAAATTTTTCAGGCAGTTTTTCACATCTAGATTGCACTTTTGGCAACAAATTACAGTTTTTGCCCCCAAAAAGTCAATAAAAATTCAACATGTTTATTTTGTGGCTCAACTTTTTTCTCTTGCCTTAACATGCAATTTCTTAGTGGTTTAAAATGTTGGTGTGTAGATCTTGGCTCATTTTTCATTTGTCCTTAAGCTGACCTTTTCTTTTAATGATTCAACAGGATGAGCAAGATGTTCCGACTGAAGATTATTTCTCATACACTAGCTCAAATAGAAAAAGCTGGGGTGGATGTTCTTCTTTATTACTCAGTGACGAAGAACCTTATCCAGGTTTTAGAGATGCTGATAATGTTTCTGAGGTCTGTATCTCTCAACGTACATGCATGCATGCACACTGCACATAATGTTTGATCTATTAAATTAGTTGAGGACATGAAAATGATTTAGAAGTGACTTTAGAAACTTCTGTGATAGTAAACTTTGCTTCTAAATATCTGTAGTAGACTATCATATCTTTTGGTAATTCATACATTGACAATGACATGGTTATGTGCTTCATGTGTATATAATATTGAAATACACTTAAAGGTATTTGCAACACCCATGGGAAGTATGAGAGAAATGTCAGCAGACACAAAAGAAGACAGAAAAGATCAGAAGAAGAAGAAGAAAGCTGAAAGAGCCGGAAAGAAGCTCAAGTCTGACAGACCTGACAAATGGGAGTCCCTCAGTCGACGCTTGCGACTTTGCATTTTGAGGGGGTCTGGCCGTCGGAGACCCAAGTCCTCTTGACTGCTATTGTGTTACATAGTTCATCTAACTGTTTGTTTTCATAACATGAATGTAACTCAAAGTTTTAGGCTAAGTTCTTAGGCGGATCATGAAACTCAACTTGTTTGTAGGTTGACTAGTTGATTCTCTCTTGGGAAATATTCAACATGTACTTATGTGCAAAAAATTGGTTTCTCTTTCTGGCTACTCTTTCACTAGTTTATCGTAGCAGGAATGTGATTCATTTGTCATTCTCACCTCATATCACCTCACCTTATTCTGTAGTGTTGCAACCTGTAATATCTACACTGAGTCTTTTGGTCTGTTTTTTAAATATACTTCTCCATAAGCTTTTACAGAAGAAAAAAATGTAAAGATAATCTAAGAATGAAAGAAGGAAATAAAATAAAAAAAAAAAATTAATGAAAGAAAAGATTGGAATTAGGACATGAAAATGTCAGTAAAAGTGATGATCAAAGTCGAATCATCCAATTCAATTCAAACCACACTTTTTCCGATTGAATTTTAAGAATGTAACCCATGCTAAAATAAATCGCATGTTTTTATTTTTGGATCGGGTAGTTTTGTGCTTTGGCAAGGCTGAACCAACATTGTTGCATCTCCATTTTCTACTTTCATTTGGAAAGTGTGAATTGACGTTTAATAACTCTGAAACGGCAATCCAAAGAGTCTTGTTATTTATATTTTCTCTTTCATGTATAAGAAATTCCATGAACAATATCACATTACAAGACCTTAAACCATATCATGAATGGCACAATAAACCGCAACGAAAGGTCAATTTTCTGCACGTTATCTGTTAGAATATATCCCAAAACGCTAAGAGCACACAGCACTGAACCACCCCTAATCATGCACAGTTCCTTTGACTAGTCAAAATATTATGTATAACTCCATAAGCTTATAGTCACCATGATGCATAGATTTATAGAGCAGATGACAAGTTTCTATCTATTAACCCAATTCAACTTGGTCCTCTAAAAATAATAAGGCTGGATGTTTACTCAAGTATTGAACATTTGAACTGAAAACTAAGAACCTCTGGGAATCTATGAAGAACAGGTTCCTTCATCTATTAAGAAATACATGTAACATAGAAACTAAGCTTAAAAGGAAGATAGAACGAGTCCTAGAACACAACCTACATATGACACCAAATCACAGATTACTGCCTGCCACCAACCTTCTCCAATTCCTCACCACTTCTGGTAGATATATCCAAAGAAGGATCAAATTGCTCTTGGCCAAGGAAAACAGTGTTAGGTTGCTGATATGATGACATGCTTGACTCCAGTATCTGATGTGGAAGCACCATGTCTGATTTAGAATATGCTCCATCCATGTTTACTCGTTGCTTCTTGGCTGTTCTCTCCCCTTTAGGGCTGTCAGCAGGGGAACCAGCATGGCAACCGGAATCTGGTGTCATTGGTTCATGGTGAGATGAGAAAGATTCAATTGAAAGACTCTTTGCCGGGACACGGTCTTTGGCAGCCTTTTCAGGGTCGGGGGTTGACGGGTCAGTCTTATTTTCAGGTTCTTGGCACACATCACCTGGAACTAAGGCTGCCACCCCAGAACCAGGTGCATCTGAAAGAACGCCACTAAGCCGCTGTTGTTCCTCAATTATCTTTTTCAGGTATTTACCCTGGGCTTCTATCCGTAATTGTAGCTGTCTCTGCACCTGTTTCACATTGAAATATAAATTACAAGCTTGACACCTTAATTACAATTATCAGTTTGTCTATTCTGCCTTTTCTTGATTCAGAATTGAAAAATTATGAAGGAGTGCATGTTCTATTTTGTATATATAAACATTCAGCTGAAATCTCAAAGCAGCATACACATGAAAATTTTAAACCCCACTAGCATAGAGGTGTCAACATTAGCCATTCAAGTTTCATAAATACGATGGGCTAGTTTGTTTAAAATTAAAATATGTACTTATAAAAGAAAATTTAAAGATGATTATTTAAGCAGATGGGATTTGCTTCTTTAAGAAAGCAGAAATTTACAATTTTAAGCAGTAGCAGTTTAAACAAACACATACGAAAAACAAAAATCTGCTTATTTTTTTTTAAAAAAATGCACTTTTTTCAACAACTATTTTAAACGAACTGGGCCAAAATGAGATATACACCTTGGATGATACAACCTAGAACATAATGATCATATAATTTAACCAATACATGTAACTATAAAATTAAAAGAGAGAAATTAAAATCATCACTTCATCTCAAACGATTAAGTGTAATAGAAATCATTAGTTACAATCTGCTAGTTCCTAGTATGATGAAGTCATAAGATCAGTTCAACAAGGAAAATATACCTCCAATTGTTCATGCAGTCGCTTCTGCACCTCCATTTGAAGCTTTAGAGCTTCAGTAATCTGCATCCCACTGTAAAGTGATAAGCCCACAAGTAACTTTAATCACTAATACCACAAGAATTCCTCAAGAAATCAAGATCTTCTGATTAAAAAAATTTACACCTTTTCCTTTGGTCAGTTGAGCCATTGAATATATAAAAATTGATAAAAATTTCTATTTTTGTTAACACTAGCAAATAACTCCAGGATGTAAATGCGAAGCAGATGGTTAAAGCCCAGGTAAACGTGCTTTAGTAACCCAGATAAAAATATTTTGATTCTAAGCCTCCATCAACTTGTATAAGTACGAAAACAAAAATGCGAAAAAAAAGGGACAGTAATACTCACGATGAACCATCAAGATTGGAAAGCATATCCCCAGTTTCTTTCTTGTCAGCTTTTTTCCCTTCTATCAACATTCAACAATGTTAAAGTTACAACCAAACAAATCTAAAGGAATATCAAAGTAAAATGAATATTTAATGGACTAAAAACAATAAAAAAAAGGTCCTAAATATCATAACAGGAACAATTTAAATAACAAAAATCAGATAAGACATACCATCAGATGAGGAGTCAGGCAAATATTTTGCTAGTCGGTATTTCTGTATGCAATAGAAAAGTAGAATGAAAAAAGATTTATGAATGAGAATAATGGGCATTATGATGTTAAGAGGTCTTTAAAGTGCACATTACCTGCAAATGGCTTTTGACATGGTAAATGGTCAAGCCTTGTACACCCATAACTCTGAGGACACCTTTAGGTGTGGCACCTAGCAAAGAGGATAGTTATAGATTTAAAACACATATATGAGGAATGTTATTAAAACCATGCATGGAACTTGAAATACCCCTTGGCCAACAATAGGATACCTAGCCAACAAAAGCACAAGACATCTGATCAACATATGCAACCAATTCTTTATACATTATTTTATTAATTTCAGACAAAGAAAATTCTAACATGATCTCCCAATGAATATCTGATTGCCATGTCATCATGCCCAAGATTACAAAAAATTTGAAAAGTTCAAGGTAACAGCTAACAAATCTCCAGTAGAAATGTAAAATTGACGAGCAGTAATGCATTTATTTCATTATCTGCTAAAGAACCTTAGCATTCTACTTTTACCGACTAAAGTTGTGTTTTTAGTTTAAGTGGGAGAAGGAAGAACCAGTTTCAGATTCCTGTTAACCAAAAACAGAAGGGGAAATACTCACGATCTGGCCCACCAAGTTGAGCCACAGCATCAACAAAGCGCTCATGCAATTCATGCGTCCACCGCAACCGTTGTTTTGAGGTGAGATTAGAGTTGTTGCTAAGACTGTTTCCTCCACTGCCAGGATCCATAATGTTGCCACCACAATCTAAGTGCTGACCATGAACTAATGCATTACCTCCAATTAAACTTGCACTAGGAACATTCTTTGGATGATACATTTGTCATTTATCTGACAGCAAATAAAATAGAAGTGAATATAATATAATATGGAAATTAATTCTAACATTGTTAAATGTAACTGCATATTGGAAGAGGTTGTTAAATAAACAAGGGAAGAATCTAACATGCAGAAAGAAACACATGAATCTATTGGTTCCACAAGATAGGAATAATAACTTTAACCTTAACCTTGAGTTTTCCTACTTAAAAAACTGCATAGTGTATACATTTCTTGAAGAGCATAACAAAATTAACATATTCTGATCTCAATTCCTAATGTGAATCAGTTCAAATCTTATTCGGTTCAATCATGAATTTACATTATGAGTCTCCCTCAACTAACTTTTCAGATTATTTAAGAAAATTTACACAAAGGATCTTTTACTACTTTCAACACTCAACACAAACCTTAAAAAAAAAAAAAACACCCACCCCTAAACATCCAATTGACTATTTGATCAAGATTTAAAAGAATTTTCATTCATTTTCTAGCAAATGTCTTCTTTGTCTAAATCTCTTTCCTTCATTTATTTCTTCAGGTGAGTTCCAAGAAAAACTCAAGTCCTATGGAAAAGGAACACTGTTTCCATGTCTCCGAAACATAAAACGAGTGATTTTAGCCTGAGAAGAAACACAAAAGCTACAAAACTTAAAAGTGATATTTAGGCTAAGGAAACTTATACATAGGACCCTTCAAACATCATCCAACTTCTGCAACAATTAAATCACCACCTGCAGTTTTGCAGAATATACCATTCTTTCCCTAAACCCCAACCCCACTAACCCTCCCAAAAATGTTGGAGAAGAAGATAAAATTAAATGAGCTTGATTTTTTCCCTTATACCTAGTAATTGACAAAGATATCATTCTCAATTGTAGAGAACAAAAAATTTAATAGCACTATTTCTGCTAGCACAAGAATCCATTAATCTGATGCAAGTTGTAACCTAATAACATCAGCAAATTTGGAATAACACAATCAATGTTAAAAGTTGACTATTTTTCATCATGCTAGTACCTCTAAATATTAACTAGCACCATCAAAATTGATGTTTTGACACTTCACACATAGATGAGAACACCATAGCTGAAACAATTGTAACACACCAACCAAATAACATTCAAAAACAAAAAAACTAATAGTAGTAATTGGGATTCTGGCTCCACATGAAGAAGAACCCAACAACTCTCCGATGATGACAAAACCTTAAAATTTAAAACCTTTCAGACCAACTCAGAGAAATGTTCGATTTCCCAGCATCAAGCACAAAACTTTAAAACTTGGGGCAATAGAAAAATCGAAGTAAAAGATAAAAAAACACGAACTTTAGGCCAAGGCTGAGACAGCAGCATCATAAAAATGAAGCTCAAAGCGAAGAAGCCAAAAGGGTCTCCAAAAACAAAAACAAAAAACACAGAAGCACAAGCTTCAGAGAGGGAGAGAGAAAGTGATTGAAAATTGAAAATGAAAAGAATAAAAAGGAAAAGAGAAAAACATACTCAGATCTACGAAATCCAATGCATACAAATTTTTCTACCCCTCCTATTTCGGAGCTGTGTTCTCTGCGTTCTCTCTCTCTTACTTTCTCTCTCTTCATACACAGTGACAATGCAATTATCGTTTTCTTTGAGGTTTGATATATTAAATCATTAAATTAATTATTAATATTAATTAATCTTCCTCTAAAATGGATCAATTAATGATTAAACCAAACAAAACCCAATGCATAACCAACAGAACATAACACAATGTAATTGAATTAATATGTAGCAAATGAAACTTATTAATTGGTGTTGTAATTGTTAATTACTTAAATAATTACATTTAATATATTTTTAAACCACTAAACCATGCATCATTATTAACGAATAAAATTGATTATATAATGGTATTAAAAAATTACTATATAATTAATACATACTCTGTCAACTAAATTAACATGACACTAAATTTAGAGATTTATTTAAAGGGACACAATATTTCTTTTATATAATATTTAAAAACTAATAAAATTAATATTATAAATATTTAAGGAGAGGGTAGAATAGGAATTAAACTTTTGAACGTTCAGGTTCAACTGGCCCAAATTCTTCCACTGTTCAACACATTTTCTGGTTTTTATCCACCATTGACTTTTTTCCCCATTCGTTGCTACTATACTACTAGAGAAATTAGAAACTTTAGTGTTCTATTTTATTATTTAATTTTTTTCTTTTAAGTGGCTTGTGACATCTATTTTTATTAGTATAAAATAATTCATGCATTCTATGAGTGTATTTTAATTTTAAGGTAATCTCATTTAAAACTTAACTAGAAGTTATCAGTGTAATTAACGGTAAATTAAATTTATTCATAAAATTATAAAATATAAAAGATAAATCTAGAGTAAAACTATATAAATTTCTCTTTCAAGAAAAAAAAAATATAAATCTCATGTCATAAAAATTGTTATTATAACATGATAAATTAAATAAATGATTTTTTTCACCTTATTTAAACAGGGTAGATGAAAATAGTAAACATTACATATAAGCTTGAATTAAAAGTGAACAGAAATAGAATGATAAAGAACTTAAATAATAAAATTTATTTATCAAAATTTTAAAATATTTTTACTATCAATTTATTTGAAAATCCAATTTAAATTTATCTGCACTAACTATTTATTAATCAAAATAAAAGTTAAAACAGTTTATGAAACTTAAAATAATATGTTCAGCACAAGACCAAAATAGTTTGTTTTTACTATTTTACTATCTATTTATATCTTTTAAAAAGCTACTTTTACCAAAATAGTTTATTGTAAGATATAAATAGTTTGATGTCTAACTTTTTTTTTCATAATTAATATTCACCAACATCAATCAATACTAATATGGAGAGGAATGAACACAAAATCTATTTCAAAATTCAACATGCAACCAATCATGCATGCTCAGAATGACAACAAATTAATGTTTCACGTGATTCCATGCACAAACATCTTAAAAGAATGCTTCTATGTTATCTACTTCAATGATCTAAGAACATGTATATATATTTACATAATGTTCTTTCTATGGACATGCACACTCAATTGTCAAACATGACAAGTTTAAATATTGAACCTAAGATATCTGTCTAGTTAATTCATTTATGAGTGCCCTTGATACTAAAAGTTATAATTAAGATCATGAGATATGTACAACCAAATACAAAAAAGAAATGGAAGCTAGAATAAAATAAAAAACATCAAATATATTTGTGTGTTTGGTTTAGATGTTAAAGAAAGATATTGGAGAGTAGAGGAAAATATACCTGGTGAGGCATAGATGAAGAAGATAGATCATGAAAACAAGATAAACAACTTCCTTTGTGTTGTGTGGTTAATGAGTTTTGTGTTGAATTTTTGTTTTAACTTTGTTTTAATGGAGCCAATGGTTGATTGGTTAGTGTGAGTATGATTGATCCAAGTCCCTAGTAGTACTGAAAGAGTCTAATACTTAATAGTTCTTGCTACTTGTGAAAGATGACAACAAAGTGTAGTCTTGTTATCAGCTTAGAAGGAATCTTTCATGTAATATTCCCATATATTCTCTTTCCAATAAACAAAAACTAATTTCAAGAAAAAGATATTTTTTACACCCATTTTTAACATGAGAAAATGATTAATTATATAAAGTTTTTTTTTTGATAATTAACTGATTACAACCTATCATTTATGATAAGTTTATTAAATTTAATAATAAAATTCTAAAAAAAATAATTAAAAATATAGTGGGAATTTAATAATAACCTATCATTTTTGTAACTGTTAAATATGTAGAGGGATTGGAAATGGTAAATATCATTTCCTTAAACCAAAAATAAAATAAATATATTCCGGCAGTGTAGTCATTTTCCTATTGCTTCCTTCCAAATGTTGTTATGGCTTTGCATTTCTTCACCAATGAAAGACAATACAATTACAAAAGTCTAAATGAATGATTATTATGCTGTTTGCCTAATCACCTATGTGAGATTTTTTTAAGTCTCTGTTTAATAAACTCCCTACCCTTAACCAAAGTTTTTATCTTTTTGTAGAGACCAAACCTTTTATAATTTCAAGTATATTTCTTTTTAGTTTTTAGTTTTTAACACCAATTGAAATTAAGTTGTTGGAAGTTAAAACTAAGTTATAAAAGAGAAAAGAGAATATACATCATTTAATTACAACGCCAACTTTCCGAATCAGAAAATCAATTATTACAAGAGTTAAAAGATTGTATAATGTGAATATAAAAAGTTTTGTATTGTCAAGTAATTAAATATCATAGTTTTTAAGTATTTTAAGATAACTATTATAAATATGATCAATCGTGATTGAGTTGTAGGAGAAAATTATATCACCCCAATCTATTTTTTCTTAGTATAATTATGTATTCTCGAGTGTAATAATGTACTTATTTTTGCATTATTTTCTTGAAAATGAACTTCACATGTTAAGTAGATTGTGGTGGCCAAGTGGCATAATTATTTATACACTTTGATGACATAATTTAATCATCTTAATTCACTAAGAGTAAATATTTTTTTTATTCTTATCTGTAAATGATTTGGACCGACAATAACTACCCTTCAATTATGTCATTATTGAAATGGAATTCAACATAGAACGTTAAAGGGATATGGTGCCAAAATAAGAAAGATGAACATGGTGAAGTTGTTGAAAGGGTGGCAGGCCATTGATGATATCAACTATAAAGTTATACCTAATCCTCCCATTCGGCTAATCCAAACACAAACTAATAACATCTTTCCACGTATCTCACAAATATCTATTTATTTCTTCATAGCCATTCTATATTCTCATAGTATTAATCATATCATCATCATATAATACTAATAACTTTTAGTCTAGGTCATAAAATAATACTTGTCATCAAAAGTCTCAAATTCAAATCTAGTGTATCAAAAATATAATATATAAAAAATGTTTTACAGTCAACTAATCATAATTATAATAAATTTATTTCATTTTGAGTACATAGGCTAAAATAAGTTTATTTCCTTAGGTGAATTAAAAGCACCTTTTGAAAGTTCTTGGGGGAAAATGACTAATTATATTAATATTATTGGTTCTAAAATGGTGCCTTTTATGGCCGTCCATGTATTGAATCTCATTGCACATAGTAGTTAGCATCACTATGAGATAATAGATTTTCTATTTTCAAGAAACAACACAGTATGAGCACTTGTCATATTCCACTACCCACTTGCATGATACAACCAATGACAAATGTTGTCTAATTGCAATTTGAGCTGAAATTTTCATTTCATTTGACTAACAGGCCAAGAGTATGGCCCAACATGTTCAATATAGTATATTAACTTGGTGCTAAAGCCACATTGAAAAGCACATAAAATCATCAAAACCAGTAAAACGTCACATAGGAGGGCAAAAAGCATTACTTTATTACAACATGGACGGACACATCCACTATTATTCACACGTAAAACATATGATTTCGTGAGAAACATTTTTGTTTAGTGGCATGGATTTTAAGTCAAGCCAGTTAGAAATTTTCTTCTTATTACTCATTGGATCTCCTATCTCTAATGACATTAATATTCACGGTTTGAAATAATTTTTGAAAGAAAAGTAACTAGTCAGAATTGTATAACATAGCTTTTGCAAGTTCAACGCTGCTGAAAGAGTTCAAGAGTTTACTGAAAATGACTCCAATTTTATGTTTGAAGGAAAGGAGGTCACAGTATTCAGCATGATGCAATGAACAAAATAAGGGATCCATAAAAGTCACCAAAACACACAAGTTTTGTATAGTCAAAGCTAGTTTTTTGCAATGGTTAAAGCCACAATAGATTAAATTTACAAAAGGGTAAAATTGATTCCACCTATGTCTCACTAACTTACAAGACATTAAGAGTTCAAGTACCTAAAATAAAAAAAGGAATGAATGAAGCCCAAAGGTATATTATGAGGGGATGAACCATCAAGTAGACCTTCCATCCCTACATGCCATACCTAATTATTCCTTGAGGGTGATTACCTTGGGCTACATTGATAGCTTGAGTTCTCATCTTAGCTTCACTCCAGATCAAAGGTGCTGCCATAGACTCCATGCCTAGCATCCTCCTTTTTCCGCCACCTGGAGACCCTTCTAAAGTCAATCCTCCAGAACTCTCATGTGAGGTTAAGCAACTTTCGGTTGAACAATCGGCCCTTTGGGGTGGGAGACTCGGTGGTATTTCCTCTTCTGGAACATTCACTCCAGCCACTTCGGTGGATGGCAAGGAGTAAAATCCAAGAGGATCAACCAAGGTACCTCTAGGTGCTTTGCTTCCAGCTCCTTGAAACTTTTGGCTGTCTGTGTCTATAACTGTAGCACCGATAAATTGATCGGCAAGCATCTTGCAAGCTCTTTCAAGCATAGCCATGTATCTCCTCTCTGCATCTTGGCGAATCTGCAAGTGCTTCTCCGCCTGTAGTGTGATACCAGCTTGCTTCAATTACACTTGTTATGCAAATGTATGATACTATGCTACCACTAAATTACCAATGTGGAAAGAAGTTTGTTAAGCCATATATGATAGACAACTTGCATTAAGAAAATGAAATTTACCTCCACTTGCAAATGTAATTTACTCTGCACTTCCATCTGTGCTCTCAATGCCTCCTTGATTTCATAACCCCTAGGCATAAAATTAATCACTCCCTCAATATGGTAATTCAAATACATTGAGACATCTTCCAGAAGAAGAACTTCATGAATTAATTAAAATCCTTACTCGTTTGTATCAGAAGTTGGCAACTTTGGAGAAGAGTTATCAGTGCCAGGGCTTTCTAAAAGATATGAACCTGATATTCCTTCCATAAAAGAAGTCAGTTGAAGCCAAGAGTATATAACAAAAAATCTTAGATGAAACTACAGAAGTTTCGGTGAACTTTTTTCCAGTTTAGGAATGCTGTGAAAAAAGAATTGATAAGTGATGTTCAAATTCAAACAGCAGTCAATGTGTTAACCATACATTATCTTGGATATCCATTTTTCCAAAATTAGCTTAATTATATCTCTAATTGCAAATATTTCCATAGAGAATTTGTTCCCCAGTCGTAATTATGCCTGCACACTTCTAAGTTGGTAATATGTGACTATGGCATTAGTTCATATTCCATACAGATTTAAATTTCCAGGTAGGCCCTTTCTCTTTGGAGAGGGAAAAGTAAAGAGTAAAAGACGCCACTGAACACATTGAACAGAGCTAACTTAGATGACAGAAAATAATTGTTATAGAGAGGGGAATGACAATCATACCATCTTTGCATCCTTCACCCACATCTTTCCCAGATTGCTTACCAAGCCTGTATTTCTGCAATGCAGAAACAAAGGTTTCAATTTTGTCACATAACTTAAAACTGGGCAGAGTATTGTTAAAAGAATTAAAGAGACCTGAAGATGACTCTTCAAATGAAACAGTGTCAAACCCTTGACATTCATGGTCCGCATGATTGCTTTTGGTGTAGCTTCTGCAGATAACAACAGAACCTAGTCAGAAAATGATATTGATGATTCCAAAATAAGAAATGGAAAGCAGGCTATATTAACTACTTTGCAAACAAGTCAAGCCTGGATGATTTATAAACCTTAGCAGACATAGAAGGAAAAATATCTTGCTTTGTTATAATTATCAAAAGAAGAGAACAATAACCAATAACCAAGCCTACATGTCACACACAACCCTTTTAAACCCTGCATGGAATAAAAACAATAGTCAAGCCTTTTCTCATCGAATGGGGTCAACTACATGGATCAAACAATGCCATGTTTATTAAGAATCATGACTATATACAAACCATTGACCTCTAAATTCTTCTGAATGCTATCAGCTATAGTTTTTCTCAGTATCTCTACACCTCTAGTAATAAGGACATCCTTCATCTAACTTACTATCCTCACAAGGGATCTACAGGTTTTCTCCACCTGCAAATGTCAAAGAAAAGATTCCACCATTTTTTATACAATGTTTTGCCCCCAACTTTCTCCCTAATGCATTCACTCCTAATCTTACAGTATAATAAGGATACCAATTCTAGATATGAGTTGAACCCACTAAACCTAGCAACTAATTACAAAGGAAAAGCTGAATTTAACACTACTCAAAACTCATTTAACTATGAAGCAACTTGATTGACCTAATTTTGAGTCCAAAATCTTGACTAACTTAGACTAACACAAGCCCAAATTTTCAACCCCTAAATGCACACGTGTCTTTACAGCTACCACTCAGTTAAATAACATGTCTTTACAAAACTAAACAATGGCAGCAAAATAGTTAAACCAAATGAACATAGTAAATACAAAGTACAAGATCTAAACACTAAACACCCTCAAAGCTGTATGAGTTACGTATTGTTAGAGATCCCACATCGCTTAGAGATATGGCCTGATAAGTGTATATAAGCGGAGAATGATCCTCACCTTATAAACCAGTTTTGTAAGATTAAGTTAGGCCTATAACCCACATTTCTAACATGATCGTGTCACCAGTTGTTGGACCATTATCAGACCACCCATTGTTTAGTCTTCATGCTCGAGATGTCCAATAATTAGTTAAGTTAAGACGGGTTGTGCTTGTCCCTAACCCGGTCCTAAATTTTGACCGGACCAATTCTCTAGATCCTAACCAATCCCTAGACCAAAATGAACCCAACGATCTTCAATCCATTTAATATAGGACCAAGCTGACCCGAATAATTTCAGACTATCTAGTCCCAACTGAGGCCAGGTCAACAATGAAGATTGTCCTTTGGTCCCTTTTCTTTTTTGAGACAGGTTCAACCCAACCTGAACTTGGGCTGGGACTGGCCACCGGGTTAGGTTGGGTCATGCCCAACCCTACCCCAAAGGCAAAGCTATCTCATTTCATTTCATTTCAAACAAAAACCTCAAAGCATCTCCAAGGTTCCCACTCAACGCATCATGATGAGTGTACACAAATATTCTACCAAATTCACTCCATAAAAAAGAAAAAAGAATCACGCACGTGCCACAAGAACAAAATCCAACTTCAGCAACAAAAAACAAAAGAAAATCACCTCGGACAATGTTTGGATCAACTTCTCTCTCACAGAAATTTTTTTTTAAGAAAATAAAACGAACTAAGCTAAAATCAACTACTGAGTTCAACTTACACAAAACTCTTCCATCTAACTCTCTAAATACTAAAATGCACAAGTGGGAAGAAGATCACATAATTTTTTACCCTTTAAATTTTCTTCTTCAATAAGAAAAAATTCTTAACAGAGAAGCATAGAAAGAGTTAGACGAGACTCACTACTAGCACCACCAAGCTGAGCCACCGCATCAACGAATCGTTCATGCAAATCCTGAGTCCAACGAAGCCTGGGTTTGGGATCAGCGGTGAGAACAAGACAAGGGTCTCCCTTGTGAGCGTGAGAGAGGTTAGAAACAGCACCACCAACACCACCACCACCACCACCAACTTGCAAGTCTTCCTGAACCACAATCCCATCGTGGGGGTGTATGAGCCTCGGGTACATCCTTGAATGGGGGGGGTGCAAATATGAACAACCCCAATAACCCCAGAGGATAAAGATTGAACCTTTTTGAGTCAGAGAAAGGGACACAGATCCAAGAAGATGTTAGTGGTGGTGATAGCCATCTGGGTCAGAAGCAGAAGAAAAAAAGAGAGTTTTTTTTGTGATGATGATGAATGAATGAATGAAAGAAAGAAAGAAAAAACGGTGAAGAAGTGAAGAAGTGAAAAACTGAGTGTGACGCTGGCACGCCTTTCTGGGATCTTGTCCCTTTCTGCTCTTTTGAGTGAACAAAAGGGAAAATCAATTTTACTAAAAAGCAAAATATCAAATAAAAAAGACCAAATTTTTAAGGGTTATATTGTCTGTGGGACTCTATTGCTCTATGTCTATTATTGTTCTCTTTCTCTCTCTTATTTTAATTTTCTGTCCATGTCTCTCTCTCCTTTTTATTTTATATTATATGATTTAATTTAGTACCATTACATGTCCCTCACTAGGGTTGAGTTGCCTAATAAAATCAGTCTGTAATAATAAAATTTATGTAATTTATTCAAATTATTCTGCACAATGATTGACTGAGTTTCTTGTATATATTATTGATTAAAATTAAAATCTTATTTCATTAATTAACATAATTTGAATTACAATACATAATTATGGAGATTGCTAAAATAAAATATTAATCTTAATAATTAATAAGTATAAATAATATAAAAAGAATTATATATATATATATATTGCATAGATTAAGAAAATTTTAGTTAATAAATAAATGGGAGTAAGAAATAATTTTATAAAATTATATTTTAGCAAATATTAATTATTGTCCTTAAAATACTGATTAAGAAATTAAAAATAATATTTTACTAAATAATTTTCCTGATCTCGACACTAAATATTTTCTCTTTTTAGGTAGACTCTTAAATTTTTTTTATAAAAATGACATAATACAATAGCATTACTATATGAGTAAAAGTAAAGAAAAATAATAATTAATATTGTACTAAAAATAGAATGATATCTATTCTAAACTTTATTTTTCCTACGTACACTTATAATCAAACTGACAAAACAAATTTACAGTCAAACAGATAAGAAAAAAACATGAGAAAGTTAATACAATAGGATTTTATTTCCCCTGAATTATCTGCATAAAGTTACTTTGGTTATAATGTCCATAGGTAAATTGAATTTCTTTAAAGCACCATAAAACTAATAAAATTTATTATTAAATTGAAAAACAAAAAAAAAAAGACTACTATGTATTTATCATTTAGATCAATCTTCGTATGTCATATCATTGAAAAAATTTTATTAATAAGAAATTAATAAAATTGATAATAGTTTGTTTTTATTTTGACCTTATGCCCCCTATTTTTTATTTTTTTTTAAAAAAAAAACTAATAACATTGGCATATGTGTAACACAAAAATTAGCCAAAATGATAAAGAGATGGTACGATCCATGCAATAATTTGTTGTTCTTTTTCCTGTGTGAGGAAATAAAGAATGTGGGGTTTCATGCAATGTTACACTTTCTAAGAGTACAACACACATTGCCTATGAAGCAATTAATCACTTTTCTCTTCTTCTTTTTTTTGTTGTTTTTGATGTGTCTCTCTTTTTGATTAAGGTTCACAGTGAGAAGGAAAGAAAAAACAAAGAAAGCTAAAAGAGCATGTGCTCATGTTTTTTTTAATCAAGGTTTGGTTTTTGGAAAAAGTTTAAAAAATAAAAAGATGTTATATGCATTGATGTGTGTTGTTATGGTCAACCTCCAATGTCATGATTGGTGTTTTTTTTAATGGTGTTTGAGTGAGTGCATTGTGTCAATTTAAGGTTTATTTTTGTGGGTTTCTTGTCCATCTTTCTAATCTTTCTCTTTGTATCTTTATCACTAGACTTGTATTATGATCAAGTGAGTGAATATGATTTAATTATGTTTAAGAAAACTACTCTTGTTTTTATATTATTATATCTGTTTTTTTTTTAAAATTTATATGTTAAAAGAAGAGCTAATTTTTATTAAATAAATAATTTTCTGTTTTTTTTATTCAAACTACTTTTTTTAAAAAAAAATTATATTTTTTTTGGAAGAAACTAATCCTAATTATTTATTAAAAAAACGATTTTAAAGATACTTTCCTATAAGTGCTTTTTTTTTTTAATTTTAAGCAATGTGAAGGGTGTGACTCTCATCTTTTTCTCTTGCTTTGATAAATATTTTTAACCGTTTACAACTATGAAAATATATTTATTTTAATCATTATTAATCTTTTTTTTTTTGTGATTGATCTTTATTTAGTTTAATTTGTTTAAGATTACATATGACAGGTTAAATTATTTATTATATATCTAAAATATGATTTATATATGAATAATATTATTTATTTTTAATTTAATTATATAAAATAACTATATTTAAAAATAAATTTATAAATAATTATTATCAATAAAATGATTAAATTAATTAATTTATCATAAATTTAAAATATTTTTTCAAGATTTAACATTAATAATTTAAACTGTCGTTATTTTTTAAACGATAGATCAATAAATCGATAAATGGAAAAAATGAGTATATATTATTAATGGACATTATAATTAATTAGGAATACAAAAGAAAATAGTAATTTTATTTTTTATACAAATATATATATATATATAATTTTCTTATTTTCATGTAAAAATTAAATTACATTTCTTAAATTATTATAATTTTTTATATCCGTAAAAGTTAATAAAAATAAACAAATACTACGTTTTATTTCATATAATCAAGGAAAGGCATAACTCAAAAATAAATAACAGTAGAAATTTTTAGGTTAACTTTTAAGAATATAATATACAATATATAATATTTTAATATATATATAATGTTTTAAAAAAATATAAACATATGAACAGTTTCTTCTAAATGTAATTATGATTTACAAGTATACCTAACTTTAATTAAATAAATTAATATAATAAATATTTAAAATTTTTAAAAATTAAAATAATTGTTTTTCATAACTTTTAGGTTGGATTGACTTTACAGTATAAATAAAAAAAAAATAATAAGACATTGTCCTATATCACTAATTGATAATTAAAAATATTATTTTTATTATATATAATTATAAAAATAATTAGATATAATATTATGATTCAATGTAATGATACATTAAACTAGTTATTATAAATAATCCATTTGAAAGATTCGTATATCTTGTTAGGAAATTATAAATTTATTGTCCCGTTCACATTGAAACAAATCTCCTAAAAGATAGACAAAAAGCTTTCTAATAAAGTTAAATTATTAATCTTTCATTCTTTGTCAATTATAATTAAGATCATTCTTATTGCATCAATTTCAAGAATAATTTCT
This sequence comes from Hylodesmum podocarpum, assembly GCA_026586105.1. Lineage (NCBI taxonomy): Eukaryota > Viridiplantae > Streptophyta > Magnoliopsida > Fabales > Fabaceae > Hylodesmum > Hylodesmum podocarpum. The sequence continues at coordinate 2,143,993 of JALJEV010000367.1, read as the reverse complement.
ATCCTATCATCTTATTCATAGTATTATATATTACAATTACGTATTTATAAAAATTATATACTTAAAAATTAATCATATTTTATTCTTAGAAATCTGGAAAAGAATATTTTTTCCTATAAATAATAACAGTCTTTTATTTGTTATACAATACTAATAAAATTAAACATTTAAAGTTTGAATTTTAAATACATAAATATATAATATTTATTTAATCTCCCTTGAAATAATAGTAAAAATCCAAGGGTGAACACTGTGATACTCATATTCACTTCATACTCACAGAACTTTCTAGCTAAATCCTGACCCTTATTTCCATCTTCGTTCAACAAGTACTTCCCCCAATTATTGGACATATTTTTTTTTTACATATATTCACAGAGTTTTTTCATCCCCAGTGTAATACAGACAAGAGCAATGAGGTATAATTACACCTATAATAGACTTGTCACAACAAAAATAATAAATATAATGATTAATGAAACTAACTATAACAATAGACATATAATAATAGATAATGATAATAATAATTATAATTATAATATTTATTATAATAATAATAATAATAATAATAATAATAATTCTATTAACTTTGATTGCTAAGATAATAATAATAATAATAATAATAATAATAAAAATAATTAAGATGTAAATAATATAAATAATAATAATAATAATACTTACAATGATAATGATAATATCTATGGCTAGAGATAATAATAATAGTCATGATAATGATAGTAAAAAATTAATTTAAAATAATTTAAAAGTTAAGTGAAAAATTAATTTAATTTTAATGTATACTTAAACACATTTTATTCTTAAAATTTATATTAAAAAAAGAACTCATAACTATGTGGATCAAACACTTAATATTGAAGGGTGACTAAGGATAAGTACCACGTTTTGGTAAAAGAGATGGAGGACCACTTGTGTTGTGTTATGTCAAGAATGGGATGTGAGTGTGTCTTACTCATAGAAAGCCAACAAACAAATGTGTTCATCATTTGACTAATTTAATAATGTTCTGCTACCTTTCCTATCCTTTCTTTTTTCTGTTTTTTGGTCAACTCTTTCCTTAATCCTCTCTTTAACAAACGTTACGTTTCATTCCATTCTACCATAATTCTTAGTTTCTGTCATGTCTTAGTTCTTCACCCTTTCTATAAGAAAAATAAAACCCTTATAATATATATTATTTTCGTTGTTAACACTTATTTCAATATTCAAAGAACAAAACTAAACTATTAGGTGGTAGTTCATGTTCACATGAAAAAAATAATAATTGAATTATAAAATTAGAAGACCTTTGATGGCCAGGTCACCAATAACTATTAAGTTATCTAAGTTAGTTGGATTTTATAATAAGTAATGATAAAGAGGTAATAGTTTTTATCAAAAAAATATTAGAACACAACTCATAGTTTATTTTTTGTGTACAAGTATAAAATAATTTTTATTTTAATAATCAAGTTACAATCCATACAAGAAGGTATATGGTCATAGTTGATTCAAAAACTTTGGCTCTTTTAGCATAAAGGGTTAATTTAATTTGCTTTTTATATTTACCAAAATGGGTAGATTTTTAAAAATTATCTAAATTAGGATCTGTTGTGTCTCGAAACGTACATTATTATATTGAGATAATAAAAAAAATATGGTATTAACTTTCTAAAAATATTTATAATTGTTTAATAAAAAAATAGTGAATGAATGCTTTATATTTTTAAAGCAATAGTTTATAGTTACCTCTTAGAGAGTGATTTCCCTCTTTCACGGTGGAAAAGAAAACTTTACAACTGAAAGAAAAATCTACCTGGAACCCATTTGTGATTTGGGTTATTTCCCATTTTTCTAATGTGAATCTTTAATGGGATTTATAATCTTGCCATGAAAAACCATTGGATTTAAACTCAAATTACCTAGTTGTCATATCAATTACATTTATAATACTAATCAACATCAATTGTTTAATCAACTTATTGACAAACATGGACCTTGGATTTAAGAGTTTAAACTAGTAAGAGTCTAAAATATCTTCACTACTATTAATTATAAATAAGATTTGATAAGAATTTTAGGAATTTTTTTTTATTAAAATTGGTAAATTATGATTGTTGATCTATTGTGTGAAAATTAAAATATTTTATACCTACTCAAACTTTTTCTCTAAATTTAATTTCAAGTTAGTAAAAGACTTTTGATTCCTTGAGTTATAAACTATGTAATGCTTACTCAGAATACTAATAACAAAGAATGTAATAGAATAAATTAAAGTATAACTTGCAGTGGGGATGGAATCGAATTAATTAAAATATAATTATAATAGAACAGAATAAATATTTTATTTATTGTTTGAAAAAAGATAGGACAGAATAAATTGTAATTTTAAATTTTTATATTATCTTTTATTATTTTGTTTAGTTTTGTCATATTTACAGTATATTTTATTGTGTTAAGATACTAATGAAATAAAATATGAAAAAGATTAAAAATTTTCAATTATCCACTAAGAAAGAAAAAGATACTTAAAAAAGAGAACACAAAATTAGTAAAAATAAGTACACCTACTTAAAAATTGAGAAAGAAAAACTTTTGACATAATCAAGAAGGTTCTTTATTCTGCACCAGTTCTTGCCTTAACAGATTCCAATTAAACTGGTGATTCAAGCTTTGGCATTTGAGAAGATCCTATGCAAGATAATCATCTTATTGCCTATATTAACAAGAGTTTTTGAGTCCTAGAAATCAGGTTATATCAGCCTATGAACTAGAGTCTTTGGCAGTTTAATTTGCTGTTCAAAATTTAAGTCCTTATTGCCTAAATAAATACTTTATCAGTTTACTGTCAAAAGTGATCAAAAGAGTCTCATAGTTAGCATTGCAAAATTGAGTTTTGCAAATTTATATTGCTTAAATTAAACTTAATCTTAATCTTAAAGTGATTTGTATGTGGATGTTTTAATTCTAAAAGCACATTTGTAAGTAAAGTTTAGTATACATTTTTTTTTTATCTAATGCAGAATGCACTTAAAAAATTTTCAACTTAAAATCAATTTTCAAGTAAGTATTAATTCCATAACGTGAGAGCAAATATGTGGATGTTTATATAAAATCTTGTTAATTAGTATTTCAACGTAAGATGAACATGAATCTAAACATGCACTCAAACATTTTCCACAATAGTGAATTTCCTCTCCTTAGGAGGATCAATTAGCTAAGCTCATTGTATACAATTTTGAAATTCAATATAAGAAGGGTTAGGAAACAAGTGAATTACAAAAACTTCTACTTATTTTTCTAGAGAAATGCAAAAAGAAATTCACCTCTTCCACTCTACCAAACAATTTATTTACAAGAATTTCTAGTCTTTTTCCTTCCTTTCAGATAGGATCATCCTTCCTTTTTCGCCAATTTCAATCTACCAAACAGCAAACAGGATCAGTATTTGTTATATAAATATTATAATGGTAGGGTAATATTTTACACTAGATGTATTAAACTTATAAAATTTATAATAATTACATAAAAATTTATACTATCAACAATTTCTAATTGAGTATGAGTAAAATATTTTATATTGATGGTAAATAAAAATTAAATCTTTGTAAACAAGTCTTCACCCTGGGATATTTTCTCTCAAAGAAGAAACCGATTGTAAATAAATAACTGAGACTTAGGTTTTGTATTTGAGAAATAAGTAAATTTTAATTGCAAAATTAGGGTCCAAATCCCAAATTTATCACTAGATGTTCAATGGGAATACTATACTGGTCAAAGATTTTTTAAAAAATAATTTACAATACCTCTTTCTTTTTCCATTTTTTGGCTGTGTGTGAAGAAATAATCTTGTGTATTGTGTATCTAAAAATTGAACACAACATAGAATATGGCCTAGAACAAAATAGGCTCACAGGAATGCATTGGTCCAATATAAAACAATAGTTGCAATTTCAAAGTCTATAACCATGCAAATGCTTGGCCCATCTTCTGGCCATGTAAGGATCATGAAAATCCCAGCTTTCAACACTGCTACTCCTACCACCACCAGTGTTCACATCCCTCATTGTTTCCTCACCTTCAGAAACATCACCCTTATGTTCTCCAACACCTACAACAGTTTCACCTGTTCTCCTAACACATTCATCAATTTCACCTTCAATGTAGCTATATTCCACATACACATGAGTGCAGTCACCAAGGTCTAGTAGAATCCTTCTCTCTTCTCCACCTCTTATCTCTCCAATCCTTATGACTCTGCCACTGCCAACTTCCTCCCCAGCTCCGCATATTCTCAGCTGAATTTCACGCACAATGCCTCCCAGCATCTTCGCCAAGAACTCCTCAAACTCTTGTATGACAAATCCACTTGAGGTGCCAAAGCCAAAGCCAACATGAAATCTATGAATTGGTGTAGATGGCAGTTCCATGCTTATGGCATGGTACGGTCTTGTAGGATTATCTGACAAGTGTAGGATGCAGGATTCTGGGTTCTTGTGCATGCGGTCTTCGAGTATCTTAATGCCTTTCTTCAACCCTTCAACAGGATCAGCTTGCCCCATGTAGAACAATCGGTCGATGACTTGAAGGGCAGTGCGCTTTCCATACGATGTCATGCGTCTTAAGGGGAAGACACGAGCTGCGGCTGAGGAGTATGTGACAATGGCCAAGCGGTCTATGTGTCTGAGGGAGAAAACCACAAGAGCCATTGCTTGTTTGAGAAGTCTTAGGTGTGGTCCATTTGGACTAGCAACCAAGACCAAGTCAGTGGCTCGTTCATGGGTCAGCTTCACTGAAAGATAAGCTCTATTGGAGGAGGGGCACACGAGGTAAGGTGTTTGCATTGGTGGAGATTGTAGCAGTGATGAGGAACTGCAAGTTAATGGGTGCAGGGATAGGTGGCAAGGACATGAGGCATGTTTAGTCACTTGTAAAGCTGGATGGTAACTGGCCGGTGCATTTGGTGGAATTGGCACAAGAGAGAAACACATCTTGGGACTCTCAGGTGTGTCATCAGGCTCAACAGGATCATCATCATCATAGCGTGCAGAGCGCAAGAGAGATCGGCGATGAACACGGAAGGTAGCAATAGAATCATCGAGGATTCGAAGAATGGGATCGCTCTGGTTACTAGAAGTGAAAGGACCACCAAGATTGTTGTTCAGGTTACGCGGGAGCTGGGTCCAATGGGCGCGACAAATGGGGCAAGTGACACTGCCGTGGCGGACATTGGAAGAGATGCAGGCAAAATGGAATGCATGAGAGCACTGAGCAGTGAATATAGCTTGACCTGGACTGCTTCCCTTGCTGTGGTAACTCAGAGGATCTAAACATATTGCACACAAATTCTGCAAACAAGTAAAACAAATCAGGTGAGTCAAATGGACAGACTATGGAGGAACAATTATACACTCAATCTTGACTGAGAAAGGTGTGCTAGTGTGATACAAAGTGACCAGACACAAACTGAAATTTGGTTCTCTGGAACAAATGAATCAATGAAATGAATGTTTTGCTGCCATAAGGCTAACATGCTTAGTTTGTTCGTCAGTTAGGGGCTTCTAGATCAATGTAATTACATATAAGTGAACAGTACCAAGATAAGAAAAGAATAACTCCCATATTTTCAAAATGATATCACACTCAAATCATTTCAATAAAGAAATAAATTAGAATGTACTAACAATGTAAAATATGGATTGCATGTATGATAATATTGTTCGGATTTTGTAATAATTATTGTAGAAGTCATTTGTACAATGATTTCTAATTAGTTGACACTATAAAAGTCTTTACATTGATAATGCATCAGAGTTAAACTCTTCTCAAAATAGAAATACATTGGAACAAAAAACCAAGAGTAAGTGACCAATTAAAATTATTAGAAGTGCCATTTTCAATGAAAAGAAAGTAGAACACAGACAAAGTTAGGTTAAAACCAGATGAAGATGGAACAACAATAAACAATATTCTGGTGGTTTTTTTGGCAACATTCATACAACGATACATGATTTAATCAAACTTATCTAACTTTTTACCAATTTATTAAAGTAGAGACAGATACAGTGAAACTTTAGGTCATACAATAATAAAAAAAAAATGAGAATCTACACTCAAGTAACAATAGATTGTGTTTGTGGGCATCACAAAAGTTCATTCCCTTCATTAGGAAGCTATTGGATAAAGGACATGTGTATAACAATATACAATTGTCCAGAGAAGTTTACACGGCAATAGAAGGAAAAGTATGATCATGCATGTTGTAGCAGGTGAAACTTCCCAACGTGGGGTCTGCATTAAATGAATTGATTCTTGGCTTCACATATGAGCCATGTGCAGGGGTACTCACATGCCACTATCCTATATTCACTACCTTTGCTACTATATTATATATTATATATATATTTCAGTACCAAAATAAATTCTTTAAAGCCATTCGGCCAAATCACAGGATGAGGAAAATAATAAAGCAAAAGGGTAGCTAAGAAGAAAATTTAAGAATCAATAAAAGAAAGCCAAAAAAAAAAGTTCCATAAGGTCAAACTTTTAGGCCCATTGGATTCCCAAGTGTAAGAAACTAATGATAGAATGCAAAGATAAAAAATTCTAGAAAGAAGGTATTAATCCTAAACCCATGAAATTAGTAAAAATTAAAATTAAAAAATTAATAAAAAAATGTTGATAATTATTAATTAATTAACTAACCAAGAAAAAAAGGTATTGTGGAGTGGTGGATTAAGGAACTAAAAGTGAATTACCTTACTATGAAGTTCATTGTTTATGTTGATAGTGATACCAGAATCTGTTTCTTCTATTACCTCTCCTGAGGAATTTTTTGTCGTTGAAGGAGACACAAATGAGGAATTTGAGGCCTGAAATCAAGCACAAAACAACAAAAACATCAATAACCACAACAAATTCATAGCTAGTCCAAATCACGCTCCTAACCACTATCATCAAAACTCAAAAGTACTATTAGAGAAAAACCAAATGGGAATGAAAAAAAAAAAACACAAAACCAAGTAGGAAGAAACATTCTCAAAATCCAAAATTTCACACTCATGAATGAAGAATAGGGGTCATTCTATTGGACCCCAATTTGTGACAAAACTGCAATCCATTCTAAAATGCAGATAAAGTTTGAATCTTTCACAAAATGCTAAACACCAAAGAAGAAAGAAATGCATAATAATGTTGAGAAAAGGGGAAAGTAGAACTGTACAGTGGCAGAGAGACTACAAGAGGTGTCAATGGAAACTGGATCCACCAAAGCCTTTCTCCTTGAGAATGAACCACATGCATATGCTGCAGCCACAGCCACTTTCCTTGCAGCTTCTCTCAGCTTTGAAGTCCCTCTTCTTCCTTCTCCCATTCTCTCTCTTCTCTGAGCTATCTACCTCAGTTTTTGCAAAAACAAAGCTTATAACAGTGTTAACTGCGTTTATGTTACCCTCTAAAGCTTTTAGATTTGTGTCTGTGATGAGGCCACAAGTGAGGCAGAGGAAAACAGAGTGAGAGAGAGAAAGAAAAAAAAAAGAAAACTAAGGAGACAAAGGGGTCTGCAAAATTCAGCAATGACCAGCTTCTGTTGCCGTCGTTGGTGTTACTTTTCTAAGTCACTATTATTAATGTTGTTGTGTTCTTTCTTCATCAACACCACACACAAACACACGCTTATATAACATAAGTACATTACATTACATTACACACAACCGCTTCAAAGCACTGTCACCAATATAGCATTATTATATTTGGCTACGGTCACAATGTCACATTTACCAATAAAAATAAATGGACCCTCTTTTTGTTTTTACCAACTTACAGTCTTCACACCCCAATTTGAACAAGCCACCCCATTTTTCTATTTTATACTAATTCACAAAGTTAGGAGGAGATTTTTGAAATTTTGCTTTTTAGTTTTTGTAAGAGATAATGCCAATAATGGTCATTTTCATGTGTAGTTTTGAATAATTTAAAATGATAAAATTTTAATTTGATGTATGTTAAAAAAAGTGTGAGGAGGACCATGTGATTTGAGAATATGGAAATAGCATTATTCTTGTTTAAAATTGTAATTTGGTTACTTTCTTAGGAAAAATCAATTTGGGTTTGGCAGTTTCTGTTTGAAGTCATAGATTTAGATCCTATTGTATCTTATGAATAATCTTTTTTCATGGAAAAGAAACCATGGCAAATTTTAGTTAACTACTCTACTCTACTCTCTGTGGCATCCTTTAAGCATCAATGTTAAATGCACTTTAAACTCTATTTTAGTGATAATAATCAGAATAAAAAGGAAAACAAAGGGTTATTGAAATTGATGAAATAGCATGAAATGAGGAGGAAGAAGAAGGACCAATTTGGCCCTTTACCAAAACAATGATATTATGGGGCCATCCCACTCAACCGAATTGACGAATACTAGTTGTTTACAGCAATAGTGAGAGCCATCCACTTGGACCACGCTTATTTTCATCAATTTTTTTATCCATTTTCTTTCTGATGTTTATTCAAAAAAATACTACAATTTTTAAAATCTTATGTATGCATCAAATGTGGTATACTTGTACTCTTATCTTTATAAGAAAAAAGAAACATTTTTATGGCCCTAAATCTAGAGTGAGAGCTTGTGAAACATAATGACAATTTATGAGATGAGTTCAATGATGACAATTTTCCATTAGATTTAAAGCATTAAACCCCACATCCCACATCCCACATAGTGAGTTGGGTCCACTAGTTAGCACAAGACCACATTTTTTTTCTTCTTTCTTTTTCCCATTCAAACATGGTAGCAAAAACAAAGCATATCTTTAATGTTCCTACCAATAATACCCTCAAAATAAATACTCCTACCATTTTTCAGCATGCATTTAGTTACACACAACATAGAATTACTTTGACACCAACTTTTTTCAGGATGAAAAAACAGACAGAAACTTATGAATTAATTACCTTCACTAGAGTCAAAACATAGATCTGATTTTCTGGCAGGATTGAAAAGAAAGCAATGGAGAGAGGGGGAAAAATTAAAAAATATATATATCAATAAGTGAGAAAAAGAGATTGAAGGGTCAAAAAGGGTTCCAAGAGGTGGGGAAAATGACCGTTTTATTTGAATTTAAAAGGTGCAGCCATTGGTCCATGTATCATAGCTTCCATTCTTTGCCTTTATTATTTTTTTCTTTTCCTTTTAGGTTGCTAATAGATAACTATTAAATAGGCATGTTATTTGCAATGCAAGAGAGACTAATAGGCTGGCGCCAAAATGCTTTTCTTGCATCAGTTGTATTCCACTTGTCTTCTTCATAAATGGATGTGTTACATTACATGAGCCAACATTATGTATCTGCTATTTCTTTTCTATATTCTTGTTCTTTTATAGCTCATACATGTTTATTCTTTAGCTTTTTAGGCTTCATATCTAATGGATTTTTATTGGTGGAAAGATTTGGATTATCATTCCCATTTACAAAACTCTCATGATATCTAATTCTTATTTTTTTTTTATTTTTTTGACATTCTAGATTTTTAATTAGACCATGAGTAATCTTGGTTGTGGACCTAAAGTTGATCACATTTTTAAATTAGGAAATCAATTCATTTGTTATATAAAGTATCTGGATTGATTTATTGATGAAAATTAGAGTAATATGTACGAAGTCTTAAATTTGATTCTTGGTATTATTATTGTAAAAAAAACAAAGTAAAATCAGTTGATATGAAACATTAATTGCATAGAAAAGTAAAAATTTGGTTAGCATTAATGAAAAAGGCAAAGTACAATTTATTTTATCATATGCAAAAGATATTGAGAATGGAAAAAGAGAAGGGAACTAAAAAGGGCATTAACATTCTGTAGTACAATTTAGTTTCATAGTAGCTTCATATTTGCTTTTATATGGTTCTTGTTGTTGGTTTCTTTCCATTCCCTTTGATCTGAAAAAGGATGAGCTGTCCCATTGATGATTGAGCCGCGTTAGAATAGGTCATATATCTTTGAACACTCCTGCCCTAGGTGACCACAAATGCTTCTTTGTTCCTTTTACCTTTTTTTTTCTTCAGAATTTTCTTTTTGGTGCCACAAAAAGAATAGGGCCCCAAAATATTACCTACATATTAGGTTACATATTAGGTTACTGTAGTAACCTATATTCAGATGAGATAAGTACCATGAGCATCTATGTCACCAAACAAAAAATTGAAGCAAAATTAAACATCCTAAATGAAGCAAAGTAAATAAGAGTAAAATTATATTCCGGTCCTTTGAGAGATGTTTAGATTACACTGTTAGAAATGATAAAGTTATCAAGAATGTAAATTAAGTGATAAGAAAAATATTTGGTAGATAACTGTAATAGACAGACAATCAAACAACTAGTTATAAGATGTGAAAAGAGAAAAATATGTATTTGTAAAGTTATGTGTTCTATGAGTAAGTTAATTAATTGACTACATATTACAGTTGACTGCGAAGTAAAGATGAAGTAATAAACTACATAGTTAGATATAAAATTGGATCAGTTCACTTCTTTTAAGAAAATTAGATTTTTCACCGGCCTAATTTCTGCATGACAACACCTGGAAGAAAAAATCTAGCTAGCTGGATACAATGATTTAGCATGGTTTGGACTTTGGATCATGATATTCAGTTAAGTAATAATTTAAGCAATCAGTTAAGAAATCAAATTTGTAGAAATTATTATTTTGAGCATAAGGGTAGTTTATGAGCATAACAATGTCCACGTTCAAATATTGTCAATATATTTTGTGTCCATTAGTTATTTGGAATAGTTAGGTAGTGATGCTCCTAGCCACATGGTTCATGCAAGACATATAACAAACAGACAAGTGACAAAAAACCAATAATTTCAATTTATTGTCTACAAGCAAGTATTGAGTTGTCGTGTGTTATCAATCACTAAACTTGAATGTGCTAATTTTAATGCAAGTTCAGGTTTATTCATCAATTGTGGTGTATGAGAAGTGTATCAAAATATTGGATATTTTTCTTGAAAGCAAGTGGTTATAATAGAGCCAGAAAACGATGGATGCTTCAAAGGAAAATAATGATAGTACTGAGAACTTATTAGGGAATCTCTCTTTTTGTGAATGACATGGGAAAGCTATTGGTGATAGTGTGATACACTCTTGCTTCTCAAAAGAAGGTAAAGGGGAAAGCTTCCTTGTGTCCTCAAAAACTTGCTCCTTGCTAGCCTACAAAGAAGAAATGGTGTTTGATTGCTTGTTCAAATAGTTCAGTTTGACTTGGTCAAACTATAAGGGGTTTGAACTTGGAACCTTGGATCATAGGAACATGAACTTATTTCAAACTTAAAATAACTTGTGACATTTATTGGCAAAACTCATCTTAATAACTTTTTAATCTCTTTCAATGAAATTTATATGCGATTTCATACATGTTATTAGTATTGTTCTACAATTAGAATTAGAATTTCATCTCATTAATTTATATTTAAATACCCATTAAGTAGATAATGAAATTTTAATTCTGCTTTAAAAACAACACTAAAAAAGTATACTTGAGAAAATTTAAGTTGTCTTTAAGTTTTGCTAGTCAAATTTGTGTCATAAGTTTTTATATAATAAGAATTTTATTGAATTATTTAATGTGCATTATGAGTTTAGGTTTCTAATCTTATTTCAATATGTTGCAGTCTCTATCCATATAGTCATGAATAGTTTTTCCTTCCTTAATACATGCACCTTATTTCGTGGCGGTTGTTAATGGGTCACCAGAGACTTTATTGAAAGATTTAAAGCAGCTTAATACATGAATAGTCGTCACAACTCACAAGAGGCCAAGTTTTGGCATTTTCTAATTGTTTGACGTCTTCACATTTGATAGTCTATTGATCATAATGCAACTGGATTTCACGGTCACTTCTGAATCTTTTCGTTCCTATATGGACCACAACATAAAGAAAAAGAAAGAGTCTTAATTGCAGCTTTTAGAAATCCCATGATTAGGACACAAGGATAAATCATTAGCTTATTTGAATTTGATTTGGACATTGTAACTGAATGGTAAGCAACATTTTTACTTTTAACCTTTTCAGCTTCCTCTATACTTGTGTGTACTCTCCTTTCCTTAGCAAGAACATAAAGCACCTTCATAAGGTTACTGTTGTGTGTTAACTTTGTTTTCTCACCTATGTTGTTGTTCTTATAAAAGTCCTTTTCACTCTCCGGCGCCATTGATATCGGAGTTTGAACTTTGCAGGGGCACTCATAATAATACACAATCAAATATACATTTTTTTTCATAATGTGTAACTTTTGTTAGTCTTTAATTAACTGGGAAGCAATCTGTAAGCAACGAATTCTGTGGTTTAGAACCCATTTCCCTCATCAAAGGGTAAAGATTCTGTTGCAACAATCTGTAAATATCCTCAATCTGAGGATGAGATCTTTCCCCAACGACAAAAACATGATTTTTCCCTTTTATTTGTATTTGACTATATCCTGGAATTTTCTTCACTTTTCTCTCTTTCATTCTTTTCCTTACTAATGCAAACTCATCCCATTGACCTTCAGCAGCATATGTATTGGCTAGTAGTACATACCCCCCTGAACTAGATGGCTCTAGCTCTAATAGCTTCTCACCAATGGAATTTGCTATAGCAACATCCCCATGAAGCCGGCACGCACCAAGCAATGCCACAAGAACAGTTTCATCCCTCTCAGAAGGAGGGATAGTGGATACTACATCCAATGCTTCATCCACAAGTCCTGCTCTACCTAGAATGTCTACAAGGCAGGAATAGTGCTCAGCCTTAGGATTCAAATTATAAGTACCCTTCATTGAGTCAAACAGTCTTTTACCTTGGTTAACAAGACCAACATGGCTACAAGCTGATAAGAGTCCCACAAAGGTGACCTCATCTGGCTTAATTCCTGATACTAGCATGCGTGCGAATACCTGCAAGGCATGGTGACCATGTCCATGATTTGAGTAGGCTACAATTATTGCAGTCCATGACACTACATCTTTTGACTTTAGTAGCTCAAAAACAAGCCTAGAAGAGCAAAGATCCCCACTTTTGGAATAAAATGTAATAAGTGCATTTGTAAGCCATGTGTTGTGCTCAAACCCAAGCCTAATGATCATTGCATGAGCTTGCATGAGCTCCACCATGCCTTCACAGGAAGTTACAACACTAGTCATAGTGGTTTCATTAGGTCTAAAGCAAGACCTTAGCATCAACACAAACAACCTTAAGGCTTTCCCTACATCACCATTCCTAGCATAGCCATCAACCATTGTGTTCCAACTCCCAACATTCTTCTCCGGCATTAAGTTGAAAAGCTCGTGGGCTTCATCCATGAGCTCCTCGTCAACACATGCAGTGATCATTGCAGTCCACGCAGCCGTATCTTTATAAGACATGAGATCAAAATACTTTCTAGCAATCCCAATCATCTTGTTTTGTGCCAAACCCGAAACCATAGCTGTCCACGAAACATGATTCCTATCCGGCATTGATTCGAACAAACTTATAGCCTCATTCACTCTATTGGCCCTCAGACAACCCGAGATCATGATGTTCCAAGAACAAACATTTCTTTCAGGCATTTCAAGAAAGAGCTTATAAGCCTCACTGATGTAGCCATTGTCAAGATATGCCTTGACCATACCTGTCCAAGCTATGACATTCTTTTCAGGCATGAGATCGAAAAACCTCCGAGCATTATCCATCATCCCATTGCGAGCAAAACCCGAAACCACGGCAGTCCAGGACACCACATTTCTCTCAGGCATTTGATCAAACAAGTTCAAAGCCTCCTCAATTCTTCCACAGCGAAAATACCCAGAAATCAAACTAGTCCACGAAAACGCATTCCTCTGAGTCATACTATCGAACACCTTAAGGGCATCATCCAATCTACCAACTTTGGCATACCCATCAATCATTGCGGACTCGGCAACAATGTTCCTTTGTGGCATTGCCTTGAACACTGCTTCAGCTCCAATTATGTCCCTGTTCTTCAAATAAACGGCGATCATGGAGTTGTAAGAAACAGCATCTCGTTGAGGCATTTCGTCGAACAGCTTCTTTGCTTCTTTCAGCTTGCCATGGCGACCCAAAATCGTTATTTCCGCATTCCGTTTGTGGAGTGCATCATCCAAAGACCTTGGTTTCAAACTCAAATTTTTGGGTATTAAGGAGTTTGAAATGAGAACTTCATTGGAATATTTCACTAAATCCTTTTCTGGGTCGGAGGAAATTGAAGCTTTGAAACGCCTCAACAAAACAAAACTAGGTTGACAAATGCGGCGTCGTTGTTGACAGACACACATGTTGATCATCGGTACAACGTTGAAATCATGGACTCATCAATTAATGTCTTAATATATTTTATTATTTAAATAAATTTGATAAAAGTAGCTAGTTTAGAATTATATATTATTATTTTTTAAAAAATTTAAAATACTAAAATATGCACAACATTTAACACTCCTCTAAAGTGAAATGATATATAGAAATCCTAATTAAAAACTACACATGTTGATACATTAAAATATTGATATTATTTTTTTTTGGTTTTAAATTTTCCTTAACTATTAAGTTGACCCTTGAAATTTTGTTAATAATAGTTGCAAAAAGCTGTTTACATGTCACTTTTTTATTCATATTAAATGTATAATTTTAAGACAATCTCATGCACCCAATAAAATAAAATAAAAAGGCAATCTTAAACCCAATTAGTGTTATCCATAAAGATGCAGACAAAAACAAAGTGAAGTATGTGATAGATTATGATCCTGTGAACAATTTAGAAATAACTGCACAAATTTCACAAAAACCCTTTTCAAGTAATTATTTATGAAGTCAAGAGGGGAATGATGGCATCCATGAGAAGCCAACTCAAAGAATGTCTCAGTACAAGTCATTGTAAGATGTTTCAACTGCAGTTTGCAGATATAGCCTTTTCATGCTTGCCATCTTTCCAAGTTGCCAGTGGTAGTGTGTTGAAGTGGCTTTCTTTAGCATCTTTGTTACGTAGTTCCTTGTGGCAGTCACAATTTTTTATTTATTTAGTTTTATAGTCTCTTTTACTATCTTATAATTCTCTGTTAGTTATTAATAGGAAGGTTTGAACTATGGCATTTGAGGTATGCCAAGTGAAATGCAATATTGGCCAGGCCACAGCCATCTCTATTTGGGGTATGTGGATAAGAATGTAGAGACTCAATGCAGAATGAGTAGTTTGATATTTTTGCACATATTTCATCCACTAGTTCTGTTACATATTTCTTAGAAGCATATGAAGAATGGATAAAGACAATGATGAGAAGAACAAAACGGTAGAGGGGATGGTGTTTAATAATAGTCATGCACTCTATATAGATGTATGTGGTAAGAAGGTGAAAGTGAAGAGATATGTAATATGTACCAAAATCTAAGATGTACTATATCAACGAAGAAGTGAAATTGAAGCTTTTTGGCCATTGCAACATATGCCCCAGTTGTCATTTGTCTCTTACTTTGGTCTTGATACTTAAAAAAAAACGTATTTATTGTCAATTCTAGCGATATCGATACATCATGATGTGATTTGTATTTTAAGTTATAAGATTGGCCTTCGAAGATTTAGATTGTCGAGATTGATACGTATTCTTAAACTTGTAAAATCACTAATATCTTTTAGGTAATTAATGTATGAGAAAATTGACAAGGTTGGTCAGTGTACTAACACCCATAATCTTGACCAGACACGTCAATTTAATACTCTCTGTGACTTCTTGAACACGCTAAAGAGTTATCTCATAACATATAAATAAGATAAGAGATTACTTCCCAAGAAATAGTTTTAGACTCTGTCATCATTCACTTATTATTACTTTGCAAACTTCTTAATCTTTGTACTAATTTAAGCATCACATGGTCATTGGAGACACCACCTCTACCAACGACTTAAAATATCTAACAAGATAACTAAAACTTATACTCCCAAGATGAGAACTACTCCTCAAATAATGTTCATAATAACATTATCTAATTCTCGACATACAATATTGTTGATATTTAGAATCATAAACAATGGTATTTATATGTAATAAATATTGCTTTAACGAAGAAGAGAAGATTATATATTTATTATATCAAAAACAAAAGATTAGCTTGCTTTTATGTTTGATGGAAAGGTCTTTTGTGAGTACAAGTAAGAATGCTTGTTACCTTTACTAAAGACACTGTATCACGGCCCAAGCAATGTTGGCTAGACGTAAAAGCTAAATCTAACTGAGATATATACTCTGTTCTCTTCTACTGTGCCTTTTGAATGAACATGAGAAACTAGTCTTACACATTGATTTGGGGTTACGTCCAAAGAAAGACAAGCAGTGCATATCATAAGCATAAACAGAATGTGTGGGACACGCTACAACAATTTTGCTTACTATTATGGCTAATTGCTATACTCATCAATATGACACTCAATTTTCAGTCTACCCAGAACTAACCAACCAGTCGGGGTGTGAAGTCAAGTGTTACACTTCAATGATATTTTATTTAAAAAATTTTATTTTTAGAGGGAGTTAAATTTAAGATCTTTCCTTGTCATACTACAACTTTTTTCACTGTATCATACAATTTTTTATGTTTTTATTCTTTTCATAAAAATATTACATTTTATACCAAAATAATCTAAATTTAGAACTTTTTACCATCAAATTAAATAAATTTATAATATTAAATCTGTCTTAAAAAGGAGTTTGTTAATAATTTGAATCTAAGTTATAGTGCCAATATTTTATTCTTGTGAGGATAGGCTTAATTAAACCAACATTTATGACTAAATCATTCTTTTTCTCATTTTAACTTTTAGATTAGGAACTAAACTAATAATAAATGATAAAATTTAAAAACTAAAATAATAATGCATATCTCTTTGAAATTAAAATAATAAAGATTATATTTTTATATATTATTTTACTATACTAAATTACTCAAATCTCACAATTTTTTTCTTATAATTAATATAATATATACAGGAAATGACTCTTATTTTGGTTATTGTGATGAATGAGAATTATAATTTTGTCTAGTATAAGTCATGATGCATCACCATTTTATCCCCCAAAATATGAAATCTAAGATGATTATTATAACTATTAATCTGTTGCTCTAAATCATGTATTTTTTTTTTTTACTTTCCAATGCATGAAAATGTGAGTGATTGATTAAGTATACAGTAAACAGAAATATTTAGTGGTCAACAACAATACAAGTCAACTAACTCAAAATGTAAAAAAAAGAAAAGATTAATATATATATATATATATATATATATATATTCATATATGTTAATTAACTGATTGAGACCATTAAACATTTAATTTACTTGTACGAAACTATGATAGAAACAAACACAGAATTATTTGCATTTTTGTATTTCCAACAACTCACGAGTTTCCAAGTGAAAAGATTTATAAAATGGGAAAAAGAGACCTTATCTACTATTATTTATTTCAATTAAAATATTTAATAGATTTAGTTCATTCAAAACCTATAATAATAAATAAACTTTCACTTTCTCACGTTATACATTGTACCTGTACATTGGCAAGTTAAGAAACGTTAAAGTAATTATATTTCTGCTGGCAAGTCTCTTTCCATACTTTTCTGTATTCCATATCTTTCCCAATCCATGATCTTCACATTTCACACTTTTGTTGTACAATTTTGGGCTATTGTGATTTCCATTCACACTATCATTTTCTACAAAAAGCCCATACCTTATGAAAACACTGGTTCATGACAACTCAATGCAAGTGATCACATCAAGGAACAACCCTTCAAAAAACAAACTCGTTAATAAACAAAGTGGGTTCCACCACCACGTGATCACAAACAAGAAAGCATTGTTTCTTTAAACACACTATGCTGATTTATCATCATTTCTATGCATGTCTTATTGGATTACAGGTCTGTCCATGGGCCCCTCCCAAGATATACGTTATGTTTTGCTGTTATGCACATGAACATGATTTTGATGCATTCTCCTCTCAAACCTACTTCAACATCTTATATTCATATTAATCAATTCACAAGCATGAACACACTTCACCATATTTCTTCTCTGTCCTACCGTGCACTGTTACTATACTCAGTTTATATATAGCAACATTTCTTTACCATTACCATTAGTACATTACCTACCCATACTCTACTTGCAATTTAAAAAGAGTGTTCAGAACTACTAAAGAAAGTATAGAGGCACTACCAAACCCAACAAACATAAACATTACACTGTCGGTGGAGCCAACTCCTATGATTAATATTTAACAACTTTACCTCTTTTTTTCCCTCTAAGTTGAATAACCACCAAACAAAATAAAAAACTAGCTTAAGCTAATAGGGTTACACTTACACCTACAAAGTTAAACATGTGAATCCCTGGAGATTGTTTGGATTGAGAAAATGTATTCTGTTTTAATTTTTAATTACAAAAAAGGTACTTTTTTTTTTTTTTTTTTTTTTTTTTACTTTGTTTCTTGTTTTCAAAAGTTCCCATAGAAAACAATAAAAATATTTTCCTTGTTTCCTATATAAACTTTTAAAAACAAAATGAAATTAATGTAAAAGTTTTATAAATAAAATTAAAAGCAACAAATGTTTTCTCAGACCAAACTGATCCTATTCACTTTACTGTTTTTCTCTTCCTCTGAGGCAACAAGGATTTTATGTTGTACAATGAGGGTACTAAAACCCATTTGAAACGAAATGACACGAGGGGGAAAGAGAATTCAAGAATGGATTAATGATGAGTTAAAATTAATAAATTGCAAAAGGTATTGCACATAGCAAAATAGTACCATTCTACACAGGCTTGTACAAGATAGACTTTATTGAAGAGTATCAACTTTAAAAGAAACATGTACAAGAAAGATGTTTTGAAAAAGGGAGGCAGGGGAGGGTAGTACAATCTAAAACAAGGGCCAAATAAGAACACAGGGAAAAAGAACTAGCCTCTTCATTTCATTTACAAGTACAGTTAGCATCTCTGCAGGTATGTAATCAAGGGTTGCATGTCCAAAAAATACCAATGTAAAACAGGAACACGTATACAAAAAGAATTGTAAAGCTTTAAAAAAATAGAAGCCCTACACAGATAAGAATTGCAGACCTACACAGTGCACCACAACTGGGCAAATGCTAAGAAAACTTCAATGATCAGAAGTACAGAAAAGACCTATCTATGGATTGATGTTGCATTCTCGCAAATACACATGATTGTAGTCAACATACTTTGTCCAATAACTTCGGAACTTGGGAATACTTATCTCAAGCCATGGTTTCAAGTTCCCATTGTAGTGTATAACAGCAGACCGCTCGATTTCTTTTTGGTTGACATTGGGGTTGTAACCAAGACCCAAGACATGCCACGATCGGTTCAGCGGGAAAGTGCGTTTCCAGAATGTTATGAGACCTGGTGGCAGTGTTCCTAACTTCCATAGTTGCCTATCATGATTCTGTATTACAGTTAAATTAGAAAAGAAAATCAGTTTAGATTTATATCAGAAGAAAAATACATTTAGAAAACAGGATGATTATAATGAATATAACCTTAAAATGATAACCAAAAACCATGTTTGTATACCTTTCCCTACCCAAATAAAAATCATAATTGCATTACAGTTTCCTACATTTTAAGATAGTATGTGCAACATTATAATGAACATCCCAAAGCAGATTTTGGATGACTAAAATATGTTACCAATCTTATGCATGATTATGTAACAATAAATTACATGGATTGGGATACTTGTTGAAAAGTAAACTGTGCATCACATACCAGATTCTGCCAATTGTGGTAAACCTCTGTGATGTTTTGCCTCTTCCATTCCACTAAATCAAATACGTTCATACCATATGCCCACCCACAAGCATGTGGGTCAAAATTCTTCGCAATAAGAGGATTTGAGAAATTGAGATAGCGATCAAATCGGTGAAAACTTTCTCCACAAGTTTCTACAGCACCATTTACGTTGCCTTTCAAATCAACTGACCACAGATCAGTCAGATCCTTCTGCACAACTATATCATCATCCAAAAACAGCACTTTGTCAAGCTTTGGAAAGATCTCAGGCAGATAGAACCGGAGGTGGTTCAAGATAGATAAATACTTCGGATTCCGAAACTTAAGATTTGAATCAGAGGTGGTTGCTCTATGAGCCTTGAAGTAGTAATCAATCATGGATTGGGAACCTAACTGCTTAAGAACTGGACTGTAACTTGAATTCAACCATGTAAAGTCTTCAATGTTTTGAACTTGAATGGTTGCCTTGCCTGGTGGATTCACCAAAAACCACATCCTCATCGCTGCATAATTGAGCCTGTCGGTAACAATGTGGAAAACATATTTTGAGGCATCCTGCAAATTCATTAAAATAATATCATTATGAACAAGTGGTGTCAGTAGGAAATAAAAGTAACCTTGGCGGCCCCAATGATATTGAAGTTTTTAGTTGCTTTATTTCTTCTAATTCTTTAAAAACTCGGGCCAAAAATGTAGAAACAAGTATTCTATTACTCAAGCTAGATAGAGTGTAGTTACACCACAGTACAGCCATACAAAATTTCTTTCATGTTCTTTCAATGATCTTGGCAACAAAAAGAACATTAAGAGAATTCTCAAAGTATTCTCAACATGTAAACAATTTACCTTTGCATTGGAAACGGTTGAGTTCACAACAACAGCTGTTGCTAATATGTTGTCTGAAAATATGGCAAAATGGTATAAATGGGGGTCTTCTAAATTCTCTTCTTTGGGGAACTGTTGCTGAGAAGTATTGATGTTGTAATACTCAGTTGTAAGGCGCAATGGAAGACAATGAAGACCTTTGGGCAGTGTTTTTGCAGTCAATTGTGTTAAGAACGAAGTCTGCTTCTTGAGAATATGAAGCTGCTCCTCTGATGAGTGGACCATAGCCCTAAGTTTCTTCACAACAGTAGCACAATCATCTTGAGCTAGCCTCCCTCTCATCAGTGTCTGCTCCATTGCTCTCATTCTCTCATTTGCACTGCCATCAGGACAAATACAGATTAAGACCGGACAAATATGCAGCTCAAAGCAGAAATTGAGCTATTCATTATGTTTAAACTAGTAGCAAGAGAAACTTAAACAGGAAAACATGAAGACAGATAACAGTATTCTTAAAAGAAAACATACTTCCTAGGTAAATCAGAATCTTTGCTTGCATCACCAAGTGTTCGTGAAACTTCTTTTACCCGTAATCGAAGCTCTCGAGTCAGATGAGGGTTGCTTTTTACAACTGGAAGGGAAAGATAAACCTTAGCTTGGATAAGCTGGTCTTTTAGCTGCTTTACCTGAGTATCAGACGATCCTTTCTGGTTTACTTTGTTTGAAGTTTCTGTTGCTTGTTCCTGCATGGCAGCATGAGGTAAGATGATCAAATGTTAAACAAAAGAAAATCTCAATAGGCACTGAGGTTTACTTTCCTTCATTAGAATGATTAAATTTCAGAAAAATAGAGTTGCAAAAATGTAGTAATGACTGTTGACAGGCAACACTATACTAGCAACTTATTTGTTCCCTCCCTTTGACTGAAAAAGGAAATAATATTGCACCGTGTCAACATTACTATGTTGTTTCATGTCCCCTGCCACAGATGCACAGTTTGGTCTAAAAAGATGCCTGCATCATGGAGACACAAACCTATATACATTCAAAAAACTTGGAATTTATTTAACAACCTTTTAATTCTGTTCGCAATTGAAAGCAAATTATGTCAGAGCCATCAATGTACATAGCAGAGGCCAGAGGGTGAGCATTGGCACAACCGTGAGGTTTTTGCCTCAGGACCTGAAGGTCAGGTTCACACTTGGCAGTGACAAGGTAAGAGCCACATGCAATGATGAACATAGTCCTTAAATTTAAACTCCTCATAAGATTATAATAACCATATTTGACCAATGAAGGACAACCCGCCATTTATATAAATATGCCAAAACCTTTTTCAGCATGACTAGAAGCCCAAATGAACAAAGAAGCAGACAAAAAAACAAGAGAACAATATATCACCTACCTTATTTTGTTGCTCTTGAGTAGAAGTTTGAGTTGATTTAGCAAGTTTCCCATCATGGTCATCAACATCAATAGCATCTTCCCCATTTACATTTTCACCAGTTGCATCACCTTTATCCACCGGCACGCTACCTAGCTTAATTCCATCAGTCACCAGCTTGATAGGGTTCTCCTTTTTAGTCAGATCTTCCTCAGCTGTAGTTGACAACACCCTGGCAGATACATGCTCCCTTGATTGCACCAATTGCAAGCCTAGCTCAACAAGACATTGAAATTAATTACATAGCAATAGAAACACAACAAACAGACCCCCAAAAATGTCACTGAACAACAGAGAAAGCCCCGGCAAAATACCTTGAGGCAAATTCCTTCTGTTAGATGAATGATCCTCGGTGTACACAACCCTAACAGGTTCTTTAACGGTTGTTGAAGTTTCCTGTTTTCAAAATGAGACATTTCATCAATAAACAACAAATCATCACAAGACTCAACACTAAAGAAATTAAGAATACTTAAAAAGAATTAGAAAAAGGAAAAGAATAGATCCATAAAACTATACCTGGGGTAGCAGATTCAAGTGGCTAGAGTCCGCAGCACTGAAAGCCTGACACAACAAAACAAATCAAGATTCAGAAACTCATAGATCTCTCTCTCTCTCTCTCTCTCTCTCTCTCTCACACACACACACACACACACACACTAACTAACTAATTACTATTAGAACTGAAGAATCTTTGAAGAACATCACTTACAAAAGCAGTAACATCTTCAATAAACTCCTGTTTGGCTGCAGAATGCATTCAAAAATCAACCCAAAGAAACCAAAACGATTAGCAAATAGCCAAAGCAAACAAATTCAAAGAAATAAAAAGCAAAAGAAACTCACTTGAAGGGGTCTCAAAGGTGCTAAGTCGATCAGTGTAAAGCACAATAGGAGCCACAACAGTAACACACAGAAACAACAGCACAATGTTTCTCACTGCCAACATCTTCTAGAAAGCGAAAAAAAAAGCCACACCACAATACCCTTCGGACACAGATGAAGAAAACGAAGGGATAGGAGCCAAGAACGAAACTTTTTCCACAGAAAAGAAAACCCACTTTCTCTTTTCCCTCTATCTATGTCGGAAAACAGTTACATTTGACAGAGAAGGAAAAAACAAAAAACGCGTCTTTATTGTATGTGGGAAATGGGGAATCCCGTTCTTTAAAAATGAAAATTTTATTTTCTTAAATGGCTCCTACCCTTCTCTGGAAGAATCCATGCACATGCTCAGAAGAAGAAGAAGAAGAAGATTAGAAAAGACGTTGGAGAGAATGTGAACAAGAGGAGGAACAGAACCAATGGACGAGAAACTAGGAAAGAGAGAGAAAACGAACGAGTCTTTCTCTGTGTGTGTGTCACTGTTTGCAAACGGAAACTTTTCTTCCTAAAAACGATGCTTATGTAATGTAATGTAATTAGTGAAACAAAAACGAGTTAATCAACATCATTATGCTCAAAATGGGGCTTCATAATCAACTTTATTCCTCATTAATCATTCAATTTAATTTAATTTAATTTATATATATCATGTCATAAGTATATTTAAATTTTATAAATTATTGAAAGTTAAGATAATTTAAAATTAGTTTCTTTTTAAAAAATAACCAGGAGAATTTAACTTAACTAGATAAACATGGTTCCTGAAATTATTGTGAGTTAATTTATTGAATCAGAAGTATTTATTAAAATTCATTTTTGAGATAATTAACAGATATCAAATGATATAAAAATTGTATTTTTATATTTTTGTTTGTAAAAACATGTTTTTAAGTGATAGTAATTTTAATTAAAACTAGCATTTTCTATTATTTTTTAAAGAAAAAATATTAAAATTAAAAAACAGTAGAATGTATACTAAAATAATAAAAATGAGAATTAACTTTTTGAAAATTTTCTATACACTTTATAAAGGAAAAGAATCACTTTGAAACAACTAAAAGATGACATTTTTATGACAACTGTTGCAATCACCAACAAAATTATTATATATAATGTATTTTTTTTTTATCATAAATGAATGAAATAGCATAATTACTATATGGTATAAATGAATAAAATAGAATAATTATTATACGAAATGAACTTTTTTTAATATATTACTAACTTTAAAAAAATATTATTAAGATTATAAATAAAATGGTAATTAAATAAAATGACATACTTAAGATCTGTAAATTAAAGAAATAAGTTTCTTTTATCAAACATTTTAATTTAGTACAAACAACTTATAGTCAACTATAAGACATAATACACGTACATATATTTAATTCCTGGTTTATTACAATTGCTTTTTATTTTTATTTCTACTTAAAATAATAAAGTTAAAGTGTGTTTGATTAATATTTTTAAAAATATTTTAAAAATTAAATGAAAATAAGAAATACTGTATATCTGATTTATTTCTGCATAGTATAATTTCTCGATCCAAACACATAAATTTTTAGAACAAAATAAATAAATGTCATTTAAGTTTTAATAAAACAAAATGAATAAATAAATATTTTATTTGGAGGCGTGTAGTTGTTGAGCATGTGATGCACAGCATGTTGCTTTGTTGGCTACTCGGACGCGCGTGATTATCGCTTCCTTCTTTTTTATAAAAGGTTTTTTTAAATAGAAAAGTGTTTGGTACAAAATTATAATACGTAAACAATATGATAAAATATAAAGAGAAAAAAAAAATATATATATATTTTATGAATGAGTTTATTGATTAATTGTGTAATGTATTTTGTTATAAAATAAAATTATTTTTAATAACACATTGAACTATATTAATCTCAATTTATGTTTTCTTTTAATTCTAATATTTTTTTTCTTATATTAAATTCAAACGTACATGTGTTCTATTCTCGTACACATAGTAATAGAAAGCGAGAAACACATTGCATCTTAGATAGGCAGGGATGAAAAACCAGAATTTCAATTGATTACCTTAATGATATTCTTTTTGGTGTAATTTTTAAACATGAATCTCACACTTAATTTAATTAACTAGCTTCTAAATTTTTTACAATATGGTTGACTTATTAGTACACTATCATACTATAATTTATCAAACAATTATATGTCTCACCAACATTTTCATGATATGGAGGAGTAATTGTTGGGGAAAATATTGTCGGTTGTTTATATTTTTTCATTTAGGTCCAATTCTTTTGTAATTCAATGCATAAATAAACATACTTAAATATTAAATAAAACAAAATTATGTAGGTATCATTTGTTTTTCTTAAGGATCATTCAGGTATTATTTACTAAATATTCATCAACTATTGTAAAATCATTCTAATTTAATGGTCTTAAATTTTAGATATATAATTATATTATATTAAATATCTAAAAAAAATATTATTTGATTCAAATAAAATTGACTTTAATATAAAAAAATTATCACAACAAACTAAATATAATAGAAACCAAAACTAAAGTGTCGGCACAATGAAAGATTGCAACTATATAACCACCAAAGTCCACACTAACCATTTCCAATTATTGATGCACTTTTTTATTTTGAAAAATATTATTTTTTGTTCTTTTGCTTTATTTATTTATTCATTATCTTTCAACAACTTCAATTTATCTATTTCTTTTGTCCTTACTAACATGGTAACAGCCATAAGTAACTTCACTAATTATTTTTTATTTTATATTAAAAAAAATGCTATCAACCTTTCTTTTGTTGCCATTTGAGATTTGTCCATCTGCATTCACTTGCAAATTTTAAAATAATCTTGTAAGATTGAAATATCCATTGTAACATCATCACAATAGAAGATACCATATTATATTATTATTATATAAAAGTGATGATCACGCTTTCATTAAATAACAATAATGATGTTAGATTATTGTTTTTAACCATTGTGTTGATTCTTTATCTTTACTCCTATGTCTCTTTTCTTCTTGATAAAAGAAAAATAAAACAAAGTCTAATCTCAAATAATCTATTCTTATATGATAAATTATAACACATTACTTAAAGTGCAAGACTCTCACTCTTTTTATAAGTTATTTGTTATAAATTTATAATATAATTATACATACAAAAAATATTTATTACAAGTTTTACTTAAGATATAATTTATACATAAAAATATTTATTAATTACAGATTTTGAGTCATAAAAATGAACATTTATCCCACAAATATTGGTTAATAACTATGTACAAGAAAAGTAGTCAACTATTAATAGTTGATTGTAATAGAGAATGCTTGGTGGTTTAGGGTTCATTATTGTTGTTAGTGGACAGAAAATTTATCTTGTTGCAAATAAAGAGCATATCCACACATTTATGATTTTCATTTTCTAAAAGTCTAAGCAATGGTTTCATTAAGAGGAAAAAGTTTTCTGAAGGATCAGTTGTTGAGTGATATATATAAATAGAATTGAGTCACAACTACAGCAAGCCCCACTCAATCATTTTGAAGGTTGCTTTTGATACCTTTTATCTGCAAAGTCATCAAAGCAACATACTTATGTCCACCACTAAAAATTGAGTCACATTCTCTTGAAATTGTGGAACTTTTGGATAAAAATTAAAAAAATAAATGGCTCAAATCTCTTGAAAGTGTGTTTTAAGTCACATTTATTGAAATAAAATATGCATCATATGATTTTATTCAATGGTTCTGGTCTGTTAGTTGTGAATGCGTGAAAAATTCAATTACACATCATACTCTAGTGTAATCAAAAGATATAAAAGGGACACAGATTTCTTTGGATGATTCCAATAAATGTGAGAGATAACCTTTGCACCCCTAGAACAGTCAAACATTAACCTCATTTCAACATGGTAACCTCACAAAGATACATGTTACTTTTTAATTAATATCATATTCACAAAATTACCTTTTGTCTGAATTATTTTTTTATTAATTCATAGAAGTTTAGATGAGTTGGTCCAAAATGTTTATTAGAAATAAGTAAATATTAGGACTGAAAAACACTTACAAATTAGCTACCAATAAACTTTTTATATTTACAATGAGATGCAGATTCACCTTATGAATTAGATCAACCTTCTCCTTGCTTCTTAGGCTCAATTTGAATAGTAGTGAATAGATTTGGATTTCAATTTTCAGGACCATGCCATACAGCTGATTGTGCACTATATACATCACTAAGAGATTCCAGGTTCAAAATTCAATATTCTATGTATTAGGATCTGCGGGGGTGAAATGGAATGAAGTTAATAGCTTAACTGGAAAAATATCATGAATTAAATTGCTCATGAAAGGTATACATGTCCTGCATAAAATAAATAGTAAATGCATGTACATACTGAAAGTTGCACAAACTTAAATCCTACATTGTCTAATTGATCAGCTTACAACTCCAAGTAATTTTATTTGGACAATCAAAGGGAAAAAAAAAGTTTAACAAAATTGGTCTGTGATTAGAATTGGTCAATAAACATTTGTCATGAAGTTTGTAGCTGAGATCAAACTATTAACATGAAAGAATAACAAGAGCCAATGTTGCAAATGACTTGTTCCAGTCAAAGAGGTTTATTGAGCAGAAAGCTCCAAATACAATCTCCATCTTCCGCTTCAAGCTCCAACCCATTATTACCCTCAAATGGTTGCCACATATCCTCTACCAATTTGCCTTCTTGAATATGAGCCATTGATGACTCTGGAGTTTCACAAAAGCCACATTCCTCAGAGAAATCAACACCAGAAGAAGCATTGAATAAAGTATTTTGGCCTTCTATAGATGACAAAAAATTGTCCTTAAAATCCAAACATTCATCTGATTTGGATGTGACACCATCTTTCAGCCAAGGGAAATCAAACACTTCCATTCCATAGTGGGAATCCCATGCATTAAAACAATCATTCTCTTCCACTTCCTCCTTGTCCTTTGTGAAGCTTGTGCCACATACATTTCTCTTCTTTGCATTGTTCATATTCTCAAAACATGACTCAATCTCAACATCAACATCATCTTCTCTTGCTCTCTTATTCATCAGTTGTTCCATTTAACAGTTCACCTTGATATAATAATATATCGATTCTGTCAATGCAAGATTCACCAAAAAAAATTATCAACAACATATATATGGCCAATACCCCCTTTGACATGTACTTCTTAATAATCAAAAACAAACACATAAAAAACACATCCTAATGTTGTACTACTAAAATCAAAATTGTAATAAACAAGGGATTTATTAATTAAACATAACTAGGCACATGAATGTGGAAATTAAAACCAAATATTATTACTGCATAAAAAGTGTACAACATGCAAAGCCTCTTACAATTCATGTAAAAAGAACAAAATTTGAAGAAACAATTGATACAATTTTGATGATGATTATTTATAATCCTAAGAACAATGGTAGTTGGATACAAGGGTAGTTGAATACCTGAGTCTTGAGGCCAAGGGACAGCTAGGGGCTAAGGCACGTTACGTTATATCTATGTTTGTATTTGGAAGAGTTTGGTGATGATGGTAAGGTAAATCTAAAGAAAATTGATATAGAAATGGTGAGCTTTGTAGACACACATGGTATGCTTTATTTAAGGTAAAAGTAAAACCGTATCTTCCCAACTCAACACAGCACACACAAAATTGAGTCACACACATGCACACGTGCTTATATGTACATTTGTTTCACCCTTCACTTCCGGTCCTATCTATGACACCAGCAATGTGATGTGAGATAGGAGTTAGCTCCCCTTTTTGCGTTTCTAATTTTGGACAATGAAAGACCACAAACAAAATCAAAAGGTCATTGAAAAAAAATGTGATCTATATAACGTTTGTTACTTCTCTCCACAGCTAATCAAGGGTGGTGTTAATGTGTTGCAACTTGCAAATATAAACATTGCAAATGTAAACAACTGTGTGAGTGTGTTTGGTTTCAAGGTGGAAACATATTAACATCATTTTTCTTCTTATCAAACATATCTTATGATTTTTATTATTATTATTGTTCAGTAAAATTGATTTTGTCTCTATGTTTTGCTTTAATTTTTAACTAAAATTAATTTCACAACATCTATCAACACCTTTTCATGGTGATTTTAATAACCAGATACATTACTTAAGGTTTTTTTTTTATTGAATTTAATTTTGGTACACTATGAGTGTAAAGATTTCTACAAAAATTAGTTTTAATTTTTTTTCCATATCAACTAATTAGAAGTCATTCTAAATATAATTTTTTATGTTGTGTGTCTGTTTCACTGAAAAGGATAAGGACAGATAGATGGAAGATAGAAAACAACCTTAGTTCAATCATTCTCTCTTTTGTTTCAACATGTGATTATAGGATGGAAAAATGTGTGGCCCTCCTCGTTTGCAGTCATCTCTATTTTAGAAAAGAAAAAAGACAGAAACCAATTATGAAAAAATAAAAGAGACTAAAATATAACTTATTTTTATATACTTTTCTAAAATTGATATTGTTTTATATGCATAAGATTTTCATGTTTCTTTTCATTTTCGTTCATACAAAATTCACTTTCTAATTATTTTCTTTCCTTTTATTTTTTTCTTCTAAACCAAACCTATCATTAAAATAACTGTTATAAAAATTAATAATGGTACCATATTAGATGATAGATGTAAAAAATCTTTACATTGTCATTAAACTGCAATGAAATTACTAGTATACTGTTTTTACCATTGTGGGATTCTTATCCCCTAGAGATAGGTATTTATCTAGCACCAACAGACTTAAGGTGCTTGCTGTCCGTACTTAGCTTATGTCAGGTTATTTTCTCAAATCTTTACTTTTAAGATTATCTTTTAGCACCTTACAAAAGTCTTGCTGCACCCTTTCTTTTAGCTTCTGGAAAACCCAATCTGAAGGTAAAAAATCAGAATGTGAGGGTGCAGAAAATAGTGACTGCAGTTTTGTAGTGTAATGGCCTCACTGAGACCAATTGCTCAAGCTATGCATTAACAAGTAAGGACACTTACATTTTGCATACATGCCTAATTCACTACAACATAAAGAACATACATACATCACTCTAATAAAATGCTATTATAACAAAATTCTAACACCTTTGCTTCTAAAAGCACTGCCAAGTGCCAACTGCTAAATAAACTTAGGCCTAGAGTTAGACATATTTTTCTTTTTTCTTTTTCTTTTTTTCACTTGGTGATGGGGGAACAGAACAGGTGTGAAATCTCTAACTCCAGCAGCACTAAAATGAAATCTAGGAAGGAGGTTTCAAGTCCAACTCAATTTGCTACTATAGCTATATAGCATAAAGTTTACACAACTGGGAAGATTCCATATCATTATCAATAACTGCTTCTTTGCAGACATTCACAACTACCTCTTCAACTGAATCAAACCACATAAAATATCCTGAAGCCACTCACACCATGTTCTCAACTATTAAGAAGCACAAAATCTTTTACAAGGCCAACCCAGTCATAGCATGATGCAATAACTAGTCAATACTTGCTACAGCCACTTCCAGCCTCAACTGCTTACCTGCCCTGGAGTTTGTTTACACTCCAAAGGCAGCTTGGAAATAACTGTCATTGCAATCTTGACTTCTTTGGACGAGGTGACATATTTTTCTTCAGTCAATGTGAAGGCAAAGATAACTCTATAAAGGGTAAACAATAAACGTACAAAAAAGAAAGAAAAAAAAGAAACTATTTCACACAAATCAGTTGTACCAAAAACAACTACGTACAGTAGTTCACTTCATCCCCTCCAAACTATCTAAATTATCTATACAAACCAAAGTTGATACTTAACATTTCTGCACAGATGATAAAAATACAACAATGTCATTTACAGCTCAACAACACCGAGTTTATGACATGCATGAGAAGGCGGATTGTGCTCGCTTCTGAAGGAGAGTTAGAAGATAAAGACCGATGATGGTTCAGTGTTTGGTACACTTGATCCAATATCGGCCGCACATGCGCTGCAATCCTTGGATCTGCTGGGTTTATAACAGAAGCCACATCTGTCATCCATGCCATTTTTCTGGGTGTGTCTTTATTGATGTCACAAGACAACTGCTGTAGAAGAGAAAGAAGCACTCCTTGGCTTAATGGCAGTGGCACCATTGCCAAAATACCAGCTAAATCAACCTGGTTATGAAGAGGTGTGAAATTAATCGTTAGATACATTGTCATTGACCTTGTCTGATATAATAATGAAAACTACTCTCTGTTCCATTTTATATGAAGTTTAAGATTTTGGCACAAGTATTGAGAATGTAGTTAATATTACAAATTTCATAAAAATTATTGTTCAATTTCCTAATATACCATTTCTCTTTCATCTATACTCTCTTTATATTCTCTCACTCCACAATATATACTAGAGGATACAATTGGAAAATTACATCTAATGCGTCATTGGTTTTGTAAAACCACAAATAATTTCAAACAATTTTTTTTAGCTAAAACATTGTATAAAATGGAACGGAGGGAGCACAAATTATGTTAACCAATAAAGATATGCAGTGGTCTGATATGATTTTGTTTTGAGTAGTAGGAGTTACGGGTGTGCTTATGAGATGAAATTTCACCCTTAACAAGAAGCAAGTTATCCACTATATACAGTTGAATTTAGGAGGAAATGAAGCTCCCCTTTCACTTTGTTTCATTTTGCCTAGTTCATTCTAGTTCTAAGCACCATTTCCAACAAAATGTAATTCTAAGTAGTGACTCAAGTCAACAGAAGAAAAATGTCCATCATTACCTGAGAACATAACCAAGAAACTATAGCTACGTCACTTCTATGAAGGGCTCCAATAAATGCTTCCTCAAATTTTCTCTCACTTATCAACCTTGATAGTTCTTTGGTAGGATCCTCAGTCTGTCAAAGTGCAAGTCATCTCACAGTATGAAATATCAAGAACACTAGTCAAAATAGGGAGATAAAGGAAACGAAAAACAAACATACCATCTCATGCAAGCCATTATTCATTTGTGCTACAGAAGGATCTGCAGTGACTTTGGAGTTAGCTGCAATTTCTAACAGCTTACGTTGGCCATCAGCCAATTGTCCACTCAAAGTTTGAGTGATTGATGATGCTGAATTAATTGTATCCTGTGAAATCATAAAACAACTTACTGAGTGTTCAAACATGATAAATCAGATATTCAAGACAAAGAGTATATTCGGCATTGGGTAGTGAGGTTGGCAGAATCTTGATTCATAATAAATTAGCTTCTTATTCCCAATAATCACAGAAGATTCAAGAATCTTGTTGACATGTATATGCAAATAAAAACTAAAAAGTAACTGCATGTTTTGCCTTGTAAATTGTAATGGCAGCTAAGACATGAAGTAACACTTGCAGTTAACAAAATAACCAGTTTTTGGTTAAATTTTTTTTTTTAAAAAAAAAGGAAGTGTGTATCATCATTCTATGACAAATTACACCTTTAAAGGAAATCTTGCAAAATAAATAGAAATGAACTATACACATCTCAGGAACAAATTATTCAACCATATATCAGAAAAACTATTTAAATTGCATCTGATTAGTGCTACACAACAACCAAGGTGTAACAATATCATTGCTAACCAAGGAAGCATAAGAAATACAGTCCTGAGTAATAGAAAGGCAAAAAAAAAAAAAAAAAAAAAAAAAAAACTCTGATGGCAGGAGAAACAACATTAAGGTAAAAGCCGTTAGCAGTTTTCAAAATAAGCATCTTACACATACCCTCAAAGTCAAGGCTAGTGGAGAATGAGTAGAATCAAACTGCTGTTGAATAGCAGTCGTGTGCTTAACAAGACCATTTTGAAAAGCAGCATCAATTTGCTCAAACATAGCCTTGCAAGACATCTCAAACGCAGGAACAACGGAAGCTTCCAAACTAGTCTTAAGTGCGTCCTACAAAGTACAAACAAAAGCATGAGAAATTATTAACCAAAACCACCTACAAGACAGTAAATTCCAGACTCTTTTGAAATAAAGCCTAAATATGAAGTTAAATTGAGTTGTACTACCATGTGAAATGAGATATTGCAACTTGCAAGGATAATGAACAGCTAAAAAATGAAGAATTTCACAAACACATTAAAAAATGCAGGGTCTGAGAAATGGGTTTCAAATAATTACATTTTAAGGAAGCATGGTTGAACATGACCAGCAACAAAATACAATAAATCTAGGTAAAACCCTATGAAGGATCCAGCAATCCAAAATAGCTAACAAACTGAAATTTTATACAATTCTAGAACCCATAATTTGCAAGCTGTTTGAAGGAACAACAAAGATGGACAGGTGATAAGCTTGTGTCTTGTAATAATTAAAAAAACACAGCAACATGGAAGCTACAGTAGAGAAATGGTCCAGTTCAAGTAGGCATCACCAAAATTCAGACAGACCTTATATTTAAAAGTTAAATAAGAAATTATCAAATTTGACTTTATCCTGCCCTGTCTTGATAACAGAATGGCTGAAGTTACGTGAAGCTACAATGGTCCTCCATATGCATATGTCAATGATGTAAGACTACAAAAGAATCATGAAGACAGGCTACATTGAATTCAATGCATTTGATAAGGATTTATGGCATTAACGATTCTACATTTTTCATCCCTTTTCTTGGAGAAATATAACATCCTACATGTAATATATAATTGAGAGCTCAGCATAAGTAAGTCATATTTTCATGAACATATATTTTTAAGTTGTCCAAGTATTTTCATTCATCAATTCCATGGCCTTGAACAATCAATAATCTCCAATCACTTCTAATATGTTTGTACATACAGCAAGTGATAAAACACAGGAGGCACAGGCAGACAGCTCTTAATCAGCATGATCAAAAAAGAAAGTAAAAGAACATAAAAAGTGCTTTGAAAGATATAGCTGATGTTGACCACAAGCTGTTTACCTGAAGAGCTTGCTTGCCAGAGGTTTGAAATTGTGCCTGTATCTGCCTAGCCACCGTAGTTTCAAGTTTCAAACTAACTGATTTTTCTAGTTGATTCAATGCCTTGTCTCCCACCCCCTTCTGCAGAATTCATGGCAGAACCTCAGTCAAACATATTCAACCAAAACTTGTCAGAAGGAGGAGTGTTTCTTAAAAATGTGGGTTAAGGGCCTAACTCAACCTTACCAAACCGGTTTGCAAGGTGAGGATTACCCTCCATTTATATATACTAAATTGACAAAAATTAAAAAAAAAACCTAAGCTAAACTAACCACGATCACAATTTTACTCTATTTGAACGATCACATTTTTACTCTATTTGAACAATAGCACTTTCAAATGTTGGAATTAATAACCTTGAATTTGATCTAGGCCTAACTTAACTCCAAAAGCTAATGAGGTGAGGATAACCCAATTTTTGACTTTTTATAAGCTCTATATCTATAGTTAATGTGGGATCTCAAAACACACCTCTCAATCTTAGAATTGGACATCTAGTGCATGGGGATTGTCGGGTTGTTTTTTCTTTTTTTTCTTAATAATGCACTAGTAAAGTTGTGTGGTCCAGTAGAATGCTCTGGAAAATCCGTGGGGCAAGGTAGATTTTTTTATATATAACTGCAATGGGAAAGCCACAAGGTCAGGTGGATTTTTGGATAGTTGAATGTGGCCCAATATCATATATATGATATGCTCTGATACATCTTGAATTTAGATTGAACTTAACTCAACCCCAAAAACTAACTTATTAGGCAAGAATTGTCTAAGCCTTTATAAGCTCTACTTTAACCATATCTGTAGTCTATGTTGGATTTAAACAAAATACAAACCTGGAATGACTCTGTGATAGCTGATGATATTGTTTTCTCTACAACTTGACTCATTGAACGAGTAATGTTTGTTCCAATTGAAGCTATTTCCTTCTTAATGATTTTCTCCAATATAGGTACCATGTCCTTGTTTACATAATTGGAGATCAAATTTGTTATTTGCTGTGTACGGTCTCGCTCTAACTTCTCTTGCTTTGCATTTTCTTCTTGCAATCGAGCCCACAAAGCATCAGTGTGAGCCTTGACAACTTTCTCCATGTTTCGACCCAAGGATCCTTCTAATCTTTTGCCTTCTTTGGTAACTGGGGCCGAAACCATGGCATTCATCTGCTTTTGCATTTCTTTATGCATGCTTAACAACTGTAAAATAAGAAATGAAGATTAAGAAACAAAAAAAAAATCTAAAAATAGCTAATTGGGTGACATGAATATATAAAAGAGGCAAAACCATATTAAAAAACGCAAAAAGATCTCTACCTAGGAAAGATATAGTTTCTATAAGTGTTATTTTTGGATGGGGCAAGGGGGAGTGGCATCATATCATGACCCATCAATTCAAAAATAAAAGCAACTATATCGCATAATCATAAAACCATGGAATGAAGACAAGTGAGATACATAACATGGAAATGGACACAATTGGTCAGGCTTCACTACAGGACATGAATGTTATATTAATCCATTTTCAGGCTGCATAAACAGTGTTTTTATCCCCCAAAAGGATGCTACACATAGTATCTAAATTATATACCTACAGAAATTTCAACAAAGTCTTCTATTCCAAATTTGATCATGGTAAAAATAGTTTATAAAAATTCATTTTGATTACAAGGTTACAATAGGAGCAGACTATAAGCTAGAAAACAATTAAGGGCCTGTTTGGTAAACATTTCCAAAAGGACTTTTAGGAGAAGAAAAAATTAAATGAACTTCTCCAAAAGTTAAAATTTGGTTCTCCATTAGCTAATCTATAGAAGCTCACCTGTTTTGCTTCTCTTAAACAATAAAAGAGGTTCTACAAATTAGCTAATGCAAAAGCTAATTTTAACTTTTAGAGAAGTTCATTTCATTTTTTCTTCTCATTTTCCTCTTTTACAAACAGGCCTTTTGCTCGGTATGCTGAATCTATATTACACTACACATAACACTAAAGCAATTCAGTCAGAAAGAACAGCACTTCCAAAATCATGAGGAATGTTACAAATATACTATAGGCAAATCATGGACTGTGTTAGGTGAAGCCAGAAGAATTAAAAATATAGTTTGAATGCAAATTAATAACCTGGCCCATCATCTCCTGCATAGCAGATAACTGTGGTAAAGCAGCCTCCATGGATGACCCTCCTGAATTCCCACCTTGATCATTTGATGAATCTGTTGAGTTGAAAGGACGGGGAGTAGTGGAAGATGCACCACCAGACACGTGAGAATTTTTTCCTTTTTGTCTTTTACCTTTTACAGAAGGTGCAGGGGATTGCACAGCAGTAGCCCCAGTTTCTGATTCACTGATGTTTGCAGGTACATCTGTACTTGTGTCCTGAACTTCTTCCTCAACAGAGTTACAAATTTGATCAGGTGCATCAATGGTCTTAATATTATCAGCTTGATGAGCTCCCTCAACGTTGTAAGTCTCTCTAGCCATCTGAATGCCTAGATCAGAGGCTTGAGAATAGAATAGCTTCTCCCTCTTCTCAGAAACATTGCTGTGTGAGTCTCTGTCCCTTTCATACTCAGTACTTTCTTGATTAGAACCCGTCTTCTCTACAACTTTAACCTCTACTTCAAAGTTTTCTGCATTGCTACTGGCAGCCACATCTTGAACATTCATACCTTGAGAAGTATGGGAATTATCAGAAGATAAAGCAGCTTTAGAGAATATCTCAGATGGAGTTACCAAATGGGTTGGGTGTTTATATGTTGCAGGAGCATTAGAAACCACAGGAACATCATTTTGAACAACTTTATCATCCTTTCGCAAATTGTCACCTGATGCAGGCACATCTGCCAAATCTTTTTCAGAATCCATTTTCCGTTCAGCTGAAAAATCAATGTTTTTCTGCTCACTGCTGTGATCAGCACCTGTTGAACTAGTCTCTAAATTATTTGATGAATTTTTTAAACCAGATAACTTCTGGGATAATCTTGGACTCTGAGGAAGTGAAGGTGTAGCTGTGTTGATATGTTCAAAACTGTTTAGAGAAGGTAAATCACTTGACTTGGTCTCTGTATCTGATATAGAAGCTTCAGGTAGACCAGAAATATCTGATGAAGGCAAATTTACAGCATGGCTCACAACAGGAGCACTTTCAGTACTGCTAGAATGAACTTGTGGCATATTTCCAGTTTCCAGGTTAGAAGATCCATCCAAAGCATCAAAGGCATGAGATAGATTGGATTCTGTTTTCTCAAGTTCAACATTGTCAAGGGGTGGAGGCAAACATTGTGACAAATAGAGTCCATACTGTTGAATAGCTTGTGTTTGGACACAATATATCTGTACAATATGATCTCCATCTGGTAAACTATCACTAGTTCCAGTAAGACTTAATATAGGCATTGTGACTGTGAATTCAGCAATGTAATCCATGCGGGTAGCAGTTGGATTGGATCCATACTCTATGTGCACAGCATAAATTGTGTTTTTCTTGGCATTTGCAAGCAGAAACAAACCAGCACGGGGCAACGCTACAACTTGATTAAAAAATGCATCCTCGGAGTTGCCTTTAGACGAACTTCTAATATCTAAAGTCTGAATACAACTCCATGACTCAGAATCACTAGGCAATAGCCAGCCTTCCTCATTATCAGAGACCCATATCTTCACTTCCTGATTTAGTGGCCCCTGCAGTAAAGGAAATACATATAAAAGGATATTAGTTCTGAAAGATGCAAGGGGAACCTAAATGTCACTTCAGACAGACGTGACAATGGTCAAGCTGCATAACAAAAAAGTCCAAAGCACCCCCAGTCGAAGCATGAAAATAATTTCAAACGGGAGAGACTAGGAGCATGTACCGCTGTGATCAGAACAATGTGCTCAGGGCGGTGAGGAGCAGTCAAGAACGTTACAGAGTTAACAGGTTTACCATCATGCGGTCTTATAACAGCAAGTGGTGTTGCCTTACGTTCTTCCCATATCTTCACCTGTTGACAAAAACAAGTAATTTACAAGTGCAGAATAGAAGAATGGTTATAATTCTTTCTATGTATTGACAACACCAAAATGCAATATATTGACAGAACAAAACCATTCAGTATCCTCTCTTCCACCCTATTTAAAACCAGGGAATTTGATACTTCAATCTTTTCAGATTTTACAGATTCCATTGGTGTAAAATTGGATGGAAAAACTAAATGAGAGCAAGATAAGGAGAGGCAGCTAAATGCAGACCGTGCCATCTGCTGATGCTGAAGCTAATCGACTCTTCATCCATTGGCACATTGACAACTCAGTGACATCGCCGTCATGCTTACCAATAAGATGCACCCCATCAATCAACTTATCAACAGAACATTTGAGAGGCTCCTCCGCAGAAAATGTTTCCCCTTTTCCAGCTTTCATGTTGTCAATTTTGAGGATACGGTTTCCAATAGAAACTATTAAAATCTCCTGCAAGTCAAATTCCAACTGTTAAGCTACAATTTTAAAGAAGTTAGGAGTTAACACAAATTGGAAGATAATAGTTTTAAAAGACCAAAATTATAAAGTTCCTATTACTTGTTTGTGGGGATGCCAGCATACTCGTGGATGAACTAACTCACTCTCCCCTGTTATTTGAATAGCTAGGATAACTTTTCCAGTAATTTGAGGCTTGTCATCCTCATCAGGGCCCTCGTTGATTTTCCATATAAATATTCTCCCATCAGTGCTTGCACTGTGAATTCAAGAGCATGTTCAAGGGGAAAATAATTTATAAACATAACACTAAAAAAAATGACAAACAAGAAAAAGAAAAAGGGATATTTACCTGGCCAACAGGTGAAGATCCTCAGCAAAGAAAGCCATGTCAGTTACTCTCTACATGAAAAGGAGATATGCATAAGTTGGAGAGGGGTATAGAATGGAAAGTGAATAAAAGAGAAAAAAGTGACACCTCAAATGTGTGTAACAACTATAAATTCACTATAACTTTTAAGAGGTAGATCATGCTTTACAGGCACAAAGTGGCAATAATAAGAATATGATCAACCTGGGAGAACAGTTACCAAGATTACCCATATGGAGGTTAAAGAAAAGGAGTCCTAGGTTACATATATTGTTTTAAATGTCCATAAGTACATAACCCGGACCAATTAAAAGAAGATACAAAGTCAAACACAACTGCAAAACAATCTTTCTCAGACACCAAAAAGAGGCTCATGCTGTCGTGTGCTTAAACAATATATTGCCTTTCTCACAAGCAACTACCTAAACTCAGCATGATAAACTTAAATCAAGAATGCAACACATGAAATACAAAAAGAAGTACAAACTAATACTCTTTCACATTTCTTAGGTTTAAACTCCTAACAAATTTGAGGGATAAAAATAATCTCATGCTGCTTCTTTTTTGCCTAATGGCAGCAAACAAAAAAGGAAGTTTTTATGCAAGCAGATATTAGTGCAAAAAGAATATATTTTCATCATATAAAACCAAAATTCATGTCCTGCCAAATTGTCCAGGGCACAGGAGCAGTAAAACACACCAAGCTGATACAAAGTCAATGGAAATGACAAACAGGAACTCAATCACAAAGCCAATGCATCAACTCCTATCACTAAGAAGCCACATTGGACTAAACAAACACCAGAACTACAACATTTTAATCATACAAAAGCACAAAAATGAACATCACATTCACATTCAGGCCATAAGCACCTGAAACACAACCCACCTGACTATGACCTCGAAGCAAGTATCTCAAAGCAGTATTGATATTAAGCACCCGGATGGCCCCAAGTTTGAGTCCATAGCATATGTAGGACTTATTCACTGCGATTTGGCGGCCAAGGACAAGGCCAGGATCAGAGGCATACTTTGTGATAGGAGTGACCTCAAGCTGAGGCTGCACCTCCCCAGGCATCCTAGAATTAATGTCATACACAACATGTTCTCCAATCAGATGCCTCCCCTTGGGCACTTTGCTACTCAGCATCCTTGTTGGTGTGGACTGAGGACTAGCCAGATTCACAGGAGACCCTTGTGTGGAAGGCAACCCTGAAGGAGGGTTTTGTGGCACTGAAAAATCAGAAACCACAGGTGATGGTGATGATGTGGCAGTTGTGGGAGGGTTTTGTGTGCCCAACAAGGCCATGAGGTGTGCACCAGTGGTAGGATTAGGGGATGAAGGAAGATGTGGTGATGGTGAAGAGGGAGAAGATGAAGGGGGTTGAAAAATTTGGGGTCTTTGAGGGGCATGCATTTGGGGAAGGTGTTGAAGGATAAGAGGGTGTTCTTGGTGTTGGAACTGGTGCTGGTTTAGGTGTGGATAAGGGAGAAAGTGAGGGTGGTGATAAGGGTATGTGCCAGTTGGTGGAGGGTATGAAGAAGAAGGTGTAGGGTATGAAGAAGGAGGAGGTGTGGAAGGAGAAGGAGCAGGGAATGATGGTGAAGAGTTCAAATTAGAAGAAGGGTTAGGGATTGAAGGTGGTGATGCTGTGGTTGTTGTTGTTGTTGCTGTTGTTGTTGTTCCTTTGAAAAGCTTATTGAAATCAAAATGGGTTTGTTGTGGTTGTGGCTGCTGCTGTGGATTTGGAATCCCAGATGAAGCCATAAACTCTTTGACCAAAAATTGAGCCTAAAAATCCAAACTTTAGAATGAACAGAGAATCAGATGGGATCTGGGGTGGTGCTGATTCTGAGATCTGCAATTGAGTTTGATGCCTCCTTACACTTCTACTTGGAACCTTGTTCTCTGTGTTGTCTCCTCGTACCAGCTTAGTAATCCGAGAAAAAAAAAAATCTAAACTTTAAAAAAAAAATATAGAGAGAGAGAAAGAGAAAATGGAGGTTTACAACACAGACCTGTTTCTAGTTATCCAATGTTTGTGTTTTCTTGTTTGTTTGGTCTCTTCTGTTGTGTGTTGTGAGCAGAATTGGAAGAGTACTAAGCTAAGAGGAATTGGTGTGAAGAGAATGTTTAATCAACAATTTGTGATTTTGCATCCTCCAATTCGGCAAATAGCTACTACTACCAAAAGATGATGATTTTGGAACAATGGCAGTGCCAACCATCATAGCATTACAAAGATGGTAGAAAATGGTCATCATAGGGGGACAAATTTTATAATATTTTTTTTTTTTGCTATCTAGAATTTACTATATGAGTTGTATATTCTGCATAAAATCAATTAATCAGTAATGATATGCTATATTTTTTTTTATTGATTTCTAATTTTTAGTAATTTTATGTTGTTCTTCCACACTTATCTACAACTCTTCTTACTTGTTTTACATAATAAAGTATTTAAGAAATACATTTTTTGCTATTGTTGTAAAACATTAAATACATTTATTCTAGAGTTAACTCACAGTAATCATTAATTTTCTTTTGCTTTGTTTAGTTTTAGTTCCCAGATATTTTTTTTGTATAATTCAATTTTGTAATTAATGAATATTTACATTTTTTGTTCTAGAATATTTTATTTTTATAATTTAGTCTCTGAATTGTTAATATTATATTTTAGTCATTTCGTCAACATAATTTAATTGTACAATTTAGTCTCTGAAATAATGGAAGGATTAACAAGTGAATATATTTAACAATTCAAGAATTAAATTATACAAATGTAATATTAAGAGGCCCAAATTATATAAAGTATCACAAGGACCTAAATTGTAGGTGAATTTGTTATTTTTATTTAATATTTTCTTTACAAAATATTTGAAAATTATATTATTATTATATAACATTAATTAAATTTTACCTGGAATTTGACAGAAAGTGTTTTTAACAGAGATGGGTTACATCTTGATAACTGGGCTACATGATTACATCTTACTATTACATTAATTTTTTATTTGACATTAAAATTTTACATATTTTTTTATATACATAAAATTCATTTTGATAACTGGGAAACATCTTAAAATTATATTAATTTTTAATTGCACTGTGCTGTCTCTAAATATTATGCATATTTAATCCTAAAGGATAGAGACGTAGACTTGAAAATTTGCTTTTGTTTTTGGTAAGGTATTCCTTTACTGTTCAATAAACGTACGGAATAATTTAATTTTTTAGGAATCATAAATGTTTATGTTTCCTTTGCATTTGGTGTTAAGGGATATTATTCTTTTTTCCATGTACCTTAGACTGCTGATTAAGAATGTCTCAATGTGATAAAATTATATTGCAAATGTGACTGACTATATATAAATAAATTAAACATTATGCCTTAACTTTTAGCAAACTTCATGTCATAAAAGACAAAACACTAAATAGAAAATTTATGACTATTTTTTGCTTGGAATTTTGAATGTGTATGCCACTGTGCTGATATTAGTCTTCTCATTTAAAATGTTTTTTGAGTAGATTTTTCATAATTTGCAAGTTTTTTAGGCCAATAAAATGGAGGATCATCAACCATGTGCATCAAGTTATAAAAGAGA
Source organism: Hylodesmum podocarpum (assembly GCA_026586105.1). Classification (NCBI taxonomy): domain Eukaryota; kingdom Viridiplantae; phylum Streptophyta; class Magnoliopsida; order Fabales; family Fabaceae; genus Hylodesmum; species Hylodesmum podocarpum. The sequence continues at coordinate 2,101,567 of JALJEV010000367.1, read as the reverse complement.
AAATTTTAACAAATGAAAAAGGATAAAATTGTGTCATCTTAGTTGGTATTTATGGTATGATTCAAATGGAAAATTTAGCTATCAAAAGAAGAAAAAAATGGAAAATTTTCCTTCCTCCTTCCAGTTCCACAAAACAAAGTCATTTCCTTAAAATGTTGCATCATGAGGGGAAATATGATTTGAAGTTTTTCAGTCTTAGGAAATTAATTGCTATGGTGAGATTCAGAAAACCCATTTGATCAACCTCAAAAACCAAGACATGGCTGGGCCACCAAGTACATGCAACTACCTCCTAATCACTCTTTCTATGTTTATTTCCTAACAGAAAAAATAATCACTATTTCTATGGTATTCTATTTCAACACAATTATGCCAAAATCATTGTCATTCATTGCAAATTCCAAATTCACAACTTTAAACATCTTTTTATATAATTTGTCACATCCATCACATTAACATTTTCTACTTATCTACTATTATGTAGTTGTCTTTGCTAATTGCCTTACTAATTTATCAACAAGAACATTGCACATTTCACTATTTGTATAAACAAGAATGATCAAAATAAAACTGAAAATGCATCTATGTGGGCTATAAAACAAATAATTTTGTAAGTCTATGAACCAAAAGTAAAGCACATGAAAGTGAAACTATAGGAAATACAAAATAAAGATTGTGAAATTATAAATGAGTGATTAAAAAAAAAATAAAACCTAAGGTGTCTCCACTTGATGATGGTGTTGAAATTAATGGATAAAAAATGAGAATGTCATGGCATTATCATAGGTTGTCTTTGTCATAAAGTTTCATGCACTAATGCTATGCATTTGACGGCTCTACCTTAAGGCATTATCAACCATGACCCACATTTGTTTTTCACATAAATGGCTTGATGCATCATTTGTTTGGGGAAAAAAACACATATAAACCCAAAAATGAAGGAATCTAAAAATTATGCAGTTCCAAATGGGACATCCTGTAGCCTCCCTTACATACTTCCCTATTCCTCCATATATATTCTCCAACAGTAATAATGCTTTCATTCCAAGTAATTTTTTTTTTTAAACTTTCGTGTACATCCATTATTAAGTTGGATTTATTTATATTATATTTAATATTTAATTAATATTGTTAATTATTTATATTATCTTATGTCATTATAATTATTAATTATATTTATTTTATAAATATTATACATTAAATATTTAGTTTTTTTTTAATTATATAACCCGTTATGAGTTTGATCACTTGTTAAGACTCGTTGGATACTTCTTATTCTCATGGTGAGATAGAGAGTATTCTTTAGACAATCTTTACTCTCATTATGAAATAAAGATGAGTTATCTTTCACATATTACATATTAAAAAATCAAATATGACGATCTAATTTCGTTACTTAGTAATAAGTAATTAAATTAATGATACATATTATAGTACTAAATTTATATATAATTTTAGACAAGTGTTTTCTCTCAATTTTTTCTTCATGTTAAATTAAATTTAAATACTAATTTTTTTTATGAAGATTTCGTATACAATGAGGCATTTGTAGTGTGTTTGTGGAGTCATTTACAATGCTCAAGCGTTAGCTAAAACCAATTCATTAAACACTTCCTTTTTTCATTTGAGTACATTGAAGTGGTAAAACTTGCTAAACACATGCCAAATGTTTGATTTAGGAATTTCCCAATTTTTTAAAGCACGTTCAACCAATTTCACTCTCAAATAGTATTTTCGTTAAACGGAGAAAAACATAAATACAAACACAACTTAAGTAATTAGCTTAAAATAAAAAAAAAATTGCTTACTTACATGAAAATAAAGTAGACAAAAAAAAAGACATGTTTATGATTGGTCAGTCTTTTCTATTTATCAACTTTGTTTTCTTAAATATAACTCTTACTAATTCACTCATTATGTAAAAATCAACTAATGTAATAAATAGCCGTTCTCTACAAAAAAAAATATATTTTTTCTCTGTTACATTATAAGTGTAAAAAAAAAAAGTCTAAAATATTATTTTAGCTTTTTAATGTAAGAATACTTGTATATTTTTTCCATTTTATACTCTTAATGTAAAATTACCATTCTCTCATCTATTTGTTGACCATTTTTTTATCTATGTAAAAAAAATATATGACAATACTTATAATATGATGGATAGAGTAATATTTTATCCAAAATTCGATTTCGATACCACTAGAAGTTTTAGAGAAATGTACTCTAAGAGACTTGCTTATTAAAGTGTAAATATATATTTACATAAAGTTGAATTAAAGTGTAAATATATTTTACCTATCAAAGGGTGAAACTATAAATTTCAAAGTTAAAAAGGAAAGCAGTCTAATTAAGCAGCTTTTATAAGAATAAACTATAATTTTCTAAATTTCTTTTATCCATAAACATTATGGGTGTGTTTACAACAGTTTTTATGGAGTAGGTACATTATCTATCAATTAGCAATTTATAACTTATTGTTAAAATTGTAAATTACGAAAATAAAGGGAGTTGAATTGTGTAGACTGCTTTTAAAATTTTTTCTCCAAGACCATGCGTTTGTGTATGTTGTTTTCAAAGCTTGATCAGACGCAAGATTGTTTTCTTCTTTAAGATTGATTTTATTATTAAACTATTCAAGTTATTATCCGCTGTTAGTTAACAGATAAAACAATAGAGAAGACAAGCTGGCAATCGAGAAAAATAAAATCAAACTTTTATCAATAAAGTCAACCCGCGCCCTTTTTTTCCTTCGTACCCCGGCTACAGAGCCTTTCATGCTTCGTGCCCTCGATTTACTTCATGGGGCTCTCTTCCCTTGGAACCTGGTATGACAGTTTACTTATTTTTCTTCACTGACAGCATCCCAATGAAGATGTTATTTTGTAACTGCTAGGGAGCTGGATCTAATGAATTTCTCAAAAAAATGGAGAGATTTGGTTAATGGGAATGATCCTATGATCGTGGTACTCATTGAAACCCGAACTCAGAGTCGACGAGCATGAAGCAGAACCATCTGAGCACATCGAGCGGCGCATCAAGCAAAGAAAGAAGGAGGGAAAGCATCGAATGGAATGTGGGAAGCGAGCTTACCGGTCTTTACTATGGATCTTTCCCCTCGTCTGATCAAGACTACATTCAGTTCCCCAGCAACACGCTAAGGTTCTACTATGAGTATTCTTTGAACCCAACCACTTCTGGCTAAATATAGATATTATTTGGGCACAGCCTTCTCAGGCTAAACATGTATTCATTAAACGAGGTAGACGAATGAATAAATAAATGGGTTGTGTGTTGAATTCATCCGTCTGTCTCCTTTCGTCTGTTCCTTCAGTCTGTGCTTTTCTGTCTGAGGCTCTTCAGTCTGTGCTCTTCTGTCGTCTGATGTTTCAGTCTGAGGCTCTTCAGTTTGTGCTCTTCCGTCTGATGCTTCAGTCTATTCCTTCCGTCTGATGCTTCAGTCTGATGCTCTTCAGTCTGATCCTTCAGTCTGTGCTCTTTCTTCCGTCTACAGGTCTGTAATTATCAAAACTAAGATGCTAAATCATCTTGATTTAACAAAAATGTTAAAAAAAATAAATGGTAGGATAATTTTATGTTGAGAAGATAAAAAGGTGGGATAATAATTCTAAGTTGAGAATATAAAGGATAGGATAATAATCCTAAGTTGCTAGTTATATATAGTTATAATAATAACTTCTTACCTCAATTTATGTGATTTATAAATTTATATAAGATCAATTTACAATTAATTATGGAAAATATATATCAAATCAATTAATTATGAAATAACTACCTCAATATTTCCCCTCAAATTAATGAGTGTATGTCTATCATTGTTAGCTTTTGGAAGTGAGATGTTTAAAATCATAAAACCATTGTTCAATTTGAAGTGTGGGGATTGTTGAATTGGAGCTAAGACATGACCTGATTGGTCTGAATGGTGTATGTATAAAGGATGTGATGGATCGATGGTAATGATGTTCGATCCGAAAACTTTGACGTTGTCTGCCTGTCATGTTTGTGCAATGGTTGAAGAAAGTATGGAAATTTGATAATATGGCTAGGAATTTGAAGAAATATTTAGAGAATTATGTGGAAAGGTATCAAGCAAACCTGTGAAGATATAAGCAGATTTGACGAATTGGAAATTGATTGGAAATGAAATGGAAATATATATTCCTTAAAATAAACATCTCAACTAACAAAGACTTTCTTGGTGGCAAAGAAATTGACGTTGTTATTGAGGTAATGTTGACTTTTGAGTCATTGGTGTTTGTTGTTGATGAATAAAGGAGAAGATAGCTCATTAATAATGTAAACGAGATAAGAACACATTTACCCCTTAATTTAAACAAAGTTAATGAATTGTTCAAAATGAGATTGAACGTTCTTGAACCGAAACTAATTTGGCTGCTGGTGTGCTACTGGTGTGAATAAAGTTAATGAATTATTGTACGTAGTATGAATTTTTGCAGAGCCATCAGAAACGGTTGCTCACGTGAAATATTGATGAAAGGTTTATACCATGTTATACATTCAGTTAGAAATGTGAGTTTACGAGCATGCAAGTTAAATGTGGGTTATGCGTCTAATTTAATCTTACAAAATCGGCTTGTAAGGTGATGACTGCTCTCCACTTATATACATGCAAGAAGTCATATCTCTAGGCGATTGTGAGACTTCCAACACACTCCCTTATGCTGAGGATTGAATTGAACTTCTCGGCGTGGATTGGACTTCTCGACGTAGAGACTATTCAAATGGGTGGCCCAACGTCTGAGAACAAATAGACTCTGATACCATGTTAAAATAAATGTTAAGAAAGTAAATGGTGGCAATATGATCCTATGTTAAAAATGTAAAAATGTGAGATAATGATCCTAAATTGAGAAGGTAAATGGTGAGATAATGACTCAATTATATTACAGAGATTTATTAGATATATATAATTACAAAAATAACTTCATACCCCATCTATATAAAATTAATCTACAATTAATTATAAAAAAAATATATCAAAATCAATTGATTATGAAATATTTATCTATAGCCTTATTTTATTTTAACAGACTTAACAATCATACTCACGATTTACGAGTTGTGATATTTATTGGCAAGACAAGTTTATGTTTTAATTCGTCCAACCTCCATATTAAGCATGTCTTGATAGTTCGTAAATCAATCCCTGTAAGTAAAGTTTGAGTGTAAAAGCTCCTTGACTTGTTGAAAGCTACTACTTCTCATAGTTTGTGGATGTATATTACGTTGATGTTTTACATTTAAAAGTCATTAGGAGAGTTTGATTTCAGCAACTAAACGAAAATTAAAGTTACCCAACACCGTCAGCAACTAAACCACTATCTTAGTAGATGACCCACAAGTAAAAGTAAAGAAACACATTAAAAGGTGGATTAATTTTACGTATTCAATTTGTATAATTTTTAAAAATTTTATTATAAAAGTTAACAAATGTATTATATATGATATATTATGATTAATTAACAGTGATATATTATAATTAATTGATTATGTAAAATATCACTGTAAATACTCAATAAATCAAGAAACAATTTCTTATCTGACGTGGTGAAAAATATCTGTCAATTTGACTGAACTTCTTGAGAAAAACCACAAAGCACAATTAGACTCGTAACTCAAAAACAATCTACTTCACATCTAATAATATTTATGGGCATCAATTACCAAGGACAGAACAAAAAGTCGTACTGTGACTCAATATATTCAATGTTCAACTTATATCAATATATTCAATGTTCAGAATTGAGTCTCGAATATATTTTTCTCACGCAGAAGATCATACCAATTAAGTGTCTTTTGAAATTTAGGTTGTAAGACTCTGCAAAGAATTCTGCCAATAGTTTATGAATTCATGTTTTGCCCTTAAAAGGGTTAAGAATATTTTACTGGCTGCATATTAAGCAGCTGCTAAACTTGGACTTTCTCTTCCTAGTTACAAGGTTATGTTGTAGTGCCGAATAACTAAAAGGTCTAAAACAAAACTGTTTCAGATGGCAAAGTCAAAAGCATAGCCAAGAGTTGGGAGAAAAAAGGTTATACCTTATAATTCAACAAAAGAAGATTTCTATTCAACACAATTAAGAAGAATGAAACATCAATTAATTATGCACACAAATATAGACAAATAATCAGTTCAAGTCAAAGAAACAAAGTCAAGATTTAAAGAAAACATTATACAATTATCTGATTTTATCAATGGACGTAGAACATATATATCTTCATATTCAAACCCAAATAAAATTAAAGAAGACATAAAGGACTACATTGATGCAAGTAGGTTCTGATATTTATCTTCAACTGCAGCAGCCTCCAGCAGCGGCAGAAGGGCCATCCCTACCTCCAGAAGGTCCAGGAATTCCACCATATCCTACTTTTATTCCATAAGACTGAAACCACACAAAAATTCAGTATCTTAAGTATTTGCTCTTTGAATCAGGAGACACTTTTTCACTTTAGAATCATCATTACCCCCAGAAAGCATTTAAAGATTGTAAAAACACAAGGTAGATTGAAATTAAATATCCCACTGACACTCCATAGTCCAATTTAATGTCAAGTTTCCATAAAGTAATAAAACAGACGAGGTACAGAATGACACATAGCTGAAAAGAAACTAACCTCATTTGATACATCAAAAACTCCATCCTGAATCTTTTTGTATATGGTGGCAGCTGTTTTTATGAATGCCTGAAAAAAGATAGGCTATATTAAAACTTCCATATAGATAATTTACCAAGATATTTCAACTATAAACTTAGATATGTTGGATTGGAAATCCAACTTCTCTTGTGGGATGGGAGGATGGGGAGATGGAGAAAAAAATCCAAGATGTTATATGATGTGACTTTTGACCTCTTCAACATTTTGAGCAGTTTTTGCCGAGGCCTCCATGAAGATCAACCCATGCTCCTTTGCAAATTGTTCACCTTCCTCTGTGCTTACGGCCCGTCTATGAGCAAGATCACACTTGTTGCCAATCAGCATAATAGTCATATTTGCATTTGCATGCTGTCTAGCATCTTCTAACCAGCTAGCCAAGTGGTTGAATGTCTCCCTCCTATTGGTAAACACAGGTCAGCGCCATTTCATTGCCTTAATTCAAAATAAAAAACACAAAACCAATATACAATACAGCCACATAAACATGAATGCACCAAATTAGCACACATTTGTAGCCTAATCAAATTGAATAGACTCAAAACATGTATCTCCTCAGCAAATAACAACTCATAAAATTTTGTTTTGCATCAATATACTTTTCAACAATATATGCATATTTGTTAGAAGAGCACATCAAATCTGCCTTTTGAAAATTCTAAAAGACCTTTCACCATATGACTAAAAGTTTAAAATTCACTTAAATTGTGATTAAACATACACTTTATGTATAGAAACAAAAGAAATAGTTTTGATTATAATAATCTATAAATCACCTTTGAAGTGATGGGCTACATAACATAAATAGAATATGCAGTTTGATTTGTAAAGAATGTGCATTCCTAATAGAAATTAATGCATTTATAAATGAAACTAATTATATTATATTATATGTTAGGATTTCAAAAACATTCTATAGAAGTTAAAATTAGAGGATACCTGGTTATATCATAAACAAGCAGTGCACCTGCAGCCCCTCTGTAATAAGACCTTGTTATAGATCTGAAGGATTCTTGACCAGCCTGAAATAATAAGAGGAAAATCAGTACCTTAAACGCAAATTATATAACTCCAAGAACTAATGAAGGTATTTTCTACCAACAAAATCTGGACAATCAACCTAAGTTGAAGATATATAAAAAGGAACCAAAATTCTAAACTAGCAAGATGGTCATAATGGGACCCAAAACTGTTTATTGTCAATTTAATATTTAATAGGTATCATTCATAGCCATTTAAATAATGAATGATACCTACCTTATCTGATGGAGTCACCAAAGGTCATATCCTACACAGTGCACATCACTCCCCACTATCAGCTAAATCTTTCCACTCCTATCTCATAAGTCATAATTCATCACCACTTGGTAAAAACAATTCAACCTCCACATAACCAAAATTATTATCTCATGAATGAAACTTTCTGGGGAGCAATGCAAGAATCAAAAGCTATCATCCCCAATTAATTAGGTTTTCAACAGTGGATACAGATCAGTCTGCTAGTATACTCTACGTGATATTCAGCATAAATTTTTTCGGAACAAACAGGGCATAGATTTGTATGATATAATCATCTTCAACATTCAACAAAATATAACTCTTCTGACACAACACACAAGCTAAAGGGTGAAACTGCACTGACAAAAATGGCCTGCCCTAATTCTTCAAAACAAACACCATGGACAATTACCAACTCTCACAAATGAAAAAATAACAATAACATTATCCCATCAGGTAAAGTCAGCTATACAGACCACAAAAAAATAGCAAAAACAAATGCTTCACAAATTTGAAAATTCGAACTAATTGGATTTATAATCAAGCTCAGCTAAAGGGTTGAACAAACCGTATCCCATATTTGCAACTTGATTGGCTTGTTATCAATTGTGATCATCCTGGCACCAAATTCAACACCGATAGTCAAGTCATGGACGGGCTGAAAGCGCTTGTCCGTGAATTGAAGTAGAAGACAAGACTTTCCCACTCCTACACAAACCAAAACAAGTAAATAAAAAGAGCCAAAAACTCTCACAGTCCTCTCCACACGAACTACAAGTACTAGAGCTAAATCCATGGCAACCAAAATTCACAGATAAAAACACAAAGGAACAAACTATAACACACTAACACTCAATGGTTCTTATTTTCAGTTAACGAAACACAAGCAACAACGAAGAGCAAATCAAATTACAAAACCTCATTCAAATTTAAAATTGCAATCACAGTATTAACGAAGAGTCGACTACAGTTAAATCACGTAAAGCAGAAGCAGGTAAAAGTACAACACAAGCTATCATCTGTAATATTGAGAAACACGCAACTGTGACGGCAAGAGAGAATATGAGAATTAGAATTAGAATTAGAATTAGAATTAGAATATAAATAGAGTCCGTTCGGTGTGATCAATTAAGAGAAACCCTAAAAGAGCGAAAGACGAAAAATCGGATCGGAATTGGAAGGTGATGGAAGAAGGTTAGGAGAATTAAGGGAATAGAAAAGGAGAATGAAATTACCGGTGTCACCGATGATGATGTATTTGAAAAGATAAGCGTAAGACATTATGAACGGTTATCGGTTGAGATCGTCGGAATCTGAAGAAGAATTGTTGTGCAGAGAAGAGAAGAGAAGAGAAGAAAATAGGAAGGAAAAAGAAGACAAGAGAAATTACGATTTGGAAGCAATCGACTCAAAGAGAGAGAAAGAGAAAGTAAATATAATTAAAAAGAGTTCCAGCGAGGCTTCCTTACTTCACTTTTTTTTGTTTGGGATACTTATTTAAGGCCCATTTTGTTGGCTCATCTAGGCCCATACTGTAAATATTTCTTTTATTATAATATTTAAATAGATTAATAATTAATTAGTAAGATAAAATAGTATATTAAATAATAATTAAATGTAGTTACAAAAATAACATATTAAAATTATTATTAAAAAAATTATGAAAATGATAGTAATTATAAAAAATATAAAATATACATGCAGAAATACTTGAGGAAAATACGGTTATTTATGGTAATAGAAAAAAAATGGAAGAGTTTTGAATTAATATACTATACTATTCGCTCTTAATTAAATAATCCTCAAAATAGTGAAATTATATTAATAGTTCCTGATATTTTAGAAATCATGTTATCTATTTCTTCGAGTTGCAAAATAACATAGTTGTTAGATTTTCAAGATATCACTTATACAATTTTACTACTTTAAATATTATTTCAGGAGAGATAAAAAAAAATGGTGGTTTATTCAGAGATATATTAAGATTTTCTCAAAATTTCCATTCAATTTTAATATAAGTTAAAATTTAAATTTTGATGGACAATATCAAATTGAAGATATCATTTACGAGAAATATACTTCGAAATGATGATAACTGATTATTTAATAACTTATTATTTAAGTAAATTCAAATAGTTACTTTTAATATAAACGTGTATCACACGTCTTAACGTGTATACACACTCCTACGCGTTTATTCGGTTAAAATTTTAAATGACTATTTTAATATTTAAAGATTCTATGAAAATATAATAAATTACAAGATTATTTTAAAAAATTATAATTTTATAAGAATATAATAATATATAATATTTTATTATATAGGTTTTATTGGATTCATACAAGAAAAAATTATAAGATTTATAAAGATAACACGAATCTATCAAACTTTTGGTAAATTTGTAAATAAATATTGTTGTTATCATTTTACTTGCACAGTTTTTATCATTATCATCATTTTATAATAAAAATATTACTGAATTGTGTATTAATATATTTTAATGAGTCTTCTTAAATTATATTTTTAAAAAGCTAAGACGCAGGAGTAAATCTTTGTGTCACGAGACTTTCCATTTGACTTAAATAGATACATTTAATAAAGATTTAATTGATTTCTTTTCACGTAATGTTGGCTTTATTATACTTGTATTTCCTTTGAATAGACTATTGATAATTAAATGAAGCAGAGTCTTATTGTTTAATTGAAAAATACAATTAATAATTATCTTATTTTTTTAACTAATATTTTAAAATTGATTTGATAATTTACTTCATATATTTAAGTTTAATTTTATCTTATTAATTTGAACATTTCATTTATCTTTATCTTATTAATTCAAATTTTTATCTTAATATAATTTAATTATTAAAATTGAGAGATATAATTTATTTTTAAATAAATTTAACTTAATAATGATGATAATAATAATATTAAAATAAAAGAAAAATAAAGATGATAATAATTATAATATAATAAAATATGTTATTAAACATTACCGGATAGAAAGAATTATATATATATATATATTAAATAATTCATCTAAACATATATATTTTTAAATACCACTTAACCTTTTTTGTTTTTTGAAATTATAAAAATTTAATTGAATATCATGATTTTTTATTATTTTTTTTAAAATCACGAGTATTTTAATTAAATAATAAAAAAATTTCTTATTATTTAAAATTTTTAATTAAATACCCCGAGACTTTTTTATTTTTAAAATCATAATTGAATATATCCTCTAAATATATCTTTAGTCATTATTAATATATTACTGATTGGTTTTAGTCTTACAATTTTTTTTTTTAGTTTAAAGGCCTTATGAAAAATGATTTCATCATAAATTAGATTACGTAGACGTAACTATTTCCTTATTAAAATTAATAAATTTACGATATATTATGGATTGATTGCGTAAATACTTTAAACTGATACCTTTTTCATTTTCTTTTATTATTGATTTTTTTATGTTTCTTTTTTAATTTTTTCTGTCACTCTTCGTTAGAGAAAAAAAAAAAAAAACTGATTTTATTGACAGCATTAAGATGGAAGGGCTTTTTCTGAAGGAAAGAAATGAAGAAAGTTGAATTGATGCGGCTGTGAATCAAAAGCGATTTTCATCCATTAATTAACTGTTTGTACTTGATGAAATGACTTTAGCACAACATTTACACATAAAATTAAAAGAGATTAATATACAATTTTGTCATTAAAAGTGATAAACTCTGTTGATTCGGTCCAGTTTGTGTTTATACAATTTAATCCTTAATTGAATTTGATCAACTTTACATTAGAAAGGACTAATTTGTCATAAAGTTGACAAATTCTGAAATAAATTAAATTCAGGTTTTAGACCTTGAGTCAGTGTAGCCTTTAACATTGATTTTTGCAAGTGTCATCTATATGTGTCGAGAAGGGATTGTGTTTTGTCATTAAAAATAAGGTCTTAGTAGCGGACGATGATGCCCATGAACTGGTGTTACCTTGAATCACTTATGCTCTACTCACAAATTTACGGTAAAAAATACATCGATGTTTGATATATATTACCTAAAATCTAGTGTCAAACCATTATATAAATTGACGACTGTGATGTGAGTGAATAAAACATATCAGTCTCTCTGCTATATAATTTATTTTTCTCTCTTTATAAAATCTGTCAATACGGGACTTTGAATGAATAATGCCTAACCATTATATAGATTGACGGTTGTGGTGCGAGTGAATAAAACATATCGGTCTCTTTTATATAATTTTTTTTTCTCTCTTCGTAAAATCTGTTGATACGGGACTTTGAATGAACAAAATGCATTATAGAATATTAATTTTTGCAAGAGTCATTTATTAATGTTAGAAGGAATTGTGTTTTGTCATTAGAAATAAGGCCTTAGTAGCAGACAGTGATGTCCCATGAACTGGTTTTAGCTGGAATGACTTCTGCTCTACTCACAAACTTACAGTGGAAAATACACCGATTTGATACATACTACCTAAAATCTAGTACCCAACCATTATATAGATTGACGACTGTAATGCGAGTGAATAAAACATATCAGTCTTTGTTATATAGGTTTCCTTTTTCTCTCTTCGTAAAATCTGTCGATACGGGGCTTTGAATTAACAAAATATATTATAGAATACTAATTTTTGCAAGAGTCATTCATTTATTAATGTGAGAGAAGGGATTGTGTTTTGTCATTAGAAATAAGGCCTCAGTAGCAGATGGTGATGTCCCATGAACTGGTTTTGGCTGGAATTGTTATTCCAAAAAAATTATCATCCTCTCTAAATTGGAACTCCAAATCTTGAGAATTTAGAGAGCAAGACTTTGGCTTTGAGTTGGAGTAAGCTCCAAAGTGACCTCCACCTCTACCTCTTATGTGTATTTTGTATCCAGAAGAATCACTAGAGTCCACTGCATCAACAGCTCCACAAGAGTTATACATATTTGTTAGTCCTATTGGTGCAAATTGGATTGTCTGATGGTAAACCTGTGTATCACACATAAAAAGGTTCACGTCAGTTTTGATAGATTTTAAACACAATGAATGATACATGACCCACCTTTATTGGAGAAAAAGTGAACACTTCACAGTGCAAGATTTTCAAGGTGATATCAAATGATTCTTCCTTTGAGAGTCGTGTCAGAGACCCTGAAATTGCAAACCAAAACATAGAGTTCATCAACTATTCTGCTAAGTGATTGACATGTAACATAGTTGTTGGTGATTCCCTTTCCCATACCTGTATTGAAGTGAAAAACTGCACAATCTTGAGTCCATGGCCCTGCTGAAACCTCTTCAAAGTACTCAATATCTGAGGGTGAGACCTTGCCTGAAAGCTCAGAATTGATGTCTTTTTCAGCATTACTTTCAAGACCAGGCCAGGAACCTGCTCCTTGACAATTGAAAATGCCTATAACTCCCCCACATTTGTTCAAGTTCCAAATCTTGAGAAGGCTGTGATTGAAATTGAAAATCATAAAATATGATTAGAAGATTGTAAATGTGTCAAACTCTTCTCCAACTTAAATTTTGAATGTACCTCTTCTTATCCATAACTGGATCAATAAATAAACAATCTCGAGTCGGTCTACCAGGATATCTGGCTCTTAGAACTGATCCATCAGGAAGTACAAGCTTTTTCAGTACATTGAAATCATGTTGGCCGGGTTTGTCACTGTTTGTCATAATGCCATGTTGTGGTCAGTTGCTGCTAAAACACTACAACAAATGGATATTAGAGATAACAAGTTTACTTCAGCTGTGAACAAGTATATAAATTCAAATTCTGGACATTATTAATCAGAATGAGTAATGATTCAACTGCTGCAAGCTCAATTTGATCAATAGTTAGTGTTATGACTTATGAGCAATTAATATAGTAAGATGAGTAAATATGTAATGTCGACAAAGTGAAACAAAATTTCATGTCATAATTATATTTTGACTACTACATGTCATTTGAGAGGTTCTATATTTCTAGGTTGCAACTTTTTACCTTACATATACTCCACAGCCTCCAACTGCTCTAGCTACTGCATGGAACTCAGCTGCATCGTGGAGACTCTAAGAAATGTTGTTAAAGAATTTAATCAGATACTGGATACACTTTATAGATGATAAAATAGTGAGGATGCCATAGCATACATAGAACATGTCCCAGTCTGGTAAAACAATTTCACCAAAGAATATGCTGTTGAAAGCTACAGCAGCTATATGTAAGGACTGAGTTGTGGGATTTTTCGGATAATAGTCATCAGATGCTCGTGTAATTGCACTTTGTTTTGATCTGTCAAATTCAAGATGGTGCAACATTATTATCCCAAGTGAATAATGCATAAAAGTAGAAGAAATTGAACTTGTGTTTACTTTTTCTCTTTTCTTCCCCATTTCAATCATCAATATTTAAGTCATTGCTTGAAAAAACTTCACATGAAAAATGCATTCTCACATGAATGATCCTTACAAGTCATATTGTGTTGGGATGCAAACAATGTCCTACGAATAAGGGATGACACATGAGTTTATAAACATACATAATACCTTCACTGGTAGAAGGCCTTTTGGAGGAAGTCCAAAACTAAAACCGTAAGGCCTTTATCAGCAAAGTAATTTTTAAGACGAACTGTCTTTTTAAGTATAAACAGTTTAAACAAACACATCATAAAAGCAGAAAATTACTTATTTTATTAAAAAACATTTTTTTAAACAAGCGAACTCAGAAGACATAAGTGCTTTAAGTACGTACTGGTAAATGGAATCTGTGTTATGAGCCATGCAGCAGATTATGCTATTGTCCTGAAAGTTGGTAGATATGGACTTTTCAAGCTCCTGTTGAAAGTGTCTAGTGAGAAAAACACGACCTCCTAGACCACTTGAAATTGTTTCCAGTATGTTCTGGACATCAACCTTAACTCCATCAATGTTTTGAGAGACAAGATAGCTGTGTAGATCATTATAAAACTCTGAAATTTTAGCTGGATCAATGACACCGATACCGTACTTCTGCATGGCATCAATGGATAAATCCCTTGTATTTGCTAAATTCCCTGGTGACTGCACTGGATATCTAAGTTTTGGATCATACTTCTTGGTTCCAGGTGCATTTGGATCTAACCCTCCCCAGTAACCCAATAAGGCATGCCATACATAGACATATCTGAAATTAAATAAAAGTGAAAGAAAGGTCAAGTTTCCTAATTGGAGGAACAAGAGTAATTATGTTGCAATTTCTTTTTTTGTTTAATATCACTAAGTAATAACCTTTTCTTAAGCCTACATGTTACAATTTCCAAGTATTTGATGCGTACAATTTTGTGGGCCTAACTCATTTATATACATGCAATAGGCCCTATCTGTGGACGATGTGAGATCTTCAACACGCCCCTCATGCTGAGGGTAGAGACTATACCCAACAACCACAATAGGGCACAAACAATCCTAATATAGAATCTGATACTATGATAGAAGCATATGTTATGGGGCCTAACTCAGCCCTACAAAACCAGCTTATAAGGTGAGGATTGTTTCTCACTTGTATGCATGCAACGGGCCCAATCTCTGGACGACGTGGTATCTCCAACATCTGATGCGTGCAATTTATAGTATACATGTATATTAAAAAATAAAAAGAGTACAGGAACCTGACTTGAGATCAAAAGTGTTCTTGATTTCTGAAACAAAATCCTTTAGACTATCAGGTGCTCTATTATCAGTTGCATCTCCTGCAGCTCTGAATTTGTTGTTTTCTTTGATGCTGATTAATCTGCCACCAAATCTTCAGTTTCAAAGAAATCAATAAGTTAGCATTTGATTTCCAAAAGAAAAAGATAAAGAATAGAAACTCACTGTGATCCTTCAATAAATGGCTCCCCATCTTTTTGAAACTCATTAATACTATCTTGCCATCCATCATCTATTATCAAGAATTTTGCTGGAGTGCCTCCTTCAGATAAGCTGTGATACATATTTAGTTAAGAAGGTATTCCACAAACAGAAAGAACTATAAACAGGATGAGGAATGGGATAGGAATGAAATGAGGAAACAAATTAAGTAAAATTGATGAGCAAATATGAAATGGCAAACAACTCTCTTGTTACTTAAATATCAATGCTTCCCTCTGGATTATTTTTAAGATGAGCAGAAAACTTTTGTACAGTTCATTTAGGATAAAAGGATAAGGAAGTTTAGACTATTATTTAATTAGTTACAGGGATTTATTAGATATAAACAGGGAAGAATAATAGAAGGAAGGATCAGTTTTTGTCATTTGTAAATTGATGAAATCCTTTTGAAAGGAAAACCCTGGAAGAGAGTCTCTCTCCTATTCTTTGTTCTTTTTCATTCTATTCAATAAAATCTCTCTTTTCTTACTCTCTTAAATCCTGGGTTCCTGATAAGTTCCTTAGGTACTATTTGTATTGTTCTCCAATCAGATCAGAATTGCATTAAATCATTCTGCAGATTATGAAGGTGAAACTCCAATTGTGATTGAAAAACAACACAAAGAACACCTATAAAATTGTATCTAAGTTTTGTCCTCAAGATAATTCATTTGTCAGAAAATTTTAGTCTATCAACTATCTTAAATTCCAAATAGAAGTGAACAGATAAAAATTAGATGAAATAACCTCCTGAGTCCATCCCTGATTCCCTGAGGATTAACAGTGTGATAAAAAGCATCCCAAGTGCACCAACCAAAGCAATCTAACATTCCTGGCATCTGCACCCAAAACTTGGTTTAAAATGAAACTCTGAATAAGTTCCATGCTTTTACTTACCTATCCTTATTGCCTTATAAGATTTAAAGGTTCAACTGACTAGCCTGTTTGGTCTCCCTTAGTGAAAAGGTACCACTGTGGTCTGCCAAAACCCTGCATATTGTTTGAAACACATATAGAGCAAATATAAATCAAAAGTAACAAAGATATTAGTAATTGCAAATTTGTTGTCTCCTATATATTTCAATAGCTGACCTACTTCATAGATTCCTTCACTAGATCAAATGGATGGTCTCCATAATTCATGAAAACAGCATTCAGGGACTGTGATGTAACTACTGCTGGATCTCCTACAAAATCAAGGAGAACTCTATTTCACAGACAAATAATAGAACAAAAAATGAAGACGACTATTTTTATTAGGAAAAATTGGTTTCATGTGTTCTTTTCATTTCATTTTATACTTCTTAACTGAATTGACTGAAATACTTATATGCGCAGCCATGTGACTCATATTTTATTTACATCAGAAATTGATGGTTGTTTAGGTAATTAGAATCTCACATATTGCGAGTAAAGAACTCTCTATGGTATCACTTTCTTACTCCTTTGAATTGCAGGGTTAATGTTTGCACTAACAAGATGTTGAACTGGATGGTCCATGTGAACTGTTAGAGGAGCAAAGTTTTAAAGGGAAAAAAGTGGATAATATTTAAATATGCTGAAGTCTTTACCACTTTCAACACAAAGCTCAAGTTCATTGAATGAATTTCCTTGCAAGCTGCTTCTAAATTCACCATCTAGAACTGGCAGGAAAATGATATATGAATTGTGTTGCTTGGATGATTGTGAGTCCATTCCTTCTCTAACTTCCAAGAGCAACATCTGAGTTTCAATAGGAATGTCTCTCCCTGAGTTCCCTACTCTTGGTATCATCCACCAAATTTTGAATCTGTATAGGCACAGTAATCTGACATCCCTGCATTACTCACTCTATCAAAAACCATTTTCATTATTGAAGTTGTCATTGCCATCTCAGTACGAGTTACTAACCTGAATCCATTAAATTATTGTTCATACTTTCATTCTTTAACAAAACTTTAACTTCTTTTTTGAAGAAACAACACAAATTGTCAGATCAGCCATGACAAGAGATGGTCATGTTTACATGAAATCAGAATGAATGTCCACTGCAAAGCAGCCTGCCTACATTATTATCATTGAATTTGGGTGCATCTGGAAACATTCAGAAGTACAAGATAAGAGATGGTATCAATTATGATTACAGAATTAAATTAAAAACCCAAGTTCTTTAGTCTTCATCCTGTATAGTTATAACTCCCCACTTTACTATCTAAAGTGTTCCCTCCACTTTAAAAAGAACCAAAAGAACATCAATACTAGAAAATTGGCATCCAAAAGAGATGTAATAATGTAAAACCACAAAAGAGATCAATAATCATTTCACAAAACCAGTACAAAGTTGGAGACATTATCTGCAACTCTAAACAGAGAAAGAAGAGAAAAATGCATACTGAATGACTCCAAGTTTGAACACAAGGCGTGAACTAGCATCATCACAAGTGGCTCCTATGAAAGCGGAAGAACCGGTGAATGGCCTGACTACCACATTTTCAGGCACACCCCTTAATGCATCATTGCCATTAACACTGAGAGTGCCATCTTTGAGGAGAGGTTTTGCATTCACAGACATGGTATGTCTCCATCTGCACCCTTTTGAGAGGAACCTATGGCGTGGCACAAGGAACGTGGAAAATGGACAAGTAGCCATAGGTGGAGTGAACATCATGGACATTCTGGTTTGGAACCAATGAGTGGCAACCATGGCCAACGTTGATATTGGTTTGGTGGTTCCTAGTCCAAAGTCCAAAGGTTAATAACACCAATGAAATGTTGACAGTTAAGAAAACATTATAACTGAAGAAAGAACACTGTTTACAGTTCCTCAAAGACAGGAAAGAGAGACTTTGAGATCAGGTTACTGTTCTTGCTCACCACATGTTAATTCAGATGAGCTTATAGTGCCAAAATTTGCTTCAAAAATAAAATCAACAAACAGGAGTTACAAATTAATAAAACTTTATTAAATTTTATATTTATTATTTTAGAAAAAATAATTTATACAGTGATTTTATAGTATCATCAGATAACATTTGACATGTATAACATTGTATATTGAATTTTATTATAATCTGCATCAAATATATTTTTGATATCTCCTATTTATGTTTTCGGTCCATATAAATGATTCTTCAATAGTAAAATTTTTCTACATGTATTCTCAGTGGTTGTCATTAATTTTATTAAATGATACTGTGACAATTTTTTTTTATTGTTTACCGCATATGATTAAATTTCCTTTGAAGAAAGAATAAATACAGAAAAAGAGAGAAAATAATGATTAAAAAATATAAATTAAATTTATTAATTTAATAACTTTTTATTATTTACACTTTTGCACATATATTCAATCAATTAAGCAACACTTTTTTGGTAGGAAATCATTTTTATTAATAATTATAAATTTATTACTACAAAATTTAAAGTAATTTTTTAGATCTATTTTAGAAAATGTTGCCAAAACTAAATCAACACTTATATAGTTCACATGCAACCTATCTACGCTACAAAATCTTGCACCAACATAATTTTTACCCTTAAAATCAAATCATATTTGCCTAACATGTCATGCATTCAATTAAAAAAGAAATAGAAAGAGAAAAATATATCCATCATCAAATTCAAAATTATTTATTCTAATCACAATCCTAACTCTTGGCACCCATCAATGACTTACAGTGAGTTAATTAATGAGTGATGTGTGAGACAAAAATAGTTAGAGTCTATGGTAAGAATAATGTTGGTATATGATTTTATGGCTTGGATGGTTTGCTTGTGAAAAGACATGAAAGTTTGGAGTTTTGATTTAAATTTTATATTTTTGTAACATTTTCTTGTGAATTTTGACCATAATAAATCTCTTGAAACTTTGTGGAAATAATAGTTTTTTACTATAAAAAAAAGTATCATATTATCATTTAATTGTTTAGCTTAGAAAAAGACTGAAATAGAAATTGAAAATAAAAAATTGTGATTCCTAAATTTTTTTAGGAACCTGGAAATTATCAAAATGATGATTAATATATACTTATAAATTTTAATTGATTGTTAATATAAAGAAATTTCATTCACAGCATATAAAAGTTAAACTTATATAATTTAATTATGGTGAACAAGTTCATCACAATTTCTCAATAAATACTAGGTCATATATAATCATGACGATGTATTAGATGCATTGTGTCATTAATTTTTAAACATGGAAATGAATAATATTAATTTTTGTGGTTAATTAGAAATAAACTTAATGCACATGCTCTTTCTAAACTATTAAATCAAGTCTTAAAATTTATGTTTATATATATATATATATATATATATATATATATTTATCACATGTGAACGGAGTAATGATAATCAAAAATCATAAACTAATCATTTAGATAAAATAAATGATATGAGACATATTTATATTAATATATACTGTGTAAAAAAAATCTTTTCTTAAATCAAATTTGTTTAAAAATAAAATATAATTCTTAATTTTAATAATTAAATATGATTAAAATAAAAGTTTCACATATATTTACGTATGTAGAACATATAAATGAAGTCAATATACTAATAAGTCATAAGAAATCATTATTATTACATCAAGATAAATATTTTTCTTAACAACTATTTGTATACGTATAGATTCTAATTAATAAAGTTACATTTCTACAGGTTTTGATGAAAAATTCATTATCATATCAAATAAGAGGAAGTTAACAATTCATTCTCTAAAAGAAAATTCAAATCAGAACAAAAAGGAAATTGTTTGACAAAAAGATTTAAGCAAAAAGGAAGATATATTTTACAAGATTCATCCTCTACCTTTTGTAGAAAGTTGAACTAGATTTTACTCTATAAATTGAAACTTTTGCAGACTTATCTCTCTTGTTGATAGTCTTTTCTTTTTCTGTTCTTCATTATATATCATTTTTTAGAAGTTGTTTCGATTACACAAAAATCTTTCTATAAATCTTGTATCCTCTATGATAGGTATTAGCATAAAAAAATTACGTACAAAAAATACTCAGAATATTTAATCTGAATTGACTAATTTTAAAATATACTTATTAATAAGTTAACTTGAACAGACTGTATTCAAATAATACTTGATTAACTAGAAGTAAACGAGAATGAATCAATATTTATATCTCATTAAAAATAATAAAACTTGAGATAAGATAAATTAACATAAAATTTTTATTATAGCTTTATTAATTGATTCTTACTTCAACTAATTGTGACCGATTTAATTAAAACATTATCCTATATAAAAATCTTCTAAAAATTATACTTTGAGAAATTGAGTTTAAATCAAACACATACTTCCTCTATTTTTGACAAAAACTTATAATTGATTCATGTGACAATACGAAAAAATGTTTTATAAAAGATTATGAATTTTTTTTAACACACTTTAACCTTCTTTTTATATTCTTTTAATTTAAACATGACAATTGAGAATTAGAACTTCCAAGTATTAACCAATTAATCCATATGTTTGTAAATCAAAATATGATATTTAACCCAACTAAAAAGCACACCTGACATGAAAATTATTAAATAAGTAAAAGAAAAAAATAAAGATGAAATGAAAATATTACCATAAAAGTAAAACTTCCACAAAAAAATGTGACTTATCAAACATATGTACTAAGCAATGTCCAAATTAACTAATTCTCATGGAGTAGCAATTGTTTATCATACTATATATGTAGTTTAAATCCGTTGTAATTGAATAGCCAATACACAATTTGGATTTCAGCTTAAACTTGCTCAACCTAAAATCATGAGATCATCATCAATAATCTCCATTGTAATCCCTTCTCACTTTCATCTGTAAACATCCCGTATTCCTGGTTTAAACTTCCCGCATGAATTTCCTTTCAATTTTGCTACATCAATATTGATTATAGGATTTTTTCTTAGGAATTGAAAATCGTAACAAAATCCGTAGAAACTTTTTCATTTTGTCACACCTTTAATCAAGTCTCCTTGGATGTATGAATGAAGTGGAAGTTCAAATACTTGATTAGAGGTATAACAAAAATTAATGAAGTGTAAGATAAAACTAATGTGTGAAAAAATGTTGACAAACTTTGAAAAGTAACTTGATAACTTCAATAACTTAATTTCCATGGAAGAAAAAAGAGATTAGAGGATAGTGTGCATGGGAAAAGTAAGAAGAGTAGATGAATGTGAGACACAGAATTTATTTTCATTCAAGAAAAACTTTTAACCATGTGTAATTTTGATTAAATGTGTGTAAATATGATGTAACAGGGTTGAGTGTATAAGTCTTTCTCATGATTTGGAAACCATATCAGGGAGACAACATTAAATGTTAGTACAAATAATATACATAAAATTTTAAGATTGTACCTTGCTATTTTCATTATTTATTATAGGCAAAAAACATAGGTGATGTTATAATGCATTTGTATTTATATTTTAATGTAACTAAATTTTAATGGATCTGATAATTTTAATTTTTTAAATAAGTTAAAATTAAACTATAACAAACTGAAACTTGAGAGTTGTGAGAGATAAAATATTTTATAAAAATGAATATGATATTGAATTAATTTTTAGAAAATAATATACAGATAAAAAATAATAATTAAAATATAAAATCATAACCAATAATTTTATATACTCAATAGAATAAAATTATTTAATAAAGAATTATATATAGCATAATAAAGATAATAAAGGTGTAAAACAATTTTATTGACTTGATCAATCAACTAATTCTTTTATATAATATATATTTTTTTTTACAATTTATAATTAATTATTTATTACTTAAATTTTTTTGGGTTGAAAAATCCTTTCCATTGCCTATTGATCACTTGTCAAATAAGTTGAGTAACACTGTGAGTCTAATTGGATAATATCATATGTCTTGCCCATTGCCTATTGCCTATACTAAACCGATGGACAAACCATTAATTGTTGTCAATGTTTGGAAAAGTCAAACACATGTGGGAGTGCATACGTACCACAATGGACATTGTTTATGTTGTGTGAAATCAATTTCGATTTCAATGCCAACAATAGAGCTTCTACTTATGCAATCATAGCTGTACTAAAAGCGACTCTCACGAATTTATTGGATCATCAGAACATTACCCGTTATCAATATTCATGATTATCCAAATTCCATTGATAGGGACATTGCATTTGTGACATATATGCCTTAACCAATGGTGGAGATTTAAATCATACCACCCCAACATTTTGAAGTTTCATTACTCTAATTTTCAAATGTAGTTTTGTATATATCCTAGTATCCTTGAGCACACTTCTCTAGCATTAACCCACTGGTAGCAATATTTACCAATCATTTTCATGGAGTTAAATAAAGAAAAATAATAATAATAATAATAATAATAATAAATCCTCACTTTATAAATCGATTTTGTAAAATTAAGTTAGGCTTATAACCCATTAAAAAATATGTCACATATGAAGAATAATCCTCACCTTATAAATTAATTCGTAAAGTTAGAATCTACAATAATATTTTTTGTTAAAATTTATTCAAGTTATAATTTTAAACTAATAAATTTAACATTAATAGAATTATTTGAAATATTAGTAAAAAAATACATTTTAAACAATAGAATGTAACTATGTAAACTTAATTTTACTCAAACTAATGGCACATTAAACCAGAGATAAGTTATAGACAAAAATTTATCATTCTGCTTTGTTAGATATATATTACATAAATATCGTGTTTTATTTAGTTTCAAAATAATGTTTCATGCGAAATAGTGTTAAAAAAATATCATTATCACTAAGTAAAATTAAAATTAGATAATTTTAAGTATGAAAATGCTTCATAAAAGAAATTATTAATATTCATCTTTAGTTTTAAAATCCTATCTAAATGATTTTTAATTTTAAAATTTTTAATATTTTTGATTTATAATTTTATATCTAATTTTAAAAACATATAAATTTAAAATTCTTATCTAGATAATTTTTAATTTTAAAATTTTTAATATTTATCTTTAATTTTAAAACCTAAATTGTAAAAGATAAACACAAGAAGGGGGTTGAATTGTGTTAATTAAAATTTTTATCCCTTTCGTCTGTAGGTTTCAAATGGGTTCAGACGAAACAACGTTTATATTTAAAGATTGATTTTAATAAGCAAACGTTAGATTATGATTATCCTCAGTTAGTCAATCACACGAAACAAATAAACACAAGTATTTTTATATTGGTTCGTCTATTCAAGACTACGTCCAGTTACTCAGCAACAACTGAGTTCTCACTACAAACCGTGAAAAGGTTTACAAGTATTGTTTGAACCCAGCCACTTCTAGCTATTACAAGATATTCTTTGCTCCCAGCCTTCTCAGGCTAAACAACTAAGGTATTCTTTGAACTCAGCCTCCACAGGCTAATACAAAAGGTATTCTTTGAAACACAGCCTCCTCAGGCTAAAGTACCACACAAGTGGATTTGAAAGGATGTTTGAAAAACAAAGATCTTCCTCTTCGTAGAGAGGGTTTTACAATTAAGATCTTAGCACAGAATTGAGCGAATTCTCAGAAGATGGAATAAGAGAAGCGTATTCGCCAACTGATTCTTGAAGCTATGAAGTCCTTTTATAGGCATCTTCTTCAAATAGCCGTTAGACTCATTTGAATGCCGTTGAGAGTCGTTGAGAAATCTTCTTGAGAGCTTTCCAAAAAGTTTGTCAGTTATACTTGATTGATTGATGAAGAGTCGCAGCGGATATAGCGGACTAGGTTGTGCGCAATACTTTTTCTAACTTGTACAGAGATGTGACAAAAGATGAAGACCTTTTTGACTTTGGTGTGTAAGCTCGAATCCCTATACTGATCTTGGATGCTTCTCACGAGTACTTCTTCAAATTTGAAATCTTGGCGCGAAAGACTCAACTTGACTTCAGCTTTTGGATAAACGATATGTTTCTTCAGTCTTCAGTTGTTGTTGTTTCGTCTTATCCTATCGTCTTAAGACTCCACTCTTTGGACAGATGAAGGGCTTTAGCTTGAGTAGTCCTCTTCCGTCTGTGCATGTATCGTCTGATGACTTGGCTTTTGGACAGACGCAGAATTTCATCTTTGAAGGGTCACGTTTCGTCTGTGCTGGTTTCGTCTTAGCAAGTCTTGGGTAGCTTGGTTTCGTCTGTCTTGTAATTAATCAAAATCTTGAGACGTTAATCATCCTTGATCTAACAATCTCCCCCTTTTTGATGATTACAGACCATACCACGAAAATCTGCACAAGACATGGTTAGACAGAAACAAATAGTCTCAATAAAGCCAGATTGACATCAAGACGATGTTTTCTGAATAATACCTCTTTATAAAAGATTGTTACATCAATGCGATGTAATCTTTATACATTTTTACACTGGTATAGACAGAAAATCAATAAAGAATAACCAATAAAGAATTACAATGTATTTTCTATACTAAAAAGAATACATGAAAAGAAATACATTGATACAAGTATAATACATGGCTCCCTTATTGTTTAAAACTTCCCTTCAGACGATACTCTCCCCTTCAGACGATGCTCCTTGCTTGTTCACCCTCAGACGAAGCTTGTTCACTCCCCCTCAGACAGTGCTTTCCCCTTGTACCTTTCTTCTTTCCCTTGGGCTATCTTCTTTTTTTTCTTTGTCTCCCCCTTGGGCTGTGAATCATCAAAACATGATCACGAAGAAGGCTTCGGCTTCTTGTTAAGCAGGGTCATCACAATGTCCTTCAACTGCTGCACTTCAGATGATAGAGAAGCTTGATTTTCTTCAAGTTCTTTGTTCTTTGCCTTCAAGTGCCCGCAATCCTCTTCCAAGGCATCATACTTTCGCTTCGTAGTCTTATACTCCTCGCCTTCTTGAATATCACCTCAAGAACCTCAATCGCTTTAGCAACCTCCACCACATCATCAACTTGTACTTGTGGTGTTTGAGGTTCTTCCACTATAGGTACAGTGTCATCAATGATGAGCACTGATGAAGTCTTCTTCAGACGCAGTGTGAACAGTGGAAGACAGAGGTAAGCCGTGAAGTTCCGTTCCCATTGCCATGTGTAGTTCTTTGTTGGAACAGAGACTTTAAG
The DNA here is from genome assembly GCA_026586105.1 of Hylodesmum podocarpum. Taxonomy (NCBI): domain Eukaryota; kingdom Viridiplantae; phylum Streptophyta; class Magnoliopsida; order Fabales; family Fabaceae; genus Hylodesmum; species Hylodesmum podocarpum. The sequence continues at coordinate 2,075,627 of JALJEV010000367.1, read as the reverse complement.
ATCTGGATGTTCCTCAGAAGGGTGTGTATATGCAAAAGCTTCACCAGGAAACACCTTGTCACATATGGTAGAATCCTCATCAAATGAGGTTCTAGAGCAAAACTGTGAAGTGGCTTCATGATCTTCTATCATCCGTTATATCTTTGGATTGATAAGGCTTGAGGCTTGAGCTTGTATGGCCTTGAGGTGCGCATAAGCAGCAGACAGAAGATGTTTGGAGATGTGCCTTGCATATCTGAAGGTTCTGGAGACAGACGGTACTTTCTTCTCTTTACCCTTAGCCAAAAACTTGACCAAGCATGGTCGTTTTCGGTCTAAGACGATTGTGTACTTTGTTTCGTCTGACACCAGCGAAGAGAACTGTGAACCCACCATAAAGGGGCAGTATCTCTTATCCTTCTTAGCTTGACGGTCAATATGATAGAAGGAAACCTCTCTTTCCTTGGCTTCCCTTCTATAGGCACCAGCTATCAACTTGAAGGTCAAGTTGTAGTCTTCTGGTAGGGTGTGAGCGAACTCTTCAGGGTCTTCATATTCGTTGAGGAGGATGGAGTAGCGAGGGTTGATCCCGGAGCAGTGGGGTCTCGTCCAAGGGAGCACAATTCCTAGAGAGTGTCCTAGACCAACATACTCTGTTTTATTGAGTGGAATTGTGAAGGGCATTGGATCATGGCGATCTATGGCGTCGAGATGCCAATGTGTGCACTCTTTCGGCTCATAGTTGGTAGAGTTTGCGTCTCTATATCTACAGTGATGGAATACAGGCGCATTTACCTCATACCGAACCTTCCACTTTATGTTTTCTCTATATGGGATGTGAGGTTCATAGTGTTAGATCAAGATTTGTTAGATCAAGAATGTCCCTAAGTTTTGATAAATTACAGTTTAGACGAAACCAGCACAGACGGAAGATGGCCCTTCAAAGTTTGAAGTATTGCGTCTGTCCACAAGCCAAGACATCAGACGATACTGGCACAGACGGAAGAAGACTACTCAAGTTGAAAACTTTCGTTTGTCCAAGAGAAGCTTAAGACGAAAGGATAAGACGAAACAACATCATTGAAGATTCATATCGTCTATCCAAAAAGTGAAGTCAAGTTGAAGTCTCGCGCCTAGATTCAAAATCTAAAGGAGTCATCATGAGAAGAATCCAAGATCTGTATGGGGATCTACGCTTTCACATTCAAAGTCAAAAAGGTCTCTACCTTTTTGTCACATCTCTGTACAAGTCGGTAAAAGGAATCTGCAAGACGCAATCCAAATCGAGATATCCGCTGCAACTCTCATCTATCAATCAAGGACAACTGACAATCTTTTGGAAAGTTCTCAAGTAGATCTTCAACAACTCTCAACGGCATTCAAATGAGTCTAACGGCTATTTGAAGAAGATGCCTATAAAAGGACTTCACTACAATCAGAACAAGTTGGCGAATACGCTTATCTCATTCTAACTCTTAAGGATTCGCTCAATTCTGATAACTGTTTTTCATTGTAAACACCTCTCTGCGTAGAGGAAAACTTTGTTTTTCGAAACATCTTTCAAGTCCACTTGTGTGGCATTTTAGCCTGAGGAGGCTGTGTGTTTAAAGAATACCTGGTTTAGCCTGAGGAGGCTGTGTGTTCAAAGAATACCTGGTTTAGCCTGAGGAGGCTGTGTGTTCAAAGAATACCTGGTTGTTTAGCCTGAGAAGGCTGGGATCAAAGAATATCTGTAATAGCCAGAAGTGGCTAAGTTCAAAGAATACTTGTAACCATTTCACGGTTGGTAGTGAAAACTCAGTGGTTGCTGGGTAACTGGACGTAGTCTTGTATAGACGAACCAGTATAAAAATATTTGTGCATTTATTTTATCTGCTTAGTTAACTAACGGGATAAATATACTTTAACGTTTATATATTAAAATCAATCTTTCAAGATAAACACTGTTTCGTCTGAACAAGCTTTGAACCCACAGACGAAACCCACAGACGAAAGGTACAGACGAAAGAAAATTATTTTTTTAGATATCACAATTCAACCCCCCTTCTTGTGATTTGTCTTTTACACATAGCTAAGTGCTGGTCCTTCAATCACAGACGCAGCAAGATGATCCTTGTATGCTTGAGTGTTTTCTAAGCCCTTGATGTCTAGGTTGGCCAGTGTGTCCCAGGGCAGACGCTTCAGCCAATTGTGTTGCTCCTCTGGGGTGTAGATAGTGTCTTCATTGAAATTCACCGGCTTCAAGGGTTTATTGTACAGAATGGGATTAACAAATCTCCCTAGTTGAAAACCCTTCTTCCCTCTGTACTGATATGGGTTCTTCAACTCTATGTAAGGAGTATCCCTTATATACAGATCTTCATCGTCTGCTAAGATGTCTCTTGTTGCAGACTCAGACGATTCAGCTTCAGTGGAGAATTCTTCAATCTTCTCTCCAATGATCCAGTCAGGTTTGACCGGTTTCTCAGCACAGGTGCTTTCAGCAAAGCTCCTCATGACTAATTCGTTTAGAAACGAATAGTCCACCTTGTGCTTTGGGGGTAAGTCTTCTGGATTGATCACCTCAGCATGTGATCTCCCTCATGTAGCATCCACCTTTATAATTTCAAGTTGTTCTTCATCAGACGAAGAATCAACTTCTTCAATCAAGACATAGTCTTCGACGACGGAATCTCCTTCGTCCCGGTGGTGGGATGCTTCCTCGACGCAAAGCGAGGGTAGCGTCACGTGCAAGGGATGCGTTCAGCGGAGACGCAACAATAGGGGTATCCCTATGTTCGTCTTGGAGTGATGGAGAGACCTCCATTGTGGAGACTTCTTCGTTCAACATAGTTTCCAACTCCTCCGCAAGCTGGGCATTATCTTTCTAGATTTGGGCAGTTTTTTCACTGTTCATGCCCTCTGAGGTTGCTGGAGCAGATGCAGCCTCAGATGATCCAATGCCACGAACGCTATCGAGAAAAATCTTTTCTCTCTCAGCATGAAGCAATATGGAGACCCTTTTGGCCTCTTTCAGCGCTCTTTCTTCGTCTATCTCACCAACTACGATAAACACAAGTTTTTGCTTCATCTTCTCCTTGCCTTTTGCAGCCTTTTCAAGAGCAAGCTTTCTAGCTCTTGCCTTTTCTTCTGCTGTTATCCTCTGCTTGACCCCTTCATTTTCACTAGGGGAAATCGTCTGACTCTTTGGCTTGGCACCAATGTGCTTAATTCTGATGGTCCTTTTCTTCTTCTTGAGAGGTTCTTCAAGAACGTCCTCAAAATGAACCTCAGAAATAATCACGGGAGGAAGAGGTTGGGGTTGGTTTAGTGTTTGGGCTTGTGTTTGGGGTTCTGTTTGGGATGGTGTTTCGGCTTGTGTTTGGGGTTGTGTTTTGGTTTGTGTTTCGGACGGTATTTGGGTTTGTGTTTGGGGTTTAGCACGCTTGATGCGAGCTCTATGTGGAGGGTCTTTGGTGATGGGTGAGAGGGGTACATCCTCTTTTTGTGAATGGAGGAGGAAGCTTGGCGTCAGATGCATCTTTGCAAAGGTGCTGGCTTTAACTTCCTTTCCCTCTTGGTGATAATCTACACCAGCAGTATCAAACCCTTGGTTGATGATGATCTTTGTGAACAGGGTGGCGTAGGGAATGATGCTCTTCCTACGAATGTTGCGGTTCTTCAATGCACTTATCCAGTGGTCAAGGATAATGTGCGGAAGGCTCATCCTTGCTTTCCTCAGACAGTAAAAAATACAGAATCTGTCTCGAGAACTAACGTTGTCGCGAGAGCCTGTACGAGGAGTGAAGATGTTGTAGAGCAAGTTGTGGATGATTCTTGCGGAGGGGCTGAGGTTCCCTGATTTGAAGAACTTGGGGTCTTCAGTGTTATTAGTCTTCCCATAAATGATCTTGTCTACATACTCTTCAGACTCAATCTTCATCCAATCTTGACTGTAGAAATGCCCTTCGGCCTTACAGTTGCCGACCTCAGCAATGGCGTCGACCGTGATGATGTACTCCTTGTTGTCTATGGTACCAACAATATCATCTTCGAATTCTTTGGCGTCGCTCCAGAATTCGGCATAGGCCTCCATCAGCCATAGGCCTCTCATCTCAGCAAAACCCATCCATCCAGTGTGAGTTAGAAGCTTGGCGACTCTGTCAGATACACTCTCTATGGTCTCTCTTGAGATCCACTTGCTCGGCAAGAACAAGTCTTGAGCGAAGAAAGTGGCTTCAGCAGCTTTGGTAGCTTTGGTGTTCTTGGCGACCATTGTTGATATTTGAAAAAGAGAGAATAAGAACTTAGTGAGTATTAGGTTTGGAAAGTTCAAAAACTTAGAATGCAGTAAAGAGTAAAAGAGTGAACTTTCAAGAGTATTTATTGGCATAAAAGAAAACGGTTGTGATTCATCAGACGAAAGAGATTTTAAAAACTGCCACAGATTTGACGTGTCCACATCATTGCCTTTTCAATGATTGATTTGACCTCTGCAATTCACGGCGCATGCCTATCAATGTCCTAGAATAGTGCAATAAATGACAGACACATTTATTGCTTCTTTTAATTTGTCCCTGCACACTTGAGATAAACTTGTTAAATAGTAACAGTTGCGTCTGTTGAATTTTACCACAGTAGTTATTCAACTTGATCAGACGCAATGTTTCGTCTTAACACGAAATAATGTACAGACAGAACAAATTTAACAAATAACTCAGACGGAACAATTTTCAATCATTTAAAGAAATAATTCCAAGATTTTCCTAAATGAAATTGAAACGTGTTTCGTCTAATGCTTTAGTAAATATATCTGCCCATTGAAAATCAATTTTTACAAACTGTATATTGAAAATACCTTTTTGGACATAGTCTCTTATAAAATGAAAACGGATTTCAATATGTTTAGCTTTCGAATGTTGAATAGGACTTTTGCTAAGATTAATTGCACTTGTATTATCACGAATTACTGGTATATGATTTTCAAACCTGGAGTAATCTTCAAGTTGATGTTTTATCCACAGTAATTGTGAACAACACCCTGCCGCAGCAATATACTCTGCTTCAGTTGTTTAGAGTGCAATGGAGTTTTGTTTCTTGCTTGACCAAGATATTAGTGATGATCCAAGGAATTGGCATCCACCACTTGTGCTTTTTCTCTCCACTTTGTCTCCAACATAATCCGCATCACAAAAGCCTTTCAAACTTTGTATATCGTTTGATCAACAGACTTACCTGACTCATCCTTGTTAAGATTTGCTCCAGACGAATGCATTGGGGTCTTCATAGGCTTGACATTCTCCATCTTGAACTTCTTGATAAGTTCCTTTGTGTATTTTTGTTGATGGATGTAAATTCCTTCTTTCGTCTGCTTGATTTGAAGTCCTAGAAAGAACTTCAATTCTCCCATCATGCTCATTTCAAACTCATCCTGCATTAGCTTTGAAAAATCCTTGTACAGAGAATCATTAGTAGCTCCAAAAACTATATCGTCTACATAAATCTGGACTATAATAAAGTCTTTTGAAAAGCTTTTCTTGAAGAGAGTTGTATCAACCTTTCCTCTTAAGAAACCATTTTTGAGAAGAAAAGAACTGAGTCTATCATACCAAGCTCTGGGAGCTTGTTTAAGACCATACAATGCTTTCTTAAGTTTGAAAACATGATCAGGTTGAGATAAATTTTCAAAACCTGGAGGTTGTTTTACATACACTTCTTCTTCAATGAAACCATTTAGAAAAGCACTTTTTACATCCATTTGATATAGGACGATATTCTTGTGAGCAGCAAAAGCGAGTAATATTCTGATTGCTTCTAATCTAGCTACAGGTGCAAAGGTTTCTGTAAAATCAATACCTTATTGTTGATTATACCCTTGTGCTACTAACCTTGCTTTGTTTCTTACCACTTTTCCAGCTTCATCAAGCTTGTTTCTGAACACCCATCTGGTCCGAATGATGCTTTTGTTCTTTGGTCTTTCAACTAGGGTCCATACATCATTCCTTGTGAACTGATTAAGTTCTTCTTCCATAGCCAAGATCCAATCGTTATCTCGAATAGCATCTTCAACATTCTTTAGCTTTATGTTTGATACAAGAGCATATCCAGACGATTCCTTTAGCTTCGATCTAGTTAGAACACCTTGATTCCTATCTCCAATGATAAGATCTTCAGTGTGATTAGACGCAAACTTCCATGATCTTGCAGGGGCTTGATCTCTTTGTTGATGAGTATCAGACGAAGAGGGTTCGTCTGTGCTTCTATCGTCTCCTCTTGTTTCGTCTGACCCTTGTTTATCATTTTGACCAGAAGGGTTAACCTGCAAATTTTCAAACAAGTTTTCTAGGCCTGATATTTCTTTATCAGCCTTTAAGTTATCTTGGAACTTTACATGGATTGATTCCTCTACAACTTGCGTCTTAGAATTAAAAACTCTATAGGCCTTAGATGTGTTGGAATATCCAAGAAAGATTCCTTTTACCACCTTTGAATCAAACTTGCCAAGTTGATTTTTGGTGTTTAAGATAAAGCATTTGTAACACCCTCAAAAAAATTAATTTCCATAAATAATTACGTAGTTAAAACATTTACTAAAAATTCTATAAAAATATGCATATTAACTGTTTACTGTTATAATTTGATTAGACCGAAAACGTAATTCAAAAATAATTTATCATTGGGTAGTAATATTATTACGTAATTTGAGAAAATTATGATTACATTTCTAAATAAAAATGTAATAGAAAAATAAATTTGTTGTTTGACATTTTTATTACTATTTGATGCTTCAAATATTATTTTATATTTCGAATTACTGAAAATTTATTGTTTTAATTATATTATTATTAAGAAATCTTATTTTATATTTGATTTGAGAAATATTTTAAGTATTAATATAAAAAAAAAAATTAAAAGAAATTAAAATGGCCCATGCAGGATTCAAACCTGCAACCTTCATGTTATTAGCCACCACTTTAACCAGCTGAGCTACTAGGTTTATTTGATAGTTTTTAAAAATATAAGGTATATAATAAGTACGACCGAAATATGTGAACCAGAAAAATAGAGAAAAATAATTTTTAGATTCTTTATAATTTAGTATTAATTATGGAATAATCATATATGATATTTGAATAATGGAATTAAAAAAAAATTAAAAAAAAAATAATAATAATAAAATAATAAAATAATAATAAAAAAATATATATATAAATAAAAGTTAGAAAATTCTGAACAAGTGCAATATGTCATGAGTGATGAAAAGATGCACTAATAATATTTTAAATTTTATTTCATCTATAAATAGAAACCATTTGAGAACACTTCAGCCATGAATTCATTTGCACCAAAACGCCAAAACTTTAGTTTTTCCAATTTACCAAAATCATAAGCTTATTTGGCTAAAATTCCAAATTTTTTCTAAATTCACCAAAACTACTTCACTTAACTTTGTGTGGGAGTAGGATCAACCTTCTTTCAACCATTAGAAGATCTTTCAAAGCATTTCCAAGTGGGAGAAAAATAAGGTGAGGGAAGTTTCTAAATTATTATGAGTTTTCAATTTAATTAAGTTTTCAAGTTTCTAAAAATTCTAGAATAATTCTAAAAAATTTTATATTTTGATTTTTATAATTTTATTCTCTTGAACTTATAATTATTATTGAAATTTTAAAGTAATAAGGATTGTAAGGGAAGTTGCAATTTATTTAAGTTTTCAAATACTAAAATAATGCATATTTAAAAATAAAATAAAAATGGTAGGAGCATGACTTGAACCCAAGACTTTCTAGTTTTCAGTCACAATCTAACCAACTGAGCTAGTCCAAATTTTGTTTATAATACCGCATATTTATATCTTTATATTTAAATATTTTCGCTTTCATTTGTTTATATTTCATATGATATTTTGAGATCTCAAAATTATGAGATCTAACTAGGAGGCTCTGCCACCTTTACTGATTTCATAATTTTAGTTATTTATATAATATTACAACGACTTAAAATTATGAGATCTAACTAGGAGGCTCTGCCACCTTTACTGATTTCATAATTTTAGTTATTTATATAATATTACAATGATTAATTTTTCTATACCTTGAACTTGGATGACCTTTGATTGAACTTGAATAACTTTGGATGTGTATTTGGATAATGACTTGGATTGTGTATGTTTACCTTCCCTTTGAACTTGGTTGATGATTGAGACTGTGATTAATTTCCTATGTTATGTACTTTGAGGACTTGTGATGAGAACTATAACTGTTTAGACTATAAATTATTAACCCATAACATAAAATATAATAATGGAGTAGACTTGTAATATCAACAAGTTGGTGCTGTTTTAAATGAGATTTTTAGAAAGGGAGATAAGATTTCATTCATTTATGCATGCCTCAAAAGAGGTGGTCTCGGTTAGAGGTACAGATAATAACTTAATCCGTGCGTCTTGGTGGGATGCCAGACTTGGGGGATTTCCAATAGTGAGAATTCATTTAATTCATGATGATCACATGTTTGTTTATGAGATTCTGTGCACCACTGTGGAATCCCAACTGGTCGATAAGTTTTACGATGATGATGTCGTATTATCTGAGATGGTATCACATTGCATATTTTTGGAGTTGAGGTTGGAGCATGCATCATATAGAAATTTCATTTAAGTCATAATTCATTCTTTATTTATTTGATTATGATATGTATTATATTAATAATTTATATGATATGTATTTTTATTAAGATTTTTGGAACTTACCCTTGCGTGTTTGTATCTGTGGTTTGACACCTATGATGATCCTAAATTTTAATTGGGGGAGCAGATTAACAGAATAAATCTATTGGAGATGTGAACGAAGGATAAGCAAACATGAGGATTTTTGTGAATAATGTGTATATTATAATTATCACAATATTACGTACTATGTGACATTTTGTAAATAACTTTTGATGTATGATTACGATGTGATCTATGTGATGTGTTTTATTTTGGTGACATTTTTGTTAGCAAGGAAAATTATTTTAAAATTTTATTTAAAGAAATCTAAATGAAGGGAAACATTTTCAAATAATAATAATAAATAGATAAAAAAGAAAATATTTTAGCAATGAAATACGTCGGGGCGTTACAACATTCGCATCCAAAAGGATGAAAATAAGAAATGTTGGGTCTTCTTCCTTTCCATAGTTCATATGGAGTCTTATTCAATATTGGTCTTATCAATATTCTGTTTTGAATATAACAGGAAGTATTAATTGCTTCTGCCCAATAATATTTAGGGAGAGAGCTTTCATGCAACATAGTTCTAGCCATTTCTTGTAAAGTACGATTTTTCCTTTCCACAACTCCATTTTGTTGAGGAGTTCTTGGAGATGAAAAATTGTGATATATACCATTTTCAAAACAAAAGGCTTTGAACTCAGAATTTTAAAATTATGTTCCATGATCACTCCTTACAGACGCAATACATATTCATTTTTCTTTTTGAACACGTTTACAGAATATTTCAAAAACCTTGAATGACTTACGTTTATGGGCTAGGAAGTATACCCATGTAAATCTAGTATAGTCATCTACAATGACAAATCCATATCTCTTCCCTCCAAGACTTTAAGTTTGAGTAGGTCCAAAGAGATCAATGTGTAACAGTTCTAGCGGTCTTGTCGTGGAAACAACATTCTTTGATTTGAAAGAAGCTTTGAGTTGTTTCTCATGCTGACAAGATTCACACAGACGATTGGTTTTCCAAGATATTTTTGGCAAACCTTTTACAAGATCCTTTTTAGAAATTTTTGAAATATACTTGAGACTTAAATGTCCAAGCTTTTTGTGCCAAATATCTCGTTCATCGTCTGCTGAAATCAAACATGTTATATTCTGATCACTCAGGTTAGAAAGACAAACCTCATAAAGGTTATTCTTTCTTTTCCCAGTAAAAAGAATGGATTTATCTTTGTTCCTGACTATACATTCATCAGAGTTAAAAGCTACTTCATATCCACTATCATAAAATTGACTTATGCTAAGTAGATTGAAGTTAAGGCCTTTAACATATGATACGTTCTGGATAAGTGTATTGAGTGTCTTACCAACAGTCCCAATGCCAAGAATTTTACCTTTTCCAGAACCATAGGAGACAGACCCTTTACTTGGTCTGAGGTCTTGGAACATAGACAGGTCTCCCGTCATGTGTCGTGAGCAACCACCGTCCAGTACCGACCAAAGTCTTGTCTCTTCCCATTAAGGATATCTGCAACAAGAACAATAAGTGACTTTGGTAACCAAATCTTTTTGGGTCCTTTCTTATTAGTTACAAAAGGCTTCTTTTTGTTTTTAGCCTTTTTGTAGTTATTTGGAACCTTGTTATGATTCCTCTTCTTTTGAGCAGACGAAACAGGTTTGTTTTTCTTTTCGTCTGTCTTCTTAACATAACCAAGTCCACTTTTATCATTAGGTGATCTCCTATATTTTAAAATATTTTCAAGAATGGAGGATCCCTTTGTAAACTTGGTTAAATCATTGAGTAAGGACTCATTTTCTTTCTTTAATCTTTCGATTTCAAGAATGAAAATGTCCTTTCGAACTCGAGGAAACATCATTTGATACTTTCTTGTCTAGTAACTCAATTTCAGATTTCAAACTGCATTTTCTTCTAAGGCTTGTCTCAGCTTGGTTTTGAAAGTTTTGTATTGCTGAGCAATAAAGTGAGAGTGAGCTAGAAGTGTATCATATGACATTTCTTCTGATTCTGACTCAGACTCAGAAGAAGAGGATGAAGAAGTTTCATTGTAATTTACCTCTGTTAAGACATGGTCTCCACCCATGAGAGATGTTGTTTGTTGTTTCTTCTTCTTCGAGGATTCCTCCGAGCTTTTTACTTGTCAAGGTCTTCCCAAGTCAGTAAGCTCTTCTTTCCTTTATCTTTTCTAGAGCTCCACCTCCTTTTCAGTCTGGGACATTCTGACCTCATATGTCCCGGTTTTCTGCATTCATAGCACACAACCTCTGTGCTTTCTTCTTTGGTTGATGACTTCTCAGGGAGCTTCTTCACCTTTTTCTTGAAGAAGCGTTGGCCTCTGCCTTTCTTCATCATCATTCTTTTGAATCGTCTTGCCATGAGGGAGACTTCGTCTTCAGACGAACCATCAGACGATTCTGATTTGGTTGAATCAGCCTTCAAAATCTTTATTTTCTTTTTACTGTCCTTCTTACAGAATCTTCTTTAGGAATGTTATTGACAGATGGAAGAGCTATAGGTTCTTGGACCTTGATCTTCTCCCTTTTACATAAGAGTACCTCATGTACCCTTAGTGCTCCAATTAACTCGTCTAAAGTTAATGTCTTCATATCTCTTCCAACCGAGATAGCTGTGGACATGGCTTCCCAAGGAGGTGGGAGACTGTCCAAGATCTTCATGTTGTTCTGGGCCTTTGTGAAAGTGATTCCCAGAGCAGTGAGTCCATTCAATATTGTTTGGAATCTTCCAAACATCATATCGATTGACTCTCCTTTCTTCATAGAGAACATTTCATATTCTCTTTGAAGAGTAGCGACCTTCCTCATTCTGACATTTTTAATGCCTTCATATGAGATTTTGAGAGCATCCCATAGTTCTTTAGCAGTTTTGTAGGCACAGAATCTGTTGTACTCAGTTCTGGAGAGAGCACACATAAGAGCATATCTTGCTTTATTGTTCAGCTCCATCATAGAGTATTCTTCGTTTCCCCATTCTCCTTCAGGCTTAGCAATGGGGATATCTCCTGTGGTGATTATATTCCATAATCTATATTGGGTTGACTTGATGTACATCTCCATCCTGTTAGCCTAGTATGGATAATCATCTCCAGAGAAAGCTGGAGGTTTGTTCATTGAAGCTCCTCCGGATAGGAAAGATGGTCCTTGTGAGTCCATGTTAGATCTTTTCCTCTAGCAGCTGTTAAGCGCTCAACCCTTAGAGGCTGAGCTCTGATACCAAACTGTAAAAGAAAAACACAAGAAGGGGGGTTGAATTATGTTAATTAAAATTTTTATCCCTTTCGTCTGTGGGTTTCAAATGGGTTCAGACGAAACAACGTTTATATTTAAAGATTGATTTTAATAAGCAAACGTTAGATTATGATTATCTCCAGTTAGTCAATCAGACGAAACAAATAAACACAAGTATTTTTATACTGGTTCGTCTATTCAAGACTACGTCCAGTTACCCAGCAACAACTGAGTTTTCACTACAAACCGTGAAAAGGTTTACAAGTATTGTTTGAACCCAGCCACTTCTGGCTATTACAAGATATTCTTTGCTCCCAGCCTTCTCAAGCTAAACAACCAAGGTATTCTTTGAACCCAGCCTCCACAGGCTAATACAAAAGGTATTCTTTGAAGCACAGCCTCCTCAGGCTAAAGTACCACACAAGTGGATTTGAAAGGATGTTTGAAAAACAAAGATCTTCCTCTTCGCAGAGAGGGTTTTACAATTAAGATCTTAGCACAGAATTGAGCGAATTCTCAGAAGATAGAATAAGAGAAGCGTATTCGCCAACTGATTCTTGAAGCTATGAAGTCCTTTTATAGGCATTTCAAATAGTCGTTAGACTCATTTGAATGCCGTTGAGAGTCGTTGATGTAACGCCCCGCCGTATTTCATTGCTAAAATATTTTTATTTATTATTATTATTTGAAAATGTTTCCCTTCATTTAGATTTCTTTAAATAAAATCTTAAAATAATTTTCCTTGCTAACAAAAACGTTACCAAAATAAAACACATCACATAAATCACATTATAATCATACATCAAAAGTTATTTACAAAATGTCACATAGGTACGTAATATTGTGACAATTATAATATACACATTATTATTAAATCCTCATGCTAGATAACATTCCTTGACATCTTTCACACATGATTACTGAATCTACTCATCAATCGCTCCTCCGAATAAAATTCAGGATCATCACAGTGTCAAACCACGACAAAACACGCAAGGGTAAGTTCCAATATCTTAATAAAAATACTTATCATGTAAAAATATCAATATAATACATATCATATAAAAATACCAATATGATACATATCATAATCAAATAAATAAAGAATGAATTATGACTTAAATGAAATTTCTATATGATGCATGCTCCAACCTCAACTCCAAAAATATGCAATGTGGTACCATCTCAGATAATACGACATCATCATCGTAAAACTTACCGACCAGTTGGGATTTCACAGTGGTGCACAGAATCTCATAAACAATCATGTGATCATCATGAATTAAATGAATTCTCACTATAAAAATCCCCCAAGTCTGGCATCCCACCTAGACGCACGGATTAAGTTATTATCTGCACCTCTAACCAATGCCACCTCTTTTGAGGCATGCATGAATGAATGAAATCTTATCTCCCTTTCTAAAATCTCATTTAAAACAGCACCAACTTGTTAATATTACAAGTCCACAAAGTGCATAACATATGTAATTAGTCACAGTCCCAATCATCATCGAAGTTTAAAGAAAAGATAAACAAACACAATCCAAGTTTATAATAAAGGTCATCCAAGTTCACAGCAAAGGTCATTCAAGTTCATAACAAAGGTCATTCAAATTTAAAGCATAAGAAAATGAACCGTCATAAACTTAAATTTTAACGTTTTTATTATTGAATTGTTTTTTTTTAATTATTTTTAGTTACTGACCCATTCAGTTTAGTAATTATTAACCATTGGCTGAATGGTTTTAATGGTGAAATTAGCTTGAAACCATAATAATCATTCAAAATAAGTTTTCCAATTACTCTTTATAATTGTTAGAAATCTTCATAAAATTAAATATTATATAGATAACTTAAAGTTATGAAATCAGTAAAGGTGGCAGAGCCTCCTAGTTAGATCTCATAATTTTAAGATTTCAAATTAGTATAAGTAGTATAAATAAATGAAAGCAGAAATATTTCAGTATAAGTATATAAAGATGCGATATTATAGACGAAAGTTGGAATAGCTTAGTTGGTTAGAACATGATTGAAAACTTGAAGATTTTGGGTTCATATGAATAGTATTCGTCTGATGCACTATTCATATGAATAGTATTCGTCTGATGCACTGTTCATATGAATAGTATTCGTCTGATGCACTGTTCATATGAATAGTATTCGTCTGCTGCACTGTTTATATGAATAGTAATTTATAAGTAATAAATTTATAAGTTTCAAGTAAGGTGGCAGAGCCTCCTAGTTAGAATCTTATAAATTTATTCAACAATAAGTTCTCATATAAAGAATTTGAAAACTTCCCTTACCTTAACTTATCTTGATCTTTCTTTGGAATGCTTTGGAAGATCTTTTAAAGGTTGAAAGAAGGTTGATTCTATTCCCCACACAAAGTTAAGTGAAGTGGTTTTGGTGAATTTAGAAATATTTGGAATTTTGACAAAATAAGCTTATGGTTTTGGTAGATTGAAAAAAAAGAGAAATTTGGTATTTTGTGAGAATGAACTTCAGTTGGAATGTGTATTTCCAGTGTTCTCAAATGTGCTATTTATAGACCAAAAAAAATATTAAAATATTATTTGTAACCAATTTGTATAGTTACTTAAAATTTTTTAATGAATGTCATTAATAATTTTCTTTACTTTTGACTTTTATTTATTTGTTTCCAACCACCCCACTACTTGTTTCCAGCAGCCAACAGTCCCATTACGTGATTGGAAGGCCAATAATTGTCATTTGCTTTAAAATATTCACAAATGACCAAAACAATTATTAGTTTTCAGGTTTATCATTTTGATAAAAATTTCCTAAGTGATGTGGCTTTCTTCTAAGTCTTTCTTTGCATCTTTATTTCATCCTTTTTATGCTTAGTTATTTGTTTTATAATCAAAGATAGTAAATTGTTCAAAAATGTGAGATACTGTTCATATGAATAGTAAAATACTATTCATTTGATACTATTCATCTGATACTATTCATTTGATACTATGAATAGTAAAATACTATTCATCTGATACCATTCGTCTGATACTATGAATAGTAAAATATTATTCGTCTAATACCATTCGTCTGATACTATGAATAGTAAAATACTATTCGTCTGATACTATGAATAGTAAAACACTATTCGTCTGTTCATATGAACAGTAAACACTATTCGTCTGTTCATATGAACAATAAAATACTATTCGTCTGTTCATATGAACAGTAAAATACTATTCGTCTGTTCATATGAACAGTAAAATACTATTTGTCTGTTCATATGAACAGTAAATAGTTAGAATTTGTATTAAATGTTTTAATTACGTTTTTAATATACATAATTATTTATGAAAATTAATTTTGAGGGTATTACAACTCTCTCCCCCTAAAAAGAAATTTCGTCCTCGAAATTTACCTTATTGAAATAATGTAGGATAGCTTTTCTGCATCTCACTTTCCAATTCCCATGTTGCATCATCTGTTCTCCAGATAACCTTTACTAAAGGAATATCTTTTCCCCTTAAGGTTTTGATTCTTCTATCCTCAATTCTTATTGGTAATGCTTCATAGGTTAGATTATCCTTTATTTGTATATCATCTAACTCAATTACATGTGATGAATCAGGAATGTATTTACGAAGTTGTGAAACATGAAAGACATTATGAAGATTAGAAAGAATTGGGGGTAAAGCAATTTGGTAAGCCACAGGGCCTACTCTCTTTATTATTTGGAAGGGACCAATGAAACGCGGTGAAAGTTTTCGGGATTTTAAAACTCTTCCAATACCAGTCCATGAATTTACCCTTAAGAATACGTGATCACCAACATCAAATTCCAAATCTTTTCTTCTTTTGTCATGATAACTTTTCTGCCTACTTTGTGCCATTTTCATTTTTTCCTGAATTAACTTAATCTTTTCTGAGGTTTGTTGTACAATATCAGGTCCTAAAATTAAACTTTCTCCTGATTCAGTCCAACACAAAGGGGTTCTACATTTTCTTCCATATAAAGCTTCAAAAGGTGCCATACCAATGGAAGAATGAAAACTATTATTGTAAGTAAATTCTATCAAAGGCAAAAAGTCTACCCAACAACCTTTATGTTCTAAAACACAAGCTCTCAATAGATCTTCTAAAGATTGGATTGTTCTTTCATTGTCCATCGGTTTGGGGATGATAGGCGAAACTTAATTTTAATTTGGTGTCTAAAGCTTTATGTAGACTCTCCCAAAATCTTGAAGTAAATCTAGGGTCTCTATCTGATACAATACTAGATGGTACACCATGTAATCTTACAATCTCACCTATGTACAAATTAGTTAATTTATCTAAAGAATACCTAATATTAATAGGAATAAAATGTGCAGACTTAGTTAAACGATCTACTATAACCCAAATTGAATCAAATCCCCTAGAACTTCTTGGCAAAGCTACCACAAAATCCATAGATATGCTATCCCATTTCCATTGTGGAATTTCTAAAGGTTGCAATAAATCTGAGGGTTTCTGATGTTCTATTTTAGCCTTTTGACAAATTAAACAAGAATACACATATTCACAAATTTCTTTCTTCATTCGAGGCCACCAGAACATTGTTTTCAAATCTTTGTACATTTTAGTAGCACCAGGATGAATACTTAATTTGCTTTTATGTGCTTCCTCCAAAATTGTTTTTTTAACTTCTGTTATATTAGGAATACAAATTCTATCTTGAAACCTCAAAATACCATCCATTCCAATCTTAAACTCACTACTTTTTCCTTGAGTCAAAATTTCTATTTGGGTTTTCAGAAAAGGATCAAATTCTTGCTTCTGTCTAATTTCTTCCAAAAATATGTTAGAAATTTGTAGAGCTCCTAATCTAATACTCGTATTAGTAGTTTCACACACTAAACTAAGATCCCTAAATTGTTCCAATAAATCCATTTCTCTAATCATTAATGAAGACATAATCAAAGACTTCCTACTTAAAGCATCTGCTACCACATTAGCCTTTCCGGGATGGTAATTAAGTTCAAAATCATAATCCTTTAAAAATTCCATCCATCTTCGTTGTCTCATGTTCAAATCTTTTTGACTAAATAAATATTTAAGGCTCTTGTGATCGCTAAATACTTCAAATCTAGTTCCATACAAATAGTGTCTCCATATTTTAAGTGTGAATACTACAGCTGCTAATTCTAGATCATGGGTTGGGTAATTTTTCTCATGAATCTTAAGCTGTCTAGAAGCATATGCTACCACTTTACCACCTTGCATCAATACTCCTCCTAAACCCATTTTAGAGGCATCACAATATAGTACAAAAGGTTTCTTGGGATCAGGTAAGGTCAATACTGGGACAGTGGTCAATCTTTCCTTAAGAGTTTGAAAACTATCCTCACATCCGGTGGTCCAAATAAATGCCTGATTCTTTCGAGTCAAGGTAGTCAAAGGTAAAGCTATTTTAGAAAAATCTTTAATAAATCTCCTATAATATCCTGCTAATCCTAGAAAACTCCTAATCTCTGTTACAGTTTTAGGTCTTCCCCACTCCAAAACAGATTGTACCTTAGAGGGATCTACAGATATTCCCTCTTGGCATATCACATGACCTAAAAAACTCATTTTCTCCATCCAAAATTCACACTTAGATAATTTAGCAAAAAACTTTTTGTCCTTTAAAATCTGTAATACTATATTTAAGTGTTTGACATGATCCTCCCTAGTTTTACTGTACACTAATATATCATCAATGAATATAATTACAAAATGGTCAAGATAAAGGTGAAAAATTTGATTCATGTAATCCATAAATACTGCTAGAGCATTAGTCACTCCAAAAGGCATAACTAAATACTCATAGTGCCCATAACGAGTCTTTGAAGCGTTTTTGAATATCCTCGATTTTACCCTAATCGATGGTATCCTGATCTTAAATCAATCTTATTAAAAATACAGGCTCCTTTTAATTGATCCATAAGATCATCAATCCTAGGCCGTGGATATTTATTCTTAATGGTTACTCTATTCAATTGTCTATAATCTATGCACATTCTTATAGTTCCATCCTTTTTCTTAACTAACAAAACTGGAGCTCCCCAGGGTGATACACTAGGCCTTACAAACTGTTTAGTTAACAATTCTTCAATTTGTTTCTTGACTTCTGCTAATTCTACAGGAGACATTCTATATGGTGCTATGGAAATTGGTCCTGTTCCTGGCACTAAATCAATGGAAAACTCTATTTCTCTTTCAGGAGGTAACTGATCTACTTCTTGAAATACTTCAACAAAATCTTTTACTACAGGCACACTACTCACCTCATTTTCAGATTTAGTTTCATTAGCGGTGATCATATATACTTGGGTATTGTTTTCCTTTAACGATTTTAAAACCTTATTTATGGAAATAATTTCAATATCCCTACTCTCCTCCGGGTCTCGAAAAATAATTGTTTTGTCAAAGCAATTTAACAAAACATGATTAGTGGACAACCAATCCATACCTAAAACAACTTCAATTTGCTGAAGGGGTAAACAAATCAAATTGACACTGAAAGTTTTATCACAAATTTTTATTTTACAATTTAGACAGATATCTGAGGTTAAAACTGAAGTCCCAGTTGGAGTATTTACTTCTAATTTAAAGTTTAATGAAGACACAAGGAGTTTCAATTTTTGCACACAAGAATATGACACGAAAGAATGAGTAGCACCAGAATCAAATAACACAGTTAAAGAAGTTTCACTTATGAAGCATTTACCTCGAATCAAAGGTTCTGAAGTCTCGCCATTAAGAGAAAAAATTCTTCCTTGAGCCTTCGGTTTTTCAGACGGATTTTCGGACATGCTTCCTTTTCCTCGACAATCTTTTGCTAGATGTCCCTTTGTGTTACATTTGTAGCACCAGTTGCACGATGAGACATAGTGTCCAAATTCTCCACACTTAAAACACTTGACGTTAACAGGATTAGATTCACGATTTCCCATAGAAGCTTTAGAGAAATTCCCAAAAGGACGTTCTCTAACTCCTTGAGAAGCTTGGTATGGTTTTCCTTTATTTTGAAACCCAAATCTTTTATTTTTAATGGGTCCTCCAATATTTTTATTTTTATAATATACAGTTCTAGCACGAGAATCCTCATCATATATTTTACACATATTCACAAGTACTGGAAATTGGTGAATTCCTTGATAATTTATGGCCTGTTTTATTTCAGGACGTAGGCCATTTAAGAATTTAACACATTTAGACCTTTCACCATCTTTTCCATGGTAGTGTGCGGAATATCTGACTAGATCCTCAAACCTAACCGCATATTCAGCAACTGTTAAGTTCCCTTGTTTTAATTCCAAAAACTCCATTTCTTTTTTATTCCTTATATCTTCAGGAAAATATTTTTCTAAAAATAATTCTTTAAATTCTTCCCATTTTATTGTTTCTCCTTCGGTTGCCACATACTGACAGGTATTTTCCCACCAATACTCTGCCTCTTCCTCTAATATGTGAGCGAAAATTACCTTTTTATCTTCGCAACATCCCATTACCCGAAAGATTTTCTAATCTCCCTTAGCCATCGTTGAGCACCTTCAGGGTCATATCTACCTCCAAAAGTAGGCGGATTATTCCTCTGAAAACGCTCTAGGCCGCGATATTCAGTTTGCTCATTGTTGTTTCTACTTTGGTTTCCAATTGCTTGGGCAAGATTTTCAAGTGCCTCAGCAATTGTCTTATCATTTGTTCCAGCCATCTATTATTATTACAGAAAAGAAAATCTCTAAGCACACTAACTAACAATCAAACAAAATATAGAGCACATAAACAAACAATCATTCACATAACCTTATTGATTCTAAGCTCACTACCAATTACTTAATCACAACAAAAACATGGTTAGCTCAAAATTCACAAGTCCAAGAAAACATACTGCTCTGATACCAACTGTAACGCCCCGCCGTATTTCATTGCTAAAATATTTTTATTTATTATTATTATTTGAAAATGTTTCCCTTCATTTAGATTTCTTTAAATAAAATCTTAAAATAATTTTCCTTGCTAACAAAAACGTCACCAAAATAAAACACATCAGATAAATCACATCATAATCATACATCAAAAGTTATTTACAAAATGTCACATAGGTACGTAATATTGTGACAATTATAATATACACATTATTATTAAATCCTCATGCTAGATAACATTCCTTGACATCTTCCACACATGATTACTTGAATCTACTCAATCACCTCCTCCGAATAAAATTCAGATCATCACAGTGTCAAACCGCAGACACAAACACGCAAGGATAAGTTCCAATATCTTAATAAAAATACTTATCATGTAAAAATATCAATATAATACATATCATATAAAAATACCAATATGATACATATCATAATCAAATAAATAAAGAATGAATTATGACTTAAATGAAATTTCTATATGATGCATGCTCCAACCTCAACTCCAAAAATATGCAATGTGGTACCATCTCAGATAATACGACATCATCATCGTAAAACTTACCGACCAGTTGGGATTTCACAGTGGTGCACAGAATCTCATAAACAATCATGTGATCATCATGAATTAAATGAATTCTCACTATAAAAATCCCCCAAGTCTGACATCCCACCTAGACGCACGGATTAAGTTATTATCTGCACCTCTAACCGATGCCACCTCTTTTGAGGCATGCATGAATGAATGAAATCTTATCTCCCTTTCTAAAATCTCATTTAAAACAGCACCAACTTGTTAATATTACAAGTCCACAAAGTGCATAACATATGTAATTAGTCACAGTCCCAATCATCATCGAAGTTTAAAGAAAAGATAAACAAACACAATCCAAGTTTATAATAAAGGTCATCCAAGTTCACAGCAAAGGTCATTCAAGTTCATAACAAAGGTCATTCAAATTTAAAGCATAAGAAAATGAACCGTCATAAACTTAAATTTTAACGTTTTTATTATTGAATTGTTTTTTTTTAATTATTTTTAGTTACTGACCCATTCATTTTAGTAATTATTAACCATTGGCTGAATGGTTTTAATGGTGAAATTAGCTTGAAACCATAATAATCATTCAAAATAAGTTTTCCAATTACTCTTTATAATTGTTAGAAATCTTCATAAAATTAAATATTATATAGATAACTTAAAGTTATGAAATCAGTAAAGGTGGCAGAGCCTCCTAGTTAGATCTCATAATTTTAAGATTTCAAATTATTATAAGTAGTATAAATAAATGAAAGCGAAATATTTTAAGATAAGTATATAAAGATGCGATATTATAGACGAAAGTTGGAATAGCTTAGTTGGTTAGAACATGATTGAAAACTTGAAGATTTTGGGTTCATATGAATAGTATTCGTCTGATGCACTATTCATATGAATAGTATTCGTCTGATGCACTGTTCATATGAATAGTATTCGTCTGATGCACTGTTCATATGAATAGTATTCGTCTGCTGCACTGTTTATATGAATAGTAATTTATAAGTAATAAATTTATAAGTTTCAAGTAAGGTGGCAGAGCCTCCTAGTTAGAATCTTATAAATTTATTCAACAATAAGTTCTCATATAAAGAATTTGAAAACTTCCCTTACCTTAACTTATCTTGATCTTTCTTTGGAATGCTTTGGAAGATCTTTTAAAGGTTGAAAGAAGGTTGATTCTACTCCCCACACAAAGTTAAGTGAAGTGGTTTTGGTGAATTTAGAAATATTTGGAATTTTGACAAAATAAGCTTATGGTTTTGGTAGATTGAAAAACAAGAGAAATTTGGTATTTTGTGAGAATGAACTTCAGTTGGAATGTGCATTTCCAGTGTTCTCAAATGTGCTATTTATAGACCAAAAAAAATATTAAAATATTATTTGTAACCAATTTGTATAGTTACTTAAAATTTTTTAATGAATGTCATTAATAATTTTCTTTACTTTTGACTTTTATTTATTTGTTTTCAACCACCCCACTACTTGTTTTCAGCAGCCAACAGTCTCATTACGTGATTGGAAGGCCAATAATTGTCATTTGCTTTAAAATATTCACAAATGACCAAAACAATTATTAGTTTTCAAGTTTATCATTTTAATAAAAATTTCCTAAGTGATGTGGCTTTCTTCTAAGTCTTTCTTTGCATCTTTATTTCATCCTTTTTATGCTTAGTTATTTGTTTTATAATCAAAGATAGTAAATTGTTCAAAAATGTGAGATACTATTCATATGAATAGTAAAATACTATTCATTTGATACTATTCATCTGATACTATGAATAGTAAAATACTATTCATCTGATACCATTTGTCTGATACTATGAATAGTAAAATACTATTCGTCTAATACCATTCGTCTGATATCATTCGTCTGATACTATGAATAGTAAAATACTATTCGTCTGATACTATGAATAGTAAAACACTATTCGTCTGTTCATATGAACAGTAACACTATTCGTCTATTCATATGAACAATAAAATACTATTCGTCTGTTCATATGAACAGTAAAATACTATTCGTCTGTTCATATGAACAGTAAAATACTATTTATCTGTTCATATGAACAGTAAATAGTTAGAATTTGTATTAAATGTTTTAATTACGTTTTTAATATACATAATTATTTATGAAAATTAATTTTGAGGGTATTACAGTTGAGAAATCTTCTTGAGAGCTTTCCAAAAAGTTTGTCAGTTGTACTTGATTGATTGATGAAGAGTCGCAGCGGATATAGCGGACTAGGTTGTGCGCAGTACTTTTTCTGACTTGTACAGAGATGTGACAAAATGTGAAGACCTTTTTAACTTTGGTTTGTAAGCTCGAATCCCTATACTGATCTTGGATGCTTCTCATGAGTACTTCTTCAGATTTGAAATCTTGGCGCGAAAGACTCAACTTGACTTCAGCTTTTCGATAGACGATATGTTTCTTCAGTCTTCAGATGTTGTTGTTTCGTCTTATCCTATCGTCTTAAGACTCCACTCTTTGGACAGACGAAGGGCTTTAGCTTGAGTAGTCCTTTTCCGTCTGTGCATGTATCGTCTGATGACTTGGCTTTTGGACAGACACAGAATTTCATCTTTGAATGGTCACTTTTCGTCTTTGCTGGTTTCGTCTTAGCAAGTCTTGGGTAGCTTGGTTTCGTCTGTCTTGTAATTAATCAAAATCTTGAGACGTTAATCATTCTTGATCTAACATAAATAATTTTTAGTTTTGAAATTTTTAATATTCATACTTAATTTTAAAAATTTACTATCATATTATATATTTATTTAAAAAATTCTTAATCATAATAATAATTTTTAATCATTAATGATATATTTTTTTGTTATTTCACCTAAAAATTATAACTAAAATTTTTAATATTCATCTTTAATTTTAAAATTTTGCTGTCATATTATTTATTTATATAAGAAATTTTTTATCATAATAACAATTTTTAATCATTATAATATATTTTTTATTATTTTATCTATAAATTATAATTAAATAAAATAAAATAAAATAATTTTAACCTAATTTTCATAAACGTACTATATAAAAAAATTTAAAATAATTTAAAAAATATTAAATTAAAATGAAAAAAATAAAATAAAAAATAAAATTAAAAATTAAAAAACAAAATTTCGCCCATCCCATATCAAATTTCTGGCTCCGATTGACTACAAGAAGTATTTAATAATATTTAACACTTCGTACAATTAATACTATTATTAAATTCTTCTTTAAAGTAAGTTTTGAATACTTCGTTGCAATTAATATTATTACTAAATGCTTCTCGTAAATTGAAATGGATATTATCATCAAATACTTATTGCAATCAATATTATCATTGAATACTTCTTATAATTAATATTATTATTAAATACTTCTTGAAGTCAATTATATTATCATTCATATTTCTTATAATTAATATTATTATTAAATACTTCTGGCAGTTAATATTATCATCAATATATCTTGTAATTAATATTATTATTAAAGAGAGAAAGGTTATGTTGAACAACTTAGAAAGAGAGAGATACGTTACGTAGAAAACTAGGACGGACAGACTGTATGAATCCCTAAAATAAAGGAAACCTTTTTTTCAATGGATACGTTACAATAGGAAATTAATTTCTTTTTCAAAAAACTAAAATTAAACAAGTTGATTCCAACCATGGCTTTTACTTTACAAATTTCTCTATTGATAGGAAAAAACATTCATAAAGTTCTACATACTACTTAGTAATTGCTATACCAACTATGATTATTACTTTGCAACTATGGAAACACTTAAATATATTGAAAAATAATTGATAGACAATTAATTATAATACGTAAATACGTAGATAACTAGACAGTCAATTATAAAATATAAAAAAAAGAATATATATAAAATGTTGAATGAGAAAAATATGTATATATTTTATAAAAAAATTAATTAGTTAATTGTGTATTACAGATATTAGCGAAGTAAAATTATAAAAATAAGATATAAGATTATGTATATATATGAGTCATATTTTTATATTTTTGAATAAAATAAAATTGTGTGAGTAATGTTTTGAAATGGATTGATGTGCTCCTTTGTGTACAGTAGTGGTCCTTAATTGGCCAAGTGCCCTTATTAAATTCTCTTACAAATGATATGACTAAACGGATTAGTGGTCCCAACTCCCTCATTTAGCACTAAGTAGGGGTATATATTATGAATGAATGCGTTTCATCTCTTGGGGCCACACTAGAAATAATTAATGAATCAATTACACTGTTGACTGCTACACAGCTACACATGCAAGTTTATACCCGTTGCTATACGTAATCAGTTAATTAAAATTATTTTATATGTAACAAAGTTTGAGGTTGTAACAATATTGTTGAGAGTATCGTAAATTGTACCTTAATTGAGATTAATATCTTATATCTTATACTTGATGAATAATATTTAATTTAAGAATACTAATAAAATGTTAGCTTAGAACAAGAAGTAAAATAAAGCCTTTTGTTTCATGTCAGTAGAGTTGTTTTTCTCTTAATTATTAAATTGTTAGTATAGTTAAAGGATGAAACATACAATTACAAGGGGTAGAACTAGTTTAATGGAATGATGGAAACAGCACAAATTTTATATTATACTAAGTACTATATGATGGTGATGGAGTATGAGTTGCATGATCACATTTGTCCATATTTGATTCACAGCTTCGGTTACGGTAGAAACGGACCCCAGTATCAAACTCAGCTAAAGCACGCTGCAACTCTGGCCCTTGTCTTATTCACTGGTTTTGGCCTCTCCAAATTCATTCATCCTTTTCCTACCATGCTAACCATTAATTAAAGAAGAGAGTTATCTAATTATTATTAAAATTTACAGATGACATGTTAATAGTGTGAGCATCTATGTTAATATAATTTTCAAGAATAAATTTTTGATACACAGTGAGTGATCAAATGATGATGTAATTTCTCTTATTTGTAGTTGAAATTCTCAAACTTATACTAAGTTAAGACATAAAAATCTTTTACCACTTGAATGTATTAATTAATTCTATTTATTAATTAATAAATAAAACTTTAATAATTAAAGATTAAAACATGTAAGACCAGTTTGAAAATTGACCAGGAAAAAATTAATTTGACAGGGAAAATTAATTAATATCAGAGAGAAAATTAATATCACAGATAGACACACCTCAAATCATGCATCAGTTACATGTAAGTTATGTGTGGGATGTGTGAGAGTGAAGAGTTCACCTTTTCCAAGGAAGAAAATCCAAAATAGACTGCCTGTAATACCCAGGCAGCTTTGGCTTCATGTGGTGGAACTATGTGTTACAAACAATCAAGGCTTAGTTGCCGCCTTTGCAAATTGTTGTGGACCCTTAATTCTTCCCTTCCTTACCCCTCTCTTCTTTCATGGATTCTCTCTCTTCTGTCTCCTTAAATACCCCCTAGGTTCATTGTGTCTCCACAAGCAAAAAATAAGAGAGAGACCCTTTTGAGTCATAGGAAAATAGAATCACTTTCTGCTTTCAGTAAAAGAGTTATTCCTCTCCTTTTTGTTGCCCTCCTCTTACCCTAAATGAGTTTGTAGCTCTTGATTTTGATTTCAAATGAGTCTATTTCTTCTATAAGGGCATGTCTCAGCACAAACTCATGTGAGTTTATGTTGCTAGTTCATCATGTGAAGGTCTCCTTGGTGGAAAGTGGAATCTGCTGTGTGCTGTATGATATACATGAAATGACATTCTTGCCTGGCTCCCTGAATGCCATGTAAGAAGCTTTGTCAAAAGGAATTGGCAACCTTTTTATATGGCATGAGGGGAGCCACGCAGGCTAGTCACTCAATCAGATCATGCGCATAAATGTTTCCACTTTCCATGTGCCCTTCTTTGCCTTGTTCTTGTTCTTGTTCTTGTTTTTTTTTTTTTTTTTTTCCTACACACATATGCAAGGTTTCACATTTTCCCATGCTTCAGATTTGATTTTAATGATGTTTATTTCAGGAATCAGTTTTACATATGTTTGATCATAAAGATGTCTTGCACCATTTTCTTGGTATTTAGTACCATGTACAATGTATGCCATAATTAATTTCCACACTACTTTTCTTTTGACTAACTTTACCATTTATTCTCTTTAGTTTGTGTTTGTTTACTGGTTTCAGCAGAGAATTTTGGTGGGTTCACATTCAACGTTTTTCCGAAACACACCCAGTCATCAATGGTTTATTTGATTTTTCTCCTTTGAAGTTAGTCCCTACACACATAGAAACAAAGAACAACCTTCCTGGTGGAGAATGAAGAGGAGAATATGTGCATGGGGAAAATTCAGTGCAGCTTCGATATATCGTGTAATAATAGGGAAGAGAAATTGTATGGTCAAGAAAAAGTACAAATATGTCAAAGTTAATGATGTAATGAGTGAACATGGTTGAGGAATGCTCCCATGCTTTGAATGTACCTGGAACTGTATTAGATTTGATATATTTTGTGTATAGTGACATGTGCTTTTGTGGAACGTGTGAAGTCACAATCTTTATTTCATGTTACACAAATGTACTAAACAGATAATTAAGCTTTAAACTAAATATATGTAATCTATGTTTTAAGTAAGTTTCAAGGTACTTGCAAGAAGAAGAAAAGAAATGAAACAAAATTATTGACCCTGGTCATATCACATTGCATCACTCACATACACATCAATTTTTGTTTTAAAAGACTCTTGTCTGACTCTAGTGGACTTGTAGTGTAGCCAAGTTTGACACGGCGAGATTGTGACTGATCTACACGGCATAATACAAAAAAGTAGGTTGGCATAATTAAAGAAGAAAAGATGGCAACGTTAAAGGTAGTAGTAGATGGACAATGGAGAATGGAGAATGCAGACTGAAAATGAAAGGTGGAAGAAAGATTATTATATATATATATATATGTATGTATGTTACTATAAAATATAAGTGGCTTAATATTAATTGATTACATCAAAAGAAGTAAAAAATTAAAAGAGAGAAGAGAATAAATGGCTTCCATGCATTATACATATATATATACATACATTTTGTGTATATTTTTAAAAGGAGTTGTGATTAAATGAAGTGTGTTTTAAAAAAGTATATCATTATAATTATGGTAAAATTACTTATAGTTAAATCTATCTAGTGTGACAATTTTTTTTTCTTATATTTAGATATGCATATGAAGGTTTTATAGCTAGGCAATTCAAACTAGAGGAGCAGGTAAATAGCTGATTCAACGTTACTGGTCCCCCTCCAAATTGTTTATTGATATATTTACGTTGAACACGTGAATATTGCATTAGTTGAAGTGGGTTTCGAAATTTACTAGAAACTGCAATTTTTGCGTTACACATGTTGAGGTGTGTTTACTTCTAATCAGATTCTGCAAGACTACAGCTACCCTTTGGAAAGTAAACAGTAACAATGTAGGAGTATGAAAGTATATATCCTGCATGGAAGAAAATACGCCATTATATAATTACCTAGTTAGTTTTCTTTCCTTGTTATTTTCCTTGGCCAATAGTGATGGTAAAAGGAAAAAGCTTTAGGGGTTTTCTTCTTCCATCATATCATTTTGCTTCCTATACTCTTCAGAATGGTGAAATAAAAAATAAAAAAATACTCTTATTAAAATTATACAATTAAATCGATTTTCTATTACAGAATGAAATTCAACTGTTTCAGAATGAGTAATATTATCACTTGAGAATGGGTGTTCCGTAATGATCAGTACTTTGTATTGGGTACTCCTTAATATATTCAATTGTTATAGAATGTGTAATGTATAATATGTATTATTTCGGAATGGGTGTTTCATAATGATTAGTAGTTTATATTGAGTACACCTTAATCTATTCAATTGTTACAGTAAAATGTGTAGTGTGTATTAGTTCAAAATAGATATTCCAAAATGACTAGTATTTTATACTTAGAAATCTATTTAACTATTGCAAGATTTCAACCATAACATTTGATTAGATAGTGGCAAAATGTTGTCTCCCAAGTGTAAAATAATAGTTTTGGAACAAGAAAACATTTGAAGGTTATTCTAAGTAATTTTGGGCCACTAAGACCCAAAGGCAGAAGTGCAAAACTATAGCCTTTATAGGTTTTATACCTTTGGAAACTTTAGGTGTATAAAAAGTAAAAAGAAAAACAAAAAATGAAAAACTTCGCTAGAAGGAGGGCTTGAACCTCCGACCTTGTGGTTAACAGCCACACGCTCTAACCAACTGAGCTATTCCAGCTGTGGATAATATATTGAATATTTATTTATAAGATCAAAACAAACTATGCAACAATATAAAAAATATAATTTAATAATCCATGGTATTAATATTATTTAATAATTTTAACAAATGTTAAGATTTAAAATGTCTGAATGTTATTAAATTATGCATGAATTAATCATTAGACAACAGGTTGATTTGTTTTTGTTGTACACACCAGTACATTTAAATTAACTAAATTCCATATGCAGTCCTGGCATGTAACAATGATGATGCTGATTGCTGACCTTGTACAACTATTCATTTATGAGTCCTATATCACCATGTTTTGAAGGTAACTGGTTGAAGAAGAAAAGCCTAAATCTTTTTACCAAAAACATCAAATTTAAAGTTTTATAAATGATCATTATTTCTAATCATATGATTTTCTTACTTTTTATTTTTTCTTTTTAGTAATTGTTTGATATATATATTAAAAAAATTAATCAAATTTTATTTATATATTCAAAATAAATAAGTTAATAAATTATATTTTAGGTATATTTTTTTAAAAAATTATAATTTATTTATTTCTTTCAAAAAAATAAGCTAGTGTAAGCAAACATATTTTATAAATATTTTTTAATTTATATTTATTAATTTAGAGGGATTAAGTTAAAAAACTCTTAGAGAAATTCTTAATTATAACTTAATAATTTACTCCTCTTTTTTAAAAGTAAACGAGTGCAAATAGAGATGAGAATAAAACATGTAAGCTCTGTATAAATAGACTTAAACTATTTTATAAAACTAAACTCTGATCTAACTTACTAATATATTAAGGACTTTTTTAAGTTTGGTCTAAGTCTTTTCAAAAGTTTAGAGTGACATGTTAGTCAATTTAAAGTTTTTTATTAATATCTTAATAATAATTCAAATAAGTATGAAAAAATAAATCATAATATTAAATGAATAATTTTAAATAAAATTTCAATAATAAAAATGAAAAAAAAAATCACAATAGAAATTTAAACAAAATGTTACTAAATAAAATTAACACTAGATACATCAATTCAATTAAAATTTTACAAAAAAATAAGTAAAATTTCAATAATAAATATTAAAAAAATCAATAAAAATATAAATAAAATATTAATAAATCCATAAAAATTTCAAATAATATAAATTGAATCCGTGAATATTTGCATGACAAATCCATTTTGAAAAAAAAGGTAAAATTGGTCAAAAAAAAAAAACCAATAAAAAAGTAGAATTTTTAGACCCACGAATAAGTCTGAACGCATTTACCCCTACAAAGTAACATATCTAGAAAGTAGCTGATATATTTTAAGTTACAGCTTTATTCATCAGCACAGTGACGCGTGCATAATTCTATTTTTATGTTTGATTGTATTATTAAAATACTGATCAGTATTTTTATTTATTTTATTTTTAATTAAAATACTAAAATAAAAAGAAGATATTTTTTGAAATTATTTTATTGTACATTTTAATAATTAAAATAAAAAATATAGTATTTAAATGAATTTAATTATAAAATTATTTTTAGCTAAATATTTACATTTAATAAAGAAAAAAACATATAATTCAATATAAAGGGAACACCATAATATTTATTGTTATTAAAGGTAATAATATAAAGACTATTTTGTATCAATTATACAGTTAAAAAAATCTCATATACCATCAGTAAAACTCAAAATTGTACCAATAGAAAAAAAAAAATTGAATAATATATTAAAGTACAGTAGACCGTACAAAGTATATATAAAGAACTGTGTGTACATGAAAATGTGTACACATTAGTTTCTGCGCCTAACCAATCATTTATTTATTTCACACAGTAATGGAAGACCTTTTGGAGAAGCTGCATGGTCTTTATTTATTTCACAATTCACACCACATGTTCATATTACTCTTACAAATTAACATGTATCAATTTATGTAACCACACTTATGTGTGTAGCTTTTTTTTAATTAAACTACACAAATTTTGAGTCTGCTTCGTTCTTCTTTAATTTCGAAGAAATTTCCTATTAATTGTTACAATGCAAATTCGTTGGAACCGATTTACACGGTTTCATACTTTTCATACAATATTCAATGATGAATAGTAATTATAACTTTATTAGGTCAATTTTCTTGTATGCATTCATTTTCAATATAAAAATTCATTAATTGCTTGACTTTGACTTGGAGCACATATAAAATGTCAAGAGAACTGCATTTTCTTCCTCAAGAACTTCTTAACCTTAGAAAATATGAAGGTATAGCTAGCTACTATATATCACTTATGAAATGCAAAGATTTTTCAATATTGAATCATTTTGTAACCATGGTTCATTAATGGTTTTGGTTATGTTGGCATGCAGCAAAAGATTGTGATGAAAGTGCACATGAATTGCCAAAAGTGTCGCACTAAGGCACTCAAAGTTGTTGCATCAGCATACGGTTCGTCACATCTCTGTCTTTCTGTCTTTGTAATTTGTTTCATGTATATAGAATGTTGAGATTAACAATTGTAATATGCAGGTGTAAATTTTGTAGGGTTAGAAGGAGAAGAGAAAGACAAAGTGGTGGTGATTGGAGATGGTTTAGATGCTGTTAAGATTACAAATTCTTTGAGAAAAAAGGTTGGACAAACCGATATCATAAGTTTAGGAGAGGTCAAAGCTAGTTAATTCATAGGGTTATACCATTTTCATTATTTCTATGTTTCTATCCAATAAATGTTATTTTTAGAGGGAAAAGTTTGAACTATCCATCTTATATGTTAGTGATTTACTTTTTAGTACAAATTATATTTTAATCCACTTCTTGTGTGCATAATTTATATATATATATATTTTTTTTTTCATTTTATCATAAAAAATATCATAATTCACATAGATATTTGATTTACCACATTAGATATCTTAAATAGTTTCAATTCAATCAATCTGTAATTAGTAGCCAAGGTTGTGTGAGTTGTGTGATTAACATCTGGACTGATATTATTAACTGAATTAATTGTAGGATGAAAGTAATGCACACATGATCAGATATTATTAACTGAACTAATCTTGAGATGGAAATAATGCATGAAATTAACTACAAATAAAGTTACTATGTTAATATCCTCGGAAGTTATCAAAATATTTTTCTTTATTTATTTTCTATTCAATAAAATGTGAGCCAAAGAATAGAGTGTATTACAATAAAGAAAAGTTACCGTTAAGCTATATGAACTTTTTGTGACAAACGTAATTCAATTGAAGTAAGTCTAAGCAAAAGACTTTTTCCAATGAATAAGAAAGTCAAATATAAATCATATTAATCTGTCTCATCACGTGCACCACCTAATTCCACTGGCCACACCCAACACTCTGTTTAATTACAACAAATTATCAAATTTTCCCACCTAATATCAACAATAATTACATCCTTGTATCAATCATAATTAACAAATCATTTGTCTTTTAAGAGTATGATACAAGTTCCATCTATAGCTCTGTACACCAGTAAATCGTTAATTTTATATATAAAATTTCCATAGTAAGGAATTTAATATTTAAAAAATAAAAACATAATTTTATCGATCAACTATATATTTATCATTTGAATTTCTACATTTTTTTTATTATTTTAATTCTTAAATGTTATATACTAAAATAATAAAAAAAATATATAAAATTCAGTGACAACAATAAATGACCAAAGTCAAAAATCTAAATAATAATTATCTATGATTATTTTATTATTTTTCATTTTTTAAATATTAAATTATTTAGTCATTATAATTTTAATAATTAAAATGATAATTTACTCATATATATATATATATAATAATATTGGTAAAAGAAGTTAATCTCTTAAATCTTAACATAATTAAAAAATTAATCTTTAATTCTTAAACGAGGAATAGTGGAATTTACTATAAGAAAAATAAAAATTAAAGCTTACGGTCAATCTAAATTCCTATAATTCAAGCTAAAACTACTTGGCTTTTATATATATATATATATATATATATATATGAACCAAAACTAATGAAAATGTGTTAGCTAGAAAATATAATGAACATACTAATACGTGTTTAATCACTTTCTGATGAACTGTAAATCACTAATTTCTAAATGTAATCGCAACAAACGTGGACTTGACTACCCTTTTAGTTATACCAAATATCCATGATGTTTGTGATAATAGATGTCTTTCAGTTCTATTAATTCAATCAATATTTCAAATATCAATAGGTTATCTTCCTCACCAAACTTTGTTTAATCCTAGTCTTTGTCTTACGTACACGTTAATGCAACTAGTCAATATAATTTCTCCCTAGTTAATTATGGATATGCTTATAATTTTTAAAAATGAGATATATAAGACTTACATGAAAATAATATCATAGTATTCAAAATTCATTTTTCACATGTAAAATCAATATTTTTAATCATTCAAAATTTTAAAAATATAAGTTTAGTTTATCAAGTACTATGAAATAGTGAATATATATAAGCGTTCTATAAATTAATTTGAGCAATTAAAATTAAATTTTAAAAAAATTGAAAACTAAAATAGTATATAACACTAAATATATATAATCTAAATTCAACAGACTAAAATCATATATAAAACTTATATTTATAAATAAAACTTATATAAGCAATTACTAATTTGTACAACAGAGTAAGAGATGAGAAACATAAGGAATGTGATAGAGTCATAGAGATAAAAAGATGTTACAAAATAGTGCTTGAAATGACAATGTAATCATTTAAATAGAAATTGACATGTAAGTTAAAATTTATTGGTTGTATATATTTCAAAACTTACACCTTTTATTACAATTTTAATAGTCACAAAAATAATTGATGAAATTTGGTGTTGGTTAAGGTAGGTGTAAATTGTTACTGTAACTGAGCTTAAACCATAAATAACCATCAAAATCACCATTTTCCTTCTCTTTCTGTTTTAATTTATTTGCAGTAACTTTTATCACCAGACTCAAGTTTAATTTAATTTAGTTTCTATATGCTCACTCAAGTTTTGATCATCTTCATAAGACGTTAAATCAATATATGAAAATAATAAAAACAATATATTTTTTTATTATTATTATGATAGTGACTAATCTTCTTAAAGAGTTAAATCTCTACCGGATAATCAAAATCTCTCTAGATAACTAAAATAATAAAAAAAATTATTGTTTCAAAATTAAATCAATTCTCACGAAAGTTCACTTCAATTTTATTTTTTTTTTAAAAAAGGTAAATTAAGACCTTTTTCGATTATTGAAAATTTTTAATTGGAGAAAGAAAAGACACGTAATAGAACATGTAGTTTCACGTATGAGTGAATACTAATTAATTTGAGTTTAGAATTATTTTAAATAAATTTTAACGTATTTAATTTCATAAACTAAAATATCTTTGGGTAACTACCAAATTACATAAAAAAAATTGTACATTGAATTCTTCAACAAATTAATTTTATATTATGATAAAACATTTAAATATATAAATTACATCAATTTAAAATTAATTTTATGTATTTATTATGTGAGCCAACATGATATACTTGTTCCGTCATTATTTAAGAGTTACAGTATTGAATGTGAGATCGGTCAATGTCAAATTAATGTCTTAGCCAACTCACACTTAATATGTGACTTAAAACTTGCAATACAATTAATTTCTCTTAAATGATCATTATTTAGTTAAATCGGTTAGATTAGTCAGTGTGTCTGTGTCTACAATCTTGACCGGACACACCAATTTATCATTATCTCATAACTTCCTAAACACGTTAAAGAGTATCCCTCAATCTATTAATAAGAGATTAACCCTTAAAAGCATCTTTAAACTCTTTAATCACTCTTATTTTTATCCCATAAACATTTCATAATTCACCTATCGATTTAAATATCACAAGGTTATTGTAAATATCCAGCGACGATGACCTAAGGTACCCAACCCAACAGCCTAGACAAACTTCCATAATTGAAGACCACACCTCATATGTACCCATTATAGCAATATATAATTAAAACTTCATTCAAAATCAATTTTAAAAATACTCATCCAAACACACTTTGATATTAAATAATTACTCAACACAAAAATCAAATAAAAAGAACCATTCATCCTGGTAACAAAAAAACTGGTTCCATTCACATGTTCTAGGCAAATACAAATTTCAGAACAAAATTCTTAATATGACCATCATATTTTTTTTCATATTTGCTTCAAAATTACATAAATAAAATATCATATCATTTGCCAAGTTGATAGCTAACAACTATTTAGTAAAAATAAAATAAAATAAGAACTCTCATTCGAAGACTAAATAAAATTCTGATGAAATTGCAGCTACACTTGTTATGCTAGTGACATTTAGGTATGCTAAGCATCTGAAAGTGTTGATCCTTGTTTGGCACAATTCTTATCTTGATTTTCTACATTCTTTGACTCTAAGTACTCTCTAAGGGAATCAACGGCTTGCCTAATAAATGGATCAGACTCCATCATCTCTCTCAATTTTTCTACATCAAATATACCTGAAAATAAGAGTTATTATAAGATTAATTCAATGATTGAAAAAATATAAATTTAAAGTGAAAAGAGAAAAAAAGAGGAAGAATTCGTAGATTTGAACTTCTACATTAAAAAAAATTAATAATTAATATTTGTTGATTAAAAAAATACCTGAAAATGGCTGAATCTCTTTTTCTTCTTCTTGAGTAGTAGTGTTGCTAACCATGTTTTCCAGCTTTTGCATGCCATCTTCACTTCCTGCCATATTCACAGTCTCACAAACCAACATGAATGTACAACTGCTTTCTTCCTAATCAATATATGTAAGAATATTTGAGGTGGAAATGATTTTGTTTTTACTTTTTTAATTAATAAAGTAAATAATATAATTAATTAAGGTAATAGATTTTTTTATAATTTGAATATTTTCACTAGTATATTTATTATATATTCTTATTCAAAGTAATTAAAAATGATATTACTATTTTAACTCAAATTTATAGTTTATGTAAATAAAGAAATATTTTAAGATGATTTTTTATTTTATGAAGCGCTAGCTATGATTTCTCTAATATTCTATCTACTATTAACTAAAATTTATTAAAAAATTACAGAATTAAAAAAGAGACTTGTATTAGGTTCACGAATTTCTTTTTCATTTCTAATGATATTATTCTTGAGAATATAATATGAGAATAATATTTTTAGATATAATTTTAAAAAAATATATTTGATAATATTTTAGTACGAGAATATAACGTTACTACCATCTCATCACGATAATAGAAAGTGTGCTAATATGTATGTATATATATAGTTTATCTGAAAATAAAATCTAAAAATATTTATACAATACCTCTTAATAAACATGGAAATAAACATCAAAAATAGAAAAATATGATTTTAAACAAATATTTATTAATTTGCCCATCTAAGTTTTATTCTTTTATATTTTGTATTATAAAATCAAAAGAGAAATGTGAAAAATATTTTCTTTTCCTTGCATATTATAAGTAGTTATTCTAATAAAAAGATTGAAGTTTCATAACCACCTGCATTGTTAAGTTCCACTTAAACAATAATTTTTTTCTAAGATGCCACCATATGACTGAATTTGTACTGTATTTTTTTTACCAAATAACATAAGCTAAATTTGTAATTGTATGAAAAATACCATCTACGTCTTAATGAAACAAAAACATTTTATCAGCTCAATTATATTTCCTCAAATAAATTTGTGTATATATTATTTATTTTTCATTTTCATTATTATTTTTAACTTAATTATACTTTTATCTTTATAATTTTTAATAGGCAATTTTATCTCCTAATTATTAAATGTACACATCTAGTCCTCTTAATTATGAAATCTTCAATTTCTATATTTCTGTATTGCCGGTCAAATAACGTTCATTGACCAGTGGGATTATATAAATGATTCTGAGTTGACCTCACGGTCAAATAGACAAGGGCCTTTTCCGTATTTTAAAATTATGAATGCTGACTAAATAAATGATTTTTAATGTATATTAATTAAAAATTAAAAAACTTAAAAATTAAAAAGATTCATGGTCAAATTGAGGGTTGAAGACTACACGCACGTTTTGAAAACTTTTCAAGCACAAAAATAGTTTCTTCAAAAATTTATTAATTATAATTAGAGTTGTGAAATGGATCAGATAAACTTAATTAATTTTTATATTGGTCACAATTTTTTTGGTTAGTTAATATATTGGATCAACATGTTTTAACATAATTTGTATATAAATTATTTTTTCAACTGAACCTAAGTTGACTCATTAACTTAGGCATATTTTTATAATTCTAATTGTAATGGGATCAAGGTAAATGTAAATGAAAAAGTCCTTTAGATTATATTAATTGAAAAAAAGGATTTGTAAGCTAAGTCTTAGAAAAAATTTCCATGGAAGATTTTTAAGTTGATCTCAAAATCCAAAATGCCTTTCCATAACATGCTAAGGTATTTACTTTTGATATTTTCTTTTCTTTTTATTTTTTTCTTTTCCATTTCTTTTAATTTCTTACTTAATTTTTTATGCTCAATTCCCCCATTTTTAATCTAATGCCCTTTACGAGATTGTTATACACATTGCTAAGCTTAAATTTCTAGATACGTTACATTCTTCTATCAAAAGTTATTTAACTGATTTTTTCGATATATATAAATAAAATTTGAGAAATGTTAAAAGAAATGACACCTTATTAAGGTTCAAAATTGGGTATTCTTACACAAGGTGAGCCTAAATGGCTCTAGGTAAAATAAAGAAAATATACTTCTTTCATTTAAAAAGCCAGATAAGTGAGAAAAAAAAAAACTTGCAAATTCTGAAGCAAAATAATTTACTTGTGACAATTTATTTATGAACACAAGTGTTTCTATTTTAGGGTTCAAATCTCACAAGATGGGACACAATTCACTGTTAAACACAATCAAATTATTTGTGCAAAATGTTTGAACATATTTGTCATTTCAATTATATTTAAATTCTCATTCCTTTTTAGATTTAAATTAAAGAATGTTTATAACACTCTCTTAAATCCTCTTTCTAACACTTTCTTTATTATATAGTAAAAAAAAAAAACACTTTTTATTATTAATTGAAATTCATAAAAATTTCTAGGTTTTAGTAGATCTCACTTTTCAAGACTCCTCCCGATTCAAAAGTGAGATTTACTTAAATTTTTTATCTCTCATTAATTTTAGCAATTTTGAAAGAGAATGTCAACAAGAGAATGTTTTAAAAATTACCGGTAGCATTCCTTCTTCAATTTGTTTCATGAAGTGAGAGAGAGATTAAAAATTAACAGTGAAACTATAAGTGGTTTGTATTATAAGCTAAACACAAGTTACTTAATCTAATTACGGCTAATTAAATGAATTAAAACGTAGTGTAAATCTAAGATACTGACCCTCCTAATATATGTATTAAAGCTATCCTAAGTAAAAACTGAAAAATTAAAAGTTCACAAACAAGTATTAAAAGATGCAAGGTACTAAAATTTTTAATAGCATAAAGGTAAAAAGAGCATTAGGCAATAAATGGCCTCCAAAAAGAGTTCTAACAACTTGATCAAAGATACCATTTAATCCAAAAAGAGTGCATGATGTGGTTCTTTTTTAATACCATTTATATCACATTACCTTCTTTTTTTAAGTCTTTATTTCATTATGTGGTGTCATTTCCTCATCTTCTGATAAAGCATGGATCACTCCAAGGCAGCATTATGATTCTTAACCTTGTGCTTATGCAAACTATTTTATCTTCTTAACAAGTGCTATAGAGACTCTCCTAACTATTTGCTCATCTTCAGATAAACTTTCCAAAAGCTTGGATTGACACTAGTGATATAAAGTGTCTTCTTTTACTAATTTCTTTTCAAATAATAACATCTTAGCAGAAATTTGCATCACCACTTTTTCTGAAATGACACTAGTGGACCCCATTAATTTCCTTAAATGGTGATCTTCTTTTCCAACAACAGCTGATAACGAGTCCTTTCAAATTTCCCTCTTGCGTCTGAAATTTCAAATTTCAGTCTATGTTACATTGAGAAATTATTATGCATTGTGATTACCAAATTCTAACTAATTTTTATATGACACATTGACATGTATTTAAAATCTTTAATTTATAAAAAAAAAAATTAATAACACTCAACTAGATATTGCGTAAAGATTAATGAATATCGTAACAGTTTTAAATCACCTAATAATTTTTTATTCTATATCCCAATCACATCATGATGGCAAAGCTACATGATTTCTGATGTAGCCTTCAAAGGTGAAAAACCATCAAACAATCTATTCTTGTGCTTCTATATTTCTTGTAAATTTGTATTAATAAGGGGTTGACAAATCAACTAACACTTGGTTGTTTTAATTTAATTAATAAAATTAAGTTCTAATTCTAATATGCAACTATATTAAATAGCAAGTGAAAATTTCTGCAAGTGAATAGGATTGTCACTTCTCAAATAAAAAATGCCGAATTCATGCATGGTTTTAAATCTTGGCTAGGATTTTGGTGGACGGATGCAGCTAGATGCATGCAATCATCTCGGACCACACAATCTTTGTACAAAAGAGTTGTTGCTAGTTTGCTTTCAAAAGTATTTTACTTCTAGATGCTGTTAGAAATATTGGAAAGCTCACTGTTGAATATATATAAGTGATAATCTTATAAGCCGGTTTATAGGATTAAGTTAGGTTCCATCACTCGAATTTGACATGGTATCAGAGCCTATTCTAGAATCCTTTGTATCTCGTTGCCGGGGATTCTTCCTTCTGTGCACCCCGGTTGGGCCCTTTGCACCCTGTTGTTGGGACCCTTTACACCCCATTTGTTGGGAATTGATTGTTTGATTGTTGTGGTTGGGACCCTTTACACCCCATTTGTTGGGAATTGATTGTTTGATTGTTGTGGAATTTATCGTCCCCTATTGTATATATTTATCATGCCCTGTTGTCACGCTTGACGTGAGGGAGGTGTGTTGGAAATATGAAAATCTCACATCCTGTCGAATATACATAAGTGAGGAGAAGTAATCTTCACCGTACAAACCGGTTTGTAGGTTTGAGTTAGGTTCCATCTATCACTCGAATTTGACATATAAAATTGTTGTAAAAGCTTAACTATATTAAATGGAAACATATAAATTATTCATTTTATCCTAACACCTC
Organism: Hylodesmum podocarpum; assembly: GCA_026586105.1. NCBI lineage: Eukaryota > Viridiplantae > Streptophyta > Magnoliopsida > Fabales > Fabaceae > Hylodesmum > Hylodesmum podocarpum. Next base: position 2,035,773 of record JALJEV010000367.1, on the reverse strand, counting down.
TAACATTGTGCAAGAACAAATTGCTGTTGAAGTGGGGATTGTATACAATCCTACCTATTTGTCTAGAAAAATAAGTGATATGAATCACACTCTAGACAACTTGGTTGTAAGTATTATGATTCTTGTCATGAACTAGGCTTTCAACATTAACGTAAGATTCACCACATATTGAACATGGATCTATGTCAAAATTCATGCACTGAGTCAGAAAGTTTAAGTATATATTTGATTTGGAGTTGAATTTAAAACCGAACTTTCAGGCACAAGCTATAACATGAAATTTTTAAAAAATTCATATTGGAACACTCAATTTTTCCGTTCAACATGATTTCAACTCTAATCCAAATATTCATTAAGTTGTTGAGTGAGAGGACATAACTGAATTATGATTTTAAGGTACTAAAATAATATTTTTGGGTATATTTTAAAAAGTGGAGTCCATTATTGTGATTAATTAGTAGGCAATGATTCCCCAGCCAAAGTTAAGAATATGGTTGTTGGAATGATATATGCAACAGTCTTTCTGGTAATCATCCAAAGAAGGCATAGAGGGATTAAAGTAGTGATTGGATTATGGGGCCAAAGATATCTGCATGATTATTGAATCAATGGAAAATTGCAGAGTCTAAGGTGCAATGTTGATGCAAAAGCACCCCTTGAAGTGATAAGCATATGCCACTATTGCTTTAACCTCTCTTTCTCTCCACTCTTTATTGGTGGCAGACAGAAGTACTCAACATTTAAGTGTTAAATAAGCTTTCTATATTCTATCATATATACCAACCAGCCCAATTGATGTTTGGATTCCTTTAAAGTGGTAAGAAAGCTATAAAGATTAGAAGGAAGATAAGGTGTCTCTGAATGAGGAATCATCTGTTCAATGTAATATTTATCATATAACTTGTGTTTCCTTTCATATTATTTTGTAAGTGCTGACTTTTATTAAAGAACTTTGAAATGCTAGCAAATACTTTTTCTTTTTCCTCCTTTTCTAGCTCTTTTTGGCCTTTTTGTTGTGTTGGTTGAGAGAATATGAGAATCTCTATTAACCCTGGCCTTGGAAAACAGCATGTTTGCTTTCACAAATCTTCAGAAAAGCTTGCAAAGTGGTCTTCAAAATATATAATAAAACGTACACTGAACCACCCCCTGATTCCCCACATGTGGGAAGGAAAATCAGTTTTATTCCTCAACAAGTCTATAAGAATATACCATTTTCTCAGAACATTTTACAATGAAAATTCTGCTGGCATAAGAGGAGATGAAAGCTGAAAAGTATAATATGATTAAAGGACTTGTGGACTATGCATGACATGGATCAGTGTGCATGCAATAATCACGTTAAAAGAATACAAGGAGATAAAAAAATAACTCATCTTTCTCATATTTGATTAATATTTAAGTTAAATATATATTTTTAATAGTCTTTCATCTTAATCACGTTATTTCTTTCGTCTCTACGATCTTACTTAATCAACTTTACTTCACACTTAATTAGTTAACTGCGTATAATCAGCCAATTTATTCACAGAATATACATGTATTTCTTTCTTTTTACATTTTATAGATATACATATTTCTCTTTTATCATATTTTATAATTGATTGTATGATTATTTATGTATTATAGTTGTTTACCAAATATTTTTCTTGTTTAAAATTTCTAATAAGTAATTGTTGTTTTGAAGAACATGATGTTGAGTAATCATTTTAAAAATAATTATGTGTATGTTTAATTGTATATTCATGATCCACGTTTAATTTTAAATCACATTAAAATTGATGAAAAATAACTATCTCTTGTTTCTATGGTCCATATTCAAATTGGACAAAAGGTAACCCAAACAAGATAATAAAAAATTAGAATTTCTTTAAACATTTAATTTTTTTAATGATTAAGATTTCTTAACTTTATTAAAATAAATAATTCACTTTATAAAAGTTAAATTGGAAATAAAGAATGAAAATAAGCACAGATAATATTAATTTTATATGAGACAAATCTTTAGTTTGTATAGCACAACATGCATTCATTTGTCGATGAGCGAATGACTAAGGGACCCAGCAGCCGCAGTCGGCACCATAACATGTCATTGTGAAACAAGATAATTACCACTTTATGTTAAAATTATATTATTCCTTATTTTGAAAGATTAATTAATTAAATTGTTATAGAATTTTTTATTAGTATTATTATCATTATTTTACAAAAGTTAAAAAAAACCAAGCATGTATGTATTTTATTGTGTGCTTATACTACGTGTTTTATCCTTATATTCCTTTCCTTTTTTTTCTCAAGAGATTACATAATATATTAGTGTCCTTTCTTTTTCAAGATATTATATAATGAATGATTTGTATTCCTTCATAATTCAAAATGACAAATTATTGTAGAATATACTTAAAGGACATAATTCAATTTCATTAAAATAAAATATTTGATCAAGTGAAGATCGTTTCATTTATAAGTATAATAAATTTAAGATATTTAAGATAATGTTTAGTTTAAGTGTTTTTTGTTTTTGGTTTCCATTGAAAATAGAAAAGAGATGTAAAAACTGTTTTTGGTTGAATCTTTTAAAAATATTTTCATAAAATAATTATAAAATTGAATGAAAATAAAGAAATATTAAAACTATCATCAAAAAATAAAATTAAAAATAAAAATAAAAAATAATTTCTCAGATTAAACACTATTAAAAAATAATTTTACTTCACAATTAATTATAATACGCAGCCAACCAGCCAACTCACTCATAAAATATTTACGTATTTCTCTCTTTTTTGTTTTTTGTCTGTGTATTACAGTTGTCTATCAAATATTTTTTATCTAAAAATTATAGTAAAATTAATTATTAGCATGAATATAGTTATTTGATAGTAAAAAAACGTTAATAGAGAAAAACATTGTATCAAGAATGTGAGTCGACATAGTTCAAAGTAAAAGATCTATAACCATGTGTTTAGATAAACCTTTGATATGATATAATTTGTGTTCAGTAGCTGTCTAGTGCTAGGCATGTGAACATAATATTTCTTGACTCAAATGTATCCAAAAAAAGGAAAGAGAAAAACCCAATGAGAAACGTGATTGTGAAGGTATTACATTGCACTCACCAAGTCTTTAATCAATTAATTATAGAAAGATGAATGAACCTCATCACCCTCCTCAATCCTCATGTGATGCCATCCTACCATTCTCACTTTGCTAAGTGACAAATCCTCATTATATAATATATACATATCACACTATTTCAAACTTTAAAAGCACTTTATTGACTATGATTATTGATTCACATGTGAATTTACAATCATGTCCCCACTTTTAATTTCCTTGTTGGTGTGTCGTAATCACACATCCACTGCATTTTTTGCTATGCCCTATTAGAACAAACACTCCACCTTTTTCTCTTCTTATATCCAAATTTTACGGGAAAGCATGGTTTGGGTAAAAGAGATTGTGACTTGTTGTACATATTTGTAATTTGCTATTTTTGTTTTATAAAGTTTCGTTTATTTAATGTTTATTAGAATAAAACATGGGTTTTCTAATATCAAAAGTCATTTGAAAATCTCCAAATCAAGACTCACTTTGATTCCAACCGAAACCGTTGCTACGCCAAAAATCTCTATTTCATTATCTTGTAGACTGTAAATATGCAACCACGTGAATGACGACTTTTTTTTATTTTTTTTTTCTTTATGCAAATGGTGACCTATGTTGGATGGGGATACTTCCGTTTGGATTTAGATTCTTTAACAAAGTATGTGTATAATTTAATGAAATTGAAATAAAAGTACACCTTATATATAATCATAAATCAGATTTATATAACTTAGAAGATTTTTATTATTAAATTCAACAAATCCATTATACACAATAAGTTGTAAAACAACTTGGAGGATTCAAATATTGCAATGACACATCATGACATATTTTATCAAACATTTGAGATAGTCACTCGAGATAGGACACGTAGTTGTGCAGTTATATATTATTGTCATTATACCTTACTGTGACATTAATACGGTCAAAATAAATGATTGACGTAAGGTTAATATTAGGTTATATCTACTCGGTTAAAGTGACGAAGACATGACGTTATTATACGTTGTTAGAAATATGTAATTTGATTTTAGTTAATACATAATTTAGTCTCACATCGTATAAACGATGAGAGATCGTCTCTATATAAACAATTATGTAAAGCTTCTAAGGGTGAACCAACAAATGCAATAGATATATTGTGTACCCGTGCCCGTGGACGTAGACAATTTGTCGAACCACATTAATATCTTAAGTTCCCTTGTATTCTTCTGCTGCTTTGTTTTTAACAATTGGTATTAGAGTCAATATCTTAGTATGCTATGTGGTCGCGGCTTTATCTGATCTTTCACATTAAAAAAAATTTAGTTTATCCTCAGGGTAGAGAAGCAGTGAGAGCGCTTTCCATGGGAGCTTTCCTAAGGGAGCAACAAGAACAATGACACAGTTGGAAGAAATGTGTGAAGTCTTCCCCGAGTTACACAACAAGTGGTGGGAGCAACAAGAACAATGACACAGTTGGAAGAAATGTGTGAAGTCTTCCCCGAGTTACACAACAAGTGGTAGACCATCATTGACAATAGGGATCTTCCCCGGGTTACACAACAAGAAGTGGTAGACCATCATTGACAATAGGGAAAGATGTTTAATAACATCAGAAGAAATGAATAAAAGAAATAGTGGGAATTTGGGAGTTTTGCAGAAGGACGGGGTAAAAGACCCGTCAGTGGACATGCCAGAAGACCCGCCATTGGACAGGACAGAAGATCCGCCAGTAGAGTGGACAAGAGAATAATTGATTATGAAAACATTACATGTAAATCAAACTTCAGGTGAGAGATTATTAGAAATATGTAATTTGATTTTAGTCAATACATAATTTAGTCCCATATTGTATAAACGATGAGAGAGATTGCTCTTATATCTTTATATAAACAACTCCATGTGAAATTTCTAAGAATACACCAACAAATACAATAAATATATTATATATTCATAGACGTAAACAATTTACCGAACCATGTTAATATATTAAATTCTCCTTCTCTCTTTTCCTTTAATTTTAACAACATACGTCATCCTTTCTAAATTATATATATTTTTATAAAGAATTTCTAACTCATATTATTGCTTAAATCTTCATACATACATTACCTTGAGTGTCGGCCTGCAGATATATTTTCCATTACGGAGAGGTTGTTTTTGCCATGTGTATTATAACACTTCCTAATTAAATTCAAAGCAACGTTTCCTATGACGGATTACATTCTCGCCGGATTCATAAGAACACAACTTATTATAATTTTTGATAAACTTTTTTAAATTTAAAGACATTTGTGATAATATAATTTTAAAATAGTCATCTGAATATAAATTAAGTTTTACATAATTTGTAAAATAAAACGCACCATGTAAATTTTACTGATCGATCAATCGAAATACTAAATTTAATAAGTTTGATAATAAAATTCTCATAAATCTATACGATGCCGACATAAAACAAAAAAACACAATTGAGGGCATAATGGTAAATTGCGATCCAGCCTGCATTGGAGGTGTTATGAATAGCAGTGCATCATCACTAACTGCACTCTCTGTCTTAAGCTTTACTCAAGTTAACGACAACAAATGTAATGTAATGCAACGTCGGTATCTCTTGTCTTGTTTCTTTACCCTCCAACTTCAAATCAAACACTAACACACCACCCTCTTTCTCTTGTGTCAAGTGTCTCACTTTGTTCACATCTTGTTGTGTTAAGGATCAGCATTCTCATGTTGGAGCCAAGATTATTCAGTGGTGTACTTGTCCTGTGTCTTGTTTGTTGGGGTTTGGTTCCAATGGTGGAATCAGCCATAGGCTTCAACTGGGGCACCATATCTTCCCACAGATTGAAGCCTTCCACAGTGGTTGATCTGCTCAGACAGAACAAGATCTCAAAAGTTAAGCTTTTTGAGGCTGACTCTGATGTGTTAAAGGCTCTTATGGGAAGTGGCATTCAGGTTATGGTGGGGATACCTAATGAGATGTTGTCCCTCTTGAGTTCTTCCACTTCTGCTTCTGATTTGTGGGTTAGACAGAATGTTTCTGCTTATGTGGTGGGGAAAGGGGGTGCTGATATCAGGTTACTCTCTCTCTCTTTCTCTCTTTCTTTCTCTCTCTTCAACTTCCTGTTTCAAAATCTCAACTTGCTTGTTATTTTTTACCTAGAGAAGTGAATGAATGAGATTTGGTTTCAAGTGGTGATTTTTTAAATGGATTAACCCAATATTTATTTTGATAAAGAAATACTAATAAGGAATGTTTTTCCATTTAGTATTATATGTTGCAAAGAAATAGTTGCTGTATTTGGTATCAACTCCTTACTTTATAATATTTGGTCATTTTTATTTTATTTTATAGTTAGTCTTGTTCAAAGAAGAATTTGATTAAAATATATTGATAGTGTATATATACCACTGAGCATATGGGTCAAGTGTTGTTTCAGCTTTACTTGTAGTTTTTAGTTAGAGTGTTAAATGCATAACTGTGTTGGATACTAGGAGAAAGAGTTTTGCTGCCCATAAAAATATGCAGGATTGTCTACTCCCGTAAAGGATGCCTGTTATCATCTAACCATGAATTTTCTTGATAAGATAGTAGATTTTTGTGATGATTGTTTCAAAAGTCATTTCTACGGTGAAGTTTAATCAGTTGATGCGATCAGAGTATCGAAATTAAACTATTAAAATAAAGGTTTTTTGTGTCTTTTCAAGGGTGGTGCCACTGCCTTCACTGGAATATCTTGTCCCACTGCTTCCATGCAAATACTAGTCTTTGAAGTTTTATACCTTGTATTACAGGTATGTTGCGGTTGGAAATGAGCCCTTCCTTTCAAGTTATAGTGGTCAATTTCAGAACTTGGTCATGCCTGCAATACTCAATATACAACAGTCTTTAGTCAAAGCAAATCTTGCTGGTTATGTTAAACTAGTTGTCCCTTGCAATGCAGATGCCTACCAGTCCTCAGGACTTCCTTCGCAAGGGTCATTCCGGCCCGAACTGACCCAAATTATTACTCAACTGGTTCAGTTCCTCAACTCAAATGGTTCTCCATTTGTTGTTAATATCTACCCCTTTCTTAGTCTTTATGGCAACGCAGATTTCCCCCAAGAGTATGCGTTCTTCGAGGGAACAACTCATCCTGTCCAAGATGGGTCCAATGTTTACACCAATGCTTTTGATGGAAACTATGACACACTAGTTGCAGCCCTCACTAAACTTGGATATGGTCAGATGCCTATAGTTATTGGAGAAATTGGTTGGCCCTCAGATGGAGCCATTGGAGCAAATGTCACTGCTGCAAAGGTTTTCAATCAGGGCCTTATCAATCACATTGCAAGTAACAAAGGGACCCCTATGAGGCCAAATACTCCACCTATGGATGTTTATCTTTTTAGTCTTTTCGACGAAGGAGCTAAGAGCACACTTCCGGGAAACTTTGAAAGACACTGGGGAATATTCTCTTTTGATGGACAGGCTAAGTATCCATTAAACCTTTTACTTGGAAACAAGGAGTTGAAAAATGCAAGGAATGTTGAGTATCTTCCATCTAGATGGTGTGTGGCAAACCCCTCTGGCGATTTGACCAATGTCGTAAACCATATGAGACTAGCTTGTAGTGTTGCTGACTGCACAACACTTAACTATGGGGGCTCATGTAATGAAATTGGTGAGAAGGGTAATATATCATATGCTTTCAACAGTTACTATCAGCTACAAATGCAAGACTCGCGAAGCTGCGATTTTGATGGGCTTGGTATTGTTACATTCCGAGACCCTTCAATTGGTGATTGTCGTTTTCTTGTAGGGGTTACAGATAAAGGCTCAGATTCATCTGTATCTCAAACAACATATCAGTGGTGGATTCTACTGTTACTTCTGATTTTACATGGAACTTTTTTGCCTTCAATGTGACTTAGGTTTCATAAGTGGGTTTTTCATGGTCCCCTCTTCTGAGACTGTTAGAACTAGAATAGTTGATATACTATTTAGCCTAAGAAATATTCAAAAGATTCATGGCTTGTAGCACAGCATATGGTTAAGTTATTGTATCATATCAGAGACGGTATAAACACTATCATTGTGTATTGAATATTACCCATATTTATTTATAATTTGTTCTGGTGATGCTTATTTAATTAACTGGATGAATCAGAATATAATTTTCTGGATACATTTTGCATTTCTACCAGAAACACTGAATTCATATCTTATTTGGATAGTGTTTATCTATCCATAATTTTAAGTATTTTGAGTTTATAGAATACTTTAATTCAATATAGGGATGTTTTGAAAATCTAATATTGGAGGAAAACTTGAGGGTGTGAAGTTTCACGTTGTATAGAGCCGGGACCTGTTGCATGAATATAAGTTAGGAGTAAACCTCACCTTATAAGTCGGTTTTATAGGGTTGAAGTAGGTCTGAAAAATTCACTTTTTTGACAGGATGGACAAGTTTTTACTATTTTTTTACTTAACACATTTTAGAGACACATATCTTATTGCAGTTTAAAGGAAGAAGCAGTGTACTAGTGTTTTATGTCACCGACATTTTACTAACGCTGAAACAAAGTACGTGTGAAGAACTTATCTGCAGATGACTTCTGAATTGAAATTTCTTGGGGATAGTCACATTCAAAGAGAAACTTTGATTACATTAACTTCTATATCAATAACACTCCAAGCATCTCATAGGGTACGTATTCAAATTTTCGGATTTCTGAATTTATTTAGCATTACATTATTTATGCGTCTGTGTGGTGAAGAGAAACATATAGTACTGTAGAACTTATAGGAAATCTACTCCATCCTTGTGATATGCTTAAGTTCAGCAACATCCATCATCACAACATACTTTCCCACATCGGATCATTGGCTTCCATATGAACCAGCAGCACCTACAACCTTCACAGGAAAATGTCATAACAGTTGCTTTTAGCTTATTTGAATATTGGGTGGGATTACATGTTGGTTATAAGAAGAGGATACAATTCATGTAGCAACAGTGTAACATTTTTTTTACATTATCATTCAATCATAAGTGTACATCTATACATTTATTCTAAAAGTCATATTTACTGTTATTTTAATTGGTCATAGTACTAGTGTATGAAAATTAAACTAATATAAGAATGAGTGAAAACGCTTAAGTTTATATTGACTTTACCTTGAGGATAATAAACCATATTCTTAGAAGTTGGGGTTTGAACCTTTGTGTTGTCTTCATTAGCAGTAACGGCTATGAATGCCCAGAGTAAGAGCCATGAAACAGCAATGATCAAAGTTGTTTTTCTCACCATCTTTCTACCCTGCATACTTACTCCACTCTCTTAGCAAACCTATTTATAACAAGTTCATTTTGGACAGTACTAGTAACAAAATGCGGTGGATTCTACAACTTGTCTCTTGATATTTGACTAGTGATGCATATCTCTTACCTGAATAATGGGCACTATTTGTCTGTTACATACTAGCCTCATCTTTTAAGCTCACCAAGTTTGACTATCCCCGTTTTTCAAATTTTCAATACTACTTGCTAGCTCAAAACCTTCAGTTCTGATTCATATTGTGTATTTGTATGACTTATCCAGTGTATTGACATAGTTAGTATAATGAGAAAATATCTGCTTTCTTCCACGATCAAGCAATGCTTTTGGTGCTCTGGCACATTAATTTTGCATACACTAAAGGCTTGTATATTTCACAGTGAATCAATTTGAAAAAAATTCTTAATAAGTATAAAAAATGAATCAAAGAATTAAAATGAAGGAAAATTGTCCTTTGTTTTTCTTTTTGACATGTGTTATTGTAAGTTAGAATTAACTTATACACTTTAATTTTTCATGTTCTCATCTAACTTTCCAAAGTTGAAGTGTATATATAAGTTGATTTTAACTTTTACAACAGATATGATTCATTTTGCATTGTTAATTCTTTTTGTATTGAGAAATTTATATACACTGACTCCATATTTAGAATTAAATGCAACCATGTCATTACAAAATCAAATGCATTTCATTCTCTACTGTTTCTATGATTGTTCTCCATCGAAACGTTTGCGTCAAAAGAACCCAAGTGGTATGATTGTGGAAATTGTGTTATAGGAAAAGGATAAGTTTGATATGAACAACACACACAACCTCTGGCATGGCAGCTAATGAACTTGTAACTCAGCTCTCAGTCTCACACCGACCTTAATGTTTTAGATTGGCCTATGTAGGACAGGGCACATGATCATTTCAAGAAAAAAAAAAAAAAAAAAACAGCATCTCAAAATTTCTTTACTTTTCTAGGAGTCTTGGATTGAATTTTAGAGATTAATAAAGTTGGCGTAGAAATGTTTGGTAGACAACTCTAATATGCAATTAACCAGCCGACTACCTATAAAATGTAAAAAAAAAGAGAAAAATTAATAAAAGAAATATGTATAATTTTTTTTGAGTTAATTAACTGTTGTGTATTGAAATTATCTACCAAACATTTATAAAGACCTTTAGATTGATGAAGAGAAATGAGATAAAAATAATAAAATAAAATAGATAAGAACATAATGGAATAAAAGTCACATCCTATTTTTTAATATATTATGATGAAATGGAATAAATTTCTCATTCATCTGAAATTAAGAAGAAGAAAAAGGAAATAATACTATAAGTTGAAATAAGTTTCACTCGTTTCAATTGATTTTATTCTCATTTTATCAATCCAAACAATTGAACACAGAAATAACAACAACCCTTTCTTTTCAACACTTTTTAATTTTGAAGAGTTTTATTTTTCATTTCATAAGTTTCATTCCTGATTTAGTAATTTTCAATAAATTTTAATTAATAATAGAATGCGTATTAAAAATAAAATATCAAAGAGTGTTGCTAGCACTGCTGATAACTGATAAAATATAAAATCACAATATTCCATTTCCCTCCATTCAATAAGTTTCACTAGTCCAAACAAAAATATTTTTCTTATCTGGGTTCATAAGTTAAATAAAAGAGACTACACCATCAGCAATGAAGTTGAGCACAAGTTTGTAACAAAGAACTAAATCCAAAAACAACCCCTTGGAAAATAACAGACTAAGCTCCATCCATCCACATACAGAAGATCACCATCTCCACAGAAAGATGCAAATCCAACATTGGCATTATGTTACCTGTTTTGTTACATTAAAGTTTTGGAGGAAGAAAAAGAGTTTTTTTTTTTTTTTTATAATAACTTTGATCTTCCAAATAAACCCTACACTTAGCTTAGAATCTCTCTCAGTTATTACAAATGTTAGATGTTTGGACCTTGAACTTGTAAGTACTAGCTTCCCCAATCTGGAAAGATGCATCAGATAATTTTCCATGTGCCCTCTTGTTGTCATAACCAGGATAGTCACCCTTGATGAATGGAACAACTTGGTGCAAGACCAATCCTCTCTTTTCTGCCTTCTTTACCAGATCCCATTTGTTGTATGGATCACCCTCTTTGTGTGTTACATGAATCTCCCCTCCCTCTTTCTTTAATAGAGCTTTGGCATTTGCTAAAAAACCCTTCAGCAACCTTTTGTTCAACCTGCAGTAGCCATGCACTGGCTCAATAGGTGAAGAGCAAATTCTACTTCAAACAAACTAAAACGTTTGCATGTCTCCATATCCAGACAAGAATGCATGCATCTCTAAATTCTCTGTTGTCATCTTAAATGTATCAAAATCAAGCATAACTTCTAGATGACCAAGGTAAAGAATCAGTTCCAAAACCCAAAATTCACTGTTGAAAGGAAAAGCCAATGGTTCACCTGGTTGAGTAGGTCTAAACTATGCAGGTACAATATAGAGGATAAAGTGGATATGAATTTCAACAAAAGCTAATGTCCAAAGTGAAAACAAGTAACTTTTCATCATATATATTTTGTTCAAACAAACAAGTGTAAAACAACTTTTATTTCAAGTTCTCCACCTTTCAATTGCTACCTACAAAATTGTCCCATAATTTAGGAAGTAGAAGATTCAGATAATCAAATTATACAGTGCAAGGAATGTCAAATTGTTGTAAAAGTAGAAAGGTGTTTCAAGTTCCAAGTCCTAGGTAATAAGACACTATGCTCTGATAAACTTTTGTTTCTTTTAGTAGTAATAATACCATGATAATCAAAACCATGATGCTTACAGTCAAAGAATAAATTTGTAGATGAATAAACCCAATTATTTGGAATCCATAACTACCTCATTCAAGCCTTCAAGTAGAAGAAATGATGATCAACAAAGTATAAAAAGTGAAAAAGAAAAGGTAAAGAAAATTTAACTGAAAAATAAATAAAAACAAAATGATTGAGGAAGGAAACATAACTGGATCTGGCAGTAGCTGTTCTCTGGATATAGAAAACCAACATGAGGGAAATTATAGACAATGCGATCAAACCTCTGAGTCTTGAGAAAAAAATGCTGACACATTTCCTTAGCATCAACACCGTGAAGTACAAGGCAACCTCTTTCTTCAAGTTCCATCACATTGCTAAGTCCATTACTGTACTTCTTCCCAACGTTATCTGCCAAAACAAAAACACTATCAAAAGGGTATGATGGAAAAGAGTTAAAGTTTGAATTTTTGGAGTTCCAAGGGAGAAAAGAGAGGAAAAAAGAGAAACTTGAATTGATGGGGCTGACCGTGGGAATCAAGAGAAGTGGCAACGAGGGTTTGGGCAGAACCAAAAGCTCTAGCCAAACTAAGAGAGAATGAAAAGTCACCCTCTCCAACAAGGAGTATTCTATGCTTTGATGAGTAATGTTTTTTCCATTTCTCTTGATACTCTAAGTTGAGGTTTTCATCAAGTTCATCATCATCATCATCATCATCATCATCTTCTTCTTCTTCATCATATGTGTCAAGTTCATCATCATTAACATATCTTGAAGTCATTTTCATGAATAGTGGCAATGGTGGGGAGTGTAGTTTTGGGAAGTCTAAAGGACTTGTTACACTGCCAACACCATTCACCAATAATTGGTGACTTTGTCGAAACAAGACAAATTCCATGTTTTTAAGGATCATTGTATTTTTTTTTAAACCAATGTTTAATAATCTCACCAATGTTTTCTTTAAATAATTTTTTTTACTCATATTTTACTTACTATCTAATATGATTTCGTGAATTGTGTTCTTTCAATTAAATTTCTGTCAAACTATTTATTTTTAAAGTTACACAATCTTATTACTTTTTATCTAAAAAAATCTTGCAAAATTTAGTCCTAAAAATTTGGAGACCTTAATAATTATTTGATAGAGACAGTATTAGTTTAATGATTTTTTTTTTAAAAAAAAACCTACGGGGTCATGTTAATTTAAAACCAAAATGTTAAAAAAATTAAAAATAAAATAAAAATTCACAGAGATTGTTAAAGTTTAAAAGTAAAAGAATACAATTAAGTCAAACTAAAAACAATTATACAAAAATGTTAATCAGAGACAAATTATCCTTTTGGAATTTTGAAAAAATGTAATTTTATTTTGTGAATAATAAGTCTATAACTTGAATTAAGGCGTTAATGATTGGAGCAAGATTAGTGAAGTCCCTCAAACAAAGTTACCGTTTGATGATTAAATAGCTCTAATAATGGCCTCCTACCTTGTCGTTTTAGTTTTTATCATTCACTATTCAAAATTAAAAAATTTGATAGACCCCACTTTTAATACAATGAACTCAAGTAAATTATTTTGATTCCCGCAGGATATCCATAAATATTTTTTAAAAAAATTAAATAATAAAATTATTTATGAATTTAGATAAAATAGATATAGTAAGTATCATATAACTCCATATATTTGTCATTTTCTCTTATAATATAAATATATAATATTTTCTATATTTGTAAAAATCAAAAGTTATCAAATTATATAAATTCAAATAAAATCATGTTCCAAAACATCTATATATAAAAAATATTAAATAATTTTTATTAGTGAATAATAGATACCAACAAACATGAATAGTGTATTATCAAACCAAGGATGCAAATAATCCAATCGACCTTGAATGTTATAAAATATTATATTTATATTTAAAATAAATAGACTTTAAAAATAAATCTTTATATAAAGGCTTAAAGCAACAGGCTTGACCACAAGAAGACTTCACTTTTTAAGTATTCTAGGCCAGATTAAAATAAATATAATTATTTTTAAATATAAATAAGACTCAAACCTACAAAATAAAAAACATGTGTAACCTATTAAACATTTAATCTCACCCCTCCTAATCATTTCCTCATCTACGTAAGAGTAATAAAAAATTCAATTATATTGTCTACAAATACCCATTATATATCTATTATATCCACCCCATTTACAAACTGAGTAATAAAAAATTCGATTATAATATCTACAAATACCCATTTATTATCTATCGGCCAATATTAAAAAATCCCTGGTACATACTTAGCCTAGTACCATATTCTTAATCATTTATGAAAATTTCTTCAGCGCATACTATTCTCTATAGCCGTAGACTAGGGGAATGGATAATATAATATATCCAAGTTTTGCTGATACCATATATAATATAAGGATCATGGATATGGTAAAATTCATTCAATTGTCATCCACATTTCTATATTAGACCTCTCTGTACAGCCAAGTAGGATATGGCTAGAATCTAAAAACGGATATAACAAATGTATTAAAGTTTTGCATTACTGTCTATGTAAGTTTGAAAACTGTTTCACATGCGCTACATGTCTCCTACAAGCCAAACCTGCACTCTGAATACATGAAAAAGCATGTGACAAATAAAAACACTAAACCAGAAACAAAAGGAAGGAACTGCATCAAAGCATAGAACAAGAAAACTCACCCAAGAGCTCTTTCATGAGGCTTTATGGTTGTTTATACTTAGAAAGCTTGCTCAATGAATCCTTAAGAACTTGTCTGTCAATGCTTCTCTTGTCCTGAAATAGATACGCACACCATGAGATGGAATTTTGATTCATACCTAGGTCACATAAATAGTCAGAGAACTAGTTGGAGAATTCTATCTTCAATGGGCTTATGTTCCGAAATATTTTGGTATATGCTAAACTAGAATTCCTACATATATTATGTTAAAATAACACCGAAGTATCCAAAATTGAAATAGTGCCTACCCTAATCAAACATTTTTGGCCTAAAATTAAATCAATATTGCTACTGCGGTTACTTATCCAATGAAGAGATCCTTATCTCAAGAAACACTTGCTCCAGAATAGTGAAAGAATCTTGTTACATAATAAAGAAAACAACCTTAACTGCCTTTCATTCATGATTTAAATGAAAGGTACAAAAATGTTCTGACATACCTTCAATGATGGGAAAAGAGCAAAAAGTTCATCAATAGTATCTGGGCACACATTAGCAATCACACATATCTGCAGTGGGTGATGATGTCAAGAATGCTACAGAAGTACATAACGAGAACTAAGAAGTAAGAACAAAGGAAATGATAATAAGATCAATACCTCACTATCAGTGAGACCATAATTTGAAAGAGGTCTTGTATTTGAGTCAAGAGACGAACATTATGGAGAAAAAGAGAGAAGAGTAATATTACATAACAGTAATGTCATCTGTCCATGTGAACAAAGTCAAAAGCCAAACACAGACAATATCAAACAGTCATAACAGAAACAACACACCAACCAGACCAAAAGAAATTAAGGATACTCAAGAGTGCGTCTAACAGACTGTGGATGTATAAACTTGCTATTGCCTTTGGCATACTGCAGTCCCTTGTCAAATGTTCTGCAACAGGAAAATAAAGGTTCAGATCACTATAATAAATCTTATACTCTAATGATAAGCCTTCAAATAACCCATGCATGTTTTTGAATAAAAAAGAAGCTCAGCGTCCCTCACATAGGCATTTTGATACTTGAATCTCTAGATAACACGATCATCTGCTCTTGAATTCCTTGTAAAACTTCCACAGCCTCACAGTCCATCAGGCATTTGATGTTTTCTGGAAGTTCTGCATATACCCAAAGAGAATTATTACTCTCCATATTAATAAGAAGAAAAGTAGGGCTGCATGTAATGCAAAATTAAGTTGATATGGTAACTTAACCTAAATGGCTAAATCACAATGTAAATCAACATACAAGTACGAATTAATAATATACCATTTACAAAAATTAACAGAAAAAACACAAGATAGTGAAGGCAAGCACTAACTTTGACCAACGCTGTAATCTTCTGAAAATGGGTCTTTTGACTTAGAACTCTTTCCACTTCCACCATTTGCAACCTTGTCTCCCTTGCCCCCTTTAATAAAATCACCATGAATAAAAATAGTCCAGTAAAAGGGAACATGACTAAGAAAGCAAGAAAATAATGAGTAATCAATTTAAAGATTGTAATGAAAATGTGCTCAAATTGCAATGTGTTATGATCACAAGAGATTTAGGGAAGAAGAGAATTTTATTGAAATAAATGAGGAATGTAAAGTGCGTTCCGGAGCTAAGCTCCTCAGAGAATTGATCCCTGCCTAACTGAAATGTAACCAACTGAAAAAATATGCCTCCCTAAGTGACTCTCTCCATGGTTATTAATAGTGCCCAATACAAGAGAAAAGAGAGGCTCATAACTAACTCCTAACATTTCTCTTCCTTCTAGAATAAACCAACCAAGGCTTAGCCTTGCCTGAGTCATTTTGTACAACAGCAGCAGAATCTTGATCCTGAATCCTAACACAATGTCACACAAACGAATGAAGACAACAAGAAATTCAGGAATTACACTCACCTTTCCCACCAGATTTTAGTGAAGTGTGCGAACTACTTGTTCCAGATTCAAATGGACCTATAATAGGCAGCCAAGCAATAATTCCAGTAAGGTAAAACATGATCAGTAGCTTAAGTGGCAAATGCATCACAAAGAAGCTCTTATACTTGCATACTCCACTGAGAAGCAGTACAAAGATAATAAAATGTGAACCTAACCTTCACTAGAAAACTGAACCCTCCTTCCCTTTGCTGATGATTTGGTTGCACTGTCATCTTTCCCTTTTGGGAATCCTGTCAAGAAAATAAAATAAAAAGAACAGGCAGGTGCTCAAATCACAAACAGATTCAAAATATTGCCATCCCCATGTGCTACTGATTAATGGAGGCAAAATGAACACACATTTAAGTTATCTGAACTTAATCCCATATCACTCACCAATAATTAAAACAAACAGTTAAATTTAGGGATCCTTTAGTTTGAAAAAACATTTGTTTTTCACAAGTTTGTATAAGAAAAAGATAAATGCTAGCAACAAATTTTTTCCTATTGGTCGAAATTTATTGAAAACCACCAAATTTTACAAGCCTCACACAGTGTATTGAATGGCAGTGCCACGACTGCCATGGTGGAATGGCACAAGTTTTCACAAATCACCATAACCAATTTGTGAAGGGAGGCCCGCTATGGCAGCACCATAAGCCGCAATGGCATGTTTATTTGACAGAATTCCACCATTTTCCTTTGTCCGCCATCAATAACACTGGTCTCACATCTATTTTAATGACCGTCTCCCCATGATTTTGTAGTTTCCAATATATTTCAATCAATATAGAGTGTAAACAAAAGAGTAATAGATAATCTGTTGCTAGCACTCCTTTAAGAAAATACTTTAACTGTTGTTCACAAAATTATAGAAATAGTGAAAACAACATTTCATCATTCCCTGTTTTCATTTTTCTATTTTCACTATTTCCGATACAACCTTGTGAACACAAACTAAATGAAAACAACATAACAGTTGTGTAACTAAGAAATATTAACAGAAAAAGTTCTCTTCAAACCAGATGAACCAGCTATGAAGGAAACGGGGTAGGAGATAAATACATTCCAACAAAAAAATCAGGTGCACAATCCCATCATATCTAACAACAGAGTAAACCCTAGAAATTCCAAAGAGACTACAAGTATCAAAAACAATCCCATAGGTCAAAATTCAAAAGACTCGAAACCCAAACCAGTATATTTGTGCATGTTAACCCAATAGACCATTCTAACAGAAAATCAAAACCCCAAAAAGAGAAAACCAAACACCCAAAAGCAAAAACCAGCAAAAAATCAAAACTATATAAGCAGGGCAAAGCAGAAAAAAAAAAAAAAACGAGTGAAAGTTGAATCCATTACATACCCCCTTTGCTTAACAGGGAACCGCCCTTTCCTCCCTTCTCCGACATCGCTTAAACTCTCTTCACCCTACAAAATTTCAAGCAGAATACAATGCATGTTAAACGAAACAAAACGCAATGATCGCAAGGACTAGTATTGTTGGAGAAACTTTATCACATTTACATTTTGAAAAGAAACGATTTTTATAGCACGTGAGAGAGTTTGAGGAAGAAAGAAAACATGGGTTAATCACCAAAGTAAAGTTGAAAGAGACTTACAACAGAGAAAGAAACAGAGAAGCGGGAGAAGAAAGAGCTCTGAGGAAGAAGAAGAAGAAGAGTAAGAGAATGAGAAATGAATTACAACACAAGAATTTAGCTCCACGAATAAAGGGTATATTGGTCCTTTCATCCTTGGTTATTCTCTATTAATTAATTCCCTGTGATAATTTTTTTTGGGTTAATCCCTATTAAATTTTCTAGGATTTTGAAAAATTTAATGCCTAACAACTTTTTTAAAAAAATTACCTTTCATTTAATTTTTCTTCAATATTTTTAATATTTTACATGTAATAATTAAAATACTCATTTGACAGTGTTACGAATTTCTTTTTATGCAACCACGTTAACTCTGGTAAAAAATACTGATAAAAAATAAATAATGAATTAAGACTTGACAAAAAAAAATATTTTATTAGGGACTAATATTAAAAATTCTAAAAACTTCTAAACTTAATTAGCCCAATTTTTTAAGATTATTTTAATTTTTTTCCATGTTGCATTATTTATTTTATTTTATATATAGTTTTTTCTTATTTATTACTCCAACATATTGAATACATTCTTATACAATTTTTTTTACCAAAAAAATAATTTCTTTATTCGGTTATGGTATGTTATTTAATGAATAAAATATTATAGTATATTATTTTTCAGAAAATAATGTATACAATAATATATTAGTTTATGTACATTGTAAAGGATTTTGACAGTAAAATATATTAATTTAGTTTCCCCTTAAAACATTTCACTATTCTTGTTATATAATATATAATTACAAATAATAACCTTTATTAATCAGGACTTGTATAACCAATGTAAAACTGAATAAGAAACAAAAAAAAAAAAAAAAAAACTATTTTTATATAGATAATAAACGAACATAAAAAAAAAAAATCATAGACAACATAATTTTATACATTCCAGTAAAAATTATTCTAATAATTTGTAAGTGAAAAAATATTAACACAAATAATATCTAAATTTGACTAATGTTGAACTTTTCCTCTCTCTATAGAAAAGACTTTGAGCCAGACACAACCTTAAAAAATATTTTACATAATAAAGAGTTTTGTTAATCTAAATCAAATTTACAAATTTCTCTTAATTTTAGAAACTATATTTATTTATGTGCATGACAACTATACTTTTAACAATTTAATTTGACGGCTAACTCACTTTTAGAATATACTTATTCATTATTCGTAATTTTTATTGTCTTTATATTATAATTATTTATTAAATATTTTTCTTAGAGTTAAAATATCCAATCCACATCATAATTATCTACTAAATATTTTTCTTAGAGTCAAAATATCCAATCCACATCTTTTGCCAAAAAAGACTGGTTTTCGTTAAGTTGGTTTTAGCTTTTAATGCCCAAAAGCTGACACCAACCATATTTTGATGCAGAAATTCTCAACACTGCACCTAATGAAGAATATATTTCTATCCAAAACTCCTTGGTGCCGTTTCTAAAACACCAGTATATTCTATCATGTTCTGCTTTCATTCCTAATGAAGCAAAAAATAATAATTATCCATTTATTCAATGTACAAAACCTTATCTAACCAAAAAGGGAATGAAAAGATCTAATCAATGAAAATATAAATAGCCTATTTCCGATTTAACCACAAAATTCAACCACTCAAAGGGGTAACAAGAACATTCTCTCAGTCAAGACCAGAGAAACAGACAGATGTGTAGCTGCCTCAAGCATCTTCAACTTGTGAGTGAAATACAAAACTAGGAAATGCAGTCGTTATATCCCTGCAAAGAAACACAAGTCAAGAGATGTTAGATGCTGGACCTTGATAACAAATGCTAGTCAATGTACTAGTATAAACTTGCAAGATTGTGTTATTAGTAACAAGAAACTCACTTGAGATATTGAAGAGTCATATTTTTTAGAAGGGATGGATGATTCAAGACAAGGTTTCGCCATTCTTCCTTGTCAATCTTCCCATCATGTTTTGTATCAGCTTCCTCGAATGTCTGAATAGCTTAAGTATTGTTAGTGACAGCTTTATAGAAAAGATTATATTAGCACAAAAATGAAGTCACAAGCACAAAGATTGCTCTTACATCTTTAGACTATCAAAAAGGGTGAAAAAAGATGATAGATTTCATACACTAACAAAAAAGCCAAGCATAGAATGAAAAGCAAAAAAAGCCAAGCATAAATTTCATACACAATGAAGTTATCAGAAAAAGAAACACCTTGTCAATGATGCTTTCCACCACGTCATCTGCAAGATTCATGCCAGATTCAGCTAGAGTGGCCACCACCATTCGTTTTAGCTATACATAAAAAAACAATGACCATCAGTGCATACCAGATACATGCTGATAAGCATTTTGGAGCAAACAAACTCCAAGGATTGAAAATACATGAAGCTTTGGGCTTCAGAAAAATTGGTAAAAGTCACAGATGAGTCAAGTTATCAACAAATAATTCTTTCACACATTGATCCGTAACATAACCCTGAATATAGAACTTGCATGGTGAATGATCAAAACTCTATTTATTCATCATCATGTAAGAATAAATTAAAGTACCTCCTCTCTCTGAATAAATCCTTGTTTTTTGAGATCATACAATTGGAATGAAACTGCAAAAAGGGAAAGTTAGGAATCTCCAACAAGCATATAAGTTACTACCGGTAGTAACACATGCAGTAAGAGCAACAAATAACTATTATTCTATACATACAGTTTCCTTTCTAATCCTTAATAACTTTATTAGCTAGAAGATATATAAAATATCAATAAATATTAGTCACTCTTACACTCAATCTTATCATCAATTGATGCATTGGGATGAAAGACAGAGAGAGCAAGTGCAAACTCCTTGAAATCAAGTATGCCATGATGCTTTGTGTCAAACAAATCGAACACCTACAGAATTTAAATGATACAAAATCAAGAATAGAGCAAATACATCATATCAAATGTATATTTCAAGTAAGTAATTTCAAAGTAATTGGATCAGGAGATCACCCAATAACAACTGCCCAACTAATAAAACAGAAAAGGGGCAGATAAGGCCACATACATAGGCAATAAAGTAACATAGTGGAATTACGAAATAGGTCAACAAGCGGAGACAAGGTAAAAGAAGGTGTCATTAAAAATCAATTTTTCTCCAGCTATTGAAAATTTTAACCCGAAATATATTTTAGAAAGTAAAGCTTCAACATACCCTATCCGCAAATAAGCTCTCTTTCTTGGTTGTCTTGAATAAGGCAAACTGAAATTCATCCTGCCATGTAAAATAAGGCACTTATGATATAAGGATTGGGTAGAAATAATGTCATTGTTCAAAGAGGATGAAAAGATAAATATCATTGAAAAAATTGTAGAAGCACTGAGCATGAAATGGGATTACTGACCTTAGTAATTACTCCATTATCAACTACTGTACTACTGATCTTCTTGAATAGTTCATAGAGTGCTTCAATCTCACTTACACTAACTGCATTGAAAATAAAACAAGTTATGTTCCAAGTCGTGATAAGAGGCACAGTAACTGAAAAATGGTAAGGTTATGCAGATTCAATCCTACCTAAAACTAACAGTTTCCAGAGTCTTCAAACGCCATCAGAAGGCCTCCTATAACTATTTTTTTAACCAATTTTATCTCCACTTTTATTTACTGATTTAATCCTCTATACACCATTTAGAGTTAACAGCCAAAACTATATAACTAAAAAAAAATATTTTCTGTCAATGCCTTCTAAAAGATCATGAAAACCAAAAAAGAAAGATGCACAACTAGATTCAAGGATAAAAGATGAGATAAGAGAACAAATAGATGCAGGAAAATAATGATAATTTGGACAAAATCCAATTTATGCTAATTTGGAACTACTATTGACAAAGTTGAAGTAAGAATGAATCACTTGTGCTGCGAACTAAAGTTCCAAATATCATAAAATGGAAAGAAATAGGCAATAAAAACATACACACTGTTTCTCTTGCAAGTGCTTCTGGATTTTGTAAACCTCTAGGCGGCTTGACCAACTCAGCATCACAAAAGTTTATCACAGCAGTATACAACTGCTTTAATCCATCAAAGCACTGCACCATGGTTTTTTCCAGATATCAAAACACTCCATACCTGAAATTCCCCTCAAAAAAATAATATCAGTAAGCGTAAAGAAATAAAACTCTAACTATAGTACTTAATAAAGAAAACAAGTTAAACTTCTAAACTAAAATAACACAAGCACACATAAATGTTACAGAAACCAAGGGAATGAATAACTATATAAAAACTTATGATGAACAGTTCATACTTTCACATAGATTTTCTCAATCCAGGTTGTCTCTCTATTTGCTCATTGACAAGTGGTAAAAACAAAGACAGGAGAGGGAGAGAGGGAGGAAGAGAAGGAAAAGAGAACTCCAATTGATTAATTAAAACAGGGTATTAAATATGAAAAAATGGACTACCAAGTTGAACATACATCAGCCAATTCAAATAACAGGCCACACTCCTGAGAGATTTGTCGACATACACAGAATAATGAGGGCAAGCAAATAAAGTTATAAGAAGACATGTTTGGACGGCATTGAATTCATAAGGTAAGCATCATTAACAATTTTAATAACATTCATACAATTTTCAATTTTTGATCACATTCACCACCATTAACTTGAAATCCCATCCCAACGTTAAATAAGTTAGAAGAGTACTTACTACTAAATGAAAAAGGCACAATAAAAATTTCAAATTGCATTTCACTTTAACCACATCATAAAAAAGCTATTAGGTTACGTAAAAAATATTAGTGATCCAAATGGGAGAAGAGCATTGATATACCGAAGCTAAGTTTAAATAACATTTCAGAAAGCCTGAAATACCAGCAAAAACGAATAGAATCATCAATGTTCTAATTCACATTCCATTTCAGCAACCATTAAAGGAAGCCAACCGGCTACCTTCGTTATCACAGAAATTATTGAACTTAATGTGCACATATGCATACATTCAAATGATTCAATCCAGTACAAAAGGAAGAAAATATGCTAATACCATATATCGATAAATTGAAGCATGTACACATGCAGGCATAATATTCCCATGCACCAGACAGCTAGAACAAATTTATAGTTTCAACATCCACAAAATTATAACTCAACACATTGACTCATTGTCTTACTTGAGAATTCAACAAGTCAAGAAAACATTTTTATACCGGGACAACATGAACAGTAGGTAGTAGGAACGGGGCTAGCCTAAGAGTAAGGCCATTAAAGCTTAAGCCTTAGGGCCACCAATAAAAAACTATTCACCATTAGTTCTTATAAAGCAAAAAGACCATGTATGTTGACAAAAAGGCACAACATATAATTCTCTCATTTCAATTAAAAATTCTTTCTCAAAGACTTTGCTTTAGGTCACACTCATTGTTGGGAAGCAATTCTACAAACACCCTCTTTTTTTTCTTTTGAAAATCAAAATTATATAATTGAATTAAGATGGAAATGAACAGTGACCAAAAGAACTTACATCCAACGGAAAGAAAACCACAAACACACTCATAAGAGAAATAGTTTAAAAATCATTCCAGACCCACCAAAACAAATTCACCCTAATCCCCTTCAAACAAATATTCCACAACCACAACCATGAAAATCAGAAACATGTTCTTGAAGAAACACACACATGAACTCAATCTCTTAGTAAACTAGTCTAAAAACCAAGTTAGAGGTAACCATAATTATTGACCAAAACAAAAAATTACTTACAAAACCAGATACACGGAAAATCACAATTCAAACAACACAGCACAAAATTCAACTTTTTTCCTTTACATGCATCAACCAGGTCAAGAAAAACAGCAACTTTGTAACACTACACAACCCTGAACTGTGAGCCCTAATTGAGAAATTTCAAAATGGCACTTTTGAGAAGCATTTGAAAAAAAAAAAAAAAAAAAAAGTGGCACGAACCGTGCAAAATTAAATAGACTCATCTTCTTTGATTACTGAATAAACAACAACAAAGTTATGGCTTTCAAAACTAAATCCCCAAATTAATTAAATAATTGGCAAAAAAAAAAAAAAGCATCTTTGAAATGGTAGAGACGAAGTATTGCAGAACAGAGTCAAAATGGAGTATTGGGGTTTACCTTGCAGAGTAAACAGAGAAAGGAGAAGGAGTGGACATTTTTGTCTATGAAAATTACTTGAAACAAAGAGAGAAAAATTATTATTTCGTGTGTATTTATATTAGTTTTTTAGTTAAAAAATGTCAAAAACAAATTAAAAAATGTGATTTTTTAATTGCAAAATTTAAATGTCATTGAACAATAAAATATTATGGAGGAAAATTAACTTTGAAAAAAAAAGTGGGAGAATCATTGCTGAAAAAAGTAATAAATTATTATTTTATTTTTTCATGTGTGTGAGTTGGAAAATTTAAATTTAAAAAAAATGAAATAATCAAATAATTTCTAAAAATATAATATATTTATTATTTTAATCTTAAGATTTATTTATAATTGTTTATTCTTAAAATATATTATTTATTACTTATTAAATTTAATTGAAAAGATTAAAATTAAAAAAAATACATTTAAATTAACATATAATGAAAATTAAATAATAAAATATTTTTAAGAAATATTTTATTATTTTTTACGTTTTAGAAAACTAAATTATCTTATTGTTAAAAATTTTAAGGGATGAAAACAATAATTTATTGAAAAAAAAATGTTAGAGATAACTGTTTTATAATGAAATGACACGTGGCTATTTGACCGGTAGTTTCAGTTTTTGATGAGTTGTTGAACCAACGAATCATTTTTGTTACTAGCAATGATGATAATCATTTCAAAGAAACAAAAACAAACAAATGTTTTGAGTATTTTTCTTTCATATTCTGTTTTAAATAAATGTATTACTGACTTGTTTTGTGATGAATTTTAGATTCATGTTTGTGATAGAAATTTTTGTAAATTTTGTTTTAGATGGTGTTAAAATTATATAAAGTATTTATTTTGAATATATATTAATGACTTACTTCTTTGTAACAATTTATTTTGTGGCCATGTTCTCTTAATCACTTAAAAAATAAATATTAAATTAGAAATAAAATATTTAAAGCATTAAAATCTTGTTTGGATTCACATTTTCTATATTGTTTCACCACAAACATTAAATTATTCCAAATGTAATTAATAAATCACAAATGGGAAAGTAAAAATATATAATGTGTTAAATATGGTTTTAAATTAATTAATATTTCTGAATATAGTAAACTTGAAATATTATAAAACAATAACTTATTGGAAATATATGAATTATTAATTTTAAGAGAATAATGTTTTACTTTATTCGAGGGTGGTTGACATGGAATCATAGTTTGATACTGGTAATGATGACTTCATTCTAAAAAAATGAATGTCATTAGTATTTTTTTATATTCTGTTTTAAACTTACTAAGATGAAATTTTAATTCATATTTTTAAGTAGAAAATTGTATAAATTTTATTTTACATTGTGTTAAAAAGAAAGTATATGTGCTAAAATATATTATTGAGTTGCCTCTTGTAACAATTTTATTTTATGTTCATATTCTCTTAATTAGTTAACAATAAATATTAAATGAGAATGTATACATTCAATGCCTTAAAATCTTGTTTGGTTTCACAATTTCTTATTTGCATGAATATTAAATATTAAATTATACAAAAAATATAATAAATAACAAACCTGAATGTAAAAATATGTAATGTATTTTAATACATTATTTTTATCTTTATTTCTAAATTACATTTCAATGTTTAACATAAATTATCAATACTTAAAAATAACTTATATCATAATATAATTTACCTGTCAAAAATATAAAATATATTATATATGTTTTAAAAAATTTACTATTACAAACTTTTATTATAACACAATTTTTATGATTAAAATTTTTTATTTATCATAAAATTTAAACAAATAATTATTTTGTGGAATATATAGACTAAAATAATATTTGATTGAATTTATTTTAAGCAAATCATTATATAATTTATTTTTATGAGACTAAGTATCTTTTATTGAAAATAATTATATGTGAGTAATGTAAGACTGTCAAATATTTTTTTCTATGTATGGCTATTATGAGTAACAAAAATTTTGTTCTATGTAATATTCTCTTGTATTTTATTTAATTATTTAATTATTAGGCTCATCTAATCTATTAAAAAACTCTTAATAAAAGTCAATACATATATTAACATCATTCTTGATGACACATTCTTTTCAAATTTTCAACAAATTACAATAATTCAGTGTGACTTTTTTCAGACTAACTAATACCTATTTTGTTTAACTCACATTTGAAAAACAAAGTTTATAATTAAAATATTAGTAAAATAAAAAATATTTTGACATTAAAATTATTAAATGATTAATAATTCACAAATTATGTGCCTGAATTTTATTTTTACTAGTACGGTGACCCATACGATATATGGACGATAATTGTGTATTACTTATATATTAATTAAGAACGTATAAAAATAAATTTTAGACTAATAATTAGACAATGTTTCAAATTTATTAATACAATGTTGATTATAACCTTAAATATCAATCAACAAATAAAAATTTAAAGTTAATTGTATCAAATCATTTTATTTTTAAGATTCTATAAAAATAAAATTCAACTCAAACCTCACAAATTGGTATAGTTTTATATTTATTATCCTAAAAATACAAGGCCACTCCACATATGTATGTGTTCATTTTTATATAAATAGATTTTGTTTAACGAGATAAAAATTACATATAATGGTGATTTTTTTAGACAAGAACAACACTGTGTTGAAAGTGAGAATAAATTTAGTAATTTTAGTTTTTTAAATAAAATTAAAAATCATAATAAACATGAGTTAGGAGGAATTAAATATCTTATAAAAATAAATATGAAACTGAATTAATTTTTAATTTTATTAAAGATGATGCAGAAACTAAAAAGATACAGAAAGAATTTGTCTAATTTATCCTAATTAAAAAAATAGGCAAATAATTCAAATAAATATAATAAATCTAATACTCTTTCTTGTATTTTAAGATGTTTAGTTACATTTATTCATTACTTGATTGATTGATTAACATGAAATTATTTGAGGTAAGTTTGACAAACTATAATTGAAACATGAAATCAAGGTGCTGTCACTTTGCAAGTTTCCATAGTAAAATTGATAGTTACGTGTTAAAGACACATTTACTTTTCTCTTGTACAAACTTTATATTAAAAAATATTTTGAGCGAAAAATTTCCTACCTATATAAAGATATAAAATCATAATAAATTGAGGATATCTAATTATAAATGTTTTTGTAATAAATTCATTTTAAGAATAAAATTAATTAAATGATAAAAAAATTTGTTAAATTTTTTTGTCATATTAAATTATAAATCAGATAAATTTTAATTTTATTTTAGATAACCAATATATTGTTATAATGGAGATACAAGTTTTATTCGAATAAATTTATTTTTGTAATCACATTAACTTTATAATAAATAAGAGTATGTTTAATTCCACATTTTCTTTACTTAAAAGTTATTTATACCGAAAATTTAGGTGAATCATTTATTAATGAAAACCATAAAAAATAAAAATATAATTCTTAAAGTGAAAAAAAAAGGAGATTAATACACAATAAAAACCATTTATCCACTAAGATCTATAAATCAAATTAAATTGTTCACTTATTGATTTTATTCATTATTATAACACGTGCAATTTTTTTCTTTCAAATAATAAGTTGAATACATGTCCACAAATCAAAATAAACATTATAATTTATTTAATTAAATTATTTAGTGCATGTATTTTTTCTCATGAAAAAGAAAGAGGCGTAAAGAAAATACAATTATTTAACATATATAAATTTGTGCTCAAACAATCATCATTAAGATGGTTGGATTACTAAGATTAATTAATATATATGTATTTTATAAGGCTTTTTCACTGAAATAGAATTTCTAACGTAACTAAATATTAAAATGGGATTAGTTGGAAACATATTACTAAAATGGGCCAGTTGCAGAGACCCATGCGACCACTCAATCGCAAAATTTATTGCGATCTAATCAGGATATGACGCGTGTCAAAAAATATTAAGTTGGAAGGTCACAGTGTACCCCAGTCGCAACCGCACTTGTGACCCAATCAGAGGATGCCATGTGTCACACGTAGGACATACGTGGACAACCACGGTGGAGGGTGGAGACTGTTGGATGACACGTGGGCTGGTCGCATGACCTTCTACGACCGTGCCACGTGTCATATGCTGATTGCTTGGATGATGACGTGGAGAGGTCGCAGCCCTCATTATAACCGACTCTACGTTCTCCACGTGTCTCGCTGTGGTTGGCCTTTTGGCTGGTGACATGACCTGGTCGCATTCAGTTCTGTGACCAGGTTTGATCGCATGGGCCTGTGCGACCAGATTCTGTGTACCTTTCGCTCCACTGTTTGCGACCTAAAAACCTTATATATATATATATATCCCCCCTTCTCCGGTTCTTAAGCACAATATCAGGTATGAAAATCGTTGTATTTTTTTCAGGTAGTTTTATTTTCAATGATTATAAATATTGATTAAAGTTGTGGAATATTGAATTTTATATTTGTTTTTTTTGTAGATCAATTGGGTTTAAATGGCTTCTACCGTTGTTGTGGTTGTATACACTAATGGAAGAATGACAGATGTTGAGGAAAGAATTAAATTCGAAGGATCTAAGAGGATTATATAGATAGAAAGGAGTATTGATTTTAAAGGGTTAAAAAAAACATTACGTAATAGATTAAAGTTAAAAGAAAATGAAGTTATAGGATGCATTAACTAGATATTTTATAGATAATAAATATGCAGTATTTGAATTAGTTGATGATAGTGACATGAATCTTATGATGACACATTTTGAGCAACCGAGTTTAGGTCATATAGAGTTATGTATAGAAATAGTTATTGCAGGTAGTGCGTCGTCATATAATGAAGTTGATGCATTTGAGTTAGATGTGTGTAGGGCGTACGATGTTGGTTGTACGAGAATAAATTCAAGCGACGATGATGAAACTTATATCGTCTCAGATTCATATGTCTCAAATTCATATGGGGATTCATCTTCTGATAATGAAGATTTTTTAGGTCATTTACCTGAATCAGATAATGATGAATTAAGTGTTGTTAATAACAATTTAAATTTGAATGTGGAACCAATTGCAGCAGCTCAGACAGTAACAGGTGAGATTAATTTTAAATGTTTTTAAATTAACCGATAACATTGCATATTTTTAATTGCATTATTAATGACGTTGTAGGTGGTAGCCAGGAACCGTTTTGACATAATACACCACATTATACTCAAATAAATTGGGATCACCCTGATGAAGAAGATTTGTTGGGTGCAAGTAGACCTACGAGCTGGGAGGAAGGTCAAGAATTATTTGTTGGTCTGGAATTTGAAGATAAAAGAAATGTGAAAAAGGACCTAGATGTACGTCAAATTGCTAAAGTAGTTGAATTCATACTGCCTTATCAGTAATTTAAATATCTACAATATTTAATTCTAACTAATACAAAATTTTAACTATGTACTACAATAAAAGACTATCCACCTAACTTCACGTAACAACCTATTAAAAAAATCTAACTACGTAACAACCTATTAAAAAAATTTAACTATACCATAACAACTTATTCCTCTCCCAACATAAAAAACTATCCACCTACCTATATTCCAGATTATAAATCTAACCACCTAACTTAAATATAAAAAATAATTTAAATTAGGAAAAAAAATAAAAATTAACATTTTATAAATACCTTTACGTAGCCAATTTTGCAAATCCATAAAAATCGGCTTCATCAAGAAGGTCCACAATAGCATCGAGAATAATAGCTTCTCCCAAATAAAATGGATCAAGAAGGTCCACAATAGCATCGAGAATAATAGCTTCTCCCAAATAAAATGGAACATTCCTTCGTTGCAACTGCCAGATTTCTCCACTATTCCAAATATGTTGTGAAATATGTCTCCTTCGACGAACCCACACTCTATTTTTAAACCAGAAGAAGACGAAGAAGTCATTTTTTAAACTACAAAACTGGTCCACACAGAATAAAAATGACACAATAAAAACAACAAAATCGGTAGGTTAGGAGAGAATGGATGGGAAGTAAAAACATTTTTTACTTCCTCCCTTGAATTTATAGTGGTCCCGGGAGAGTAGTGGCGGGGAAACAATTTAAAAGCTGGTCACAAAGGTCTATCGGGTCACATCAACAGAAAAAGCTCAACCACAGCGAGACACGTGGAGATCGCATAGCCGGTCGCAACATACCATGCGACCTCTCCACGTCATCACCCAATCAATCAGCATATGACACGTGGCGCGGTCACGGAAGGCCATGCGACCAGCCCACGTGTCATCCAACAGTCTCCACCCTCTATCGTGGTTGTCCACGTATGCCCTGCGACCAGCCCACGTGTCATCCAGCAGCCTCTGATTGGGTCCTGGCCTTGATTCGGCAGAAATTACACCGTGACCATCCAGCTTAGCATTTTTGACACGCGTCATATCCTAATTGGGTCGCAAAAAATCTTGCGACTGGGTGGTCGTATGGGCCTCTGCGACTGGCCTATTTTAATAATATGTTTCCAACGAACCTCATTTCGATATTTAATTACGTTGGAGGTTCTATTTTGGTAAAAAGGCCATTTTATAATAAAAAATTTCCTTTTTTATTTTTGTCAAGAAATCAAAACTTAGCATAAATTCCGTACAACTTAGCATATATATAAACTTAAATTTGATTAATTGTCAGGTAAATAATGAATAGTATAGTAACTAATGTTGAATATAAATTATAAAAATAAATTCATTCCATTTTCAAAAACTTACAAATCAAACTATATTTATTTTTAGTCTCCTAAAACTTCAAATTAACTAAATTATAATATAATTATTGCTTATGTTTTGTCTTGAAGTAATAAAATTTCACGTGATAGAAAATTCATCTGCCATTGCCAATGACTTGATGAACTCTCTAACTCAATAACAATACTGTGCCTTCTTTGCTTGTTGAAACAAAATAAAAATAAAAATATAAGTTAATATTAAAATAGAATAATCAAAGAGAAGAAAAATGGTGATAAACAATAGAGATTAAAAAAGTAAATTTGACTTATAACTGGATAGAGGAAGGAACATATATAATAACTTAGATAAATCTAATTTTATTATTGAATTGTTCTTGTTCTTGAGACTATTCATTATGAAAATTTTGTGATTTTGGTATTCATTAACATACAAGAAATATGTATAAAAAAGAAGAAAAATTATAACAAAAAAAAATAGTTAAGTATCTTTTAATAAGAAGGTGATTTGGCCAAAACTAATCCAACAAATCATTGTAGGTAATAAAAAAATGAAGCAAAGAAAATCATTTTTAAATCTGAGCAAAAATCATTGATTAGAAAAAAACTTACAAAAAGCTAATTAAAAGGTATTAATGAAATAGTAGATAAAAGAAGAGAAAAGAAAAATTATGTTAAGTTTTTTTTTCACGAGAATTGAAATTTTAAATGATAAATTTAATGTTAAGTCAAGATAATATTTTTTATCTAAGTATTTGGATGATCACAGACGGGACGGAACACTGATGAGATGAATGATCAATAGTACAAGTATAAGACGGAGTTACTTAAAGAAAATATCTCACACATTGATGCATAAGCCTCAAAATAATAAGACGAAGAGAAGTTACGAGTCATCAAGTTGAGACGTACATAATCAGATGAAGAAATTAAATGAAAATTTCAGTTGAAACAATGAAGCTTAGACGAAAGATCAAGTACAAGAAGTGAAGAACACTCTCAAATTGAAGAAAAAAAGGAACAAAGTTAGAAGACGAGCTTAAATTATTCGTCTATGAACTCAATGAAAGTCCTTTCAAACAAGAGTAACTCTCGCCAAAGTCAGAATTAAGTCTTTAGTCAAAAGCATAAGCTTCTAAAGGTGGAAACATTTTTCTGACTCCACCTCTACAACATAAAAGTAAAAGGTAGTTTTCGGTGTTACTTCTGAGCAAATCCAACAAAGCCCTGATACACGCTGACCCCGCTACGAAATCATTAAATATTCTGATTGCTTGCTCTGTCATTTTTGAGGTATCGAGAAAAAAGGACAACGTTCAGATCATTTCCTTCTTACAAATACTTCAAGAAGCCCAACTATAATAAAGGACTTCAAGTTCAATTTTTGAAGATCGACGAAACTTACGCTATTCAAGTTATCTAC
This sequence comes from Hylodesmum podocarpum, assembly GCA_026586105.1. Lineage (NCBI taxonomy): Eukaryota > Viridiplantae > Streptophyta > Magnoliopsida > Fabales > Fabaceae > Hylodesmum > Hylodesmum podocarpum. The sequence goes on along the minus strand of JALJEV010000367.1, from coordinate 2,002,969 downwards.
TCAAGTTTTGCTCTCTAAGCATTCTTTCTTCATCTTGTAAAACTCTCTTTGCGAAGAGAATACTCCTTATTCTTTCAAAACCCTTTTAAAATCCGTTGTTGTGGTGTTTAGCCTGTGGAGGTTATGCTCAAAGAATACTTTGTCTTAGCCTGTGGAGGTTATGCTCAAAGAATACTTTGTCTTAGCTTGTGGAGGTTGTGTTCAGAGAATACTATTTGTATTAGCTTGAGGAGGTTGAATTCAAAGAATACCTTTGTATAGGTAGAAATGGTTGGGTGCAAAGAATACTTGTAAGGATTGTATAATGAAATCTTAGCAAGTTGCTAAGAAACTAAATGTAGTCTTTAAAATGAATAAGTATAAAAATACTTCATCTTATCTGTTTTGTTTTTAACTAACGGGGGATAACAATCTTAAGCAATCAATTTCTAAAATCAATCTTTTAACTAAAAATGTGTTTGTGTTTGTCCTTTAAAAATCTTAAGACGCAAAACTCACATTATTTGATAATTTTTTTTATTAATACAATTCAACTTCTTGTGTTTTATATTTTATATTAAATATATGAAAATTGTGATAGACCAAGAAGGAGAATAAAATTTAAGTTTTTAGATTTATTTTAATTCTAATACTCTCTCGTACGAGTAATCAAATATACTAAAAATCAAATTTTGACTTAAAACTAAATGGTATTAAATAAGGAGGTTAATAAATATGTAAGTCACACTAGGAAATGACACAAGACTTTCTAACACTACTCTACTTATACTTTTTGGACGATATCATAATAAAGATGAGATTTAAAGGAGACCTAATTTAAATATGATAAGAGATGTTGACTTTTAAGTACAAATGTAATAATATTGAACAACTTTACTTTGTAGTCAATCACCCAACTCACTCACAAAATATATATGTATTTCTCTCTTCTCACATTTTATACTTTACACATATACGTATTTCTCTCTTCACATTTTATAACTGGTTATCTGGTTGTCTGCATATTCTAGTTGTCTACCAAATATTTTTAAAAACTAAATAATTAATAGTAAAAATCTAGTCCTAATTACATAATACATTTATTATCCTAGACATTGCGATAAGCCAGACTTGGACACAAATTATTCATTTAATGTATTTATATTTCAACCAATACATTCTATTTCACCAGTATATGATACATGATCTGGACAATCCACAGATACGTTCAACCTTTCAGAATCAAACCAAGGTTTATATCCCTCCCATATGGCTCCAACAGTTTTATGCAGATCAACCATCTTTGGCCTTTGCTTGAAAGAAACCTTAACACAGTCGCATGCAACTTGGAGCAGACCAAGGATTTTATCATCAAATCCCTTCCCAATGATACATTTGTCAATTACATCATAAAAATCAATAGGACCACTGAACAAGTTTTTAGTGATACACTTCATCAAATCATTGACACTGTCAAAACAAGAATCAGTCGTTGGACTTAATCTTTTCCCTGTTATAAGTTCAAAAAGGATTATTCCAAAGTCATAGACATCTTTTTCGACAGAACCCTTCACACCAGGTTCACCTATCAAAAACAATTTCATCCTCACATGATCTTCAACTGTTTGGTTATGGAATTTAGCCTTGCTAAAATTGGAAATCTTTGGCTCAAAATCTTTGTCCAGCAAGACACACTCTGAATCTAAACTTAGATGGATTATCTTGCACCTTTCATGAAGCCAAGATAAACCTCTTGCAAGTCCAAGAGCAATGTGAATCCTTACTGGCCATTCTAATTTCATTGTTTGATGTACTTCATCAGAAGAATGTAACCAATCACTTAACCTTCCATTAGACATGTACTTATACACCAAAATCCTTTCCTTTCCTTCTATACAAAATCCAACCAGTGGAGCTATGTTTCTGTGCTTATGTCTACCTGGAATCATTGTTTCATGAAGGAATTCCCTCTTGTACTTATCACCATCATATGGTCTCTGAACTGCCACAACACAGTTATTTGCTACCTTTGCCTTGTACATAATCCCTGTCATTCCTAGCCACAAGATGTTATCTGTGCTGAAGTAATCAGTTGCCTTGCATAATTCCTTGTAGCTCATTCTAGGAATCAATCTTTCCAACAATCTTGCTAGCTGTGGATGGAATGTCAAACTACACGTTAGCACATAGCATGGACAGCAAAATTTTGCAAGTAAATATGTAACATGACCATAATATCAGTTGAGTTTAGTTGTTATATATGTTAGGAACTCAACCTGAGACAGTACAAAAAAAAAAAAAAAAAAAGAAAGAGCACACAAAAATATTGTGGTTCGGCGTCTCAAAACTTGTTCCACAGTACTACTACAACAAGATTCACTGTTTGTAATTTTTGAACAGAAAAATTATAAATCCTGCACAATGTGTTTGACACTCACTACTGAATCTAATATATACTAAATTTATGGAATGTGGTGCGAGTAAATAAAACTTGTTACTCTGTCTTACATAGGTGTTTTGAACCCCAGCATATAATTTTTGAACGGAAAAACTACAAACTCTCTCCCGATATAATTCTTGAATGGAAAAATTATAAACCCTCCCCGAAGTTGATACTCACTACTTAAAATCTAATATATCCATTTACTAGATTAAAGGATATGATGCGAGTAAATAAAACCTATTACTCTATTTTACATAGGTGTTTTACTTATTTCTATTTCTAATGTTCACTGATATGAGACTTTAAATTAACAGAGTACAAAACAACACACTTTCAATGTGAAATGTTTTATCAAGTCATCCAGTCAGAATTCTATGATTAGTATGAATTTTAACATATTTATGTACAAGTCAATAAACATATGATACAATGCATGATAACTTGTTATTAGATGACTATTTAAAATTCTTTTATACTGATTCAATCCATATGAGATACAGACTGAGATAAGAATAATGACATCAGTGTTCATGCCTCCCCAAATTAAAATAAACCTAAAGTAATGACTAATGACATCAGTGTTTGAGAGAGATAACCTCTTTGTTTCCTTGCTCTTGCAAGGCCAATGATATCAATTGAGCTCCTTGTCTAATGTCCTTTTGATGGTTCTGTTTCTTTCTTAAGGGATGAATAGCGTTACTCCTCCTTTTTCTGAATACTGTCCAAGGTTTATAATAGCCCATGGAAACTACTAGGACAAAAGTTGCTGAGGAAACAAAACCAATTATAAAACTATACCAAAATGATCTACTAAACAGCCTCTCTTTACATGTTCCTAGTGCTTCCCCACACAGTCCACTATTATTGGCATAACTCAAACTCACATCAACATTGCTGACAAAAACAGGCACTGGTCCATCTAACAAGTTGTTAGCAACACTAAAATCTATAAGATAGATAAGCAACCCAAGTTCTTTTGGAATTTGGCCACTTAACTGATTGCCATCAAGTCTAAGGGTAGTTAACTCAGACAAACCGGCAACACCCTTTGGAATTTCACCATAGAATTTGTTATTTGAGAGATCAAGTGAGATCAGATATGACAACTTAGTTGATATATCTGATGGAATATATCCAGAAAGCTCATTGTGTGATAGGTCCAGATTCTTCAACCATGTGAAATTTTCAATGCATCGAGGAAACTGGCCCTTCAACCCCTTATTAGAAAGTATGATACTGGTTACTCTATCGTTCCAGCATTCAACACCGCTAAATCCACATATGTTAGCTTCAGTATTGCTTTCAAAATCCCAGCTAGATAAGTGATTAAAGGGGTCCAATTCCTTGATGGTTTGCAAGCAATGGATGTCACTTTCAGCACTATAACCTGCCATAAAGAGACTGAACAATGACCAGAGGATCAGGAGAACATTCAAATTTCTTGTTGTAGGCTTCATTTGTTTAGACATATACGGGTACAAGTACAACACAACTAGAAAAAATGGACATATTGAAGCATAGTTCATGTTTAAGTTTTCACTTTCTAAGGTGTAAGAATCACAAAGCCTTTATTGAAATCTCAAAGTTCATTGAATCAAAGGGTACTGGAAAGTGTAAGAATCACAGGGAAGGCCGCAAGGTGATAAGATATTCATGTCTAAAACAACACGGGACTCAGTTGACTTGGCTATGACTTTTCAAGGTCTTATAAATTGTTTATGTATTGCAGTTTCCTAGTTAGTGGTGATAACATAGACTTTCAAATGCCTTGACCTGTCATAGTTTTCGTTTTTTCTAGAAGATGCACAGCAATTTCCTACAAGTTCAGTTTGAATTTTTACAATTTTCTAAATAGTAATTTTAATATTATCCTTTTGAAAATGAAAGAATAATGGACTTTGAATGTTAATGAAATTTCAGTATAAAAGGGTGTGCTTTGTACAATGAAGATCGAATTTAAGACCTCATGGAACTAACTACCTAGCCTCTGCCACAAGGAAGTTTTGTAAAATCCTAATCGGAGAAGAAAATACATAGAAAAGAATTAAGATTAATTATATGGACATTGTATCCTAGAATCAATTATAACGACTAAAATCATGGTAAAAATTATTTAAATAAAAATGAATAACTAGTTATTGCTTTAACCTTCAAAATGATTTTAGAATTGATTATAGTAGAATTGAAAGTTAATCCAAATAATTTTCTTGATTTGTGAGAAGAGCAACATTCCTATTTGAAAGAATAATGAGTTCCTCATCTAACTTTGATCTGTTCACCACATTGTTCTCTTAAATAATCTGGAGACAACTCCACACATGAGATAACTTCACACACTTTGTTCTCTTAAGCACTCCGGAGACAACTTTACATATTTTATTTTTGAACTTCTTCCAAAAGGCCTCTTACCAATAGAGATACTGTGTTTATAAACTTATGTATCATCCCTTATTTTTTTTTTTCGGTTGGACATTGTTTGCATCCCTAAGTGAGCTACAATTCCAATTTTTCCTATATTTCAAAAGTGGAGACCATTATTGGTAAGAATTTATTTTTATTTCTTTCGTTCCAAGGACTGTCAAACCCTTTTACTCACTACCCAACCCCATCCCAAGTGTTTTTTTTAGTTAGTATAACTATGACCAATAAGTAATACCATGACCTTCCACTGCCACTACTACAAACACAATAATGGGTTTTATTACTTTTTATATAAGACAATTCAAATGTGATGAGAATAATATCAATCTGAAAGAAGTCAACCGCATTTGTTGCCTTGACCTCTTTGATAAATACAACTCTTTAACACTGACAGAAAGTAGAAAGGACAATACCTTGCTTACATACACATGTAAATATAGAACTAATAATAGAGGCCACAAAGTTCATATATAGGGGAATGAGAATTACTCTCAAATTTCAATGTTTCAATGATTATAATTACTATTATCTCTATCTTCTCTTTTCATGGTCATGTTCTGATTTTTTGCTTCTTGCCCTTTGTATGCTTTTCTTAGAATCCACCTCCAACTTGTTGCTTGACATTTTTTCTTCTTTGGCTCCCCTTAACTTCTCTGACCTTATCTCTTCACTGTCTCCTTTAATAGCCATTTTTCTTTCCAAGTCTAATACCAACTTACCATCTGATCTTTTAGCTTTATGTTGACCCTTTTCTCTACTTTCAGCATATGAGATTCTTCTTGTGACTTCTTCGCTCTTGAATTCTTCTTTGTTTACTAAAGATCTCTTGCCATGGCTATCTCTAGTGGTTGGCCTTAGCTTCTTTGCTCCTAGAAGTAGATCGTGTGACTTTTGCAGCTTGGAACTAGTGGTTGCCTTGGAATCTTTTTCTTGATCAAAGTACAGGAGCTGCACCACAGTTCTTAATGGCAGAAACTCATTTTTGACTGCATGTGCACGCACTTCTGGTGTCAGTCTTTGGCACTCCAGAATCCCACACAAGCGCTTTTTTTCTGCTTTGCTCAGGTCAGGATGTACCTGTGTATGCATTGAACATAAGTCACACCATGAATGCACCATAATAAGAACCACATTAAAAAAAAGTAAAAGCTAACAACTAAATTGCTTATAAGTTATAATGAAATAGTATAAGGTCCTGTCTAAATAAGCTTCTCAACAAAAACTCACATGAAAAGAAAATAAGGTAAAATAAATTTCAAGTTTTCTTTCCATAAATTAAAAATAACTTGTGCATGATTAAAAATCAACTTTTGACTAAAGTTAAACTAGAGAATTTCTATAAATTTGGTTATGCATAAACTAATTTTAACTTATGAGATAACTCACTTTACTTTCTTATTTTTTTTTCCTACGAGTGTTTATTGAGAAAGTTATCCAAACAGGGTTATATGTTTAATGCTAATTTATTAATTTTAGTGTTCTGATGTGAGAAGTGTGTATAAGTGTATACAGCCGGCATCTCAAGCTCCTCAAGAACTGCTGAAACCAATGTCTAGTGTTCATGAGCATTTGTCATGTATCCAATAAAGTCATCATGAAAATTAAACAAGAGTGTGGACATTGTTTTTAAAACATTGCATGTATAGCATGGAAAATTCACCTTAAGATAGATGTTGATAGCTTGGTAGAGATCATCATGCTCTAATCGGCCAATAGCAGGCACAGTTTCAGCCAAAGAGACAAACTTTGACACTGGCATATTATCATCCCTTGCCACTACTTGGAGATAGGAATCAATGAGCTTACCAACATTTCTGATAGATTTCAACAAATGCCTATTATCCACAGCACCAGGGGAGATTCTTTTCCAAAACTTCAAGAAATTTTCCAACACTGCTAGAACTAACTCCGTGTCATAAAAATTGTGGTCCAAAGATGATGTTGAAGGATAAAGCAGGTCACTCACTGTTGCCTCCTCAAACTGTATGCTGGCTCTCTTTATTAGTTCAGTTTTGGTCACCGGCGTGACACCAAGGGGACTCGAAATGTTGAGAAGTCTTAACAAGAAGCCAGCTGAAACTGATCCTCTATCTGCAGGAATCATGCTCACAATTGTCTCCAGAATTTTTCGGTTCACTGCTTTAGATTCTTCTGTTTGTGTAGCTGAACTGAATGAACCTTTAAGCTTTGTGATGCCTGGTAACCACTTACAGGCATAGACATGCAAAGCTTCACCAATAAGCTGTGGTGGTAGAACATATGTTGATCTAATAGCCATTATTATGCACCTAAAAAGATCTATGTTAAGATCAGACACATCCTCAGTCCACCAATCTTTTGGAACTGAATGATGCTGTTTTCTAGTATAACCAGGCCTAGTGTAGGTGTAGGACCATTTGACCTGCACATAATCATCATAGTTAAGCAAAAAAGTGTCCCAAGTACAAATCATAGAATTGTGAAACAATTTATGGTCTCGAATTCTTGACCTGTGGTGGAGGTGTAAGAATTTTCTCAATAATTGAATCAATGCATTTTCTTGTAATGCCAAGATTCTCTGACCACTCCGGTAACTTGTCAGTGGCCTGCAGTGTTGCAATGGAGTCCTTCCATCCTTCAAGAATGCATGAACTTAAGAAAGCCTCAAGTTTGCCTACAAAGTTTCCCTTCTCAACGAACTCATTCATTTGTAGGAGTTTAGCAGCACAGAGTGCCGGAACAAAGTTATGAGCACTGATGTTGATTGAAACTCCATAGCAAAACTTAGCACAGAGTTCAAAAGCTTCTGCACCTCCAGGCATATCATGAAGCTCTAGAGGAACACTCTCAGAATCATTAGAATCTGAGCAAAGTCTTTGTAGAAGGCCACATTTTGGAAGAAGCGAAGACTACAGCCAACAAAAGTGGAATTATAGATGAACCAAGATCAAGTTATTATTTTCTTTTTTGCACACATCACTCAATCTAATTCTAATACCTTATGTAGTAGATAAGTGGTTTCATTGATTTTTATCACAAGGTCAGGTGGTATATCTGAAACCACACTCCTGCATTTATGATTATGATAATGCATGTTAGTTTGTGAATAGTGAATACATATATAGAGATAGGGAAATTTGGTTATATACCACTCTTGGACCAAAGATCAATATAAATACCTGGTAGCTTGTTCAGTGTAGAAAGTATCTGGCCTTGTTCCAAGTTTCATGAACTTCATATCTACTTATTGTGATCTATACCAATGTTCAAGAAAAATCTCTTATTGAAAGCCTGCACAAATTCTGAACACTACTACTTTAATGATACTACAGATCCCACAAAGTTAAGATACTTTTCTTAATTAATTGGAGTGAGTGAGTGAGAGAAAAAGAACAGCATGCGTTTCATATGAAACCTTTTTCAGGTGTGAATCAAAAGAGGTTACATGAATGATATCATGGTTCTGGTTCATGATCATGCAACACCTCAAAATGACAGCAGAAACTTTTATTTCATGCAAACAAATTAAAATGTGGAGGAGAGGATGAAGAAATCACTATAGATGGTAACATGTGTTCTTCATTCTACTGTGTATGAAGAAAAATCCAGAAAATAAAGAGCAAACAGAGATATGCAAGAAAGCCTTACCTCAACTTTAGTATAACAATGGCCCTCACAACCTCTTTGATTTGCATATAACACTGCAATAACTTCAATTTATAGATGTGATGTCCTAATCTGCAGATTAAATAAAACAAAAACAATAAATTCTAGTTTTTGTTTTCTTGTACTGAGAATCAGTATGCAGAACAGTAACTGTATAGAGAAGTACTTGTGCTAGATGCCATGCATTGATGCAAATTTGTCTCTACTCTAGTGTCTTTGGAAGTTACTTCCAACTTCAAGCTGAATTAAGTAGGTGAAGATAATAACTGAAATTAGGTGGATGCACAATACTCTGAGTTACATGCTTCGGATCCTTATGTGCACTTGCTAGTTGATATGTAACAACTAATAAGAAACTAAAAAACTTTATATTTAAAAACTGATAGTTGAGTGATGACACATAATGCCGCGTAAATCACATGTACTGTTTAGTTCTAAATTTTGAGAAAGGAAAACTTATCTCAACAAGAGAAGAACAATGAAAATGATGATGGAAATTACTAATATCAATGTCCCCTTATAATAACATAACTGTTACATAAGCCCCTGAACATGCAGCTGTGCCGACAAAGTAGTTTCCATTTGATTTTGATTAGAAGTGATGTTTATCCAGTTAACCTTAATAGTTAATTGCACATGATTTTTCAAGAGCTTTGTCTCTTAGCTGATCACTTGATAAGAGGAAAAAAGCCACCCCCCACTTATTATTGCCTTGGCCTTACAAGTAATACATTCCATTTGGGCAAATATTCAAATGATCTTAAAGGGATTTGTACCAAACTCTCTAATCATGTCTGCATATAGTTCTTTCTTGCAAATGCATTTTGGATAAAGCAACAACATGATTTAAACCCGACTTGAATTATTGCACACATCAGCATCTTTTTCCTACTCTAAATATCTTTAATTCTGATTGGCATAAGTAAAAATAAAAAAAACTCAATAACTACTCTAAAATATAATGCAGCAAGAAAACAGCAAAAATTTCAAATTTTCCTACAAAGTGCAAAAGTGTATTATTATACGTATAGCTTAGAAAACTAGTATGGATAAATATCTAGAACTAATACATGGTTCCACTGCTCAATTGTATTTTGGAGCAGAAAATCATCCTTACATCCAAAACTAATCTGAATCGAGCTACTCTGAATCTTCTAACTGATGCACACCCATTCCATTACCTTATTAATGTCACTATAGTTTTTCTTTGCTAGTATTCTTGAAGAAATTAGGTGGTAAGTGAGATCATATAGATAAACTAACGTTAACTGTTGGAAAAACCATGAGTGGTTTGTTAATCATATGGCAAACATTGGTAACCAATAGCTAAAACATTAGTAACCAAGTGTATGTATAACATTATTGTCTTTTTCACTCTTAACAATACATATTCCCTACTGTCAAAAAAAATAAACAATGCGTATTCCCTCCATTCTCAAATAAATGTCACTTGGCAAAAAAAAAAAAATTGTTCTAAATGATTTGTTGTTTTTCAATACCAACGAAGCATTTATAACCTTTTTTTCTAGAAAAATATTTGATTGACAACTGCAATATGCAGACAACCTGACAACTAGTTATAAAATGTAAAGAGAAAGAAATATATATATACATATATTCTGTGAGTGAATTGGCTGATTGGCTGCTTATTGCAGTTAGCGAAGTAAAATTGTTTTTTCTAACTTTCCCTTCTCCCTCCAACAAGGATTAGTATACATAAAGTCTTAAAGTTCAATTCTTGGTGTCGTCTTTGTTTGTGTATGTATATATATACTTAGAAGAAAAGGACAAATTTGTCCTATTGAGTTGTTTTTCATAGTACTTAGAATAATTGATCGCTTCCTTAATGCTTGTACAATGTTCTAAAGTAACACTAGACAAATGGGGGGAGTATGGTAAATTCAATTTCATTGGTCAAAGAGTTATTTATTGTGATAATCCAGCATGAATAAATGGCTGAAAACTGATTACATTACTCACACATATTACATGCTAAGAAATTTTTCTAGTGAAATATTTTCATTATTTTGTGTACTGAATAGTGAATACCCTCCCAAAGATAATAAATAAAGAAATGAGCATCATCATCGAAGAAGATGCATTATATAACAAAACATACATGACTTACTTTGACTAATAGCACCTGAGTAGAGAGTAGACAGTGAGGAATAACTAAGATGTGTTTGGAAGATGAAAATTAACTTAGAGGTGAGAGCAAAACAAATATACTACAGCTTTTAACAGTACATCACTGTTGGATCATAAGTGTATGACTATATAAATCCCAAGCAAATATGTACAAATACACACTGCAATTTTGTCAGAAGATACTTTTGATTTCATTGACATAAGGATGCATGATAATGGTAAGAAATAATATGAAAATCTGAGAGAAAGTGATGCTCCAAGAACACAACTATGTGACCAATATAGCTTCCTAAAGATAATACAAATGTCATCCATGCATCATCTTTCTGAGTTTGCTTTGCTCAGTCACTTTCTTTGTGTGTCCAAAAAAACTTATATATATATAAACTAATATAAACTTCTTTTTCTATTGAAACTTATAATTGGTCAGCATTGGTCTTTATCCAATGTGGTCTTCTCAATTATCCTATCCTTTATTAAGTACATAGGAACCAAGAGAAATGGAAGTAACTTTTTCTTTCTTCCATTATTTCTCTCTTTCTTCCCAATTTTGTTCGCATAATTGCTGAAAGGGTTCAGCATTATTAATTTCACAAAAGCAACTCCATAGATAAGTTTCATATAAAATAAGGAAAATAAAGAAGAACCTATACAATGCTTCTTGAGGTTTAGGATATGATACATTAGTGCTACTTCTGTGAGGACTTTTCCACCGTTCATTTGTTAAAATCTGACATACAGTTTGGTCTATGCTTTCACAGACAAGTGGAAGCAAAGCAAAAAGCACCGTGTTTGTGGCACAGCACCCATTGCTTTCAACAAGACACAAATAAAAGTGCTTCATGTTTTTCTTCCAAATAATATGGCCTCAGAATCTTACTAGGCACCTTTTTCTTAGATGTAATTAACTCTCACAGATCCCAATTCCATGATCACCGTCAAAATTCAGAAAGTCTATAGTTAATTTCAGCTAGCTTTGCTCAAAACAGAATCAATGACATCCTTAATTTTTTATTATCTTTTTGTTATGAAACTACATGTATAAGACTATTATGAACGTCAAAACTCTCCATCTAAGTAATTAATGCAATTACATGTTCAAAACTTTAAGCAGATACAACTTTGTGCCAGTTAATGCACACACTCAGTGGTAATGACAACCATATTTGATTCTTAGATGGCATTCAAGGATGGCATTTAGCCAATTATGTGGCTCTTTTCATCTCCAATTGATAAAGTTTTCTTCTAGTCACCCTTCACAAGAAGGTTTTTTACCATTTCCTTTTTGTCTTTTTCTCTTGGAATTTTTTAAGCAAACAGAACCCATGTATGCCACTTTTTTAAAAAAACAAATTTATATCTGACAAAAGTGTTCTTCATCTTTATAACAGAATGAAAAAGGCTTTTAACTGGTTGTGAAGTGGCAAGTCAAACAGAAATGCTTTAATCAAAATCCTGCCTAGACCCTAGTTATCTCCCTATGCCTTCACAATTAGGCCTCTCATCAAAACACTAAAGAAACACATTGGAAATGTCCAAAGAATTTTAAAAAAGTAAAGCAAGCAGAAAACGTACCCGTGAAACATATCATTGATGTTACTTGAATGATAGGAATAATAAAAAAAAAAAACATTCACAACTGAAAAAGCTGCAGCTTCGGAGTAGCTGTACAAGTTGATCAAGAAAGTAGATGAAGCAGAAGCATCAGTTTTTGAACTAAAGGCAGAGAGAGAGAGAGAGAGAGATATGTGGTGGCCTAAAGTCAGAAACAAGCATATATGCATGGACATGTGAAGCATGAAAGAGAATGCATATGCTTTACTAGTTTCATGCAAGTAATCCTCAGAGACAAAGAAATATAGAGAAGGATAAGCTATAGGTAGTAGAACCAACCAGGGAAGGCACCAAGTGAAGAAAAACTAGTATCACAATGTCTCATAACCAAGAGTGCTATAGAGTACAACATTGAAAAGAGAGAAAGAGAAGGAGTGGTTTGTTGGAATTAGTCAACATAGTAATGTATCAAAAGCATGCCATGATATGATATAGTCCTTAGAATAGCACATAGAATATAGGGAAAATTGATAAACAAGTATTGAGTGTTCACCTCAACAGCTTCAAAATTGGTGCTGTATGATTAAACCACAAAAAGCATGCAATGCAAGTGGGTTAAGGCATTGGAGTGGTTTCTCCTATAGTAATTGAAAAGGTTGCTTTGTGGGGTCTAGTCTCAACATAGGTGAAAGATACACTGTGCATTCATCATCATGCTTCCCCCCACTCAACTTTAGGATATTCTTTCTTCTTCCATTAGGGGGCCACCCTTGTGTGCATGTTTGCCACCTGTCCATTTCTGTGCCGTTTGTTACATCAACTCTCATTCACTTCTCTCTTTTCGATTGTTTTAATGACGCTTGTTAACATGCCAAAAAGTTCTATGTAACCTTGTGATTTTACTTTGGACAAAATTCACAGTTTTTTAGACTTTTCTTTTGTTGTTTTTCTATTGGAATTCTTTCACTTTACAGATTTATGTTCACTTTTAATACAAATTTTTATTACATAGATCATTAAGATAAACTTTTATTACATGCAAGTTTTATCATATTTTATTCTGTACAAAACTTACTTACAATTTCTTAAGTGTTTATAGTGTTAATCCAAATTATTCTTGTACGAAATGTAGAGATAAAACTAATTGTAATTAGAAAATAATGTTAATATTACCTATGAAACTTTGTCCTTTAGTTTGGCCTTTTCTCTGTTCATTCACTCGTGCATGGATTGTTAAGCTCCACCCAGATGATTTTTTTTCATGTCATAGACAAAGACAGGTGGCCCCTCACCAATTCCTTTGAAAGAGGATGGGGTAGCCATTATAACAAAGAGTCTTTAATTAGCACTAAAACCAACAAGGTAGAAGGAAAAAAAAATGAATATGACTTGGTTTTGGTGTCTAAAGTGTGACAATCTTAAAAAGCTAGCTATAGCAGTAGAAAATAATGCATAAACATAAGATGAAAGAAATTTCCATAGTTATGTTACTTTTTTGGTCCAAGTCCAAGCCAAATGATGTTATGACCAAAGGATGATGTCTATGGGCATGATGAAGTTCATGATCTGAATAAACATATGATCATGATAATAGTGATCATTGTCTTCATTTTCTTTTGAGTTTGTAAATAAGATCTTGCTATTATTATACAATGTCCAAATTAATTTAGGAACCGACCATGTGCCATTTCATGAAGATTGTCAGTAATTTTTGGGAGAATCTCTTGTACCAACCAGCTTGTTTATTGTGCATGCAACACTTTAATTGATGTGCTTTTCTTCTTAAGCTTCCTCAAATTATATTTCCCCTTACATCTAACATCATCACCAAAGTTTATTGACCAAAGTATTATGAAAATTATTATTTCTTCATATATTATTTGTTTTATAAAAGAATTATATATATGGTTGGATTACAATATCTCTCATTTATAGCTTTTTATTAACTTTTATATAAATATTTTTAAAATTCACAATAATGAGATTCTATTAGTTGATAGAATAAACTTGTGTGTGTGTATATATATATATCAAAAGAAAATTTGTATTAATTAAGTGATATTTTAACTTCTCTTATTTTTTAATTATAAATCATCATTTAAATCATTTTTCATACATTTTAAAAGTTTTTAAAACTAGATGTTCAAAATATATTTATATGTTATATCTAAATTTACATTTTATAGATTATAATTGTTATACATTTTTAATATAATTATTCTGTCCATCCAAGATCAGAATTTATAATATGTGTGAGTTTAAAATGTTTAAGATAAGAGGCAAATATTTTCTTAAAATATGATTGGTTAATACTATAAAATATATTTACACAACTAATGTTTACTAATTAAATCCTATTTTATATTATTACCTCCAAAATGATCTCTTTATTAATTAATTATTTTTTTAAATTATTTTTAGATATTTAGTTTTTTAACATTTTACTTATATTTAAAAATCTCTGTACAATATACATATTTTATTTTACTAACTACATCTTAATACTTAAGTTTAGATTTACTTCTCAATTAGTACATTAATAATCAAGCTGTCCTCCTCTCACATCTCCCATTTTTTATATTTGTCAATGTTTTGCCCTTGATATTTTCATAAAATTTATTTTTTTCCCAAAAACTTCTGATAATATTTTCATATAAATCATTTCAAACAGAAAATAATCAATCTAAAAAATTATTAATTTATGCCCAAACTACACACTGGTTTTGAATTTTTTTAATTATTATTATATACAAGTCTTTTGACCAAAGAGGAGACTTGTAACTTTTTGTTGCATCAATTATTGTCGTCATTATGGGATGTTAAAACAAATCAATGAGATCTAATTATTGCTTTTGGGTCAGCTTCAAGCTTATACATTTTCATAACTTCTGGTTAGTTCTCTTTTTTTTTGGATTAATTAAGTTAACTAGTTTTGTATCTCCATTTGACACTTCAATCCTTTTTTTTATTATTTTTATTCACGCAATTTCTTATATGTAAACAGTGACGATGAAGTAACTTTCATTATCTCTGTTACTGCTATTATTATTATTATGGGATAATTAAAAAAGTGCATGGCCATAAGCATAATTAAATGCATTATGTAATAGATATTGGTGAGGAAATAAATGACTAAGATTATTATATTCACATATAAGATGGTAGCCGATTCCTGAATGATGAAAGTATAGACAACATGTTTTATTGAGATTAAAATTAGTTATAATAGCAATTAATTATTGATTATTATGTCTATATTTATGACGTATAGAATCATGACATGAATTGGTTTGACAATTTGTGAAGATATATATGGTGAGGCATGAAACACAAATTAATTGGTATAGACATTATCAATAATGGCATTCACATGACGTGTACGAGTAAACCTCCATTGAAGATATACTACAAAGTAACACTAGGTTGAGTCAAACTGGATGGATAAGTACTAATTTATTGGCTAATAAATCAAAATGGATCGGATTAAGTTATTTAATTGATTAAATGGATTATATTTTATTTTATTTTATCTGATTTATTTGGTAGAATTAATAAGTTAAATTAATCTGTTTATTTAATTTTTTATTTAAATTTTATAATAATAATAAAATTATAATTAATCATTTCTGTATTATAACTTATTTAGTTTCATGTATTTTAATCTATTCAGGATATGTTTTGTTTGATTCTTATATAAATTCTTTTTTCTAGCATTGAATCATCATGGCAAACCTTGTTTTCATAGCTATGGTAATAAGTATGATTTGAAAATCTTGCTTTTAGACGTTTACTTAAATGTTTTAAGAAATTCTAGGAGAGGAAAATAATATATATATATATATATATATATATATATATATATATACACATATACTTTTCTAAAAATTAGAATTATTTGCTCTTAGTTAATACGAAAAAACTCTATATTTTAACTTTTATAAAAGATAAAACTCTTTATAAAAAGTTAATTTTAACTTCTAAATAAATACAATTCATTTTTTTTCTCAATAGAAATTCTTCTTAAAAAGTTTGTTCAAACAAATTCTTAGTAGTATATTGTTTTTGGTAGATGCCAACCTTTTCTTTGGTAGAGGTTTAAAAGTAATTAAATTCTTTTCAAAAGTAATTATTTCTCAAAAGCAGTATGTTCCTAAATAAACCCTAGTAAGTAACCCAAATGCCCCACATTTCTGCACTTCTGGTTTGGCAAACTAGCTTTGGTCCTACTTCAATTTTTTGTAAATCTTACATTACGTTCTATCAGATGTTTGAACAACCATTCAAGGGTTGCCTAATTCCTAGAGTATATTAAGAAAAATAAATATCAACAAGAAATTAGAATAAATAATGCATACAATGTAAGTTTAAAATATTTTAGATAATCAACCCAACATGTATACAATTTATTAATTTTGATAATAAATTCCTTTAAATTATACAAAATCTAATTTATGACTAGTTAAGTATATAAATAATAAATTACAAATAATAAAAATTAATATTAATCACCCTAAGGATTCACAAGATCCATAAAAATTCACTCAAACATAAACGTTAACGTTTAGCTAGACATTAAAAAACCAAGAACACGAACTACATAGATTCTTGAAAAAATCCATCGTCTTTTGCATAATTTTACATAGCTTTATTCAATAATTAAAATAATTTTGCATCGCTTGAGCACTTAATTTTACTATAAAGCTGATTTTATCATAAAAATATTCAACCATCAATCACATCATTTCAAAATCAATTTTGACCAAATCAACCACGTAAAATTAATCATCATTCATCCAAATACAAATACGCACTTACTAATTGAATCAGGTAAAAGCAGCAGAACAGAGAGGACAGTTAAATCAAGTTATATCAGCTATTGTTTTCACCTCAACATTCTATCTAAATTCAAAGTCAAAGACGAATGGTTTAAGCAAGAGAAAGTGGCTCCAAACACAGTATGCACGACAAAGTGGCCAAGAATGATGGTGATGGAGGTAGGGAAGAGTCATGGAGACGTGATGGATATCATGGTCTGCTAAGGGAAAACAAGCACTCGACCAGAAAAGTGATGCATTAAATACACTATTGTCAACAAAAATTTATTAGAATGAATTTTACTCTTCAAATAGTGAATTCTCACTCGGGATTTTGTAATTTCTAATAAATTTTCACCAATAAAAAGAAATCAGAAATTATGTTAGTAACTATCTTCTTCAATCATACCTTAATATGTACCGGGCATACCTAATGCATACCCCTATTTGATAAATAACAAGTGCAAGTACAGATTCTTTTTTCAGCATGTTGTATGGAGCATCCAAAACTCAAACCAACATTTTCTCCTCCGTGACTGACCCATGTGGCAATCCTTATTAGTCATGAAAGTCAGAATGTGCATACTAGAAAATTGTGACAAACCACTACTTATATGAGTTGTTTAATTGCTTCATACAAGGATAACAAACCATTAAACCATCAACAATTATGGATGCGTTGGAAAAATTAACTCGAGACAACAAATGATGCGTGCAACATAATATTTTGCATGTTTCAACTCCCTATGATGTCAAATTCATACATAAGTTCAATTGTCACCCAAACAAATCATCATCATCATCTCCATCAACAGTATTAGGATTACTGTCTGATTTTCCACTCCCTTCACCATCCAACTTATCTGGAGCTCGTTCACCAGTACTGAGTGCAGGTGAATATGCCCAGGAAGATCCAACTTTAACAGATAATGATTCTCCATAAAGGTCATCATAAATCCCGGTTTTAACTGGGGTTTTGATCTTTTTTAAGACTTCTTGTAGTTTATCAGTCACACCTTTTGGGGATGAATCTACCTCTTTAGCAGAGGACTGCTCCTTCCCCTTTGGTATTACAGTAATCTGTACAAGAGATTCATATTTACCGACTAGACTTCCTTCTTTAACACCGACTGGACCAGGTTCTGTTTCTACATCTGCACCATCTGAAATTCCAACCACCTCAACTAACTCCCCCCCAACTTGATCCCTGAAAGCAACTCTTGCTTTTCTGATTCTCTTGGCTGCTCTTTCAGATTGGTAATCTTTATTTTTGCCACTTGCTGAACTACCAGACTCACTGGATTTGGATACTAGATCAGCCTTGTTGATGCCATAACGATTCAGAAGAGTATTATAAGCTACAACAGCTTCTTCATCAGACGGGTCAGGAGGTGGTGGGAAATTAATCTCTGTTGGTGGTGGAGGACGAGCGAAAAGAGCAGCATCATTCTTTCTCAATATGTATGTTCGTGTTGATGCAGCAAACCGCAAAGATTGTCCTGCTTCAAGCTCAACTGGTGAATCCTTAGTCAACCGCTCATTTGCAACAAAAGTACCGTGTGCAGATCCCAAATCAATCACATATACACTGTAATTAAAAAAATAAAAATTGTTAACATCAATGGAACAAAACTTGCAAAGGACCTTATACAAAAATACACCAAAAATTTTTTTTTAACTAATTTGTGAACTCCATAACATGGAATGTGTCTGCCATTCAACAAGGATGATAATGGCTTATTTATTTTCCTTTCAAAGTCCCCCATGGTTCACCAAATAACCATTCCTAAATTTTACGATAAATATTTTTATTTCAATATCTTAAGCACTTAAGTGGCTCCTGAATTACCTACATTTTTGGAATCACAAATTAACAGAAATTAACTTGTTTGAACACTTA
This sequence comes from Hylodesmum podocarpum, assembly GCA_026586105.1. Lineage (NCBI taxonomy): Eukaryota > Viridiplantae > Streptophyta > Magnoliopsida > Fabales > Fabaceae > Hylodesmum > Hylodesmum podocarpum. The sequence goes on along the minus strand of JALJEV010000367.1, from coordinate 1,984,065 downwards.
CAGTGTGTTTCGATGGAGAAATTTTACAATTCAACAAATTAAAATACAAGCATTTAAATTTCTTGTAATTGAATTTCCTTCATTTTTTAAATGAAGTAATAAGAAGGGGGAGATAGAAGGCAGAGTGATGGGAGAAAAGGCGAATAGAGTAGGAGACAGAGAGAAAGGTAAAAAAGAAGAATTTCAAATTCTTAATATATACATGGAATTTGAAGTTCTTAGTCTTTAGTTATCTTAAATTTATCCAAACAAGCTATTTTATCCAAACACACTCTTAAAGTTTGAGATAATTTATCCAGAACAAGCAGTTCACAAAGAAGATGATAGTGATATTTATTGGGCAAAGTAGTGAACCCATCCTAGTAATAACAAACAAGGATAAGAGAGAAAAGTTGTAACCTGCCATTCTTGTGAGGAACGACAGCAGCATGTTGGCGAGAGACAGATTGATGATCAAGCACAAAATCACAAGTTTGAATTTGCCTCCCAAAGATATTCCTCCTTCTGTCCAAATTAATCCGGTCTAGTACCTGGCCATCCTTCAAAACTTCCAGGTAGAAAACACCAGGCCGTGGCTCAATCGCCCAATCCGGTGGCTGCCATGTCGACTGCCCTCCACCAACCTGAGTTCCCTGTTGATTCTGCCCTAGCACCGGCGCCTTCTCCACTCCCACACTCTTCTGAGATTGTTGAGCAGAAGTTTGAGATGGTGGAGGCCAAGCTGAGGAATTCCCAACTACTTTACTAGAGGGTTGGACACCATTCCTGGAAGTTCCATTAACATCAACAGAGAATGGTTCCAACGTCTGCGCCTTCTTAAATCTATCAAGACCCGATGTCCTTCCATACATCCTCTTCAAATAGACTTATATGAGCTCCTTCTCAGTATGAGCTCACAAACATTTTTGCATCACAATGCCACCATCACATCATCAAAATCAACCAATAAAACAAACAATGTTTAAAACATACCTTAAGAACATGCCACAAACCTCTCTTTGCACATTCCCTAAAAAATTATTCAGGAAAAAAGATCAAAAACACACCTTGTGACAAGGACATCACAACATACAAATTCTTTCAAATGAAAATAAATATCACAGTATTCATAAGACAAATGGGTAAGCGAAAATTAAAACGCATGCATGATTCTATCCTGGAATAAGAATACAGTATCAATCTGCTAAAAAAAATTGGGGATAAATCTAACAAGGGGTATAACCATAATTGTAGCTATTGAAGAGCAAATTGAAGTCTAATATCTAAGTTACAATCGAAATCGAGATAAAAGGAACGAATTTTCGTGGTTCCAGGGAAATGGTTGATGAACTGGGGAGAATGAGAATCTTACCGAACTAGGGTTTTAGAACGCTGCGTATATGACAAGTAGAGAAAGAAACGAGAGAATATGAGAAACGCTGATTCAATTTTCTTGGTTAATATACAGTAATAATGTTTTTATATATTCACTACGAAATTTCTTATTTATTATTTTTTTAAAAAAAAAATGCTTATTTATGATCATAACATAATGTTATTAATTAGCATAAAATAATCATAATTATAATTTATGATTATGTTATTACCCATATCTCCAATCCTATTCTTATCCAACACAAATCAACTGTTTATTTCTCATAGTAAAAATTAATTAATTAAAAAATTTATCAAATTTAACCAGAATTCAACAAGTTGTTATTTTCCATATATTCAAACTTTAAATAATCTTTGTTGGCTATTGAAACCATGAGTGAATATGAGTGAACATGATTTTTACAATTACGAAACTTCATAAACTAGGTTAATAACAGTTATATTGAATAAGTATTTGTATATAGATGTTATTTTCATAAAATTCTCTCTAAACATTTATAAAGAAAAGGGAAGAAATTAAAATAAATTAAATTATTTCATTAGTTAAAATCAATTCATGTTTAAATGCATATAGTAATTTTAACTTATTATATTCTCCTTTAAATTTAAATAAGTAAATCTATGCAAATAAAGTCATAAGAAATTTTTACAATGAAATAAGAAATAAAGTTAAATTATTTTATACAAATTGAAAATTATAGTCATAAATTATTATAGAGTTATATTTAATAAGTATTTATATATTAAAAATTTTATCAAATTTAACCATAGGATATTTTGTAATTGGAACTCTTCAAGGGAATATTTTCACAAGATAAAGTACTTATTAGCGATGAACTTTGTAATCAAAATCTTGAGAGAGAGAAACTTATCACAATAATTTTTTCATATTCTTGATATTGTTTTAATATGACTGCTCAAGCCATAAGCAGAGAAGATTCTCATCACAGGATGGAGGAAAAAAAAAACTTGAAGAATTTCTTATTCAAAAATAATCATCAGATTACTTACAAATTAATTACTTACTTCCACTTAATTCATTATTTATAATGTACAGTTACAAATATTAAATGACATAAATAAGAAAATATGAGTTAATCCTAATCAAATCTTAATATAATCTTGTTGACACATGAATGTAATGAAACATGAATCAAATTTAAATCAAATCATAGTTAAAGTTATGTTGGGTAAAATTGATTAATAAATCAGCTTTTAGCTTATAACTAGCGTGCTAATTTATGATGTAGATTAATATTTATAAGCTACTAACCAAAAGCTTACAAGTCTTGTACTAGTTACTAACTTGTAATTCGTACCAATGGCATCACTTTGGACAACAATTCACATGAAAAAATATGTTTACATGTCATTTTCAATTCTATATCTTCAAGATAATTCATGTGTATAAACTTAAGTTATCACAATATCGAAGCTTAGAATGTTCCATACCATAAGATTCGTAGAACTCATAAATCAAGCATTACAAAGTTCTTCCATCTTATTAAATCTTTTTGAACAATTTTCTACAACTCAAGATTGGAATTTACATAATCTTTCAAAGCAGAATAAAAGAATGTCATATTTGAAACTAGCAATTAACACAGATTTTACATGACAAATGCCATAATACAATGAATGCATTTCAAATTCGAACAAATCAATCTACAAATAAAGAACCAGCTTCATGTCATGATGATCTCAGTCCAAAAAAATGGTTTACAACATTTTCCATATGACCAAAAGTGTCAACTATCACAACTTTTAACAATTATTAGTTACTGAGGCAACAAAACATTGCTGACCTTTGTAATAAGATTTCTACTGCACAACTACAAAACTTCAATCACTGGCAGCTGCTGTCAGAAAATCTGAGTATCTTCTGCTAGAGTTAAATGAGTCATGTACAATGGAATAACTAGGTAACTTCTTCTATTAGCAACGTGGTTTAAAGAATAGACTTGATAACAAGCAACCATAGAGCACAATTTTCAGCATCATTATAGTTCCCCTCCCAATAGAAGGTTCTTTCCAGTGATATTCAATGATGTAAGAATTGTCATGAAAATGATCCCTTATGATCTGATGCATTGTAGATTCCAGTCCAAACCTATGAATGGCATAAAAAATTTTGCCAACAGAATTTCAGCTAGCTCCAATATTTTTTTGAGTCAAATCGAGGAAGACTTGTTTGCTATTTCGGTAAAAGCTCCTTCTCGGCTAGACTAAAGGTCACCTTTATACGTTCCTGCAGATTTTCTAGGATGTTCTTTGTAATCCTTTTCTGATTCTTTGTGCTTTTCAGCCATTCAACTCCAAACAATACTTGCACTCTACATCCCTTTGCTCTTGGAGGTAAATCCTCAATTTGGTATCGAAGGTGAATCTGTGGAACACGGAAGACAAACCTCAGTGATGCAGAAGATGAAAACCAACAAAAGGATGATAAACAGGGAAATCATAGAAAATGATATCACAAACAAGCGCTGAAAATCTAGAAACAAGCTACACTTGACTCACTCACATTGAAATAATCACCAAGGGGAACTCCATGAAGGTTCAAAACCTCTTCCACAAGCCAACCCTTTCCATCCAAAAGGGGAGATCTTTGCTGAGTACTTGTCACTTCACCTTTATAGCTTGAAATTCGCTTCTCGAATTTGTAGTATACTGCTCTCTCAGAGATATCATGGTTCTCTGATACCCAAGGGGTATAAGAATAGTTAAGACATCCAGACTTTTCCATGACCCGACGGTCTAACTCGCCGCCACTAAATATCTCCATGAGGTAACTTGCCTACATTAATTAAAGGAAAAGAACTACAATTAAAATGGGAACATTCGCAAAGTGTTTTGAAAAAATAGTTGAATAAGAAACCAATAATTCGCAGTTAAGGCAATAATGCACATCATGCACAGATTAGGACCTGTGTGTGTCCGTTCATGTTATAAGAGAGAGAGAGAGAGGGAGAGATTACAGGAATTGGAAGAGAACATGAATAAATCTCAGACATGCTAACATCATCCATGCCAAGGAATGAGCCACCACTCTCTTCACTTATCAGGCTTTTGGTATCAGATTCTTCATCAACAAACTCAACCTTCTGTTCTGGACTCAAAGATCTGGTCTTCCAGAGTGCCATGATAGTCCTACATCACCACCGAAATATTTTCTTAGTAACATATGTGATATCTTATATACTATTCTCTATCACTACCTTAAACAATTTCTTCTATATGCCAGCACCTATGGATAAGCATCATATGAGAAGTGAGATGAACAAAAAAAAAAGCCTCCTAAAACTAGGGAATTATTTTGGTGGTTAAGAAATTTTTCACACCAAAACCTATGCGGAGAATAGAACAGTTAAGAAGCAACTAGATTACTGTCAAAAATAATAATCAAATTCAAATGGAAGGAAACACCTTCAGATATATTTCCATGCGCAAGCTCTCATTATTCACAATACATGCACTGTATAAACAATCATGGAACCACATCTTTGTCACCACTAGACCAAAATTATCAAAATGACATGGCTTTTCATTAATAAGTAACTTGATCTCCTATGACTGAGTAATACCAAAGACGACAATTACATACAAACAATTATTAAAATTGTTTCCATACATTATTATTGCAATTACATGAAATTAGAATTTATACAATTTCAATAGGCAAGTAAGCTATAAACTCTCGTGATTAGATAAAGGACTTTCATGTCATTCTGGTATACAGTCAAGATACAAATAAAAGTTGGTAATTTTCATTAGAATGTCCTGAAATGAATTAACCAAAATTGTCAATTGCCAATGCCAAAATCTTTCACACAATACACCGTCTGAACAACCTCAAAATATTAGATTCATAACACACATGAAAGTATATCAACAAAAAAGAAATACATACTGTTGCTGTTATAGACCCTAACAAACAGGGCCAAGAAAAAAAAAAGGTTAAACAGAGTAGGAAAGATTTTCATACAAGTTGCAGATATGTATATATGGGAAAGAAGTCTGTCAGATGTTATATAATGCCCCTTGTGTACCTGTGTGCAACATTGAAAGACACAAATGACTGAAAATGGAACTTCAGCCTGCCTTGTTCATCTTGTGTTTTTGCACCATGCCTTGCATCCACACCTCTACCCTTCCGAAGAGTTATGACAATTATTGGACTACCCATTGATGAAAATGTAGGAGGAATGACATTAATGTCTTCAATATCTTCCCAAAGAAAAAAGAATTTTGTCCTTTTCCCAAACAAATTTGCATGAAATCCAATTATTCTGGCTGATAGAAATAGGCGGCCCTGCAGAGAAATAATCTCAATTTGATGAGATAATACTACAGAAGCAGGTACCAGGAAATACCAAAGTAGAAAAAATAGACCATGAATTTCAACATCACATAACAGAATAACCACACCTGCAGGGGCATTTTTCTTTTCAAATGACAGGTAAAATCATTGATGAGAAATTCCTCAGGTGGAAGCCCAAAGAGTTTCTGAAATGCTGAATTTGTTTGAGGAGACCGCAAATTAATCTACAATTTTTTAAAACAAAAGAATAAGCCAGAAAAAAGGGAGACAAAATAGTAGTACAACACAGAGAAGCCAGAGTGCTTTTACTAACCTTCTTCCCAACTTCTTTCTCCATTTTACTTAAATAGTCCTTTGCAACATTACCGCCTTTAGTGTTGTCCAAGAAAATTCTTAGGTGCAACTTAGACTGACATGCCAAAGCCAACTTTCCTTCAAGGGGAACCCATACATCAGCAAGATCGGCTATATTTGCTTTTAGAAAATTAATTTCAGCATGTCCTAGAGCTGCAGCTTCATCAAAAGGTCCATCAAAATCATAAACTACCGCGTCCAGCACAGAAGGAGGATCATCCATTGCATCAAACTCAAATATTTCTGCAAATATAGACAATGTTATCAACCATAAAGACAATAATATAAATTACAGATCCTTATCGAAAACTAGTTATGTACTAGATCAATGGATACAGAGATTTGATCCAAGTTATAAAATAGAAAATAATAAACGATCACATGATACTCACCATTCCAAACAGGATTAGATTTCTGGAACTTAATTGAACTGGTTCTTGTTTTCCCATTGCATGTAAACACTACATATGGATCAGAGAAACCACTAGAATCAACAGAAGCTAAATTGCTTCCTTCAATTAAGGCAACAGTTAGCAACCAACCATCTCCTTGTGCTTTGATTCCATGATCACTACCTGATATTGGAGTAACGAAACTAGTCAATATAATCACAGACACATGGGCATTAAATCAAGTATATAGGCACTGAACAATTAAAAGACAAGGGAGACAAACTCATAGTCACTTCATTAAAAGCAACACTAAATGAAGGAGAAAAAGGAAAGCCAAATTGATGACATGTGAAGTATCAGAACACTCTGTGAGATTACCCTTTTGTGCTCTGGCTTTTATGAAGCGTGAGATTATACCCAGCACACGTTCACCTTGAAGAACCAAGACTGCACAGACAACAAATTCACCAATGGAATCTGGCAAGTCAAGCCCACCAAACTCAAGCCCTTGAATTGAGCTGGGTGCAGCCAGCCAAATGTGAACAAGCACATAAAGCCCAATGAAAAATGTTGAGATTACTGAGAAGTTAGCAAAATACTGCACTGCAAGCCTCCAATCTGATTCAGGTTCTGCCTGTAATGATGCCAAAGCTTGTTCCTTATTGGAACTAAGGTCCTTCGCATCAACTGGTTTAACAGTCTGAGATAACAAACTGGCATACTGATCAAAACTGTCCTTCATGCCAGTCCGAGCCCCATTTTCTATCATTCCTTTCATCATGGTGTTCTGTAAAAAATTCATTCGCCACGATACAACCAGATGTGAACACTGTTCTCCTGACGGCAACACTGGTCCAGGTGTGATCACATAGAGTATTTCTACCCTAAAGGTGTTCCCATACATTACCTCAGGGGTGCTGACACTAGTTAGAACAGCAAAGTTCTTCCCATCAGCTTTTAAATATGTGTGTTCCTCAAAGGCTTTGACAGCCTTAATTAATTTACTAGGAGCCTTGACATAGCTAACCGATCTTTTGAGGATCTCCCCATCATTCTCAAATTTCCAAGGTCCTATTTCCAGTTCTGTATTACCCTGTACATCTGCATATGACTTGAGAAAATTTGAATCTGATGAAAACAGAAACTCATTCAAGTCTTCTGGTGCGATAACATATAGTTGATCAATAAACACTCCTGCTGGTAAATTGCTAGGAATTTCACTGCCTTGATCTGCAGACTGAATTTTTCTCATAACTTCTTCAAAAGTCTCATTAGAGGACTGGTCCTCAACCTTCATCTCACTAATTTCTACTTTACTAATTTCAGATTGTTCACAGTCAATGCTTCTACGGGTTGGCGTTGAAGGTATATCAGTGCTCTTATTAAAGATTTGAGCAATTCTGCCTGTTATTGTTTTTTGTGCCCCACCTTTTTCATCCTTAGCAGATGTAATTTCTTCCCTGACTGGAGAAGATGAGCTTGAACGGCCTGTAGAAGATCTTGAAGGCGATTCCCTCGTTCTATGATGTAATAATAGGTCACCACTACCATTTGACTCCATGGATGCATTCTTTTGTGAAAAATATATGCTCAAACGAATCTCACCTGCCAAGAAAAGGAAGAAAAATGCCAGAATTTAAGTTCAACACAAAAACCGTGATTCATATATTCAAGCTAACAGTTAGTGATCACATTATTTTCCAAAAGGTGTTTAGGTGAATGACCCTTTGAGACGGATGATCCATATTTCACAGTCTCAAATTAAATAGATCCTCTTTAGAAAAACTTTTCTATAAGCACTTATCGGAAAAGAAAAATAAAATAAACTTCTCCCATAGCAAAAACTACCTCATGCATAAGCTAATTAGATTAAATTCTCTCATGTTAGCTTTTCTAAAAGCTTATCTTAACTCGTGCATAAGTTAATTTTAACTCATTATGGAAAATCTTGTTTCGTTCTTCTTTTTATTTCTTATTTTCTTCTCCTATGGCTATAATTCTTCACAGAGAAATTTATGCAAACAAAACCCTAAGTATTTATTGAGAAGTTTATCCAAACAAGTGCAGTTTACACAATGTTAACGGTCACAACCATAAGCACAAAAAACCAATACAACAACAATACAAGTTTAACATAATAAAATGAGATTAAATCATCATTTCATCAAATAAACATTTATGAAACATCAATTTGATTCTTGAAATATTACTATATAAATGTGGTCCTCCAATGATACTTCCTCTGAAATCAGTATAGTCTAAAAGTAACTTTTCACTAGCAACAAACTCATGTCAAGCATTAAACTACTGGATAAGGTAGAGGAAAGTACAGTTGATCAGCATAACACACCAGATTCCTTGTGCTTGGACTTCTTGCTTTTGGGCTGCAAAGAATACCAAGCAGTGCCAAGGGACTTGATCTCCTCTTCAAAAACAAGAGAAACTGGGACTCTAAGCTGCCCCACAAAGTCATCATTGAAAAACTTATCTTCATCCATAACAGATAAAACCAACTCCTCATTAAGGTCATCCACCTTAAAACTAAACTCTTCATCCCACTTTGGATTCAAACACTTCTTGATCACTTTGGTCCTGTACCTGTGCTTCCCCAATTGCAGCCTCACGTACGGATCACTCAACCCATTAGGATCCGTCGGTGGCAAGTTCTTTGCCTCAATCACACGAACCATAAGCTTCATTGTTACCCAAAAAAAAAAAAAACACTCAAAGGGGACCAGAATCTTTAGGTAAAAAAAGTCAACTTTTTTACTACCATGAAAAGTAAACAACACCCTTGAAAGATCTTCCAAAAGGGCAATGCTGTTTGTGACCAAAAATAAGAAAGAATCAAGTGAAAGTGGAAAAAACAAAGAATCAAACTGTTCAACGCAACTCAAATTAACAGAAGAAAAACCAACCCATAAATCAGACAGAAAAAAAAAAAAAGAACAAAGAAAGACAAAAGAAACGTTGTGAAAAGTGTTGATCTTAATTCGGAACTAAATTCGTGTGGCGAATAAACCGTGAACAGTTGAGAAACAGTTGAGAAAGAAGCAGAATAATTTGTCAAAGGCAAAGACAAGAAAGCAAAAAAAAAAAACAAATTTTTGAGAAGAGATAATCAAGGAGACATTGATGGAACCTATGAAGTTTCAAAATTTAATGGAATGAATGATTGAGCACGAAAAAAAAAAGGATTTTTATTTAATGAAAGAAAAAATTGGATGTGAAATTGTGGAAGAAATTGAAATGAAGTTTTCTTGAATTAAATTGACTCATTTTGTTGAACTGTTTGTTTCTCACGCTCGGCGCGTATGATTCATAACCTTCGATAGTATATATAGTTATCATTTCACGCGCCTCATACAATTTTTCTTTTTTTTTTTCACTATCTTGTAAACTAAGTATTAAATAAAAAACTAAAATTTATTTAATGTTTTAGAAATATAAAATACATTGCTTGGCATGAGAAAAGGAGGAGATTAGTAGGATCATGTAAAATTATTTTTATTAAATTTTTCTCTACACTTAAATATAAGAAAAACAATCATTTACCACAATTATAAATATAAATAAATTTACTTAATTTCATCTTGTTTAAGTAATATTTTTAGTGAATTGAGAGATTTATTTTTAGTAAATAATTTTTTTTATGTTAAATTATAGAGAAGTATAATTTAGATTAAAAAAATTATTTGTTAAAATTAATAAAATTAAATAAAAAATATTTATGCTTTTAGGAATAAATCGGTTTTTCTTTTATTAACAAAACTAATATTTATTTTATGTTACTTATAGTTGAATGAAAAATGCAATCAATGTGTTTTTAATAATTTGAGGTCATTTTTTTATTTAATAAAATTTGTTTAGTAATAGAAAATCTATTAAAAAGGTGTGTTATTTGTATTTTTCTACGCATATCTATCTTAAAATGTTTACCATAGAAAATAACAAATAGATATTTAAAAAAAAAAAATTTCGAAGAGATATTTAAAAAATTATTAAATAATAAAAATATTTGAACTTTTAGATTAGTCTTCTAAAAATTAGATTAGTCTTTTAAACAAATATCATCAAATTAATCTTTGAAATATAAAAATGATCACTAAATTTTCACCATTTTACGTGTCAGTTTTTCCCTTTTCAAAAACCAATGTGATAACCTTTAAAAGTTTTAAGAAAACAAATAGTGATTTTTTTCAAGAGTATAATGAAGTTATAATACTTAAAAATATTACTAAACAAAATATGGATTGTCGTGCATAAATGAATTTTTATAAATCTTTTACTCGATTTTAACAAATAAAAGAATCTTTTAGAGAACATAACCTTCTTTTATATATATATATATATATATATATATATATATATATATATATATATATATATATATATATATATATATCAGAATAATATGATAAAAGTAATAATAGTATATGCTTATGATTTTTATTTATTTTTGTTCTCCTCTTTCTGTTTCATGCTGAAATAGTCCAATTTGGAGGGCACCCACTATGCTCATAGACCCTCTCTAAGGGTCAGGGTTAAATTATGACTATTTTAATCCAAACAAAGAAAAGTCAATATAGGTCGAAAAATAACGTTGGTGCACCCAAAAAATAGGTATCTTCATCTAAAAACTCATTAAATTAAACCTAATTTGTATACGAAAAGAATTTATTTTTCGTTTGACTACATCAGTTGCGTATTATTTTAGTATACTGAATCAAATCCAAATCCAATCCAATCCAATCATAGTTAGTGTATATCATACGATATGCCATTTCAAAATACATATAATATTTATTAGTTGAGTTGAAAAAACTTTATTTAAAAAAAAAAATATTTGATAGACAATTATAATATGCAGATAAGACAATTATAATATACAGATAATCAATTTTATAATATGAAGAGAGATAAATATTATATATAAAGTGTGAAGAGAGAAAAATATTAAACTGGTTATGTATTACAGTTGTTAGCTTAATAAAATTGATTAATTATCTTGTATCATTTTATTTTTCATGATTATTTCGTATATAATTTATTCTATTGATTATAACATTAATACAAATTATCCATCAAAAGATATAATAATGACTAATTTAAGTTTCACACACAATGTGATGTACCCTTCTAAATTATGCAACAATCCTTTTGCAACAAAGTTAATGTTTCTTGAGTGATTAATGTGATGGAATTTTTATGTGTCTTTTTATTCCATGATTTACGTTGCATGGGTCACTTCTAAATTTAATATTGTATCCTCAACCAACATAGATCGAACACGAGTGGTTGTTCATTGTTATCAATGTGTTTGACGCGGTTTTTCTTTTTTCCCCACTTCTCAATAAAGTATACAACCAAAAACATTGTCAAATAAATAAGGTGAGACAAAGTTGTTTCATAGAAATATAGAATAGTTTTTTTAAGTATGTTAATATATATTTGATTTTTTTATTGTATATTTAAAGAAAAAATTTGTTAGGAAAAAAAAAACATTCCAATGATTTTTATATCTGAAAAAAAATTAATTTGTGACTAGAGAATTGAGGGATATTTTTAGTTCAAATTAAAAAGAAAAACACTATCAACATATTTAAGTTTTTTTAAATACCCTTTTATCATTATTGGATGGGATATTATGGCATTTCCCTAACTATAAAGTAGTTTTGACATAGACTTAAAAATACAAATATATATCAAATCAAAAAAAGAAAGAGTCAATAAAGGTTGCGCCACAAAATATTTCAGCACTTGTTTGTTGCAGATTGCTTGAGTGCTTCTCCAATCCATGACTTCTTCCAAGTTACACTGGCAATGGACCTACTAATTATTATAGTTTTGTTCAGTTTATTTTAACAATAATTACTTTTTTTCTCAAAAAATACTTTGAAAGATTTAACTGTGATCGTCAATTAATTCTTGTATTGTCGTGCATGCGACTCCTATATGCAACAGAAATAAAAAATAAATAAAAATTTACAATCTATGCCTATAATATAAAATTAAAACAAATAACTTAATATTTTTATTTTTTTTTCAATTAAATTTTCTTAATGTTTCACAGATTCTTAATATTTTACACAATATCATAATCTCAGTTAGACAGAAAATCCAATCTTTTTGAAAATCATACCAAAAAAGAGAAGAAAAAATATTATCTAAAATAGAAAAATCATAAATCTGAATTAAATCAATATGATCAATGTTTCTTTTGAGATTCTAAACTGCTTAAAAATATAATTATTTAATATATAAGTGAAAAATAACTAAGTCCCAATTTTATAAGATTAAGTTAGATTATTTTATAAAATTTAATTAGACTCATTACTTTTATTTTTAGTGTTGGTTTCTACATAACCAAGTGAAAAATAAAATATCCAATCATCTTTAAAAAAATGTAACTATTGTTATATATCATGTTAAAGACTAGATTTTATAAATTTAATTATTTCTAATATTTATTCCTATGTACTTAAGAAGTAAATAAAATATCCAATCACTTTTAAAAAAAATAACTTTTGTTATATATTGATATGAGAAAGTTGATAAACAAATTATTCAATTACCTTTAAAAAAGCAACTATTGTTATATATGATATGAGAAATTCGATTTTTTATAGGAAGAAAAAAATATTACCTAAAATAGAAAAGTCCTAAATTTGAATCAAATCAATAGGATCAATTTAACACTGTTTAAAAACATGGTAATGTATATAAGCAGGGTTTTTACTCTTTTCTTGTTATCACTTAAATGATCTTTAATATTTTACACACTATAGTAATCTCAATTAAACAAGAGATACTAGTGCTTTTAAAAATCATACCAATAAAAGGAAGAAAAATATAATTTAAGATAAACAGAACTATTAATTCCTAATTAAATCAACGAGAAACAATATTTACTAAAAATCTATCATCACCTAAAAATATAATCTATATAGATATTTGTCCTCATCTAATTTATAAAATTGAATTAGACTCCTAATTAACCATTTTTATACAATATTAAAACTAAGAGTTGAATCAAATCCCCAATATTTCTAATAATATCACCAACATTGCATCCTAATAATATCACCGACATTAAATGTCTAAGAAGTACAAAAATATCCTTTCACCATTAAAATGCATCTATTGTTAAAATTTTGAATGTTTACGAGAATCCGGATATGTTTTTCTCTTGTGGTATATGAATGTTAATAATCAATGTTGTTGTTTGTTAAATGTTCAATTCTGAATTCTGGGGATGCAACGTTATTTCCTTTTTTGTTTAAGTTTGTAAAAACACATTTTTTTTATACAATATAACAAAATATTAATTGTTTTTCGAAAAAAACGAGATGAAAAAATGCAGGTGTTTTGGAGTTAAATTTAAATATTTATTTGTATAAATTTTCCATAAATGATTTTTTTAACTCTTTTCCACTGATTCAAACAAACCGAAAGCAAACTCAACAACTCAACTTTTCATTCCTTTTTATTTTCTATTTATCTAAACAATACTTTTTTTTTTCTTTAATTTCTCTTCATCTGTTTTCTTTTCCTCTTCCTTTATCCCCTCCATATTTCATTTTTTGTCCACACATATCGTTACTATTATTAACTGCCCGCACTTTACGGTGTAAAATTTAGAACTTAAAGAGTTCGAGTAGAGTTTAATTGGAATAAAGTATATTCAAATATAAAGTAAATTATGAAATTATAAAAATGTTATTTATTAATACATGAACTTGTATTTACACAATTTTTTGGACGATTAAAAGAAACACATGAAATGAAATAATTGATATGACAGAAAAATAGCAACAAAAAAAAAATAATACTAAAAAGATATTAGAAAACTAATAATCAAAAACCCAAAAGTTCCAGAAGAAAGAAATTATGAATAGTCAAACAAGTATCACAAGACAGTGTACAAGATACAATACAAGATCTTATCGCTGAAAAAATGAAAAAAAGACACCACGGAACATGATACAGTTCTAGATAGAAATCAAATGAGAAATGAGGAGTCTAGTTTCTATTCCATGTCCAACAATTATGATCCTTGCCTTTCATTGACTCTACTTCTGCCTCTTGTAAATTTTAGCCAAAAATGACTTCAAAACAGCTTGAACTGCTGTGCTAGGATGAGCTTCAATGGAGGTTACAAGCTTCTCATAGCTCCCGCTCTCATACTCCTCAAACACACCCTGTTAATTCGGATTGAAAGTAAAGCAAATCAACATTCAACATGATGAGCAGATATGTTTCCAAATTTAATTTGCATCACTTTCTTGTAAAATGTGTGGAAATGCTAATTTTCTGTTGACATCTTAATTTTGTTTTCCTTATTGTTTGGCTAACAGGTCATATTAACATGTTGATATTGCAAAGATGCTAGTTAAGGGTAGTGTTTCCCAGTAAATTATTAATGAGATAGATGTAACTGAAGTTCAAACCTGAAGATTAAGCTCATTATACAAGGCCTTTACTCTAGCAACATTTGCTGGATCTGGCTTCCCATAGTGCTCCTGCAAACCACACAAATTAGAGATTTTTCGCAGTCTATTCATGGCATAAAATAAGAAAAGAAATGACGGGAAATAATAAGATGCTCTCTTACATATAAAACTTTCTTTTGTTCTTCATTTCCAAGTTCCAATGCTTTCACAACTAGCCAAGAGCACTTGAAATCTTCAATATCTGTACCTATCTGGTCCCATAGATAAACTAGAATGAGATTAAAGAGAAACTGATGTTTCCAGTATCCATTATCCATCCAGGATGCTCACCTTTCCAATTGTTTGAGGATCCCCGTAGCAATCCAAATAATCGTCCTAAAATGAGAAAAGGAAAGAGAAAAGATAGGTTACTGTACAGTTTTTCAAAAATATTTCACACTTATAGCAAATATATGTACACACAGCATTCTAGAGTTCTAAATGCTCTAAAAAGACAAGAGGTCAAACCTATGGTGACAAAGTATTACCTGTACTTGAAAATATGTTCCCATCTCAACAAGAATGTTCTTTACATCAACATGATTATCCAGATTCTCACCCGCCATGAGCAATGCGCATGCAACCTGTGTGAGGAGGGGAGATATAGCATAGATAAATAACAGATCATACATTCCAGTGTTATAATTGATAGAACTGTTGGAAATGAATTGTGGGGGGGGGGATGAAGGAAAATATGTGATTTCATACTAAATATTAGATTCCAGCAGGGCAAAAAACTGAGTGAAGTGTTGTTTGTCATTAGTATCTCTGGAGAGAAGGGCGAGGAAGAAACTAAAAATAAGGAGGTTATGCAAAAAAAAGCGAGACAATAATACTTACTGGAAGGTAAAATGAATAATAGGCAGTCTTGTACTGAACAATACGTCGATGCCTGCAAAAAAATGTCCATATGCTAGTCATCAGTAATTGATTTCCAACAGAGAAATAGATAATGGGCAAGAAACTGAAGTGGAATGTATAAAATTTTATTGAAACATAGCACATTGCTGCTAGCAAGAAGAGAAGGAACTGATAACAAGCAAATTTCATATCATATTCTTCAGCAATCCCAGCCCAAAAATAATTTTGCACTATTCTTTTGGAAATTTCAAGCAAAGCTCACACTAAATTTTGGTGTAAGATAGCAAAGTAGCAAACTTACTAGACATCTTTCATTTTAAACCATAAAGTTAGGCATGTCTATAACTAATAGGCCAGCAGTTATCTCTCTTCTGAAGTTAGCCTCCAGCCAAATTAACAAAATACTGTTGCTTGCACACTATAGAAAGGATGTGATATCGCTCTCTAGCAGAAGACTTTTTTCCTTTAGCATAGATAGTTCGGTCATATTCACATATGACCCAGCATCTCATGTTTGTCAAAAAAGAGGTTTATCAATAATAATTTATTTCTGATTGTTCTCTTTCTTTCTCCATACTCACAGAGATAATGTGTATTTGGACAGGTCTTTTTCTCCTTCGAGTGTGGTGATCAGATCTATCATCTGTCCTGAAGCAGTCTGAAACTCAACCTAAAAAAAAGCTACACAGTCAAGCTTAAGCATATTAACAAGATGAAATCCACATAATATAAAGCTAATCATTTGTACAACCTCATTAAACAAGTCAAGAAGATCAACATAATATGGCTTTCCCCTGAAGTGTTTCCTGAGGATACGTGGAATATGGTTTCTTAGAAGAACTCCATCGTTTGCTGCAATCATTCCAACCTACACCATACAGCAATTAAACAGCAGCACAAATATAACAAAATGGCACATGGTTATTTCTTCTACAAACCTTAGGCACTCTAAACCAGCATGGCTGACCACGGCGTGTGTGAGAGTTATCCATAATATCATCAAGAACAAGAAAATACGCCTGAAGCTGCAAAACTCAAAAACAGACAATCTTAAGATCTCCAATGCCATCACATTAAACATCAATCATTCAAACACAAAAAGCAAAAAAGCTTTCAACTGCTATACCCATTCAATACACCAACCAAGAGCACTAGCAAGGAAAATTTCATCATCATTTAATGCCTGTCCTTCTTTCAACAACCTGTAGCTGTCAATAACTGACAATCCCCGGTTCAACTTCCCTGCAGTCATAATCAATCCTTTCATCAATACCCTTTACCCCTTTTTCAACAAAACCTTCACAGAATCACAACACTCCCCCTTTTCTTCCCAAGCAAGGAAAAAGTAACCAACAACAACAACAACAAACTAACAAACCACACTACGCAAAGTCAAAAAGAAACTCTCAAACCACACCTCCAGGCACATTGTAGTCCAGCATCTGCAACAAATCAGAATAACACAACACAGTAAGTAACAGAACAGAACAAAAACAAACATTCACATTTGAATGAAACTAAAACCATTAGTACAGTAACAGACAAAGTGATTAAATAACATAAAACACTCCACAACATCCCAAAACTTGCAGTACACTAGGAAAATTCCTGACTCTCCTTCCTCGACCTTTCCATCATCACATCAACCTCAAATAAATCCAACCACCACGACAACAACAACAACAACAACAACAACAATAACAACAACAACAACTTACCCTATTAAGTAAGATCGGGTACATAGATGGCACGAATTTATTGGGCTCAGTTTAACATTAAAATACAGTAATTAAAACAAATCTACAAAAAATGTAACAAACTCGTTGTCTCTGTGTTGTTTACAATATCAATGAGATAGCTTTTACACAGAATCATACGAAAGCATAGAATCAATGAAATGAATAAAAACAGAATAAGATAGAAATGAAGTACCCGGTCAACCCATTGACGAGCGTCGTCGGAGAATTCGAAAGCGGGGTCGTGGAGGAGTTCAGATTTGAGAACCGAATAGACATTCAAGAATGTGGACTTGAGATCCGCCATAGCTCAGAACGACAATTACTTAATCAAGACTAAGAATTCTTGTGTTTCAAAATTGTGAGATTGTGATTCTTATATTCAGAATGATAACAGTGAGTGACAGAGAAAGAGAGAGAAAGAGAGAGAGAAAAAAGAGGAATTTAAGGAAGTGAAGCGTGGAGAGTGAGTGAGTGAGTGTAGTTGCATTTCATGCGTCTCTGTAATTTATATATCGCACGAAATTCTTCACAGGACCACACTTTTCCCTAATATTTGTTTTACAAAGTTAGAGTTTCATAGAGAATGATGAAACTATAAAACTGAAAAGGAGTCAAAAAATGAGTGGAGAAATTAGAGACAACTAAGGAAATTACGTTAAACATTTATTTTATATTAATTCAAAAAACTATATAATGTTATTTTGTGCAAACTAAATTTTGCATCATTCTCATTAGTTCCTTTTACCAAGTACCAACAACTACCTACTTGTCTCTTTGCCTAATTTAATTTCCATTTTCTGTTTGATGTGATTGTAAAATGATATGCATAATAGTACTGTGGTTGTTAAAATATTTATTATTTTTATATATGTCCATATGTAGCATGCATATAGTAAAATAATTGTATAAGAGTCTTTCATGTTATTAGTCATTTGAATTAAAGGCACTCAACAAATTCATTATGATAAAGAAATTAATGATTTTTTAATATTTAGAAGGAAAGGTTTGCTTTGAAAAAAAGTTTGATTTTTTTTTCATTCTTTACTTAAAAAAAATTATTGTCTTTCTACACTTTCCTTCTCCTAACTATATGAATCTTAATCATGTTTCGTTTTGGTTTGAATTAACTAAATGTATTTATTTTTGTTAATAAATAATAGGGTTTAAGTTGTTTTTGTCATATTTTACCATTAGTTTTTTTTATTAGGGTATTTATATAACATTTTTGTGAAATTAATTTTTCATGTATTTTTTTTAAAAGTTTATGTATTATTTAGGCCGTGCTCCCTTTAATTGTCTGTGGTAAACTTTAAATTTACCCATGCTTAATTTTGAAGCAACTTGAGAAAGAAACTAGAAGGCTCATGCATCAACACGATGTGCTGTGATCATTCTTCTACATTGAAACAAACACAATGAAGTTGTAAATGTGCTAGAAGAATGTAATTTTTTTTATTATTTTTAACAAGCATGTCACTTTCAAAAAAAAAATTAAGTAAAAATGGAAGTTATAAATTTCTTTAAAACAAAAAATATTTGAGAATTATTTTAAAAAATTGTAATAAATATTATTTTCTCATGTAATTAAATAAAAAAAATATTATTTTCAAAGTTGTAATAAATATTGTTTTCTTTAAAATAAAAAATATTATTTTCTGAGAATTATTTCTATTGTACTTTCTCATGAAAATATTACCATGAGAGTTAGAACACCAAATTTTTTAAATATTTTTTTTACTCAGATGAAAAAATCACTTTATTTTATACTAATGTGATAAATAACTAAAATTTCTAAAAATTCACAGAAATAATTTAAAACTAACCAAAAACATATGATTCATCATTCCTAAAAAAGCATAAATTCCAGGAATAAAAAAACTAGTGATGTACCCATTAACAAAAGTTACAACCACAGAACTTTAAATTTTTAAAATCATAACACATACAATAAGTGCCCAACCAAACAAAATCCCATATTCTCTAATAGAATAAAATACAATAAAAAATTAATAAGATATTACACGTGGCAAATTTCTATTGGGTGTTTCAATGGATCATGTGACACCAGATGCCTCCCTCGTTGTTCTCACTTGTACCCCACGAGGATGGTGCGCGCTGTTGTACTTTCGGACGATCATCATCAACTGCTTCGCGTCTCTAATTATTCCAAAACCATATTCCAATCCAACCACCTACATTAAACTAATCCGTTGACTCACTAAGTCAAGATGAATCTCGTGGCTATAATCTGCTTACAACGAGAGAAAGAGAGTGACTGTTCTCACCCGATTCCTTAACTTTGTTAGGCATAGCTATAAAAGCTTCAATGCTAGTGTACCCAATTTTATTAATTCAAGTATTTTAAAGTCTGTGTGGTTCACGTGCCACATTTATTAAATATATAATTTTCTTATGAACTTCTTGTCAATCTCATACATTATTTCTACCTCCTCCCAACTTTTTCTATTTATATTTAATATTAATGAAGAATTTTTTTTCTCTCATAATTATTTTTATTAAAAAAATTTATATTAAAAGTTATTTGTTATATTTTCAATTTGAATCAATATTTTTTTCCTGTTACCCTTAATTAATAATTAATTAAATTTATGTTTATTTTATAAAATATTTTATTAAAAAATTAAATTATTAAATTCATTATCTCAACGCGTCATGGAAGTATAAATACACGGTAATACTTATATTTATTTGCTAGTTTATAATAATAGTAATAAATAACAATAATTAATTACAAAATATTATATATGAAATATAAAATCATTAAACTCACTAATAATTATTTTAAAAATTATATTTAAAATAATTTAATTCATTCACAATATAATTTTTTAGTCTCAGATTATATTAAAATTAATATAAATTACATGATAACCATTGGAAACCATATTTTTTAAAATCAGCATGGTTCACGTGGTACATTTGTTTAATAGACCTCTCGTCTCTGTTGTTTGCAAGTGTGCGACTATGGTGTAGTTATTAAAAAACATTATGAATGTAAAAATCATTTTGGAATTATTTAGAAGGAGGAGTCTATTTTTGGAGTGACATGGAATTTGAGTTTGTGCAGTAGTGATTATGAAAAGTCAAATAATGCATAAAAACATTGCACAAAGAACCACTTGAGCATTAAAATGATATGTGTAGTGATCCATTAAATTCAATTAAATTTGGTCCAATTATTCAATTGATTTGATTAAAACATTAAACTGATACATATGTCAAACTAATTATTTTCATTACTGATTTTATATTATTGTGATTATTTTCGTACACATAATTTTTAAATCAATGTGGAGAACAGAAACTTAAAAAAAAAAAAAAAGAAAAGTTGTGGGTTCTCATAAAGGGACATTAGCAAAGGGTGATCAGAATAAATTTTTTATTGGTTTCTGAAAGGAAAATGATGAAAAACTCATACCGATTTAAGTGGTAAGAAATTTAGTTTTCTTAAAATAATCTTAATGAATAAAATAAATAAGTGTTGCATATAATAAACTCGCACTAATCACAAGTTCAACATGAACTTTAAATGGTGAAGGTTTCAAACCATAAGATAAAATAAAGAACAGGCTTAGGAAGGGAAACAAGTTCTATAAATGAAGTTGAAAGTTTTTAAGTTTTCTTTTTTATTTGAAATTTTAATTTCTTACTTTTCTTTTCCTCTTCATTTTCCCCTTAATAACAAAACTTTGTGCATGTTGTTTGATCTATCAAGCATTTCCTAAGATTTTGACCTACGTGAGAAGGAATTTCGGAGAAACAAAGTGTCTATATGATTAAAATAATAAGATTAAAAATTAAGAGAAATATCTACTTCACTGAAGCCTTTTTATTTACTTTTCTTAAAAGTTAAATATTTTAATAATAGCAAATATTTTGTTTAAAAAATTTAGCTAAAAATTTAAATTTCTTTATTTAAAAATATATTTCATTTTAAATAATATTATTAATGTTTGAGAAAAAGTATCATGCAGTAAAAAAAAAAGTATATTATCTGCATGTAACATATAAGATCTAAATCGAGCACCCCTCAAGTCACATCATGCCTTTGAACTGATCATTAAGAGGGGGACGTGTGACCGAGTCCACATCCCCTCTGTCAACACGTCTTATCGTGATATCAGCACAGACAGAGTCAGAGTCAAGTTTAATCATTAACTTAAGATTGATTATCTGTCATATCTGCTTGGCCTAGATCACCGGAACATGATATCATCAATATATCATCCCTCCCAATTTGTTTACATATACCCCCTAGAAGTATCTGAAAACAGATAACATCTATCTCATTCTCCCATACATTAATATCTTGCAGAGTCACATGCTAACTTGATATGTCTTTTGCGTATACATTCCACATCTCAAAAGAGTTAGCCCTACTACACCTTTTGCTAATGTTTATACTAAGACGAGCTACCAATCATCTATCACCTTTACCCTGCATTCCCGCTAGAATCCGGTAAGAACATTTGATGTTTGTTGTGGGGCCAAGCCACGACCTTCCCTTTCTTTCTTGCATAATGCCCAAGGAGACCATCACCTCCTGACCGCGATTACCCCTAGCGTCAATACAACTAGGGGACCAATCCTATAAAGTCGCGGGGGGCAAGATGTTTGACTCCGAAAGGACCAAAGCCAAGGTAAAAATAACCAAGTAAGCCAGTGGTGTAAAGAAGGTTTGCTCTAGCACCGTGGAGGAACAAACCAAACGTTGACTTCCTACTTAATAATTTGGGCAAATCCCGAAATGACAAGAAAAAATGTCGACTTCATACTTAACTAGGCAAGGGAGATCCCTAGATGGCCAGGTCTCGTGAAGTTCACAAAGGTGTATCCCCCGAGGGATATGTCTAGAACATCAACGAGATATCCAACGAAATCAAAAGCTAGGACACTAGAATTTGCAGGTCTACTATAAGCTGGACCTCGTGATGATGAAAAAGTGCAACCCTCCTCCTCACGTAGATGCAGTTGCACATAAAGAGTAGCTTAGAGAGCTCTGACGATATTTGACATGACGAATCAGCAACTGCAAAATAACCAAGCTGCTTGGAAAAGACCATCCCAGCCATCATGAAGTCCCTTGATGGCGTGCCAGAATTTGGGGAGGCGAACTCAACATAGCCTGCCCCATATCCTCTCACAAAAAGAGTTCGGGTCAAAAAAGTATGGTGGTCGATCAAGCCTAGAAACGATGGTGACTAATAGCCGGATATGCTTATTGTATGGTCCAAATACGACCTTTTCATCATGTTATGGTCCAAAGATGACTTTATCTCGTTTGGTCCAAAGACGATTTCTCTATCTTTGTTTCATTTAGTCCAAAGATGACCACTTTATCATGTTATGGTCAAAAGATAACCTAACATCTTTATCCTTATCTCGTTATTATCTTGTTAAAAGGTTCAAAAGCGATCTCATTATTTTGTTAAAAGGTTCAAATACAACCTCATTATCTAGTAAACAGATCAAAGATGATCTCACAATCTTTTTAAACGGTCTAAAGATGATATCATTATCTTGTAAACAGTCCAAATACGACCTCATTATCTTGTAAACGATTCAAAGACAACCTCATTATCTTGTTAAAAGGTCTAAAGACAACCTCATTATCTTGTAAATGGTCCAAAAACGACATTTTTATCTTATTAAACAGTAGTGCTAATTTGATCAATTTGGATCCTTTTACCCGCACAAAAGGCATTGGTAAGAAGAGGACGACCTGTTAAACCAATGATATGGGAAAGGCAAGCGGGGGGACCCTCGAACGAAGGAGCACCTTCAAGCCTTGAAAATAAAGTCTCGAAAAGGGAGTGAGAAGAACCCTTCGCCATCGGTAATGGGCAAGGCTGGTT
This sequence comes from Hylodesmum podocarpum, assembly GCA_026586105.1. Lineage (NCBI taxonomy): Eukaryota > Viridiplantae > Streptophyta > Magnoliopsida > Fabales > Fabaceae > Hylodesmum > Hylodesmum podocarpum. The sequence continues at coordinate 1,960,656 of JALJEV010000367.1, read as the reverse complement.
GCAGTCATGGAAAACAAGCATAAGGGTAACGACCTCATTGTAGGTCTTTTTCAACCCTCTTTCATGTGTGGTAGTTTGGTCGATCATAGTTGGCGGAGTATCAGTACCAACAACCCCAACAAAATAGTCAATACCTCCCGCTAGAACTGATGAATTCGGCGAGGTAGAAAATGAAGGGACGCCAGCCTTAACAAGAAGATGCTTCCAACTGAAATTACCATCCATGATTCTTCAAAGGGGAAGACGAGATAAACTAGCATAAAAATGGGGGAAGAAGAGCGAAAGAGAAACGAAAAACATGGATGGCGAGAATTAAGTCAGAGATTGTTTACAAGGTCCAAGTTAGAAGAGAAAAAGAAAACAAGGTAGGATTATTTATATGCAACAAGGATTCAAAGCGTCACCAAACCTAGGGACACGAGCCTACTCGAAGGACGTAATGCTCGAAAAGTGAAATGTCATGACCTTAGAAAGATGTAACGATAAGGGTTACACGTCATGTCCCAAAGAAAATATAACGGTAGAAGTTACGTTTCTTTTCTTCAAAAGAAAAATAATGGCTCGAGAAACACTTCATCATAAGCTTTTAAAACATTTTTTTAGAGGCCTAACAACTAATAGAACAAGAACAACATCATGTTTAGAGTCAAAGAGCTACCCATTGTGAAGAGGGAACCATCGACCATTAGTTAGACTACAACCTTGTTTCGAAATTTCACAAGACCTACAGATAGCACGACATAAAGCTTGGCCACCTAAATGCTTGGCGACACCGAGCTTGGGGGGCTTGTGTACCATCCGGACCCCACCACAGAGGGTCTAAACTGAGCACCCCCTCAAGCCACATCACGTCTTTGAGTTGGTCATTAAAAGTGGAACACGTGATGAGCCAATGCTCTCTTAGCACACCTTACCGTGACATTAGCACGGTCAAAGTCAAAGTTAAATCTAATCATTAACTTAAGTCTTAATGTGCATCACATTTGCTCGACCTCGACCACCGGAACATGATATTGTGAATACGTCATCCCTTCCAAATTGTATATATATACCCTTGGGAAGTATCTAAAAACAAATAAGATTTATCTCATTCTCCCATACATAAGTATCTTACACGGTCATACGTTAACATGACCGACAAATTGATTTTTGCATATACACTTTACTTCAACTATACTTTTCACAAATACTTATAAGACAAGCTACAAGTTATCTATCACTTTTATTCAACATTCAAATTGGATTATGATAAAAACATGAAATTTATTCGATTCTCAAATCACATTATTATTAAAATTTGATTAAAATTGATATTATTAATAATATATTGTTAAATAAAAATATAAAACTATTTTACAATTATTAATGCACCACAATTAAAGTTTTTACGTTGATGAATTCTTTTCGCTTTTATTTATTCATTTATGGCATTAAAGTTGGTTGAGCAATGGTAATGCCACATAACCATATTACACTATGCTTATGAATGGAATTGTTATTACCAGTTTGATGGTTTAGTTTGGAGAGGAGGAAATAAAGAAAAAAATGAATATCTTTTTTTAAAATTAATATGACTCCCATCATTCTATACTATAATTTAATCTAAATATTTTTTATTTCATCGATTTTCACATCCTTTTAACAACTCTGGTAAAGAAGAATATAGGTGAAGTGATTATAACAATGTGGGTGTTTGGCGGGTAGTACGATATATGTAAATCAATTTTGTTTTTGCTACGTTGAAGCAGTACTTATATCGTTTTTTTTTTTTTTTTTCCATTTTCTTTTTACGTGATTTTAGAGACTCATTGCAGAATTTGTTTCTCCTCTATCAATACACATGATTTTCAATTTAAAAGTCAATAATACCTAGTAAATAAAGTATAATTAAAATAATTAACAAAACAAATAAATAACCAAAATATTTGTGATCAAGCGAGTGTGCATAAAAACTTTTATTTTTACAACTTATAACACATTCTTTAAACTACACTTTACTTTTGTTTATGGAATATATTGTTCACATCTTCAAGTTTTTTTCTTTCTTTAAATGTTTAAAGGAAGAACTTTATCGTTAATAATAATTATGTCCAACTCAAATAAAATTTTCTTTCATAAAACACTCGTGCGAATGGATGTGTTAGTTTTGAAGTCGTGTGTTTTCTTTTAATTACAGCCAATAAAATTAAATATAAATATATATATATATATATATAAAAAAAGTTTATAGTCAATAATTGTATCAAATTTGAGTACCACTAAGTAGGTTGGAGTCAATTTAGTAAAGTTTGTTTTGGATGAGAGCCGTGTAAAAATAAAAGTTTAGAATTTGGATTTGGGAACTGAAATATAAATTCATGGGTATTCTCTTACCTTAGTTATTTAGGTGAGACTATTTGTTTTCCTTTATTTTATTTTACGTTAAAGTATAAGAAAATATTTTAAATGACCTTCTTGGAGAAAAAAAGTTAAAAGACTGCACCCCTCTTAAAAAGGATATTGACACCAAGCCAAAAAAAAACTTAAGAGAAACAAAAATTAAATTAACAATTACATGCTAAAAAAAAAATCTAAACATTAACATTGTAGTATTAAGATTTTCGTTTTAAAAATTGTTATATAATCAGGGATAGGGGTCACTGGACCAATCCATAAGATCTGGTTAGGGCCTATAACTTGACACACGAAACCTATCTTACATATTAAGGTTTAAATAAACGATCATTAATTGCTGTAGTGAAATGTTTTTTTATTATAAATGTCAAGAAGTTATACGTCGAAAACAAACTTCTTTAACTAACATTAGATAGATGTGGAGAAATAGAACAATTTATCATGCCCCAAACTATGCCAAACATTTTAAAGATTATTTTAAGCTCTACCATGGCACAAACTTTATCAAACTTTTTAAAGACTATATAAACCAAGTATTTTCTTTTTTTGGTTTATATACCTTGTAGTATTGTTATACTTAAAAGAAAAAATGTGTATAAGAGTGGCGTGGTAGAACGAACCTGGTAGTTAGCGTTGGAAAGAGCAAAAGTAACGCAACGTTGTTCGATGAGTCCTCAAGTTCTGTCACCTTCGAATTTGAACGACCTGGTCGATTCCGTTGAAGCTTTTGTCTTCGACTGCGACGGTTAGTAACTCAGTAACTCCTTTCAATACTATATATGGCCAATTGAAGCATCGCATTTTTCAGGTGTCATTTGGAAGGGTAATGAACTCGTCGATGATGCCGTTCCAAAAACTCTCGACATGCTTCGTTCCAAGGGCAAGAAGCTCGTCTTTGTCACCAACAATTCCTTCAAGTCCCGTTCTCAATACGCCCTCAAGTTCTTATCTTTAGGAATTTCCGTTTCCCAGGTTGCTTCTTTCATTCATTTATTCCTCTTTTGTTTTGCTTTCAATTGCTTCTTCCATATTCTCTTAATTCTGTTTGTTTTGTGTTTCACAGGATGAGATATTCTCTTCCTCTTTTGCTGCTGCTATGTACTTGAAGCTCAACAATTTCCCTTCACAAAACAAGGTTCCTCGCTCTCTTGCCGCGTAATTAATAGTTACTTATCAATTGCACAATGTATTTGCCATGGCTTAGTTACATTTCTGTTAATGTTACTGCTGCCCTATCCTCTAGGGTTGCCTGGTTTTTACAATTACAGTGGTTTGAGTAATTAGTAAATCAACAGTTATCTGATCACAAACTGCATTGTAAATTTGAACCTTTTCATGCTGACATGTATTTAGAAATAAGTCTTGTGTTTTTATTGTGTTTCCTGATTTCAAATATTTGTATGAAGTGGTTATAATGTACAGTTTTTGAAAGCATAAATAGAAAATATTTAGAGTATTTGTAATTGTTTGTGAAAACAGAAAATATAAATGATGAACATTTTCTTTAAAGCAATTGGGCGCCTGATTTTCAGTTTCATCGCACACTTGTGCTGTTACAGTAAGTCACCTGTTTAGATGCTGTTATGTGATATTTTTGTTGTCGTTTTCTTTTCTTTCAATATTCAGGTTTATGTAATTGGTGGTGAGGGTATACTGGAGGAGTTGCAACTTGCTGGCATTACAGCTTTTGGTGGTCCTGTAAGTTCTGCATCCTCTTTTTAGGCTACATTTTTTAGTGGTGATGCATGCTTCAATGTTGAACAATACGAAGACAGAAGGATGAGAATTGCAAGAATTTTACTGAAGTGATCCTCATTAAAGCATTCATTGATTGCAGGCTGATGCAAATAAGACAATAGACCTAAAGCAGAACTGCTTTGTTGAACATGATAAGAGTGTAATGTAACACCTTGCTCATTGTTATTTTGAGTATCTTCATTGACATCAGTACTTGTAATAACTGATGGGTTTGATCTTTCAGGTTGGAGCTGTAGTGGTTGGTATAGATCCAAACATTAACTATTACAAGCTTCAGTAAGAAAATATTTTCCTTTTCCCTTGAAAACATTATTTTCTGGTTCATGTTGCTTCTGATTTGTGTCTCCAAATTCTCAGTTCAGAAATCAGAACCCTTGATGACATACAAATATTTGGAATCCCAAACCAGGGTTGACACTATCGGAACTATCTTCTGTCTGCCAGTGTGCACTGAATTATCCATGACATAGCATGTACTTTTGACCCTGCTGACTTAACTTGACCTTCTTCTAATAATCTTAATTTGCCTTCACCAGAACATGAAAATTTGAATTTTCTTTCAAATGTTTGTGTTGGTTACCTGAGGAGTCTTTATATGGGTCTTGATGCCCAAATCATGATCCCGCATGATGATCTTGCTCTATGACAGCGACATAGATGGGGTTACCTACAAAGACACTTCAATGTGAAGTTAGCAAAGTAGTTGCTAGTATGAGAATGAGGGAATAGTAGAGTGTGATCCTATATGAGCTGTTGCCCTTTAATATAAAGTGAAATCCTTGGGAAACGAAAAAATTAGGATCTTCTATAATTAGGAAAGTCATTCCAGTGAGGAAAGTATGTGATTATCCTTTAAGAGTGGTTTAATCTTTGCTGTTCAGATATTTAGAGATCTCTCTGGATTTTAGTCCATAACAGTTAAAGATTTGTATGGATATACTTGTGGGCTGTTGTAATGACTAATAAGTTCATAATAGTGTGGGAATGGTTTAATGAAAAAATTACTTTTCTTTGAGAAACATTAGCTGTGTATTAAAGTAGTTTTTTAATTGTTAATCAACATATAGCAGGGTAACTAGTTAGTGACTTAGAATGCTCAAAATAAGCTCTAGATATTTTTTTTTTGTTTAGTTTATTGCAAAATATGTGGATAGAATCATCAAAATCATATATTTATGTATGCCAACATTATTTTATGTTATGGTGAAACAATGACAACCATGTCCTGTATTAAGAACTCTATCCACATCTATTTAATTACTTTTTGTTTTTGGCTGTTTCATATTTTGATATTTCAATGTCATCTAATAGGTATGGAACCCTTTGCATACGTGAAAATCCAGGATGCCTTTTCATTGCCACCAACCGTGATGCAACTGGACATATGATTTCTACACAAGAATGGCCTGGTCCTTTATTCAACTCTATTTTATTCTTGAACAATGGAGAAATATATACAACTTGATTGTATGGCCTCATAATTGAGAAAAGTTGGATTTCAGGTGCGGGATGTATGGTTGCTGCTATATGTGGATCAACCCAGAAGGAGCCTATTGTGGTGGGGAAACCATCAACCTTTTTGATGGAGTTTTTAGTTAAGAAGTAAGAAAGTTAAATGCTTAAATTTATTGGTCTTGTCCTCAGTGGTTTGTGTTTTATTTTATATTTTTCTCAGCATATAACTTACTCTTTTGGGCAGATTCAATATAAGTTGCTCCAAGATGTGTATGGTGGGTGATAGACTTGATACTGATATATTGTTTGGACAAAATGCTGGTTGCAAAACTCTTCTAGTTCTTTCAGGTAATGGGACTTGTCTTTTTCTGTATCATATATGCAACTGCAGAAGTTATTCACAACAGCATATTGTGATTACTTTTATTGTGCAAACAGGTTGCACAACTCAGTCAGCTCTACAAGACCCTTCAAATAATATTCAACCTGACTACTATACAAACAAAATTTCTGACATGCTTGATTTATCCGGAGCATGAATGGGTTCTTCCCAATTTAGACATTCTTTTATGACCCACTGAGACGACACAATAATGCAACTATATGACTCATTGAGACATTACTTGAAAACCATTCAAATAAGGTTCAAATTTTTGTTGGGATAGGTACCCACATTTAATACTTGTGGGAAACCCAAAAATAATGCTCTACATACACACACTTCACATCTATTTAATTTTCCCAATCTAATTATTGCTGATCTCGTCTGGATTTCTGATACTCACTTTGGTGTGAGATGATGTGCGCCAAGCATTATTAGAGGCAATAATACTGGTTCTTCCTTGTGAATTAGAATCATTATTGTTGGAATCGTTTTAAAACACCTGGTTCACATAATTGCAATGTACTTGGATTTCGATATAGAAAATATCAGTCATGACCAGGGTGAAATTACTTTCTTCCATTTCAATAGCACGACACCATAACTATTACATAAATGAGGCATTTTAAGCCGAATGCAAATTTTGATATTTCTAATACTGCAAATATTTTATAGCAGTTTGGCACCATAATTATTACATATCTGAAGTAATGGCACTACAATATAAACTGACCAAAATTGAAGCAATGTTAGGCACCAATAAGCTAGTAGTTAAATAGCCCATTGGATCTTGGACATTAAGAACTGTTGTTAAGCATAATATAGGAATAGGAGGATAAAGGACAAGAACTATTGTAACGAAACTTAATGAAAGATCATGTATTCGCAGAAAACGGATTATGCTGCTTAGCATCACTGCCAAGATGTTCTGTCCCACATGAAGGCTTATTGGGATCTGTCTCTTTTAAGAAGTGACAACCTCAAACTATAGAAGAAGTTTCCAAATGAACAAACACAATCATCTCGTCTGGGTGGTCTATCATGAATAGTTCCTGTCTTGAATTTCGGAGCTCCAACCTTGCCAATTCAGGCTGAACAGGACTATTACTTTGAATAAACATGTGCTATTTTGGTCTTTGATGGTGTCAAGTTAGGTAAAGTCCAATCAGAAAGATGACTCTTCATATTTAAATCCCGAAATTTTTGGTAAATTCCAATTGGATACATTCACCTTCATAAACATCATTGTCCTAAAGAGTTAAGGATGTAGTAGCCACCCCGGTACAATGTGTGATCATTTCAATATTCACATGCTTCCCATGGTTTTATGGTACGAGCCACATCAGGAATGGCAACATAAGTATGTTTAGAAACTCATTCCAAACGTGAAAAAAAATAAAAATACATTCACTAAAAGCAACCTCAACTGGCATCCACGGTTTTGGTCTTTGGATGTAGAAAGAGTAAGGATCCATGTCTCAAATTTGGTTCCAAACATGCACTAAGGGACTATAAATTTATGAAAATCACATTTGATGTGGAACATTACATCATAAACTTAAGTGGTCACGCCCTATCCTTCCTTTATCCAAATTAGTGGCAACCGTGTGCATTTTCATTCTATTCAGTGTTCATAAATACAATTGCTATCTTCTGATTTAGATCATCAACCACTCTTATTTTTTGGTTCATAATGAACCATTCTGTCAACATTACCAGAATTTCTCACCTTCCCTCGTTGGCCACATTGTACTGTGGGCCCTATGTAATATTTGATCCAAATATAAAGTGGGCTCATGTTGGGGTTGGCCTGCAAATGCAACTATCTACACTTATGTTGTCACATTAAACATTCAAATAGAGAAGGGTCTTTTAGATTTTGGGAAAAAAAAAAAAAAAAAAAAAAAAAAAAGGTCTTGTGATTTGTCCCATTTTGAGGAATATTCTCTGTCATAATAATAACTGACTTCTTACACTCCCGCATCCCTCGGCTGTGCCTGTGGCACCAATCAATAACCACACCGAATTCATGCAGTTCTACAATTACTTACTTCACATGGTGTCAAAACTATATTTTACGTGCCACAAAATATTTTAACTAGTCAAAATATTTTATACCTAACAAAATTGTAAAATATCAACTTGACAACCTTGCTGTTAAAATTCCATCATTCCAAAGAAAAAGATAAGCATATACATCTAAACTCACTAGTGCAATCAAAGAACTTTCACTATCATAATTGGTCCACAATTTTTGTTTTCCTTTCCAGACGGTTAACAGGATAAATAGGATGTGAATGATGATAAGTGTGAGAAAGGGACATCAAAGAAAAAATAGAGTTTGGACCATGTAGCCATGCCTAATCCTTGAGTTGTGCCTTGTTAGTAGGTTACAGGTTCACACAGTAGCAGTCAAAATTTAATTTATCTAAAAAATTTGCCAAAGCCAAATTTTTTTTTTCACAATCCTTTGGTAGTAAGAGATTTTGACATCAAAAGAAACTAAAAAGTGAAGCTAGCAGCCAATTCCCACATATCCAAAGCTTTTTCTCTCAAAGCTTTTTCTGCTAGTGAGACTATCAAACTCTGAATCATCAGAGTCTCCCTCTTGAAGGAATATATTCCCTTCTACCAGTAAAACAAAAAACAATTCAAACTTTGTAGAAACCCAAAGTTTTTCTTAAAAAAAAACCCATGTAGTTAAATTATTTTGAGGGGCCCTAGACTCACATGCATGCCACATGTCAAAATCTAATTGTACTAATGCTACCATTTGGTAGCTGCACATATAGTATACTCTGTATCAGTAATATTTTTAATCATAGAAACTATAATAATGAGTTTAATATGAATAAGGGGTAGAGGACCACTGCCTAAAACTTCTAGTTTTGATTCAAAATACAGATAGAGGTTGCTGCATGTGGGTATGGAGAAAGTAGCTCGCACCTCTATGCATGGACCTCAGATCTGCTTTGTTTTTTATCTCATACTTATGTATTGTTTATGCATTTGTTTAATGTTTCTACATCTTGTTTCATTGCTTGAAGTGATAATTGAAAGTAGGGTAAGTAGAAACATGTATATATGCAAAGGTTAGCTTAAGTTGCATTGGTTACAAGGCCACAATGATGTCCTAAAAAGGTCAAAAAGTGTGCCATCACACCATGGTATCACCAAATTTTATTTTAACAAATTTTTTCCCATAAATTGTGCTAAAACTTTGAAGTCTGTGTCGGCTTCTGAGATTGTGATCCAATTTCTCACGTTCGGTGGGTTGATTATTAATTTTCAATTGCCACATAACATTATCCTTTGGTGTTTATCTATTTGGGTTAAAGATTCAAAACTTGCTAGTCATTGTTTTATATGCATTCAGAGTGTCTTTATATCAAAAGTTGAAAAAAATTATTCAAGAGATAAACTGGTATTGTTTTTTCATACACATGAATTCAAAAATCAAACATTTAATTACATAGTTAAGATATGAAGTTGTTCATTGACTATATCATATTATGTCAAGAAAAATCACAAATCATAATTTGTAATTTTGAAAGGAAAAAGAAAGACAAATTTGACTAATATTACTTTGAAAAGAGAAGTAATTTTGAAATGTATATACTCTCATGCAACTTAAAATACAAAAGCTGACACTATTTTTGTATTTGAGAAAAGGTGGCATAGTTTGGTTCCACTCACTCTCAAGACATCACACACTTCTAAACCTAGAAAAATAAAAGGCAAAGAAAAATCTTATCATCATTCAACATTTTCCATAACGAAAAAGCCTAGACAAAAAAGGATAAAAATTGGGAAAAAAAAGTTTTTTGGTTTGACCATGGAGGGAAAAGAAAATATTTTTAGGGTGGGGAGAGGGTCTATAAAATAGAGGAAAGTAACTGAGAAAACAAAGTGTCTGTTTGAGAGAGGGAAAGGACCATAGAAGCGTGAAGTGCTTTTAATTTGGGACCAAACTTAGGTACAATATATTGAGGAGTCAAATTCCAAAACCTACTAATCCTAATGTTAATCCCAAAATTGAAAGGCACAACTTCCCCTTCATTGCCCCATGTGGCTATTGCTGAATGACTCTAGACAAGACACGAACCAAGAAAGTTGTCCACTACATACATTAGAGCAATCAAACAAAAAACATTGGTAAAAAATAAAGTCACAGTCCAAAGTTGATTTATTGTCGTTTTTGAGACACTTGGATTCTCAATTGCGTATTTAGAATTTTTCCCATTTGGTGTGCAATTGCTAATACGTAACTCGTGTTAGAAAAATATATATAATAAGAGAAGGGGAAAAAGGTATATTAAAGTAAAAGTAGAGAAAGAAACATTTGGTTGATGTTTGAAGTGGACATTTTTGGTCATATCCTAAATAAAAATATGCATGTTTATATTAGGGGCATGCTATGTGTATTATTATTGACTAGTGTCAATTTTGTGGTGAATATTTTAGGAAAGAATTATAGTGATAGCTCTCAATAAATTTATATACTTATTTTAAACCCTGAATCCAAATTTAGTGGAGGGAGGGTTAAAAGATTAGTAGTTCATATTTGGACACATAAATATGTACTTGTTTGCTTGGTTGAGGCTCATGCACATCTCAATTTGGTTGTCAAAAATAAGAAAAAGGTGTTTGTGGATGTGCCAGGGTAGAGGTATCTAGATACTTTTTGGAAAGAGAGATATTTGGATTATGTGAAACACAAAAGATTAAGGTCAAGTTTGTTTCATTATTTATGTTTGGGGGGGTTCATATGGGAAAATGAATTCCAACCACTTTCATTGCTATTATTTATGAGATTTCATACTCAATTGGGACCTCATACAGTTGTGCAAAGCCAGAAAAATAAGGCCATAGACCAATTTGTTAATGACTTAAAGCTACTCTAGCACTAAGGAAATCAATTCTAGCCAAACTTTTGAGTTGAATTAAAAACCTTATTAATTAAAGCAACCAACATATTTCTCTTTCTCAATTGCTCACAAATGGGGCTTGAGTGATCCTTATATGATCCCTTGTCCCATCATAGGAATGGCATTTAGGAATTGGGCCATGTTTGGCTAGTATTACAAAGACACTCAGAATAATTAACTTAATTGGTAGGATAGCACTGCAAGGTGAGAAGGGTTTTTCTTATTTACAACCATCCAATAAACATACAAGTCCTATTTAATATTCATTTCACAATGAAATTAAAGCCACCTGTTTTGGTACATACACAATGAAAATCTTTAATGGGTATTGCAGTGATAGAGTGAGTGTGTGAGTGTGCAATAGCTGGTCCACCATAACTTATAATAGTTTAGATGATTCAGTAATACACCTCCATTTTTCATTGGATCAACCAAACATTCCATCGACCGTTGGTCCATTACTTGGTGATTTTATTGACTGCTACCCAAAGTAGCACCCATTTTAGGCAACCAAAATTTTTTATGTCGGCTTAAGTGATGGGAATTTGTATTTCCATCAAATCACTATTGCAAACATAATCATAATAACAATTATTGTCTATACGAAAATTACTTAACCCCTTCAATTTTTTCTTCTCTGTTTGTATCAGAAATTATTATTTTAATTTAAAAATACCATTTAGCATTAAAAATAATATTTAAAAATATATTATAAGTGTAACAGGTAAAGAATTAGAACACATAAACAAAAGATTAATATTCAAATAGGATAAAAAGTGGATATGTACGATTTAAATAAATTGACTTATTCGATAAAAAAAAATTTATTCTTTGAAAGATTTATTCTATATATAATAATTCTGAATTATTCTCATGAAATTGTTACGAAGAATTATTGTATAGTTAACCGGTTATTATTAACAATTTCAGCTTTATATGAATTACAAACTACAATTCAAATTAAAAATATAATTTTAAAAAATTGTGATCATTTATCCGATCTAGTAACAAAGTTAATTCAGAATTCTTTTTGAAGGCATGCCTCCGATTCGAAGAAATTTTATTTAATTATAAATAATTTTAAAATTTATTTAAATAGTGTGAATTGTATAATCAATTAATTACTATTTATTTTTTTACAATATATGTCATTATCAGTTTATCTTATTCATACACTTTTGTTTCGAGGATAAAAAATAATCATATACTTTATTTATCTTTAATTGTAATAATTTCTTTTGTGTATTTCATTTGATAAAATTCTGGTGGGTTTATTATATTTTGGGTTTGAAGGAGCAAATATACAGGATTGTACAATTGTCACAGCCTATTAGATTCTCCACACTATGGGGAAGTTGTCGTCTTACTTAACCTCATCACACTTCCTTCTTCAATAGCATGTGAGTTCAGAGTTTTAAATGGAAAAAATCCAATTATTGACAAGTTAACTAATATTTATAGTTCAAAACTTGTTGACATATGAACAGAGTATTTCATAAAAATTCAAGCCAAGATTCAATCCATTATTTTTATTCTAATCACAGCTGTCAAATGATCTAAAAAATTCCTTTTCCCCTGTTAATTAACACCAAATTTCGGGTTTAAACAATGTAACGTGGAAATATTAAGACAGGAACTGAATATTTTCAATGTCATTTCAGGGGATAATAAAATATTTAGTTTGTCTATCTAAGTATTCTTGTATATATATCATTGTCCATCCACAGACAACATCTGTCTTTTTTTTCTAAAAAAAGAAATATAAAGATAATAATTGGTTTCATTTTTTAATAAGAGTATACATTTTAAGATAAGAAAAATATGAATGTGAGTAAATAGAAAAATTATGCATTGATTCCAAAGTTTTAATTTTTTTTTATGTCTGGTCTTCTCCAATTTGAAGTTAAAAATTACTTTCTTGAAATATATAAAAAAAGAGAGATATGGACAGAAAAAGTTAAAATGGAAGGAAAGTATAAAAAGAAAGATTTAAATTTTTATTTTTTTATTTTTTACAATAAATGAATATACATATAATTAGTATTATAAATAAGAAAAAATAGTGTAAAAGGAGAAGAAATAAAATGAAAAGGATAAAAGAATAATTTGGGGCAATGGCATGACAGACAGGTGCAAGACCTCAGAACTGTTTAGTGATTTGGACTTCTCTTGGTTTTGGCGACAAAAACCCTTTGAAATTATTGAACCAAGAAAAAAACCTTTGCTTTACCTTTGACTCCTCTCTCTCTCTCTCTCTCTGCAAAAGCAACGAAGCTGTGTTCTGATCCTTCAAATTAGGTACTCTTTTGTTCTCTTCTTACTTTCCTCTCTTCCAATTCTTCTCTCCCCTTACTGGGTTTTCTCCATAACCCTTCAACTTTCACTTTTTTTCATCTGGGTCTCTCTCTCTCCCTTCGGATCTGCTTCAGATTCTACTCTATACCACGTTTGCTTCTTCAAGATCCATTTTTTATTCAATTCTCTCAGGATCACTCTCTTCCACTTGCTTCTGGTAAATTTTTCTCCCACCCCAATACCTTTTTTTCTCTCAAAAACCTTTGTTATGTCTTTTGCTGGCAAATTTGACTCATACTTTACTCTTTTGTTTGTCCTCTAAGTTTTGCCCTCTGTACTTGTTATGTGGTTTTTTGTGTTTTTGGGTTGATTCTGGTCTTGTTGGTGTTCCATCACTCCTGAGCTTTACTAATCTGATCATGCTATGCATGCAACTTTTGCTTGGGATGTAAATATATGCTTTATTTTGTTAAAGGGGTCTTAGGTTTTGTCCAGTGTCTGGTTATGGATAATATAGCACGTGGTTCACCACTCTGGTCTTGGATGGCTAATTATGTTGCGGTGTTTTTACTTATGTTGTGATGCTGTTCTGTGTCAGTGTGTGGAACTGTTTTTGATTTTACTTATTGATGGATCTATTTGTCTGTTGTTGAATGTGAGGCAATTATGTGTTGATTTTATTGATGTTTGAAGAATTTGTTTGATAGGTTGGTTGATGAATCTCTTACACGATGAGGTTATGGTTAAACTCAGCATGTTTTTTATACTGTGGTGAGATGGGTGACTGATTGTTTATGATGTTGGTGCTTTTGATAGGTTGTTTCTTATTTCTGAGGACATAAATGGATGCTAAGCCATGGATTTGGTCAATTTGATCTCAATTGAAATTTGTTAGCATTTCTAATGGATTCAAAAACTGGTGCTAGAGCTCTCCCAAAAGACCTTCAGAAGATAGCTGGGATTCAAACCCTTGAGGCGAAAAAAGGCGGGTCTTCTTCACTGAAACCAGCGAAAACTGAGCTGGCTGCTTCTGAGGATTTATCAAAGTTGGTAGCGAATGCATCGAAGCAGAATACTGGGGAAACTGCTGAAAGCAAGAAGTTAGGAGCTTCAATCCAAAAGGGGTCTGCTGATTCCTTGAGCAATAAAAGTGGTTCCGGTGCTTCCTCTTCCGTTCTAGACAAAGCAGATCGTGCTGCTAATGAGAATATAGGCTCACAGGATAGCTCTATTGATCATGAAAAGAAGACATCAGAATATGGAAGTGTGAAGAACAGTTCTGTTTCTGCCAAAGTTAGTGATGGGGCCAGCAGTCTTGCAAAGACTAGTGGAAGTGCCAAGATCAGCGATCGAGCTGATTTTGTTGAGAGTGGGAAGAGCAGTATTTGCAGAGGAAGCACAAGCAGTGATGTGAGTGATGAGAGTACTTGTAGTAGCTTTAGTAGCAGCATAAACAAACCTCATAAGGCAAATGACTTGAGATGGGAAGCCATCCAAGCCGTTCGAAGTAGAGATGGGGCATTGGGTTTAGGTCACTTTAGACTGCTGAAGAGGCTTGGTTGTGGAGATATTGGAAGTGTATACCTCTCTGAGTTGAGTGGAACAAAATGTTACTTTGCAATGAAGGTAATGGACAAAGGGTCCCTAGCAAGTCGGAAAAAGCTGCTCCGTGCTCAGACAGAACGAGAAATTCTGCAGTCTCTTGATCACCCTTTTCTCCCGACTTTGTACACTCATTTTGAAACTGAGAAATTCTCATGCTTGGTAATGGAATTCTGCCCAGGTGGAGACCTCCACACACTTAGGCAGAAGCAACCAGGGAAGCATTTCCCTGAGCAGGCAGTAAAGTATGTTTAAGTTATAATTCAATTTTGGTTCATTCGCATTGGTTATAATACTTATTGAAGTTATCCTTTTGGATTTCTCCCTTTTCTCATAAATTATAGTTGTTCCTCCCTGGATTTGCATTGGTTCTAATTTAATTCTCTGCCACAAGAAAAGTAATTGATTTTACAGTTTTGTTTGAATGAAATATTCAATTTGCGAAGACTGCATGATTTGTAATTGACCCTCATCGCTTTAATTGTTGCACTATATTGATGCAGTTTAATTCTAATGCTTAGATTACTTTATCATTGTATGCAGATCCTGGTTACAATTATACAAGCACCTAGAACCCTCCTGTGCCATGGATGCATGAAAAATATAGCCAGATGTTGTGATATGAATTTTTTACATGTGGATTTATGCATGTTTTACTTTTCATGTGCTTATGATGAAGCAAAATGACGTATTACAGACAATTTTAGATATAAAATTGTGGGTTTGTTGTCTGCTTTGATTTTTCCAAATGTCCAAACAAATATCTATGCTCAACCAGAGTAAAAGTGAATCTCTGATAGCTTTTTTGTGGGAAGATTAAGTGGAAATTTTAGTTGCCATTAATATTGAAACAACTGTAGGACATCTGTTTAGTTTACTTTACAGCGATGTTATGCTCTCAACAGGTCTGATAAAGCCTGATGAAAACAAGATGTCTGATGATGCCCTTAAGCCCACGTGCCATTATTTCTTTTCTTGTTTCTCATTTTTGGGTATTTTGCATGGTTTGGCAATTATGTTAATTTGGTTTGATGATAGTCATTGCTAATTTCTTGTAACTTGCAGATTTTATGTGGCAGAGGTCTTGCTGGCTTTGGAGTACCTCCACATGCTTGGGATTGTGTACCGTGACCTTAAGCCAGAAAATGTCCTCGTTAGGGACGACGGACACATTATGCTCTCTGATTTCGATCTTTCCCTCCGTTGTGCTGTTAGTCCGACCCTTGTTAAGACCTCATCCATGGATTCTGAGCCATTAAGAAAGAATCCTGTTTACTGTGTCCAACCTGCATGTATTGAGCCACCTTCCTGCATCCAGCCATCCTGTGTTGCTCCTACCACATGCTTTTCACCCCGACTCTTCTCTAGCAAATCAAAGAAGGACAGGAAGCCCAAAACTGAAATCAACAACCAAGTGAGTCCATTGCCTGAGCTCATTGCGGAGCCAACTGATGCTCGGTCCATGTCATTTGTCGGAACTCACGAATACTTGGCACCTGAGATCATCAAAGGTGAAGGTCATGGGAGTGCAGTTGATTGGTGGACTTTTGGGATCTTTCTCTATGAGCTGTTGTTCGGTAAAACTCCCTTCAAGGGATCTGGTAACCGAGCCACTCTGTTTAACGTTGTAGGGCAGCCACTGCGATTTCCTGAAGCACCTGTTGTCAGTTTTGCAGCAAGGGATCTTATAAGGGGGTTGCTTGTGAAGGAACCTCAACACAGATTGGCATACAAAAGAGGTGCTACTGAGATTAAGCAACATCCCTTTTTTGAAGGTGTGAATTGGGCACTGATCAGATGTGCTACCCCACCTGAGATTCCAAAGGCTGTAGAGTTTGAGAAGATACCCTCCCCTGCCTCATCAGGTGGTATTGAAAAGGCTGTTAATCACATGTCAATAGCTAATCAGAAAGGTTCTGATAATTATCTGGAGTTTGATTTCTTCTAGAGGTAGAAACAATATATTGATTGCAAATGGTTTCTGTTAAGAGGGGGAGGAACTGTTTTTCAATGTTTCAGGAACAGATATGGTGAGGAATTGTATGTTTGTTTTTGTTGGCTATTTGCAGTTTCAAATTTGTATGGCATAATTAATGCATGGCTTCTCTGTCATCTAAAAAAAAAAGGCACATATAAAGATCACACATGTACACTGCACTAGGAATTCCAACTGGCCAATGGTGGTGATGCTGCTCTTTAAGGTTCCAATGGTTAGCATGCAATTGTGGAAACTGGAGCACATGGGGGGCATCAAGCAAAATGCTGATTTAAATTTTTGTTGTCTTTGAAAACAAGTGTCATGTCATTAAAGAAAAGGACAAATTTCTACCTAGGAACTCACCATTGCCTGAATAGTTTCATATTAAGAACAGGAGTATCTAAACTCAATTATTTCAAAATGCAAATTGGTCAGTTAATGTTTTTTTATCATGTCGCATGGTTAGTAATATTTCTCTTTTCATGAGCATTACTTATGGTCGTTGCACATACGGTAGGATTGAGCATGTAGCATCCTCTCCACGAAAAGCTAAAGTTCCACTAAGAGATGAATGTAATGTAAGAAAATACTTTTTCGGAGATTATACACATTTAGAAAGAAATTCATGCCAATTAGGCCTCTATTTTTTCGAATATAGTTTGGTGATGAATTGTTAGTTTGTGGTTTAATGATATTTATACAAATAAATGCTCTTGTTTTAACTAAATACTTGAATTGTTATCTTGTGGTTTAATGATACCTCGCCATATCTATCTCTGAAATTTTCCACCACTGATGTGTAGTCAGGAAAAGTAACCGTCATCAATGTATCTATATAGACTCTTTGGTGTACCTTCAATTGTGATTGGATGTACCCATTAACGTTTATTTTCTGATAAGTACATAGTTCTGATTTTTAGTTTTCAGTGAAACAGATTGGACTGTGCTACAATTTAATGTCAAGTTCATTTTCCTTTCAAAATTTCAGATGATTTAAATTCTAATTAAGAGTCCTTCCTTAAAAACTGTTGTACTGATTACCATAGAGAATCCCTGCTTCCACATTTTAGGAATGAAGTTGTTATCAACTTACTTTTTAGAAGAAAAAATATATACAACTTAACGCTCTATTGTTGGTTCTAATTAGGAACCGTGTCTATTTATATATAAATCAGAATTTCCTGATAAATTTCAACCCAATACTTTGTGAATCTCATTTTGTACTCTCCCACCTAAACAATTAACTAACTACAACATTACATGACACATCGTAATCAATTGACTACATATGGATAAGAATATTTTATTTGCAAAGCACTTTTTTTTTTTACTTGTCTAACAGGGTTCATAGCTAAAAAAAATAAAATAAAATTATTAAAACCCACCATGAAAATTAATCGAAGCTTAGATAAGCTAAAGCCGGCAACAAAGAGACCGAGTAACATCAAAGATGATACTACCATTGTTTTCATTGGATAAGTTAAATTTTGCTAAAACATTTTTAAGCCTAGTAAAAACTATGCTTCTAGGAATAGCTTTCTCCTTTGCAAAGCATTTAACAGAATGAAACTTCAAGTTCAAATAATTTACCCTCTGTTTTTTTTTTTTTTTACTTTATAAGCTTTGTTCACTTCTTTATTTTTAGGGAAAGTCCAACACAAAGAGATATATGATTTTTAATGAATTTAAAGAAATTATAAATATCGTTTAATAAACTAGAAAGTGTGTTGCTAATAGTTCAGTAACTTAACTTTTACAGTAGAATTTTGAGAAATGCAGTAAAAATGAATCATATGATACTGATATGAGTAGAATATATTCAAATTCCCATCTTATGGAATTACACTTGGTCTATTTTTAGTTTTTAACATTATTTTTATTCTCTTAACAAAAGAGTTTCACTGTAATATTTTTAAAATTATAGAAAGATCAGTGTAGTATATAAAAGAAATTCAAAGGTAACTTCTTTTTAAATAATTAGAGAATTTTATACAAGAATAAAAAAAAGTAGAATATGCTTGGAAAATATCACAAAAAACCAAAAAAAATATAATTACAAATTACTCATCTTATAGTTTATCTAAAATCTAAAAGGCTTTCTTAAACCATTGGAATTTAAATTGATGATAACATCAAATCATGTCATGTTTCAGAATGAACACTCTGGAACGAACAAGTTTCCTGTTTGGCTATTTTTGTTTTCAATTTTCAATATCATATTTTGTAATGAGCAAAATTGATTTTAGATTTAAGACAGATATTTTAGATTTTACTATTCAAACAAAACTATTTTTTTCTTCTTCTAAATTTGGTTTAAAAATATTTACTTATATATATATGTTATGGTTTAGACCAAGGTTTCGTTTGTTCCCCATTTTTCTTTTCCACTTCCTCTTTGTCCATGTCGTTTAAACTAGTCTCTAACTATCACTCCTAAAATTTCCCTTATTACACTCTAATCCTCATTAGCCAAACTCAGCCAAAATCTATGCCCCATCAGTCAATGCTTATTGTGTTTTAAATTGTGTTTCTGTTGTTACAGCAATATTACCAACAAACAGTTGCAAACTGCTCCACATGGAAGATCATGCATCACATGTTGATGACTAATTAGTAATTAGTTATAATAGACAATTGCCATTTTATACATCTAGCTGTACATATTATATACTCACTTAAACTAAGATTATCACTAATGACATTTTTTAGCCTCCTCTGCTGCCTAGACATTTCCTTTCCCTCTCAAGTGATTTTTCAACCCCTAACCACCTTTTTTAGTATATAGATCATGTCCCTGAGTGATGCAATCTGTACAATTATGATACTATATTAGCTGCCTTTGTTTCAATGAAAAAGATTCCATTTTGAAATAATGAATTAAGACAGAGTAGAGTTATGACTACAAAAGTTGTGTATCAAATTAGCACCCACATACAATGTAGGCTAATTTGATAATAAACACCTTAAAAGTCACGTTAAACCTGATTCATTATTAGTTTGACAATGTTAAAAATTTTACATTTCAAATTCTATAATTTTGGTCAACAAAAAGAAAGAGTTTCTTATACAAATTCAATGATCAAAATCTTGGTCTAAATGACCACATAGGATAACGGATAAGAGGAACAAAACCATGGGGTACATTTTCTTCTTGTGAAACCTTGGAACTGCTACTGTCATTGGAGCACGGTGAAGTGAAACTAAGCATCTGATCAATCACTTCCTTTCCATCACATACTATTTTAATATCACAGTTTTCTTGTACATTTTTGAGGACCTTATCTGCTATAACATTTCTCCTTCTAGAGACTTTTCTAGCCATCCTAGTAACAAAACAAGTGACAAGTTAGTAAAAGGCTATTGTTATTAGTGAAATTTCAGATATTGCAGGGCATGGTACCTTAAATTAGATTTAGTAATTCCTATCACCAATTTCCTTATGTTATGATCTCTAACAAGGTCCGTTATAGCTTTGGCTATGTTATCATTCTCAATGAGCATCATTTCCACCATAACCTGCATGTTATTACCATTGTCTACAATCAATTAAGAGTTTATCAAAAGGAAAAGAATCAATCAACCAAACTTAGTTCACACAGACACATCACTGTCTCAAGCAAATCACTTGGCTCAATTTTTCTATCATTTTTTTTCTATTTTTAATGAACAATTAACCTCTACAAATATATCAATTTTGTTCTTATCAAATTATTAATACTCAACTTAGTTCCAAAACATATTAGTTAACAGGGTCTTACTAATGGGTGTCCTAAGGATATTGATTAAGAAATTAAAAAGAAACAATATTTAAAGTACTGGATAAACGAAAAAAAATATTAAACAACAAAATTTTATGAATTTAAATAAAAAATTTTCTTACTTCTAATTCCTTAACCAGTATCTTAATATACTAGTTAGGATTTGGCTAGACAGAAAAAAAAAAAAAAACTAAATTAAATGACTGACATTTATATTTTTCAGAGGCTATTTATTGGTAACTTTTTGTATTGGGAGGACTAAGTTTGGTGAACATGATAGTTTCTAGTATCAAATTGGGTATTGTGTGCATATGCATGTGTTTATTTACCTCTGAATCAAGGCACAAGTCAATAAACTTTTGAAGGAGCACTTTTATCTTGCCTTTCTGTTCAGTCAAATGAAAGTTAACATAATCTGGATTTGCAAGACTCCTTGGAAATTTTCCATCTGTCATCAAACATCAAAAGCAACATGATCAAACACACAAAGTCATAGCTCAATTGATTCCTTCATTAATTAAATTGGAAACAACCACTTCATTCACCCGTTGACTTCACTACTTTTATAGCCTTGTTAACAACCATGCTATCCATTCCTTAATTGCACCCACTACAATTAAAGTAACCCATTACATGTCTAAGTTTTTCTTTTTTATATAATGTAACTTATTTTTGATTCTCAACCAATCTTGATCTAATCATAAATTTTCAATTCACTAGGAAAAAATTAATATAACCCAAACATGTTAAATAAAAATTAGTTGAGATTTGAGTGGAAGATAATTGTAAAATAATTTATTGTTACAGGTACTATAACAAGAACATGACTCACATGGACTTGGTACGAGCTTGATTTGAGGAAAAACATGAATGAGATAAAGAGTGGTAGAGGGTGTGACAACATGTTTCAAAGTCCATAAAAGGGCTTCCATGCTTGATTCTCCAGCGTGGTCCACTGCCACATGAACAACATCTTTCTCCTTATTATGAATATCAAAAGAGAACACACTACTCTCACAATCATCTTCACATATTGTATCCAATGGTTCCTTCAAATTGATCTCAAATAGCTCCTCTGACTCTTCATAATTTATCTCGTCGATGTTGCAATTAAACACTTGGTTTCTCTTAAATCCAATGAAACCACAAGAGCAACTAGTGGTTTCTTCATCATGTCCTGTTTTCCCTAACATCATTCACATAAACTTTGTTTCTCCTATGTTATGTGTTTAGGGTTATATCAACTTGGTTTTTCGTGTGAGTTTTGTAGATTTTGTGATTGGATAAAAACTACATATATTAAAAAAAATTAGTTGGACTTCGGATTAAATAAAAGGAAACTTCAGCGACTTGAGAAATAATATAGATTACATAAATAAAAAATCATATAGATTAGAGCAATGCTAACAAGTAGTACACGACGTACGAACAAATTTTATTTTATAAAAAAAATGAAGAAAGTGATGTGTGGAGAATTAGTTAATTAAAAAAGAAAGTCAAATCACATACACGGATTAATTAATATATAATAATAATAGATTATGATGCCATATTTTTCAAGCTGGAGAGATTAGATAATCACTGGATTGATTATTTTCGTGTGTTTTATTATTAGGTTTTGTTAGAAATATACACAGAATCATATATAGTTATATGATTATATTAATAGAACTAAATATCTATATAAGCCTAATATTTATGTAGCTTTTATCTAAATAATTAGAACATATAATTATATTAATTGTAAGTTAGATAAGCACCAAATATTTCTAAGTTAGATTTATAATTCTGTTTTTTTACTTTCAACTATAAGAATTATGGGCAATTGTTGGTCATCAAAGGATGCGGGTGCAAAGAGAATAGACATGGGTAAGTAGACTGAATAAGTCTAAGAGATAACATATAATAATATATATATATATATATATATATATATATATATATATTCTAGAGTATGATAGAGTAATAACATTTGATAATATTTATTTGTGAAATAAATGTTATTGTTGTTTTATTTTTCCCATTATCCCACGTCATAATTATTGTGATATTTGAAGTTGCTGCCCTATAGCCCATTAAAATCATATTCATAAATACATTTAAGAAAAAGTGAAAGAATTCTATATTCATGATTTTATCACCACATCACTATTTTTTGATATCTGTAACTAGTTTGATACGAGATCAGAATAAAAAAAGTTTATTTTAAGAAACTGAATTAAGGTGAATATTTTAAATTTATAACAATTTTATAAACATTTAATTTTATTTATTTTCGTTTAATAAGATAATATATTTTGATACATTATTAGTCAATGTGGGAAGAATTTTATACTGTATCATTAATAAACTTGGCATGTAATTTAATGAAACATAGTAAATGTTCGCAGAGATAATTTTGTACCATACAGATTCTGATATCCTTTGAGTGAAGGAGTAAAGACAGTACTTTTTTATCTGTATAAATAAAACACGATTATGAGAAGGTGTATAAAAAGTGAATAAGTGTAGCCGTTTAAAATCATTGAAGTGAAATTATAAATATAAAAACATTGGAGATCATGGCATCTTTAAGTTAATATTTTTCTTGTTGTTTATGCACTGTATTATTTAATGTTTACCACTGTCATATATGTTAAGGACTTAACGGCAAATTTATGATTAGAAATGAGGAAAGCTAACTAGTATCACAAATTTTCTTCTAACATAAGTTTGCAAAAATTATGCTCTGATTATTTTTTAGATATAATGAACCCTTTAGCAATAGGATACTTTATACCTGTTCAGTTTTGATACAGTGTCTCATTCTGATGTGTAAACTACATAAAGTAACCATGTTTTATGTTTTGTTACAAACTTACCTAGTTTTCATTAGAGCTACAAAATACAATATGAAGAAAAAAAAGTTCACATGTTTCATAATTAATGGACTTTAGCCTGCAGTTCTTATTTACAATTCTCTTCTGGCATCGAATATTTCATTTTTTCAACAACACTGTTGGTTTTTCAAAGTCTAAAATCTAAAACCAACATTCATTGAGGGAACTATATTATTCCCTTTGCTGCAATTCAGTCACACACACTCTGGTTATGTGAAGATTGGCCTTAAAAGTTAAAACAAACACAACCATTTTGCTGATGCTTGTTCTTCTGGGACATGGAAGTATCATTAGCAATGGCACGAGTTATTTGTTCATTTACTTCCTTTCCTTCACATACAATACTCACCTTGCAACCTTCCAGAGCATTCTGAAGTATCTGATCAGCTATGCCACTGCCTTTCCTTGATCTCAATTTTCTGTGCAACCAAAATGTAAGTGCTTCAACTAATAATAAAATGTTGCATCCTTAAAAAAGTTTAACTCTTATCCTAATCACCTTAAAAAAGTCACACATATCTTGAATTTCTATCAGTCAAGAGTATAAATTTTTTTACCCCAATGTGATATAAAAATGCTTATTATATAGGCCTAAACTAAAGTTCTGCTCAAATGCATTGATAGTGAGGAATTGTACCTTATTTGGGATTTGCTTGCTCCAATCACTAGTTTTCTTATTTGAAGAATTGGAATCAGATCTATGATAGCCTTTGCAAGCAGGTCACTCTCAATCAGAATAGTGTCCACCTTAACCTGCTTGATATTTTTGTTACTTCAAGTCTTGATTTTGGGTGAAATTGGAAAGTACTTCCATTGTAGTTGTAGAATCAGTACCTTGGAAGCAGAGCATAATTGGAGGAATTTGTTTAGAAGCTCTCTTCTCTTGCCTCTTTCTTGTGCCATATAGCTCTCTACCTGTTCAGGACTCACTTGGTCCTTTGGAATCATTCCTACTCCCACTGTCATCACAGAAACACAGTGGCAAATAAGTCACATTCACAAACGCACAAATGCATAGGGCTGAATTGGTTAAGTTAGAAATAGTATTTTGAACTTAAACATGAGAAAATTCTTGTCGGCATTCAGAAAGGAAAAGTCTAATCTGAAGAATTCCACTCATGGGTTTTGACTTTTGACTTTTTGTCCTTGAAATTCACAACCCTTTTCTTCAATCATTGTACTGGTTGTGGGAATTGAGAACTCCATCCTTAGTAGTCATTTGTTGACTCTTGGGATCATTAACTACATATTTTCTAAGCCCTCAAGATTGATTCCAAGGCTCAAGGGGAAGGAGGAAAAAAACAAGAATAAGAAACAAACTTGGTGACTTGTCAAACCTTCAACCATTTTCTATATCCCTTGATCCTTAGGGATAATAATTTTTTCTGGCCTTAAAAACAATATGGTGGTTATGATCTCAACCTCACAAGTAAGCCAAGGGTATCAACAACTAGCATCAATCTACCATAGAGACAAACAAAAGAAAGAATGATTGAAAGTTTATAATCTAAAAACCATAACAACAAAATAAATAAATAAATTTTTGTTTCCCCACATGTATCCTCCATCAAACACAAGACAATCCTATTCAAAACAAGATTAACAACCAAATATAGACACCTTTTTGTTTTTAACCAGATATTCAAACCTCAGTTCATCACGTTGTGAAAGACTAATACCTTCTACCAGAATGAATAAACAAATAAAGGGAAGACAAGTTACATGGATTTGGAAGAAGCTTGATCTCAGGAAAAACATGTACGAGATAGAGCATGGTAGATGGAGTGGCCAAGTTGTCAAGGGTCCAAACCAAAGCATCCATGCTACTCTGGCTCTTACCAACAGCCACATAAACAGTGTCTTCCTCCTCCTTCTCTTCTTCTCTAATGGCAACCAAAGGAGAAACACGACCATCATTATTCAAGTGCAAGTGTGAAGAAGAGTTCTCTTCCTCTATCTCACTCACGCTGCTACTTGTGCCATATCCATAGTTGTTATCTTCCACACACACACCTTCATCTGAATGGTGCAAGGTCTCAGAGAAAGACATGTATATGAGTAAAGACTTGGTGTGAGTGAAAGGGTAGAGTAAAGTGTACGTGACTGTGAGGGGGTTGAAGCTGTAAATGACAACACAAAGAGTGATATAAATGAGGGAAAGAGAGAGAAGAATGTGTTTATGAATACTATCAACTTTGACTTTTTATCTTTGCTTTGACCAACCCTTATGTTGTTAAATAAGATATTTTGAAGATTATAACAATGTTATTTTTGTCTTTAATATTGGTTACTAAGAATTAATAAAATTAATTTCTACATATTTTTAATATAAAAAATTATATTATCGTGGATATATAAATTAGGATAAATCATCAATTATTCTATAGCAGAAATTAGCTGTCGTGTTTAAACTGTTACATTCTCATTTAAAAAGAATCACGCCTTAATTAATGGTCATAACTTTTTATACAGGAATAAATACTTGATTTAACCATATGTTATATTAATTATAAAATTTAAATTTAAAAATTATCTATTAATAATATAATACGGTAAAGATTTTATTATAAAAATTAACTAATTTAATATATATAATAAATTATAGATATTTGATGATATTAAATTTTTTGATATTGATAATATATGTAATTTATATCTTATTTATTGTTAACATTATTTTTAATGTAATTACGTAAAACCCTAACCCATTGGTATTGGTTTCGGTAGGATCACAATCACAAGAAATTTGAATGATATATATAATATTTTATAATTTTTTTTATCATTATAAATATGAAAAGTTATGCAAAATCTATCAAACATAATATATATAATATTTTGTGACTGAGTGAGAGAATAAAAATTAATTTTTTTAAAAGAGTCAAACAATAAATGTGGAACTTAATCAAAATGAAAACTTGTTGCGTTATTTTAAAAGTTGGAAAAGCAGCTAATTAATTTAATCATGTTTATGTTATTTTAATTCAGAAAATGAGACTAAAATGGTTTGTATTTTCATCATTAAAGAATAAAAATAATTTTTATTTGTTAAAGACTAATTCAATGGGTTTCAATTTTTTTAAAAATTAAGATAATATTTCACTCGTATTTTAAATGTTCATATGTGCCCTCACTTGTCCTTTAAAAAATAACTCAAAGCATATTATGATACGAAAAATCAAATCAATCATAGTATTTTACTTGCGTTTAATTAAAAACTCTGTTCTTTTTTATAACTCGTGATGTGTGACGAGTGCAATGATTGAGAAATGAAAAAAAAATAAAATATAATGAACCGTGTAATGATAAAGAACAGAAACATAGTATTATGAAGAAAAAAAATAAAAAATAGTTTAAAAAGTTAAAGCTAATATTTTGAACAGTTCAATTTAAGAAAATCATAATAAATGGTAATGGCTATTATATACGTGACCAAGTCAATTACCTTTCTTAAGAAAATAACTTAATTAAAATATACTAGCAATTTAAAATATCTTACACTTTCATTTAAAGTGGAAAAAAGTTTGAGAAGAGTCACAGGAAAAATATAGAATTTTGACTTTTAATAATTTTTTATTTAATTTTCATAACTTAAAACTTCTTTAGTCAAGAACTTTTTTTTTGTCAGAAAAATAAATAAATAAATAAAATTGATTTGTTTTTTTTTTCTTTTTAAGTTAAATCAAAACCAAACCAATCTATAAATGGGATACATTTCCACCTTATAATAAAATATTAAATACTGATGCACTTCATATCAATTGTACTTGTTGGAAAATGTGGGAGTGAGCAAAATACTTTGAAAGCCATAAATTTAGGAACACAAGTATAGGCAAGCACAATGAAATTTTTTACAACTGAAATACTTAGAAACCAAAAATATTATTAATATGCTTTATCATGACTTTTCAGTGTAATTTTTTTATAAAGATTAGGGTAAAATATATTTTCTTGTCTTTCTAAAAATTTAAAAATTTGTTTTATAATCTTTAAAATTTTTATTTTATTTTAACTTCTTTAATTTAAGATATATTACTTTCCATATTTAAAGTGAATTAAATAATATTATATGACAGCTAGAACTAAAAGTATACATTTTTAAATTATAAATATTAAAATATAATAAAATATTTCACTGAAATAAAAAACCTTTCACATTTTACACAGAAAAATATATTTTTTTTCTTAAAAATTATAACTAAATTCTTTGGAAACTTATTTGAATAAGTCTTGATTTAAAATCTGGCGCGAGTTACTAGTCTGATAACTTATATTTCACTTAATTTCTAATAGATGAAGTGTTTTCATTTTTTCATCTGTCTTTAATCTTTAGATATTTGTCTTGAAACATGTTTTTGAGTCTACAAAATATGCAAATTTTGAGGAATTTTTTTTCGTTTGACTTTAGTTTACAGTACTTTAGTTTGATATTGTATCGTCTGTTCTGTAATTAATCAAAATTTAGGGTATTAATTATCTTGATCTAACATTTTATAAAATTTTTATTTTATTTTAATTTCTTTAATTTAAGATATATTACTTTCTATATTTAAAGTGAATTAAATAATACTATATGACAGCTAGAACTAAAAATATACATTTTCAAATTATAAATATTAAAATATAATAAAATATTTCACTGAAATAAAAATTCTTTCACATTTCACAGAAAAAAATATATTTTTTCCTTAAAAAATTATAATTAAACCCTTTGGGTAAGATACTATGTGAAAAGTAAAAGTTACAGAAGGTGTTTATCTCTACATATTCTACTGCCTTTTATTTGTTGATATTTAGATAAAAAATTTCTTCAGACAAAAAGTAACATTTTCTATTTTATTCAGCTTTCTTGTTAATTAGATAATGAAGTGCATGATTTATGGCAGTCATTCAATTGAGTGGAGCATGATCATGGAAACACCAATTTTGTGGAACATGTGTGTACATGCATAACTTAACCTTTTATTTTCTTTTCTTTTTAATTTTTTTAATCAAATTATAATTGTCATATATTTCTATTTCTATTTTATGTGTATAATTGTGTATGTTTCATTATAATATAATTAATTTCCCAAACACCAAGTTATTAATTCCCATAATATCGTAGCAAAATATGTCATTAATTATTTTTAACTTTTGTTTAAGATTGTTTTCCATAAGTAGTTTTTTATTTAATAAAATAATTTTGAAATTTCCTATTATATTTTTCACTAATATTTTTCAATAAATACTTACTAATTATATTATAAATGTATGTAAATATATAATTGATAAATAAATTATGTATCATTTTTACTATAATATAATAATTACTTTTAGTTATATTTTTAATAATACTAGTAGTATTGTATATTTTTAATAAAATAAATTAACTTTTTTAAAGACATAACTAATTTTGTAAAATTATTACTCATTTTATCCATTTATTAACTTTTCTTACTCTATACAAATCATAACTAAAAAAGAAAAAAAAAGTCATTTACTTTATTATCTTATAATGGCGTTCAGATTTACAATATTATTTTCATTTATTTTAACAAATTTTTGTAATAGTTTATATATATATATATATATATATATATATATTATTTTCTTTACATATATCAAACAAACATAAAAATCTAGCAGTATGAATAAGTAAATCTGATACACATTATTTATAAAAAATTCTTTAATAGATAATATTTTATGTAACCTGATATTATATCTATTATATTTATAATAATTTTAATTATTTTAAAATATATCTAATAAAAATATATTTTTTTACTATATAATTTATATATAATATTAATTAATATATCATAACACTTTAATAAATTGATCCTATCATCCTTAATATGTGGAATTGAATTTGAGTGGAACTCAAGTTAAAGAAAATGAATCCAAATATTTTCTGAACCCAGTTTGTCTTCACATATTAACATCACTGCAATAAAACTTTAAAACAAACCTCTTTCCAGACATCATTCAATTCAATTCCTTGTTACTTGTATAAGCACACATTGATTTTGGTGTCAATAAGTGTATATTAAATTTTGTTTCACATACACGACAAATATTCAAATTTGAATTTAAAAAAGAAGAAAAAAGACAAAGAAATGTCAATGGAGCATCCATTTGATTTCATACACTGTGAAGATATTATTCGAATTTTATGATTTGGGAATTGGGATCACCATACTAACAAGTATATTCCATTTCTTTGTGAAAGAACAAATCACCTATGAATCCAGTTATATTTGATTCTATGAAGTACGTGATAAAATAAATAAGAAAAATACAATTAATTTTATAATTACCTTTTCCAAAACTATCTTTATAACTTCATTTCATTTTCATTTTGGAATCTTTGATTATAAAAAGTACTACAACAATTAGTATATGTTATTATATATATTAAATTAAATTAAATTGTTCTCTCTGATGAACTGATATCAATCTTTATGAGGTAATTAAATTTTTAACCACCCTTCTTATAAAAGAACACATGCCGTTTTTTAAATAAAAATATCAAAATTTTAGAATAGTTAAAGTATTTTTATGTTAAATAATATTTAATTTTATTTAAAATTTTCTTAAATTTTAAAATAGTTTTATAAATAATTTTATACAATCATCATATTCAATATATCTGTAAATTTTTTATTATTAATAATTTTAAGTTATGATTGATTAGCTGAGAATGTAGCATTTTAGTGCATAAAGTTTTTCTCATTTCAAAATTAGTGTTGATGGTTAAAAAAATAATTTGATAATGATAAATTAAAATAACATCTAACCAAATAACAGTATGAGAAGGCAACCACATAAAATATTGAAAAATTGAAATTTAAACAGAGAGAGAGAGAAAGAAGTGAATGAATGAGATGGCTTCATTGAATGTGGGGTATGAATGAATGTATCTATCTACCTCTGAGTCACTTACTGTATATTTAATGGAATGACTACATATAACATCAAACTTTGGTGTCTAGTACTGTTTTTCTGTAACAGTGAACAAATGCAAACACTCTTTTCTATACTCTAAACAGATACATAATAGATAGTGAGTGAGTGAGTCAAGTTAAAGTTACAGAACAACCAAACAAAAACTCAATTCTTTTCTTTGGGTTTTTTTTTTTTTTTTCGGCTTTTCTTCATTCTCATTCTCAACAACTCAAAAATGGCTCTTGTTTCTCAGGATGCCCTTAACCAACTCCAAGCTCTCATGGATCAAGGTCTTACCTTTCTCTTTCTTTTTGTCTTTTTTTTTTTTTTTTTTGAATTTTTTTTGTTGTTGTCACTTACCCCTTTTACTTTTTCTTTTTGTTGAATTGTTTCTTTCTTTCTAATGTTGCTAGTTGAGGATGAGGAACTGCAGAGAACGTTTCAGGTGATCATTTTGGCTACTCCTTCCTTCCCCATTTAATTTAAAGTTCCAATTTTTTTTTTCTTCTAAATTTTCTTGTTTTTTTGCTTCTTGGGTTGTCTGCTTGTTTTCAACATACGCTGATCCTGATCTCTCTCTTGTGAGTCCATTGCATGTTGTGTTTCAATGGATTTTGTTTGCCATGGGCCTTTGGAACCCTGAAATTCTTGTGATTTCTGTGTTTATATGTGTTCCATTATGGTTGTTGACTTGTTTGTTCTTCTACATTCCTTAAAACTTTTCATGCGTAGTGATGACTCAGGTAAAGGAAAAGTGTGGGGGGAATGAGATCTGATTTCAAGTGTGTAGTTCAATCAATGTTGCACTTTTGTGTTTATCTTCAACTCTCTTGGTTAGCCTGTTTGAAGGAGACTAGACAATCATTTCTTATTTTTCACTCCTCCTGTTGTTTATTTAAGTTTTCTGACATATGTAATTGGAAACCAGTTCTTTCTCTTTCTGGATGCTGGTAGTTTAATCAATTGCACACGATTTTTACCTATTCAAGTTCAAATGGTGTTTGATGAAATCTGGTGATCTCTTAGCAACTGATTGCAACTGCTAGAAAAACACTCTATCTCCCCTTTTGGCATCTAATTGCTGTTCTTTGCAGAATGTTCATCAAGGATGTGTCACGGAAACATTAATGCGGTTTCTAAAAGCAAGGGAGTGGAATGCTACCAAGGCCCATAAAATGGTAGGACATGTGCAGTGGAAGTGTTGTTTTATTGAATGATTTGCAAATGTGTTTATTGATGTAAATTGACTATGATATCCAATTTATTTGTAAATGTCTGCATTATGTTTCAGATTGTCGATTCTTTAAATTGGAGAGTACAAAATGAGATTGACAAGATATTATCAGTAAGTCTATATTCTACTGATCCTTGTATATTATTCTTTGGACATTTCTTCTGGTAGTTTATATTTTATCAGTCAGGTGGTTGTAATTAAGAGATGTTTTTATTATGGTTGTTTATATGTTAAGCCTGGGTGTTTCATTTTCAGAAACCAATTATCCCTACTGATTTATACAGAGGCATTCGTGATTCACAACTAATAGGACTGTCTGGGTACTCAAGAGAGGTGCTCTTCAAACACTATTTTCTCAGTTCATTTCATCTTTGTTATGCTGGATTGTTATCTACATGCACATTTGTATGGTCATTGATCAAGATTGCGTAATTTTCTCGTTTTATCTCCTCTTTCTAATTTTAAAGCTTTCTCTACCTGCTGTACTTTCCAGGGTCTCCCTGTTTTTGCAATTGGTGTTGGGCTTAGCACATTTGACAAAGCATCTGTAAGTTTAATTTATTAGAAAAGGGAAAAGGAACATTGCTAGTCTTGTGTTCTTATCTCTTCTAACATTATTTTTGGCTCTTGTGTGATTGCAGGTTCATTATTATGTGCAGTCTCACATTCAAATTAATGAATATCGTGATCGTGTAATCTTGGTGGGTACTACTCTTTTGTTTCCTTTAAAATTCTTAGTTTTTTTTATTGACCTTTCAGTTTAGCTTCTTCCGTTTTGTTTGTTTTCATCCATACATGCTTGTAGCCTTCTAAATCAAAAGAACATGGGAAGCCTATTACCACATGTGTAAAGGTTTTGGATATGACTGGTCTGAAGCTGTCGGCCCTGAATCAGATTAAGGTACTTTTTAATTGATTTGTACTTGGTCCAGCAGGGTTAGCATAATGGTGAATTCATAATGCATTTTGATGTTAAGACAATAAATATGCAGGTTTGTGTTTAAATGGTAAGTAATCCAGCCATTAATTCAGAGTTGATTTGGGGAATAAATTTGAGTTTGTAGACTAGAGAATTTACTATTAACATATCATGAAAAAATAAGCTGTAGCATATCTATCTGAAATTATATACTTAGTCAAAGTTGCACTCGTAGATTGTGTTTACATATAACTTTTATAGTTATTACTTTGTGGACAAATGCATAAAGAAGAAAATGTTAATAAAATATTTTTCCCTTTAGTTTTTAAATATTTTCCTATGTTGCTAAGTTGTCTTTTTTGTTGATGCAGTTGGTAACAATAATATCATCCATTGATGATCTGAACTACCCTGAGAAAACCAATACTTATTACATTGTAAATGTCCCTTACATATTTTCAGCTTGTTGGAAGGTAAGAAGATATTATTCATTTTGCAAATAAAATCATTGTATTACTATGGCTTGTATTTGTTGCGTATTAGATAATGATGAAATAAAATATAGATTACGTTCCAACAAATAATACATGTTGTTTATCCTATATTCAGGAATAACATTATAATATATTTGGAAATGTGATGTGTAAAATAATTCTGTGACAAGCCCCTAAAATAGGAAAAATATTGTAAATTTGTAGTTATATTATGATTGACAACATTGGGTTAGAATAAAACATAATAGATCAAGCTTTGTGAGGTCTTCTACTTGGAAAAATGCTATTTGTTTCATAACACATTATCATCAACCTGCCACAATGACTGATTTTCATCAATGCACTCTTTACTTGCTTTCAAAAGTTTTAATTAATATTTACTTTGCCACCATCCAATTCCAAATTTGTGCATGTTTTGTTTCCTAACAAGTAGCACAACTCTTCTACTTATTATGCTGATTTGAGCACCTTTTGAGGCCTGAGAATAATGCTAACTACTTTGCGTTCACAGGTTGTGAAGCCACTTTTACAAGAGAGGACAAGAAGAAAAGTGCAAGTCTTGCCTGGTTGTGGGCGAGATGAGCTGTTGAAGGTAAGGTGGTCATTTTTCTAATTTAGATTCTTAGATAATGACTATTGGAAATGCATACTCCCATCAGCAAAAACCATGTAAGATAGAATTTTTGTTTTAACACATGGCCTGATCTCAATTGTTTGAGGCACAGACTCATGGAGTAAGTGATTTCAGAATAGTAAAGAGAAGGGCAAAGGTAGAGAAAAAATTTCCTTTTAATGTAACATAGAGAACAATCAATAGAAAAAGTATGCTAGGAAAAGCAAAAGCTAGGCAGTTCTTGGAAAATGGTCATAGAGATGCCAAATTGGCAATTTTATACCCAGATAAGAGGCAGTAGCATATACTTGTCCTTGAAAATCTTTTTCCCATTTCTTTCAACAACATGTATGGTTTACCTTGTTATAAAGTCTTACCCTCTTTATGCTTCAAATTAGCATGTCAAACTAGTCATAAAATGTTACTTTTTCTGAACAAATCAAACATTCACTTAAAACACCTTATGATCTATAGACATAAATCTAGAACATTGTTGAAATAAATGATTGCTTGTCTTATAATTGAGAAAGTAAAATACACAAGTTGAGTTTCCTGTCCTTATAATCAACAATCTATTGAATGTTGGTGGGATGT
This sequence comes from Hylodesmum podocarpum, assembly GCA_026586105.1. Lineage (NCBI taxonomy): Eukaryota > Viridiplantae > Streptophyta > Magnoliopsida > Fabales > Fabaceae > Hylodesmum > Hylodesmum podocarpum. The sequence continues at coordinate 1,926,443 of JALJEV010000367.1, read as the reverse complement.
ATTCATGCAAAATATATAAATAAATAAAAGACAAAAAGAAAAAATAAAAGAAGAAATTCAATAGAAAAGAAAATTATTGCGGGCGCGCACACACGTATAGCATATTTATGTTTGTGCATTTTTTTTTTTTGTAAAAGTAACTCTAGCAAGAGTAGTAAGATCATTCTTCTGGAAATGCATGTATTTCTTTTTTCTCTTGGAAAGTTCTTTAGTTTTGAACGGAGTCCCTAATTCCTATTAACAAGCATGTGGGGTAGTTCCTTCTTTATTTCAACCTATTTTTTACTTTCACACTGTACAATTGAAATTAACAAATAAAATCTGACATGTAGATCATGGATTACGCATCGCTGCCGCATTTCTGTAAAAAAGAAGGCTCCGGGTCATCGAGACACTCAGGGAATGGAAATGAAAATTGCTATTCCTTGGATCATCCTTTCCACCAAGAACTTTACAATTACATCAAAGAGAAATCCAGAATCCATGAAGCTGTTGAGCCTATCAAGCAGGGATCATTCCATGTAGATTTTCCTGAACCTCCTGCTGAAAAAGTAGAAATTGTCAGGACTTTAGAATCTGAACTAAACAAGTTTAAGATCAGCAATGGAAATGGTGACTGAAGATTGATACTTTTACCAATGGTGTCTTGACCATGTGGTCTTTTCACCTATCCTACTAAGTACTAACCATTTGAATGAAACTAGTGTTGTACAAGGGTTCTTCCTCTTCCTCCACAATACTATCAGGATCTGCAGTACTAGTTAGCCCTGTTAATGTTAGCTTGAGGAATTTAGGGAATAGTCATAATAAAGCGGATCCAAACTTTGCATTATACCATGATGCAAGTAAGAAATGTCAAATATTAATATCACTGTCATGTTTCTTCCAAGTTTGATATTTGCATTTTTTTTAATATGTTGCCTTCTCAATTCAATTAGGATTCAATGTGTTCGAATAAATTTATATAACATTTAATTCAAAGATTTCTAATTTAGAAGAAGAAGCCAGCCGTACATGGCTAACATTGGTTTGTCTCTGACAAATTATTTCTTGTGTGTTTGAAAGTGCATTTATTAAATATGGATTTAATTTATACCGGCCCGGAGTTATCCCATCTCGATAGGCTTGTGCTGGATCAGAGTGAGTTATGAGTCTAATTCAACCCTATAAAATTGGTTTGTAAAGTAAGGATTGTTTCCCACTTATATACATGTGACAAAGTGTTATATCTATGAATGATGTGAGATTTCTGACACACCCCACGAGAGGATGTTTGGATTTCTGATATATCCCCTTACGCCGCCGAGATAATTTTTGACTCGTACGTGGAGACTATTGAAATGGGTGGTCTGACAAGGGGTGACGCCCAATATTGGATAGGTTCTGATATGATATTAAATATTGATTTGATTTATACCGATCCGGAGTTATCCCATATTGATGGGCTTGTGTCGGACTAGAGTGAGTTATGAGCCTAACTCAATTCTATAAAACTGGCTTGTAAGATGAAGATTGCTTCCCACTCACTTATATATACATATAACAGGCCATATCTCTGAAGGACGTGAGACTTCTGACAACATTGAAATTCACACTTATCATAATTTCAATGGATATCCAAATATAATTTTTCATTGGTAGAGTGATTCATTGATTTAATTTTACGAAAGAAAGGTTTAATTTTAGTACCTACATTTTATTAAAGTGATATGATTTAATCTTTTGTGAGGACTAAAGTTATTTGATGCAAATACCAGACCCATTAAATTTTTATAAAGAATAAAATTCAAACAAAAATTGCTTATTGTTCACTTTAACCAAAGGGGATGGCGATGGTATTGCTCTCACTCTGGCCAAAGGAAATGCCGTGACCATATGTAGCATGTTAATGTGTATTTCATGCTAATATGCATTTTTTTTAACCTTAAACGTACCAAGCCATTCTTTTACAAGATGGTTAAACTCTTCTTCCAGAGTATTTAATGTAAATGATTCAAATTTAATAACACCAGCTATATTATCAATCAATCAGATATTATAATTGAAATGATCTTTAATGTTGCTATCATAAGATTTAATAAACTTGTTATACACCATAGTTTATGATTTGATTATCATGTGAAAATTATGTATTTATAAACTTTTTTTTTTATTATTATTATTATTACCTCACATGCAATTTTCCACAATTCTAATATGCTACCTGACTCTAGCTGGTCCCTCTTAACACTAATCACATTTAAGCATTATTAATGTCGTCTTAAATTGATAGTTAACCTTTCACTGCTCTCTTTCCTCCAGCATTGAATATTATAAACAGACATTTATTTTCTGGCTAATTACTCTTCTCTCTCCCTTTTTTACTTTATTAAAATTTTTACCCCTTAACTTTTATTTTATTTACTATTTCTGCCACCCAATTTTGGGATTTGACAATTTTACCACCAACTATATTATGTTCATTGTCAACTGCTAATGAATTTACTTGGTGTTATATGCATTTTGAGAAGCCAAATATGATTTGATTGTGATAATATAGTATTGCATAACCATCAGAAATGTGGTAAGTGGTAACTTATCCATGCACAAAAAACATAAGCTAGCCTCAGCCATTTTGAATGCCTTCTTTGTGACACAAGCATTAAATACAAATGCTTCATATCCAGTACTTTTAAGCCTCTCACCTTAGCACCATTGAAATATTGAAAACCAACCAACAACTACATCTAAACACTCCCCCAAAATGTTGAAAAACATGAGACTTCTCAGTTAAAGCCCCTCTAGGAAGTACTCAAGAAACCAAGATGTTGACAATGAGCATTAGCATTTGCATGGAAGATGGAACCATTGACACGGCTTTAAAAGCATAATGGAAGAGTTTGTGAATTGTGATGCATAAATGATCGATCATGTGGTGCAAGTACCCTTGTAACTCCCAAGAGAAAGGAACATAGCCAATGAATGCTGTTGAATATTGATAACCCCACTTGCATATCCGAGACTAAAAGAAAGAGTTCATATCTAAATACGCAGAGAGATTGATCTTGAAGAATTGTCTGAGAATTCCATGTTTTGTTCTTCTTGACGCCACTTCTTTAGTTCACCTTCAACTGCAACCTTTGCATTATCTGCCGTCTCTGCATTCCTCAGAGCCATATCTGTTGCAGCCTTTATTTCCTCAATTGCTTTCAGGTTTGCCTCCACTTTTCTGTCCACTTCATTCTTCCTGGTGTTGATTGCTTCAACCTGAGCCATGGATGCGGTTTCCGTTCTATCGATCAAGTCTTCAGATTCCTTTATTTTCCCACTCAGTGCTTTAAACTCATCAACTGTCAACACTATCTTTCCATTGGCCTCTGAAACTGAGACTTTGTTAAGAACATTGTTCTCAAAATCAGACATCATCTTCATCTCCTCAATGGCTCTTTGTTCTGCTGTTTTTGCTTCCTCAGCTTGTTTCAGATAAAGCTCTAGTTTCTTATCTAGTTCTTCTGCCAATGCTTTGGATTTTTCAGCCTCATTCTTCAGCTCCTGAGCTTTTATTCTCATCTCTTCTTCTTCCTTTCTTGCAGTTTCTGTCTCAAATGAAAGCTGCTTGATCTTCAACACTATGTTTTCACAGTCAACAGATTCTTTGTCCAACACAGAACTTGTCTCTGCTGCTCTATTCTGTAGTTGACCAGTTAGGTTAACAGCCAGAGCTTCTGCGGCCTGTTCCTTCTCCTTGAGTTCTTCTTGCTCTTTCGTCACTTGTTCCAATTCTGTTCTAAGGATATCAACTATTTTTCTTAGGGAGCTTTCTTCTTCAGCAAATTCTTGAAGTGTTTTTGTGGCTTCTTTGATCTCCAAATTTATTAATCTCACTGAGTTCATCTCAGATGCATGTGCCTCTTTTATCTGCTCTTGAAGAACCTCAATCTCTTCACTTGTTTCTGCAAGTTTGACCTCTAGGAGTTGTGTTAGTTCAGGGTCATACTCATTCTTCAAAGCCATCAATTTATTCTGTACTTCTTCCTTGGAATTTTGGTAGAAAATTAGCTGTGCATCTCTTTCTGTCATGACCCTTGCTTGATCATCTTGGGCTTGTGCTGAGGCAAGCTTCAACTGTTCAATTTGTGCTTTCATTGCTTCCATTTGATTTGATAGTTCACTGAGCTTTTCTGAGTTCAACTTCGCCGAACGTTGTGCCTCTCCTGCTGTTTGGAATGCAGCCAGTTTTGCCTCCAAAGCCGTGTCAAAATCTTGCCTTATTTTGTTGAGTTCTTGCTTGGAAGCATCTAGTTGCTTTACTGTTGTTGTGTACTCCTTTCTTGCATGCTCTAGTTCTTGTTTCCAAGCTTCATATCCAATTGCTTTTTGGGATAGTGCCTGTTCAAGTTCTTTGGCCTGATTCTTCACAACTTCGGCAGCTTCTATTGCCGATTGCTTAGATTCCTTCACACTATTGAGTTTCTTTGTCAATTCCTGAAGTGTCAGACTGGCCTTATCAAGCTCAGAAAGTGCTTTGGCTTTTGTGTTTTCAGCACTGTCCAGCCGTTTCTTTATCTTATTTAATTCTCTTTGGGCCAACAGAAGCTGAGTCTCCTTTTCCAGCACATTCTGCAAATCACAAAAGTTACTAGTCATGAATCATAACTTCACAAAGAATGAAACTACTAATAATGAAAAAATGAAACAATTGTTGAAATCCAAAATATGTAAATAAAGCACTTATTCCAATTTGGAAACCTTCTCAAGTTGTGAGTGCCTTGCAAAGACAAAGAGTACTTGTTTTGTTTTAGAATAATATTGTTTAAAAGAAAAGGAGACATATTTGTCAGAAATGTGAGTTTTTTCAGGCCTAACTCAACCCTGTAAACTGACTCATAGGTGAGGTTTGCACCCCACTTATATTCATGCCACAGGTCATATTTCTAGGCGATGTGAGACTTCACACCCTCAGGTTTTCTCCAATATTAGATTTCCAACACGCTGAGAACTTCACTTCTCGAGCGTGGAAACTATTCAAATAGGTGATTCAATATCGGTCCTGATAACGGCTGGTTGTTCAATATTGTCTATAATTAACCAGCTTCTAGGATCATGTCTTTGCCATCAAACATTCAAGCTTCCAAGAATAAAATGGGAATTTTTAAAGAGAAGTTGCATTTGATGTTTACCTCTGATGATCTTCTCTTGACAGAATGTTTTTCTTTTGAGACAGCTACTTCACCAAACAAGCTAACTGCAGCTTTAACAGATTGGAATGGAGCTCTTGTGTCAATCTCTCCAACCTCTCCCTTTGGAGAATCATTCTCCTTTTCCTGATCTTTATTAGCTCGGAAACTCATCATATGTCTCCTAATTGCAGACGATATCTGCATGGAAGAGGCTACATAACAAGGAGCAATGTGAAGATAAATATCCTTATATGAAACTTCATAACAAATTTCATTGGTTTTAGTATGCTTTTAGTCCATAAAGCTTCACAAATTTCAAAAAATGTAATTTCAGTCATTCAAGCGCTGTCTAATAGCAGTTATAAACATTATTGAAGCAACTTGAGGAATTAAAATCACATTTTTCTAAAAATGTGACTGACTAAAAACATTGATTTTAAATTTGAGGAATGAAAGTCAAATTTAAACCAATTTTCATGGGCTTAAAATATAATTAAACCATTTATATGTCTTCAAACTTTACCATCTTTGATATACAATATCATTGCACCGTATTTTACATATGGCATGTTAAATATATGTCCCCAAAGCATAACTTAAAAGGAATGAAGTTATATATGTTTACCTTAATGTTTGATGCTACAACAATGTACTTGGAATGCAATTTCCTTACGTGAAGTAAACAAATTTGGAGCCAAAGACTCCTTATTTCACTTGATCAGGTAGATTCCAGATAAAGAATTTGCAAAGTAGAGGTGTTGGAATTCAAAAGAACCAAGATGCAAACATGGGTTTCTTTAAAGTCCAACTTTTATTTACCTTCTCGTGACCATTGAAGACAAGGAACTTCCTAAAATATTGTTGGTTAAATTTGCTTGGGGGTAGACTTAGCTATATATATGTTATTTTTAGGGGTAGAATTAGCTATATGTGTGTTATTTTTAGTTGCAGGGGCAGAGAGGTTTGTGGTGGTGCTGATTGAAAATAATGGCAACCATGCATGCATGCAGGGTTGTCAAATACAAAAATGACCCTTTTCTATTATGTAGTTGGAAAAGTGTTGGGTATAAACGGAAAATGTGGAATATTCAAACGATATTCCATGTTAAAATATTAAAAATAACTTGGAAAAATAACCAAATTAGCTTTACCAAAGGGTCAACATGGTGCAGCTAAGTCCATGAAGTTTAGAGGTTGGTTAATGATTGGGACAAAATCCTTATATGGTAAGGATGACACATTATGCATGAACAATCCCTTTAGGATTCTAAAGGTAGGATATGTCAAAAATTTGAGTAGGTCTAGATCCATTGCTAATCATGTAAATATAGCAAAGTTGATATGGTTTGACCATTTATTTGATTGTAACAATTACTCATTTAATGCAACAACCAACAAGCTTGGAAGTTGTAACCACTAAAGAGGTGATGAGAGTTGTGGTAAACATATATCATATTTTATATCAATTTCACTTCGCGCGTTAATTGTAATATATAATCAATTAATCAACTTATTCAGAGAACATATATATATATATATATATATTTTTCTTTATATTTTATAACTAGTTGTCAATGTATTATAATTGTCTATTAAATATGATTGATATTTGATAAGGAAATGAGTATATTAAAACAGTAAGATGATGAGATTGTGCTTTCAAAGTTCCAATACGGTGTTTGTACTTTACCTTTTCAGAGTAAATGCGTTGTTTATAGTTAAGATGTGTGCATTAAGTTGATGTTTAATAGGTGTGTCGTGTGTAGAAATGTGAAAATGTTTTAAGGTAGAACCGGCAAAGTGTTGATTCGATTACTTTTCCGGAAGAGAATGATACTATATCTGTTTTGTAAATAAACTTAATTGAGTTCATTTTATAAGAATTTATGAAAACAAAATATCTCTGAATGTCATTACACTTTTAAAAAGGGTCCAACCCAATATTAATTTTTTTAATATTTTTACAGATAATATGGATAGAAGTGTGCATTTTTATAAGAAAAAAGAATGTTATTTTTATCCAAGCTTTGTGTAAAAGATAGAACACAAGAAGGGGGGGTTAAATTATGTTTTAAGAAAAGAAACTCCCTTTCGTCTGTGAGTTTTAAATATGTTCAGACGAAATAATTTTAATCTTCAAGGATTGTTTTTAAGTAAGAGACGTTATAGTTTAATTATCCTCGTTAGTCGAAATAATTTAGAGAAGTAAAATCATAAGTATTTTTATACTGGTTAGTCTATATAAGACTACGTCCAGTTACCCAGTAACAATTGAGTTTTCACTACCAACCGTGAAAGGGTTACAAGTATTATTTGCGCCCAGCCACTTCTGGCTATAACACGATATTCTTTGAACACAACCTTCTCAGGCTAAATAACAAAGGTATTCTTTGAACAACCAGCCTTTTCAAGCTAAAACACCACACAAGTGGATTTGAAAAAAATATTTTTCTAAACAAGAAAGATTCCTCTTCGCAGAGAGGGCTTTACAATGAAGTACAACAGATATAGTGAGCGAAATCACAGAAGATTGAATATTAGAAGCGTGTTCGCCAACTAAACTCTGAAGGTCTTGAGGCATTGGTTTGAAGAGATTTGAGATGCGAGTATGCAGCAGACGGAAGTCTCTTGGGAATGTGCCTTGCAAACTTGAAGGTTCTGGAGACAGACGGAGTCTTCTTCTCTTTTCCTTTAGCAAAAAACTTGACCAAGCAAGGTCTTTTTCGGTCTAAAATGATTGAGAACTTGGTTTCGTCTGAAACAAGAGAAGAGAATTGAGATCCCACCATAGATGGACAGTCTCTCGTCTCCTTCTTTGCTCTCCTTTCAATGTGATAGAAAGAAGTTGATCTAGCTTTTTCTTCCCTTCTATAAGCATGAGCCATCAGTTTGAATGCCATATTGTAGTCTTCAGGAAGAGCATGAGCAAACTCTTAGGGGTCTTCAAATTCGTTGCGGAGGATGGAGTAGCGGGGGCAAATTCCTGAACAATGTGGTCTTGTCCAGGGAAGAACAATTCCAAGAGTATGTCCTAGACCTACGTACTCTGTTTGATTCATAGGAATTGTGAAGGGTATAGGATCATGACGGTCAATAGCGTCCAGATGCCAGTGAGAGCAATCTTTTGGCTCATAGATGGTGGAGCTGGGATCTCCATATCTGCAGTGGTGAAATGCAGGTGCATTGATTTCATGCTGAACCTTCCACTTGATGTTTTCTCTGAAAGGAATGTGGGGTTCATAGCCAAGAGCTGGTCCTTCAATCACTGACTCAGCTAGATGATCCTTGTACCTGTTTATTCCTTCTAAACCCTTGATGTCTAAGGAGGCTAGTTTATCCCAAGGCAGACGCTTTAGCCATTTGCGTTGCTCTTTTGGAGTATAGATGAAATCTTCTTTGAAATCTACTGGCTTCAGGGGTTTGTGATAGACGATGGGGTTGACAAATCTCCCAAGTTGAAATCCCTTTTTACCTCTGTACCGATAAGAATTCTTCAACTCAATGTAAGGAGTGTCCTTTATAAAGCAGTCTTCATCGTTCGCCAAGTAACCATCTTTAGCAGACTCAGACGATTCACCATCGTTGGAGATATCTTCAATTTTCTCTCCAAGAATCCAGTCAGGCTTGACTGGTCTTTCAGCACAAGAGCTTTCAGCAAAATTTCTCATGACTAATTCGTTGAGGAACGAATAGTCAGTCTTGTGCTTGGGTGGAAGATCTTCAGGATTGATGACTTTAGCGTGAGATCTCACCCATGATGCATCCACCTTTATTATGTCAACATGTTCTTCATCAGACGAAGAACTTATGTCCTCAATAATTATTACTTTAAACGAAATCTCCATCGTCTGTTGGTGGGATGCTTCTTCAGACGCAACAGGTATCGTCTGATCAAAGGCAGCGTTGAGAGGAGACACAACAATAGGATTAGAAACATTTATCCTATGTTTGTTTTGGAGTGTTGATGCAGAAACCTCCATAGTTGGAGCTTCGTCATTAAGCATGGTCTCCAATTCCTCTGCCAACTGAGCATTGTTCTTCTGGATCTGGGCAGTTTCTTCACTATTCATGCCCTCTGAAGTTGCTGGAGCAGACGCAACTTCAGACGATCCAATGCCCTTAACACTTTCGAGAAAAATTATTTCTCTTTCAGCTTGAAGCAGCATAGAGACCCTCATAGCCTCTTTTAGTTGTTTTGCTTCGTCTGTTTCTCCAACAACCACAGACGCAAGCTTCTACTTCATTTTCTCTTTGCCTTTGGCAGCCTTTTGAAGAGCAACCTCTCTGGCTCTTGCTTTCTCTTCGGCTGCTTTCTTCTGCTTTTCTTCGTCTGAAAGGATTCTAACAGACGAAACACCTTTAGACGATATCATAACCCATTCATCTTCATTTGGGGATATCGTCTTCTCTTACGTCTTAGGCGCAACATGCTTTATTCTGATAGTCCTCTTCTTCTTTCTAAGAGGCTCTTCTAGAGCATCTTCGAAGGGACTTAAGATATGACCACGGGAGGAAGAGAAAAGGATGTTTGGGTTTGTGTTTGGTCTTGTGTTTGGGCTTGTGTTTGGGCTTGTGTTTGGGTTTGTGTTTGGGTTTGTGTTTGGGGTTTAGCGCGTTTGATGCGAGCTCTGTGAGGAGGATCTTTGGTGATGGGTGAAAGGAGAACTTGTTCTTCACTCGCATTGTGATGAAGAAAGCTAGGGTTCAGATGCATCTTGGCAAAGGTGCTTCCTTTAACCTCCTTTCCTTCTTCATGCCAAACAACGCCAGTGGCATCAAAGCCTTGGTTGATGATGATTTTGGAGAAGAGAATGGCATAGAGGATACTGCTCTTCCTACGGATGTTCCTATTTCTCAACGCGCTTATCCAATGGTCAAGAATGATGTGAGGGAGACTCATCCTTGCTTTCCTCAGACAGTAAAAGATGCAAAACCTGTCTCGAGTACTCACATTATCTCGTGAGCCTGTTCTGGGTGTGAAGATGTTGTAGAGGAGGTTGTGGATGACTCTTCCTGTGGGATAAAGATTCCCTGATCTCAGAAACTTGGGATCTTCAGAGTCGCTGTACTTTCCGTAGAGAATCTTGTCTACGTGTTCCTCAGACTCTATCCTCAGCTAGTCAGTAAAAGCGCCCTTCAGCTTTGCAGTTTCCAGCTTTAGCAATGGAGTCTATTATGATAATATACTCCTTGTTGTCAATGGTACCTACAATGCCATCATCAAATTCTTTTACGTCACTCCAGAATTCCGCGTAGGCCTCCATCAGCCATGGCCCTCTCATCTCTGCGAAATCCATCCAACCATTGTGTATCAACATCTTTGCTACCCTGTCAGAGATGCTCTCAATGGTGGCTCTTGAGATCCCTTTGCTAGGCAAGAAGAGATCTTGCGCAAAGAAGGTTGCTTCGGTTGCCTTGACATTCTTGGCGGCCATAGTTAAGTTTGAAAAGAGAGAGAAATTGTGTGAAAAGAGTATTCAGAGAAAGTGTGAATGCAGTAAAGAATAAAAATGTGAACTTTAAGGGTATTTATAGTCAAAGATAAAAACGGTTGTGATTCATCAGATGAAAGAATTTGAAACCGCCCCTGATTTGATGTGTCCCCATCATTGCCCTTTTAATGATTGATTTGACTTCTGCAATTCACAGTGCGTGCTTTTCAAAGTTCTAGAATAGTGCAATAAATGACAGACACATTTATTGCTACTTTTGATTTGTCCCTGCACACTTAACTTTAAAATAAATAAATAATAACCTTGCGTCTGTTGAATTTTCTCAGACTGATTCAACTTGATTAGACGCAATGTTTCGTCTTAACACGAAAAGATATACGAAGGTACAGACGAAATGAAATACTTCAGATGGAAAAACTTAATCAATTAAAGAAACAATTCCCAAATTTTCTTTAATGAAATTGAAGCGAGTTTCGCCTAAAGCTTTTGTAAAGATATCTGCCCATTGAAAATCAGTTTGAACAAACTGTATATCAAAAATACCTTTTTGAACATAATCTCCTATAAAATGAAATTTGATTTCAATATGCTTGGCTTTTAAATGTTGAATAGTATTTTTGTTGAGATTAATTGCACTTGTGTTATCACAAAATACTGGTATTTGAGTTTCAAGCCTGGAGCAATCCTCAAGTTGATGTTTTACCCAAAGTAGTTGTGAGCAACACCCAGCCGCAGCAATATACTCTGCTTCCGTGGTTGAGAGTGCAATGGAGTTTTGCTTCTTGCTTAACCAAGAAATTAGTGATGAACCAAGAAATTGACATCCACCACTTGTGCTTTTTCTCTCCACTTTATCTCCAGCATAATCAACATCACAATAACCACTTAGATTGAAATCACTATTTTTCTTATAAAAGAGAGAGAGATTAGTGGTTCCAATAAGATATCTTAAAATGCGTTTAACAGCTTGTAAATGTGATTCTCTAGGATCAGATTGAAAACGTGCACATAGACAGACACTAAACATAATGTCAGTTCTACTAGCAGTGCGTTTAATAGTCTGATCAACGGTCTTACCTGATTTGTCTTTGTTGAGACTTGCTCCAGACGAATGCATAGGAGTTTTCATTGGTTTGGCATTTTCCATTTTGAATTTCTTTAGAAGTTCCTTGGTATACTTCTGTTGATGAATGTATATGCCTTGTTTAGTCTGTTTGATTTGATGTCCTAAGAAAAAACTTCAGTTCTCCCATCATGCTCATCTCGAATTCTTCCTGCATTAACTTAGAGAAATCCTTGTACAAGGATTCGTTAGTTGCTCCAAAGACTATATCATCTACGTATATTTGAACAATAATAAAGTCTTTTGAAACACTTTTCTTGAAGAGGGTAGTATCAACCTTCCCTCTTGAAAAACCATTTTGAAGAAGAAAGGAACTCAGTCTTTCATACCAAGCTCGAGGGGCTTGTTTAAGACCATATAGTGCTTTCTTCAGCTTAAAAACATGATCTGGTTGAGATGAACTTTCAAACCCAGGAGGTTGTTTTATGTATACTTCCTCTTCAATAAAACCATTTAGAAAAGCACTTTTTACGTCCATTTGATATAGGATGATATTCTTATGAGCAGCAAAGGCAAGTAAAATTCTAATGGCTTCTAATCTAGCTACAAGAGCGAAAGTTTCAGTGAAATCTATACCTTCTTGTTGATTATAGCCTTGAACTACTAATCTTATTTTGTTTCTTACCACTTTCCCGTCTTCATCAAGTTTATTTCTGAACACCCATCTTGTTCCAATGATACTTTTGCTTCTTGGTTTCTCTACCAAAGTCCAAACATCATTTCTGGTAAATTGGTTTAGCTCTTCTTCCATAGCTAAAATCCAGTCATTATCTTGTAGAGTTTCCTCAATATTATTGGGCTTTATATTTGATACGAGAACATATCCCGACGATTCTTTTAGTTTTGATCTGGTTTGAACACCTTGATGTCTATCTCCAATGATAAGATCTTCTGTGTGGTTTGAGACAAACTTCCATGTTCTTATAGGAGTTTGATCATCATGTTGATAAGCATCAGACAAAGAGGGTTCGTCTGTGCTTCTATCGTCTGCTCTTGTGTTTGTTCTTTCGTCTGACTCAGGTTGACCATTTGAACTTGAACTTTGACCAGAAGGGTTAATCTGCAAATTATCAAATGAATTTTCTAGGTCTGATATTTCCTTATCAGCCTTTGAGTTATCTTGGAATTTTACATGAATTGATTCCTCTACAACTTGCGTCTTAGAGTTAAATACTTTATAGGCCTTAGACGTATTGGAATATCCAAGTAAGAATCCCATTTGTCAAGTTGATCTTTAGTGTTTAAGATGAAACATTTACATCCAAAAGGATGGAAGTAAGAAATGTTGGGTCTTCTTCCTTTCCATAGTTCATATGGAGTCTTATTCAATATTAGCCTGATCAATATTCTGTTTTGAATATAACAAGAAGTATTAATTCCTTCTGCCCAATAATACTTTGGAAGAGAGCTTTCATGCAATAAAGTTCTAGTCATTTCTTGTAAAGTACAATTTTTCCTTTCCACAACTCCATTTTGCTGAGGAGTTCTTGGAGATGAAAAATTGTGAAAGATACCATTTTCAAAACAAAAGGCATTGAACTCAGAATTTTCAAATTCTGTTCCATGATCACTCCTAACAGATACAATACATATTCCTTTTTCTTTTTGAACACGTTTGTAGAATATTTCAAAAACCTTGAATGACTCATGTTTATTTGCTAGGAAGTATACCCATGTGAATCTAGTATAATCATCCACAATTACAAATCCATATCTCTTTCCTCCAAGACTTTTCGTCTGAGTAGGTCCAAAAGATTAATATGTAACAGTTCTAGCGGTCTTGTCGTGGAAACAACATTTTTCGATTTAAAAGAAGCTTTGAGTTGTTTCCCATGCTGACAAGATTCACACAGACGATTGGATTTCCAAGATATTTTCGGCAAACCTTTTACAAGATCCTTTTTAGAAATTTTCGAAATATACTTAAGACTTAAATGTCCAAGCTTTTTGTGCCAAATATCTCGTTCATCATCTGCTGAAATCAAACATGTCACATTCTGATCACTGAGGTCAGAAAGACAAACCTCATAAAGGTTATTCCTTCTTTTCCCAACAAATAGAATGGATTTGTCTTTGTTTATGACTATACATTCATCTGAGTTAAAAGCTACTTCATATCCACTGTCACAAAATTGACTTATGCTAAGTAGATTGAAGTTAAGACCTTTAACATATGACATATTTTGGATAAGAGGATTGGGTGTCTTACCAACAGTCCCAATGCCTAAGATTTTACCTTTCCCTGAACCATATGATACAGATCCTTTACTTGGTCTGAGATCTTGGAACATAGACAGGTCTCCCGTCATGTGTCGTGAGCACCCACTGTCCAGGTACCAGCTTGAAGTCCTCTCTTTTCCTATTAAGGATGTCTACAACAGGAATAATGAGTGACTTTGGTACCCAAATCTTTTTGGGTCCTTCTTTGTTAGTGAAAGAAGATTTCTTTTTGTTTAAGGTTTCTTTTATCTTTTCTATAATTATTTGGAACCTTATTATAATTTCTTATCTTCTTTTTATGAGCAGACGGAACAAAATTGTTTTTCTTTTTGTCTGACTCTTCACCATAACCAAGTCCACTCTTATCAGATGGAGATCTCCCATATTTCAAAATATTTTCTAGCACGGAGGATCCCTTAGTGAACTTTGTTAAGTCTTTGAGTAAGGATTCATTTTCTTTCTTCAATCTTTTAATTTCAGAAATAAAATTATCCTTTTCAGACTCAGATGATTTTTCATCTGATACTTCTTTTTGCAGTAACTCATTTTCAGTTATCAAAGTAGCATTTTCTTTCAAGGTTTGTTTTAACTTGGCTTTGCATACTTTGTATTGCTTAGCAATAAAATGTGAGTTAGCCAAAAGTGTATCGTATGAAATTTCTTCTAATTCTGACTCAGACTCAGATGAAGAGAATGAAGAAGTTTCATATTCAATTACCTCTGATGAGATGGTGTCTCCGGCCATGAGGCAGATATTTGCAGTTTCTTCTTCTTCAGTGGATTCCTCTGAGCTTTCGCTGTCAAGGTCTTCCCAAGTCACTAGACTCTTCCTACCCTTGTCTTTGCGAGGATTCCATCTTTTCTTTAATCTTGGACACTCTGATCTCATGTGTCCAGGTTTTCTGCACTCATAGCAGATAACTTCTGAGCTCTCCTCCTTGCTTGAAGATTTTTCCGGGAGCTTTCTTTCCTTCTTCTTAAAGAATCGTTGACCTCTCTCCTTTTTCATCATCATCTTCTTAAAGCGTCTGGCCATGAGAGAAATCTCATCATTAGACGATCCATCAGACGAATCAGATTCAGTAGTGTCAGCTTTCAGAACTCTGTGCTTCTTCTTTCTTTCTTTCTTAGGAGTTTCCTCCTTTGTCATGTTGTTGACAGACGGAAGAGCTATGGGTTCTTGAACTTTGATCTTGTCTCTCTTACACAGAAGTACCTCATGTACTCTCAAGGCTCCTATTAACTCGTCAAGAGTTAATGTCTTAATATCACACCCAACTGAGATGACAGTGGACATAGCTTCCTATAGAGGAGGAAGACTATCCAATATCTTCATGTTGTTTTGAGCCTTGGTGAATGTAATATCCAGCGCAGTGAGTCCATTCAATATCATTTGGAATCTTCCAAATATCATGTCAATAGATTCTCCTTTCTTCATTGAGAACATCTCATATTCTCTTTGAAGAGTAGCAGCTTTCCTCATTCGCACATCCTCAGTTCCTTCATAGGAAATCTTGAGGGCATCCCAAAGTTCTTTAGCTGTTTTGTAGGTACAAAATCTGTTGTATTCTGTCCTTGATAATGCACACATGATGACATATCTGGCTTTGTTGTTGAGTTCCATAAGCGAGAATTCTTCATTTCCCCATTCAACCTCAGGTTTGACAATGGGGATGTTTCCTTGAGTTATGATGTTCCACAGTCTGTACTGAGTGGATTTGATGTACATCTCCATCCGATCCGCCCAGTAAGGATAGTCATCATCAGAGAACGCTGGTGGCTTGTTCATGGATGACCCTCCAGACAAGAACGAAGGTCCTTGTGACTCCATCCAAGATCTTTTCCTCTAGCAGTGTAAAGCGCTCAACCCTTAGAGGCTGAGCTCTGATACCAAACTGTAAAAGATAGAACACAAGAAGGGGGGTTGAATTGTGTTTTAAAAAAAAAATTTCCCTTTCGTCTGTGAGTTTTAAATATGTTCAAACGAAATAATTTTAATCTTTAAGGATTGTTTTTAAGTAAGAGACGTTATAGTTTAATTATCCCCGTTAGTCGAAATAACTTAGAGAAGTAAAAACACAAGTATTTTTATACTGGTTCGTCTATATAAGACTACGTCTAGTTACCCAGTAACAATTGAGTTTTCACTACCAACCGTGAAAGGGTTACAAGTATTATTTGCGCCTAGCCACTTCTGGTTATAACACGATATTCTTTGAACACAGCCTTCGCAGGCTAAACAACAAAGGTATTCTCTGAACAAACAGCCTCCTCAGGCTAAAACACCACACAAGTGGATTTAAAAAAGATGTTTTTCTAAACAAGAAAGATTCCTCTTCGCAGAGAGGGTTTTACAATGAAGTACAACAGATATAGTGAGCGAAATCACAGAAGATTGAATATTAGAAGCGTGTTCGCCAACTGAACTCTGAAGGAGTGAAGTCTTTAAATAGACACCGTCTTCAGATATCCGTTAGACACAGAAGAATGCCGTTGAATATTTTCCTTGAAAGCTTCCAAAAGGTGTCAGATAGTACTTGAGTGATTGATGGCGTGTGCAGCGGATTTAGATAGCGTGTGCGATTTTTCTTTTCGACATGTCTGAGACTTTGACAAAAAGGTGAAGACCTTTTCGAGTTGCATGTGTAAGTGCAAATCCCTATACTGATCTTGGATGCTTCTAAAGAGTACTTCTTAAGATTTGAAATCTTGGCACCAGTGACTCATACTTTGCTTCACTTCTTGGACAGACGATACACTTCTTCAGTCTTAAGAGATTTCGTCTTATCCTATCGTTTGATGACTTTGACTTGAGACAGACGAATGACTTCAATTTGAGGAGTCATCTTCCGTATGTGCTTGTTTCGTCTGACTTGCTTGCTGATGTTCTGTCTGAGAAAATTTTGTCTATCTTATAGAAATCAAAAACTTTAAATGTGTTAATCATCTTGATCTAACATTTTGTTATTTTTCCCATCATATATCATACTCTCAAATCTTTTAAAATAAAATTTAAATAATAAAAAGAAAATTAACCCACCAAAGTTGATCCAGTGACGATGGAATTTAAATAGTTTGAATGTAAATTTAAGTTTAAATCCCATTATTGTCAATATTGTACAAATAAAATAAATAAATATAAAGAAAGCTTTCATTACAAATTCACACATATATTTACTCATTTCTCTAACTTTAAATTACAAATTTATGCAGAATATTTTTTGTTAGCCCAAGTTGTTGAATTGTTCTTAAGACAAGTATGAATATATTTGTCAAGCAAGACTTTATGTATATATTTATTAATTCTTATATTTACATGGACACGTACGCACGCTCTTTTTGTTTCTTTGAACAATGTATACACATTGAATCAAGAAAGTATAATTCAATTGATTAAATAAAATGTGAATTGTTGTAAACTTCTTACACCTCTCTTGGTTTTTATAGATAAAAAGATATATATATATATATATATATATATATATATAGAGAGAGAGAGAGAGAGAGAGAGTATACACAATGAATATCAAACTTGTCACAATCATCTAGAAGAAGAGAAGCTTCTAAAGGATACCCCCATTACCGGAGCTAATATAGTGTCTATAACCCCACACTCACTAATTAATCTTCTAGTTGCAATTACGTACTGTCGTTGCATATTGACCCACAATTGCAAAATTTGGGGTGCACATGCATCATTATTAAATCTTCTATATGTTCTGCCAAATCCAAAGTCTTGCTTTTGTGTGAAGACCAAGGTTTTGACTGCAGAGTAAGGAGTAACCTCCCTTTCATGTAGCACTATAATTGCTTGCAATAAGAGATTTGACCATATTTTGTTAGTTGGGAGAAAAAAGAGATGTATCAAGTTTCCAAAAGTAAGTCACATGTGATCTAACATTTATAATCAAGTTTCCACGATATACAATCCGTTTAAATCACGCTTAGCACATATGCTATTATATAAAACACGAGACCCTTTTTGTGGAATGATATGATCAAATTCATATCAAATAAAGTGTCAGAAATTAATTCATTGTATAATGTAGCTGAAGGAAACACTAGGAGATGATTTATATACAAGGATGTTATATTTTTTAGAATCAACAAGTCAACAACGGATAACTGGTATTTGCATCACATGAAACGATATGAAATTCATAATTCTATCAAAAAGCCAATGGTAAGAGTAACACTGGCATCTATAGAAAGGTTGAAATATAAAATCTAGATACAATCATACTACGCAAGTTAAGACAAATACTACAAAAGTACTAATTTTCATATCAACCTGTCACAAAAAGCAGATCTTCCCTTCCAGAATGCCTGAAGCATATTTACCACAAACCTGCCTTGGTCACAAGGCATTCAAAAAACATGCCTAAAGGTAAGGTTAATGCGTGTAGCTTCAGCTTTTGCACGTTTGGGCACTGAGTGAATCCAATCTCGTTGGGTATAGCCTCTCATCACCAAGAGGGATCCATGCCTAAGTCTAAACGTATGCTGATCAGCATCATGGCTACCCTTCTTTAATCTCTTGCTGGAAGGTTCACCACTTCCATCTGGAAAATCCACACAAAATGACAACATGTTCAAGTACACCCACATGAAGGTCCTAGGAAGAACCAGCACTTCTCTTGTTCCAAGTGCCACCATGTCCTACTCACTTTTGATACTGACACTTCTAATTAGGTGTCCAACTAAAAAATTATTTTTGCTGGTTGAAACACTTAAATTGATTGCTTTATACAACTTGAAACACTTGTTATCATAGAAAAAACATAAAAGGTTGGTTTAACAATGTAAATATACCATTCATTTAGATATTTTGTTATGTTATTCATATTTCATTTGATTAAAGTACATCTTTTTATATATGTAAAGGTATCAGTGACGTGTCTGGTATCAGTGTCGGAGTCTGTGCTTCATAGTAAAGGTCCATTGTTATTGAATTACACATACTTAGAGACTATAACTGCAGTGATATAAGTACAAGTGTCCATACCAGAAGATTTTTTACACGGCTTCTTCTTCAAAACGAAGTCACGTTCACATCCAAGAGTTAAAGACGCAATTTCAGGTGTCAGTCCATAAAGCTTCTCATCATCAGAATGCCAACCAACATAGTCATTACCACCATTGTACCTATTTAAGAGTAAGCTATTAAAACTACTCCCGGGGAGAGCTTTATGGACCTTCAGAAGTAGAAAGATATATTAAGTGACACAACAAACATAGGCCAAAAACCCATCATTCAGATATATTATCATTATTAGAAGAACTAAAGAGGAACTATGTGGATTATAAATCATGCTTACAGCATCTAACATGTCCTTAAGTGGTGGATAATCATCCCAAGAATATGCATGAGGCTTATATCCACTGTAAGTCAACTCAGTCAATCCTGGAGTTGCAACATAACATGTGTCTCGAGGCTGCAGAAAATTACATTACATCACATAACAGTAAGAACTTTCGGAATATCTATTATATCCATTACAAGAGAGTAATCTCCAAGTTATTCATCTTATCATGTAAAAATTTTGTGCCTATCATTCTTTTTTCAGTAACAAAGACATGTAAATTTAATGAGATGATTCATTGGGTGAAGACCCTTAATAATTTTTTTGCCATACACAAACATTGAGATTTAACCCAAATGCCTACATATTGTTAAGTTGTATGGTAACTTTTTTTTCAGGGGGAAAATAATTGTTCATATTTTTTTTTTCAAAAGTTAAGCTAACAAGATTAAGCAGAAATAAGCTCATCCAAACCAACAAATCCCTTTATTTCATACCAACTTACATAATAACATTACAAACTACAACTTAAAAATATTACAAAAACAAACAATCTTACCTAGTTAAAAAACAATTACATCCTAATTGAATTCTAAAAATATAAGCATTCAAAAGATGAAATTGGAAAAGGGTATATTTTATAAATTAGATTAATAGTTTTGTTTCAGAAGGGAATCATCAAAAGATGAAATTTTTAAGGAACCCCACGTTTTCAGAATGGGTTGCATTTGAACCTGAAGGGACAAATTTTGATTGTGGGAAGTATATGAACCTGAAGGAAGGATTTTCCGAAGACGCGAATGGTGGGTCTGGTCCATGGAATATGCTTGTCGAGGTAATGAAACCATTTCCATGAATGATCGAAGGGTATTAACCTCTGAATGTAAACGACGTCGCTTCCATTTTCGAGATCCACCGTTTCCCTTTTCAGTGTGTCGTTAGGGTTCTCTTTCTCCCCCGACGCAGCCTTCAGCTTCAACAAACTCATTGGTTACTGCAAAATTATTGTGTCAAATTGTGTATTTATACTTTATCCATTCTGATACTATACACATTCATCTTTTTTTTTTTTCTGATATAAAGACAATTCTCTTTTGTGTAAAACATAGTCCTAGACAAAATTTTCAGTTAAATTACTCACGCAAACTATGGAAATTGTGTAAAAAAACTATTTTAAAACTTTTTCAGTAGCTTCTTAAACCAAAAAAAAAAAATATTAGGTTAGTTTTTTAATTAAGTCCCAAAAAGAATTTAAAACCACCATAGTTTTTCGTTGTTGGAAATTTTATTTTGTCTTAAACTAATTCTAAGGACATTTCTTTTTTCAGTTTAGGAAATCTTTTGTTTTTACTTAGGAACTCTGTTGACAGTTTATAGACCTATTCAAAGCAATTTAAATTATTTAGGGACAAAAGAGTAATTGAGTAATTTGATGTAAATTTTTTAATCACAAACAAATAAGTTTACATTTTTATTTATTTTTTGAATTTAAATTTTTTTTACAAAAGAAGTCTACTAATAATCCTGTGAACATTTTTGAATGCACAGTATAAACATTACTATCTATGGTTTATTAATGCAAGAGACTTTTATATCAAGAACAATGCCTTCAACATTTAATTACTCTTTAACATTGACCATTAGTTTTGGATCTCAACATTTTAAAAGCAACTTGACGGTCTACTATAGTCTTCCTTTGATTATTGAATAACTACTAGTTTTGGATCAACATCTTAACTTCAACAACTTGATAAAGTAGAGCATTCACCTTTTGTGTAAATACATAATTGAAGTGGAAGTATACATTAGCAAGGCATCACAATTTATCTTTTCTTGACTTGTCTGAAAATTAAAATGCTCATTTGCTAAAATGAAGTGCTAATTTTCTATATTTTTAGGGAGGGTTATGTAATCCAAGGTAACACACCATAAAGCCCAAATAAATCATAAATCAATCATCACTACTTGTTGATTTGGAAATGCAGCTTCTAGTGGCATCACCAACACACTGCTAAATAAATTTCATTGAAATATGCATATCTATTAATGACTTTTTTTTGGGGGGTAGAAACATCTATGCAGAAGTTAATCAAAAGCAAGACTCATCAACTACACACATCATAAAATGTTACAATTATGATCTTGTTAGAGATCTACACTTTGGACACATGCAAATTAATGTTGCACTAAATTGCTGGTGCAACAGGTGTGACCAACTTGAGGGTCAATTCTAGTTCCCCGGACTCTACTCCACGAAGCCTTAGCCAAACATTCTGCACCACTTCACCATTAACACAGTTGATACTGCTTTCACGGACAAGACAGTTTTCAACATCAGGTATAACCTTCCTTAATGTTGTTTCACCAGAGGACACTCTTAAAATGTCTCTTAATCTTGCTGCAGAGACCAGGGGTTGAAGGTTGAGGAAAGCATTTCCCATCTTGTCATCAGCTTTCAAAAGATCTTTATCAAACACTTCCTACAAACATATGAAGCAACTCAGTTATTTATACAACATCAGTGCTAATAAATAGTGCCTTGTATTCATGATTTCAAAAACTTCACCAGAAAAATTACCAATGTATTTCACAAGCACTAAACTTGGAGAAAGTATTTCATGATCCGAAACTATCTTGACCCAACTAATATCTACATAACATGCAGTCAATTGTTATTAATTCTTTCTACTACATTAAGAAACTTGACTGCATGTCACGCAGAGATTGGTTAGGACTCAGGATCATGAACACACAGTGGTTTGAATAATTTCTCCTTAACTTGAGTCCCTTCCTTGCAATAAAGATTAACAAACTAAGGAATTAAGAGGCATACTAAATATTATGGGACTCACCAAATTCAGAATTCCCAAGGGTTCTTTGAGGGTGAAATTCATCTCTTCATTCCAAACAGGATCCAAGCAGCTATTAATGACCTTGGTCTTTGCAGTCTGGTACAGTTTAATAACATTTGGAGGTTAAAATATGCTACATAATTTTAATGTTAAGAGAAAAAGCTAAAAGTGAAATTAACTTATGAATCCTATTTACCTGATCCCCTAGTTTGAGCACAACATAAGGATCACTGGTTTTGAAATCCCGGATCACCAACCTTTTCCCTTGCACAACTATGACTTTTAGAATCCCCAATTGTTCACCCATTATACTCCTTCTAACAAGTTAAATCATTAATCAAACAAGGCCCATGCCAAAGTACAAAATATGCAGTTGAAATATTTTTAGTCTATACACAGAAATAAACACAAGAAAAACAGAACAAGTATGATGAATGGTGGGAAACATTTCCCCTTTACAAAGAATTGCAAGTTATCAACCCCAAGAGAAAAAATAAATCAGGAAAGTCTCATTTTTTTCCTTTTAACCCAAATTAGAAAGAAAAAAAAAATGGTTAAAAACATGGAAGTCTAGTTTTTTCTTTTCCTTTCTGTCAACAAAATTTATCCAGGAAAATTAAAGGAAGAAAAATCTAATCCAATGCAAGCAAAATGAAAAATGAACTAAACAAGAAAATAGAATAAACCAAGTATATTCTGGTAGAAGAAAAAGTGGAAAACAAAATAGTTACATACCCATAACAAAAGTTGAGTTTTTTCAAGTAACTAAATATTCCAAATATGCTATATAGTAATTAATAATAGTAATAATAAAGAAAAAGCATTTGGAAAGCAGAGTAGGGCAAGAAGCAAGGAAATACCGACAAGAAAAACAACTAGATCAATGAAGCAAATGAGAAAAAAGTAACTGAGGAATGAAGAGTATATTAATTCCAGAGTGAAAAAAGGAATGATAGGATCTTGATCCGAATCCCAAGTACAAGTGTGTTTGGAAAACATATAGCACACTGATCCAACCTCAACTAAACAAAAATAAATAAAAAAACAAAAAGCAGAAAACAGAAAACAGAGAAACAAAAGAAAGAAGTAGGAACTCACCAATGGATGTGTGTGTGTGTGATGTGAGTAATAGTAACAGTGTTGTTGTGAATGGGAAAAGAGTAAGAATGTTAAATGCAGTGGAACAACCTTAAGAGTGGTAGATACAGGTTGGTTAATGAGATTATTCAAGTGTATGTATGTATATAAAGACAATGGAAGATGCCATTCACACGTGTCGGTCAAACTCAAAGGATGTGTTGTGTTATGTTTTGTGTTGGCCGCACATTTGACCAGACCAGTTCTTTTTTCAGTACCCTTTTCTTTTGTTTTCTATTTATTATTATTAGAGAGAAATGCAACGCGTGCGCGTTTTGTGACTTGGTTTCACTGTTGACTCTCACAACGCTTCTCTTTCACCACCATCCTTGCTTTTTCTACACTTTTCTTCTCTTTTCCCTATGCTCTTTTTTATGGATATCTTCTATTCAACTGTTCAATATCAACCATCATAGTATATTTTACTTCTGTTAGAAAAAAATGGTTGTGAGTTTGTAACCTATTATACCGAGTGCTGGCTTTTTTTACTTGTTTATGTGAAGATATAATTATTGACCTTTGATGAATTCTTTTAGAGTTCTTAATTAATGATTTGTTATAGTAATTTTGCATGTTAAATGATAAAAGTATGTTAAGTGATGCATTTAAAAATTGTATTTGTGTAAGTTTAGGAAGAGGAATGCTATCACACTCACTTCTAATGGTAATATTTTAATAAATTGGTGGCACAAGGGATGTGATAGTCAGTGGGTTCGTCGGGTTAAAGTAACGTTTGTAACTTAGAAAAGTGTGTGTCAACAACATTTGAGACTCGTTAGTGAGGTGGTGCCACTGATTAAGACACTAATTTTTTGACATGCAAGTAAAATGTGCCAAGAAAA
Source organism: Hylodesmum podocarpum (assembly GCA_026586105.1). Taxonomy (NCBI): domain Eukaryota; kingdom Viridiplantae; phylum Streptophyta; class Magnoliopsida; order Fabales; family Fabaceae; genus Hylodesmum; species Hylodesmum podocarpum. The sequence goes on along the minus strand of JALJEV010000367.1, from coordinate 1,902,354 downwards.
TATCACACTTCACGTTCGGAAGATTATCACGAGATGTAAAAAATATAAATCATTCGTAGCTATGACTCCCATGAGATTACTAACTTCACTAAAGTGCTTTTCTCTACCGTCGTTTAAGAAAAAAAAAAGCACTCAAACCATAATGGCCTTTCAAAAATAATGGGAAAGTACTATAGTTCCAATGATTATTTTTTATTTCAAAATATAATTATTTTATCAACTGCATTACTATATATAGATTAAGAACATTTTTGTGGGGACAAACTCTAACGAAACACTTGCATTGCACAAGTCAAAAATACTCGGTCGTCGAGGTCGTGAAACTCATTTTTTTCAGTTCATAGAAAAAATAACTGCAGATTCATAAACCATGTACAACACAAAATAACATGAAGGAGCTGGTAGTTAGGTCATCTTTTCCACGGATGCTAAGACTAGAAAGATTTAAAGAAACTAAAGTTACAAATACAATTATCCCCACGTATAACTGTACATGTTGCCCCACTCAATACAATATCAATTATGTTGGAAGGATGAAAACATCCTCATGAATCATATGCTAAGCCTACCTCCTACACTAATAAAAGGTCATTTAGCATAACATAATCCTAAAAAACTCTAATGCACAACTTCTTCTTTTTTTTGTCTTTTCTAAACGTGGGAATGACAATTGTTAATGTTGTTTTACATCTACAGAGTGGCTGCAAGACATGCATAGCACATCCATTAGTGTGTCAATAAATGGAAGTCATCATCCATGGTGGTTGATAACTATACTTGCACAGAAACACACTAAATGCGACCACAGCATCATTGCTACTGAAATCTTCAGAGATGTGAACTGCAACTACCAAACTGCTCACCGTTTTTTACCTGAGCTTTTCTTCCCTGAGGGACGCCTCCAGTTGCTCTGCATCAGACATTCTCAGAGGTTAGCTAAGAAAATAAAATGTACTAGATTTTTATCAAGTGAATAAAAAAGTAGGTTTTACAATTCCACAAAGAATGAGTAATTTACCAGCGGCTCATCATCAGGAACTTCAGCAATTTTGGCACCATCAGGACTTGCTGACTCTGTAAGTGTTTTTCCCGCTTCACTAGGGCTATTTTCCCCATCATTGTCATTTTGGTTCCCTTCAGGACCCAATTCTTCTCCATTATCATTTTCTCTCAAAGCTCCTCTTGATTCATCCACATTTGTCTCTTTTGAACTACTTTCTTCATCATTATTTTGATCTCCTTGTGGAACACTCTCTTCAGAAAGCTTCTCACCATAATCCTGCTTCTCTTTATCTGATCCCTGCTTCCCTTCATCTGATTCCTGCTTCTCTTTATCTGATTCCTGCATCTCTTCATCTGATTCCTGCTTCTCTTTATCTGATTCCTGCATCTCTTCATCTGATTCCTGCTTCTTTCTATCTGATTCCTGCTTCTCTTCATCTGATCCCTGCTTCTCTTCATCTGATTCCTGCTTCTCTGCATCTGATTCCTGCTTCTCTTTCTTATAACTCAAGCTCTTCTCTTTCTTAAGTTTCTTTCCACGTAAAACTGATTTTCTTCTCTTGTTAACTTTCTTCTTAGTTACAATCACATCAGACCCTTCAGCCTGTTCCGCTTCACCTAGAATAGAAGAAAATCAAAACAGAATTTAAAAAGAGAGCAGATGAAAAAGAAACTTAAGTCTTATATAATAATAAGGAACCACAAAAACAAAACTACAATTAATTATAGTTGATGAGACTCCAAGAATAATTATTCATTTCCAAAGCTAATTAGCAAACTAAGAATTAACCATTTCACAAAAGCAAGACTAAATAACCGTGGCATGATAAATAGATAGACTGACATGATACCTAATCAAAGAAAAATTAAGTTAAAACCCATATCAGCTTTAATATCACAAATGTGAGCCCATTTTGCAGCACAACAATCAAATGGTTATTTTATTAACATCATCAGCCCTAAAGACTGATTTTAAGAAAATGAATGTCGATAGGGTTGATGCTAACAAAACTAAAACTAATAACTGGAAGAGTTTGGTAACTAACATTTTCCAAGCTTTCTTGACTTAATCATCAAAGGGCCTATTTAAAGATTAGCCCTACTTCAAGACAAATGCATTGTTTTACTAATTATAGTTTTCTCTTGATGGGTATGGCAGATAAGAAGGAGTGATCTGATCAAACATTAAGATTACTGCCTTGTGACCTGGTGGTCACAGTTTATAGACGGAGGAATAGACTCTTACAAGGATAAGGCTGTTTCATTTCAAGCTTTCCCAGACTACAAAATGTTGGGAGCACCATGTACTAGGCTGTCCTTTATGGGTATGGTAGATAAAGATAATATCTAATATCCATGAGCTTTAACAAACTCCTGCATTGATAACACAATTATTTTCCTAACTGACACTAAGACTGATGTTATCATTTGATGGGAATTTGACATAAAACATTTCCTTTCTGACATTAAGACTATATTTATCTGAACGGAGAGTACATTTAAACTTAATAGTTGACACATATTTTGTAAAAAGAAATTAAGAAATTATTCACAGAAATGACAATCGTAAGCATGACATGCACCTATTATACCAAAACAAACACCTAAGCAAGCCTGGAGATATACAACCTGCTAGGGGATGAGAGAGTAATATTTAAGTTTTATCTTGTACAAATGTTCTTTTTATTATTTCATAAAGTTGCATTAAAATATAACTTCCGGGTTTTCACATGTCCTGAAGCATTAAATCCAGTACAAATTTGCATAAATACAAGCAAACATCATCACATGTAATCAATCAGGAGAAGTATATGAAAGTCAATAGAAGCATTATATCTTTCAAATTACAATACCTGTCTTAATCTCAGCTTTAGATACAATGGAATCTTCAGGGTTTGATAACTCAGAATCCTCTTTAGTATCCTCTTGATGAAAATTAATTTTTGATGCACCTTTTTGTCCACGTTTTACATGCTTGCTAGGAGATTGCTTACCATTAACTCTAAACAACAAAATCATACAAGTTATAATGATAGAACACTGGATAAAATCATAAATGTACAATATAATCTCATTTTTCCCACTGACATTTTTTTTGTCTTTTTACTTGCTGAACCAGTAGAACTTCTCTGCTTCTTCCCAGTAGACCTATAAAACAAACAAGAAAAACAACCCACAAAAGCAAGACAGCATATTCAGAATGGGGTACAAGACATTCAATTAAGCAAGAAGAAATAAAACAGAAAAACACGCAACGCACTTAAAGCAGATGAACATTCAACTTCTTCAAAAATATTAAAGAAATTTTCATATTCAAATGTAATGAAACATATTCCTCCAAATACTAAACTAAAACTAATTTGTAAAGGGAATACTTACACTTCACGGGAAGAGAGAGTTTTTGAGGGCTTTGGTCTCTGGAAAAATCATAATATAAATATGAATGAAACTTCAAAGATTTCAATATCTTTTAGTGGAAATAGCAGAATAAAAGAACTGCTTCAAAGAAAGAAGGAAGAGTAATGGAAAATTAGAGACCTTATTAGGTTTGCCACCCTTGTCAATAAGCTCCCATCGCTCCTTTTCCAAACAGAGCACTTCTACATCCCCATCATTGTATAATATCTTCCACATGACATGCAAAAGTACATTTGTGTCAGAATTGTAAATTAGTAGGCCGAATAACTTTGCACTGATTCAGGTGTAAACTTACCACATGTTTCCTCTTTGAAGTATCATAAGACTTGACAGTGCCTTCATAAAATCTGCAGAACATCAATGCACCCAACGGAACATTAGATGGTAGAAAGCCATACACTAATAATTAACCCAGAGCCAGCAAAATTTTAATGTAATTAATCAGAACAAATACAACATGAAAAACTAAGTGGCAAACTAAGAAAAAAACAGTCAAAGGAAGCAGCGAAACCCATGAGTCATCTTTAGAGAATGTGATCAAAATGCTTATAACATGACTTAAAATATTTAAAAAATGAGTTTTTGTTTCTGTCTAACAAAAATGGAGCCACCCATTTACTGTTTTGCCTCTACAACTGATCTATGAAAATTTAATATAAGCACTTACTCCTTATCCAAAGGCCACCAAACTTTAATTCTGCGACCAATTAGATCTTCTGCATCACTTTCACCGTCCTTTGTTGTACACTACAGGGGAAAAGAAAAAAGTTAGATCAAATCAAACTATTATCAAGAGATTTGCTGGAGCCCAGACATTATAGCATGTCATAAAGACACTACTCAATGAAAACAACTACAAAATACCTTGGCCAATCCGTCTATACTTTTTCTTTTCAGCTTTTTAGCAGATCCTGTGGATGACTTGAGATTGCCACTTTTAGACTTGCTAGTTGGCTTTGAATTATCAGGACTCTGCAAGAGGCAGAAAATAAGAAGTCTACAACACTGAAAATTCAACTTTAAGATCCTAATGTACAAATCTGTGTGACAGTAAGATTTTACCTTCATATCATGCTCTTCATATCTGTCGGAGTCATTGTCATGATAGCTCTTAGAGGCCTTAACTTTTGCTTCTATTGAGGGCTGATTGCCTTTAACCTTTCTTCTTTGCTTAGTTTTGCTACCTGTATCAGGGTTAAATTTTGCACTCGACAGCAACTTCACTCCAGAGATGTCTTCAGAAACTCTTGGAGGAGCCTTTGGTGGAGTACTACTTGACCTTGATTTTCCATGGGCAAAGGACGACCGCTTACGTTTAGGCACTGGAACCAAGGTTACTTCTTCTGGTTTTCGTTTTTTAATTGTTGCACTCTCCAGATCCTTCTGCAACTTCTTACTTGGTGAATTTTCAGGACCATTACTTGATTCAAAATTAGTGGATAATCCCAAGTTGTCTAAATTAATTTCTCTGACCATATTTAAGATGTCAATATCATTTTCGGCCTTTTTAGGTTCAGCTGGCACGGCCTTTTTCTTTTTCACTCTTTTGCCCTTGGTTCCCCGGGATTTTATGTCCTTTATTATTTTTCCAAGAGGCATTTCGTTTTTGTCTTTTTCACTGTCCTTTAAAGCATCATCCCCAGCTAATTGAGATGGAACCTGACATATGGAAGAAACATTATCACATGACCAAGATTTATGAAGCACTAAAGTCCCTTTTTAACTTCACCATTTGCATCAAACATACCATATCTAATTCAAGTGATTCAAAGTGAGCCAAGGCACTTTTATCAGCCAACCAGGATTTCACCTCGCTTACCTGCCAAATGAAATAAATGACACTAATAACCATTTGAAATATCCAAGATCTTACATATATGTTCAAATGTCAACGAAGATGACTACAAACTCAAGTTTTATGTATATAATAAAGCTTATGTAAACAACCCAATTCACATTCTATTGACCATATAATCACAGGGAAATGTCTTCTAACTAATTATGCAAATGTCTATATCAGATCTCCAACATCACAAAAGTGTGATTCAATAAAAAGATCAAGTACCTGTACCTTGTGTTGACCTAAAGTCACACAAAATCTACAACTTAAAAGTTAAAACACAGACATTCAAAATTATTAACAACTATTTGAGGGGCATTTGTATAGCATGAGAAAGTAACACTTGGCAATTTAGCATACCAGAAGGGAAGTATAAAATGTGACAAGAAATGAGAATACCTTGGTGTCAGTTTCCTTCTCACACACTTTGTATAGCGTTGAAGGTAGAGAAACTGAAGGAGACAATCCTTGCAAATCAACATCCTTCTGTACTAGTCGCTTAGTGATTTCTAACCCAAGGTCACATATGCCATGTGAATTCTGGCCATTCATTGATCACAAACGTAAGATTACATTCTGATGGCTTTGACAATAGCAATTTTATCTAAGTTGCAAAAAAAAAAAAGGATTTATCCTCAACCTTTGATTTTGATGCATTAAACACATCTTCAGATTGCTTAATATTCCCAAATATAGAAGTGATGGCAGATATAGTTTCCTTCTCTTTATCATTGTCTCTTTGCACTAGCAGTGATAGTATCAGGTGTAACTGCCTGGAAATTCAGGACAGGATAAAAATTCTGTAAGAATGAGAGTACCCCACATATCCCATATTTTGAAGCTGTACAAACTATATCTATAGGTATCAGCCCAATATACATGCCACAATCATTTTCAGAAACATCAACAGTTAACAAAATCTCTGAAGTACAATAAATTAGTAAAAATAGATAAATTTGCGTTACAGCCAACAAAAAACTATGCAAACAGACCATAAGTGCTTATGGCGTTCAAACAGGGCAAATAAACTATAAATAGACATAGGAACTTATGAAATCAAAAACCTTTACTGCACACACACAAGTGTGGATTTTAAAATTATTCCAAGCTAAGATTATCTGAGCTTTTTCCATGAACTGCAAAGGCAAACTTTCAACGAAAGCTTGTGCCTTACTTTATTTTTAAATCTGCATACAACTATCAATAAGCATTTTACAAGTCTCGTTTGAACCAGTTTTAAAAGAATGTGTAGATGCACTTTTCAATTAGCTATTTTGGATAAATAATCACTTGATTTTTTGCAGGTTCCCAAGAACATTAAAAAAAATGTGATTATTTCTCAAAATTAAAATGTGCCAAAACATGGGCTAAATACGAATCTAGTATAGAGATGCCCTGCATGGGTAAAATAGTACCTGTATATATTATCGTATGCTTCAACATCCTTGCACTCATCAATATTGGGGCAGGATATGTTAGCAAGGGCATGAACTAGGTATGGAAGGATGTATTCAGGGTACACAGTCAAGGAGTTTGAATCTGATTGCCCAGAAAGTTGCCTTGCTTGGTGATGCATGTGGATAATGTCATCCAGATTCTGCTTGTCCTGCATTAAAACAAGACGTCATAAAAACAAAAATATTGATGTCAAAGCTGGAAAGTTTGCAATTGCAAAAAAGATTGAATCAATCAAAAATATTACCTCCACAAACTCCTCTGGCCTGGAATCGTTGGATCCAAATATGTTGAATATAAAGGCACATGCATATTTGGCATCTAAAAGGTTGTCTTTTATATACTGCTGAACTTTGCATAAGAAAACCTTCTTGGCTTGAGGGAAGCTAATCTATCAGACCGAAAAGAAGACAGAGAAGCAGTTATTTCTACATTGGAATGAAAAGTTCAAAAACCAATTTTAGCCTAGAAAGGTAAAAGTAAATTTGTGACTTGGCAATGTGGTGAGCACATCATAAATGCAAAAGAAGAAATAAAGTACATGAAGGAGTAACACACCTCTGTTGCTCTTAAAGTTAAGTGGAAAATATCAACAGGTATCTTGTCATCCCAAAGCCTTGACAAACGCAGTACTGCCTTTGCAGAAGCAAGCCTCAAATGGGCCTTATCAACTGAGCTGCAAGATGGCATATATGAGTAGAGTATCTAAACCCCCAGAAACAATGTGAAATGAAAAAGAGAAAAACTGACAATTTTCAGATAAATTAATTAAAATGTATAGCTCTGTGAAGCTGATATACCTTGACTGTAGGTCCTTTGATATTTCACCATAAGACAGCATGTTTCTCAGGATAGCCAGAAGACTGTCTATACCAGTACGAACATGAGCATCTTTGACTGGCAAGTAGCTTTTCACTATTGTTTTGATGCCATATATCTGCAGCAAAAAAAGAAAAAGAGAGACAGAGAAAAAATAAAAGAAAAGGTCAAAATGGCAAACTTAGAAGCACTATCCAAAGTATCTAAAAATATAGTTTAGAACATTTTCCTACCTTTAAAACACAAAGATCACTTTTATCATCCCAAGATATTCTTGAGTGGTCTTCTTTCTGAAACCGTGAAACAACCATTAAAATAGAAATTAATCACATCCATGCTTATCTTTATAAAGGAGCAGACCATATTAGAATTTGAAAAGCTTACACTATCACTTTTCAGAATCTTGTTCATTATAAATTCCTCAATTTCGCTCTCTCTAGTTTCAAATACAGGCATTGCAGTCTGTGCTATACACCCCAGAGACTGCAATACTGCAGGTAGATGTGTTTTCTTCTCCAGCATATCTACAAGTCTCTGCATATAAGGTGAGAACAATCAGACAAAAAGAAAATAGAAATACGGTGAAAATCACACCTACTTCCTTTGAGATCCAAATTACACTTCCTACTTGGTTGGAAAAGTAGACCTACTTCCCATGCTTCAGTTATTGTTCTTATACTTTGACACCTTTACTTTTCAAGAAATCACATATACATCCCCTACTATTATGTACAGACTATGCAGTCTACTTAAAAATAAAAAAGACAGAGCATGAGAGGTACATGTAATTTTTCAACCAATTGTTTATGTGTAATTAGCACTACCGTCAAGGAAGATACAGTCATCCAGTAACAAATAAATTAAATATATGAAACCTTGTAAAGAACAGAAAGGGACTTGAGGCCATCATCCTTTGTTATTGCAGCTAGAGCATGCACAGCATACTTGGCCTGTCTACGACTACCTTCTAAACATAGTCTCTCCAACATAAGGTCTACAGAACTGCATGAAACAAGGAGCAGTAACAATATTGTAAAAGGAAATGAATTTAATAGAGTTATCAAACTTAACAGTATACTCTCTCCAATATAAGGTCCACAGAATTACCTGAAACAAGAAGCAATAAGAATATTGTAAAAGAAAATGGATCTAAAAGAGTTATCAAATTTAAAGTGGCACCTTGATGTAACTGCGAGCTGTTCACGAATAGTACCACCAGCCTTTGCCAAAATATTCAAAACGCCCTCTTTAATCATATCATCATTATCCTTAAGTAAATTCACCAGCTCCTCTTCAGTGCCACTAAAAAGATATGGACAGTAACGAGCAATTATCTGCATTTCATTATAAATTAACCAGAAAGTTAGAAAAGGACAAAATTTCCAGTCCAAAATGACTTAAAACGTGCCACTGATTGATAACAAGATCATAGAAGTGCATGAAATAGTTGACAGGGGGGAACTATAAGAATACAAGCTAGCTCGCACAACACTGTTTTAAGAATTGATAAACCATTATCGGGTTCAAACAGCTTAAATATAAGAGATGAATGTGCTTCATGACATGGTATTGATGCCTCTTTTAGCAAGAAGCACAATTCTTGCCACTCCATTCCCTCAATCTAAACTCAAATCATGGTATTGACAGGACTGTGCTATCTCTACAGTGTAAGCTTAAAAAGGTTCCACACGTCGAATTGTGTTAGATATATCAAGAAAACCATTCATTGGCCTTCTCAAATCCGAACAACCATATAGAAAAGTTTAGAAACTCTTTCTTTGGCCCCCCACCCCCCAACACAATGAACTAAAGCAAATGATTTAGAGTATACAATATATAATACATAATACAAAGAAAAATATCCAAAAACCAGCGCAATGAGTTAAAAAACCTAGAAATGGCATGTTCTTACCACTAATATATTCATACAAGACTGTGTATGATGATCACTCTCTGCGGACTTATGTTTGATGATTTCTGAAAGAATAGCTTTTACATGCTCCTTGTTGAAAAGCAAATAGGAACACTTTATATAGAAGGTACTCAGAAATTCATAGAGCTGATGCTTTTCACCAAGTATTTTAAGCAAATCATCCTGGAGATAAAAAGTAGATAAACAAACAACATCCATAATTAGAAAAAGAAACATAAGAGCAGTTAGCCTAAATCATAATGAGATATTACCGTTTGATTGTTCAAATACTACTCTCCTGAATAGACTTCTAAAGTTGAATAACTCCTTAAAATTACAGTGTTTACATCTATGCAGATCACCTAATTGGAAACTTCTTAAAAAAGTTCATACAAGTAACTGAAAATCCTATACTGAGACATGTGTAAAATGCATTAGCAACGAGTTCTGAAGCTTATAAATATATTCCACAGGAAATGGGTTTGGGTATAAACTTTAAAGATTCAATATTCAATTCACATAGCTTCACCTCAAAGATCAATTCCCTAGCAGTTTGTAACTATGATTTCTCCAAAACCATATCTATCAGTTTCAGATTATATTACCCGGTATTCACGAGTTTGATGGAAGCTAGTATTTGGATCAACAATATCTGTGAAAATTTTCCAGATACTAGCATCTTGCAATTGATCAAAAATCTGGAAACTCTCTTCAGCCTTTACTGGGTCAGCAAATGAACGTGACATTGCACGGAAGCAGAATGCGATCTTCTTCTGGACCTCAGGAGTGTCTTTTCCCTGCATTTAAAAGAGATCAATCCCTTTTCCCTTCAAATTTACTATCAAAGTCTATCTTCTAACTTCCAAAGTAACCTACCTGACTAACCTGTCTCAGAGCTAGATACTTTTGCATCTCTTCCTGTAACCTGGTTCCAAAGTTGCAACATGATAACTGAAAATGTCAGATACAAGAAGGAGTACATGCCGTTACATTGGTCAAAAAAGCTTACCTTTGTTTTTGCTCAAGTATCTTTTCAAGAGCCTTGACCTGAACTTCATCAAATCCAGAGAAGATCTCAACCCAACGTTTCACAATATCATTGATGGAAAACTCTGATGGAAACAGGGACCCACATAGAATAGATTCAATTGTATCTGATCTGCAGGATGAAGTGAACAAAAGTAATATCAGTAACTAGAACATTTTGCAGAGAAAAAAAATTAAACAATACCAAAAAGGAAAAAGAAATAAAAACTTGGTGGACTACAAAACAGTTTTCACTGCTAAGACATCCATCTCTGTCCATTTTAAAGTACATAGAAACTGCAAAAAGTATCAATAGCACAAAAAAGAAAAACAAAGCAATGTGAGGTTGAGGTTTGTAGTATTTTTTGTTTGGTGACCATATTCAGAGAAGCAATTTGTCACAATAGTGTATTCAAAATTACAAATAAAATTAATTTTAAGAAAATAACAGTTCAGTCCTTATTCTATTCTCAAATAACAGTAATGGTTTATTCTACCTATGTCTTAAAACATCAAACAACTTATGGAAAAGCAAAAACCCTTGCAAAAAAATGAATAGGATGCAGATAAGGACAAAGGTATAATCAAATATCTTATGCAGCATCAGTGTTTCACCTTAAATCTTTGTCATAGAAACATCTAAGGATCTTCCCTGGAATCCAGTCATATTCACTTGGATTAACTGCCTTGGAACTATTCTTGCAAAAAACTCGATATATCTCAGCCAATCTCTCTATGGTATACTGTTTAACAAGTAGCTGGAAATGTAAAACCAAACAAGGAATTGGGATGCAGTGAGTATAAATTATCAGAGTTAAGAGAATGTTCGAAAAAGGGTAATTTAGATTTTAAAAGGTATACATACAGATTTATCATTAAGCTGCTCAGTAACAAGTTTCACAGTTTCAACAGGGACTGCATTTAGAGTATGACATGCCATATCGCAGATAACATCCACAACTTGCTTTCGAAAATTTTCATCAAAATCCAGCAACCGGTCACAAAGAGCAGCTAAAAGGTTGTATAAAGATTAATTTAGCAGATATAAATAATAATAATAGAAGAACCTAAGACTGAATATCATGTACATGCATCCAATGGACTCACAAATTATTTGAGGAGCTTCGGCCCTTAAAGGATTTGACAGCAGAAAATTCTTTACATGCTTGAGGACAGATGTGCGAACCCCAAAATCACTATCAGTCAATCTCTTTAAAAACTCTGAAAATGTAGGCTGAAATGTTTCAGTAATGGAGGATCCAGGAAGAGTAATTATATTGCCAACCAAGTTCACTGCTTTCAACCGAGTTTCCAGCTGATCAGCCTGCAAATGTCCAATTACAAATGAGAATCCTGGCATCAAATTTGAATGGCACTCAGGAGTATTACAAGCTATGACACTTGATAAATTTGATGGGGAAAAAGTGACTCTTTGCGATGGTGATATTAAAAACTGTTTTGGGGAGAAGGGTAGTAAATAGGAAGACAGAGTAAGAGTTTAGACGGTTAGAAGTGTTAGTTACTTAGAGAGTTGGATTTGGGCGAGGTCTAACTCAACTCTAAAAGTTAGCTTATGAGGTAAAGATTGCACAAGCCATTATAAGCTCTATTTTGGTCATATATATAGTTGGTGTGGAATCTCAGCACAGCCCTCATACCCAAGATTGGACATCTAAAGTGTAAACATTATAGGACTGATTTTTCTTTTTGCATTGCATTCAGAAAGTTGCAGGACCAAGTAGGTTTTTGGACAGCTAAGACTGACCCAAAATCAGATCTATGATAACTCAACCCCAAAAACTAATCCATTCCCTTTCTTTGTTTTCTGTCTTGTGTCTTAACAGAAACTCAAATTATAAAGTGCACTATTTCATAAAGCATAACATGATAACAAAAAATTTACATAATGAAACATCTTAATAATAGCATCAAGGTCAGTTTGATGGAAATAAATGATACTTTAGAAACTGTATAGAGCATTAGAAAGACAACAAATCAGTATTTACCATTAGCTCTCCTGTGACATAAGGTAGAACTTCGGATAGGATCTGAGGAGAAAAGCAATAGAGATTATAGATAACTTCATGGTATTCAACTTGCTTTTCCATTGCCTTGCTGTCTCCTGACATTAATGATATCAAAAATTGTTTAATGATTGGTTCTAGTTTCTCCATAGATTGCTGTATGACATTCATGGAGAGCTTCCTTGCGGCCCCAATAACATCCTGCAATCAGGAATATCCAGACAATCATGTTTCCTATATAATATTAGAGATAATACAAATGACAAGATTCATCCTCCACGAGTATCAGCTATCTTCCTATAACAGGAAAACAATATAAGAAAAATAACTCACTGTTTTGTCACGATCTAATGCAGACAGTACAATAGATAAAAGATCCTGATGGACATCCTCACTCTCTTCTAAAAGTACAGCCATTATAGTTTGCATGGATGACAGAACACTTTCTGGATGATCATCTCTGCGCATGAAATAAAGTACATAAGTACCATTCATTAATCCAAAGAAGATCTTTAATCAAGAAAAGTACCCAAGCAAATTTGACATTCAAAAAGTACTACTCATGATTAACACTTCAAAGCTAACATCACAAAGAAGTACTACTCAATACATATGCTTGATAAATCAACACTAGACAATACAAAGAACTGGTAGAATAATGACAACATAGATAAAACAAAGTCAACAAATCAAGAGGCAATCAAGCTAAGTCCACAAAAACTAGTGTTATACATAACATAGTTGCAGGCACAGTGATATGCGAGCATCACACATAAAATATCCCAATGTAATTAAAAACAAAAAATGAATGTACAAGTCTAAGAATTTGAATTTGTGATCTAATTCAACCCTACAAAATCAACTTGCAAGATGAAGACTTCCCAAGCTTTATAAGTTCTACTTAAGCCATGTTTCTAGTCAGTGTAGGACTAAATGCCACCTCCCACACCTCTTGAGGCTGCATTTAAAGCAGCTCCAGGCCACAACTATGGCAGGCTAGGGCTGACTGCAAGCAGCTTTCCAACAATATACGCAGGACAAAGAGCAAAAGAATGGATATTAGTTTCAAATTTCAGAATTACAACAATTGCCTCTCCAAGTATACAAATAAGCTTCTTTTTGTCTAGTTATCTTTAGTTCATTTTCTCTCTGTTTTTCTTTTACACCAACAAAATTCAAGTTTGCAATCTTGGAGCCAAATAGCAGAAACTCCAAGCAATATTCATGAGCCCAAACCTATAACTGAGTGAAAGGCTTTGTGATAAACTAACCTGGCAACTGCAAAGAAAGTACTGAACATTTCGTTCACTAGTTCATCACATTCAAGATCCAACATTACAACACATGATCTATATTTTGCAAGAGTATCCAGTATAGCAACTCTCTGGTTAAAGGATGGACCACTTGTATCCCTCAAACCACTAAAAGTGCCCACAATCAACTGAAAGATGTCCTGCAAAGTGATCTAACAATGATTAGGATTAAGAAGACTGTGTTCCCAACTAAATTTCTCATCATGTTTGGCTAACAGTAAAAGGATAGAGGCTGCTTTATAATTGAAGTTATAAGTAATATGACGAATTAATTTATATCATCAGATAACCAGAGTAAATGGAAGCCACCTTTAGAACATCATCACTGTATGGAGCTTCAGGTGCAGTTATCCGAGTTATCTCACAAACACATGTTGCAACTAGAAGCTTGACATCACCATCCTGGTGCTTCAGCAATTCTGGCTTAACAATTGCACTAAAAAAGGGCTCCATTGACTCTAATGTTGAAGCTGATGGTGATTGATCCAAATCAGTAAGGCATGCTGCTGCTTGCTGCAGATGGGAGCAAATTTGTTGAGGGGGGAGTAAAGGATAGAGGGAGGTTAGCAGTAGCCAATAAACTATTTTTTGCATTTAAAAAGAAAATGGTAACACTGTAGAACAGTAATATAGGTGTGTGCGTGTGCGTGGGTGCGTGTGTGTATATATTTCCCTGTTCAAAATGTTATAGCTCACATTTGACCTCAAGCATTATACAATTATCAACTGGTTTTATTTGTCAAGTGTAGACTTGGTTTTCTGTTTATTGGTGATAGCACATTCATTTTGCAACAGGAAAATTTAAAACCCATAACAGAGAAATGATATGTACTACTGAGAAGTCCATTCTTGGCAACACCTTACATTGTAAGGCTTATAGTAAGGTGGTGCAGAAAGAAAGAAATTTCTATAAAAACTTAAAATAAGTTTCAGCTAGCAAAGGTCCGTCAGTTTCTAGCAAAGAACTGTCATAAGACTGTATTGCATGTTCATATGACCAACCTAACCTAAACAGCAGTTTCTAAACCTTAATGAAGTCTTAATATGTTTCTTAACTTTCTCTGTTCATTTTGTTGATTGCTTAATATGTTTCTTAACTTTCATTTTCACATTGTTGATTGCTTCATCAACAAGGACCTAGGATTTTGAGACTAAACCACTATTACTAGTTACAACCCATATCATATGGTTACCAACTTACAGGAACAGAACACATATTGAGCCACCTCATCCATGTACTACCTTAAAAGAATCCTCAGATTTTTCCAAGAGGATGAAAGTAACACACTATCACTTAAGAAACTAAAGATGTAAATGCCTTCCAGGAAAAGGACAGAATTTATTACCACATGTATCAAATTGTGACATGGAATCAGCTAATATGCTTGGTACAGTATATGTTCACTAGTTATACTTTAAGAGTAATACTAATAAGTGATAAGCCGGCCAATCATTCAGCGCGTGTGCTGCTGTATCTGTCTCTAACTCAACGCCCTGGTGAGTGTGGAAGGTATCCTACTTAATTTATCTCATAATCCAACCCTAGTAAACAACACTTTCAAACTCAAATACATTTGAAAATGGAAAACAGTCCCTAATTCATCCATGCATCCCTACTTTCATTAATGCCATCACATTTATCCAACAAATTGCAGGACTCAATAAAGTAAGTGATTCACTCATTCAAAAATTAGACAGTAAGGCAAAATAAAGCTGCTGCAGCTGCTAATTTCTTCCTATTTCACTTTCACTTGTACTTCTTTCCCTCCACTATCTTCCAAAGTTACATACTCAGTTGCTCCATCCTTTTTCCACTTTTCTTTTCAACCATCAAAAAAATATCCACAATTTACTAAACCTAACTACAGCAACAAGGCAAAACAGACTTAACAAACACAGTGAACACTAAACAGACCTAAACCACTTTCAAAACCATTCACATATTAACGTAATTAGAAACACCCTCCATAAACATGCTTCAAATTAACCAAAGCCTCACATCAAACCCACTAAATCTCCTAATAGTTCTTCTCAATACCGAAAAACACAACTACCACAACCCAAAATCCTCAATTACAAACCACCCACACAAAGAACCACAAAACTCAAACACAATCCACACATTTAAGCTCAATTCACCTTTTCCAACAAACAAATCAGCTCAATCCATAAATATCGTCACGGTTAGCTCCCCAAACAGAAAATAACAGACATAACTAACCCTGCGCCCCCTAAAAAAAACTTCACAATTTCCCTTACAAAAAGAAAAACGGAACTCTCAAAGCGCGTCAAAACGAATTGCGAAACGAAGCAACGAGAAATTCGAAAACACTAACCTTCAAGAGCTGGAGGAGAACTTCCGTGGAAGAGGGAAGAGATTGGAGCTTGGATCCCAGCTCCTGGAGCAGGAGGTGCGGCTTCTGAGCCATGTTCGCAAAAACGACGTCGTTTCAACGGCGCGCGTGTAATTTCATTTGAGTTTCGACCGAGGCTAGGTAAAGAGCAGAGAAACAAAGAAGAAGAGAGTGAAAATAAGAAAAGGGTTTGGTTTGGTTCGGTTTTCGTTTGTTTCTCTCTCTATCTATCTTGCTTTGTTTTTGTATTTGTCTTGTGTTTTTTGGGGCTTTCGATTTTCGAACAGCCAAACCAAATCCAAATCTGCGCCAAGCCTCACTCTCAGCTGACTTTTTTCACTTTCGCTTCTTTTGTTTTGCAGTCATGCCCTTATTTTCTAAACTTACCCGTTTGTACATGGCGTGTGTCTTGCAATTTAACCCTTCTTGTTTTTCTATTTACTAAGAGAGTAATCCAACGAACTTAAATTTTTATTGACAGCGGAAGAGTTGATACTTGTATTATTTTTTATTTGAGTAAGCTAATTCCTTTTTTGGATATGTATTTATTAAATTATGAATATAAAATTATTATAATTATTATTAAAACTGTTTTATTTAAATCAGATAAAATATTTATTTTTAGTCAAATATGATTAAATATTTTTTTATTCTTTTTCTTTTGTTTCAGAAAAACCTGAACACTTAAAGGTTTTTTTTTTCTGTGTGTGTAAATTTTTGTATATTTTATTTTTTTGTGAAATAGTATTGCTGTTAAATGATTAATAATACTAAATTTAAGCTCAACATGTGATTATGTTAGTTTAATTGACGATAAGTTTTTATTATCAATCATGATTTTTTAAAATAAAATTATATTAAAATTTGATAAAATTCTATCTGATTTAAATTAAATTAATTAAATGTTCAATTGAATATTCAAATTATTGAATTTTTGCAAAAAGAAAAAAGATTACTCTAGATATGCTTGCTTTCCAACTTTAAAAGAAATAACAAAGGTGGCAAGAACTTTTTTTCTTATTACATGAGTTTTTAGTTTTTTTTTATAGAAATCTAGTACATAATTTTTATTCAAATAGAAATAAAATACTTACTATATATGTATTCAAGCCACCTATACTTTTATGTTCTGGTTATTATACGTATTTATTTATTACGCCATTTTTTATCTATAAAGGTCTATTTGTTGATTTAAATTTGTTAGAATAATATAAGATATATAAAAAAGGAAAAATATGGATAAACTTTAATTTTATTCAATGCTTGGTGCACATCAAGTTACATATTAGATAATAATGTGAAGTGACAATATCAATGATAATAATATTAATGACAATAACAATAATAATGTATAATAATTATGAATTAGTGATAGTAATTGTTGTGAAGGTAATGATGATAATGATAACAATGATTATAATGGTAGTGATATTAATAATATTATTAACAATAATAATGATCACAGTGGTAACAACAACGATGAATTTGGTGATAATAATAGTAATAGGGAACTAGTGATTAACACAACAATAATATTGATGATATAATGACAACAATAGTGATGATAGAGATAGTGGAATGATGGTGACAAGGATAGTAAAAAGTGGTGATGACAATGTTAGTGATAAGAGTAACTTCAACTATAGTAATAATGCATTTTTAAAATTAATTTAGTTGTGTTGTGGGATCAACCTATTTGATTCATTAACTCGCGATAGGATAAGTTGAGCCTACAAAACATAAATTTACCCTAAATTAACTCACTCATTAAGTGGATTAAATTGATTTAACTAGTTCAACAACTCAAAATGTAATGATAAATGATTATTTTTGTAAATTATTTAGTAAATTTTTTTAAAGATATTAAGTTTGAGAAAAAAAGTTTCATTAAGTTGTAAAAAAAAAAAAGAGAAAATTGTAACCATATAACCTATTTTAAAATAAAGAAATAAGTGATATAATGGGATGAGTTTTGAAATTTCGGATAGAGATTATATGAAAATAAATTGTATTTAAAGAAAGAATAAAAAATAATAATATTTCTTTTGCATATATAACCTTATAATTTAGATTTAAATAAAATATGATTTTTCTCTTCTTTCGTTAATTATTAAAAAAATAATTAAACATGATTTTATCTTACCAAAATAATTCATTATAATCAAAATTTCTGCTATATCATTCATATTTTCGTCTATTTATATATCGTGGTGATAATATTATTATCTAAAATAAAATTAAAAATTATATTGTAAATTTTCGAAAACAATTATTACATTTTTGTGTTAGCATAAAACCCATTTCCCAAATCTAAATTCATCAAGGTGATCCGTTCATACCAAAATAAAAGTGTACAACTCAAAATTATTCATAACACCTTCTGTGACCTATTTAAAAATCTTGCTCTTTAAGCTACACAGTGATTCATGAGTGAGAATGCGTAAAGTGAATATTTTGATTCATGCTTGCTTCACAAATTTTGATTATAAATAATGTATTTTAGAAATCAAATGTTAATTTCTAAAAGTGCTTATCTAATGCTTAATTTCATGATAAAAAAACTTATATATTTATTTTAAATTATTTACAAATAATAAAATTCCATTGCTTAATGATTGATGCTTTACTGAACATAATATTATATTTACGTTACTATTATTTATTTGTACATACATAAACTCGTACAATTTTTAAAATATATATTAAATATAAAATTTAATATTACCTAATATCAAAATTAGTACTATATTATATTGTATCAACAAATTAGTTTGACTAGTTTTTGAACTAAATATGTTCTTAAACCAAAACAATTTATAATTTTCGAGAAAAAAAATTAAAAAAAATAAAAAGTACACACCACGGAACTGAACGGAGCAGTTTCGCGTAAAGCATTTCCAACAAATCTCTAATCCGAACAATGTCGGAATCACCCGGCGGCGGAGACGCCGGCGCTCCACCGCAGACGACGGAAGCAGAGAACTCGCAGCCGGACCAAACTGCCGTCGAAAAAGCAGACGCGGCGGCTCCTCCTCCGGTGCTATCGAAGAACGCGCAGAAGAAGCTGGCGAAGCAGCAGAGGTACGAGGCGAAGAAGGTGGAGAAGAAAGCGTTGGCGAAGGAGCAGAAGCGGAGAGAGGTAGAGAGGAAGCGGAAGGAGTGGGAAGAGAGCCTCGCCGGCGTGACCGAAGAGGAGAGAGAGAAGCTGTTAGAGTCTCGAAGGAACCTTCGAAAGGAGAGAATGGAGAAAAGGTCGCAGGAGAAAGAGGACAAAAGAGAGAGACTCTCTGTTGCTAGAGAACGAGGCCAAAACGTCGTCGTTGATCTTCAATTCTCTCACCTCATGAACCCTAACGAAATCCACAGCCTCGTTCAGCAGGTTCGTTAATCGGTTTCAATTCTCTGCAATTTCGTAACTGTTATCGTGATTGCAATTTAAAACCTAGATTGTGACCGTAATTTAAAACCTCAATGATTAGAAATCAGTGACTATGACTGTGACTGTGACTGTGAATGCAATTTAAGATTTTATATCTGAATAATAGTGAGTGATGGTTGAATATGCAGATTATGTATTGTTACGCTGTGAATGGAAGGTGTGCTTCCCCTGCGCATCTTTGGCTCACTGGTTGTGACGGGGAAATGCAGAGTGCGTTGAACCGGATTCCAGGGTTTGATAAATGGATAATTGAGAAGGAGAATGGGTCTTATATTGAGGCATTGAGTGATCGTAAGGAGGATTTGGTTTATCTCACTGCAGATTCTGAGACTGTTCTTGAAGAGCTTGATTTGAAGAAGATTTATGTTATTGGTGGGTTGGTGGATAGGAACCGGTGGAAGGGGATAACATTGAAGAAAGCAGAAGAGCAAGGAATCCAAACGGCTAAACTCCCTATAGGAAATTTCTTGAAGATGTCTAGTTCTCAGGTAATACTCATCTCTTAGTAAATGTACAATTTCGCGTGAGACTGATAGATTGTGTTGCTTTAGTTCCTGAAAGTATTTGTTCTGTTCAAATATATTAGTCTTTAGGGATGAGATTGTATACTTGTTAATAACTTGGTTGAGGAAACTTGTTAGCAGGTTTAGATTTTGGGTATTAATTTGCATAGGCATTTTTTTCTCATTCAGATTGAATCGAACATTTGATTTTTCGTTTATGTTATGAACATACTACCCAGAAGGGGCGTTTCTAAAATTTGAATCGTTGCACATCTTATGGCATTGCACTTTGTTTTTCCTTTACTTTGAGTTGATGTTGTTGCATGTAATGGTCCATTTGGACGAAAGAAAAGAAAATAGAGATGAAAGAAAATACCTGTAACTATATATAAGAGAGGAAAATTGAGTTTTAGAAATAAAAATTCTAAATTTCCCTTCATTTGGTGCTTTAGCATGTTGCACATTGGGTAAATGTTTTTTCTAGGTCTCAACCTGATTAGTTGTATGCTAACAGAGATTTGTTTCTGTGGGTGGCCTCTTTTACCCTGCAAAGAAGTATTATAACATCTGACTAGTGACAACACTGCAGTGTTTCACTTTAAAAATGCAAATTTCCTTTTGTATCGTAACTCATCTTATTTCTCAAATGAGCCTTCAGGTTCTTACCGTGAATCAAGTGGTAGAAATATTACTCAAATTCTTGGAGACAAGGGATTGGAAAACATCTTTCTTTGCTGTTATCCCTCAAAGGAAAAGATGTCAATCCGATTCAGAAGGAAATGCAGAAGATACAATGGAGCAAGAACATGAACAAAATGATGATCTAACTGCAAGTAAAAAGGTATGTGTTGAGGAGGTCCCTTCAAACAGTTAGAATTGTGTTTGACTCAAAAGTATTCCTACAAACCTGTTGATCTTCTCCTGGCCATTGCATGGAGTGTAAAACTGGAAAGCCAACACATCATGACAGAAGTTTCAAATCAGAGTTTCAGATGCAATCTTAACACTGACATAGGGAATTGGCATAATTTTTGTATGTTCTTTTACAATCTGTAATGGGATTTTCCATCAAGTGTTGCTCCCAAATACCTCTGAGAATACAATTTCCTCCCCGATGATCGTGGTATGGAATGAGAGTGACTCCTTTTGAATGTTGCTTCTTGGGTTTTGGATTCATTTTATTCTAAATTATATTGTCACCTCTTTTTTATGGCCATATATGCCAAAATATTTTAGTTAATATCTGTTTTCTTTAATAGCTGGAAAATTTATATGACTATTTAGTAAACAAGCTTTAAACAGATTAAAATAATTTAGTATTAAGTGATTTTAAATAAAAGAAGAAAATGTTTGCTAATACATGAGTATTATACTTTGAAAAAGAAATATTAATTTTTAGAACGTTCGGACACCAATTTTGCAAACTTAGTTATTTTTTTAAAAAAAAATTAATTTAAGATTATAACTATTAATAATAATTAATATATCGACATACATTATACAATGTATAATGACTAATGGAAGAAATAAGACCACGTCAGATAGAATATAATGCATAAAATAAGTCAACGAGCTGGAAAAATCATTTAAAAAACAATGCAACTCAATCTTTTCTATTAATTTCTTTTCTACCACGGATCACCAAAATCAGAAATAACTTAAAGTTGCTTTTGATTTTAACCTTAATTTCTTTTTTCCATTTATAATTATTTTTTATATAAAAAAAAAGCAAATACACTAAAACATTTAAAAAAAAAATTGATTCTACGGTTAATTATTTTTTTTTATTTTGAAAAAAAACAATAACAGTTGTTTAGAGATAAACGTCGCTATTATTGTGATTGAAAATTAAGAAAAACTAAGTAGACAAATGAGTTGAAAATACGATAGAAGAAAAAGCAATGTATGTAATATTAATAACAAAAATTACTGTTTAAATGAATTGAAAATAAAATAGAAGAAAAACTGATGTATGTAATAATAATAATAATAAATACTGTTTATTCAAACGGCTACAATTGGTTATTAACATTTGAGAATCAAACATCAAATCTACATAACTTCCTTTGTTTTTCAATTGAGGATAAAATGCATGAACCTTTTTCAAATAATTTATTGCACAAGATTGCCTGATTCCATCTAAAATATTACTTATTATCCATTGTCTAAGCCAAAATCCTTGTGCATGTATTAGTAACGGAAAAATGAATATGTAACGAAGGTAACTTATTTAATTTTAATGGTTCTTCCCCCACATCCTTGCGACAACAATCCATGTTCAAGTAATCACAACAATTCCTGAACGTAAAAAAAAATGGTTTCCACTTTTGTCATTATTTTCCTAAACTTATTAATTTTTTTTTTGTGCTACCAAATATGTGACTATAATTTTGCATACCCTCTTCAAATTTTTATATAAAATCATGTTTCATGTTGTCTCATATGACACGTAAGAATAACAAGGTAGAAGACCACATTTGTATAGGGTAGCTAGAATGAGCAATTTCAACAACTTCAGAGACAATAGAGCTTTAGCAACGGTTCTAATGGTTTTGCTTTTACTTTCCTCAATTGTGACCCTCCCTTACTTCATGACTCCAGAACTTCCCATTTTCTTACTTCTATGGTTATGTTTTATCCCCATATTTGTCATTTTCTATTCCTTTTTCCTTGTAATTTTTGTTTGGTGAAGAGGAGGAAGAAATTTTTAAGTAGAATGTTTTTAAACAGTTGAACAATAAAAATACACGGTGAGTGAGTGTCTGATCGAATGGATCGAATCAAGTAGGAATAAGGTTCAAGTCTACCGATCTGTCAAGATGTCTCGACTGACTTTCACTTGGCATCTATAGTTAATTAGAAATGACTCGTCTCGCCGTGACCTTCATTAGAATTTTTAAAATTTCTTTCGCTCCATCTTCGCTAAGGCAGAGAACCTATTGACAGTATATTTTATTATTTAGGTTTTTATTTTATCTAATGTAAGGCAGGGAAATCTAGGAAAAAAAAAAAGGGAAACCATAAAAAAATGAAATCATTTTCTCCTGAAAATGTGTCCCCTGTTGATACAATTTTGAAATTCAATTCATTCCTGTTATATCATTTGTTCTTGCTCAATGCTCACTTTTCTTTTAATCATTTATTTATTTAAATTTACTTTTTATGTATTGTCTATAAAAATTGTTTTATACTATCTAGTCTTAATAATAAAAAAATTAAATAATTGTCATACAACATTGTCATCTAAATATTGTTCAGATATTTGATATCAAGATTATTTTTTTTTAAAAAAAGTTAATAATAAATCAATTTCTTGAATAGAGTTTGTCTCCAAAAGATCATGATAGATACATGAAGTAATTATTATTAACCTTTTGCAATGAGAAAAAGAAAAAGGTTACAGGAAAATTAAAGCTATCTCACAAAGCTAGAATCCACTAAAATAATAATTATGTATTTATTTTACATAAATTACAAATTTAAATGAATGTTTAGTAGAAAACCTATCTCACATAAGTGCTTATGCTTCTTCTCACTAAGAATATCTACAAAATTAATGTAGCAGAGTTGTCAATTTATTGGGCTGGCCCAACCCAACCCTTTACAGGTTACTGGCCTAAATGGACCACATCATGGGCTCATTTTTTTTTCGAACATTCACAACTTTTAATAATTTATTTATGTATGGTGGTTTGATTAATTATGATTAAATGTTATTTTATTTTTTTTAAGTTCAGACAATTATTTTACCTTAATATTTTAAATTTTAAAAATTATATTTTTTTTCCTGTATATTTCTGATCTTTTAAATATTTTTTATTATTTAAAATATCAATTTTACAATGGAACAGTGGGCATGTGAATCTTTTTATTATTTTTTAAACACACGAGTGGTGTCTAACTACCTCTATATTAATATTTAAATTTAAATTACTAACAATGCGTTGACATGAAATTTCCGTTTTTAATAAAAAAAATATGTAAATGATTAAAATAATATATTTTCAAAACATAAAAATTTAAGCAAAATTTTTTAAATTTAAATAAATAAAAAAAGAAAAATGTTCAAATTTAAATCATATTTAGCCATTATATAATAATTAATTTTCAATAATTATAAAATTTTGATAGATTAGAGATAAATTATATTTGTAAAATTTTAAAACTTTCGGGCCTTAGAGCTAACTGGGCCATCATGGTCTTGCACACAGCGGGTTCAAAATCTGCAATTGGGTTGCTGATATTTGGGTTATACCCATTTTTATGAATCTAGGTGGGGCCTAGGCCCATAAGAATGGATCAATGACTGGTATTTTATTTTCACACTCCCTGTTTTTCCCTATGCATCCTATTTTGATCTGATTCTTCAGTTTTATGCTTAATTCATTATACATTTATTCATTCTACTCTAATTTATAAATGGTATTATGTAACTTTTTATCTCCTTTACTTGCGAATTTGAATATATGAGGTGCCTTTTAAGGATTTGATAAATTATAGATTACTAAATTTGAAGAGTTCCAAATTTAATAGTGTAAAAAATCATTGTAGATTTGGAATTTTATAGTGTAAAATTCATTATGAATATTTAAACTCAGAGTGCATAGGGTGAACGAGATGAAATAATTTAATAAGTTAAGGGTAAAATAGATAATCCATACCAAAATAAGATGCATGAAAAAAAATGATAAGAAAATACAAAAAAGGAAAATAAATAAAAAATGGGTGAAAGTGCTTTTTCTTCACGTAGCTTTTAAGAGTATGTCTTTGTTCTACGCTGTCAAGCTTTATAACAATAAGAGTATGTCTTTGTTCTACGCAGTCAAGCTTTATAACAATATATAACTAAATAATATAAAATATAAATGTAAATATAAAATCATGTTAAATAAAACATTATTTATTAAATTAAAAAATCATATTATTAATATGCAATTGTTTAAAAACTATATATACATATATATATATATATATATATATATATATATTTTAAAAAATTTACAACATTAGATTAGATTGGAATGACCTGGTTATATAAACTAATTAGAACCGGTTTTCAAAATGCACTAAATTTAATTTGAACTAGTAAAATAATCTCTTCAAGTGGGATTTGGTTTGGAAAAAAAAATGGATCACAAACACCCTTACTCCCATATGATAAATTTGATGAATTTTTAACAATTACATATTATATATATATATATATATATATATGCATTTAATGTAAATGTTATAAATATTATAAGAAATTTACAGTAAAAACTGCTAGATTTACAATACTAATTAAACTCTTTATAATAATACTTTAAAAGTCTTATCACTAACATAATTTTTATTTAATTAATACTGTAAAATTCATACTGAAAATGCATAAAAATTAATTAAATTTAGTATATACCGGAGAATTTAATTATTTTCCTCAAAAAATAAAAACCTTACAACTTATATAATATATATTTAATTAATATATTCAAGAAGAGAAATATTTAATAATTATTAATTACCTTTTCAAAGTTAGTAAACATTTATTTGTGATAATACACCATCATCAAAAGTTGTGTCGTTTGATCCCAACACCAAACGTTGCTACTGCCACCATTTCATCACCTTTCAAACTCTCTCTCTTTATATATATAGGGCCATACACAACCTGTTTAAAATCACATTTCATTTCATCAACCTTCTTTGTTATAGTGTTCATAGTGTCAAAAGTATATTTGTCTTCTTTCGGAGGAAAAATGAGGCAACCTGAAGTATGGGGTTATGGTTCCATTGCGATATTTTTGATAATTGTTGCGATGCTTTTGTTTGGTCCATTTTTCATGGGGACTCTTTCACCACCAGGAATTCCTTTGCTTTTGGTGTATCCAGTGGTTCTTATCGCCATATTGATCTTTCTTATTACATTCTCCAACTGAGCATCGTCACATTAATATGTGTGATCATGTTGTTGTGTTCTGTTTTTGTTGAATAAATATGCTTAATATTATTTAGGCCTTCATTTTTTTTTATTATGATTAAAAGGGTTAGTGTATATTATGTTCCATGGCTTTCAGTACAGTATAAATAAATACCTTCTTCTTTTTTTTTCTATCAATTTATTTTCTAGTGTGCTTCACTTATTAATTTATTTTGGTAATCGCTTATTCTGAAATTTAGTGAATGTATAGTTTGATATTTTCCTCCATGGAAAACAACACTATTGTTCTCGTTTAGTTTCAAATTCAGAGTGGTTTCAGTTTGTTACCGTTACGTTTCGTTAAATGGTTGCAAATCATAGTGCCTCGTCGCTAATTTTTGTGAGGAATCAATCCCTAGAAAGATTAATTTCCATTTCCCTCCGTTTTGAATTCGATTCATTTTACCCCATCTTTGATTAATATATGAAATGGTGTGACATAAAGGTATAAAAATGATCCGTGAAGATAAATAAGAGGTTTGGAAATTGAGAAACTATGACATTTTTATCATAATTTACGAGTAGGAAAAACTAGGTTTGGGAGGATACAAGAACCAAAATAAACATTGTGAAGAGTTAATGGGGTTTAGTGTTCTGCATCTGATAGATTAGAAAGACATCATGATAAGGTGCAATGTTACATTTGTACAACAAGTATTGTTAGGGTTATTTATTACAAATACATTCTTTTTAACACATTTATTTATTCATTAATTAATTTGTTAAAAGTAATTAAAAATCTTAAATTTTAATGGATTTCATATTTAATTAAAGAAAGGATAAGACCACCCAAATGTTTTTTACATGGAATATGATACGCAGTATTTTACATGGAATATGCATTTACCTTTCAAGAAGGAAGGTTAATTACAAGATTCAATTTGTTTCGATTTCAGTTTGAAAAAAAGGAAAGTTAATTAGAAAATTTCCATACTAATTAGAAATTAGAAAGCATTTTCGTTCAAATAAAATAAACGTAAGAATGTTAAATCGATTGACTTTATTGATTGCTGCAACAAGACCAATTTATGCTAGGAAAGTATTTGACCTCTCCGGTTTAAAATCTAAATTAATATGCACTAACAATTAATTTCAAGTTAGCCCTAAGTACAAATTAATATAATTATATATAATTTTAATTTCGAATATATGACTATTATATTTAGTCTTTGCAAAATTATAAGTCAAACTTCTATTTTTCATTGATGACCAGACTAATCTAATTATTAGACAAACCTTATTACAGACACAACATTGTTTTTATATACTAGGTTTTTTTTTATAGGTAATTATATTTAATTATTAATTTTTTACTAAACAAAAATGATTCAAACTCACCCTCTTCTTCCCCTTGTTTCTTCACTTTTAACAAAACTATAGCCCAGTTAGTTTGTTATTTGACAATTGGCACTAGAGTTATTTACTAAAAATATTTGATGACAAGAGTAACAATAATTTTATATATGACATACAATTTTTTTAATCATACGATATAATTATTCGGTGTGTCGTTGATTATTTTTCGATGGTATCATTATATTTCTTATTTATTATTTAAAATTTTTAATTTTTTAAAAATATAAATTTATATATATTTATTACCTGTGTTAAAAATTTCACGTTGTCATAATCATCACATTATAAATTAATTTTATACTTCTTAACATTATAAATCAATTTCGTAGTAACGAATTAAATTTATAATTCATATTTCAACTACACTTGAATTGAATGTGTGACGTATATTTGCTACTAGGCTAATAGAAGAAGATACATCATTTATCTTAAAGAAAAACCAGATAACATAACGAAGGAAAAACAATAACAAAGATGATAATTAACAACGATAGCATGCACGTATACAAGATAAACCAACAGCACAACTATATTTGTATATATTACTTATTCATTATTATATATGGATGTGATGCATATTCTTGTGTTCTTAGTTGCAAATGAGGCCGGTTGTGTTGCGTCCACAAAAGTTAAATATTTTAATGAGAGCAAGATTAACATCAAAGGGGATTCCAAAAACCCTGGACCTGAGTACGTCACAAATGCACACAACTGCCTCAAACTGAGCCAAACCACCGAGGATGGGGCAGCAATCATTTGATGGATTCCCAATAACTCTACCACCCAAAACATTGACACAGAAACCTAACTCCGGACACTCACGCGGTGGCGCTGATCCCGGAGAAGTGGCTACGATGTCGGAACTAACCGTGGAAAAGAAAATGAGGTTGAGGGAGAGGAGAATTAGGGCAACGGATGCAACACTCTTTGAAGAACCACCCATTTTCAAAAAGATTCATGTATGGATATATCATATATGTGTGTCCTCAAGAGAATTTATAGGCCAAGGATTTGGTTTTCATTTTTGGATTGCGTGTTGTACCGAATTTGTTTAATTAATTCTTCAATTAATGGAGGTTGAATATTTAGGCATATATGTGTATCTGTATTTCTTGCTTTGGCAGGATTAAAGAAAAGAAGGCGCACATAAAAAGTGTTTGAATTTTTAATTAACTACTTAAAGTACGTTGAAAATCTTTGCTTAATAATTATTCCCTTCCAATATTTTTGATATTTTATAAAAAAAGTTGTTATATTCTTGAATCTTTGATGTCAATATAATGAATAAATGATTTGTAATTATTTTTTAAAAATTATATGAAAATAGAAAACATTATAAGACATAGAGGGATTTGTTCACAGACAGGTTTCAAAAACTTAAATTTGAAATCTGATTACATCTAAGATTTTTTTTTTTTTTTGTTATAAAGTCACCTTTTGACTAACCCAATAAATTTGTAACTTATTCTTATTCTGTTATTTTTAGAGCTAAATCGCTATACACTGTACCATCACATTCTCTGTTTTTTTAATGAGTAAAGTCCCAGATTTGAAAGTTAGAAAGAAATGAACTCAACAAGTACAATAATTTATAATGGTAAAAAGGTTATAAAAAATCAGAAAGCTTAGAAAGAATGAAATCTTTATATTTTACTTGTTTTTCAAACTAATCATTAGATATTAGATGGAATATGTTAACACATCAAAGATTTTTTAAAGGACGAATGAGACCTTGTCTTTTATAGATGCTGGGTGATAAACTCATTATTTCAATATTTATATTATTAATTACATAATTACCTTACCTTTTTTATACGTTTCATGTTTTTTCTCATAACCATTATTTTTAAGAGTATCATGTGTATGATTTGTTCTTAAAAATAAGGGAAAAATATACAAATTTTCTAAACAAAAGCTATATATCAATATGTTAGAAATATACAAAATTAAGATAAATTTACATACTTTTTTTAGAACGTAAGTATATAGTCAATAATTTTTTCAAAGAAGGTTATTAGCATAACTATTTATTTTCGATATTTGCCGTATAAATTACCACACAGCTTAAAAGTTACTACCCAATTAAATTAAAATACTTTCTCTAGTCTAATGCAATTTAAAATGATAACTAATTATATTTTGAAGCATTCTTAGATTTAATGAAAAGCACAAGACTTTTATTGTTATAGCGGCGCGCAAGATTGATTTAAATTTATTACGTTTCTTCACTTTGTATGAAATTATGCCTAACCTTAATAAATTCAAGCATTGATGATGCTTGACTAAATATTTTAATTAAGTATTTATTTAAATAATTTTTTTTAATATATTTTTTTATCATGTTATAAATATGAAGCATGAATAATCGAGTTTGTTGATAATTAATCTTTTTTAAAAAATTTAACTTACCGTATTTAATAAAAAAATTCCAATCATATATATTTTTTTGACTAGGAGAATTAAAATATTGTTTAAGGAGTTTAAGTTCAATTCCAATTGGAGTAACGTGATATTGGTCTGGTTATGAGTGTAAAAAACTATTTAAAAAATATTAAATTTAATGTGATCAACATATTTATAGTGTACTTTTAAATAAAAAATTATTTTTTGATTCTTTTATTATTACTTTTGAAACAAAAACTTATCATACATATATTTTCTTTTGGATAAAAATTTATTTCTATTTATTTCTCTATTTAAAAAATTCAAGATATAAATTATTTTCTTTTTTAATATATTTTCTCAATTTAAAAAAACACTTAATTCATTTATCCATCTACTTTTAGAAAAAATTGAACCATAAAAGTCAACACCAGAATAACGAATTGCTTCCAAATTCTCATCTTATTCCGCTCAAGTATAAGGAAAGAAAGTAACATAGTTATCATGTATCCATCGCTTTTGTAAAATACAAATATATAGTAAGGGAGGTTGAATTATATTATTCATATAATAAGGGAGGTTGAATTATATTATACAAATATATAATAAGGGAGGTTGAATTATATTATTCATATAATAAGGGAGGTTGAATTATATTATTCAATTAAAATTTCTTCAATGCGTATGTTTAAAACATTTATATTAGACACAAACTTAACTTATATTTCAAAGGTTGATTTTAATTAAGAATGTAATTTAAGTTATTATCCTTAGTTAGTAAACAAATGTAAATAATCAAAGCAATAATATTTTTATACTGGTTTGTCTATTCAAGACTATGTTTAATTACCCAACAACTTGCTGAGGTTCCACTGAGTGTATTCTTTGAACCCAGCCACTCCTGGCTAAAAAACATATATTCTTTGAACACAGCCTTCTCAGGCTAAAGCGGTATTCTTTGATCCCAGCTTCTGCAGACTAAACCCATGTATTCTTTGAATACAGCCTCCACAAGCTAACTAAAGATATTCTTTCAACACTTAGCCTCCTCAGGTTAAAATAAGTATTCTCTGGACCTCAACCTCCTCATACTAAACTCAAGGTATTCTTTAAACACTTAACCTTCTCAGGTTACAGATTACCACAACAGTGGTTTACAGTTAAGATTAAATAGAAAACAACCTCTACGCAGAGAAGGATTTCACAATAAGAATTCTATTTTAAGTTTGTGGCGAGCAATTTGTATTTTGAGAGCTTGAACGAGAATATGAATATAGTCTTGATCAGAGTAGTTCGCCAAGTTGAACTCGCAGAGATGAAGTCCTTTTGTAGGCGTTCTTGTGGAGTATCCGTTAGACTGTAGATGTTAACGTTAGTCCTTTGTCTTTAGTACTTTCACTTCTTACAGAGTAAGCAATCAAAACATTTAATGTAAAGTTAGCGGATGTCAGCGTGAGATTTGCCTTTGACTTGATATGCTCAGAGATTTCACTAAAACGTACAACTTCTTTTCGTGTTGCAAAGGTTTATTTTGAAATCTCTTTCCACCTATAGAAATTTCTGAGTAACGGTTTGATTTGAAATGAATGCACGTGTTACTCAACATTATGAACTTCATTAAACAGATAGACAAATGAACAAATAGATGAGTTATGTGTTGAATTCATTCGTCTGTCTTCTATCTTCATCTTCAACTCCAATCTTTGAATCTTTACTCTTGAGCACATGACTTGAAGTTAGGACTAGCTCTCTGTCTGGTCTTATGAATGTTCTTTGTCTGATGAGGTT
The DNA here is from genome assembly GCA_026586105.1 of Hylodesmum podocarpum. Taxonomy (NCBI): domain Eukaryota; kingdom Viridiplantae; phylum Streptophyta; class Magnoliopsida; order Fabales; family Fabaceae; genus Hylodesmum; species Hylodesmum podocarpum. The sequence continues at coordinate 1,870,764 of JALJEV010000367.1, read as the reverse complement.
ACCTTGAAGCATGACAACTTGAAACTTTCTTCTGGTACATCTTATGTTTTGAGGGTGCATCTTTCGTCTATGCTGATAATAATTCGTCTAATCATTATTCTCTCTGCGTCTGTTGATACATCCGTTTATCTTGTAATTATCAAAATTAAGATGCTAATTCATTTTGACTTAACAATCTTCCCCTTTTTGATGATTACAGACCATACGAGCAAGGCCATCTTCTTCTTCTAGGATCAGAGCTTCAAAGATGTATCAGAGCTTGGAAGATGTAGTCGATTCAGCTTGGGCTTTATCAGACTGAACTCGTTAGCAGATATCTTCACTTGAGCTTGAGTTCTTCAAACTGATAAAATCATACTTGATATATTATGTAGATATCAGATCAAAATCTACATAAGATATGTTAGTTAAAAATACACACAATATATCATAACATAGTAAAAACACATCGAGATGATGTGCTTAGTTATTCTTCTTTCATAAAAGAGTATTACATCAATGAGATGTAATTTTGTACAATCATCAAAGAAAAAAAAATGTAGAGCCATATGCTCTAAAATACATAAGAGATTAAAAAAAAGAAATTAGCTCCCCCTGAGCTTGATCTTGATATTCTTTTTAACACTTCTTCGTCTGGCTCCCTTTCAGACTGATATCATGATTTTTTAATTTATACTCCCCCTCAACTTGAACTTTTTCTTTTTCGTCTGATCCTCCTCTTTTTCTTCCCTTTATTGGATCCTCCTCCTTTTACTTCGTTTTCACCTTCTCACCCTTGGGCTACAATCATCAAAACATCAAGATGAAAGCATCATTCAAAGTCCAGATGAAGATGATGCGTCTTAATGCCTTTGTGCTAGGAGTGTCCTCGTCAATTCTTCTAAAGATTCAATTCTGCTCACAAGAATACTTTGTGTGGTCTTGAACTCCAAATTCTCTTGTTTTAGAGCAGAACACTTGTGTTTGAGAGAGTTATAGGCTTCAACAGAGGGAACTTCAGCTTCCAAGAAGTGAATAGTTATGAATGGGAGAACTGCTGTAACAGCCCGAGGTTCATCCCATCTCCAACTAAATTCACGGTTGATTGGAGAAATCTGAAGATTGTGAAGGGACTCAACATTCCCATATGTAAATCCATCTCCAGGGTAGACGCTTCCACAAATAAAAACGTCTTGCATTCCAAGCTTCTTGCCAGATGAATGAGCCAATGCGGCTTCATGATCATTAATCATGGCAAGGGTCCTATTATCAAAAGGACCATGTTGGAGTAGATGATCATATTCTGATTGAGATAACAACTTAGGAATGTGGCGTGCCCATAAAAATTTCTTGGGTTCTAACTATACTTTCTTTTCTTTCCCCTTGGCTAAGAACTTGATTCTGCAAGGACGATGTCTGTCCAATTGAATAAAGAACTTAGTTGACAGAGAAGAGATAGATGAAAATTGAGTGCCAAGAAATTGAGGCAGAAGCCTTTGTTCTTTTATGGCATTGCGTCTGATATGATTTAGAGAGGTAGCTAGAGCTCTTCCTTCTTTGCGATATGCAGTGGCCATATTGTGAAAGGCATGATCATGGTCAACTGGCAAGAGTGTGAGAGATCTTCGGGAGACTCATAATCTTTAAGAACTAGCTCCTGATTCCTTCTTTGCGATATGCAGTGGCCATATTGTGAAAGGCATGATCATGGTCAACTGGCAAAGAGTGTGAGAGATCTTCGGGAGACTCATAATCTTTAAGAACTAGCTCCTGAGTGATGGGAACTCCAGAACAATGCGGTCTTGTCCAGGGAAGAGTAATTCCAAGTGAATATCCAAGTCCTAGATATTAAGTTTTGTTCATGGGAATAGAGAAAGTGATGGGGCATGATCATCAATAGCATCCAGTGACCACCATTTGCAACAATTTGGCACAAAAGGACTCCATTTACTGGGATCAAACAACGAATGAAAGAAGATGGTTGAACCATACTTCTTTGGAGTTTCCCAAGAACGAGCTTCTCTTGTTCTAATGAAGGGTTCATAACTGAGAGTAGGACCTTCAATTAGAGAGTCTTCAAGGTACTCCTTGTATGTGTAAGCTCCTTCTAGGCCTTTAATGTTGGCCTTTATCAATCCATCCTAATCAAGATTCTTCAGCCATGTTCTTTGTTGTTTAACATAATATATCTTTTGGGTGTCAAACTGAACTGGCTTGAGAGGATGGTGGAAGAGAAAAGGATTTGGACTTCTCTTCTTAGAGAATCCTCTTTTTCCTCTATAGACATAAGGGTCAGCAATTTCAAAGAAAGGAGATGATTCTATAAAAGCTGATTCATTTTCTACGTCAGCTATTGAAGAAGTGGAAGGTTGAGGTGATCGATCACTAAGAACCCAATCAGGCTTGATTGTTCTTTCTTTTTCACTTCCATGTGGAGAGAATGTCTTCATGAAAAGTTTTTCTAGGAAGGAATAATCCATCTTCCTTGGAGGTGTAGGCACAACAATCTCTGAGTACAGCAATGACTCTGTTCAAGTGTATGCTGTTATTGTTGTCACATCAGATGTTGATGTATCAAAGGATGCAGACCTTACATCACAATGGACTCTATATGTACTGGTTTGATATCTTCAGACGCAAATACTTCCTTCTGATTAGGGGCAGGTTCGACAGATGCAACATCTTCTATCTATTGAACTATTAGTGAAGTAGACTCAAAAGGTACCATAATGGGTTCAACTTCAGTTTCTGGTATGTTCTCCATTCTTTCTTTAGCAATACCCAAATGCATAGATGTGTGTAAATTATCATCTAGCATGGTGGATAGTTATTCTGACAACAATTCATTATCTCTCAAAATCTGAGCAGATTCAACTGTCTCTGATTCAGTTGTAGATGATGCACCTTCCAGTTCTTCAGAAGGTTAAGTAGCCTCAGCTGCATCTGTCATAATGACATCGTCTGCTTCAACTTTTTTTCTTGCAGACTGAAATTTATCAACCTTCCTCTTTATTCTTCGTTCAGATTGTGCGTCTGATCTCTTCTTTTTTTGGTCTCGTCTTTGCGAGATATAGATGATTTATTTGGGTCAATGATAAGAGAGCGAAAACTTTTTGGTGCAGATGGTTATTCTGGTAATGATCCAGTGAGTGATTCATTTACTTGGTCTTGTATTTGGGTTGATTTGGTGAGTTTGATGGACAAATGAGGTTTTCTTTTTGGAGAGGATGAAGTTGGTTGTTCTGTTTGGGCTTTTCTGACAGGTAGTTTTATTATTTGGATGGTAAGGGATGTTGTTCAGATGCACTCTTCTTTGACAGAGATTCAGATGGCAGACGCATCCTAGAGAAAGTGCTTTGTTTGACCTATTGGCCGCCAGGATACCATTTCTCATTATTAACCTTGAACCCTAGGTTAATAATAATATTGGTGAAGAGAGCAGGGTATGAAACACTTGAGTTTCTTTTTAAGTTCCTGCTTCTTAAAGCACTCAACCAATGATCCAAGATGATGTGAGGAAGGCTTATCTTATCCTTCTTAAGCAAATGATAGAGACAAAATCTGTTCCTGTTGCTCACATTGTCCCTAGACCCGGTCCTAAGGGTGAAGACGTTGAAGAGAAGATTGTGCAAGATTCTGCACTTAGGAATCAAGATTCCAGCTCTCAAAAACTTGCAATCTTCAGAGACACGAGCCCTACCATACAAGGCTCTGTCAATAGATTCTTCATCCAACTCCGCATTCCAGTTGGCGTTAAAGATAACTACTTCTGTCTTGCATCTTCCACCTGTGGCGATGACATCAGGATTTATCAGAAACTCATTTTCTGATATAAAGCCACATATAGTGCCATTGACATCCCGAGCTTCACTCTAGAACTGAGCATACAACTCCATCAACCATGCTCCTTGCCATTCAACATTGTTCATCCATCCTGCTACTTCAAGCATCTTAAGGATGTTTTCAGAGAGATCCTTGAGAGTTTCTCTTAGTACCCATTTGCATGGGAGAAACATTTCTTCAGCACAAATGATTTCTATGTTCTCAGCAGTCTTCATGTTCTTGGCGGCCAATTTTGGATTTGAAAAATAAGAGAATGTAGAGAGTATGAGATTTTCTGTGTTAACCAATTAAGATTTTTTGAGAGTAGAAAGTAATGGGAGCAGTTGGCAGTTTCTTGTATTTATATGAAGATGAAACAATTTTAGGTTAAAGAGTAAATGAAGGAAAAGTAACCGTCCCTGATTTGACATTTCCCATTATTGTCTCTCTAATGATTGATTTGACTCTGTAAATCACGAAGGAAAAGTAACTAGCCCTGATTTGACGTTTCCCATTATTGTCTCTCTAATGATTGATTTGACTCTGTAAATCCTGCGCGTGTCTTGTTCTTTAAGAATTTTTACCATAAATGCCAGACACATTAAATGTTGCATTAAATGCTACGTCCTGCACACTTGATTAGAATATTAGTAGATAATATAACGTTGCGTCTATTGAAGAGTCGGACAGACTAATTCAACTTTTGATCAGACACAGCGTTTCGTCTTAACACGAAATAATATAGACAAAATATATGCAAGCGAAAGGAGTAATCAGACTGAAAATTTTAACGGACGAAAGAACTTATTTATGCAAGGGAATAATTCCCAAATTCTCTTTTATGAAATTAAAACGGGTTTCGTCTAAAGCTTTTATAAATATATCAGCCCATTGAAAATCAGTTTGCACAAATTGCATATCAAAGACACCTTTTTGAACATAATCTCTAATGAAATGAAATCTAATTTCAATATGTTTGACCTTCGAATGATGAATTGGATTTTTGTTGAGATTAATTGCACTGGTATTGTTACAAAATATAGGTATATGATTTTTAAACCTAGAATAGTCTTCTAGTTGATGTTTCACCCATAATAGTTGTGAACAACACCCAGCAACAAAAACATACTCTGCTTCTGTTGTTGATAGTGTTATGGAGTTTTATTTCTTACTAGACCAAGAGATAAGTGATGATCCCAGAAACTAGCATCCCCCACTTGTACTCTTTCTCTTCACTTTATCACCAGCGTAATTAGTGTAATATTCAAGAAATTTGTGGAATGAATTGTGGAGTGTTTTGTGGCTGCCTCCAATAATGCATTTTGGGTGTTCCTCATATGCTTTGCAGCTGCCAAAATAAGTCCCAAGGGTCTGCATTTTGAATCTCATATCCCACATTTGTATAAAATGGCAATTACATGATTTAAAATGTTCAATTCGCTGGAATTCATTTCACTGGTTGCATGTGTCCACTTCAAGGAAATATTCACCCCAGATGCGGTCCAAACTGGCTCTTGATGTCTTCATGACATTTCTAGATATTTCAATCTTCTTTAATTAGAAATAAACCGGAGCTCAATTGGAGGTCTGTGGAGGGAGTTATGCCTATTTTACCGAGAGTGGTCAAATGTATAGTAAATTCACGTCACTGTTTCATGGCCCACTTTCAAGGCTAATTTCACACTAGATGCAGTCCGAATTGGCTCTTTGGGCCTTCATGACATTTGTAGCTCTGTCAATCCTCTTTCATTTGCAAGAAACCTGAGCCCAAAACGATATTTGTGGAAGAAGTTATGCCTATTTTACCGAAAGTGATCAAAGTAATGACTTTTCAACCATTCTAGAATTCTCTTTAAGATATTTTCTTACCTTTTAAGATATTTTGATGGAAACTAAGATATTTTCTTAGAAACTAAGATATTTTATTGGAAACTAAGATATTTTCTTACCTTTTAAGATATTTTGATGGAAACTAAGATATTTTCTTGGAAACTAAGATATTTTCTTACCTTTTAAGATATTTTAATGGAATCTAAGATATTTTCATAGAAACTAAGATTTTTTCTTTAGAATCAATCTCCAATTCTCTAGAAATATCTTGGGAAGTCTATAAATAGGGCTTAGGGGTGCCAAATGAAGACATAACCCAAAGAATACTCTTACATTCTCTCAAACTATCTTCACTACAAAAAACCTTTCTATACTTTCTCCACCTTAGGAAGAAATCTCTCCAACCAAAGTAGGAGCCAATAAGTAGAGGAAGAATAGGAAGCTAGGAGAAACCAGTAAGGGGACCTTTCCTTATCCTTCTTTTCTATCCTTTGTTTTGTTGGCACTTTCATTATCTTTCTTTAGTTTCTTGCAGTAAGGGGATCTTTCCTTATCCTCCTTTTCTATTCTTTGATTCTCTTACTACTTTCACTCTCTTTCTTTGGTTGTTTCATTATCTTTCTTTGAATCCTTGATGTTTCTTTTCTTCATCTTTCTTACACTCATTTTAATTCTTTAAGTTGGTATTTTCTTTATCCTTTGAATAATTAATTTAAAGTTATTTTCCTTCTTTTAACATACTAAAAAGTATATGTCATAAACACATATTGATGATAGTAATATTGTTGTTTGATGACCGGTTTTATGATTGATATGAAATTACTTGGTGAATTGGATGTGAGTAAGTAGTGAAATTCATGATTACATTGAAATGAGGATGGACTTGAATTGTTTAATGACCGATTGGAAATGCCTAGTGGAGAGGCAACATTCTAAGATTGCTTGGTGAATGGGCAATGCTTAGAATGAGGTGAGATAAAGATGACCTGGTGGAAAGGTCATTATATAATTCAAGGTCTTAGAACATGTTGCATTGATGACTGGATAGTAGTAGACCAAGTCCGTAAGTCACGGATTCCAGTCTGAGTGAGTGGAATGCCGTGGACTGGGGGTTCTCTTGGTGGGGAAATTGCCCTGCTCATGATGATCACATGTTGCAGGGGAGGTCCTGCCGGACACTGAGGGAACTTGACAAAGTTCGGAGTGTCTACCTCTGGTGGGTCTGATTGAGAGTGAGAATCAGATGCCCCAGGCTATTTTCAGTGGAGGGCGCCACATTGCATTTCGAGTGAAGAGTAAAAATGCATGGTGAAGGTGCATGCATCATATAGCACTAGGAGCATACAATAGTGGTTGTGTGTTAATTGAATATATGATTCAGTGGAATTCATGGTAAATTATGTATTGTGATAAATGGCTTATTCGTTTTAATGTGGTTAGTTATCTTAATTTGTGATTTGAACTAAAGGTTTATTTTTACACAGGTTTTAAAATAATAAATATTTTAAAAGAAATCTTGAAGAATATTTTAGATTGTTTTATGAATATTTTCACTTAATTTCAAAAGTTTTACTATAGTTAAAATTATTGTTTATGATCATTGTTTAAGGAAAGCTCACCCTTGCGTTTTGTGTTTTTAACACCTGTGATGATCTCGAACAACGTTCGAGGGAGCAGATTTGCAGGATTGAGAAGTTGTCACTGTTTTGCACTGGTTGTTGCTACTATCTTGTTGTGAAGATGCTTGTTATGTTTTGCGTGTAGAAGTGTTGAGTAAATGTTCTAAGGTAGTAGAAAGGTAGTTATGTAAAATAATAATAGGACAAAGTTATGTAATCTGGTTGTAATGAACTTTAAAATTTATGTAATAAAAGTGTTGTTTTCTAAATCTCTCTTTTATCTACTATATCATTAACCACTTTAAATTACAAAATATAAGTAAAATAAGTAAATAAGAGGGGGTTGTTACATTAGTGGTATCAGAGCAGGTCGAACCAGTTCGACTTGTGAGTTTTGTGTCTGCTATGTTTTTGCTGTGTGTGAATGATTATTTATTTGCTTGCTGAGTGTTTGTTTTATTATTCGGTGTGCTTTATTGAATAGTCACCTAGTCTAGAATAGAATGTAGACTAATCCTATGATATTCTATGCCCTACTTTTATCAGAAAAGTATGGCGGTAAGAAATGATAGAGTTATAGCAGAAGCTTTACAAGCTCTGGCTCGAGCTCTAGAAAATCAGAATTGAGGAAATAACGGAGGAAGGGCAGAGTACCAAGGGCTGAATCACTTCCTGAAGAACAATCCACCATCTTTTAATGGGGGTTACAACCCAGATGGTGCTCAAAGTTGGATAAGGGAAATAGAAAAGATATTTCGAGTTACGACTTGTCCAGAAGAACAAAAACTAGCATTTGAAACTTATATGCTGACAGAAGAAGCTGAATATTGGTGGGAAAACACCCGTCAATATTTAGAAACTAATGGACAAGTCATAACTTGGGAAATCTTCAAAAAAGTGTTCCTGGAGAAATACTTCCCTGAAGACATTAAGAATAAAAAAGAGATGGAGTTCTTGGAACTTAAACAAGGGAATATGACTGTGGCTGAATACGCAGTCAAGTTTGAGGAATTGGTACGATATTTCCCACATTACCAAGGAAGGGACGGGGAAAGCTCCAAATGTGTCAAATTTCTTAATGGACTTCGACCTGAGATCAAGCAAGCTATCAACTACCAGGGTATTAGACAATACCCTATTTTAGTAAATATGTGTAGAATATATGATGAAGACTCTAGAGCTAAAGCAGCTTATTATAAAGGCAAGAATAATGGGAGACCCATAAGAAACAAGGAACAAGGACAGAGAGGAAGGCCATATTCCCATCCTAAAGTAAAAATGGACAACAAAGTAAGAGGTAGTGACAACTTTCCAGCCCCAACCAAATGTTTCAAATGTGGGGAGTTTGGGCATATCTCACCTCAATGCCCCAAATCGGACATTACCTGCTACAAATGCAACCAAAAAGGACACATTCAAAGGAACTGCCCACAACTAAAAGAAGAAACTAATGGAAGCGCTAAAGGCACTAATAACAATCAACAAGGGAAACCAAAGGCTGTGGGAAGAGTATTCACCCTCAATGGAGCCGAGGCCTCGAATGCTAATGATCTTGTACAAGGTACGTGTTCCATACGTGGAATTCCTTTACTTGTACTATTTGACTCTGGAGCCACTCATTCCTTTATATCTTCAGACTGTGCTAAAAGGTTACAACTTCCACTATCCCTTCTAAACATTGAGTTAATAATAACTACCCCTACCAATGAGTCAGTTACAACTACTTACATCTGTTTAGATTGTCAAATCGAACTAAATAACAAAACTTTCCTAGTCAACTTGGTTTGTCTACCACTAAAACAAATTGATATTATTCTTGGAATGGACTGGTTATCTTCCAACCATGTTCTTATAAATTGCTTCGATAAAACCTTAATCTTTTCTGATCCTGAAGCAAGTAGGGATATGGAGATAATTTCTGCCAACCAAGTAAAAAGGGACTTAACAAAAAATAATAATAACGTGTACATGATCCTTTCTAACCTAGAAGTGGAACAAAAGGTCACCTTCGATAATATACATGTAGTACAGGATTTCTCTGAAGTATTCTCCGAAGAGATAAATCAACTACCACCTGAAAGGGAAGTTGAATTTTCTATAAACCTGATACCTGGGACTGGACCAATTTCTATTGCGCCCTATAGGATGTCACCGTTAGAACTAGCAGAGCTAAAGAAACAAATAGAAGAACTATTGAAGAAACAATTTATTAGACCTAGTGTATCACCTTGGGGAGCACCCGTACTCTAGTAAAGAAGAAAGACTAACTATGAGACTATGTGTAGATTATAGACAACTAAATAAGGTAACCATTAAGAATAAGTACCCCTTACCAAGGATAGATGATCTTATGGACCAACTAGTAGGAGCTTGTGTATTTAGCAAGATTGATCTAAGGTCTGGATATCACCAAATAAGGGTAAAAGCTGAAGATATCCTAAAAACTGCCTTTAGTACCCGATACGGACACTATGAGTACATGGTTATGCCTTTTGGTGTAACTAATGCACCAAAGATTTATGGATTACATGAATAGAATATTTCAACCATATTTGGATAAATTTGTGGTAGTATTTATAGATGACATTTTAGTATACTCAAAAACCAAAGAGGAACATGCTAAACATCTTAGAGTAGTATTACAAATCTTGAAAAATCAACAGTTATATGCGAAATGGTCCAAATGTGAATTTTGGTTAGAAGAAGTCGGTTTCTTAGGACACGTAATATCACAAGGAGGAATTGCAGTAGATCCACATAAAGTAGACGCAGTTCTAAAATGGGAAAGACCAAAAAATGTGACAGAAATAAAGAGTTTTCTAGGATTAGCAGAATATTATAGAAGATTCATAAAAGATTTCTCAAAGATAGCTTTGCCTCTCACAATCTTAACTAGAAAAGGTCAAGCTTTTGTATGGAGTAACGACTGTTGACAAAGTTTCCAAACCCTTAAGAAAAAACTAACTACTGCTCCTGTTTTGACTTTACCAACCCCAACTGAATCGTTTGAAGTTTATTGTGATGCCTCTAAACTAGGTTTAGGAGGAGTACTAATGCAAAAAGGAAAAGTGGTAGCCTATGCATCAAGACAATTAAAAAATCATGAAAGGAACTACCCAACCCATGACCTAGAACTAGTCAAAAGTAGTATTTGCGCTTAAAATATGGCGACACTATCTTTTTGGAACAAGATTTGAGGTATTTAGTGACCACAAAAGCCTTAAGTATTTATTTAGCCAAAAGGAGTTAAACATGAGACAAAGAAGGTGGATGAAATTTCTAAAAGATTATGATTTTGATCTTAAGTACCACCCAGGCAAAGCAAATGTAGTAGCCGATGCATTAAGTAGGAAGACCATAGCAATATCAAGTTTAATGGTCAAAGAGATGGATTTAATAGAGCAATTTAGTAACTTCAACCTTGCGTGTGAGTTTACTCCTATTAGTATGAAGTTAGGAGCCTTAAGAATAACTAATGAATTTATGAATGAAATAAGACAGAAACAAGAAATGGATCCTTTTCTTAAGAATCAGATTGAAGCCATAAGAAAAGGAGAAAATAGTAACTTCAATATAGGAGTTGATGGAATTTTAAGATTTCAAAATAGAATATGCATACCTAATATATTGGAACTTAAGAAGGTAATCTTAGAGGAAGGACATAAAAGTAAGCTTAGTATTCATCCTGGTGCCACCAAGATGTATAAGGACCTGAAGACCCTATTTTGGTGGCCTAAAATGAAGAAAGAAGTGAACGAATTTGTATATGCATGCTTGGTATGCCAAAAGGCTAAAATAGAACACCAAAAACCTTCAGGAATGCTGCAACCCTTAGAAATACCGCAATGGAAGTGAGATAGTATCTCTATGGATTTCGTAGTAGGATTACCAAGAACTTCAAAAGGAACAGATTCTATTTGGGTAATAATAGATAGGTTAACCAAATCTGCCCATTTTATCCCAGTTAACGTAAGGTATTCATTAGAAAAACTAGCCAATATATATATAAGTGAAATAGTACGATTACATGGTGTACCCACAAGCATAGTTTCAGATAGAGATCCTAGATTCACTTCTAGATTTTGGGAAAGTTTGCAGGAAGCATTAGGAACAAGGCTAAAACTAAGTTCTGCCTATCACCCTCAAACAGATGGACAAACTGAAAGAACTATTCAATCCCTAGAAGATTTATTAAGGGCATGTATTTTGGAATATAAAGGAAATTAGGATAGCTATCTACCCTTAATAGAATTCACATATAATAATAGTTACCACTCTTCAATTGGAATGACCCCATATGAGGCATTATATGGAAGAAGATGTAGGACACCTTTATGCTGGGTAGAGCCAGAAGATCACATAACCTTAGGACCTGAAATAATACAACAAACTACTGAAAAGATTAAACTAATCCAAGAGAAGATGAGAGCAGCACAAAATAGACAAAAATGCTACTATGATAATCGAAGGAAGGACCTTGAGTTCGAAAAGGGGGATCATGTATTCGTAAAAGTAACACCTTAGACTGGAGTTGGCAGGACTCTCAAATCCCGCAAACTCACACCTCGTTTCATAGGACCTTTCCAAATTTTCAAAAGGTTGGACCCGTAGCCTATCAAATTGCATTACCACCTACTCTGTCAAATCTTCATAATGTCTTTCATGTATCTCAATTGAAAAAGTATATCCATGATCCTTCACATGTGGTGGAACTTGACGATGTTCAAGTAAAGGAAAACCTCACGTTTGAAACACGACCTTTGAAGATCGAGGATAAGAGGATCAAGTTCCTGAGAGGAAGAGAAATTCCCTTGGTCAAGGTTATTTGGAAAAACGGAGCAAGTGAAGAGGTTACATGGGAATTGGAAGATCAAGTGAAAAACAGCTACCCTGAATTATTCCAATGAAGGTAAATTTCGAGGACGAAATTTTTTAAAAAAAGGGAGGGAGTATTGTAATATTCAAGAAATTTGTGGAATGAATTGTGGAGTGTTTTGTGGCTGCCTCCAATAATGCATTTTGGGTGTTCCTCATATGCTTTGCAGCTGCCAAAATAAGTCCCAAGGGTCTGCATTTTGAATCTCATATCCCACATTTGTATAAAATGGCAATTACATGATTTAAAATGTTCAATTCGCTGGAATTCACTTCACTGGTTGCATGTGTCCACTTCAAGGAAATATTCACCCCAGATGCGGTCCAAACTGGCTCTTGATGTCTTCATGACATTTCTAGATATTTCAATCTTCTTTAATTAGAAATAAACCGGAGCTCAATTGGAGGTCTGTGGAGGGAGTTATGCCTATTTTACCGAGAGTGGTCAAATGTATAGTAAATTCATGTCACTATTTCATGGCCCACTTTCAAGGCTAATTTCACACTAGATGCAGTCCGAATTGGCTCTTTGGGCCTTCATGACATTTGTAGCTTTGTCAATCCTCTTTCATTTGCAAGAAACCTGAGCCCAAAACGATATTTGTGGAAGAAGTTATGTCTCTTTTACCGAAAGTGATCAAAGTAATGACTTTTCAACCATTCTAGAATTCTCTTTAAGATATTTTCTTACCTTTTAAGATATTTTGATGGAAACTAAGATATTTTCTTGGAAACTAAGATATTTTATTGGAAACTAAGATATTTTCTTACCTTTTAAGATATTTTGATGGAAACTAAGATATTTTCTTGGAAACTAAGATTTTTTCTTACCTTTTAAGATATTTTAATGGAATCTAAGATATTTTCATAGAAACTAAGATTTTTTCTTTAGAATCAATCTCCAATTCTCTAGAAATATCTTGGGAAGTCTATAAATAGGGCTTAGGGGTGCCAAATGAAGACATAACCTAAAGAATACTCTTACATTCTCTCAAACTATCTTCACTACAAAAAACCTTTCTATACTTTCTCCACCTTAGGAAGAAATCTCTCCAACCAAAGTAGGAGCCAATAAGTAGAGGAAGAATAAGAAGCTAGGAGAAACCAGTAAGGGGACCTTTCCTTATCCTTCTTTTCTATCCTTTGTTTTGTTGGCACTTTCATTATCTTTCTTTAGTTTCTTGCAGTAAGGGGATCTTTCCTTATCCTCCTTTTCTATTCTTTGATTCTCTTACTACTTTCACTCTCTTTCTTTGGTTGTTTCATTATCTTTCTTTGAATCCTTGATGTTTCTTTTCTTCATCTTTCTTACACTCATTTTAATTCTTTAAGTTGGTATTTTCTTTATCCTTTGAATAATTAATTTAAAGTTATTTTCCTTCTTTTAACATACTAAAAAGTATATGTCATAAACACATATTGATGATAGTAATATTGTTGTTTGATGACCGGTTTTATGATTGATATAAAATTACTTGGTGAATTGGATGTGAGTAAGTAGTGAAATTCATGATTACATTGAAATGAGGATGGACTTGAATTGTTTAATGACCGATTGGAAATGCCTAGTGGAGAGGCAACATTCTAAGATTGCTTGGTGAATGGGCAATGCTTAGAATGAGGTGAGATAAAGATGACCTGGTGGAAAGGTCAATATCTGAAATATAATGAAGGTCATTATATAATTCAAGGTCTTAGAACATGTTGCATTGATGACTGGATAGTAGTAGACCAAGTCCGTAAGTCACGGATTCCCGTCTGAGTGAGTGGAATGCCGTGGACTGGGGGGTTCTCTTGGTGGGGAAATTGCCCTGCTCATGATGATCACATGTTGCGGGGGAGGTCTTGCTTGGACACCGAGGAACTCGACAAAGTACGGAGTGTCTACCTCTGGTGGGTCTGATTGAGAGTGAGAATCAGATGCCCCAGGCTATTTTCAGTGGAGGGCGCCACATTGCATTTCGAGTGAAGAGTAAAAATGCATGGTGAAGGTGCATGCATCATATAGCACTAGGAGCATACAATAGTGGTTGTGTGTTAATTGAATATATGATTTAGTGAAATTCATGGTAAATTATGTATTGTGATAAATGGCTTATTCGTTTTAATGTGGTTAGTTATCTTAATTTGTGATTTGAACTAAAGGTTTGTTTTTACACAGGTTTTAAAATAATAAATATTTTAAAAGAAATCTTGAAGAATATTTTAGATTGTTTTATGAATATTTTCACTTAATTTCAAAAGTTTTACTATAGTTAAAATTATTGTTTATGATCATTGTTTAAGGAAAGCTTACCCTTGCGTTTTGTGTTTTTAACACCTGTGATGATCTCGAACAACGTTCGAGGGAGCAGATTTGCAGGATTGAGAAGTTGTCACTGTTTTGCACTGGTTGTTGCTACTATCTTGTTGTGAAGATGCTTGTTATGTTTTGCGTGTAGAAGTGTTGAGTAAATGTTCTAAGGTAGTAGAAAGGTAGTTATGTAAAATAATAATAGGACAAAGTTATGTAATCTGGTTGTAATGAACTTTAAAATTTATGTAATAAAAGTGTTGTTTTCTAAATCTCTCTTTTATCTACTATATCATTAACCACTTTAAATTACAAAATATAAGTAAAATAAGTAAATAAGAGGGGGTTGTTACAATTAGCATCACAGAACCCACTCAAATTGAAATCATCATTTCTTTTGCAAAACAGAGAGAGATTAGTGGATCCAATAAGATATCTTAATAAACGCTTTACAACTTGTAGATGAGATTCTTTTGGGTCAGACTGAAATCTAGCACAAAGACAGACGTTAAACATAATGTCTAGTCTTCTAGCAGTTAAGTAAAGTAGAGATCCAATCATACATTAGTATACAGTCTGATCAACAGACTTACCAGACTCATCTTTACTTAAACTAGCTCCAGATGAATGCATGAAAGTTTTCATATGCTTGGCACTATCCATTTTGAACTTCTTTAAAAGTTCTTTTGTATATTTCTATTGATGGATATAGATGCCTTGCTTCGTCTGCTTAATTTGCAGACCTAAGAAAAATTTCAACTCTCCCATCATACTCATTTCGAACTCATTCTGCATAAGTTTAGAGAAGTCTTTACATAAAGATTCATTAGTTGCACCAAAAACAATATCATCTACATATATTTGCACATTAATGAAATCCTATGAAAGGTTTTTCTTAAACAAGGTTGTATCAACTTTTCCTCTTGAAAAACCATTTTTAAGTAGAAAAGAGCTTAGTCTGTCATACCATGCTCTTGGAGCTTGTTTTGGATGTTAGCATGAGATCTGCCCTTGACTTGATATGCTCAGAGATTTCACTAAAACGTATAACTGCTTTTCGTGTTGTAGAGGTTTATTTTGAAATCTCTTTCCACCTATAGAAACTTCTGAGTAACGGTTTGATTTGAAACGAATGCATGTGTTACTCAGCGTCTTGAACTTCATTTAACAGATAGACGAATGAACAAATAGATGAGTTGTGTGTTGAATTTATTCGCCTGTCTTCTATCTTCGTCTTCAACTTCAGTCTTCAAATCTTCATTCTTGAGCACATGACTTGAAGTTGGAACTAGCTTTCTGTATGGTCTTATGAAGGTTCTTCGTCTGATGAGGTTGCCTTGAAACATGACGACTTGAACCTTTTGTCTGGTACATCTTATGTTTTGAGGGTGCATCTTTCGTCTATGCTGATAATGATTTGTCTGATCATTGTTCCCTCTGCGTCTGTTGATACATCCGTTTGTCTTGTAATTATCAAAATTAAGATGCTAAATTATTTTGACTTAACATGTTTTTTTTACCTAATTGAGTTTAATTAATATTTTTTTATCTAAACGAGACTGGTTAAAAATTAATTACAACATGAAGTCTTTTTTGGATGGACACGCTCAATCTATTAGTGCGTTTAGATGTGTTTGTATGAAAAAATGAACATGTTCGTCAGTTGGGCACGTCCGAACACGCTAAAGTCTGTAACGAAGTCAAAAAGTAATTGACACAATGTCAAACGTGCTATAGACCCTATATATCTTTTACCACAGCTATCCATCTTTCCCTTTAACTTTCGGTGTCTCCCCTACCTTCATCCGCCCCACCCTTTTCCTTTCTCCTCTTCTATTCCTCTCCAAATCTCCCATTTGCAAATTTTTTTTTTTTTTGCAAAACTTTGGTCCCCACCTCATATTGTGGTCCCCTATTCTACTTGCTTATTCAGTTGATTTAAGAGGTACACTTTTAATAACTTAAGTTAGTTTAAATTTTAAACTATTATTACAGTTAAGTGTTAATGTTAATTTTGTTGTAGGTTTAGTACATAGTGTTAGTTTATGGATTTAGTATGAAATTAGTAAATATTTTTTGTTTTGAAATTTAGGCAGTTAATTAGAAAAATTATAGATGGTTAGAAAAACTATAGAACAGGTAAAAATAGAATTTTATAGGATTTTTATTAGTATAGGAAAAAAATTAAAAATAGTTTAGATAAAATTTTTAAATGCAAAATTGTATTTAATATTTTAGAAATTGTAATTAATATTTTTAAAAATAGTTTAGATAATTTTTTTTAAAAATTTAGCCATATTTAATAAATTTTAAATTGTATTTAATATTTTAATAGGTTTAATATTTAAATATTTTTTAACATAATGGATACTATATTTTTATTGTTTTAATCAAAATAAAATAAGTGATATAGTATTTAATATTTGTAGTAAAATTTTTTTTTTAAAATTTTATTACGTGATACTAAATTTTTAAAATGTTTAATAGTTAATATTTTATATTTTTTTACGTGATGTTTAATATTTTTTTACGTAAGGTTTAATATTTAATTTTTTATGTAATGTTTAATATTGAATTTTTAATTTTCTTATGTTATATTTAATATTGAATTTTTTAAAATGTTTAATATTTTTTTTTATTTTTTTATGTTTTGTTTAATATTTAATTTTTTTATGTAATGGTTAATATTTAATTTTTGTTTATGTTATGTTTAATATTTTGTTTTTACTTAATGTTTAATATTTAATTTTATGTAAAAGGAATTTCATTACAATAATTTTAGTTACCCATAATGCACATACTCATTATATCTGAATCAAGATTTACATGATGTTGAGTCAAACAAGAGTTTAAATATGAGGTTCGTCCCATTGCTTAACTTTCCACCTGTCTTACCTCTTTGATTTTATTGCCTGTATATAAAAAGGACAAGGAGTATCACAACAATTTTTTAGGCAATGAATAACATACTTTTTTGATTTCGACTCATGGACCCTCATCGTTTGATGCACATTCATCAAATATCATGCAACAGCCGATTGAAGGTCGACTTTATTGTCAAACTCCAATCCAACATTTAATTCTTGCCCAATCGACTAGTTTGAATCAACAGTTAAACCCATACGTCTTCTTGATCAGGGTGATTCCAACTAATGTTTGTATAATGTGACGTTGTTTGCCAAAATGGTTTTTGCCCTCTTCCTACGTTAATAGGACATAAATAAATTTAAATTTAAATTCAATGAATTAAATTAAATAGTAAATTTTCACACACTAACCTCTCCCTTGTGTCTCACCAACAACTTGATATTGGACACCAACGCTTAAACTGTAGTTATGATCATTTCTTTCTTCATCATCTGAATCAGGTAAATTATCGCCAACATCTTCTTCATCAGCTGATGTATCAACATATGATTCAGAAATGACGTACGTAATCTTCATCATCAGTGTTAGAGTTTAACCTCACACATTCTCCTTCGTACGACGTACGAATATTCGTCTCAGTTGTCCGTATATTGTAGACAGAAGACACACCACCTACTACAACTACTTCTATACACAATTCAATAGGACCAAAGTCTTGTTCAAGATAATTATTAATCATACAATCAACATCATTATCATCAACTATTTGTACGACAACATATTTATTTCTTACATTATATCTAGTTACAATAGAAACAATTATTTCATTTGAATTTAACTTAAATTTATCATGAATACTATTTTTTTAATGATTCAATACTTATTTCTCTTTTGATTTGCATGACTCTTCTTGATCTATCAAATATGATTCCTTCATCATCTTCATGTATCTTACCGTTAATGTACATAACGATTATAATTGTAGAAGTCATTTCTCCACAATGTATCTATAACACAAATAAAAAATACCAGTATTTAAAATTAAGAAGCATAATAAATAATTTAAATATTTATTTCAAATAAAATTATCCTAAATAATATTTTCTCGTCCTCACCTTATTTCCAAATATAACTTAATCAATTACTCCTGCAAAAAAATTTCATTGAAATATTAAAAATAAAATAAAAAAATCAACAAAAACTTTTTTTTATTTTATAAAACCTTACTTCGTTTGGTCTTGAATGGGAAAGGTGATGTGTATATAAAGGGGTCTGACGCGCTAAAGATTACACCACTTCAATTCAAAAAGGCCCAGACTTGAACATGTCGTTTGTTAACTAATCAAAATAGTTGACGTTCACACATTGGGTGCGTTTCTTTATTAATGGGATCTCCAATGTTATACCCAAAAGCTAAACACGTCCAAATATTACTTGAAATGGACTCAGAACGGTAAATAGTTACAAGTCAAGCCTAATTTCTTATTTCTTTTTTGGCAAACCGACCCATATGTGTAAAAAAAAAAAAAAACCTTAGCTAAAAGCGTTAAGTAAAGTTTTATAATGTTAAGTTGAAGAAATTTTGTACCGATAATAGTTTACTTTTCAAGAAAAGAAATTGGAGCAATTTCTTAAAACGGAAGTGTATGGTTGAACGAAAGAACATTATGTCATTTTGGGGGAAAAAAATCATTAAAAATCGTGTGCTAGTCACGTTTTTTTACCTCAATCAACACATTACGGTGTTTAAACATCACGAAGTCCAAGTGTGATAGGTGATAAACAATCAGAAAATTTTCTATAGGTAAGAAAAATGGAAGAAAAATTAAAAAGGATAAAAATTATTTTTACTTATTAATTCATGTAAAAACAACAAAATAAATGATGATTCAATCCTAGTCTCTTTGGTATTTATTAGATTTTAGTTCTTGTTTATTTGATCATCGAGCATGTTCTTCTCTTTAAATAGAGATGGCTGCTATAGAAATAGAATTTGAGTTTTATAATAAAATAAAATTAACAGGACTATCCTGATATTTAGTCCTTTGTGTTGGAAGTCCTATATCGTAAGTCGGTTTGTAGGATGAAGTTAGATCTATTACTCAAAAATCTATTATAGGATTGTTGTTATGTTGTAGGGGATTGTACCCCGTTGTAGGGGATTGTTTGTTATTGTTGGGTTTATCGTGTCCTGTTGTCACATTTGACGTGAGGGAGGTGTGTCGAAGATCCATATCATCTAAAGATAGGACATGTTGTATGTATATAAGTGAGGAACAATCCGTTTGTATAATTGAATTAGACTCATAACTCACATTTCTAACATGATATCAGAGTCTATCCTATGATTGTTTGCCCTGACTCATTGTTGGGGATTGGTTATTGTTGTTGAATTTATCGTACCCCTTTGTGGCCCTTGATTAAGGGGGTGTGTTAAAAATCTCACATTGCCTAGAGATAGAACATGTTGCATATATATAAGTGAGAAGAGCAATCCTCACTTTATAAGCCGGTTTGTAGGGCTAAGTATATAAGTGAAGAGATCAATCCTCACAAGCCGGTTTATAAGGTTAAGTTAGATGCATAACACACATTTGTAACCTAATATTAAAGACTATCCTAGGATTATTACTCCGTTGTCGGAATTGTTTGGTAGGTTTATTGTTGATTTTATCGTGCCACCCATTGTTGGACCAATACTAGAATCCCGTTATTACGCTTAACGTGAGGGGATATGTTGAAGATCTCACGTCACTTAGAGATCATTAGAGATCACTAATAAAAAAAATATTTCACAGCAGTTAAAAACAAGTAAACTTGTTGTAAAATAATATAGTATTAAGTGATTTTAAATAAAAGTAGAAAATGTTTGCTAATACATGAGTATTATATCTTAAAAAAGAAATATTAATTTTTAGAACGTTCGGAGACCAATATTGCAAACTTGGTTATTTTTTTTTAAGAAGATTAATATAAGATTATAACTATTATTAGTAATAATTAATATATCCACTTACATTATACAGTGTATAATGACTAATGGAAAAAATAAGACCACGTCAGATAAAAGATAGAGTATATCAGACAAATATAATAATATATAAATTTTGGGAAAGTTGGTAACAAATTTAAAAGTGATAACTCTTTTTATTATACGATAACACTACAACTGATTATTGAAAAGTAAAAGAGAAAAACAAACACGAGAGAGAATATTGTAGCAAGAAACAAAAGCTTGTGTGATGATTAAACTGAAATAACATGGTTATAATGGATAAAATAAGTCAAAGAGCTGAAAAAATCATTTAAAAAACAATGCAACTCAATCTTTTCTACCACAGATCACCAAAATCAGAAATAACTTAAAGTTGCTTTTAATTTTAATTTTAATCTTAATTTCTTTTTTCCATTTATAATTATATTTTAGAAGAAAAAAAATACACTAAAAATAAATAAATTTGATTCTATGGTTAAAATTTTGATATTTTTGGAAAAAAAAAACAATAACAGTTGTTTAGAGATAAATGTCGTTATTATTGTGATTGAAAATTAAGAAAAACTAAGTAGACAAATAAGTTGAAAATAAGATAAGCAATGTATGTAATATTAATAACAATAATTACTGTTTAAATGAATTGAAAATAAAATAGAAGAAAAACTGATGTATGTAATAATAATAATAATAATAATAATAATAATAATAATAATAATAATAATAATAATAATAATAATTGTAAAAGATAAACACAAGAAGGGGGGTTGAATTGTGTTAATTAAAATTTTATCCCTTTTCGTCTGTGGGTTATAAAAATGTTCAGACGAAATAACGTTTATATTGAAAGATTGATTTTAATATGCAAACGTTTAAAGTAGGATTATCCCCAGTTAGTTTAACAGACGAAATAAATAAATACGAGTATTTTTATACTGGTTCGTCTATTCAAGACTACGTCCAGTTACCCAGCAACCACTGAGTTTTCACTACAAACCGTGAAAAGGTTTACAAGTATTGTTTGAACCCAGCCACTTCTGACTATTACAAGATATTCTTTGCTCCCAGCCTTCTCAGTCTAAAACTACCAAGGTATTCTTTGAACCCAGCCTCCACAGGCTAATACAAGAGATATTCTTTGGAACACAGCCTCCTCAGGCTAAAATGCCACACAAGTGGACTTTGAAAGATGTTTTAAAAACAAAGTTTTTCCTCTTCGCAGAGAGGGTTTTACAATGAAGTTCTAATACCAGACTTGAGCGAATTCTTAGATGAAGGATAGAGATAAGCGTATTTGCCAGTCGATTCTTGAAGCTGTGAAGTCCTTTTATAGGCATCTTCTTCAGATAGCCGTTAGACTCATTTGAATGCTGTTAAGAGTTGTTGAGAAATCTTCTTGAGAGCTTTCCAAAAAGGTTGTCAGTTGTACTTGATTGATTGATAAGTGTCGCAGCGGATTTAGTGGACTAGGTTGTGCGCAGTACTGTTTCTGACTTGTATAGAGATGTGACAAAAAGGTCAAGACCTTTTTGACTTTGGTGTGTAAGCTCGAATCCCTATACTGATCTTGGATGCTTCTCATGAGTACTTCTTTAGATTTGAAATCTTGGCACGAAAGACTCAACTTGACTTGAGCTTTTGGATAGACGATATGATTCTTCAGTCTTTAGTTGTTGTTGTTTCGTCTCATCCTATCGTCTTAGATTTCACTCTTTGGACAGACGAAGGACTTAAGCTTGAGTAGTCCTCTTTCGTCTGTGCATGTATCGTCTGATGACTTGGCTTTTGGACAGACACAAAATTTATCTTTGAAGGGTTGGTACGAGGTCGCACTTGCACAAATTAATACAATTAAATATGTAGTACTAGGAAGTGACTCGTAGATCGTTTCTCTCAAGGACCATCACTTAATTTCTATCAAAGACAAGACACAAAGTGCGGGGGGGGAGGGGCTGTGATTAGAATTGTGACAGAATTTTAAAGACAGAAAAATTAACAAGAACTAAAATGGGATTAACCTCTTGATCAGATTACAAATTCACTTATCCTAGGTTACTGGATTAATTAACTAAGCGAAAACTAATCACATCAAATGCTCAATTACTCAACTCTCAATCCAACCTGAATTAACTAACTAAGCAATAATTAACTCTAGGTCTTCCTTATGTGAATTAAGCATCCACACACATCAATTATCCCAATTCCAACAATTTATAAATCAACCCATTAAGCATGAATAGAGATACAAATTGTCTATTAACTGAAACACCAAGCGAGAACAGCAATTGGGGCTCTTAAGCACATGAGTAATTGATGAAGAATTAAGCTCAAAGAGAGCATAATAATACAAAACAGAAACCTCAAAGCTTTATTATAACCCAATTCAAGATTATAACCCTAACTAAATTAAAGACCCATTAAAAAGAAATTGAAATTGAAATTGCAGTACAACGAAATTGAAGAAGATGAAACAGTAATGCAGCAATAATAAAAGGAAAACGTAATAACAGCAAAATGAAATTGGAATTGAATTAGAATAAGGAAGAAGAAGGAAAAACCAAATTGATTGATGAACTGGAATTAAAACACAAGTGCTGGAACAATTGATTGATGGCTGGAACAAAAAATGCAAAGGAAACAAAATGGAGAAGAAAGGAGAAGAAAAACTAAACCTAAAACTAACCTAAGAATGTAAAACGTGAAAATGGAGTGTGCAGAATGTGTGTCCCAAATTTCCTCTGTCCAGCCCCTTTTAATTACAATTGGGCAGCCCTCAGGGCACATGTCAATTTAAGTGCAAAAAGGGTCTCATGTTCGATTCCCACATACAGCAAAACAAGAAAAAGAATTAATTGCATGATTTACATAGCCTAATTGCTGAAATTCCCATCCAGACTTCGTGGTCCAACTTCAAGGCCATATTCACCCAAGATACAGTCCGAATTGACTCTTTATGTCTTCATGACATTTGTAGCTCTATCAATCATCTTTAATTTGAAACAAATCGGTGCTCAAACGGAGGTCTGTGGAGAGAGTTATGTCTATTTTACTGAAAGTACTGAAATCTGGGAAAATTAGGCAAAATTAGAATAAAGATAACAATTAAAGCCCAAATGAGCCTAAACTCATAAATGCATTAAATCATGTTAATTGATTCTTAATCATGTTGTAATAGGATACAAAAGGTACAGAGAAAATGATAAAAATAATGACTCATCAATATCCCCCACACTTATTCTTTTGCACTCCTGGGCAAAACTAAATCCTAAGAACAAACACAAAAACTTGGATACAAAAGATCATCTAGTCTAAGCTATTTTATATTTCCAAACAACCATGAATATCTCAGAATTGAACACAACAATCAAAGCATAATTAATCTAGAGATTACATATCATAGTGTTGAACAATTTCTGCTTCAAATAGGATCAAACAGATATTGAATTAATCATGCATGTCAATCATAAGCATTGGTCTCTCCAGAAGTGTATCTCTCAAACTCTCAAGTGTATCAGGCAAGTGTTTACTCTTCAGACCACTAAAGTGAAAATTATTTTATCATATGCTTGTAATTATTTTAATTCTCTACCACTAACAATCACAGTCATTCATGATTCAAGAGGACTTGCAAAGGTTGTAGTGGGGCTAAGGATGAGATTTGATAAATATGGTTCAGTAACTACTATTTCACAGATATTGAAAAGAGCATCAACAGATTACAAAAGATATCACAATTACATAATAAACCTGTAAAGTTTCCAATTCAACCACTACTCAAGTATTCAACTTATTATCCACAGTTATTTTTGTTAAAAGTTTGCTAATTTTTTTTTTATTTTTTTTATTTTTAGATTAACCACATTATACCATCTTCACAACTCAAACGCAAATCATATAACTCAAATATTCCACTCCCCCACACTTAATTTTTCTACAAGTCCCTAGCAGATACCCCCACACTTATCTGCTTCACATAACCAAAAGATAAACAATTCAATCAATATCTGTAAAATCAGGACAACATTGTTTTACTCTTAAGGTGTGTAATGCAGGTCATCATCAAAGAAAAGGTTGCAGGCTCAAAGGGGCTAGCAAGGGATATAATGTAAGGTAGGCTATCTGGTCAAATGGGGAAATAGAAATGACTGCCTCAATCATAATCATGCACTATGTGATAAAATGCAGCTTTGAAAAGAATAAAAGCAAGTTTTGAAAAACAACATCCACTAATGGCATATATCACAAATGGCATACAGATGAATCCATTCAAAATAGGCCCAAATAACTCACAGGTTAAAGTTGCCAATTACTTATCAGAAACAGTACAAAACCAATTCATACAAAATAATCCACATTTTATCATAGGAATGTATCAACACCACAAAAATAATCTAAAAATTAACTTAGCTCAGATTTCAGTTCAAATTCTCAACATATAAACCATGATGCAGATATATTGATAGTCAGACCAGAGTCACAAAATCTCCAAGTATTAAACACAAGTGTAAACAAGATAGAAAATCTTGATTACTTATTATTACTTCCTAATTACAGAAGGTGGATAGATAGGAAATGAATGAAAATAAAAAGAAAAAGAGTTGAGGGAGAAAAGAAAAACTCCCTCGGCTGCTCAAAGCGGCAAAGTGGATGCAAGCGGTACCAACTCTTGCTCTACGGCTGTTTAATGGTGCTTCCTTGATAATGCTGTAGCTGCCCATTCACCATGAATCTGCCCTTGGTACCTACCAGAATAAACATCCACCAGGGTCAAATATCATCTAATCATCTACAACTATATTTAAATCATTATTGATTAGTGCGATGATTGATTGGTGTAGATATGTTCTATGATTAGTGCATGATGGTGGTAGGAACAATTTGAATGCCATAATCATAATCTTCCATTTATTCATTTTAATCTTGGCATCCAATTTGAATAATTTAAATGTTTCACTTAATCTAAAGCACGAATTAAAGCACATGGAATATTGAACATCAATATCAACAACACCATTTAAAAGAGAGAGTAAAGGGTTAGAGTGTTTCAAAGTATCAAGGTCATCCTCTACTCCATCTACAATGTGTGTAGACATTGGTTCTCCACTAAGTGTAGGAATTTGCATTTCGGCCTCCATTGATGACTTCTCTAATGACCTACAAGAATATGCAACATCATAAGAGCAAAAGGCATTAGGAACAACTAAGAGGTCTAAATTATCAAATTCAATTATAGTCCATGCTTTAATTCCATAAGTATCTAAAGTGAAACAATTGGTGTTGTTCATATTTTTGCAAGGAGAAAGAGTATGAAATGGTAAAGAAAGCTTCCCTAGTGGTTGTTTTGATTTCTTGGATGCTTCATTCTCTTCACAATATGAGCTCCAAGGAAACTTGATGGTCAATTCTCCATTAGGTACCAAGACATGAGGATTTCTGTGAAGAGGAGGGTCTGAAACATCTTGCAATTCTTCTTTAGAAATCACTCCTACATCACATATTAAATGAGAATCAGCATAAACAGAGGAAGGATTATCATAAATAATTAAATCATCGTGTGTTTCCTTCTCTTGTCTAGATGTGACTCTTCTTTCTTCTATGCCTTGTTCTTCCATTTCTTGATCTTGCAACTCTTTCTCTTTACATGCACCCTCCATGGAATTTTTCCTTTGTAACTGTGCAGATTCCACCAACTGCTTACCAGACCCCAAATTGATATCACCAAAAATCTTACCATTGGCATTCATGACATCAGATAACTGGTCCATATGAGTTTGAAGAGCCTCAATACTAGCCTTATTTATTTGCTGAAATTGCATGTTGTTGATGGCCATCTGCTTAATCAAGTCTTCCAAAGAAGGTTGCGGTTGGGCTAGTGGTGGTGGTGGTGCAACATGCTGAAACGATGGTGGTATATAATGGTTGGACTGTTGCTGCCAATCTTGTGTCGGATGGAAATAGTCATGTGAATACTGATAGCTCTGATCTTCCCATCCAGGATTATAGGAACTAAAATAAGGATCGTATTGTTGTCGAGGCATGCCTCAAGGATCATTGAAACATTCCTCTTGCTGCCAATACTCCCAAATATTTCTATTATCCACGTTAGCCTAACCAAAATGTACTTGCCACAAATGAAAATACACCAAAGATACACCAGAATAATAGAACAGAGGAACACCACAAGCAAGTTTTTTTTTTTTACTAAATTTTCCTAAAACCAGTTAAAAAGTGCCCTTCTACTCACAATTTGGGTCAGCCGGTAAGCCGGCGTAGCTGGCCAAGGGCAAGACCATACGATAAATTTGATGAATTTTTAACAATTACATATGATATATATATATATATATATATATATTTAATGTAAATGTTATAAATATTATGATAAATTTACAGTAAACATTGCTAGATTTACAATACTAATTAAACTCTTTATAATAATACTTTAAAAGTCTTATTACTAACATAATTTTTATTTAATTAATACTGTAAAATTCATACTGAAAATGCATAAAAATTAATTAAATTCAGAATATAATGGAGAATTTAATTTTTTCCTCAAAAAATAAAAACCTTACAACTTATATAATATATATTTAATTAATATATTCAAGAAGAGAAATATTTAATAATTATTAATTACCTTTTCAAAGTTAGTAAACATTTATTTGTGAAAATGCACCATCATCAAAAGTTGTGTCGTTTGATCCTAACACCAAACGTTGCCACTGCCACCATCTCATCACCTTTCAAACTCTCTCTCTTTATATATATAGGGCCATACACAACCTGTTTAACATTACATTTCATTTCATCAACCTTCTTTAGTATAGTGTTCATACTGTCAAAAGTATATTTGTCTTCTTTCGGAGGAAAAATGAGGCAACCTGAAGTATGGGGTCATGGTTCCATTGCGATATTTTTGATAATTGTTGCGATGCTTTTGTTTGGTCCATTTTTCATGGGGACTCTTTCACCACCAGGAATTCGTTTGCTTTTGGTGTATCCAGTGGTTCTTATCGCCATATTGATCTTTCTTATTACATTCTCCAACTGAGCATCGTCACATTAATATGTGATCATGTTATTGTGTTCTGTTTTTGTTGAATAAATATGCTTAATATTATTTAGGCCTTCATTTTTTTATTATGATTAAAAGGGTTAGTGTATATTATGTTCCATGGCTTTCAGTACAGTATAAATAAATACCCTCTTTTTTTTTTTATTTTTCTAGTGTGCTTCACTTATTAATTTATTTTGGTAATCGCTTATTCTGAAATTTAGTGAACGTATAGTTTGATATTTTCATCCACGGAAAACAACACTATTGTTCTCGTTTAGTTTCAAATTCAGAGTGGTTTCAGTTTGTTACCGTTACGTTTCGTTAAATGGTTGCAAATCATAGTGCCTCGTCGCTAATTTTTGTGAGGAATCAATCCTTAGAAAGATTAATTTCCAATTCCCTCCGTTTTGAATTTGATTCATTTTGCCCCATCTTTGATTAATATATGAAATGGTGTGACATAAAGGTATGAAAATGTTCCGTGAAGATAAATAAGAGGTTTGGAAATTGAGAAATTATGACATTTTTATCTTGATCTTGCAACTCTTTCTCTTTACATGCACCCTCCATGGAATTTTTCCTTTGTAACTGTGCAGATTCCACCAACTGCTTACCAGACCGCAAATTGATATCACCCAAAATCTTACCATTGGCATTCATGACATCAGATAACTGGTCCATGGCCATATGCTTAATCAAGTCTTCCAAAGAAGGTTGCGGTTGGGCTAGTGGTGGTGGTGGTGCAACATGCTGAAACGATGGTGGTATATAATGGTTGGACTGTTGCTGCCAATCTTGTGTCGCATGGAAATAGTCATGTGACTACTGATAGCTCTGATCTTCCCATCCAAGATTATAGGAACTAAAATAAGGATCGTATTGTTGTTAAGGCATGCCCCACATTCCTCTTGCTGCCAATACTCCCAAATATTCCTATTATCCATGTTAGCCTAACCAAAATGTACCTGCCACAAATGAAAATACACCAAAGATACACCAGAATAATAGAACAGAGGAACACCACAAGTAAGTTTTTTTTTTTTTTTTTTTTTTAACTAAATTTTCCTAAAACCAGTTAAAAATAGCCCTTCTACTCACAATTTGGGTTAGCCGGTAAGCCGGCGTAGCTGGCCAAGTGCAAGACCATATGATAAATTTGATGAATTTTTAACAATTAAATATGATATATATATATATATATATGTATTTAATGTAAATGTTATAAATATTATGATAAATTTACAGTAAACACTGCTAGATTTACAATACTAATTAAACTCTTTATAATAATACTTAAAAAGTCTTATTACTAACATAATTTTTATTTAATTAATACTGTAAAATTCATACTGAAAATGCATAAAAATTAATTAAATTCAGTATATACTGGAGAATTTAATTTTTTTCCTCAAAAAATAAAAACCTTACAACTTATATAATATATATTTAATTAATATATTCAAGAAGAGAAATATTTAATAATTATTAATTACCTTTTCAAAGTTAGTAAGCATTTATTTGTGATAATGCACCATCATCAAAAGTTGTGTCGTTTGATCCCAACACCAAACGTTGCCACTGCCACCATTTCATCACCTTTCAAACTCTCTCTTTATATATATAGGGCCATACACAACCTGTTTAACATTACATTTCATTTCATCAACCTTCTTTGGTATAGTGTTCATACTGTCAAAAGTATATTTGTCTTCTTTCGGAGGAAAAATGAGGCAACCTGAAGTATGGGGTCATGGTTCCATTGCGATATTTTTGATAATTGTTACGATGCTTTTGTTTGGTCCATTTTTCATGGGGACTCTTTCACTACCAGGAATTGGTTTGCTTTTGGTGTATCCAGTGGTTCTTATCTCCATATTGATCTTTCTTATTACATTCTCCAACTGAGTATCGTCACATTAATATGTGTGATCATGTTATTGTGTTCTATTTTTGTTGAAAAAATATGCTTAATATTATTTAGGCTTTCATGTTTTTTTATTATGATTAAAAGGGTTAGTGTATATTATGTTCCATGGCTTTCAGTACAGTATAAATAAATACCCTTTTTTTTTTTTTTTTCTAGTGTGCTTCACTTATTAATTTATTTTGGTAATCGCTTCTTCTGAAATTTAGTGAATGTATAGTTTGATATTTTCCTCCACGGAAAACAACACTATTGTTCTCCTTTAGTTTCAAATTCGGAGTGGTTTCAGTTTGTTACCCTTACGTTTCGTTAAATGATTGCAAATCATAGTGCCTCGTCGCTAATTTTTGTGAGGAATCAATCCCTAGAAAGATTATTTTCCATTTCCCTCCATTTTGAATTCGATTCATTTTGCCCCATCTTTGATTAATATATGAAATGGTGTGATATAAAGGTATGACAATGATCCGTGAAGATAAATAAGAGGTTTGGAAATTGAGAAATTATGACATTTTTATCTTGATCTTGCAACTCTTTCTCTTTACATGCACCCTCCATGGAATTTTTCCTTTGTAACTGTGCAGATTCCACCAACTGCTTACCAGACCCCAAATTGATATCACCCAAAATCTTACCATTGGCATTCATGACATCAGATGACTGGTCCATATGAGTTTGAAGAGCCTCAATACTGGCCTTATTTATCTGCTGAAATTGCATGTTGTTGATGGCCATATGCTTAATCAAGCCTTCCAAAGAAGGTTGTGGTTGGGCTAGTGGTGGTGGTGGTGCAACATGCTGAAACGATGGTGGTATATAATGGTTGGACTATTGCTGCCAATCTTGTGTCGGATGGAAATAGTCATGTGAATACTGATAGCTCTGATCTTCCCATCCAAGATTATAGGAACTAAAATAAGGATCGTATTGTTGTTGAGGCATGCCTCAATGATCATTGAAACATTTCTCTTGCTGCCAATACTCCCAAATATTCCTATTATCCATGTTAGCCTAACCAAAATGTACCTGTCACAAATGAAAATACACCAAAGAAACACCAGAATAATTGAACAGAGGAACACCACAAGCAAGCATTTTTTTTTTTTTTTAACTAAATTTTCCTAAAACCAGTTAAAAAGTGCCCTTCTACTCACAATTTGGGTTAGCCGGTAAGCCGGCGTAGCTGTCCAAGTGCAAGACCATATGATAAATTTGATGAATTTTTAACAATTACATATGATATATATATATGTATGTATTTAATGTAAATGTTATGAATATTATGATAAATTTACAGTAAACACTGCTATATTTACAATACTAATTAAACTCTTTATAATAATACTTTAAAAGTCTTATTACTAACATAATTTTTATTTAATTAATACTGTAAAATTCATATTGAAAATGGATAAAAATTAATTAAATTCAGTATATATTGGAGAATTTAATTTTTTTCCTCAAAAAATAAAAACCTTACAACTTATATAATATATATTAAATTAATATATTCAAGAAGAGAAATATTTAATAATTATTAATTACCTTTTCAAAGTTAGTAAACATTTATTTGTGATAATGCACCATCATCAAAAGTTGTGTCGTTTGATCCCAACACCAAACTTTGCCACTACCACCATTTCATCACCTTTCAAACTCTCTCTCTTTATATATATAGGGCCATACACAACCTGTTTAACATTACATTTCATTTCATCAACCTTCTTTGGTATAGTGTTCATACTGTCAAAAGTATGTTTGTCCTCTTTCGGAGGAAAAATGAGGCAACCTGAAGTATGGGGTCATGGTTCCATTCCGATATTTTTGATAATTGTTGTGATGCTTTTGTTTGGTTCATTTTTCATGGGGACTCTTTCACCACCAGGAATTCGTTTGCTTTTGGTGTATCCAGTGGTTCTTATCGCCATATTGATCTTTCTTATTACATTCTCCAACTGAGCATCGTCACATTAATATGTGTGATCATGTTATTGTGTTCTGTTTTTGTTAAATAAATATGCTTAATATTATTTAGGCCTTCATTTTTTTTATTATGATTAAAAGGGTTAGTGTATATTATGTTCCATGTCTTTCAGTACAGTATAAATAAATTCCTTTTTTTTTTCTATCAATTTATTTTCTAGTGTGCTTCACTTATTAATTTATTTTAGTAATTGCTTATTCTGAAATTCAGTGAATGTGTAGTTTGATATTTTCCTCCATGGAAAACAACACTATTGTTCTCGTTTGGTTTCAAATTCGGAGTGGTTTCAGTTTGTTACCGTTACGTTTCGTTAAATGGTTGCAAATCATAGTGCCTCATCGCTAATTTTTGTGAGGAATCAATCCCTAGAAAGATTAATTTCCATTTCCCTCCATTTAGAATTCGATTCATTTTGCCCCATCTTTGATTAATATATGAAATGGTGTGACATAAAGGTATGAAAATGTTCCGTGAAGATAAATAAGAGGTTTGGAAATTGAGAAATTATGACATTTTTATCTTGATCTTGCGACTCTTTCTCTTTACATGCACCCTCTATGGAATTTTTCCTTTGTAACTGTAAAGATTCCACCAACTGCTTACCAGACCCCAAATTGATATCACCCAAAATCTTACCATTGTCATTCATGACATTAGATAACTGGTCCATATGAGTTTGAAGAGCCTCAAAACTAGCCTTATTTATCTGCTGAAATTGCATGTTGTTGATGGCCATCTGCTTAATCAAGTCTTCCAAAGAAGGTTGCGGTTGGGCTAGTGTTGGTGGTGGTGCAACATGCTGAAACAATGGTGGTATATAATGGTTGGACTGTTGCTGCCAATCTTGTGTCGGATGGAAATAGTCATGTGAATTCTGATAGCTCTGATCTTCCCATCCAGGATTATAGGAACTAAAATATGGATCGTATTGTTGTTGAGGCATCCCCCAAGGATCATTGAAACATTCCTCTTCCTGCCAATACTCCCAAATATTCCTATTATCCATGTTAGCCTAACCAAAATGTACCTGCCACAAATGAAAATACACCAAAGATACACCAGAATAATAGAACAGAGGAACACCACAAGCAAGTTTTTTTTTATTTTTTTTTATTTATTTTTTTTTCCTAAATTTTCCTAAAACCAGTTAAAAAGTGTCCTTCTACTCACAATTTGGGCCAGCCGGCGTAGCTGGCCAAGTGCAAGACCATATGATAAATTTGATGAATTTTTAACATATGATATATATATATATATATATATATATATATGCATTTAATGTAAATGTTATAAATGTTATAATAAATTTACAGTAAAAACTGCTAGATTTACAATACTAATTAAACTCTTTATAATAATACTTTAAAAGTCTTATTACTATCATAATTTTTATTTAATTAATACTGTAAAATT
The DNA here is from genome assembly GCA_026586105.1 of Hylodesmum podocarpum. Taxonomy (NCBI): domain Eukaryota; kingdom Viridiplantae; phylum Streptophyta; class Magnoliopsida; order Fabales; family Fabaceae; genus Hylodesmum; species Hylodesmum podocarpum. The sequence continues at coordinate 1,838,105 of JALJEV010000367.1, read as the reverse complement.
CATACTTTTAAAATGCATAAAAATTAATTAAATTCAGTATATAATGGAGAATTTAATTTTTTTCCTCAAAATAAAAACCTTACAATTTATATAATATATATTTAATTAATATATTCAAAAAGAGAAATATTTAATAATTATTAATTACCTTTTCAAAGTTAGTAAACATTTATTTGTGATAATGCACCATCATCAAAAGTTGTGTCGTTTGATCCCAACACCAAACGTTGCCACGCCACCATTTCATCACCTTTCAAACTCTCTCTTTTATATATATAGGGCCATACACAACCTGTTTAACATTACATTTCATTTCATCAACCTTCTTTGGTATAGTGTTCATACTTTGTCAAAAGTATATTTGTCTTCTTTTGGAGGAAAAATGAGGCATCCTGGCAAGTATGGGTCATGGTTCCATTGCGATATTTTTGATAATTGTTGCGATGCTTTTGTTTGGTCCATTTTTCATGGGGACTCTTTCACCACCAGGAATTCGTTTGCTTTTGGTGTATCCGTGGTTCTTATCGCGATATTGATCTTTCTTATTACATTCTCCAATCGAGCATCGTCACATTAATATGTGTGATCATGTTATTGTGTTCTGTTTTTGTTGAATAAATATGCTTAATATTATTTAGGTCTTCATTTTTTTTTATTATGATTAAAAAGGTTAGTGTATATTATGTTCCATGGCTTTCAGTACAGTATAAATAAATACCTTCTTCATTTTTTTTTCTATCAATTTTTTTTCTAGTGTGCTTCACTTATTAATTTATTTTGGTAATCGTTTCTTCTGAAATTTAGTGAATGTATAGTTTGATATTTTCCTCCATGGAAAACAACACTATTGTTCTCGTTTGGTTTCAAATTCGGAGTGGTTTCAGTTTGTTACCGTTACGTTTCGTTAAATGGTTGCAAATCATAGTGCCTCGTCACTAATATTTCTGAGGAATCAATCCCTAGAAAGATTAATTTCCATTTCCCTCCGTTTTGAATTCGATTCATTTTGCCCCATCTTTGATTAATATATGAAATGGTGTGACATAAAGGTATGAAAATGTTCCGTGAAGATAAATAAGAGGTTTGGAAATTTAGAAATTATGACATTTTTATCTTGATCTTGCAACTCTTTCTCTTTACATGCACCCTCCATGGAATTTTTCCTTTGTAACTGTGCAGATTCCTCCAACTGCTTACCAGACCCCAAATTGATATCACCCAAAATCTTACCATTGGCATTCATGACATCAGATAACTGGTCCATATGAGTGTGAAGAGTCTCAATACTGGCCTTATTTATCTGCTGAAGTTGCATGTTGTTGTTGGCCATCTGCTTAATCAAGTCTTCCAAAGAAGGTTGCGGTTGGGTTAGTGGTGGTGGTGGTGCAACATGCTGAAACGATGGTGGTATATAATGGTTGGACTGTTGCTGCCAATCTTGTGTCGGATGGAAATAGTCATGTGAATACTGATAGCTCTGATCTTCCCATCCAGGATTATAGGAACTAAAATAAGGATCGTATTGTTGTTGATGCATGCCCCAAGGATCATTGAAACATTCCTCTTACTGCCAATACTCCCAAATATTCCTATTATCCATGTTAGCCTAACCAAAATGTACCTGCCACAAATGAAAATACACCAAAGATACACCAGAATAATAGAACAGAGGAACATCACAAGCAAGTTCTTTTTTTTTTATTTTTTTTTTACTAAATTTTCCTAAAACCAGTTAAAAAGTGCCCTTCTACTCACAATTTGGGTCAGCCGGCGTAGCTGAAGTGCAAGACCATATGATAAATTTGATGAATTTTTAACAATTACATATGATATATATATATATATATATATATATATGCATTTAATGTAAATGTTATAAATATTATAATAAATTTACAGATAAAAAACTGCTAGATTTACAATACTAATTAAACTCTTTATAATAATACTTTAAAAGTCTTATTACAAACATAATTTTTATTTAATTAATACTGTAAAATTCATACTGAAAATGCATAAAAATTAATTAAATTCAGTATATACTAGAGAATTTAATTGTTTTCCTCAAAAAATAAAAACCTTACAACTTATATAATATATATTTAATTAATATATTCAAGAAGAGAAATATTTAATAATTATTAATTACCTTTTCAAAGTTAGTAAGCATTTATTTGTGATAATGCACCATCATCAAAAGTTGTGTCGTTTGATCCCAACACCAAACGTTGCCACTGCCACCATTTCATCACCTTTCAAACTCTCTCTCTTTATATATATAGGGCCATACACAACCTGTTTAACATTACATTTCATTTCATCAACCTTCTTTGGTATAGTGTTCATACTTGTCAAAAGTATATTTGTCTTCTTTTGGAGGAAAAATGAGGCAACCCGAGTATGGGATCATGGTTCCATTGCGATATTTTTGATAATTGTTACGATGCTTTTGTTTGGTCCATTTTTCATGGGGACTCTTTCACCACCAGGAATTGGTTTGCTTTTGGTGTATCCAGTGGTTCTTATCTCCATATTGATCTTTCTTATTACATTCTCCAACTGAGCATCGTCACATTAATATGTGTGATCATGTTATTGTGTTCTGTTTTTGTTGAATAAATATGCTTAATATTATTTAGGTCTTCATTTTTTTTTTATTATGATTAAAGGTTAGTGTATATTATGTTCCATGTCTTTCAAGTACAATATAAATAAATACCTTTTTTTTTTCTATCAATTTATTTTCTAGTGTGCTTCACTTATTAATTTATTTTAGTAATTGCTTATTCTCAAATTCAAGTGAATGTGTAGTTTGATATTTTCCTCCATGGAAAACAACACTATTGTTCTCGTTTGGTTTCAAATTCGGAGTGGTGTCAGTTTGTTACCGTTACGTTTCGTTAAATGGTTGCAAATCATAGTTCCTCATCGCTAATTTTTGTGAGGAATCAATCCCTAGAAAGATTAATTTCCATTTCCCTCCATTTAGAATTCGATTCATTTTGCCCCATCTTTGATTAATATATGAAATGGTGTGACATAAAGGTATGAAAATGTTCCGTGAAGATAAATAAGAGGTTTGGAAATTGAGAAATTATGACATTTTTATCTTGATCTTGCGACTCTTTCTCTTTACATGCACCCTCTATGGAATTTTTCCTTTGTAACTGTAAAGATTCCACCAACTGCTTACCAGATCCCAAATTGATATCACCCAAAATCTTACCATTGTCATTCATGACATTAGATAACTGGTCCATATGAGTTTGAAGAGCCTCAAAACTGGCCTTATTTATCTGCTGAAATTGCATGTTGTTGATGGCCATCTGCTTAATCAAGTCTTCCAAAGAAGGTTGCGGTTGGGCTAGTGTTGGTGGTGGTGCAACATGCTGAAACAATGGTGGTATATAATGGTTGGATCAATTGCTTTGCCAATCTTGTGTCGGATGGAAATAGTCATGTGAATTCTGATAGCTCTGATCTTCCCATCCAGGATTATAGGAACTAAAATATGGATCGTATTGTTGTTGAGGCATCCCCCAAGGATCATTGAAACATTCCTCTTCCTGCCAATACTCCCAAATATTCCTATTATCCATGTTAGCCTAACCAAAATGTACCTGCCACAAATGAAAATACACCAAAGATACACCAGAATAATAGAACAGAGGAACACCACAAGCAAGTTTTTTTTTATTTTTTTTTATTTATTTTTTTTCCTAAATTTTCCTAAAACCAGTTAAAAAGTGTCCTTCTACTCACAATTTGGGCCAGTAGTAGCTGGCAAGTGCAAGACCATATGATAAATTTGATGAATTTTTAACAATTACATATGATATATATATATATATATATATATATATATGCATTTAATGTAAATGTTATAAATATTATAATAAATTTACAGTAAAAACTGCTAGATTTACAATACTAATTAAACTCTTTATAATAATACTTTAAAAGTCTTATTACTATCATAATTTTTATTTAATTAATACTTTAAAAAAATTCATACTGAAAATGCATAAAAATTAATTAAATTCAAGATATATCTTGGAGAATTTAATTTTTTTCCTCAAAATAAAAACCTTACAATTTATATAATATATATTTAATTAATATATTCAAGAAGAGAAATATTTAATAATTATTAATTACCTTTTCAAAGTTAGTAAACATTTATTTGTGATAATGCACCATCATCAAAAGTTGTGTCGTTTGATCCCAACACCAAACGTTGCCACTGCCACCATTTCATCACCTTTCAAACTCTCTCTCTTTATATATATAGGGCCATACACAACCTGTTTAACATTACATTTCATTTCATCAACCTTCTTTGGTATAGTGTTCATACTGTCAAAAGTATATTTGTCTTCTTTTGGAGGAAAAATGAGGCATCCTGAAGTATGGGGTCATGGTTCCATTGCGATATTTTTGATAATTGTTGCGATGCTTTTGTTTGGTCCATTTTTCATGGGGACTCTTTCACCACCAGGAAATTCGTTTGCTTTTGGTGTATCCGGTGGTTCTTATCGCGATATTGATCTTTCTTATTACATTCTCCAATCGAGCATCGTCACATTAATATGTGTGATCATGTTATTGTGTTCTGTTTTTGTTGAATAAATATGCTTAATATTATTTAGGTCTTCATTTTTTTTTATTATGATTAAAAAGGTTAGTGTATATTATGTTCCATGGCTTTCAGTACAGTATAAATAAATACCTTCTTCATTTTTTTTTCTATCAATTTTTTTTCTAGTGTGCTTCACTTATTAATTTATTTTGGTAATCGTTTCTTCTGAAATTTAGTGAATGTATAGTTTGATATTTTCCTCCATGGAAAACAACACTATTGTTCTCGTTTGGTTTCAAATTCGGAGTGGTTTCGTTTGTTACCGTTACGTTTCGTTAAATGGTTGCAAATCATAGTGCCTCGTCACTAATATTTCTGAGGAATCAATCCCTAGAAAGATTAATTTCCATTTCCCTCCGTTTTGAATTCGATTCATTTTGCCCCATCTTTGATTAATATATGAAATGGTGTGACATAAAGGTATGAAAATGTTCCGTGAAGATAAATAAGAGGTTTGGAAATTTAGAAATTATGACATTTTTATCTTGATCTTGCAACTCTTTCTCTTTACATGCACCCTCCATGGAATTTTTCCTTTGTAAATCGTGCATTCCTCCAACCGCTTACCACCCCAAATTGATATCACCCAAAATCTTACCATTGGCATTCATGACATCAGATAACTGGTCCATATGAGTGTGAAGAGTCTCAATACTTGGCCTTATTTATCTGCTGAAGTTGCATGTTGTTGTTGGCCATCTCGCTTAATCAAGTCTTCCAAAGAAGGTTGCGGTTGGGTTAGTGGTGGTGGTGGTGCAACATCTTTGAAACGATGGTGGTATATAATGGTTGGATTTGTTGCCCAATCTTGTGTCGGATGGAAATAGTCATGTGAATACTGATAGCTCTGATCTTCCCATCCAGGATTATAGGAACTAAAATAAGGATCGTATTGTTGTTGATGCATGCCCCAAGGATCATTGAAACATTCCTCTTACTGCCAATACTCCCAAATATTCCTATTATCCATGTTAGCCTAACCAAAATGTACCTGCCACAAATGAAAATACACCAAAGATACACGAATAATAGAAACAGGAACATCACAAGCAAGTTCTTTTTTTTTTTTTTTTTTTTTTACTAAATTTTCCTAAAACCAGTTAAAAAGTGCCCTTCTACTCACAATTTCAGGTCACCAGGCGTAGCTGAAGTGCAAGACCATATGATAAATTTGATGAATTTTTAACAATTACATATGATATATATATATATATATATATATATATGCATTTAATGTAAATGTTATAAATATTATAATAAATTTACAGTAAAAACTGCTAGATTTACAATACTAATTAAACTCTTTATAATAATACTTTAAAAGTCTTATTACAAACATAATTTTTATTTAATTAATACTGTAAAATTCATACTGAAAATGCATAAAAATTAATTAAATTCAGTATATACTAGAGAATTTAATTGTTTTCCTCAAAAAATAAAAACCTTACAACTTATATAATATATATTTAATTAATATATTCAAGAAGAGAAATATTTAATAATTATTAATTACCTTTTCAAAGTTAGTAAGCATTTATTTGTGATAATGCACCATCATCAAAAGTTGTGTCGTTTGATCCCAACACCAAACGTTGCCACTGCCACCATTTCATCACCTTTCAAACTCTCTCTCTTTATATATATAGGGCCATACACAACCTGTTTAACATTACATTTCATTTCATCAACCTTCTTTGGTATAGTGTTCATACTGTCAAAAGTATATTTGTCTTCTTTTGGAGGAAAAATGAGGCAACCTGAAGTATGGGATCATGGTTCCATTGCGATATTTTTGATAATTGTTACGATGCTTTTGTTTGGTCCATTTTTCATGGGGACTCTTTCACCACCAGGAATTGGTTTGCTTTTGGTGTATCCAGTGGTTCTTATCTCCATATTGATCTTTCTTATTACATTCTCCAACTGAGCATCGTCACATTAATATGTGTGATCATGTTATTGTGTTCTGTTTTTGTTGAATAAATATGCTTAATATTATTTAGGTCTTCATTTTTTTTTATTATGATTAAAAGGGTTAGTGTATATCATGTTCCATGTCTTTCAGTACAATATAAATAAATACCTTTTTTTTTCTATCAATTTATTTTCTAGTGTGCTTCACTTATTAATTTATTTTAGTAATTGCTTATTCTGAAATTCAGTGAATGTGTAGTTTGATATTTTCCTCCATGGAAAACAACACTATTGTTCTCGTTTGGTTTCAAATTCGGAGTGGTGTCAGTTTGTTACCGTTACGTTTCGTTAAATGGTTGCAAATCATAGTTCCTCATCGCTAATTTTTGTGAGGAATCAATCCCTAGAAAGATTAATTTCCATTTCCCTCCATTTAGAATTCGATTCATTTTGCCCCATCTTTGATTAATATATGAAATGGTGTGACATAAAGGTATGAAAATGTTCCGTGAAGATAAATAAGAGGTTTGGAAATTGAGAAATTATGACATTTTTATCTTGATCTTGCGACTCTTTCTCTTTACATGCACCCTCTATGGAATTTTTCCTTTGTAACTGTAAAGATTCCACCAACTGCTTACCAGATCCCAAATTGATATCACCCAAAATCTTACCATTGTCATTCATGACATTAGATAACTGGTCCATATGAGTTTGAAGAGCCTCAAAACTGGCCTTATTTATCTGCTGAAATTGCATGTTGTTGATGGCCATCTGCTTAATCAAGTCTTCCAAAGAAGGTTGCGGTTGGGCTAGTGTTGGTGGTGGTGCAACATGCTGAAACAATGGTGGTATATAATGGTTGGACTGTTGCTGCCAATCTTGTGTCGGATGGAAATAGTCATGTGAATTCTGATAGCTCTGATCTTCCCATCCAGGATTATAGGAACTAAAATATGGATCGTATTGTTGTTGAGGCATCCCCCAAGGATCATTGAAACATTCCTCTTCCTGCCAATACTCCCAAATATTCCTATTATCCATGTTAGCCTAACCAAAATGTACCTGCCACAAATGAAAATACACCAAAGATACACCGAATAATAGAACGAGGAGAACACCACAAGCAAGTTTTTTTTTTTTTTTTTTTATTTATTTTTTTTTTTTCTAAATTTTCCTAAAACCAGTTAAAAAGTGTCCTTCTACTCACAATTTGGGCCAGCCGGCGTAGGCGGCAAGTGCAAGACCATATGATAAATTTGATGAATTTTTAACAATTACATATGATATATATATATATATATATATATATATATATATGCATTTAATGTAAATGTTATAAATATTATAATAAATTTACAGTAAAAACTGCTAGATTTACAATACTAATTAAACTCTTTATAATAATACTTTAAAAGTCTTATTACTATCATAATTTTTATTTAATTAATACTGTAAAATTCATACTGAAAATGCATAAAAATTAATTAAATTCAGTATATACTGGAGAATTTAATTTTTTTCCTCAAAATAAAAACCTTACAATTTATATAATATATATTTAATTAATATATTCAAGAAGAGAAATATTTAATAATTATTAATTACCTTTTCAAAGTTAGTAAACATTTATTTGTGATAATGCACCATCATCAAAAGTTGTGTCGTTTGATCCCAACACCAAACGTTGCCACTGCCACCATTTCATCACCTTTCAAACTCTCTCTCTTTATATATATAGGGCCATACACAACCTGTTTAACATTACATTTCATTTCATCAACCTTCTTTGGTATAGTGTTCATACTGTCAAAAGTATATTTGTCTTCTTTTGGAGGAAAAATGAGGCATCCTGAAGTATGGGGTCATGGTTCCATTGCGATATTTTTGATAATTGTTGCGATGCTTTTGTTTGGTCCATTTTTCATGGGGACTCTTTCACCACCAGGAATTCGTTTGCTTTTGGTGTATCCGGTGGTTCTTATCGCGATATTGATCTTTCTTATTACATTCTCCAACTGAGCATCGTCACATTAATATGTGTGATCATGTTATTGTGTTCTGTTTTTGTTGAATAAATATGCTTAATATTATTTAGGTCTTCATTTTTTTTTATTATGATTAAAAAGGTTAGTGTATATTATGTTCCATGGCTTTCAAAGATAAGACAAGATAAATAAATACCTTCTTCATTTTTTTTTCTATCAATTTTTTTTCTAGTGTGCTTCACTTATTAATTTATTTTGGTAATCGTTTCTTCTGAAATTTAGTGAATGTATAGTTTGATATTTTCCTCCATGGAAAACAACACTATTGTTCTCGTTTGGTTTCAAATTCGGAGTGGTTTCAGTTTGTTACCGTTACGTTTCGTTAAATGGTTGCAAATCATAGTGCCTCGTCGCTAATATTTCTGAGGAATCAATCCCTAGAAAGATTAATTTCCATTTCCCTCCGTTTTGAATTCGATTCATTTTGCCCCATCTTTGATTAATATATGAAATGGTGTGACATAAAGGTATGAAAATGTTCCGTGAAGATAAATAAGAGGTTTGGAAATTTAGAAATTATGACATTTTTATCTTGATCTTGCAACTCTTTCTCTTTACATGCACCCTCCATGGAATTTTTCCTTTGTAACTGTGCAGATTCCTCCAACTGCTTACCAGACCCCAAATTGATATCACCCAAAATCTTACCATTGGCATTCATGACATCAGATAACTGGTCCATATGAGTGTGAAGAGTCTCAATACTGGCCTTATTTATCTGCTGAAGTTGCATGTTGTTGTTGGCCATCTCGCTTTAATCAAGTCTTCCAAAGAAGGTTGCGGTTGGGTTAGTGGTGGTGGTGGTGCAACATGCTTTGAAACGATGGTGGTATATAATGGTTGGATCATTGTTCGCCAATCTTGTGTCGGATGGAAATAGTCATGTGAATACGATAGCTCGATCTTCCCATCCGGATTATAGGAACTAAAATAAGGATCGTATTGTTGTTGATGCATGCCCCAAGGATCATTGAAACATTCCTCTTACTGCCAATACTCCCAAATATTCCTATTATCCATGTTAGCCTAACCAAAATGTACCTGCCACAAATGAAAATACACCAAAGATACACCAGAATAATAGAACAGAGGAACATCACAAGCAAGTTCTTTTTTTTTTTTTTTTTTTTTTTTTTTTACTAAATTTTCCTAAAACCAGTTAAAAAGTGCCCTTCTACTCACAATTTGGGTCACCCTGGCGTAGAAAGTGCAAGACCATATGATAAATTTGATGAATTTTTAACAATTACATATGATATATATATATATATATATATGCATTTAATGTAAATGTTATAAATATTATAATAAATTTACAGTAAAAACTGCTAGATTTACAATACTAATTAAACTCTTTATAATAATACTTTAAAAGTCTTATTACAAACATAATTTTTATTTAATTAATACTGTAAAATTCATACTGAAAATGCATAAAAATTAATTAAATTCAGTATATACTAGAGAATTTAATTGTTTTCCTCAAAAAATAAAAACCTTACAACTTATATAATATATATTTAATTAATATATTCAAGAAGAGAAATATTTAATAATTATTAATTACCTTTTCAAAGTTAGTAAGCATTTATTTGTGATAATGCACCATCATCAAAAGTTGTGTCGTTTGATCCCAACACCAAACGTTGCCACTGCCACCATTTCATCACCTTTCAAACTCTCTCTCTTTATATATATAGGGCCATACACAACCTGTTTAACATTACATTTCATTTCATCAACCTTCTTTGGTATAGTGTTCATACTGTCAAAAGTATATTTGTCTTCTTTCGGAGGAAAAATGAGGCAACCTGAAGTATGGGGTCATGGTTCCATTGCGATATTTTTGATAATTGTTACGATGCTTTTGTTTGGTCCATTTTTCATGGGGACTCTTTCACCACCAGGAATTGGTTTGCTTTTGGTGTATCCTGTGGTTCTTATCTCCATATTGATCTTTCTTATTACATTCTCCAACTGAGCATCGTCACATTAATATGTGTGATCATGTTATTGTGTTCTGTTTTTGTTGAATAAATATGCTTAATATTATTTAGGTCTTCATTTTTTTTTATTATGATTAAAAGGGTTAGTGTATATTATGTTCCATGTCTTTCAGTACAGTATAAATAAATACCTTTTTTTTTTCTATCAATTTATTTTCTAGTGTGCTTCACTTATTAATTTATTTTAGTAATTGCTTATTCTAAATTCAGGTGAATGTGTAGTTTGATATTTTCCTCCATGGAAAACAACACTATTGTTCTCGTTTGGTTTCAAATTCGGAGTGGTGTCAGTTTGTTACCGTTACGTTTCGTTAAATGGTTGCAAATCATAGTTCCTCATCGCTAATTTTTGTGAGGAATCAATCCCTAGAAAGATTAATTTCCATTTCCCTCCATTTAGAATTCGATTCATTTTGCCCCATCTTTGATTAATATATGAAATGGTGTGACATAAAGGTATGAAAATGTTCCGTGAAGATAAATAAGAGGTTTGGAAATTGAGAAATTATGACATTTTTATCTTGATCTTGCGACTCTTTCTCTTTACATGCACCCTCTATGGAATTTTTCCTTTGTAACTGTAAAGATTCCACCAACTGCTTACCAGACCCCAAATTGATATCACCCAAAATCTTACCATTGTCATTCATGACATTAGATAACTGGTCCATATGAGTTTGAAGAGCCTCAAAACTGGCCTTATTTATCTGCTGAAATTGCATGTTGTTGATGGCCATCTGCTTAATCAAGTCTTCCAAAGAAGGTTGCGGTTGGGCTAGTGTTGGTGGTGGTGCAACATGCTGAAACAATGGTGGTATATAATGGTTGGACTGTTGCTGCCAATCTTGTGTCGGATGGAAATAGTCATGTGAATTCTGATAGCTCTGATCTTCCCATCCAGGATTATAGGAACTAAAATATGGATCGTATTGTTGTTGAGGCATCCCCCAAGGATCATTGAAACATTCCTCTTCCTGCCAATACTCCCAAATATTCCTATTATCCATGTTAGCCTAACCAAAATGTACCTGCCACAAATGAAAATACACCAAAGATACACCAGAATAATAGAACAGAGGAACACCACAAGCAAGTTTTTTTTTATTTTTTTTTATTTATTTTTTTTCCTAAATTTTCCTAAAACCAGTTAAAAAGTGTCCTTCTACTCACAATTTGGGCCAGCCGGCGTAGCTGGCCAAGTGCAAGACCATATGATAAATTTGATGAATTTTTAACAATTACATATGATATATATATATATATATATATATATATATGCATTTAATGTAAATGTTATAAATATTATAATAAATTTACAGTAAAAACTGCTAGATTTACAATACTAATTAAACTCTTTATAATAATACTTTAAAAGTCTTATTACTATCATAATTTTTATTTAATTAATACTGTAAAATTCATACTGAAAATGCATAAAAATTAATTAAATTCAGTATATACTGGAGAATTTAATTTTTTTCCTCAAAATAAAAACCTTACAACTTATATAATATATATTTAATTAATATATTCAAGAAGAGAAATATTTAATAATTATTAATTACCTTTTCAAAGTTAGTAAACATTTATTTGTGATAATGCACCATCATCAAAAGTTGTGTCGTTTGATCCCAACACCAAACGTTGCCACTGCCACCATTTCATCACCTTTCAAACTCTCTCTCTTTATATATATAGGGCCATACACAACCTGTTTAACATTACATTTCATTTCATCAACCTTCTTTGTTATAGTGTTCATACTGTCAAAAGTATATTTGTCTTCTTTTGGAGGAAAAATGAGGCATCCTGAAGTATGGGGTCATGGTTCCATTGCGATATTTTTGATAATTGTTGCGATGCTTTTGTTTGGTCCATTTTTCATGGGGACTCTTTCACCACCAGGAATTCGTTTGCTTTTGGTGTATCCGGTGGTTCTTATCGCCATATTGATCTTTCTTATTACATTCTCCAACTGAGCATCGTCACATTAATATGTGTGATCATGTTATTGTGTTCTGTTTTTGTTGAATAAATATGCTTAATATTATTTAGGTCTTCATTTTTTTTTATTATGATTAAAAGGGTTAGTGTATATTATGTTCCATGGCTTTCAGTACAGTATAAATAAATACCTTCTTCATTTTTTTTTCTATCAATTTTTTTTCTAGTGTGCTTCACTTATTAATTTATTTTGGTAATCGTTTCTTCTGAAATTTAGTGAATGTATAGTTTGATATTTTCCTCCATGGAAAACAACACTATTGTTCTCGTTTGGTTTCAAATTCGGAGTGGTTTCAGTTTGTTACCGTTACGTTTCGTTAAATGGTTGCAAATCATAGTGCCTCGTCGCTAATTTTTGTGAGGAATCAATCCCTAGAAAGATTAATTTCCATTTCCCTCCATTTTGAATTCGATTCATTTTGCCCCATCTTTGATTAATATATGAAATGGTGTGACATAAAGGTATGAAAATGTTCCGTGAAGATAAATAAGAGGTTTGGAAATTTAGAAATTATGACATTTTTATCTTGATCTTGCAACTCTTTCTCTTTACATGCACCCTCCATGGAATTTTTCCTTTGTAACTGTGCAGATTCCACCAACTGCTTACCAGACCCCAAATTGATATCACCCAAAATCTTACCATTGGCATTCATGACATCAGATAACTGGTCCATATGAGTGTGAAGAGTCTCAATACTGGCCTTATTTATCTGCTGAAATTGCATGTTGTTGTTGGCCATCTGCTTAATCAAGTCTTCCAAAGAAGGTTGCGGTTGGGTTAGTGGTGGTGGTGGTGCAACATGCTGAAACGATGGTGGTATATAATGGTTGGACTGTTGCTGCCAATCTTGTGTCGGATGGAAATAGTCATGTGAATACTGATAGCTCTGATCTTCCCATCCAGGATTATAGGAACTAAAATAAGGATCGTATTGTTGTTGATGCATGCCCCAAGGATCATTGAAACATTCCTCTTCTTTAATACTCCCAAATATTCCTATTATCCATGTTAGCCTAACCAAAATGTACCTGCCACAAATGAAAATACACCAAAGATACACCAGAATAATAGAACAGAGGAACATCACAAGCAAGTTCTTTTTTTTTTATTTTTTTTTTACTAAATTTTCCTAAAACCAGTTAAAAAGTGCCCTTCTACTCACAATTTGGGTCAGCCGGCGTAGCTGAAGTGCAAGACCATATGATAAATTTGATGAATTTTTAACAATTACATATGATATATATATATATATATGTATATATATATGCATTTAATGTAAATGTTATAAATATTATAATAAATTTACAGTAAAAACTGCTAGATTTACAATACTAATTAAACTCTTTATAATAATACTTTAAAAGTCTTATTACAAACATAATTTTTATTTAATTAATACTGTAAAATTCATACTGAAAATGCATAAAAATTAATTAAATTCAGTATATACTGGAGAATTTAATTTTTTTCCTCAAAAAATAAAAACCTTACAACTTATATAATATATATTTAATTAATATATTCAAGAAGAGAAATATTTAATAATTATTAATTACCTTTTCAAAGTTAGTAAACATTTATTTGTTATAATGCACCATCATCAAAAGTTGTGTCGTTTGATCCTAACATCAAACGTTGCCACTGCCACCATTTCATCACCTTTCAAACTCTCTCTCTTTATATATATAGGGCCATACACAACCTGTTTAACATTACATTTTAGTTCATCAACCTTCTTTGGTATAGTGTTCATACTGTCAAAAGTATATTTGTCTTCTTTCGGAGGAAAAATGAGGCAACCTGAAGTATGGGGTCATGGTTCCGTTGCGATATTTTTGATAATTGTTGCGATGCTTTTGTTTGGTCCATTTTTCATGGGGACACTTTCACCACCAGGAATTCGTTTGCTTTTGGTGTATCCAGTGGTTCTTATCGCCATATTGATCTTTCTTATTACATTCTCCAACTGAGCATCGTCACATTAATATGTGCCATCATGTTATTGTGATCTGTTTTTGTTGAATAAATATGCTTAATATTGTTTAGGCCTTCATTTTTTTTATTATGATTAAAAGGGTTAGTGTATATTATGTTCCATGGCTTTCAGCACAGTATAAATAAATACCTTCTTTTTTTTTTTTCTATCAATTTATTTTCTAGTGTGCTTCACTTATTAAGTTATTTTAGTAATCCCTTATTCTGAAATTTAGTGAATGTGTAGTTTGATATTTTCCTCCATGGAAAACAACACTATTGTTCTCGTTTAGTTTCAAATTCGGAGTGGTTTCAGTTTGTTACCGTTACGTTTCGTTAAATGGTTGCAAATCATAGTGCCTCGTCACTAATTTTTGTGAGAAATCAATCCCTAGAAAGATTAATTTCCATTTCCCTCTGTTTAGAATTCGATTCATTTTGCCCCATCTTTGATTAATATATGAAATGGTGTGACATAAAGGTATGAAAATGTTCCGTGAAGATAAATAAGAGGTTTGGAAATTGAGAAATTATGACATTTTTATCTTGATCTTGCAACTCTTTCTATTTACATGCACCCTCCATGGAACCAGACCCCAAATTGATATCACCTAAAATCTTACCATTGACATTCATGACATCAGATAACTGGTCCATATGAGTTTGAAGAGCCTCAATACTGGCCTTATTTATTTGCTGAAATTGCATGTTGTTGATGGCCATCTGCTTAATCAAGTCTTCCAAAGAAGGTTGCAGTTAGGCTAGTGGTGGTGGTGGTGCACCGTGCTGAAACGATGGTGGTATATAATGGTTGGACTGTTGCTGCCAATCTTGTGTCGGATGGAAATAGTCATGTGAATACTGATAGCTCTGATCTTCCCATTCAGGATTATAGGAACTAAAATAAGGATCGTATTGTTGTTGAGGCATGCCCCAAGGATCATTGAAACATTCCTCTTGCTGCCAATACTCCCAAATATTCCTATTATCCATGTTAGCCTAACCAAAATGTACCTGCCACAAATGAAAATACACCAAATATACACCAGAATAATAGACCAGAGGAACACTACAAGCAAGTTTTTATTTATTTTTTTATTTATTTTTCTTTACTAAATTTTCCTAAAACAGTTAAAAAGTGCCCTTCTACTCATAATTTGGGTCAGCCGGCGTAGCTGGCCAAGTGCAAGACCACATGATAAATTTGACGAATTTTTAACAATTACATATGATATATATATATATATATATATATATATATATATATGCATTTAATGTAAATGTTATAAATATTATAATAAATTTACAGGAAAAAAACTCTTTATAATAATACTTTAAAAGTCTTATTATTAACATAATTTTTATTTAATTAATACTGTAAAATTCATACTGAAAATGCATAAAAATTAATTAAATTCAGTATGTACTAGAGAATTTAATTTTTTCCTCAAAAAATAAAAACCTTACAACTTATATAATATATATTTAATTAATATATTCAAGAAGAAAAATATTTAATAATTATTAATTACCTTTTCAAAGTTAGTAAACATTTATTTGTGATAATGCACCATCATCAAAAGTTGTGTCGTTTGATCCCAACACCAAACGTTGCCACTGCCACCATTTCATCACCTTTCAAACTCTCTCTCTTTATATATATAGGGCCATACACAACCTGTTTAACATTACATTTCATTTCATCAACCTTCTTTGGTATAGTGTTCATACTGTCAAAAGTATATTTGTCTTCTTTTGGAGGAAAAATGAGGCAACCTGAAGTATGGGGTCATGGTTCCATTGCGATATTTTTGATAATTGTTGCGATGCTTTTGTTTGGTCCATTTTTCATGGGGACTCTTTCACCACCAGGAATTCGTTTGCTTTTGGTGTATCCAGTGGTTCTTATCGCCATATTGATCTTTCTTATTACATTCTCCAACTGAGCATCGTCACATTAATATGTGTGATCATGTTATTGTGTTCTGTTTTTGTTGAATAAATATGCTTAATATTATTTAGGCCTTCATTTTTTTTTATTATGATTAAAAGGGTTAGTGTATATTATGTTCCATGGCTTTCAATACAGTATAAATAAATACCTTTTTTTTTCTATCAATTTATTTTCTAGTGTGCTTCACTTATTAATTTATTTTGGTAATCGCTTATTCTGAAATTTAGTGAATGTATAGTTTGATATTTTCCTCCATGGAAAATAACACTATTGTTCTCATTTAGTTACAAATTCGGAGTGGTTTCAGTTTGTTACCGTTACGTTTCGTTAAATGGTTTCAAATCATACTGCCTCTTCGCTAATTTTTGTGAGGAATCAATCCCTAGAAAGATTAATTTCCATTTCCCTCCGTTTTGAATTCGATTCATTTTGCCCCATCTTTGATTAATATATGAAATGGTGTGACATAAAGGTATGAAAATGTTCCGTGAAGATAAATAAGAGGTTTGGAAATTGAGAAATTATGACATTTTTATCTTGATCTTGCAACTCTTTCTCTTTACATGCACCCTCCATGGAATTTTTCCTTTGTAACTGTGCAGATTCCACCACCTGCTTACCAGACCCCAAATTGATATCACCCAAAATCTTACCATTGGCATTCATGATATCAGATAACTGGTCCATATGAGTTTGAAGAGCCTCAATACTGGCCTAGAATTCATAAGGCCGAGCTCAGCTCGGACCATCTCAAGTTCAGCAAGAACATTTGGCACCCACCGTGGGGTAAGATAATTCTTAATCCCACAACCAATTTGTCAGTTTTCAACCTCGAAACACGCCCAAATGGTTCGCACTCGCAGCAACTCAAACGCTGTGTTGGATCCTGCCATAGCGGAACTCATAAAATCACGAGTGGACGCGGCGTTGGTGGAGGCACAAGAACGAATGGATGCTCGTGTGGAATCTTTGCGAGCCCATAATCGAGAAACTAAAAGGGCCTTGCAGACTCTCCAGCGACAACGTGAAGTCGATACTCTGGAATTGCAAGCCCTACGACAAAGAAATCAAGAAACACAAGGTAGGATCCCCCCCCGTTCTCAACCGGGATGATGAACCAAGAGCTAAGGAAGAAGCCAGGTCCAATTCGCGTGTTGGTCCCAACAACCAGCGCACTACGGGGGAGGATATGCATGTCGCGACCTCTACACCCCGGCACGATATTTCTCAAGCACGGCCGGTAAATTCTTCAGCTCGGCCAGGTCCCTCTCAGGCGTAGCCATTCGCCGACCTCGGACCTCTTGATGCAATCCTCAAGGAGAATAGCATAGAAGTCACGGATCTTCATGCTTCAATGGAGACTTAGGTGTTTAGGAAGAAGAAGCTTGCGCCTCAAAGAGAAAAGAAATGGAGAAAACGGATTAGAAGAGAAATGGAAGCGCCATGGCAAGTGCCAGTAAGCTTGAGGTGGAACCGCCACAATGGAGCAAGGAAGCCATTGATGAGATTCAAGGTTCTTCACAAGAACACAAGAGAGAAAACACTCTCAATTTTCTGAATTCAATTCTCAATTAATCAAAAAGTGTATGAATTACAAAGGAAATCCTATTTATACTACTAAGGTGTGGTGCTTAGCTTGCTATGGAAGGAACTAATGTCCACCCTTGGATTAGATTTTAATCTAATGGCTATGAAGGGAAGCTTGTGGTGGAAGCTTGATTAGCTTGGAGGACAAGGATCAATCCTCAACCCATGGATGTAGAACCTCATCCAACGGTTATGACATCAAGCTTGCACTCCAAGCTTCTAAGCTTAGCCCTTGGATTAGTATCCTCATCTAATGGTCATGGTGCCAAGCTTGCACTCCAAGCTTCTAAACTTAACCCTTGGATTAGAATCCTATCTAAGGGTCACTAATTATTTGTTTATTACAAGTTTATGCTCAAATTAAATCCTTAAAACAATTACATAATTGAAAGAAAACTACTAATAAGCCTAAACATTAAAACATTTCGCTAAAAATTCCTGGAAGCATTCCAACGCTAACTTCAAGCTAATTTTCCAACTAGTTTCAGTTCGAACTGGGTTTTGGTGTCTCATAGCTTTTGTAACCCTTGAAGTCTTCTTTAATTCGGCACCAAGAACGCCTCAATTGGACTTGTGTATCTCGAGTTATGATCGAAATACTGAAACAGGTCAGATGCAAAAATTAGCAGCGAATTTTATTAGAAGCCCAAAATTGAAAAGTAAGGTTGGAGAGTTTGGTTGGGCTTTTGGAGATGGTCCCCCATCAAACCCTCCTTCTTATGGTCAACTTGTCCCCAAGTTGACTTGAGCTCCACCTATAATAAAATTCCACCCGGATCAAAGATTAAACACACCCTTTCAAGTTTTATATTTAATAACAAAGTGTATTGTCTACTCATATCATTAATACAATCAAGAGAATTTAGGGAAGAATATAATTTTTGCTTCAAGACATGAGCAAAATCCCAAGTGATCTTTAATTTCTTCTTAAGGTGTGTTGACATTTGTTTACCATGAAGTGTGGAAATTTTTGATGTGCCCTCCTTCTTAGATTCTTCCAACACCCTAAAATATTCATCCTTATGAAAATATTGGTTAATAGGCACAATCATAAAATCTAAATTTTCATACTCAAGAATTGTTTGAGGCTTAAAGCCACAAGACTCTAGTGTATAATATGAAATCTCATCTTTATTAAAAATGAATGGATTAGCAAGTGATAAGGAAATTTTCTCAAAAGGTAATGCAAATTCTAAAGGTATTTCCTTTTCATGATCATAATTGTTCCAAGGCTCATTTGTACACAACTCTTTATTAGAAATCAAATCTAAAGGAAGTTTATAAAGATGATCACAAACATCTTTAATTGAAGTATTAAGTTCATTCCTTTCAACTACTTCAAACAAGAGATGATCAATTTGCTATTTGGAATCCTCTTTTGGCACAACACCTACAACATCCTCAAAGAAAGAATCAAATGAATCAAATGAAGGGTTAATATAAGCAAGTAATAAATCATCTTTATCCCTCATTTGTTTTTCCAACAATTCTAACTCTCTAACTCTTCTCAAACAAACTTGAATTTCTTTTTCCCTCAATTCTTTCTCTTTTATCTTCCTTTCCTTCAACTCATTTTCCTTTATCTCTTTTTCTCTTCTTTCATACTTAGTTTCTTTTCTATCATACTCTTTCTTTTTAGTCTCATATTCAAATCTATGGCTCACTCTTTCACTTCCACTTCTTCTATGAACTTCTCTTCTCCTTTCATGCTCTTCTCTTTCCTTTCTCTCATGGTTTTCTCTCAAGGTTTTCTCCTTCCTCCCATGATGTTCACGGTTTCTACTAGACTTCTCAAGGATCCTCTTATCATGCTCCTTTCTCAACCTCCTTTCCTCCTTTTCTCTCATTCTTTGGTCGAATCTCTCTTCCAAAGTTGTGTGAATCATGGTACTCATCAATCCTACCATCTTTTCTTTAGGTGAGAGATCATTCCATACACTAGGAGAACTTTCCATGGCTGCACAAAGACAGGTTAGATAACAAGTACAAGCATATAAAAGATCCTTGCCACTCTCTAAGTGTTTCACTCTAGTAGCACTCGTGTATCACACTTTCAAGACTCTTTTTCAAATGTTCACTCTTGTCTTTTTCCACTCAACCTCTCTTTATACTCTTGTTCAAACCTCTAATCAATCATTCAAGGTTCAAGTATCCAAAGTGAAAGAGGTACGATTCTAGAGTCAAGATTAGGAATTCCAAGAAATACAAACTCAAGACAAAACTTAGGAGTCCGAAAATGACAAGCAATAAAAATTACTCAATGAACAAAATTTTGGCTACTCAAATATAAGAAGTTTATATGTGACAAAGGCACTAAACTACTGCAGTTTGGACAGCCACAAATAATGCTCAAAAACTGGAAAATTATGGCAACACCGAAGACAAAATTTCAAGCCAATTTAATAGCAATTTGAAACCGGATTTTTAGGCAAGTTTCAAGTGAATTTTTGTGAAGTGATTTTAAATGATTAGGTGCAGTTTTTCCACCACTGTACAGCCAAGTAATATGCTCAAAATACAGGGAAAAAAATAGAGTTTCAAGTTACCAAGCACATCACACACCACAAGTTCAAGAATCTAGGCTACTAGCAATCTAAACTCAAGTTTTGGTGATAATGCTTAGTCCTAAGTGTCTCTAGTGTTCTAAGTCCTTTGAACCACTAATTTTGGGAGTGTTTAGAGGTTCAATTTGTCAAGTTACTCCACTGCACAATTAGGCTTTAATTTCACTAAAATCACTTTTCATTTGTTCTTTTTCTAGTCACTTGAATTTTCACTAGAATTTCACTTTTCTTGTTTTCTCTTCTCTTTGATTTTTCTTGTGATTCTTTTTCTTGTAATCTTTCTTTTGATTTTATTTTTCCTTGACTTTTTATACTTCTTTTCTTGACTTTCTTTTGCTGGACCGAATTGAGAAAAGCCTAAGACTAAAGCAAAATTAAGTCTAAAATTACTAGTAAGCTAGATTAAGCATGGTGAAAGCTACTTGAACTTGTAATGCACAATTCTTAGCACTAAAAACGTATGAACAACACCTCAATCACAACAAGGCATGGTATTCACGAATTACAGAAGAATTTGGCACGGTTCATGTGATACAAAACAAGAACACATATGAAAAATTACAAGAACAAGCTAAAGAAAAAATTTAAACGGTGAAATTGACATGAATTTGCTAGGAATTTTAGATCTAGAATTTTTTCAACATGAAAACTCAAAATCAAGATGAAGACAACTCAAGGAACATGTGAAGAACTCAAACAAGTTCAAACAACATGGATCTACAAGAAAAATTGAAGAGAAAACGAAAATTCAAAGCAAGAACTCAAACCGGATAAAAGAATGCTCCAATTGAAGTAGAATAAGCTCTGATACCAAATTTGATGCAATCCTCAAGGAGAATAGCATAGAAGTCACGGATCTTCATGCTTCAATGGAGACTTAGGTGTTTAGGAAGAAGAAGCTTGCGCCTCAAGGAGAAAAGAAATGGAGAAAACAGATTAGAAGAGAAATGGAAGCGTCATGACAAGTGCCAATAAGCTTGAGGTGGAACCGCCACAATGGAGCAAGGAAGTCATTGATGAGATTCAAGGTTCTTCACAAGAACACAAGAGAGAAAACACTCTCAATTTTCTGAATTCAATTCTCAATTAATCAAAAAGTGTATGAATTACAAAGGAAATCCTATTTATACTACTAAGGTGTGGTGCTTAGCTTGCTATGGAAGGAATTAATGTCCACCCTTAGATTAGATTTTAATCTAATGGCTATTAAGGGAAGCTTGTGGTGGAAGCTTGATTAGCTTGGAGGACAAGGATCAATCCTCCACCCTTGGATGTAGATCCTCATCCAACGGTTATGGCATCAAGCTTGCACTCCAAGCTTCTAAGCTTAGCCCTTGGATTAGTATCCTCATCTAATGGTCATGGTGCCAAGCTTGCACTCCAAGCTTCTGAGCTTAACCCTTGGATTAGAATCCTATCTAAGGGTCACTAATTATTTGTTTATTACAAGTTTAGGCTCAAATTAAATCTTTAAAACAATTACATAATTGAAAGAAAACTACTAATAAGCCTAAACATTAAAACATTTCGCTGAAAATTCCTGGAAGCATTCCAACGCTAACTTCAAGCTCATTTTCCAACTAGTTGCAGTTCGAACTGGGTTTTGGTGTCTCATAGATTTTGTATCCCTTGAAGTCTTCTTTAATTCGGAACCAAGAACGCCTCAATTGGACTTGTGTAGCTCGAGTTATGATCGAAATACTGAAATAGGTCAGATGCAAAAATTAGCAGCGAATTTTATTAGAAGCCCAAAATTGAAAAGTAAGGTTGGAGAGTTTGGTTGGGCTTTTGGAGATGGTCCCCCATCACCTCTTCCTCGGACACCTGGTCTCGGTCAAGTCTGGAACCTCAATCCATTCGTGCCGGCCATCCTCTCCATCTGGGTTCCAGAATCTTGGAGATGGTCGTCCCAAGACAAGTACGATGGGACTACGGACCCAGTTACTCACGTGAGGGCCTTCCTCACTCAAGCTGCTATGACTGTGGAAGATGACTATGTACTTTGCAGAATGTTCCCATCAACATTGAAGGGAATAGCCTTAGATTGATACTACTCACTTCCCCCGTTGTCAATAGACTCCTTCAATTCTTTATACAAACACTTCTAAGCTCGGTTTGCGGACGCCAGACCGACTCTGATCACCTCAGTATCGCTTCATCACTTGGTGCAAGGAGAAAAGGAGTCACTTAGAGACTACATGGCCCGCTTCGCGTTAGCCTGCCGCAATATACCCAACCTCCACCCTGCCGTTGTGTTACATTCCATTCAGGCCAGCCTCAATCCCGGCCCCTTTTCTGATTCCCTTTTCAC
The DNA here is from genome assembly GCA_026586105.1 of Hylodesmum podocarpum. Taxonomy (NCBI): domain Eukaryota; kingdom Viridiplantae; phylum Streptophyta; class Magnoliopsida; order Fabales; family Fabaceae; genus Hylodesmum; species Hylodesmum podocarpum. Next base: position 1,815,097 of record JALJEV010000367.1, on the reverse strand, counting down.
TGACCCTTCTGTCAATATGAACGACCTCCACTCCCGAGCCGCCCGTTTCATGAGCATAGAAGATAATGCAGCCGCAAAGCGCCGAGCTCGGGAGCACATCCCTCCACCCAAGCAGAAAGAGTCCTCCTCCTCTCGTAAGATAGAGACGAGAAGAGAGCGCCGCGCCAACTTATATACCTCATACACCCCCGTGAACGCATCCAGGGACAGGATCTTTAGGGAAGCATGCGCGCTGGACCTAGTGCGCCGTCCTAAGGCTTCCCAATCTCCCGTGGACGCTGACCCGACCAAGCAATGCACCTATCATCAGAACACGGGACACACCACAGAAGAGTGTCGCCAAGTAAGAGAGCTCATAGAACGACTCATTAGATCGGGCGAGTTAAGAAGATTTGTGCTGGAGGAGCAGAAACACCTGGAAAAATATGTCGGGTCGAATTTTAGGACCCGACCCCGAGAGCAAGATCGGGAGGCCCGAGATGGACCAAATAAATGCACTGACAGAAGCTGGGGTAAAAGGATTGACCAAAATCCTGACAAGGTAAAAGGGACGATTAACACTATTGCTGGAGGCTTCGCTGGAGGAGGAGCCACCTCCTTAGCCCGAAAACGATACGCAAGATGCGTCAACCACATAGGATTCTCCAAGAAAAGGACTTTACCTACCATTACATTCTCTGATGCCGACTTCAGCATACAGGATCCAGACCAGACCGACCCTATGGTCATATCATGTACCATAGCCAACTGGCGAGTTCGCAAAGTGTTGATTGACCAGGGAAGCTCGGCTGACGTATTATATTGGTCTGTTTTCAAGCAACTGGAGCTCCCTGAGTCCATCATCAAACCATACCCCGAGCCATTGCTTGGTTTTGCTGGCGAAAGAGTCCATTCTCGAGGATACATTGACCTCTTCACTACTTTTGGCGGAAGCGAAGCTTATAAAACAGTGGAGGTAAGATATATATTAATTGATGCTGATACATCCTACAACGTCATCATCGGCAGGAGAACGCTAAACCAGCTAGGAGCCATTCTGTCCACCCCTCACATGACAATGAAGTTTCCCAAAAAAGGAGGAAAGATAGTTACAGTCAAGGCCGACCCAAAGACGGCCCGGGTATGCTATGCACGAAGTCTGAAGGTTGCACCATACTCGATCAAGAGGGAGGAATGGAACTCGGCCTCGAACATCTACTCTGTCTATAGTGACACTGACAATTCAATAGATATGGATCCCCGAGCAGAATTTGAAGAAGAACGCCCCTCTTTTGCTGAACCCCTTGAACCGCTACAACTCGACTCAGAGGAAGGTCAAGTCACCAAGGTAGGTACTTCCATGCCAGTCTCCTCTCGTCAGGAAGTGATAGCAACGTTGTACAAAAACACAGAAATTTTTGCCTGGAGGCCGTCAGATATGCCTGGCATCGATCCGAATCTAATGTGCCATAAGCTGTGCCTGCTCCCTCATGCCCGGCCGGTGGCACAACGAAAAAGAAAATTAGGTGAGGAATGTCGTTTAGCAGTTCAAAAGGAGGTCGGAAAGCTCCTGGAGGCTCATTTCATCCGAGAAATCATATACACCACCTGGTTGGCCAATGTTGTAATGGTCAAAAAGTCAACTGGGAAGTGGAGGATGTGCATTGACTACACCGACTTGAACAAAGCCTATCCCAAAGACACTTACCCCTTACCTAGCATAGACTGGTTAGTGGACAGCACTGCAGGATATGAGGTATTTAGTTTCTTGGACGCCTACTCCGGGTACAACCAGATACCGATGTATCCCCCTGACGAGCCAAAAACTGCATTTATGTCTGCCACAACCAACTATTGTTATCAGGTCATGCCTTGCGGTCTCAAGAATGCCGGTGCCACCTATCAACGACTAATGGATAAGGTCTTTAGTACCCAAATCGGACGCAAAATGGAAGTATACGTTGATGACATGATGGTAAAGTCAAAAGCTCATGCTCAACATGCCGTCGATCTAAAGGAAATATTTGCGGAAATACGCCGACATCAAATCCGGCTGAATCCGGAAAAATGTGCTTTCGGCGTAGGAGGAGGTAAGTTCCTAGGCTTGATGATCTCTCAAAGAGGAATAAAGGCCAACCCGGACAAGTGTACAACCATCACTAATATGCCAAGCCCGACCTGCTTGAAAGACTTATAGAAACTTAATGGGCGTTTGGCCGCTCTATCTCGGTTTTTGCCCAAATTGGCTGAACAAAGTAAACCCTTGTTCACATTACTGAAGCGGTCAGCTCATTTCGAATGGAATGCGGAATGCGCTTCCGCATTCAACAAGCTAAAGACACAGATAGCCTCTTTACCAACCCTGGCTAGCCCTTCTCCAGAGATGCCTCTGTACGTTTACATGGTTGTTTCCGAGATTGCCATTAGTTCGGTTTTGGTTAAAGAAATTGACAGAGCTCAGACTCCGGTGTATTTTGTGAGCCGTACATTACAACCTGCGGAGGCTAGGTATCAGACCATAGAAAGGCTAGTACTCGCCCTCGTCTTCACTGCTTGCCGATTAAGGAACTATTTCCGTAGCCACGACATAATTGTAAGGTCTGATTATCCCATCAGACAGATATTGCAGCGACCCGACCTTGCAGGTCGCATGACAGCATGGGCAGTAGAATTGTAGGAATTCAGTCTTCGGTTTGAGCCCCAAGGTCCCATGAAAGCGCAGTTCCTGGCCGACTTCCTCACCGAATTACCCGAGCTTGGCGACCGAGAGTCAGGCTGGACACTGAGAGTTGATGGCTCTTCTAACAGGAAAGGAAGTGGAGCAGGAGTTATACTGGAGGGACCTGACGGCCTTGTACTGGAACAAGCTATACACTTCTCTTTTACAACCTCCAACAACCAAGCCGAGTACGAGGCCCTTCTGGCCGGCCTAAGATTAGCCCGGGACATGGGTAACCGAAACTTGAAATGACTAAGTGACTCCCAAATAGTTACCTCTCAGGTTAAGGATGAATTCCAGGCCAAAGAACCCCTCTTGCAGCAATATTATCATAGGGTGAAAAACATGCCTTCACATTTCGCCAAGTTTGAGATTATGCATGTTCCCCACGAGCAGAACGATAGAGCTGACATCTTGTCTAAATTGGCAAGCTCTCGTAAAAGGGGACAACATCATTCAATCATCCAAGAGGTCCTCGTTTCACCGAGCTGGGACACGGATGAAATTCACTTGATCAATAAAGAACCGAGCTCGTGGATGGACCCTATCATATTGTTTTTGCGAGACAACGTTTTACCAGAAAATAAGAACGATGCCCAAAGGGTGTGTTGTCAAGCCCCATATTATGTGCTGAGGGATCAAGAAAATTTCCGAAGAGGTTTTTCGACCCCGTTATTAAAATGTTTAACTAAGGAGTAAGCTCAGTATGTCATGGACGAACTCCACACAGGCATCTGCAGCATGCACTCTGGGGCCAAGAACATGGCGGCTAGGCTAATTCAAGCAGGATACTTTTGGCCCACAATGAAGAAGGATGCCAAGGATTATGTTAAGAGCTACAAAAAGTGCCAAGAGCACGGCTCGTTGTTGGAAACTCCCTCGACTGAACTCCGACTCATTTCATCACCTTGGCCCTTCGCCTTATGGGGAATGGACATCCTCGGCCCATTCCCACCTGCACCGAGGCAAGTAAAATTCTTGTTGGTAGCCATCGTCTATTTCACCAAGTGGATTGAGGCCGAACCAGTAGCAACGATTTCGGCCAAGCAGGTCCAAAAGTTTGTATGGAGACATATCATTTGCCGACATGGCATACCTCACGGCTTGATCACCGATAATGGGAGGCGATTCACAGATGCCACTTTTTGTACATTCTTATCCCAGCTAGGAATCCAGCACAGGACATCTTCGGTGGAGCATCCTCAAACAAATGGACAAGCCGAAGCAGCAAATAAAATTATCCTCAATGAGTTAAAGAAGAAGTTAGGCCGAGTAAAGGGAGATTGGGCGGAAGAAATACCAAGCGTATTATGGGGTTACCACTGCACACCCCAATCCTCCACTAACGAAACACCATTCTGCCTCACTTATGGGTTCGATGCTATGATACCAGTTGAGGTCGGAGAGCCCTCCTGGAGGAGATTAACATACACACCCTCAGATAATGAAACTGCCCTTAGGGAAGAACTCGACCTTATTGAAGAAGTCCGAGAAGAAGCTAGAGTAAGAGAGTTGGCCACAAAATTGCGAGCAGCTCATCGTTATAACTCTCGAGTTAAGGAGCGGACCTTCCTCCCGGGTGACCTCGTTTGGAGAAAGACCGGAGAGGCGAGGCGAGACCGAGCTCATGGCAAGCTTGCCGCCAAATGGGATGGCCCCTTTCGTATCTACGAGACCCATCAAAACGGAGCATACAAGCTCCAGGAAATGGAGGGACGCCTAATTCCCAGGACTTGGAATGCTAGTCACTTGAAACCCTACTTTAGCTAGCATAACCATCTGTAATTTAATATGTTGAGCTCGATAAACTTACACAATTTATTTTTTAGTGTACTCCCTTTACAAGTCCTTGACCGTACTCGGCGGCTACCGAGCTAAAGGAGACATCGCGTCCCTTTACAAGTCCTTGACCGTGCTCGGCGGCTACCGAGCTAAAGGAGACATCGCGTCCCTTTACAAGTCCTTGACCGTACTCGGCGGCTACCGAGCTAAAGGAGACATCGCGTCCCTTTACAAGTCCTTGACCGTGCTCGGCGGCTACCGAGCTAGAGGAGACATCGCGTCCCTTTACAAGTCCTTGACCGTGCTCGGCGGCTACCGAGCTAAAGGAGACATCGCATCCCTTTACAAGTCCTTGACCGTGCTAAAAGGATAGTCCTTGACCTGGACCCGTTGGAGGTCGGTCGGATAGGCAGCGTAAATAATCATACAATCGAAGCGCGACATAAACAGAAAGAGAAGCAAAGCAAGAATAAAACGAAGATAAGTGATAATATAAAAGTAAAGTCAACATCGTACGAGTTATAATTTACAGCCAATAAAAATAATAATAAAATAAATATACGACGAGGCCTAATCGGTACGATCCACCCATTTCCCATCCACAACGTCCTTGATATAGTCAAAGGACTCGGGATCCAAAGTCGGGGATAGGTAGCAAGCCTGGTGAACCGCTCCATCAAAGCCCGAGCAGAAGCCGGACACAGCAGCCTCTTCCATTTGCTCCATCTTGGTTTTCTGACTGGAGATGATCTGCTCGGCTGCGGCAAGCTGCTCGGTCAGATTCAACACCTTGGCTTCATCGTCCACAGCTCGGTCCGTCGCGGAGTCCAGCTTGACCTGAAGCTCCTCCTCATTCGCCTTTAAAGCGACGAGATCCTTATGGAGCCCTTCCCGTTCTACCCTCATCGCCACGAGCTCCCGCTCCAGTTCTTCCCTAGCCATTTTAGACTTGGTGACTTCCATCTCCAAGACGACTACCCGGGCTGCACACTCCTGCTTCCGACGGACTGAATTAGCTTCAAGCTCGGACACTCTCTTCTTGCTGTACCGCTCTATGACCAGAAGACGGCTCAATAATACCTCAGCTCCGTCCAAGCTATCCACCACCCCAATAGCATCTAGCAAAGCTTTATCATAGGAACTCGGGAAGGGATGCCCGACTTGGATGTGCTCTCCCCTCAGCGTCGAGTCCCAGAATGATTGGTTGGGCAGTACATCGGCTGCCATCTGTTCAATACGGGGCCCGACACCGTCCTTGCCAAGCCAAGAAGCACCGGCTGGAAGCTTCTGGGAGGTCTTCGCTGTTGTGGGAGTAGGAGGAGGGGCGCCCTCCCCCCTTGAGCCTGCCTCGGGCACGCCCACCTCGGCCTGAGAGAGGGGAGAAGTAGAAGCGGTGTTGTCCTCGTCAAGTCTCGATCTCTTGGGAGAGGTCTCCATGAGATCGATCACGTCAGCTCTTGGCCGTTTTGGACTTGGAGCGGCCTGTGGGAGAGAAGGTCGAGGAGTCGGGCTGGGGACACTAGAAGATGCTCCATGACCTCGAGATCCAACGCCTGAACGGCGTGCCTTCAAAGTTAGTCAAACAATTCAAGTTTAGGACGAGAAGACACTAAAAATTATTACCTAAGAAATGCTGAAAAGTATCCTCCTCCCGAGCCGAATGTATCAGAGCCCGGCTACTAATTGGCAACGGTAGACCGTGCAGAACTTGTATAATATTTTTGTCGCCCGGGGTCAGCAACTCCTCGGGAAATCGAGTGTATTTACGAGGGAGGCTCCAATGTAGAGGATACCTCGGCGTTAAGTCGTCCTTCAAAAAGAGGGCCTTGACGACCCTATTGTTGATCGGGGACAGCTTGAAATAACGCTCCTTGAATTTTTTGTATGATTGGGAATAGGGGATGAGCAAGCCTCCCCCAGTCCGGGCACTACTCAAGGAAGCCCAGCCCACCTTAGGACCGTGCTTAAGTTGGTAATGATATAGAAATACGCGAGAGCTCGGCCGGACACCGAGCATCTTGCATAGAATTTGGAAAGCTCGAAGAAAACCCCAGCTATTGGGGTGAAGCTGACTAGGTGCTACATTTAAAAAGGCGAGAACCTCGGTCTCGCAGCGACTCAAGGGAAAGACTATACCGTACTCTTTGAACATATACTCATATACGGTTATGACGTACCGACCAGAGATGAGGGTACGAGCATGGACCCTCTGATTAGGCTTACAAGTTCTAAACCTAACCACGTCCTCGAACCCTTCCCTCAAGATGGCATACCGATCAAGGATGGCCTGGACACTCTCTAGATTATCAAAAGAAGAGACTCGGCTAGAAACTTCAGCCAGGAGCCACGAGAAGTCGGGCTCCCCAACAGGGATGGGGACTTCGAGGTCGGCCTCCTCGGCATCCCTCGGTACCTCCTCCTCAGTCGAAACGGGAAGGGTGCCCCCACCATCGGCTACAACGGCTACATCCGTAGCGACGTTGACATGTCTCACCTCGGTCTCAAATGGAGAGACCTCGGTGGTGCCCACAGATCGAACATCGGCCTCAGCCAGGGGGACCCCGGCCGAGACAGAGGAAGGTCCAGATCTGAGATCGGCCTCGCCAGTCGAAACTTCAATGGAGGAGGAAGAAGCCTCCATTGATTCAGGCTCAGAACCCGAGACAGAGGGGGGAATCAAACTACTTATGCTACAAGTAGCAGAAGAGTGTGAAGAAGACATACCTAGAGCGAAGGAATGGCGAAATAAAGGACGAACTCGAGACAGCGAGGGTGAGCCCTAGAGAACGAACGACGGACGGAGGCAAGCAAGAGGGAAGCGATAAGAGCTTGGAGAACGAGAGAAAAAGAGGAAAGAGCAGAGAGAGGAGAACGAAGGTGAAGATGTAAATGAAGAGTAAAAGGAAGAAATGGAAGGGGAAACGCATAAAGAAGGCAAGGAGCCGTTACCAGCCAAAGGTAACGGTCAGGCCCATTCAAAGGCCCAACAACATCAGGGCCCATTAAAATAATAAAATTAATTACAAGTGTAAATTCAAAATGAAGGGATACCAAACGTCATGAAGCTTCCCGCCATAAAGCCTCGGATGGCCGAGCTCCTGACTTAACTCATTGCCAACCAATCGCTTGACCTGAGCTTGGGGGACTGATGTACCGGGCTGGGGATGGGTACCGAGCTCACCCCGTGACACCAGACTCTTCTTAGTGACCGGCCGAGCTGAACATAAATAGAACATTTTAAAGACCGAGCTCACCTTTGAACTGGCTGAGCTCTCCTAAGTCAAATGTATCTGGACAATATCTTTTCCCTGATATTTCGGGATATGTGGGCCTAAAGCAATCTTACCCACTACTTCCACTAACAAAATTATCCCTATAAATAATAATGAAAGACCTAATAATGGGTAGACGAAGAAAAGTCCAAAATTACTCATACAATCAGAGAGGGTTCTCACCCCTCTCGCACCTAGAATTCATAAGGCCGAGCTCAGCTCGGATCACCTCAAGTTCAGCAAGAACATGGTCCATATGAGTTTGAAGAGCCTCAATACTGGCCTTATTTATCATCTGAAATTGCATGTTGTTGATGGCCATCTGCTTAATCAAGTCTTCCAAAGAAGGTTGTAGTTGGGCTAGTGGTGGTAGTGGTGCAACATGCTGAAACGATGGTGGTATATAATGGTTGGACTGTTGCCGCCAATCTTGTGTCGGATGGAAATAGTCATGTGAATACTGATAGCTCTGATCTTCCCATCCATGATTATAAGAACTAAAATAAGGATCATATTGTTGTTGAGGCATGCCCCAAGGATCATTGAAACATTCCTCTTGCTGCCAATACTCCCAAATATTCCTATTATCCATGTTAGCCTAACCAAAATGTACCTGCCACAAATGAAAATACACCAAAGATACACCAGAATAATAGAACAGAGGAACACCGCAAGCAAGTTTTTTTTTTTTTTTTTTTTTTTTTTTTTTTTACTAAATTTTCCTAAAACCAGTTAAAAAGTGCCCTTCTACTCACAATTTGGGTCAGCTGGTAAGCCGGCGTAGCTGGCCAAGTGCAAGACCATATGATAAATTTGATGAATTTTTAACAATTACATATGATATATATATATATATATATATATATATATATATATATATATATATATGTATGTATTTAATGTAAATGTTATAAATATTATAATAAATTTACAATAAATACTGCTAGATTTAAAATACTAATTAAACTCTTTGTAATAATACTTTAAAAGTCTTATCACTAACATAATTTTTATTTAATTAATACTGTAAAATTCATACTGAAAATGCATAAAAATTAATTAAATTCAGTATATACTGGAGAATTTAATTTTTTTCCTCAAAAGATAAAAACCTTACAACTTATATAATATATATTAAATTAATATATTCAAGAAGAGAAATATTTAATAATTATTAATTACATTTTCAAAGTTAGTAAACATTTATTTGTGATAATGCACCATCATCAAAAGTTGTGTCGTTTGATCCCAACACCAAACGTTGCCACTGCCACCATTTCATCACATTTCAAACTCTCTCTCTCTTTATATATATAGGGCCATACACAACCTGTTTAACATTACATTTCATTTCATCAACCTTCTTTGGTATAGTGTTCATACTGTCAAAAGTATATTTGTCTTCTTTCGGAGGAAAAATGAGGCAACCTGAAGTATGGGGTCATGGTTCCATTGCGATATTTTTGATAATTGTTGAGATGTTTTTGTTTGGTCCATTTTTCATGGGGACTCTTTCACCACCAGGAATTCGTTTGCTTTTGGTGTATCCAGTGGTTCTTATCGCCATATTGATCTTTCTTATTACATTCTCCAACTGAGCATCGTCACATTAATATGTGTGACCATGTTATTGTGTTATGTTTTTGTTGAATAAATATGCTTAATATTATTTAGGCCTTCATTTTTTTTTATTATGATTAAAAGGGTTAGTGTATATTATGTTCCATGGCTTTCAGTACAGTATAAATAAATACCTTCTTTTTTTTTCCTATCAATTTATTTTCTAGTGTGCTTCACTTATTAATTTATTTTGGTAATCGCTTATTCTGAAATTTAGTGAATGTATAGTTTGATATTTTCCTCCATGGAAAACAACACTATTGTTCTCGTTTAGTTTCAAATTCGGAGTGGTTTCAGTTTGTTACCGTTACGTTTCGTTAAATGGTTGCAAATCATAGTGCCTCGTCGCTAATTTTTGTGAGGAATCAATCCCTAGAAAGATTAATTTCCATTTCCCTCCGTTTTGAATTTGTTTCATTTTGCCCAATCTTTGATTAATATATGAAATGGTGTGACATAAAGGTATGAAAATGTTCTGTGAAGATAAATAAGAGGTTTGGAAATTGAGAAATTATGACATTTTTATCTTGATCTTGCAACTCTTTCTCTTTACATGCACCCTCCATGGAATTTTTCCTTTGTAACTGTGCAGATTCCACCAACTGCTTACTAGACCCCAAATTGATATCACCCAAAATCTTACCATTGGCATTCATGACATCAGATAACTGGTCCATATGAGTTTGAAGAGCCTCAATACTAGCCTTATTTATCTGCTGAAATTGCATGTTGTTGATGGCCATCTACTTAATCAAGTCTTCCAAAGAAGGTTGCGGTTGGGCTAGTGGTAGTGGTGGTGCAACATGCTGAAACGATGGTGGTATATAATGGTTGGACTGTTGCTGCCAATCTTGTGTCGGATGGAAATAGTCATGTGAATACTGATAGCTCTGATCTTCCCATCCAGGATTATAGGAACTAAAATAAGGATCGTATTGTTGTTGAGGCATGCCCCAAGGATCATTGAAACATTCCTCTTGCTGCCAATACTCCCAAATATTCCTATTATCCATGTTAGCCTAACCAAAATGTACCTGCCACAAATGAAAATACACCAAAGATACACCAGAATAATAGAACAGAGGAACACCACAAGCAAGTTTTTTTTTTCTTTTTTTTTTACTAAATTTTCCTAAAACCAGTTAAAAAGTGCCCTTCTACTCACAATTTGGGTCAGCCGGTAAGCCGGCGTGACGGGCCAAGTGCAAGACCACCCCCTTTCCACCCAGAAAACATATATAATTTGTCTAATTCTGATACTCGGAGCCAAAGTTATGACAGTTTAAAGTTTTGCTAAAATACACCAGGTGGTGGTAATCGATTACTCCAGAGAGGTTTTCACTTAATTTTCAAAAATTGAGCAAGGTAATCGATTACCAATACGGGGTAATCGATTACTCCAGTAAGGAAAATGGATTTGAAGCAAAAACACTTGAGGTAATCGATTACCCAAAGGCGGTAATCGATTACTCCAGAAAAGTTTCCACTTAGATTTTTCAAAAACAAAGCTGGTAATCGATTACCAATACGGGATAATCGATTACTTGCATCAGATATGCCGTTTTTACTGATTTTTCTTGCGATTTCTGGCCTACTCCTTGCTTCACATTACTGCTACCACACTAACACTATTGACAAACACTAACACACACACTAACACTAAAAGAAAATACACAAATAACAGAACAACGAACTAACATAACTCAAAACACAGAAAATTCACAAACACAAAACAACACAAAACACTAAAACAGATCAATACAACACAACGAACTACACAATAATAACAACACTAACACAAAAATAGGACAAGAATGACAACCACACAAAAACACAACACAGCACAATACAACGAAATTGAAGAAGATGAAACAGTAATGCAGCAATAATAAAAGGAAAACGTAATAACAGTAAAATGAAATTGGAATTGAATTATAATAAGGAAGAAGAAGGCAACCCCAAATTGATTGATGAACTGAAATTAAAACACAAGTGCTGGAACAATTGATTGATGGCTAGAACAAAAAATGCAAAGGAAACAAAATGGAGAAGAAAGGAGAAGAAAAACTAAACCTAAAACTAACCTAAGAATGTAAAACGTGAAAATGGAGTGTGCAGAATGTGTGTCCCAAATTGCCTCTGTCCAACCCCTTTTAATTACAATTGGGCAGCCCTCATGTGCAGGGAACATGCCAATTTAAGTGCAAAAAGGGTCTCATGTTCGATTCCCACATACAGCAAAACAAGAAAAAGAATTAATTGCTTGATTTACATAGCCTAATTGCTGAAATTCCCGTCCAGACTTCGTGGTCCAACTTCAAGGCCATATTCACTCAAGATGAAGTCCGAATTGGCTCTTTGTGTCTTCATGACATTTGTAGCTCTATCAATCATCTTTAATTTGAAACAAATCGGAGCTCAAACGGAGGTATGTGGAGAGAGTTATGCCTATTTTACTGAAAGTACTGAAATCTGGGAAAATTAGGCGAAATTAGAATAAAGATAACAATTAAAGCCCAAATGAGCCTAAACTCATAAATGCATTAAATCATGTTAATTGATTCTTAATCATGTTGTAATAGGATACAAAAGGTACAGAGAAAATGATAAAAATAATGACTCATCAAGGGTCATGTTCCGTCTGTGCTGGTTTCGTCTTAGCAAGTCTTGGGTAGCTTGGTTTCGTTTGTCTTGAAATTAATCAAAATCTTGAGACGTTAATCATCCTTGATCTAACAATCTCCCCCTTTTTGATGATTACAGACCATACTACGAAAATTTGCACAAGACATAGTTAGAACAGAAACAAGCAGTCTTAAAAAGCCAGATTGACATCAAGACAATGTTTTCTGATAATACCTCTTTATCAAAGATTATTACATCAATGCGATGTAATCTTTGTACATTATTACATTGGTATAGACAGAAAACCAATAAAGAATTACAAGTGTAAGCTATACTAAAGAATACATGACTCCCTTTATTGTTTGAGACTCCCCCTCAGACGAATCTTTCTCTTGTTTGCTCCCCCTCAGACAATGCTTTTCCCTTGTACCATTCTTCTTTCCCTTGGGCTATATTCTCTTCTTTGTCTCCCACTTGGGCTGTGAATCATCAAAACATGATCACAAAGAAGGCTTCGGCTTCTTGTTGAGTAGAGTCATTACAATGTCATTGAGCTGCTGCACTTCAAATGATAGAGAAGCTTGATTTTCTTCAAGTTCTCTGTTCTTTGCTTTCAAGAGCCCGCAGTCCTCTTCCAAGGCATCATACTTGCGCTTTAGAGTCTTATACTCCTCAGCTTCTTGAATATCAGCCTCAGCACCCTCAACTTTGTCATCAACCTCCACCGTATCATCAAAGTGTACTATTGGTGTTTGAGGTTCTTCCACTATAGGAGTAGTGTCATCAATAATGAGCACTGTTGGAGTCTTATTCAGACGCAAAGTGAAGAGTGGAAGGACAAGGTCAGCCGTGAAGTTCTGTTCCCATTGCCATGTGTAGTGCTTTGTTAGAGCAGAGACTTCCAGATCCGGATACTCCTGGGATGGGTGAGTGTATGCAAAAGCTTCACCAGGAAACACCCTGCCACAAACGTAGAATCTTCATCAAATGAAGTTCCAGAGCAAAACTATGAAGTAGCTTCATGATCTTCTATCATCTGTTTTATCTTTGGATTGATAGGGCTTGAGGTTTGAGCTTGGATTGCTTTGAGGTGCGCATAGGCAGCAGACGGAAGAAGTTTGGAGATGTGCCTTGCATATTTGAAGGTCCTGGGTACTGACTGTACTTTCTTTTCTTTTCCCTTAGCCAAAAACTTGACCAGGCATGGTCTTTTTCGGTCTAAGACTATTGTGTACTTTGTTTCGTCTGACACAAGCGAAGAGAACTGTGAACCCACCATGAAGGGGCAGTATCTCTTGTCCTTCTTAGCATGACGATCAAGATGGAAGAATGAGGCTTCTCTTCCCTTAACTTCCCTTCTGTAGGCATCAGCTATCAACTTGAAAGTCAAGTTGTACTCTTCCGGTTGTGAGTTAGCGAACTCCTCAGGGTCTTCATACTTGTTGAGGAGGATGGAGTAACGAGGGTTGATCCCGGAGCAGTGGGGCCTCATCCATGGAAGCACAATTCCCAGAGAGTGTCAGACGATCTATGGCGTCAAGATGCCATAGATCGTCTAATACTCTGTTTTGTTGAGTGGAATTGTGAAAGGCATAGGATCATGGCGATCTATGGCGTCAAGATGCCAATGAGTGCATTCTTTCGGCTCATAGATGGTAGAGTGTGCGTCTCCATATCTACAATGGTGGAAGACAGGCGCATTCACCTCATACCGAACCTTCCATCTTGGATTTTCTCTATGTGGAATGTGAGGTTCATAGCCAAGTGCTGGTCCTTCAATCACTGATGCAACAATATGATCCTTGTAGGCTTGAATATCTTCTAACCCCTTGATGTCTAGGTTGGCCAGTGTATCCCAGGGCAGACGCTTCAACAAATCGCGTTGCTCTTCTGGTGTGTAGACTGTGTTTTCATTGAAATCTGCTGGCTTCAAGAGTTTGTTGAAGATGATGGGATTGACAAATCTCCCCAATTGAAAACCCTTTTACCTCTTGTACTCGTATGGGTTCTTCAATTCAATGTAGGGAGTGTCCTTGATATAGCGGTCTTCATCGTCTGCTAAGATATCATTTTGAGCAGACTCAGACGTTTCACCATCAGTGGAGAATTCTTCATACTTCTCTCCAATGATCCAATCAGGTTTGATTGGTATTTCAGCACAAGTACTCTCAGCAAATTGCCTCATGACTAATTCATTTAGAAATGAATAGTCCATCTTGTGCTTTGGGGGTAAGTCTTCTGGATTTATCACTTCAGCATGTGACCTTCCCCATGTAGCATCCACCTTTATTATTTCAAGTTGTTCTTCATCAGACGAAGAATCAACTTCTTCAATAAGCACAAAGTCTTCAGATGGAAACTCCTTCGTCTGGAGATGGGATGCTTCCTCATACACAGCAGGTAACGTCTGTGCTAAGGCAACATTCAGAGGAGACGCAACAATAGGCTCAGACGTAGTAATCCTATATTGGTCTTGGAGAGTTGATGATGACATCTCCATAGTTGAGACTTCTTCACTTAACATTATCTCCAACTCCTCTGCAAACTGGGCATTGTCTTTTTGAATCTGGGCACTTTCTTCATTGTTCTTGCCCTCTGAAGTAGCTTGAGCAGATGCTCCTTCAGACGATCCAATGCCCTTTAAGCTTTCAAGAAAGATCCTTTCTCTTTCATCATAAAGCAAAATAGAGACCCTCTTAGCCTCTTTCAGCGCTTTCTCTTCGTCTGTCTCACCAATAATCACAGACACAAGTTTTTGCTTCATCTTCTCTTTGCCTTTAGCAGCTTTTTCAAGCGCAAGCTTTCTAGCTCTTGCCTTTTCTTCTGCTGCTATCTTCTGCTTCTCTTCGTCTGTGAGTATCTTCACAGACGGAACAGGTTCAGACGATATATTCACCCCTTCATCTTCACTAGTGGATATCGTCTGTCCTTTTGTCTTAGCACCAATGTGCTTGATTCTGATGGTCCTTTTCATCTTCTTGAGGGGTTCTTCAAGAACATTCTCAAAAGGAACCTCAGAGATGATCACAGAAGGAAGGGGTTGAGGTTGGTTTAGTGTTTGGGCTTGTGTTTGGGGTTCTGTTTGGGATGGTGTTTCAGCTTGTGTTTGTGGTTTAGCACGCTTGATGCGAGCTCTGTGTGGAGGATCTTTGGTGATGGGTGAGAGAGGTACATCATCTTTTTGTGAGTGAAGAAAGCCTAGTGTTAGATGCATCTTTGCAAAGGTGCTGTCTTTAACTTCCTTTCCCTCAGGGTGCCAGACAACATTAGTAGTGTCAAACCCCTAGTTGATGATAATCTTCGAGAAGAGGGTGGCGTAGGGAATGCTGCTCTTCCTACGGATATTGTGATTCTTCAGAGCACTTATCCAATGATCAAGGATAAGGTGAGGAAGACTCATCCTTGCTTTCCTCAGACAGTAGAAGATGCAAAATCTGTCTCGAAAACTTACATTTTCCCTCGAACCAGTCCTTGGTGTGAAGACATTGTAGAGGAGGTTATGGATGACTCTTCCAGAAGGAGCGAGATTTCCCGATCTGAAAGACTTGCAGTCTTCAGGGTTGGGTTTCTTTACATAGAGCATCTTGTCTACATGCTCCTCAGATTCATTCTTCATCCAGTCGGGGCTATAGAAATGCCCTTCAGCCTTGCAGTTTCCTGCCTCAGCAATAGAGTCCACCATGATGATGTACTTTTTATTGTCAATGGTACCCACGATACCATCATTAAACTCCTTCGCATCACTCCAGAATTCGGCATAGGCCTCCATCAGCCATGGGCCTCTCATCTCAGCAAACCCCATCCATCCGGTGTGGTCCAAAATCTTCACTATCCTTTCAGAGAAACTTTCAAGAGTCTCCCTTGAAATCCACTTGCTTGGCAAGAACAGGTCTTGAGCGAAGAAGGTAACTTCAGCAGTCTTGGCGGCCATTGATATTTTGAAAAGAGAGTAAGAGCTTAGTGAGTATTAAGGTTTAGAAAGTTCAAACAGTTGCAAATATCAGTAAAGAATTAAAAGAGTGAACTTTCAAGAGTATTTATATGCAAAGATAAAAACGGTTGTGATTCTTCAGACGAAAGAGATTTTGGAAACTGCCCTTGATTTGACGTGTCCACATCATTGCCTTTTCAATGATTGATTTGACCTCTGTAATTTACGGCTCGTGCCTATCAATGTCCTAGAATAGTGCAATAAATGACAGACACATTTATTGCTTCTTTTAATTTGTCCCTGCACACTTGAGATAAACTTGTTAAACAGTAACAGTTGCGTTTGTTGAATTTTACCACAGTAACTATTCAACTTGATCAGACGCAATGTTTCGTCTTAACACGAAATAATGTACAGACGGAACAAATTTAACAACTTGCACAGACAGAACAATTTTCAATCATTTAAAGAAATAATTCCAAGATTTTCCTTAATGAAATTGAAACGTGTTTCGTCTAATGCCTTAGTAAATATATCTGTCCATTGAAAATCTGTTTTCACAAACTGTATATTGAAAATACCTTTTTGAACATAGTCTCTTATAAAATGAAAGCGAATTTCAATATGTTTGGCTTTCGAATGTTGAATGAGATTTTTGCTAAGATTAATTGCACTTGTATTATCACAAAATACTGGTATATGGTTTTCAAACCTGGAGTAATCTTCAAGCTGATGTTTTATCCATAGTAATTGTGAGCAACACCCTACTACAGCAATATACTCTGCTTCAGTTGTTGAGAGTGCAATGGAGTTTTTTTTCTTGCTAGACCAAGATATTAGTGATGATCCAAGGAATTGGCATCCACCACTTGTGCTTTTTCTCTCCACCTTATCTCCAGCATAATCCGCATCACAAAAGCCTCTCAAACTAAAATCATTATTTTTCTTATAAAACAAAGAGAGATCAGTTGTTCCAACAAGATATCTAAGAATTCTCTTTACAGCTTGTAAGTGAGATTCTTTAGGGTCAGATTGAAATCTGGCACATAGACAGACACTAAACATAATGTCAGGTCTGCTTGCAGTTAAATAAAGAAGTGAGCCGATCATGCCTCTGTATATCATCTGATCAACAGACTTACCTGACTCATCCTTGTTGAGATTTGCTCCAGACGAATGCATTGGGGTCTTCATAGGCTTGGCATTCTCCATCTTGAACTTTTTGATAAGTTCCTTTGTGTATTTCTGTTGATGGATGTAGATTCCTTCTTTCGTCTGCTTGATTTGAAGTCCTAGAAAGAACTTCAATTCTCCCATCATACTCATTTCAAACTCATCCTGCATTAGCTTTGAAAAATTCTTGCACAGAAAATCATTAGTAGCTCCAAAGATTATATCGTCTACATAAATCTGGACTATAATAAAGTCTTTTAAAACGCTTTTCTTGAATAGAGTTGTATCAACATTTCCTCTTGAAAAACCATTTTTAAGAAGAAAGGAACTGAGTCTATCATACCAAGCTCTGAGAGCTTGTTTAAGACCATACAATGCTTTCTTAAGTTTGAAGACATGATCAGGTTGAGATATACTTTCAAAACCAGGAGGTTGTTTTACATACACTTCTTCTTCAATGAAACCGTTTAGAAAAGCACTTTTTACATCCATTTGATATAAGACGATATTCTTATGAGCAGCAAAAACAAGTAATATTCAAATAGCTTCTAATCTAGCTAAAGGAGCAAAGGTTTCTGTAAAATCAATACCTTCTTGTTGATTATACCCTTGTGCTACTAACCTTGCTTTGTTTCTTACCACTTTTCCAGCTTCATCAAGCTTATTTCTGAACACCCATCTGGTTCCAATGATGCTTTTATTCTTTGGTCTTTCAACTAGGGTCTACACATCATTTCTTGTGAACTGATTAAGTTCTTCTTCCATAGCCAAGATCCAATCGTTGTCTTGAAGAACATCTTCAACATTCTTTGGCTCTATGCCTGATACAAGAGCATATCCAGACGATTCCTTTATCCTTGATCTAGTTACAACACCTTGATTCCTATCTCCAATGATAAGATCTTCAGTGTGGTTAGATGCAAACTTCTATGATCTTGTAGGTGCTTCATCACTTTGTTGATGAATATCAGACGAAGAGGGTTCGTCTGTGCGTCTATCATCTGTTCTTGTTTCGTCTGACCCTAGTTTATCATTTTGACCAGAAGGGTTAACCTGCAAATTTTCAAACAAGTTTTCTAGGTCTGATATTTCTTTATCAGCCTTTGAGTTATCTTGGAACTTTACATGAATTGATTCCTCTACAACTTGCGTCTTAGAGTTAAAAACTCTAAAGGCCTTAGATGTATTGGAATATCCAAGAAAGATTCCTTTTACCACCTTTGAATCAAACTTGCCAAGTTGATCTTTGGTGTTTAAGATAAAACATTCGCATCCAAAAGGATGGAAATAAGAAATGTTGGGTCTTCTTCCTTTCCATAGTTCATATGGAGTCTTATTCAATATTGGCCTTATCAATATTCTGTTTTGAATATAACAGGAAGTATTAACTGCTTCTGCTCAATAATATTTAGGGAGAGAGCTTTCATACAACATAGTTCTAGCCATTTCTTGTAAAGTACGATTTTTCCTTTCCACAACTCCATTTTGTTGAGGAGTTCTTGGAGATGAAAAATTGTGAAATATACCGTTTTCAAAACAAAAGGCTTTGAACTCAGAATTTTCAAATTCTGTTCCATGATCACTCCTTACAGACGCAATACATATTCCTTTTTCTTTTTGAACACGTTTGCAGAATATTTCAAAGACCTTGAATGACTCATGTTTATGGGCTAGGAAGTATACCCATGTGAATCTAGTATAGTCATCTACAATGACAAATCCATATCTCTTCCCTCCAAGACTTTCAGTCTGAGTGGGTCCAAAGAGATTAATGTGTAACAGTTCTAACGGTCTTGTCGTGGAAACAACATTTTTTGATTTGAAAGAAGCTTTGAGTTGTTTCCTACGCTGACAAGATTCACACAGACGATTGGTTTTCCAAGATATTTTTGGCAAACCTTTTACGAGATCCTTTTTAGAAATTTTTGAAATATAATTGAGACTTAAATGTCCAAGCTTTTTGTGCCAAATATCTCGTTCATCATCTACTGAAATCAAACATGTTACATTCTGATCACTCAGGTCAGAAAGACAAACCTCATAAAGGTTATTCTCTCTTTTCCCAATAAAAAGAATGGACTTATCTTTGTTTCTGACTATACACTCATCAGAGTTAAAGGCTACTTCATACCCACTGTCACAAAATTGACTTATGCTAAGTAGATTGTAGTTAAGACCTTTAACATATGATACGTTCTGGATAAGAGTATTGGGTGTCTTACCAACAGTCCCAATGCCAAGAATTTTACCTTTTCCAGAGCCGTATGAGACAGACTCTTTACTTGGTCTGAGGTCTTGGAACATAGACAGGTCTCCCGTCATGTGTCGTGAGCAACCACTATCCAGGTACCAGCTTGAAGTCTTGTCTCTTCCCATTAAGGATATCTGCAACATGAACAATAAGTGACTTTGGTACCCAAATCTTTTTGGGTCTTTTCTTGGAAGATCCCTTTGTAAACTTGGTTAAGTCATTGAGTAAGGACTCATTTTCTTTCTTTAATCTTTCGATTTCAAAAATAAAAATGTCCTTTTCAGACTCAGACGAAACATCATTTGATACTTTCTTGTCTAATAACTCAATTTCAGATTTCAAAACTGCATTTTCTTCCAAGGTTTGTCTTAACTTGGTTTTGCAAGTTTTGTATTGCTGAGCAATAAAATGGGAGTGAGCTAGAAGAGTATCATATGACATTTCTTCTGATTCTGACTCAGACTCAGAAGAAGAGGATGAAGAAGTTTCATTGTAATTTACCTCTGTTGAGACATGATCTCCAGCCATGAGGCAGATGTTTGCTATTTCTTCTTCTTCAGAGGATTCCTCTGAGCTTTCACTGTCAATGTCTTCCCAAGTTAGTAGGCTCTTCTTTCCTTTGTCTTTTCTAGAGCTCCACCTCTTTTTCAGTTTGGGACATTCTGACCTCATATGTCCCGGTTTCCTGCATTCATAGCACACAATCTTTGTGCTTTCTTCTTTGGTTGATGACTTCTCAGGGAGCTTCTTCTCCTTCTTCCTGAAGAAGCATTGGCCTCTGCCTTTCTTCATCCTTTTGAATCGTTTTGCCATGAGGGAGACTTCGTCTTCAGATGAATCATCAGACGATTTTGTGTCGGTTGTATCAACCTTCAAAATCTTCATTTTCTTTTTACTGTCCTTCTTGACAGAATCTTCTTTAGGGGTGTTATTGACAGATGGAAGAGCTATAGGTTCTTGAACCTTGATCTTCTCTCTTTTGCACAAGAGTACCTCATGTACCCTTAACGCTCCAATTAACTCGTCTAGAGTTAATGTCTTCATATCTCTTCCAACAGAAGATAGTGTTGACATGGCTTCCCAGGGAGGTGGGAGACTGTTCAAGATCTTCATGTTGTTCTGGGCCTTTGAGAAGGTGATTCCCAGAGCAGTGAGTCCATTCAATATTGTTTGGAATCTTCCAAACATCATATCGATTGACTCTCCTTTCTTCATAGAGAACATTTCATATTCTCTTTGAAGAGTAGTGGCCTTCCTCATTCTGACATCTTCAGTGCCTTCATATGAGATTTTGAGAGCATCCCATAGTTCTTTAGCTGTTTTGTAGGCACAGAATCTGTTGTACTCAGTTCTGGAGAGAGCACACATAAGAGCATATCTTGCTTTTGTTGTTCAGCTCCATCATTGAGTATTCTTCGTTTTCCCATTCTCCTTCAGGCTTTGCAATGGGGATATCTCCCGTGGTGATTATGTTCCATAATCTATATTGGGTTGACTTGATGTACATTTCCATCCTGTCAGCCCAGTATGGATAATCATCTTCAGAAAAAGCTGGAGGTTTGTTCATAGAGGCTCCTCCGGATAGAAACGATGGCCCTTGAGAGTCCATATTGGATCTTTTCCTCTAGCAGCTGTTAAGCGCTCAACCCTTAGAGGCTGAGCTCTGATACCAAACTGTAAAAGATAAACACAAGAAGGGGGGGTTGAATTGTGTTAATTAAAATTTTATCCCTTTTCGTCTGTGGGTTATAAAAAGGTTCAGACGAAACAACGTTTATATTGAAAGATTGATTTTAATATGCAAACGTTTAAAGTAGGATTATCCCTAGTTAGTTTAACAGATGAAACAAATAAACACGAGTATTTTTATACTGGTTCGTCTATTCAAGACTACGTCCAGTTACCCAGCAACCACTGAGTTTTCACTACAAACAGTGAAAAGGTTTACAAGTATTATTTGAACTCAGCCACTTCTGGCTATTACAAGATATTCTTTGTTCCCAGCCTTCTTAGGCTAAAACTACCAAGGTATTCTTTGAACCCAGCCTCCACAGGCTAATACAAGAGGTATTCTTTGGAACACAGCCTCCTCAGGCTAAAATGCCACACAAGTGGACTTTGAAAGATGTTTTAAAAACAAAGTTTTTCCTCTTCGCAGAGAGGGTTTTACAATGAAGTTCTAATATCAGACTTGAGCGAATTCTTAGATGAAGGATAGAGATAAGCGTATTCGCCAGCTGATTCTTGAAGTTGTGAAGTCCTTTTATAGGCATCTTCTTCAGATAGCTGTTAGACTCATTTGAATGCTGTTAAGAGTTGTTGAGAAATCTTCTTGAGAGCTTTTCAAAAAGGTTGTCAGCTGTACTTGATTGATTGATAAGTGTCGCAGCAGATTTAGCGGACTAGGTTGTGCGCAGTATTGTTTCTGACTTGTACAGAGATGTGACAAAAAGGTGAAGACCTTTTTGACTTTGGTGTGTAAGCTCAAATCCCTATATTGATCTTGGATGTTTCTCATGAGTACTTCTTTAGATTTGAAATCTTGGCGCGAAAGACTCAACTTGACTTGAGCTTTTGGATAGACGATATGATTCTTCAGTCTTCAGTTGTTGTTGTTTCGTCTCATCCTATCGTCTTAGATTTCACTCTTTGGACAGACGAAGGACTTAAGCTTGAGTAATCCTCTTTCGTCTGTGCATGTATCGTCTGATGACTTGGCTTTTGGACAGACGCAGAATTTATCTTTGAAGGGTCATGTTCCGTCTGTGCTAGTTTCGTCTTAGCAAGTCTTGGGTAGCTTGGTTTCGTCTGTCTTGAAATTAATCAAAATCTTGAGACATTAATCATCCTTGATCTAACAATAATAATGATAATAATAATAATAATAATAATAATAATAATAATAAAAATAAAAATAATAAATACTGTTTATTCAAACGGCTACAATTGGTTGTTAACATTCTGAGAATCAAACATCAAATATACGTAAATTCCTTTGTTTTTCAATTGAAGATAAAATGCATGCACCCTTTTATTGCAAGATTGCCTAATTTTATCTAAAATATTACTAATTATCCATTGTTTAAGCCAAAATCCTTGTGCATGTATCTGCAGTAACGGAAGAATGAATATGTAACGAAGGTAACTTATTTAATGTTAATGTTTCTTCCCCCACATCCTTACAACAACAATCCATGTTCAAGTAATCACAACAATTCCTGAACGTAACAAAAAATGGTTTCCACTTTCGCCTTTATTTTCCTAAACTTATTAATTTTTTTGTGCTACCTAACAAGTGACTATAATTTTGCATATCCTCTTCAAGTTTTATATAAAATCATGTTTCATGTTGTGACACATAATAAGAACAAGGTAGAAGACCACATTTCAATAGGGTAGCTAGAATGAGCAATATCAACAAATTCAGAGACAACAGAGCTTTAGCAACAGTTATAATGGTTTTGCTTTTACTTTCCTCAACTGTGACCTTCCCTTACTTCATGACCCCAGAACTTCTCATTTTCTTACTTCTATTGTTATGTTTTATCCCCGTATATGGTCCTTTTCTGTTCCTTTTTCCTTGTAATTTTTGTTTGTTGAAGAGGAGGAAGAAATTATTAAGTAATATCTTGTCAATAAAAATTAAATAAATGGTGAGTGTTTATCAAATGAATCAGAACACGAAAGAATAAGATTTAAGATTTAAGTCTAAGACTCATTTTGTCGTGACATTTTTTTGAATTCTCAAAACTTCTTTCATTCCATCTCTTTAGGAGTAGAGAACCCATCGCAGTCTCTGTTGTGTCACAGGAGACTATGGAGAAATCAGAATAATTAGAAAATTAAGAAATAAAACTCAATTTTACTCTTTTGATTTTTATTTTGTCCAATATAAGTTAGGGAAATCTAAGAAAAAAATAGTAAAATTATTGAAAATGAAATATGAAAATGTCCCCTTTTTATATAATTTTAAAATTTAATTCGTTCCTGTTATTGCTCAATGCTTACTTTTCTTTTAATAGTTTATTTATTTAAATTTACTTTTTATGTGTTGTCTATAAAAAATTGTTTTATACTATCGAGTCTTAATAAATAAAAAATTAAATAATTGTCATATAATAATTGTCATCTAAATATTGTTCAGATATTTGATATCAAGTTCATGTTTAAAAACAAGTTATAATAAATTAATTTCTTAAATAGATTTTGTCTCCAAAAGATCATGATACATACATGAAGTAATTATTAACCTTTGTGCTATGAGAGAAAAAAAAGGTTACAGGAAAATTTAAAGCTATCTCACAAAGCTAGAATCCACTAAAATAATAATTATGTATTTGTTTTACATAAATTACAAATTTGAATGCATGTTTATTAGAAAACATATCTCACATAGATGGTTATGCTTCTTCACACTAAGAATATCTACAAAATTAATGTGGCAGAGTTGTCAATTTCATTGGGCTTGCCCAACCCAACCCTTTATGGGTTACTGGCCTAAATGAACCAGCTCATGGGCTCATTCATAACTCTTAATAATTTATTTATGTATGGTGGTTTGATTAATTAGGATTCAATGTTATTTTTAGTTCAGAAAATTATTTTGTTTTAATCTTTTAAATTTAAAAAAATTCTATTTTTATCCTGTATATTTTTATAATGTATCATTCTGATCTTTTAAATATTTTATTATTTAAAATATAAATTTTACAATGGAACAGTGGGCATATGAATCTTTTTATTATTTTTTAAACACACGAGTGGTGTCTAACCACCTCTATATTAATATTTAAATTTAAATTACTAACAATGCGTTGACATGAAATTTCCTTTTTTAATAAAAAATATGTAAATGATTAAAATAATATATTTTCAAAACATAAAAAATTAAGCAAAATTTTTTAAATTTAAATAAATAAAAACAGAAAAATGTTCAAATTTAAATCATATTTAGCCATTAAGTAATAATTATTTTTACAATAATTATAAAATGTTGATAGATTAGAGATAAATTATATTTGTAAAATTTTTAAAACTTTCGGGCCTATGAGCTAACTAGGCCATCGTGGTTTTGCACACCGCGGGCTCAAAATCTGCAATTGGGTTACTGATATTTGGGTTATACCCATTTTGATGAATCTAGGTGCGGCCTAGGTCCATAAGCATGGATCAATGCTTGTATTTTATTGTCACACTCTCTGTTTTTTCCTATACACCCTATTATGATATGATTCTTCAGTTTTATGCTTAATTCATTATACATTTATTCATTCTACTCTAATTTATAAAAGGTATTATGTAACTTTTTATCTCCTTTACTTGAAAATTTGAATATATGAGGTGCCTTTTAAGGATTTGATAATTTGTAATAAATTTTATATTATAGATTATTAAATTTGAAGACTTCCAAATTTAATAATTTGTAGTGTAAAAAATCATTGTAGATTTGGAATTTTATAGTGTAAAAGATAATCCATACCAAAATATGATGCATGAAAAAAATGATAAGACAAAGAAAAAGCAAAATAAATAAAAAATGGGTTAAAGTGCTTTGTCTTCACGTAGCTTTTAAGAGTATGTCTTTGTTCTCCGCTGTCAAGCTTTATAACAATATATAACTAAATCATATAAAATATAAATGTAAATATAAAATCATGTTAAATAAAACATTATTTATTAAATTAACAAATTATATTATTAATATGCAATTGTTTAAAAACTATATATATATATATATATATATATATATTTTAAAAAATTTATAACATTAGATTAGATTGGAATGACCTGGTTATATAAACTAATTAGAACCGGTTTTCAAAATGCATTAAATTTAATTTGAACTAGTAAAAAAATCTTTTCAAGTGGGATTTTGTTTGGAGAAAAAAATGGATCACAAACACCTTTCTCCCATATGATAAATTTGATGAATTTATAACAATTACATATTATATATATGTATTTAATGTAAATGTTATAAATATTATAATAAAGTTACAGTAAAAACTGCTAGATTCATAATACTAATTAAACTCTTTATAATAATATTTTAAAAGTCTTATTACTAACATAATTTTCATTTAATTAATACTGTAAAATTCATACTGAAAATGCATAAAAATTAATTAAATTCAGTATCTACAGGAGAATTTAATTTTTTTCCTCAAAATTTAAAAACCATATAAATTATTTAATATATATTTAATTAATATATTCAAGAAGAATATTTAATAATTATTAATTACCTTTTCAAAGTTAGTAAACATTTATTTGTGATAAAGCACCATCATCAAAAGTTGTGTCATTTGATCCCAACACCAAACATTGCCACTGTCACCATTTCATCATCTTTCAAACTATATATATAGGGCCATACACAATCTGTTTTACATCTCATTTCATTTCATCAACCTTCTTTGTTATAGTGTTCATACAGTCGAAAGTGTATTTGTTTTCTTTCATAGGAAAAATGAGGCAACCTGAAGTATGGGGTCATGGTTCCATTGCGATATTTTTGATAATTGTTGCGATGCTTTTGTTTGGTCCATTTTTCATGGGGACTCTTTCACCACCAGGAATTCCTTTGCTTTTGGTGTATCCAGTGGTTCTTATCACCATATTGATCTTTCTTATTACATTCTCCAACTGAGCATCGTCACATTAATATGTGTGATCATGTTGTTGTGTTCTGTTTTTGTTGAATAAATATGCTTAATATTATTTAGGCCTTCATTTTTTTTTATGATTAAAAGGGTTAGTATATATTATGTTCCATGGCTTTTAGTACAGTATAAATAAATACCTTTTTTTTTTCTATCAATTTATTTTCTAGTGTGCTTCACTTATTAATTTATTTTGGTAATCGCTTATTCTAAAATTTAGTGAATGTATTGTTTGATATTTTCCTCCATGGAAAACAACACTATTGTTCTCGTTTAATTTCAAATTCGGAGTAGTTTCAGTTTGTTACCGTTACGTTTCGTTAAATGGCTGCAAATCATAGTGCCTCGTCGCTAATTTTTGTGAGGAATCAATCCCTAGAAAGATTAATTTCCATTTTCTCCGTTTTGAATTCGATTCATTTTGCTCCATCTTTGATTAATATATGAAATGGTGTGACATAAAGGTATGCAAATGTTCCGTGAAGATAAATAAGAGGTTTCGAAATTGAGAAATTATGACATATTTATCATAATTTACGAGTAGGAAAAACCAGGTTTGGGAGGATACAAGAACCAAAATAAACATTGTGAAGAGTTAATGGGGTTTAGTCTTCTGCATTTGATAATAGTGCTCATCATCATATTAGAAGTATATCATGATAAGGTGTAATGTTATATTTGTACAACGATTATTGTTACAAATACATTCTTTTTAACACATTTATTTATTTGTTAAAAATAATTAAAAATCTTAAATTTTAATGGATTTCATATTTAATTAAAGAAAGGATAAGACCACCAAAATGTTAGGGAAAAAAAAAAAGCATTTGAAATTGTTGTGGACCTAAAGATGATGCAAGTTGAAATCCATATGATACGCAGTATTTTACATGGAATATGCATTTACCTTTCAAGAAGGAAGGTTAATTACAAGATTCAATTTGTTTCGATCTCAGTTTGAAAAAAAGGAAAGTTAATTAGAAAATTTCCAGACTTATTACAAATTAGAAAGCATTTTCGTTCAAATAAAATAAATGTACGAATATTGAATCGATTGACTTATAGATTGCTGCTACAAGACCAATTTATGCAAGGAAAGTATTTGACCTCTCCGGTTTAAAATCTAAATTAATATACACTAACAATTAATTTCAAGTTAGTCCTAATTACAAATTAATATAATTATATATAATTTTAATTTCAAATATATGACTATTAAATTTAGTCGGTTTTTTTATAGGTAATTATATTTAATTATTAAATTTTTACTAAAAAAGAATAATTCAAACTCGTCCTCTTCTTCCTCTTGTTTCTTCACTTTTAACTCATATTTTCAACCACAGCCGCACAGTAAGTTTGTTATTTGACAATTAGCACTAGAGAGTTATTTACTTCTGAATAATATTTGACAAAAGCAACAATACATGTGACACAATTTCTTTTAATCATACGGTATAATTATTTGGTGTGTCGTAGATTATTTGAAGATTGTATCATTATATTTCTTGTCTATTAATCAAAATTTTTAATTTTTTTTAAAATATAAAATTTATACATACTCATTAGCGGTGTTGGAAATCCTAAGTTATTGCCATTCTCTCGTTACAAGCTGATATTTTAAAGCTGAGTTAGTTCAACTGATCACTCTCGAATTGAATCAATGACATGAATTGAATCAATGTCATATAAGTGGCATATATTTGCTACTAGGCTAATAGAAGAAGATACACACCATTTATCTTAAAGAAAGACAAGTTGATAACATAATTAAGGAAAAACAATAACAAAGATGATAATTAACAACGATAGCATGCACGTATACGAGAAAAACCAACAAGACAACTATATTTGTATAGGTATTATTCTATTACTTATTCATTATTATATATGGATGTGATGCATATTCTTGTGTTCTTAGTTGCAAATGAGGCTGGTTGTGTTGCGTCCACAAAAGTTAAATATTTTAATGAGAGCAAGATTAACATCAAAGGGGATTCCAAAAACCCTGGACCTGACTATGTCACAAATGCACGCAATTGCCTCAAACTGAGCCAAACCACCGAGGATGGGGCAGCAATCATCTGATGGATCCCCAATAACTGTACCACCCAAAACATTGACACAGAAACCTAACTCAGGACACTCACGCGGTGGCGCTGATCCCGGAGAAGTGACTACGGTGTCGGAACTAACCGTGGAAAAGAAAATGAGGTTGAGGGAGAGGAGAATTAGGGCAACGGATGCAACATTCTTTGAAGAACCACCCATTTTCAAAAAGATTGATATATGGATATATCATATATGTGTGTCCTCAAGAGAATTTATAGGCCAAAGATTTGGTTTTCTTTTTTGGATTGCGTGTTGTACCGATTTGTTTAATTAATTCTTCAATTAATGGAGGTTGAATATTTAGGCATATGTGTTTGTCTGTATCTCTTACATTGGCAGGATTAAAGAAAACAAGGTGTACATAAAAAGTGTTTGAGTTAATTTTAACTACTTAAAGTACGTTAACAATCTTTGCTTAATAATTCTTCCCTTCCAATTATTTTGATATTTTATAAAAAAGTTATTATATTCTTGAATCATTAATATCAATATAATGAATTAATGAATAGTTAATATATAAAATACGCACAATAATTATTTTTTAAAATTATATGAAAATAGAAAACATTATAAGACATAGAGTGATTTGTTCAAAGAAAGGTTTCAAAAACTTAAAAGGTTACTTTTGGCTCACCCAATAAATTTGTAACGTAAATTTACTAAACCCTAAATTATATTTAGAAAAAATTCTATTGAAATTGATTGTTTTGTCCAACAATTTTTTTCTTTTTTTGTTTTTTCTTGTCCTTCGTGTTATTTTGATAAGTTTATTCTTGTGTATATACAAATGTAAAATAACTGTTAATGTTGGTCGAGTTATATTTTATTGAGAAAAATGATGTGGATGTTTTGGAAAGAGACATATTCGTAATATCAAATATAACAGAGTTAAAAATTGTTTTCTACTAACATATTCTGTTATTTTCAGAGCTAAATCGCTATACACTGTACCATCAAATTCTATGTTTTTTTAAAAAGTAAATCCCAAATTTGAAAGTTAGAAAGAAATGAATTCAACAAGTACAATAATTTATAATCGCAAAAAGATTATATGAAATAATAGAGATTAAAATGAATGAAATCTTTATGTTTTACTTGTTTTTGAAATTGAATATTGGATGAAATATGTTAACACATCAACGATCTCTTTGAAGGAATGAATGAAACCTTGTCTTTTATAGATGCTGGTGATAAACTCATTATTTTTTTTTTGGACGTTTAATTATACTTATTTCTAACATATGCACATTTTCTTGATTACTAAAAGATTTTGTTTTATGATAATTACTTCAATATTTATTATTATTAATTACACAATTACCTTACCTTTCTTACACGATTTCATGTTTTTTCTCGTAACTATTATTTGTAAGAGTATCATGTGCATGATTTTTTCTTAAAAATAAGGGAAAAATATACAATTTTTCTAAATAAAAACTATATATCAATATGTTAGAAATATGCAAAATTAAGATAAATTTATTTACTTTTTTTCAGAACGTAAGTATATAGTCAATAATTTTTTCAAAGAAGGTTATTAAAATAACTATTTATTTTCGATATTTGCCCTACAAATTACCACACAGCTTAAAAAATACTACCCAATTAAATTAAAATACTTTCTCTAGTCTGATGATGCAATTTAAAATGATAATTATCTATATCTTGAAGCATTCTTAGATTTAATGAAAAGCACAAGACTTTTATTGTCATGGCGGCGCACAAGATTGATTTAAATTTATTACGTTTCTTCACTTTGTATGAAATTATGCCTAACATTAATAAATTCAAGCATTGATGGTGCTTGACTAAATATTTTCATTAAGTATTTATTTAGATAATTTTTTTAATATATTTTGTTATCATGTTATAAATATGAAGCATGAATAATTGAGTTTGTTGATAATTAATCTTTTTTAAAAAATTTCAATCATATATATATTTTTTTACTAGGGGAATTAAAATATTGTTTAAGGAGTTTAAGTTCAATTCCAATAGGAGTAACGTAATATTGGTCTGGTTATGAGTGTAAAAAACTATTTAAAAAATATAAAGTTTAATGTGATCAACATATTTCTACTGTACTTTTAAATAAAAAATTATTTGTTGATTCTTTTATTATTACTTTTGAAACAAAAGCTTATCATACATATATTTTCTTTTGGATAAAAACTTATTTCTATTTATGTCTCTATTTAAAAAATTCAAGATACTAATTATTCTCTTTTTTAATATAATTACTTAACTTAAAAAAACACTAATTTCTATCTACATTTCTATTTTTAGAAAAAACTGAACCATAAAAGACAATTCCAGAATAACGAATTGCTTCCGAATTCTCCAACTTATTCAGTTCAAGTATAACGAAAGAAAGTAACAGAGTTACGATATACCCCTCAGCTAACAGCGTTAAGTAAAGTATTATAATGTTAAGCTCGAAGAAATTTTTTATTTTCAAGAAAAGAAATTGCAGCAATTTTTTAAAACGAAAGTTTATGGCTGAACGAAAGAACATTATGTCATTTTGGGAAAAAAAAACATTAAAAATCATGTGCAAGTCACGTTTTTTACCTCAATCAACACATTACGGTGTTTAAACATCACGAAGTCAAGTGTGATAGTTGGTAAACAATTAGAAAATTTTCTATAGGTAAAAAAAATGGAAGAAAAAATAAAAAGGATAAAAATGTATTTTAATTGTAAAAACAAAAAAAAAAAAAAGAGATGATTCAGTCATACAGTGTCTTTAATATTTATTAGATTTTAGTTCTTGCTAATTTATTTTAAAAAAAAATTAATGGATCATCGAGGATGTTCTTCTCCTTAAATAGAGATGGCTGCTATAGAAATAGAATTTGAGTTTATGATAATTAAAATTACAAGGACTACTCCGATATTTAGTCCTTTAGTTATTTTATATATACATATACATATATATATATATATATATATATATATATATATATATATATATATATATATACCACGATTTCATGCTTTTTTATTGGAATCAAATTATACAGCATCAAGTTTAGCTACCGAAATACTTTAATTGCTATTTGCAACTGATTGTAGTCTACGGATGATTTATTTAGTCATTATGAAATCATCTATGGATTAACGACTGTATATTGCGGACAAACATCATAAGTAGCGAAATCGGTTGCTAAAGATCATTTTATTCAACATTTTGCAAATTGTAATTGTATGGAATAAACGAAAGCCACAAAAGTAAATTCTTTAATGTGCATTTTGATTAGTTATCAAAAGGATTCGGTCGCTAAATAGAAAAATGCATAATCTGTGTTTTTTATTTAAAAGATAAAATGGAAGTTGTCTATTTATTATAAAGTATATGTGTTAGGTATAGTAAATATTTTTTACAAAATGATTATTTAATGGGATTTGTGCTCTTAAATATTAGTTATTATACGGTTCTAAAAAATTGTGACTTTATCAATTTTAAAATTGATAAAGTCCATTTAATTTATCATTATTGAAAAATTGCGACTTCATTTAAAATGTCTCTACACTTGCTTTATGAAATTATGTTTTGTTTTTTTTTTTTTCTTGTGTCTCTTCTTTTAGTTGGAGATTCAGGAACTTGTTCTGAGGAATTATATGTTCTTTAGATAAACAAGTTTTTTTTAGATAATTGAAGTGTTATATGTTCTTCCCTTTTTTATAATATATTCATAAGTTAGGAAATGTTAGACAAGGACATGATAACAAAGAAGAAAGGATAAAAAGTTCTCTAAATATATTCTTTATTATGTTTTTTTTTTATTTACAATAGCTCACTTAATATAAAATTTTAGGGAACTAAATATAGAAAGTATTCTAAATAAATACATTCATTGATTATTTGATATTCTACTGATTTATTTCTTTAATTATAATATTCTCATAAATATTCTAACACTCCCCCTCAAGGTGAGCAGTGGGATCACCAATGCTTAACTTGCTAAGGACACAGGTAAATGCTCTGCCTGTAACAGATTTGGTGAGAATGTTTTCCAGCTGGTCTTCTGACCTTACAAATAGAAGCTCAACACTGTTATCCTTAATCTTCTATTTGATGAAATGTCTGTCTACTTCAACGTGCTTGGTTCTATCATGTTGTACAAGATTCTCTGAGATACTGATTGCTACTTTGTTATCACACTTTAACTGACTTGGTAGTTGCGGTGGAAAACCAATCTCGGTCATCAACTTCTTAATCCATAAGACTTCAGTTATCCCTTTGGTAATTCCCCGGAATTCAGCTTCAACACTTGAAAGAGCAACCACTTTCCGCTTCTTACTCTTCCATGTCACTAAGTTACCTCCTACAAGAGTAAAGTAACCCGATGTAAATCTCCTGTCATTTTGATTACCAGCCCAATCAACGTCAGTACAAGCTTCAATGTTTAAGTGCCCATGCTTTTGGAACATGATCCCACTTCCTGGTATCCCTTTCAAGTATTGGACAACCCTTATGACAACTTCCATATGATTCTCTTGAGGTTGGTGCATAAACTGGCTTATTACCCCTACTGCATATGCTATATCTGGTCGAGTGTGTGACAGATAAATCAATTACCCAACTAACCGTCGGTACCTCTCTTTATCTACCAGATTAACTCCTTCCTTAAACTTTAAACCATGATTAATTTGCATAGGAGTATCTGCTGGCTTACAATCGACCATCCCTGTTTCTGCAAGCAAATCCATGATGTACTTTCTTTGAGAAATAAAGATCCCCTTGTTGGAGCGAAGAACTTCTATTCCCAAGAAGTACTTTAGTCCTCCTAAGTCCTTCATTTCAAATTCTCTGAACAAGTTATTCCTTAGTTGTGTGATTTCTTCTATATCACTTCCAGTTATGATCATGTCATCCACATATATTATTAGACATGTGATAAAATCTCCTTTTCTTTTCAAGAATAAGGTATGGTCAGAGTTGCTTTGTTTGTACCCATACCTTTTCATGGCCACTGTAAACCTCCCGAACCAGGCGCGTGGAAACTGCTTAAGCCCATAGAGTGTCTTTTTCAATTTGCAAACTTCATTTCTTAGGAAATCTTCAGAGAACCCTGGAGGTTCCATGTACACTTCTTCTTTCAAATTTCCATGCAGAAAAGCATTCTTGACATCAAACTGATGGAGTGACCAATTTTCGTTTGCTACTATTGAAAATAGTACTCTAATGGTGTCAATTTTTGCAACTGGTG
Organism: Hylodesmum podocarpum; assembly: GCA_026586105.1. Classification (NCBI taxonomy): domain Eukaryota; kingdom Viridiplantae; phylum Streptophyta; class Magnoliopsida; order Fabales; family Fabaceae; genus Hylodesmum; species Hylodesmum podocarpum. The sequence continues at coordinate 1,781,761 of JALJEV010000367.1, read as the reverse complement.
AGAAAGTCTCTGAGTAGTCAATGCCATAAATTTGTGTATAGCCTTTTGCCACCAGCCTTGCCTTGCCTTATATCGTTCAATGGTGCCATCTGCTTTGTATTTAACGGTGAAAACCCATCGACACCCGACTGGTTTCTTCCCTGCTGGTAAGATGCATCTCTCCCAAGTTCCATTCTTTTCTAGAGCTTCTACCTCTATTTTCATAGCTTCTCGCCATTCACCCTTCTTATTGACTTCGTGAACTGTTCTGAGAATTTCTTCAGCTAGAAGGGAGGTAAGAAAAGCTCTTGCAATGTCTGACACTCATTCCCTGGTTATCTTCATAAGATACCTGTAATTCCAGGGGACATATTCTGGAGAATATCGGTTAGGTGGTACCCCTCTGTTTCTTCTTGGCGGAAGTGTGAAAGGCTCTGGTTCTGGTGCTAACCTATCATAGTGACTTCGTTCATAACAGAAGACAACTCAGCAGAGTGAAGATCACTTACCTCTTGTTGGACATTCTCAGAAGGATCCTCATTGGTTGTGTTGGTCCCTCCTACGCTGACAGAGGCATGCTCGTTGGCTTCATCTACTTGCTCTTTTGGAACAGTTTCTAGGCAACTAAGGCTTCCTAACCAACTTGATGATTCACTCGTGTTCTCCCTCTGAACATCAAGTTGACTACTGAAGAAATATTCTGATTCTAAAAAATCACAATCCATAGTCACATGTACATGATGAGTGATTAGGTTGTAACATTGATACCCTTTTATGCGTAGCATATCCAACGAAGACACATTTCTCAGCACATGATCAAATTTGGTTTTGTTAGCTTTGGGAATATGAACAAACACTGAGCACCTAAAAACTCGTGGTGGTAACTTTTGGACATGAAGGATAGTAGTCTAAGTAGCTAGGATCTGTAGGGGTGTTATATGGTTAAGGATCTAGGAGGGTAGCCTGTTCAAAAGATAGGCCGAGGTATTGACAACTTCGGGCCAAAAATGTGTTGGAACCTGTGCATCAAAAATCATGGCCCGAGTCATCTCTAGTAGCTTACGATTTTTTAGTTCTGCTACACCATTTTGTTGGGTGTGTTTGGGCAGGAAGTTTGATGAATTAAGCCATTTTTTCTAAAAAAACTCTTGCATTGATTTGTTCACAAATTCTCCACCATTATCTGATCTATGTACTTGGATTTTCTTGTCAAACTGAGTGTGAATCATTTGATAGAATTCATAGAACTTGTAGGTACTTCAGATTTGTGTTTTTAGAAAATATACCCACGCCATGCGAGAATAATTGTCCACAAATAATACAAAATACTTAAATTGATTATTTTGGGAATTAGGAGCCGGGGCCCCACACATCAGAATGTACTAATGAAAAATAGAATTGATTCTATTGTTATTAGGGGAAAAAATAACTTTATGATTCTTTGCCCGTATATAAGTTTCACATTTGATAGGCTTAGTGTTACTAGTAAATAAACTAGGAAATAAAATCTTAAGGTACCCAAATGAAGGGTGTCCCAAACGTCTATGTCATAACCAGAGTTGCCTTGTAATCGTTCCGTGAGCAAGTATGGCATGTCCTTTGTGAGCAACCCCATCAACGTAGTAAAGACCTCCACGTTCAGTACCACGCCCAATGATCTCCTTCGTAAGAATGTCCTGTAGAAGGCAAAAAGTAGAAAACATGAGAACCACACAATTCAGTTCCTTTGTAACTTGGCTTACAGAAAGTAATTTTGATGATAGTGCAGGAACATAAAGACAATTTTTTAATTTTAATTTGTTTGAAAAAATAATTGAGCCCCTCCTTGGACCACAATTAGTTCTCCACTGGCTGTTTCAATATGGGTTTTAACAGGTGTGGAGAGGCTGTCAAAATCATGAGGGTCATGGGTTATGGTGTCAGTTTCCCCACAATTAAAAACTCACTGATCAAATTTTCCTGAGCTGGTATCCTCCTCTTTTCTTTCACTTCCATAAGCGACCGCGGCTCTTCTATGAACGACTGACGATTTTGTTTCTTCCTCTTTTCCAGTGTGGCCTGCGGGATGCCCACGACGGTGCCAACCTTGCGATTTTTTGGTTTGGGATCTTCCCACCACTCGGATAACCCACGATTTTGAAGCAAGTCTCCTTGGTATATTTCTTCATTCCACAATGAGTACAACAGTGGAGGTGGCTTTTATCTTCCTTGTTTCGCTGTGAAGAACGCCGTCCGGCGATTTCTGAGTGACTCCATCCCTGTCTCTGTTTCTGTGTGTTTGCTTTTCGGTGTAAATCCTTTTCGGTGTAAATCATAGATCTGGGTCTATGCCGCTTCCATAGGTAGTAGTCAATCCCTCTCATAAAGCCTTGGTGGTTGGGAACTGGGAGACATTATTCATCAAACTAGTCTCAATATTCTGAATTATCCAAGTAAAGACAGTTTGATCTGCCTGTTCCCATTTTTCATATGATGGTTCTGTCTCTTCTGGTGCCGGGGTATACCTGTCAGGTGACATTTCTTTCCTCTTATAACTTTCTTTATGAGTGTTGCCCACAATGGATAATTGTCTCCATTTAATTTGAAACCAATTCACAAATTGTCAAGATTGGCTTGTGTTTGTTGAATTCCTAGGCCATTACGAAGCATATTTGCAATTTGCAAAGTTAGCTCATCAGTAGTGGTTAAGAAGTTATTTTGGTTTTGATTCATGTTATTGCTAATTTCATCATCTGAAGATGACATTTTTGGTTTAGTTTTTATTTTTTCAGTTGTAAGGGGTATTGAAACAATGATGTTGATTTCTGAGTTCCTAGAATCTAACACTGCTTTGATACCATTTTACGATGGTATCGAGGGTTAAGAAAGGTTAGACAAAGATGTGATAACAAAGAAGAAAGGATAAAAAGTTTTTTAAATGTATTCTTTGTTATATATTTTTTTTTGTTTTCAATAGCTCACTTAATATAGAATTCTAGGGAAACTAAATATAGAAAGTATTTTAAATAATTACATATAATTTCCCTTAATTATCTCTGAAATTCTATTATTTGTTTCTTTAATTATAATATTCTCACAAATATTCTAACATTATATACATTATTATTTTTTTCTTTATTTTCAGGGATCTTTCCTTCAAGTAATTTCAAAGAACCAATTCTTTATAGGGATCTTTCCTTTCCATAATCTGTTCATTAAAATGTCTCTGCTCTTGCTTTATGAAATTGTGTTGTGTTTTTTTTTTTTTTTCATTATGTCTTTTCTTTGGTTGGAGATTCAGGAACTTGGTCTGAGATGTTATATGTTCTTTAGATAAGCAAGTTCTTTAGATAATTGAAGTGTCATATGTTCTTCCCCCTTTTCATAATCTGTTCATTATTATGTACATTGTTTTTTTACCAATTCTTTCCAAGTGATTTTTCCTTCAAAACTCTTGTTCAATTGCTTTTGCATCTATTTTGGTGGATAATTTGGAACTTTCTGTTTTATGCCTTGATGTAATTATATGGTTATGTACAGGTTCTGGTAGTTGAAAAATTGTATGAAATATAATATTTTTTTTGATGACTGTGAAATTGTCTCTGTGCTTGCACTTTCAGAGAACATTATGAACAAATTCCATTATTTTTTAAATCAAATCCTTTCTTTTATTTTTTGGGGCTATGAAATACTATCACGTCTAAAATGTCATTTTGGATGTGTTTGTGACTTCTATTCATCCAATATCTAACTTTTGATTCAGTTCCCCAGAACTTGATCTACAGGGCTTTTTTATGTCATCAATTTATATTCGGCTTTTCAGTATTGCGTGTTTCTCTAGTTTTGTTAACTTGAATCCATTTAAACTTTAAAATTTCCAGGTTTCAATAAGTGTTGTAATAATTCGGTTCACTTATTCTCTCTACTGTGAATTTCTTTCTTTGAGAAATTAATATATAAAATCTACAACTAATGTATTACGCTAGTGCTTTTTGTTTATTGTCTTTTTGGAATATTTGCTTTGCCAATAAGAGGATGGGTGAGTATGAATATAATATTTGTGGGTTTAATGCATGTCAGTGACCGATGTTTACTTTAATTAAGGATGTTCATTTTACCAATTTTGAGTATATGTCATGTATGATTATTAGCTTTAATAAAAATATAAGCTTAAATGATTATTTGCTAATACTTACATTGCTGATTTTTTGAGTGGTTTGGTTATGGAAGTCCAGGCTTGTTTGCTGCTAGGTTCATATTTGAGTAAGTTTTCTCTTTGAAAATTTTCTTTTATCTTGTCACTCGTGTGTTTCCTCTTTGGAACTTTTATCAATGTGAATAATTAAACATGGAAAATTATTTAGGATTTATGAATTTTTCCTGGAGATTTTTAGACAAAAAGATGGAAAATTATATCAATTTTACATAGCATTGGATGCATCAATAGAAGAGTAAATTGCTTTCTTTATTCTATTTATTAAATAGAAAAAAGAAGGTACTTGTGGTCTTGCCTAACTTGAAATGGTCGAAGATATCTGAGACAAATTGTGAAATGTCTTGTGTTGCTAAATAGCAGGCATGCCTGTGATTAAGCAAGTGTATTTTAGAAGGAAATAGTTTGGCTACAGCTGAATGGTTGTTTTTTCTGTTATAAATTGTAAACCATTTACTGACTATAAAAGGTGAATGATTGAATACTGTAGGTGACTCCCCTAATCTTCCACCAAATACTATTTAACATTCGAAGCTTAAATTATCTAAATGATTGAAACTAATAAAGTAATATAGACTGCATAGAAAGAAGGTAACTTAAGTTCTGCATAAGTCTATTCTTGTCGAATTCATTCTGTTTTCCTTGTCATCTCCAGGAACTGAAGCTATGTTTGCAGACATTAGGTACTACCGAAAAGCATCTCAGAAGGTATGCGTGGTCAATAAGTATTATGTTGACATTTAGAAAGTAATTCTTGATTTGTTATTGAGAGCTCTCTGGCTAAAGTGAAATAAGATTTTTGAAAATTTAGTCACTATAATCACTATATTTGTCAAACTGAACTCATCCTTTTACTAGAATGTAATCAATCTTAGGAAAATGTACCAACTAATTGCAACGATCTGAGTAATGTCACTTGTATTATATAGGATGTAAGTTTCTCGTGAAGTTGTGATGAAAACGGGAAATTTGTTACATTTTGAACAGAAAAATTTAACTTCTACCGTGGCATCTTATATGTGTGGCAGTTTTTCTGTTCTGGCATATTTTTTTTTAGACTGGAGTATTCTTTTGGGTCTCTAATTTGTTTTAGAATGGATGTAGAGGATGCAACATATTATTTTAAATCATCTGTTCACTATTGTCTCTAATTAATTTATTTATGAATGGAAGTAAAGGTCTCTAATTAATTTATTTTAAATGATTTATTAACAAATATAGTATATAACACATTTCGAGGGCTAATATATATATATATATATATATATATTAAATTCTAAATTATTTTTTATGTCAATTATAAAAGAATTGATGAATTTTTTACTTTAAGTGTAAATAGACCTGACGATAAAAGTCAGGTCTCTAACCTTCTCAACTTTTAATCAACGTTATAAGTCTATTTTTTTTTATTTAAAAAGAGTCTTTTATGTTGGTTAAAAATATTGTTTTTCATCAATTATAAGACCAATATGATAGGTGAGAAATGTTAAAATGTAATGGGGAATGCAAATTGGGAGAAGAGTGAAGAAATTGGAAATGGAAACAACATGCAGAAAACGTATTTGCCTAGTCACTAACTTCATATAATTCAATAGTAAGAAACTATGGTCCACTGTTTTTTTTTAAAAAAAAAAAAAATCAGTAGAAGTAGCATTCTGTTTAAATTATTAAGTTACTAAAAGGAAAGAATAGAGTGTGAAAGATTACCATTTAAGTTTTGCTACTTGATTTTTTAGATTTTTATCTCCCTTTCAACGGTATTTCTTAAAAGAGTATCTTTCTAAAGCTTTTTTTTTTTTTTTCAAAATGTCTACTTCCTCAGAGGCACCATTGCAATCTAGGAAATGATACTTCATGTGTTACCATAACTTGATACGACACCATGGCTTCACAAGACTATTTGTTAACTCCTCATATGTTGCAGAAAGAACTTGATAACTAATTGAGATCCTAAACTCCCATAAAATATTAATAAGTTTAACAAGTCAGATTAGTTGCTTCGTAATTCTTCCAAATGATTGATGTTCAACTCTGTTTTACAGAGTAATTTCCTTGTTATAATTAGCATAAGACAACATAAGGTATAACAATATTAATAACAATTATTTCTACCTTTCTACTATATACCTAATTGTGTTTCTTCATGTCCTATTTCACTTGGTTGGTAGAAATTATCTCAATATCCTTTCTTATTTCAGATTCGAAAAAGATTAAGGTTTTATTAAAACAGTCTATCAGGACATAGTTGGAAGATAACTAATCCATTCCAAGGATAATATTAATTTGGTTTAAAGGTAGGCAAACTAGGTTAACTATGAAGGTTTTGTTACTTAGTTTTATAGAACAATCTAAACAGATATGGGTGGTTGTAACAAACTCATGGGTAGAGGTAGTTATTATTAAATCAATGTCTAAAAAAATAGTGGAAGTTGTAACCTTTTAGCACAATCAAACGATATAAAGGAATGAGTAGCACCAAAGTCAAATAGTACAAGTAAATGAATTCCATGTATGTACCTTGTACTACATCATTGATATTTGAGACCTTAACTCTATCAAGGGTGAGTATTCTTCCCACAACCTTTGATTTCCCTAGTTAATATTATTGGTGCATCTTTAAGACTATTGGTCATGTTATACAAAACTTAGTCTTCTCAAGTCAAGGTGATTAATCTTTTATGATTAAGTAATCTTCCTAAGCGTGTCAACTTTAATTTCTCCTAAGGTTACTCTTTATTCCTCCTTTAACTAAACTCTTTCTACCTTAAAAATACTAGTTACTCTTCGGATTTCGTCCTTCTAGATTCTCTAAGGTTTCTTTAACCATCAAAACGCATCAACCATTATTGTATCATCCTAGTATATCTTCTAAATGCATCTTAGTATTGTCAAAAGGTTTGTATTAGGATAGGAGGTAGGTGGTTACTAATCATTTCCTATAAAGTTATCTTAAGGACTTTTAACTTTGGTGATATTCTTAGGATTTTCTAATCCTTAGTACGACTTCTCCTTCGAAGGGATCATTTCCTAAAATTGGCTTCCTTTAGGATTCACTTTCGATCCTCTTTATTTGCTTTGTTACTTTCTAAGGAGAATTTTATATATTGATTTTAGTTTTAAAAATTTCTATCTTTTTCTCTTCTAAGGGAGTTCTCTTTTATCGTAAATACTCTTAAAAGGATTTTCTATTATAAGTAAGTTATCGAGCATATCTTTTGATTTTATCTCCAGAGAGGGTCATCTTTATGTCTAATTTTTCTCCTTAAATCTTTAGTCTTAGTTAGTAGGAACATCCTTTATAAGTTCAATAACAACTCCCTTCCCTAAATTCTTCGTTTTTCTTCTTAGCCTACTCTGGTTACGCTTATCAAAAACTTAATTAAAAACTTATAGGGCTTTAACTACAATTCTATTACTTCTTTCAACAACTACTTTCTATTCCTAATAGATTAAACTACATCTAATCCTAGGCCATGTCACTAACCTTAAAACTAATTTTTTCATTGATCGAACCAAGAAGCAATCAAGTAAACACTAATTAATCAATTCACTCTCTAAAAGCACACCAAATAATCAAACAAGCACACAAAGCACACAAGCAAACAATCATTCACATAACAAAAACATAGTAGACACATAACTCACAAGTCGAACTGGTTCGACCTGCTCTGATACCACTAATGTAACACCCCTTCTTATTTACTTACTTATCTTATATTTTAATTAGTAATTTAAAGTGGTTAATGATATAGTAAAAGAGATTTTTAGGAAACAATACTTTTATTACATAATATTCAAAGGTCATTACATCTAGGTTACATAACTTTGTCATTTTATTATTTCTATCTTAATTTTCTCTGTACTTAACAAATCTACCCCCAAAACATAACAAAAACATCTTCTCAGCAAGACAGTATCAACAATCATTGCAAAACATCCACCTCTTCTTAACCCTGCAAATCTGCTCCCCCGAACGTTGTTCGAGATCATCACAGGTGTTAAAAACACAAAGTGCAAGGGTGAGCTTTCCTTAACCATAATTATAAATAATTGATTGTAGTTCAATGAAAACCTTTTCTTTTATAAATTTAGAAACTTCATCGAAAATATCATTTTTAGAATAATACTTCCATACTTATCCATGATCATCAAAATATCAATAACAAAGTAAGGCAATCGACAACCATAAACCAAATCAAACAAACCATCAATCACAATCAATGATTCAGGCATGAATTCCATTCAATCAAACACACAATCACTAATGTATGTTTCTAAGCCTACATGATGCATGCACCTTCACCATGCATTTTCACTCTTCACTCGAAATGCAATGTGGCGCCCTCCACTGAAAATAGCCTGGGGCATCTGATTCTCCCACTCAATCAGACCCACCAGAGGTAGACACTCCGTAATTTGTCGAGTTCCCTCAGTGTCCGGCAGGACCTCCCCCGCAACATGTGATCATCATGAGCAGGGAAATTTCCCCACCAAGAGAACCCCCCAGTCCACGACATTCCACTCACTCAGTCGGGAATCCGTGACTTACGGACTTGGTCTACTACTATCCAGTCATCAATGCAACATGTTCTAGGACCTTGAATTGTATAATGACCTTCATCATATTTTAGATATTGACCTTTCCACCAGGTCATCTTCATCTCACCTCATTCTAAGTATTGCCCATTCACCAAGCAATCTTAGAATACTGCCTCTCCACTAGGCATTTCCAATCGGTCATTAAACAATTCAAGTCCATCTTCATTTCAATGCAACCATGCATGTCACCATTTATTCACATCCAATTCACCAAGTAATTGTATATCAATCACAAAACAAGTCATACTTTGATGTATAATCAAACAACCATATTTACCACCATCAATATTTGTTATATTAAATTATTCAGTATGTTAATATTCAAAAGAGGTTTCATCAAAAAAGGAAAGATTGAAGTTGTTCATAGAAGTCAAAAGCTTAATATACATAAGAAAGGTTTCCATTTCATTTACTCTTTATAAAGTAGTCATAGTATTCAGAGAAATAGTTGAAAGAGGAAAACAACTTCAAAATAATCATTTAAAGGGTAAAGAAAACACAATCTTAAAGAATTGAAAGGAGTGTAAGAAAGATGAAGAAAAGAAACACCAAGAAACCAAAGAAATATAATGAAAGTACCAAGGAAAGAGAGTGGAAGTACTAAGAAAACAAAGAATAGAAAAAGAAGGATAAGGAAAGATCCCCTTACTAGTTTCTCCTAACTTCCTATTCTTCCTCTACTTACTGGCTCTTACTTTGGTTGGAGAGATTTCTTCCTAAGGTGGAGAAAGTATAGAAATGTTTTTTGTAGTGAAGATAGTTTGAGAGAATGTAGGAGTATTCTTTAGGTTATGTCTTCATTTGGCACCCCTAAGCCCTATTTATAGACTTCCCAAGACATTTCTAGAGAATTGGAGATTGATTCTAAAGAAAAAATCTTAGTTTCTATGAAAATATCTTAGATTCCATTAAAATATCTTAAAAGGTAAGAAAATATCTTAGTTTTCAAGAAAATATCTTAGTTTCCATCAAAATATCTTAAAAGGTAAGAAAATATCTTAAAGAGAATTCTAGAATGGTTGAAAAGTCATTACTTTGATCACTTTCGGTAAAATAGGCATAACTTCTTCCACAAATATCGTTTTGGGCTCAGGTTTCTTACAAATGAAAGAGAATTGACAGAGCTACAAATGTCATGAAGGCCCAAAGAGCCAATTCGGACTGCATCTAGTGTGAAATTAGCCTTGAAAGTGGGCCATGAAACAGTGACGTGAATTTACTATACATTTGACCACTCTCGGTAAAATAGGCATAACTCCCTCCACAGGCCTCCAATTGAGCTCCGGTTTGTTTCTAATTAAGAAGATTGAAAGATCTAGAAATGTCATGAAGACATCAAGAGCCAGTTTAGACCGTTTCAACATGTAGAGTAAACTAGAAGTTTCTAGAAAAATTAGAATAATAAGGAATTTCTAAAATCAACAGGAATTTTCTAGAAACATGTAGAATAAGTAAGAGGTTTCCAGAATGAATAAGAAATTTCTACAATTAAGTAGAATAATCAAGATTTTTCTAGAAATAAGTAGAATAATCTAGAAGTTTCTAGAACAAGGTAGAATAATCAAGATTTTTCTAGAAATAATCTAGAAGTTTCTAGAATGATCAAGAATTTTCTAGAAAGACATAGAATAAACAACAAGTTTTTAAAATAATTTAGAAGTTTTACGTTGAATATCAAAACAACAAAGGTAAAGAAAAATTCTAATATTAGACACAAACAAAGGCAAGTGACCACAATTAAGAAATTAATCTAGCAAACACAACTAAATCACTTATGTCTTCTGTAAATTGTTCTACATATTTTCTCTATTCTTTGCCCTCTGTTATAAAAACCTCTTAAACCATATTTAAATTTTTGGGATGTTACAGAATGACTCATGTTTATGGGCTAGGAAGTATACCCATGTAAATCTAGTATAGTCATCTACAATGACAAATCCATATCTCTTCCCTCCAAGACTTTCAGTCTAAGTGGGTCCAAAGAGATCAATATGTAACAGTTCTAAAGGTCTTGTCGTTGAAACAACATTTTTAGATTTGAAAGAAGCTTTGAGTTGTTTCCCATGCTGACAAGATTCACACAGATGAGTGGTTTTCCAAGATATTTTAGGCAAACCTTTTACGAGATCTTTCTTATTTTGAAATATACTTGAGACTTAAATGTCCAAGCTTTTTATGCCAAATATCTCGTTCATCTGCTGAAATCAAACATGTTATATTCTGATCACTTAGGTCAGAAAGGCAAACCTCATAAAGGTTGTTCTTTCTTTTCCCAACGAAAAGAATGGATTTATCTTTGTTCTTCACTATACACTCATCAGAGTTAAAGGCTACTTCATATCCACTATCACAAAATTGACTTATGCTAAGTAGATTGAAGTTAAGACCTTTAACGTATGATACGTTCTGGATAAGGGGATTGGGTGTCTTACCAACAGTCCCAATGCTAAGAATTTTACCTTTACCAGAACCGTATGAGACAGACCCTTTACTTGGTCTGAGGTCTTGGAACATAGACAGGTCTCCCGTCATGTGTCGTGAGCATCCACTATCCAGGTACCAGCTTGAAGTCTTGTCTCTTCCCATTGAGGATATCTGCAACAGGAACAATAAGTGACTTTGGTACCCAAATCTTTTTGGGTCCTTTCTTGTTAGTTACAAAAGGCTTCTTTTTGTTTTGAGCCTTTTTGTAGATGTCAGGAACCTTGTTGTAATTCCTTTTCTTTTGATCAGACGAAACAGGTTTGTTTTTCCTTTCGTCTGTCTGCTCAACATAACCAAGTCCACTTTTATCTTTTGGTGATCTCCCATATTTTAAAATATTTTCAAGGATGGAGGATCCCTTAGTAAACTTGGCTAAGTCATTGAGTAAGGACTCATTTTCTTTCTTTAATCTTTCGATTTCAAGAATGAAAATGTCCTTTTCAGACTCAGGCGAAACATCATTTGATATATTTTTGTCTAGAAACTCAATTTCAGATTTCAAAATTGCATTTTCTTCCAAATCTTGTCTTAGCTTGGTTTTGCAAGTTTTGTATTGCTAAGCAATAAAATGAGAGTTAGCTAGAAGAGTATCAAATGATATTTCTTCTGATTTTGACTCAGACTCAGAAGAAGAGGATGAAGAAGTTTCATTGTAATTTACCTTTGTTGAGACATGATCTCTGACCATGAGGCATATGTTTGTTGTTTCTTCTTCTTCAGAGGATTCCTCTGAGCTTTCACTATCGAGGTCTTCCCATGTTACTAGGATTTTCTTGCCCTTGTCTTTTCTTGAGCTCCACCTCTTTTTCAGTCTAGGGTATTCTGACCTGATATGCCCAGGTTTTTTACATTCATAACATACAATTTCTTTCCTTTCTTCTTTGTTGGATGACTCCTCAGGAGATTTCTTTTCCTTCTTTTTAAAGAAGCGTTGACCTCTTCCTTTCTTCATCATCATTCTTTTAAATCGTCTGGCCATAAGAGAGACTTCGTCTTCGGACGAAACATCAGACGATTCTGATTCGGTTAAATCAGCCTTTAGAATCTTCATCTTCCTTTTACTGTCCTTCTTGACAGGTTCTTCTTTAGGGATGTTTTTAACGGATGGAAGCGCTATAGGTTCTTGGACCTTGATCTTATCTCTTTTACATAAGAGTACCTCATGTACTCTTAAGGCTCCTATTAACTCATCAAGAGTTAATGTCTTCATGTCACGCCCAACTGAGATTGCAGTGGACATAGCTTCCCATGGAGGAGGAAGACTGTCCAATATCTTCATGTTGTTCTGGGCCTTTGTGAATGTGATGCCAAGAGCAGTGAGTCCATTCAATATTGTTTGGAATCTTCCAAACATCATATCAATGGATTCTTCTTTCTTCATAGAGAACATTTCATATTCTCTCTGAAGCGTAGCAGCTTTCCTCATTCTGACTTCTTCTATGCCTTCATATGAGATCTTTAGAGCATCCCATAGCTCTTTGGCAGTTTTGTAGGCACAAAACCTGTTGTACTCAGTTCTGGAGAGAGCACACATAAGAGCATATCTAGCTTTGTTGTTTAGCTCCATCATTGAGTATTCTTCATTTCCCCATTCTCCTTCAGGTTTGACAATAGGGATATCTCCTTTGGTAATGATATTCCACAGCCTGTACTGTGTGGATTTGATATACATCTCCATACGATCTGCCCAGTAGGGATAATCATCTCCAGAGAATGCTGAAGGTTTGTTCATGGAGGCTCCTCCGGATAAGAAAGATGGTCTTTGTGAGTCTATACTGGATCTTTTCCTCTAGCAGCTGTTAAGCGCTCAACCCTTAGAGGCTGAGCTCTGATACCAAACTGTAAAAGACAAATCACAAGAGGGGGGGTTGAATTGTGATATTTAAAAAATTAATTTTCTTTCGTCTGTACCTTTCGTCTGTGGGTTTTGTCTGTGGGTTCAAAGCTTGTTCAGACGAAACAGTGTTTATCTTGAAAGATTGATTTTAATATATAAACGTTAAAGTATATTTATCCCCGTTAGTTAACTAGCAGATAAAATAAATGCACAGATATTTTTATACTGGTTCGTCTATACAAGACTACGTCCAGTTACCCAGACCACTAAGTTTTCACTACCAATCGTGAAATGGTTACAAGTATTCTTTGAACTCAACCACTTCTGGCTATTACAGATATTCTTTGATCCCAGCCTTCTCAGGCTAAACAACCAGATATTCTTTGAACACACAGCCTCCTCAGGCTAAACCAGGTATTCTTTGAACACACAGCCTCCTCAGGCTAAACCAGGTATTCTTTGAACACACAGCCTCCTCTGGCTAAACTAGGTATTCTTTAAACACACAGCCTCCTCGGGCTAAAATGTCACACAAGTGGACTTGAAAGATGTTTCGAAAAACAAAGTTTTCCTCTACGCAGAGAGGTGTTTACAATGAAGAACAGATATCAGAATTGAGCGAATCCTTAAGAATTAGAAAGAGATAAGCGTATTCGCCAACTTGTTCTGATTGTGGTGAAGTCCTTTTATAGGCATCTTCTTCAAATAGCCGTTAGACTCATTTGAATGTCGTTGAGAGTCGTTGAAGATCTACTTGAGAACTTTCCAAAAGATTGTCAGTTGTCCTTGATTGATAGATGAGAGTTGCAGCGGATATCTCGGACTGGATTGCGTGCGCAGTTCCTTTTATTGACTTGTACAGAGATGTGACAAAAAGGTAGAGACCTTTTTGACTTTGAATGTGAAAGCGTAGATCCCCATACAGATCTTGGATTCTTCTCATGATGACTCCTTTAGATTTTGAATCTTGGCGCGAGACTTCAACTTGACTTCACTTTTTGGATAGACGATATGAATCTTCAATGATGTTGTTTAGTCTTATCCTTTCGTCTTAAGCTTCTCTTGGACAGACGAAGGTTTTCAACTTGAGTGGTCTTCTTCCGTCTGTGCCAGTATCGTCTAATGTCTTGGCTTGTGGACAGACGCAACACTTCAAACTTTAAAGGGCCATCTTCCGTCTGTGTTGGTTTTGTCTGAGCAAGTCTTGATTGGTTGGTTTCGTCTGTGTTGTAATTTATCAAAACTTAGGGACATTCTTGATCTAACAAATCTTGATCTAACATCCTTATATTTTTTGGGGTGTTCAAAGCGATGTCTCTATTGTAACTGGGACCTTATAGTTTCAGAATTTTGTAATTTTGTATTCTAACAATTAAGAAAGTATAACTGGAATCCTGCTCCTGCCATTTGAGTTGGGTTCATGAACCCAATTAAATTTTTTTGAAGAAAAATAGAGGTTCCAAAAGTTGCAACTGGATCATTATTTTCAAAATTTTGAATTGACCCCCTTGATTGGAATCCAAAAAACCTAATTCCCAGTGAATGACTATATAAGTGCTCTAATGCTAGGACCCAACTAAAAATTTTAAGACTATACAAAATTAGGAACCCAATTGCAAACTGTTAAAAGACGTATTTGAACATAAAAAAGGGGATTCATATTAACTTAGTGTTTATCCTAGAACTATATATCAAAAAAGGTTAATGTAAAACTTTTCTTACAATCACCGCCTCCAATCTCGTTTTTTTTCCTTCAATAATATCAATCATTAACTAAAACAACAGCCTCAGATTTGAATGGTTGAACCCGATAAGAATATTAACTAGCAAGCACTCTAATCTACAATAACATTAAGCTAATCAAACATTGCAGCCATGCTAATCAAATCAGTCCAAACACAAATCAATCCAACACAAATCAAACGAACTGAAATTAATCAAACAAAAATCAAGCTTAATCGAAATCAATAATGCACCTTTATGAAGCCTCTTGACGAGGGTTTCACCTTTCGTGAAGGACGAACGAGATTGGCAGCAGAGCTTGGGGATGAAGGAGGTTCGCGGAAGTGTTGACGAAGGAGGAAGGATGAAACTCTTTGTTTCGGGGCTTACGACGGAGGAATTGGGGGAGAGGAGAAGTGAGGGTTTTGGGGGAGAATGAGGGAAGCGCGCAACAGGGAATGATGGTTTTACGCGAAGGGAGGGGTTAGGGAAGAAGGTAACAGACTACGACGGTTCTAAATTGAACCGTCTTAGTCTGTACCATGCATATTACAAAATTGCCATTGATTTACAGACTAAGACGGTTCAATAGATAACCGTCGTAGTGTGTCGCACCAATATTACAAAAATGTCACCGCGTTACACACTACGACGGTTAGCTTAGAACCGTAGTGGTTTGCGCGTTTTAAAATGCTATTTTTGTACTAGTGCTTCTTAAACATGTTCACCAGGAGCAATCTCACTACTTCTCTTGTAGTTGACATTCATTATTCTCATTTAAAACACAATTAATTATCATATACCTTAAACCTTAATGACTTAGCGATGTAATATGTCCCCTCCCCCAAATCAACATTTCAATTCACCTCAATTATTTCAAACTGTATTAAAATATTTAATACAACAAAATGAGTTAAGTCAAAACAATACACACAAAATAAAAGTAAGTGAAACAATCAAGGAATTAAAAAAAAAAAAAGAATTAAAATGACATTTACAATATATAACTCAGAGAAAACAATTAAACAAAAGCAAAATATAATTAAAAAAAATAATCACAAATAAAATAGAATAATTATGACAACATAATAATTAATAAAACAATACGCTAAACAAATAAATAGATAGTTAAAAATAAAATATTAAAACAAAGAATTAAGATATAAAGGACAGCAATAGGTATCAATAAATAACTGCATTTAAAATTAATATAAATCGTGTAATCTAATAAATAAGGAAAGAACAAGTCATTAAATAATAATTATAAGTTAATTGAATAAATTTCACACAATTAATCCTAGTCTCTAAGACAAATTTAAAATAAAATAAAATAATAATAATAAAATAAAATAGATTTAGCCAACTGACTAAACTTATTTATTGTTTCTTATGTGAGTAGACAATTATTAAATACGTTTTCTTTGCTACATATTAGAAAATTTATTTAAGACCCCGTAACCCCAAAATAATAATAAAAAATGTCGAGTTAAAAGAATATCCCGACTAAATGAAAAAAGAGTAAAAAAAAGGAAAAATTCATTATTATCAGTTTATCATTGAAATGATAACTTCCCTAACTTGAGTTGGAGCCAACTATGAGCCTGGTGAAATTTGGAACGGACATGTTCTCCGTCTCTGCTTTAGGTAAGAAGCTTCAATCTGCTTGTGGTGAAAATCGCAAAAGGATGTAAAAGCAATATAGATTTTATGATACATGGTAAAAGTGAAAAGTGAACGTGTTTAATAAGTGTCCGCTCACATGACTTGCTCACATGAGAAATAAGATATAGATTGATTCAATTGATTAAATATATTTTATTTTATTTTATCTTAGATTATTTTATTTTATTATTATTACTATTTGAAAGACATGGTGTTACATATTTATCAAATTCGAAACATTTAATTGATATCTTTGTTTTCTCTTTATCTTTCTCGTTCTATTAATATAATTTATTATCTTATTTTTTGTATAAATATGTTCTATAAGTAAACTCCATAAATATTTGTCAATTTATATTCCCTTATTTTAAGAAAATCTTAATTATTACTTATAACTTAATATTTGTAAATAATAAGTGAATACAAGTATGGATGAGAATACAATAGGCCATGCTAGACTTTGAATAAATAGATCTGGCCTATTTTATAAAATTAAGGTCTAACCTTACTTATTACCGTCTCAGGGTTTTTGTTAAAATTTATAAATAAGTGTTTCATATATATCTTTATTAAATAAAATGAATGAATATACAAATATGTTTTAAATAAAATGAATGAATGAATATCAAAAGAAATTTACAAGAAAAATGATTTTTTATGATATAATAAATGAGGCCCATAACTAAAATGAGACCCATAACTAAAATAAAATAAACATGCAGTAATATTTTTTTTTAATTTTTTTACATTAAGATTCAAGTATGACGTAATATCGTGCATTTATTATACCCGAAATGAAAAGGCGATTTTTCCAGATTTGGTACAGGAAAGAATAATTTTTCATTGCCAAATTATTTTTTCCGTTGCTAATTGAGCTATCGATTTGTTTATATATTCACGTGACTTCTCTTATTTTGTTTATGTGAGATATTGTTTAATTTTTTTTATTTTTATTTTATGTGAGACTATAGTTGACTTTTTTATTTTTTTATGTGAGATATTATTTGTAAATAACATCAAACCTTCTTCTTTATAGTGGGATTTAACAGGGAGGACTTCACACGTATTTTATATTTAGATTTTTTTTAAAAGACTTCTTACTAATAGAATTTTTTTTTATATATATATATATATATAAACTTATTTGGTCATCTTTATTTTTTCGATATGAGATTTTATTTGAGGAAAATATTCCTACAATTATATTTTGATAAACATCGATAAACTTCTTTGTATTTCTTTCTACAATACTGAGTTCCGTGCTATAATAATTTGGTTTTGGATATCGAAAGAAGTTAAATACAAAGAAAGTGGAAAGAAAGATAGATAAAAGTAATATAAACTTCGAATCACTTGAATAAGTGAATTTTATTGAAAAACTTTAACTAAAAAGAGGATAAACAAATTTAACACGGAACAATTTAACATGATGATGGCAATGATACAGCTATTCTGTTCTTATTCGCGACTGAAACCAGGTAGTTTGCGTCCAAAAGTGTTCAATACTAGGTTCACGAGAAAATCTAGTGGAATTTGGATTATTCCACCAATTTTTGAGAAAATTTATGAAAAATGTTTGGTAGACAACTGCAATACGCAGACAATCAGACAACCAGTTATAAAATGTGAAGAGAGAGAAATACATATACGTATAAAGTATGAAGAAAGAGAAATACGCAGATATTCTGTGAATAGAATGGTTAGTTGGCTGCGTATTACAGTTGTTAATGTAGTAAAGTTGAAAATTTATAGGGCAAGAATGAGTGTGTGATTTTGTTTTGGTTTTTCTGCTGCTTCTTCTATTATTGTAAATGTAAGAAACACAAAACAATGCAAACTGGTCAAACAATTACGGTCAAACATTATTAGTTATGCGTTTATTTGAATACTAACGACGTACGGTCAAAGGTTGTGTTAACTTGTGTTCATTAATTGGCTTTTATTTATTTATTAGTTATGCGTTTATTTGAATATTACATTTTAGTAAGGGTGTTAGCACTATTGTGGTTCAATTTTTCTTAAAATTCATCTCAACGGAAAAAAAAAATAATTTTAATATGATTTGGTTTGATTAGAATTAATTATATATTTTTAAAAAAATATTAATTTATTATGTTCAAAATATAAATCATTTTACAATAATATTTATATGAATATAAATGCGTGGTTTAGTTTTATTTTAAAATTTTAAATCATAAATTAAATCAAATCATTTATGTTGCTCAATAAAAGCTCAATTTAAACTAATTATATATATATACACACACATTCAATATTTTTATTCATGTTAAAAAATTAATCATTCAAGTTAAAAATTTATCGGTCAAATTATGTATATTAATTTTTTATTATTTAATAATTCATCGAATGACTCTATTTCAATATATAATATGATATTAAAATTTAAATAAACATTCATTATTAAATTATTAAATAATATATCTAAAAATATTTATAATATAAAAAATTTATATATAATTTTACTGATAAGAATATAAACAGTTAAATTATCTAATTGTAATTTATGTAGATAATTATTAAAAGAAATTTAAGTCAAAATTTATACAGAGACGTGTCTATGTTAAATACCAAAAACTAGACTTGATTATCAATCCTCATGTCTGCTTTGTCACCTCATATATACTCAAAGAAGTTAAATACGCAGAAAGTGAAAAGAAATTAAGGCAGGGATAAAGAAATAAAAACTTGGAATGACTTCTTAAACAAATGAATTTTATTGAACAACTTTCACAACAAGACGATAAACAAAGACTAGATCAACTTAATATGATGATGGCAATGATACACATGATTTTATTTGCAAGTGACGCTGTGTAGTTTGCGTCCACAAGCGTTCAACACTAGGTTGACAAGAAGGTCTAGTTGAATTTGGATTATTCCACCAATGTCGAGCTTGATTGCAGCACAAAGACAGATAGCAGCTTCAAGGTCGACAAGACCCTGGATGAGGGGACAGCACTGTGTGGCTCCTACAAAAGGTGGTACCAAGACGCCGACGCAAATATGCAATTTGGGACACTTAGATAATGTTTGTGGTGAGACAAGTGCAGGGGTTAGGGTGTTGGAGCTAACCATTGAAAAGAAAAGGAGGTTGAGGTACAGGACTAGGGCAATTGATGCAACTTTCTTTGAACAACCCATTTTCTAAACACTTTCTCTTATTTGCTGAATAACACTGCTCTTGCCTGCTTTTGCTCTAATTTGTGAGCAAATTTATAGGCCAAGGATGTGTTTTTTTTTATTATTATTATAAATGTCAGGATTCTTATTAGAGTCTCTAATGAGACTGTATTAACTTTTGCATTTATTTTGAATGTGAATAACGGTTAAAGATTACATTAAATAAAGTGGACTTGACTAAAAAGTCTAACTAGTTTGATTGAATATAATGTTTGATACATTTCTTTATTATTTATAAAAAAAAAATTAAAAAAAATGGATGTGTGGCTTAAATAAATATAAATTGAATAAAAATATTATTTATTTTCTTAAATAATCCGTAAATTATTAAAATTACGTGACTAAACAAAATGTATTAAAAATTTATTAATTTATTGTCTATATTTGACATCAAAGAATTGGTTTGAAATATTTTTAAATAGTTTGAAGAATTATATAAATGGCATGATTTTACTACTAATTTATATAATTCAATACTTTCAAGGTAATTTTGTTTTTTAAAAAAGAGATGGATGACTTACTCTAACACGATGGAGTAATATAAATAACCATATCATGTTTTACACTGTCTTGTATTAATTAATATATTTACTACATATAAATACAGTACAGCTAGCTGTAATATCATCATTAAATGTCATGTTTATTGAATAATTAAATATAACAAATTGCATTTTCGAATTTTATAGTTTATATATCAAATGTATAATACTAAGAGTAATATAAATAACGTTGTATCTGGTGGGTATAATTAATATAGTATTTAATGTTATATTAATTGTTTTCTATTTGAAAATTTATTATAATTCTTTATTTTTTTGACCGGATTTTATGAGAAAATTACACGTATTTTTCATGCGGTCTAAGACTTCAATATTGGAAGGATCATCATTAAAGGTAAGTCGTCCATCCTTAATGGTTGACAGCCAGATGCAGGAATCTTCCTCGTTAATGACAGCACAACTTCCAAAGAAATCCTCTCAACATATAAGTATATCTAGAGAGTGATGTTTTAAAACATGTGATATTTGCTCTTTTGAACAACCATATTCTCTATTTCTCCTTATCTTAAACAATCTTTACACACATTAACTTAAGTTTTGAACTATCTTTACACACATTAACTTATTAACTTATTAAGTCAAGCTTTGAAATATTTTTACAGATACTTATTCTCATTTAGTTGAAACTTATTGCCTAGGTTAGTAAAACCTTGTTATGTTTTGTAATAGTGTAGTAATTACTATATTTATCACATATAAATATATTTAATTGTGATAATATCATGTTTATTAAATATAAAATAATAATTAAGTATAATAAACTGCATTTTTATACTTTTACCGTTTATATATTAAAAACATATTATTTTATATATCCAAAACATTAAAATTTTCAATACCTAAATAAATATATATTGTAATATAATTATTTTAGTTGCTGTTTAAAAAAATGTTTATAAAACATATGTTAAAAATATATATTATTAATGATTATATTTATTAAATCTAATTAACATTTATCATATTGTTAAATATTATATTCATTAAATAAAATAGATTAACTAGAATCAATAAAAATTTGTACTAACCTTATTAATCTTCCAGGAGATGGTATAATTTCTAACATTGTTTTAGTTAAATAATATCAATATATGTGGTTAAGTTTTTTCTCTTTAGATTTATGACAAAATTTTATATATCTTAAAAACTTGAATTTAAGATTATTTGTTAAGTTAAAATAATCTCACATTGGTGCTCTTATTCTGTGGTGAATTTAATAAATATTTGTCAAACATATGCCTTTTAATACCATCTAAGTATGTAAAAAATTTATCATGTTTATTGTTGTACCTAAATATTTCTGCGTCTCTTTGTCTAAAAGTAAACATCAAAATATTTAATGTATACATATATGACTTAGAATATTTAATATTTTTTAATTAATTTTTTAAAATTTAATTTATAAAACATGTTAAACTAGGGATTTTTAAGTATTAAATTTATCACATATAATATTTCATTACTATTCGTCATATAATCAGATATAACATGTAAAAATTATTTAATAAATATTTATTAAATAAAGCATTGATATTAAACTCATTAAGTATAATATTTAACCCACATTAGTACACTATTTTATATTATATTTACGAGCAAAATATTGTTATTAGTTTTGATAAATGTTTAAAAAATATATTTGATAAGAATCCAATGAATAAGACTTGAGAGATTTTTTTAAATGAATAAAAATTTGAGTGTGTCAAATAATAGTGTTAAATACAGATATTAATATAGCATTTAACTTCATAAATATCTATTAATTATTAAAGAAAATTAGTATTTTATAATAAAAATGTTATTTGAAGAACTTTATTGAATTTATAAGTAAGGGTATCTTTTTTAATTGTATGTTATTTAAGAAAAAATATTTTAGTTACTATATTGTCGTTATGTTTTTCTATTATTTATTTAGTAAGTGATTCTTAATTAAGAAAAAAAATGTATTAATTTTCAATCATGAACTTCAAAAAATTTAATGAAGTTCATGGAATAGATAATGAAAATAATTCAAAGAAAAATTAAAAGACAAGAATGGATTCATAAAAGATTAAAGAGTGTTATGCTTAAATAACAAGTTCAAGTGAAAATTTTCATAAAGAAATAGCTCCATTGATAAGATTAAACTACTTCATTCAAGAAATTTATTAAAGAATTCTCTCACCAGCAATAATGTTTAATCAAATTTCAATTTGTAAAAAAAGGTCATTTACATGTATGTTTGAATAATATCTTGTGTAGTCCTAATATTGGAATTAAACTTGGACCTTTAAATTAAATCTAATTTAAAGTTATAATTTAAACTAGAACAATAACAAGAAATATATTTACTTAAAATTTAAGTTTAAATTCATATTTTATAATTAAGATATAATTTAAAGGTCTAAATTTAAATTTAAGTTAACGGAGCACGCAACATTTTTCTTTCGATCTTCTTATGGTAAATGTAACTCATTCTCCAAATTAATTATGCTTTTTGAATTTGTCCAAGTTATTCTTAATTAGGCCATCAATTTTGACTCCATGCAATATCTCAACTATACTATAAACAAATTTTTCACATATTCATATATTTATAAACTTGAAAGAAAATTATAAATTTTAAAATAAAAATAAAGTCTTCATGTGTTAACTCTGAACTTGTTAACTCTTCCTCCTTTTCCTCCTTTTTATATCCTTTTAAATATTAACTTTTTGATTTGACTTTGGTCTTTTATTTTATATATATATATATATATATATATATATAATATTTTCTTTAATTAATAAAAAAAATAATGTAACTTGTAATTCATTCTGAGGGAGCAAGTTATTATTAGAAAACTATTTTTTACACTAATAATTAAATAACACTAGAAAAAAATGTAACAACCCTGTGCATTGACACAAATACAGGGAATTGTATAAGAAAATGCTTTATTCTACCCTTTAAACAACTTGCGCCAAAATTAAATAAAACATAAAATATATAGTCCCTAATTAGCAATCACCCTTTCCTAATTTCAACCAAATTAAAATTAGGCAAGTATAACATATCGCCTCAGGTTGAACCCAATAATAATGATGTCTGAAATAAATTTTAAAAGAAGTTGTTTTAAATAAAAGATATATATTGTTGAACTTTCTCTGAGAATTTTTGTTGTTGTTAATAAATACAATTTTTTAATATATATTATTTTTAAGTTAAATGGAGCAGAGAGACTTCTCATTCATCTTATTTCCTTAATAATATATATTATTTAAAATTTAAAAGACTAAACTAAGAGGAACTTGACTATTATATACCATATAATCTTTGTCTCAAAAAATGTTCAGCTAGTTTTTAACTTTTCTTCAAGAAATAAAGCGATAGCTAGTTATGAACTTATGATACCAAGTTGACATTTTGAAAAATAAGATGATTTAAACTGAACACGGTAACTGCAAAAGGATTGGATTTATTAAATTGGACTTTTCGTTGTACAAGAAATTATAAATATAATTGGTATAGCTTTACTCACGAATTTCTTTGACAAAAATAATTATATACAGGGCCAACACCTTTTTTTCCCCTTAAAATTAGGTCTCCAGAACTCGAGGGTTACTCAAGTAATTGTGAGAACGTGATAAAAATTTATTATGAGCACCTGATAAATATCAATGATAAATCACAACTAATTTGTAGTGAAATAAAACAATTCTTTTAAAAATGAATATTTTTAATATACTATAAATATCACATTATTATAACAAATAAACCTATTATACATACTAAAATTCTCTATCCAAATATTTAATATAATTACGCACTTAAATTAAACTTGATACCACTTCTAAGCTTCAACGACCCATACCCAATAATTCACGCATGTAATTGTATGAAAGAAGGTAAATAACCAAAACATTGCTCTTCCATTCAGTTTTTGTTACTTTTTTTTTTTTTTTTTTTGGCATAACCTATGAATTTTTAGTCGTTGTTTATTTAAAACGAAAATCCATGGTAGCATTATTTTTCTCCTTGAATCAAGATGGCCACCAGAGAAATAGAGTTCCAAATATAATAATTAAGAAGGAAATACAACTTTTCATTTATTAGTTAAACGAAAATCTACATATTTTAAGAAAATACGAAAGTGTAAAGAAAGGCAAACAACGAATTAAATAACTTGGAATTACATTTTTTATTGTGAATAAATACATCGTCCATACTCTAGCTTCGCAGTTAACTCACTAATATATATATATATATATATATATATATATTACTCACAAAATAAATATATATATATATATATATTATTTTATTTTTCTTTTCACATTTTATAATTAATTATTTAATTATTTCTATTGTACTTATTTACCTCATATTTTTCATTTTTTAAGAAGGACCTTAATCTTTGTTTCCAAATCTTTAAGAACTCTAGAGGGGTGAATGTCCTATCAGGTACAAAATATAATTAAGGCTAACGGGAAACTATTTATGATTATGGACATATTTTTGGCGGAGTCACCAGCCCATGGGCTTTTAACACGGGCGTTTTTGGGGAAACAAAGTGAAGATTTTAACATGGGCTTTTAAGGGGAAACAAAGTGAAGATGTTTTGGAGATGAGATACCTCCTTTAAGTAAACAACACAGAGTGCATTCAGCTTGTCCCACGATTTTTTGTTTTTTTTTTCTCTTCTATTTTTTTTTTCTATGTCCTTCAATCATTTAGTTCCCTTGTGTTAATTAAACTATTTATGAATATAATGTATGTTAGAAATTAATCACTCTTCTCTTATTTAAATTTATTGTACATGACCAGCTGTCTTAAAGTAAAGAACATATGATATTTGATTTCAAGTTTTGTATGACTAAATTTTATCTTTAAGTTTTTCATTAATTTACGTGTTTAAAAAAATTTCAGAATTGAGAATTTTATATCATCTATTTGAGTTTTAATTTAAAAAATTAAATAAATTTAGCTATGTTTATTGATTGAAATGAGATTTTATATATATAAGGTTTAGAGTAATAACTAGTATAAAATATCTAAGAAAGAATACTTAAACGAGACTTGATTATCGTGAAAACAAAGAGAATATGTTATTAAATTGTTGGGAAAGGCGCGAGAGTGCAACCCAAAAAATACACACAAAAAATTCTGAAAGTTTGCTTGTAAAATAAAAAAATTTTCTCTTGAGGGAAGATGAGAGAACTATAATATACGACAGTATAAAATCCTCAGGAATATGGAAAAACAAAATTTAGGAGGAATAAGAAGAACACAAAAAAAATTTAACGTGAAAACCCCCAACGAGAGGGACAAAAACCTCATGACCTAGTTCAAAAAATATTCACTATGAGTCAAAGAGTATAGCAAAAAAACTTATACAAAAGCACTCATAAAAAAGCTATACTCGGGACCTAATAGTGAAAATACACAGGTGGTCACACACTACCTATAATCTAAATACAAACATTATATAGATCTAAGGTGTGGTGCATGTGAATAAAACAATTACTCTCTATTATATAAGTGTTCAACTCCTCTCTCTTTCTAAAACCTACCGATATGAGACTTTGAATTAACAAAATACACAACAAATCCTCCCTTAATTCAAAGTCCAACATTATTACAAATTCTTCTACAACAACAAAATCTTCTGGTGTTCTCCTTTAGATTCTGCAAAATGTTGGACATTGTTTGAATCCCAACAAACCTCCCCTCAAACAAAAGACCATAAAACTTCTTCCCCTATAGAGGAAGTCATTTTCAGTGATGGTCATTAAGACTTCCATCACCGCGACAATTCTTGAATTTCACATTGTCGTCGATATGCCCTAATCTTGTACTGTCATTCTGATAGCTCACATCAACGGGGCATGCAACCTAGCCACACACCAGACATATCTTGTCTAGCCCTTATATTGCTAGGAAGACTTTCGACACAAGAGATCCCAAATACTACCTGTAATCTAAATACAAACATCATTATATATATATAAGGTGTGATGCGAGTGAATAACATATATTACCCTCATATAAATGTTCAGTTTCTCTCTCTTTCTAAATCTTGCCGATGTGGGACTTTAAATTAACAAAATACTCAACAAATCCTCCCTTAATTCAAAGTCTGACATTGTTACAAATTTTTCTACAATAACAACAACAAAATCTTCTAGAGCTCTCGTTCAGATTCCGTAAAATATGAGATTTAACTCCCATCGTAAATTATCATCGATCCTAATGTCCTCTTTGTCACCCAATATAAAAGAAATTAAATACGCAGAAAGTGAAAAGAAAGGGATACAGGAATAACAAGTTGAAATCACTTCTTCAACAATTGAATTTTATTGAACAACTTTCACTAGAAAGAAGATAAACAAGCACTAGATCAACTTAATATGATGAGGGCAACTATAGCTGTGTAGTTTCCGTCCACAAGTTTTCAATACTAGGTTGACAAGAAGGTCTAGTTGAACTTGGATTATTCCTGCAATGTCGAGCTTGATTGCGGCACAAAGACAGAGAGCGGCTTCAAGGTGGACAAGACCCTGGATGAGGGGACAGCACTGTTTGGCTCCTACAAAAGGTGGTACCAAGACGCCGACGCAAACATGCAATTTGGGGCACTTAGATGATTGTGGTGAGACAAGTGCAGGGGTTAGGGTGTTGGAGCTAACCATTGAAAAGAAAAGAAGGTGGAGGTAGAGAACAAGGCCAAGTGGCCAACTGATGCAACATTCTTTGAACAACCCATTTTCTGAACACTTTCTCTTAATTGCTGATCAACACTACTTTTGCTCAAATTTGTGAGAAAGTTTACAGGACAAGGATGTGTGTTTTTGTGCTCTTTTTTTTTTCTTAATTGTTTTTTTACTATTATAAATTTCAGAACCACAGAACAATGCAAACTGGTCAAAAAATGACGTCAAAGATTGCGATAGTTTTGCTTTTATTTTAATATGAATGACGTACGGTCAAAGACTGCATTAATTTGGGTTCATTGGCTTTTATTGGTTTTATATATATTTATATAAAGATTACATTATTAGTAATTAAATAAGGTAATTGTGATTAGAAGAGTCTAACTCAATCGAGTTCTTTATTAAAAAAAAAAAAAAAACTAATCAGATATTTTGTGCACCGCATGGATAAAACTAAGCCACGGTAATTTGAAATTCTATTTAATGTTAGATTTTAATTTAAAATTAATGTAAATGACGTGAGAGCTTCCCCATTCTTAATGATACGGAACTATCTAGTTATAGTTAAACATTAATTTATACAAATATAATCAAATACTAATAACTAATGATTAATTTTAATATTTATTAATAATTATAAATTATATACGTGGGATATTAATATATATATATATATATTATATTTTCTTCGCATTTATATATATATATATATATATATATATATATTTTTACATTTTATTTATGTGATTGTCTATATATTCTAATGTCTACTAAATATATTTTTTTTTTTTTTAGAAAACTCTCTTTCCATCTTTAATGTAGTAACTTCTTTCTTACGAATGGAATTATTCAGTTGGTTAAGTCTAACGGTGGTAACTTTTTGGATGGTATTCGAGGATAACATGTATCAAATGTTGCCAACAGTACTTACGCTTAAAATGTATTTTAGATATAGATTATATATATATATATATATATATATATATATATATATATATATACTGTGTCTGTCAATATTTTTCTTATATAAAAGCAGTTTCTTTCGGATAAAGAATTATGCACACTGCTAAAGGCTTAATTTTCCTTAAAATCAGGTCTCCAGAAGTCAACGGTTACTCAAGTTTTTCTAAGAACATATGATAAAGTTCTATCATGAGGACCATGATAAATATCAAAGATAAATCCCAATTGATGTGCAGGGGAATAAAAAAATTCTTTAAAATGGATTATTTTACATATTAAACAATAAAATTCTCTCTTCCAATATTTAATATAGCTATTTACTTAAATTAAACTTGATACCACTTCTAAGCTCGAACAATCCATATCCAAACGCATGTAATTGTATGAAAGATGTAAACAACCAAAAAATTGCTCTCCAGTCTTTTTTTTTTTTTTTTCAAAACCTATTAATTTTTAGTAGTTAAGTGTTTATTTAAAACAAAATCTATGGGAGCATGTTTTTCTCCTTAACCAAGATGGCTACTGGAGAAATAGAGTGTGAGCTTAATAAACAATAATTAAGTAGGAATAACCAGTTTTTTTTGTATTTTAATTATTTAGTTAACTGAAACTGTGACATACTTTAAGAAAATACCAAAGTGAAAAGAAAGACAGATAAAGAATTGAATAACTTGGAATCATATATATTTTGAACAAGGACTTTTATTGAACAATTTTCACTTAAAGACAATAAACAAAGACAGCACACAGAGGATGAGATCTATAATATCCCAATCCATTGAGAGAACAATATGACACTTGTATATGTATAGTAATATTACATATTTATTATTATGTATAGACGACGTTAATTTATTGGTGACGGGATGTCTCTAGTGGCATATACGCACGCATATATGTACGTAGCCGGCATGCCCTTTTAAACATACATAAACAAAGACCATGATATGAAGTAACAACAGACTATTTAAGTGCATCTGTAGCCATTCATGCTGCGTCCACAGCGGATCATTAAGTTGCTCACTTGAACGGTTAAGGTAGCAGGGCTCATTGGTAGGGACCTGCCAGCGTTGCAAAGGCACGCCGGGGCAGCACTGTTAGGGAGGATGGAGCAACATAAATTGATTGGTAGAGGTAAAGGAATTAAACGCAAAAGCCCGACGCAAATACTCAAATTGGGGCAGGTAGGTGGTGGCGGAGGAGGTGGTGGTGACGGTGAGACAGGAGGTGGAGGTGGTGGTCGCGTTGGCGATACTGGTGGTGAGACAGGAGGTGGAGGTGGTGGTCGCGGTGGCGATACTGGTGGTGAGACAGGTGGCACTGAAGGTGGTGAAACCGGTGGTGACACTGGTGGTGATGCTGGTGGTGACACAGGTGGTGACACTGGTGGTGATATTGGTGGTGAGATTGGAGGCACTGAAGGTGGTGAGACTGGTGGTGATATTGGTGGTGAAACTGGAGGCACCGAAGGTGGTGAGACTGGTGGTGATACTGGTGGTGAGACTGGAGGCACTAAAGGTGGTGACACTGGTGGTGAGACAGGAGGCACTGAAGGTGGTGAAATTGGTGGGGATACTGGTGGTGAAACAGGAGGCACTAGAGGTGGTGATACTGGTGGTGAAACAGGAGGCACTAAAGGTGGTGATACTGGTGGTGAAACAGGAGGCACTAAAGGTGGTGAGACAGGTGGTGAAACTGGTGGTGATACTGGTGGTGAGACTGGAGGCACTGAAGGTGGTGACACTGGTGGTGAGACAGGAGGCACTAAAGGTGGAGATATCGGTGGTGAAACAGGAGGCACTAAAGGTGGTGAGACAGGTGGTGATACTGGTGGTGAAACAGGAGGCATTAAAGGTGGTGAGACTGGTGGCGACGCTGGTGGTGAAATAGGAGGCACTGAAGGTGGTGAGACTGGTGGCAACACACAAAATGGAGGCAAGAGAGGTAGTGAGACCGGTGGCAGAAGAGCATTGCTACTAACCATGGAAATGAAAAGGAGATTGAGGGAAAAAGTAAGGACAGATGCAACAATTTTAGAAGCCATTTTGTAACAATTCTCTAAAACTTAATTGCTGAACAAGTGCCCTTATATGTGATAGTTGAACTTTGCAAGAGTATTTATAGGCTAAAGATTTTATTATTCTTTTTAAGAAAAATATCATTTTTACTTTTTTGTGCCAAATGGGTAAATTTCTTATATTAAATTAATAAAGGTTGAATCTTGGTATATATAGGTGTAGCTAGTGTACTTAAAGTTTGAATGGAGACAATTTTGTTCTAAATATCAAAATGATAAATGTTAGTAATATATTTTCTTTCAAATAGATATATATATTTTTAATTAAGTTAGACCCTCTTAACTGATATATTCTTTCTAATGGTTGAAATCAATTATATTTTATAAGTTATCTATTTTTTAAAATAAAAATCTTTAATGGTTTAATTATTTTTAACAAATTTAATTAATGACAAAAATTATATTAAACAAAGTATTTGAAATTTGTTACTAGCAAAAGTGACAAAAACAATTTTGCAAACAATTGCAAAGGGTTAAGCACAATTAGTTAAGATGAGTGGGTAAGTTATCCTAAATTTTTTGATAAAATTTTCCTCTTCTTTTCTAATTATGTTATTAGTACAGATTAAGTCTGTAGCCGTATTTCTCATTTAACATAATTTATTTTATACCCAATAATTGATATGGAGTGAATCTCATGAACCACCACTTATATTTGTTTAATTATATTTATATTTTGTTAGATTTTATTGATTACATTTTAGTCAGTATTTGCTACAATTACATTTTAGTTAAAAAAAAATAGAAGGCTCGATGGCGGTGCAGAAAATATTATTTAGTAACGTGTTCTATATACATATATATTAAGTTTGAGTTTATAATTACTTCTTTCTATATTTATTTTTTATCTGTGAGAAGAAAACATAAATATAAAAGTCTAATTTATGGAATGGGTTTTTCAGATTGAAATTCAATTCCTATATAGATTAAAATGACATAAATGGTGAAAAATTATAGATGAATTCCATTTTAGGTTATCGAAAATTAAGATAATAGAATTGAATATAGATTAAAAACAAATTAAAATTACATTTAACTAAAATAATGAAACTGAATAGAATAAAATAAAATAGAGTATTTCATTCGTAACCAGTAAAAACTTTAATCGCAGGGACCAGCTTCGGTTCATCACAGTATATTCAGTCAGCATGTTCGATCGCGCATACATTCAAATTATTAAGAATATTTGAAAACGACCATACATTCAAATTATTAAGGATATTTGATTTCTTAATCTGTCTTTACGTAACAAATTCAAATTATTAATCTTAAAAATTATTACAGGACCATATGCATATTTTAAATTTGTGGAATAAATAATGCCACGTAAATTTAATAATAACCCTACACATAATTTTATTTTAATGTTAAGGTTAATTTTGTGGTCCTTTAAATCCCTTTATTTCAATCTTTTTTTGTTGATTTTAAGTTTACAATATTAGTTTTATTGTTAATAAATTTATAAGTAATTATATAAACAATATTACATGATTTACTCTAATAAGACTCAAAATAAAGCAATACATTTTAATTCGTCAACCAACGCTATAAATAAGTGAGATAGAGATGCTCTAAACCCAATCTTTAATGTATTGTTCTTCACACAAATAAAGATATATATATTTTTACTATTATTATTTTAGATACATCTAGATTTTAACTAATATCATTAAATCAAATTAACATTTTTGATAAATTATATATCCAATTAAATCATATATTTATTTTCTTAAATCTTTGAATTGGTATTTAAATTTTTCAAAAAAATTAACATGCGAAATTTGCAATTTTCCATTATTAAGATAATAATTAAAAATTTATAAACTAAAACTTTGAATTTTTTATTTTTGATATTATATTTGACAAATTTAATTTGCTAAGAAAAAGAAACTGATGAATATTAAATAGGAAAGGCTTTAAAAGCGACTGCATTGAATTTTACACTAGCTGCTAATAGCCAACCACGACAATTTGTAAACACGAATTTCGTTTTACTTTTGAGATTCAGGAATGAGATTTTGCATTTTTAAGAAAGTCATTTGATTATTTTCTAATTATATAAGGTCCAAGTATGCCATTAAAGTTTAAAGCTAATATTTTTTTTTTTAATTTAGAAACACCCTCGTATTTTTTTATGTTTCTTTTTAAAATAAAAGCTTAAACGAAATAACTAAATAAATATTATCAAAAAGGGAAAATATTTAATTGATATTTCAAATTTTATAAATAATTAAGCTGCTTTGGTTAAGGATAATTACATTAGTTCTCCTGAATTTAATACCTATTACACTGGTATTTTTAAAAATTACTTGATTAACTCCCTTATATTCTATATTTTTAAAGATATTCCTATTTACTGTTTGTACATATACAAAATAAGAGAAATGTTTTTATTTTCAAAATAAAAAGTATCAAAGTATAAGAAAAATATAAAAAATGAAGAAGGAAAATTTCAATAAAAAGTTAATGAACACCCCATTCGCTTATGGCAAATGTTTTAACATAATTTTGTTGTATTTTCAAACTATTTGGTATTTTATACAGAAAATACAAAAAAAAAGATACTATTTAAAATAGATAATTATTTTAAAATTCTTTACGATTAACATTTATATATATATATATATATATATATATATATATATATTATTTGATGAGTAGCATCATAAATTTATAATATATAAGAATGTGTATATATTATAAGTTTATGTTTATGATGCTACCCGTTAAATAATTTATATATATATATATATATATATATATATATATAAATATATTATAATAAAAATGTGTATAATTATTTTTACTAACTATTTGGATAAAGGTACATAAATATAATTATTATGTCTGTTTATTTTTTAATAATATATATTTAGAGGATTATATTTTATTGGCTATTATGACTTATAAATATGATATTTAATATTTTAAATATGTTTTTTATAAAGTTCATTATATATATTGCCATTGATTTAATACTTTCTTTAAAAATAAAATTAAGAAAAAATTCCAATTTAATTAAGAATAAAAATAATATTTCTTTGGATGATATTTAAATGCCAAATCAAACCTTTTGGATGAATGAAGAAAGAAAACTAAAATTATTGGATTAGTTAATTTATTTTTTCAAAATCAATCCAATCCAAGATGTGAGTAACACTTTTAGGCAATGAAATATAATATTCTCTGTGTATAAATCAGTATATATATTTTTTAAAGTGCGAATATTTTTCGTAAAACAAGTGTGAATATTTTTAGAAGTTATTCTTAAATGATAATATCATTTAAGAATAACTTTTCTTAATGCAACATCTTTAAAAAAAATCTTCACATTTTATCTCTTTTAATATATCATTTTCATTTTTATATTTAAATTGAATTTCAAAACTGTTCAAAAAAAATGATAAAAAAAATAATCATGTATCATATTATAAATTATTTAATTATAATAAATCTTAAAAACAATTTATAAACTTAATATTTGTTTACTAAAATTTTAAATATAATCATACAAATTATATAATCCAGAGATATTTATTTATTATAGAGTTTAGTTTTTTACACATAATAGATTTTACTAATAAATTAAATCTTTATCCTGTTAATTGGACTTAGTCAAGTAGTGTACAAGTTGTTAATTATATACATTCCTCACAATTTATTAATGGAAAGCCTAAGACTTGCCTTCCACGGCAATGGCTAGCAAATTTCATTTTAATTACTTTGTGTTGACCTTCCTTAATTTATGATATTATGCCTAACCCTAATAAGCTCTAGCACCTTAATTTACTTAAAAAAATTTTGACTTAATATTTTAACTAAGCATTTATTTAGTACATTTTTATTAATGTAAATATTTTCTATTAAAATAAATATTTAATTTTCTAAATATATAACTTCGCTAATGTATATTCATCCATTAAAGTACATCAATTAGCATGTTATAATTTTAATTTTTTTTTACTTAATAAGTACAATTGTGTTAAAATGCATACGGTGAACTTGTTAGCGTAATTTTTCTAAAAAAAGTAATAAATTTGTGTACGGTTATAAACTGTTCCAGGACTACATACTACTAACGTATGGTTATCTTAATAATGCTTAAAAATATAATTTGATGGCATAAACATTCTAAAATTTAAATGAGTATACGTTATAACTATTATCAATGTTTTTTTTAAGATTACTATTTTTAATTAGTTATTTAATTATTTCCTTATATAAAGACAAAGGCTTTTTATTTACTCTATTTATTTTTTTCTATATTTTGTAAATTTATTATAAATGATCTAAAATATTATAAACGTCATATTAAATAGTTAAAAATAGTTTTTGATATAAATAAAAATATTAATAGTACTCTTAAGTCATACCTTATTTTACTAAATAGACATACATCAAATGGAGGAAATTAAAATTTAATTTAATTAATATACAATGATAACAGTCTAATGATTTTCTACGTTTTCAATTAATTATAAATGGTCACATCATTAAAAAAATTAGGTTTTTGTTTTAACTTCTTTAAAAGACTCACAATACAGTTATAAAGTCTAGTTTGATGTGAATTTTATTTATGGTATAAGTTTTATATTTATTATAAATTCTAGTTATGTAAAATAGACGTTCGTTGCATGAAAATTTAGGAAGGATAGATGATGCTCCAATCTAAAAGCGAAGACAGTTTAAAAATGCTAAAATATTATATTTACCTCATTACTTCTATTATCTACTCCATATACAAGGATATCCATAACTAACTTGAAATGAGGCTAAATATTTTTTTTATAATTATTCAAATTTATTTTTTCATAAATAATATTGTTTATAACAAATTTACAAATTTTATATATACTAAAAAAATAATAAATTTAATAATTTTAGTTTTTTAAATAAATTAAAATACAATAATAAACTGGTATACACATCTGTTGATTCATATATACATGAAGCAAGCAAAGATGAGCACAGCTTTAAAAGTGGAGGTTTATGTTTAATATTTTTTTATATATTTTATAATATTAATCATATTATATCTTAGTAATAAGGATGTTTTTTTATTATTTTTTTCTTTAAAAAGAATACTATTATTATTTCTCTATCATTTATTTTCTTTTACTATTGATCATTAAATGTTTGTACACAAATCATATTTAGTATATTTCTTTCTCAACAAATAATATATGTCTTTTACCTAAAATATATATTATTGTTTATATATATCATATATATAAAAATTCATTTTTTTTTCTTGAATCATAATTTTATAAGTCAGACTCCTCAACCTAAATTCACTCCTACACGTAATTATCATAAACTAACTCACATATAATGTACTCTACATTGTAATTATTCTCTAATTAATATACATTGTAAACTAACATTGAACGCTAAAATTTTAAGTTGACATGTATAAACAAACAAATATACAATGTCACATATTACTAATAGTGAAGGGAAAATTAAGCTCGTGCCAACGTCTGTAGAAGTCATTAATATCATCTTGAATGAATGGTTCTGAATTGTAGAAAATCTACAAAAGTTGAAATAAGACAAGATAAAATATTACCTCATCAATTAAAAGTAAACGTAACCAAACTTGTAAGAAACCAAGACACAGACCACAAGTTAGTAAGGAACAGTCATATTCTAAAAGATACGTGTGTGATTTTTGCTGTAGATGTGAGGATCGGAAAATCATTAAGGAAAAATATTTAATAGATAGTTATATACCACATAATATACGACAAATTATAAAATATGAGAAAAAAATACATATTTATATAATATATTTTATGAGTGAATTAATTAATTTATTACGTATTATTTTTAAGTTTAAAGTAAAATTGACTGTAAATGTTATTTGAACCTTGAGGTCCACTCTGCCTCTGGTGAGCTCTAAAAACTCAACTCACGTAAACATTTCATTCAAAAAAAAATTGTAAAAATTTTATTACCCTACTTCCATGAATCAAGAATATTCGCAAAGACAATGCTAGCCGAGCTTATGTCTCATGACATAAAATTACACTCACAATTTCCATTTTATAATTTAGAGACCACAAATGAATATGGATTAATTATCTAAGTATCTGGGAAACCACTTTATAAGAAGGAAAAATTAAGTCATTTAAATATTTCATTAAACATTCTATATTATTATTTGAGGTGGGACTTAAACACCCCATGATTACTCTTGTAATAAATTTGAATGTAATGAGAACTTTTTATAGCAATATTTAAAATTGTGACTGAATCTCATATTTTAAACTACTTATACGGGGAAAATATGTATGCTTTTGTCTACACCCGAGAGCCTTATACCCCCATTTTCGAAATTCGTCCATAGCTCTATGGTAACAGAATAATAATGTAAAGTTTTCTACGTTTCAGATCGAGTCATAATAACACATCACAAAACAAATGTGATACAAAAGCTTACAAAACAACTATTTTGACGATTTCATTATTCGCCATTTTGATTCCCAACAAACACAATGATCATGTAAATTATGTCAACAATCTGCTAGGACACATAATCAGCAATTGCCAATGGCATATGCATTGGAAAACAAGCAGTGACAAGTCACACATAATTTTAAATCACTAGTAAGCTTATGCTTATAAATGCAAATTAGATTTAATTTATATATTTCTAATCAAGTTAAATTAAAAAATATCCACATATAACGTTATTCAATTGGATAATTCGTAGCAATATTAGCAACGATAGTTTCACTAAACAACTTTGCATATAACTTATATGGTAGAAGAAGTACTGATGTAGTTGACCAGGAAATGAAATTAGAGCTGGATTTATCAATTAGCTAGTGGTTAAATATGAAATAAAATTGTATCATCTTGTACTTTTCCTAATTAGAAATTGTTTATCTAGTATGGTTAAGGTTCAAGGCTTCGACTAATAATTTCAAACACCTTAATTTTATATATTTTATATTTACTTTATATTATTTAATATATTTTGCAGAAAAATTATGTTAATAAAGATATTGAGGGTTGATTAGAATGCTTTTTGAGATTTAGTAAATACTGTTAGTTAGAACAGTGAAGTAATATACCAAAATTAAATTAAAATTACATATAACTTAATAATATATATTAGTTTGGACAAGGATAGGAATGGACTAAAAAGTCCCCGCTAAAAAATTTCAAATTACGGACTGGTTAGGTTTCCATTTGGTGTGGATGAAGAAAATAGTTAGTGAGAAAGAATTATATTTATAATTTGCAGAATTGGTTAGATAGTACTCAGGATGTATGAATTCCTCACTTTTAAAGGACTAATGTTAGGTGGAGATAATTCAGAATTCTTACCATTATCTTTCTATCTATATATATAACTATATTTTATTATTAAGAGTTGATAGATAGGGTAGTCCCCCAAATTATTCAGAATTCTCACAATTGAGACTCAGATTATCACTTCGGGTGGTTCCCCAATTTTATATATATATATATATATATATATATATATATATATATATTAATAATAAATTTTAATTCTTTAAAATTCTTTTAATCTCTAAAAAAATTATTACATGGTTATAAACTTACATTCAGTCGACCCTTACCTTAAAAAAAATATATTATATAAAAAAAATAAAATTAAAATAGAAAAAATGTTACCTCTCCCCACTCTAAAATTTAGCTCTACCCTGTTTCATGTACTTAGTAAAGTTTCTATGCTGAATGTTGGCTCCCAATGGTTTTACTCCATAGGATATTCGAGTTCTACGGATCATGTACAACTCAAAAATAACAGTTTGGACGTGAAAATCTAATAAAATCTGAAGTTTTAATAATAATTTTACAACAACATAACCACAATGTTTTGGTTAAAGAGGGAGTAAAATTTAACTCAATTTGGTGATTCGTCTTAAATAGAGAATCTTAAGTCAGTTGCATTTTGCTCTAAAAAAGAAAAGAGATAAAAGAATAGTCTTCGTTGTTAATCCATTTTTGCGTTGGGACGAGTTTGAGTTGACCATTAAAGTATCTAACATGTTTTAAAACTGTAAAATTTATTTTTTATGTTTTTATAATAGAGATTAAGTTAATAAATTAGCGGTTAAATTACAGTAAGTTAAAACAAAAATCAAGTTAATAAACTAACACTCAAAGTGGAATAATGTATTCATAGGGATAATTGTTAAAATTTGTGTGGCTATAAATATTTTGCAAATTTAATGACTTTTATTCATTTGATGATTTAATCTTATATATTCTGTTGTTACGCGTAATATACTTTTATTTTTAAATTATTCCATTCTTTGATAACTTATATCATAAAGTTTAGATTTAATATGAAAAATACTTAATATATTGTTTTTGGACCACGGTTATGAAAATTTTTGTTACGTTAATTTTGGGGCATAGTGCAACTTTATAACATGTATTTGGTTAATAAAATTTGTTAATCATGAATTTATTTGCCTATTAAAGAAATATAAACACTACATAATTTTTAACTTTTGTGTTTTTCAGGTAACCCATAAACTCGGTCTTAGTTTGACCATCGATTTTTGAGTTTATTCATTTTAGGAATTAATAAAATAACCCAAAAAAAATTCAAGAACGAGTATTTTTCGTGCTAACCTGGCCATGCTCACCTCTAATTGTGTTTTAAACAGAAAATGTCTATTCAAATGAGTTTACGCTGAAGAATTTTTAAAAGAAAAAAATAAGAAGAAAAAAATAAATTTAATTTTTTATTGACCAATTTCTTAAATTTACCCTTTTAACTATTCTTTATAAGAAGTGAAATTTCCGATAAATTAGTTAATTAGAGTTAATTTTAACTTTTTGTAAAAATAAATTTATTTTTTAAAGAAAAAAAACATTCAAATAGAGTCATAGACTTAAAAGAAATATATATAACATAAGGATTCGTTTTATCTGAAGTATGAAACTATGAATAAAACAAATAAGTACGAATCCAGAAATGGTTTGCTCCATCATCAACTACTGCGTCACAAGAAAATAATTA
Source organism: Hylodesmum podocarpum (assembly GCA_026586105.1). Classification (NCBI taxonomy): domain Eukaryota; kingdom Viridiplantae; phylum Streptophyta; class Magnoliopsida; order Fabales; family Fabaceae; genus Hylodesmum; species Hylodesmum podocarpum. Next base: position 1,742,803 of record JALJEV010000367.1, on the reverse strand, counting down.
TTTTTTATTGAATCTGAGGCAAAATATTTAAAGATATGCAATATTAATACTAGAACCGTTATAAATAGAGGATTAAAATAATCACTGTATTTTTCTCAATAAAATTTAATTATAAATATTGAAAATAAATTATATGTATTTTAACAGTATAAATATTTAACTAATTCCATTTATTTTTTATGTCGTGATTATATATATTCAACAATCATAAAAATTGTGATTTTTATACTTAATAACATAAAAAATTTCGATACTTAGGTGACATCTATTATTGGGGCCTAAGTAATTAATTCTATTTTATAATGTTTTAAAATTTTAAATTAATTAAGTACTTTATATAACATGGAATCTATAATAATGACCTAGATAGTCTTGTTTGTAAATATTATCTATATGCTACAACCACTAATCCAGAATAGTTCTATTAAACTTCGATTACCTGGAGCTGAGGGTCACAAGCATTAATTTCTAAATATATAAGGAAGCTTGGCAGCATGTGAAAAGAAGAAGCTAAGATCATCATCAAAGGCCATAATAAATTCAGTTTAAGCACCGATATTTACTATAACACATTGTATGAGTTTCACTTTTCTCATGTTCTCACTTCTTAGACAAATTAAAGAAAAATACATGTTAAAATTTGATAACTAATTATAAAATTTGAAATATATATATATATATATATATATATATATATATATATTTATATTGAGTTGGTAGCAAATTAATAAACCTTTTGAGCGACTTTTAGCAAAAGATAATAAGCAAATCTAGCAAGGAGGAAATTAGATAAGAGTGGCCATCTTTTCTATAGAGTATTATTCATTAGTTACATGGACATGTATTGCACGCACATATGTATGTAGCATGCACGAATAGTAACTTCCTTAACTTTAAACACTAAGAAACAAATACCACGATACGAAGTAACACAACAACAATAGTTTGTCACGTTGCGTCCACAAATTAACATTTAATTAATATTAGGTTCACGACAATATCTACTTCAACAATGGAAACTCTACAGTGCTTCACCTTGAAACTTCTGCAAAAGCACAAATAGAAATTAAAGTGGTGGTGATGGTGGCGGAGGCGGTGCAATGGGAAATGGTGGTGGTGATGGTGGCGGTGACGATGTTGAGTTACGGGGTGGGGATGGTGGGGGTGGTCTACGAGGGGCACACATGGAGGGAGGGGCAATGTTGGTAGGGCGAACAAAGGAAAGGAGGTTGAGGAAGAGGAGAATTAGGGTAACGAATCCAACACCCTTGGAAGCCATTTTCAAACAAGTTTCTCTTGCAAGTTAAATTGGTGAACAAATGTTGTAACTTGTCATGTGTAGCTGAACTTTTCGAGAGAATTTATAGGCAAAACATCTCGCCCTTTGTGTGTGTTTTACGTTTACTTTTTACTCCGATTAATTAATTTCTTCAATTAACCAAGGTTGAATTTTTTTTGGCATATACAGGCACTAATATCCTTGAAATAGATTATATGTATAAGTATATATGATTCGAGTTTTATTTTTCATTATTATTACAGGAAAAAAAAATAGAGACGATGATGATTGATTTTTTAAAAATGTTTTTATAAAAATATTTTTAAATTTAAGTGAAAATAATTTCTTAAATCAATAACATGAGTGCTTTATTTTTATAAAATAAATATAAATTTTTACTTTAATCTTTTTAATTTTGTTTTTATCTTTCTACAATCTACACTTAATTTTTTTTTGCATTCCCTTAATATATTTCTTTAATTTTTATCACTATAACGAATATCTAAAATCATTTAGTTTTTGTCTTTTACCATTCATTTTAAAATAGATGCACAACATTCATTTTAGGAATCTTGACTAAATTAACTTTACAATTTTATTTATTTAATTTCAAGATAAATATGTTTTTATCTCTATAATTAAAAAAAAATTGTTTAATCGTTTATTTTTAAATGGTCGGTTTTTTTGTCATTCTCTTATATAAATGTATCAAAATGTACCCGTCAAACTGATAAAAAAAATATCTTTTCTTCATTAAATATGATAATGACTAATGTAACAAAATTTTTTTTTTTAATTGATTTAAAAAGTCATTTATAACATAGTTAATAATCCAAATAAATTTTAACATATTTTTAGTGAAGAAAAATCAAAATTTGACGATTTAAAAATAAAAGATTAAAAAAATTATAAGGATAAAAAAATATTTAGCCCTTTAATTTTTATTTTCATAATTTTAATCTTCTAATTTTTTAAATTTACAATTTTAATTTCATTGTTATATTCTATCCGTTGACTATTTTGATTTTTGACTAATCGAACATTTATTCTTGAGGTGCCGTGACAAATAATATTCAGTACGTTGAATTATAATTGTTTTAGTTGACTATTAAGATGATAACTTTATTTTTGAATTTTTTTAACAATTGTTATAAATTTTGTAATAATATGATTATTTTTTATATTTCTTGAAAATTTCATAAAAGCCTTTTGCATATTTTAAAACAAATTTATTATGAAACTTGATGGTTCTTGCAATATTTTTCACACAAAAATGTTAGCAGATAAAATTTCCATTTGCCTGATTAAGCAAAATATCTTAAAAATATTTGTTGATTATCATACCTCTTCCAACAATAATTTTTTAACACTGACCAGTATTCAAAGACATAATCACGTGCTTAACAGATCCGGGCCTGCTACTATTTGAACAAAACCACGTGTTCGTAAACTAACATTGCATGTGAGGTTATATATGACGATTAAAAGTGTAACTAAACCTACTAATATTACTCCTTACTTACTAAAACATTTTAGTTGTGACCAGATGTACATGGTTTACTTCTTGTAAAGTTTCAAAATTCAACTGTTTAAGTTGATGATATTGTGAATGAGATTTGTATATAAATTTTTATACAATTTTAAAATTATTTTATAATTTATTAAATCAATAACATGATATTAAAACATATAAATAAATATTGACGGTTAGATGTTAAGTTAAAATGACTTAGAATATTAAATTTGATAATTACATAACAGATTGATGTATCAACAAACGCAGAGGGAAGAATGATCGGATCATTATTAGTATAGATAAAAGACGCACCCTCAAACAGAAGACGCAACAAGAGAAGTGTTCAAGTCATCATTCTTCAAAGCAACCATATCAGATGAACCTTCAACGTTAAAGACGGAGAGCTCATCTCAACTTCAAGTCAAGTGCTCAAGAGTGAAGATATGAAGACTGAAGTTGAAGACCAAGAAAGAAGACAGACGAATGAATTCAACAGACAACTCATCTATTTGTTCATTCGTCTATCAAGTTTAATGAAGTTCAGACGCTGGGTAACACATGTCTTCGTTTAAATCATGTCGTTACTCAAAAGCTTCTAAAAGTGGAAAGAGATTTTGAAGTAAACCTCTGCAACATGAAAAATAGTTGCACGTTTGTATAAAATCTCTGAGAAAATCAGTCAAAGCCTGATCTCACGTTGACATCCGCTGACTTTGCATTAAATGTTATGATTGCTCACTCTGCCAATTGTTGAAGTGCCCAAGAGAAAGGACTAACGTTTAAATCTTCAGTCTAACGGATACTTCACAGAGCTGTCTATAAAAAGACTTCATTGCAACGAGTTGAAGTTGGCGAACTACACTGCAAAGATATTATATCCAAACTTCGCTCTCAAGCTCTCAAAGAAAAGTTCACTCGTCCTGAACTTAGATTAGAACTCTCATTGTAAAATTCCTCATTGTGTAGAGGATTATACATTTGATCTTTATTGTAAACCACTGTTATGGTATTTCTAGCCTAAGGAGGCTAAGTGTTTAAAGAATACCTTGAGTCTAGCTTGAGGAGGTTAAGGTCCAAAGAATACCTGTTTTAGCCTAAGGAGGCTAAGTGTTGAAAGAATACCTTGTTTAGCTTGTGGAGTCTGCGTCCAAAGAATACCTTGTTTAGCCTGCAGAGGCTGGGTCCAAAAAATACCGGTTTAGCCTGAGAAGGCTGTGTTCAAAGAATATTTGTAATTTGTGAGGAGTGATTGAGTTCAAAGAATACTCTTAGTGGAACCTCAACAAATTGCTGGGTAACTGGACACAGTCTTGAATAGACGAACTGGTATAAAAATATTACTGCTTTCATCATTTATTATCTGCTTACTAACTGGGGCGAATAACTTGAACTTATTTTTTATTAAAATCAATCTTTGAGAACAAAAAAATAGTCTTGCGTATGCTCAACGTCTTTCCTAACAGACGCAAAACGCATCATTTGAAAAAGTTTTTAATTAATTAACACAATTCAACACCCTTTCTTGTGTATTATATTTTACATGATTAATATTAAATACTGATAATTTTTTATTGATAATTTTATTTGAAATAATTTGAATCATTTATTATGGTTATTAATATCAAATACTGATATTTTTTTTTTATTTCTGTTGTAGATACATTGTGGAGAAATGACTTCTACAATTATAATTGTTGTGTATATCATCGGTAGGATACATGAAGATGATGAAGGTGTCATGTTTGATGGATCAAGAAGAGTCATGCAAATAAAAAGAGGAATAAGTTTTGAATTGTTAAAAAATAGTATTCGTGATAAATTTAAGTTAAATTCAAATGAAGTAATTGGTTTTATCGTAACTAGATATAATGTAAGAAATAAATTTGTTGTCGTGCAAATAGTTGATGATGGTGATGTTGAATGTATGATTAATAATTATCTGAAACAAGAAATTGGTCCTATTGAATTCTGTATAGAAGTATTTGTAGCAGGTGGTTCATCTTCAATGCACAATTTACGGACAACCGAGACAAATGTTCATATGTCCTACGAGGGACATTGTGCGAGTTTAAACTCTAGCTCTGAAGATGAAGATTACACTGTATCTGATTCATATGCTGATTCATATGCTGATTCATCAACTGATGAAGAAGATGTTGACGGTAATTTATCCGATTCGGATAATAAGGAAATAAACGAAGATCACCACAGTTTAAGCGTTAATCTCCGACATGAAGTTTGTGGTGAGTGTGGAAATTTACTATTTAATTTAATTATTTAAATTTGAATGTGTAATATCCTGTTGGTGAATTTGAATTTATTAATGTCATTTTAATGAAGGTAGTGGACAACAACCATTTTGAAAAACAACACCACATTATACGAATGTTAATTGTATAAGTACAAATAGCAACTTAAGAAAGGGGTGAATTAGGTTTCTCACTCTTTTCTCGATTAATTTAATAATTCTATATTTTAAAAATTACAACCCCAATTCCAACCAGTTAATTTAAAATATGATGCAGCAGAAAATAAAAGTGTAAGAATAGAGAGAACCACACAAAGATTTTATAGTGGTTCACCTTCCACAACTGAAGGCTACATCCAGTCCCCCGACCCACGTCAAAGATTTTCTTCACTAAATAATCAGTGTAGAGTTTCAATCTCACTCTAAGATCCCTACACCAACACTCAGGAAAATCACTCATTTGCTTGATTACAAAGCCCTTACCGACCACTTCAGTAAATCACAATTTCTTTCACCGAATACTACGGTAATCAACAACAGTTATTCAAATAATGGAGAACAAAGTACAATGGTTGTTTCAATATGGTAGGTTAAATACTACAAGCAAGACTTTCTTATGATATGACAATTAAGACTCAAAAACTTTTTTCACTTTTAGAATATGTAAAAGAATTGAAGTTTGTTTTAAGGATGAAAAAGATTATAAAAAACAAGTCTATTGTGTGTAACCTTCGCTAAATTTGAAAACTTGTTTAAATAGGTAATTATAAAGTTAATATTAATGTTAGATTTTAATTTAAAATTAATGTAAAAGACGTCTTCTTAATGATACGGAACTATCTACTTATAGTTAAACATTAATTTATATAAATATAATGAAATACTAATAACTAATGATTAATTTTAATATTTGTTAATAATTACAAAACAATATATATACGTGGGATATTTATAATATTACCATGATACTTAATTAATTATAGAGCACATGAAAACATAAAAATGACTAAACAAGGTTGATTTATGTTTTAGAAATTTCCATACTTCTGATCATAAAAATGAAATTTGATAATTAGACGGGTGGTCGTGTGGAAATAACAGTGGTAGGGACTTAATCACAAAGGTAATGACGGCTATATAATTACAACTTTATTACGCTAACAATTGCAATACGTAACCAACCAGCCACCCCACTCACATAATATCTCTTCGTATTTCTCTTTATTCACACTTTATATATATATATATATATATATATATATATATATATATATTTCTCTCTCATTATATTTTATAACCGATTGTCAGTGTATTACAATTGTCTACCAAACATTTTTCATATAATTATGACGGTCATGTTGGGTGTTATGTAACCAATGATAACAAGGATTTGTATATTATCCCGTATCATGGTACGATAGGAGTTACGATCATACTGAGAATGACGATCATAAGAATAGTGATAAATGCTATAATATACTACGATAAAAATGTATGGTTATATTTTTATTTAATTATTAAATTATTTCTATCTAATTATATTTTTAAAAAATTATATTTTATAATTTAAATTTAATAAAAAATCATATATTTCACGTGAGATCAACAAATAACATCTAAAGTAATTAATGTTATCAATAGTTTTTTCTTCAATTCTCTTTAGGTTGATGACATAAAAATATATGATTTTGTCTCTTCAACCAATTTCACAATTATTATTTCTTAGCAAAATCTTCCGCAATTTCAACAAATTCATAAATATTCTTGTTCATAAGGAATAACATAAAACTAGACTCTCGTTATTCTAATTAACAGACGAAAGTTAACATATTTTCTAGCCTTTACAATAGAAAATAAAGACTAAGATATATCGAGAAAATACTTAAAGAAAAATCGCACAGAATGGTCATGCAGATGTAAATTTTAATACTTAATTTTTTATCTGAATATATAAATTGTTTGGTGCAGTACGATGGATCATGTTGGAGAACTCACATCGCCCAAAGATAGGACAATTACATTTATAAGTGAGAAACAATCCTCATCTTTTAAACCGGTTTGTAAAGTGAGTTAGGTCCATCACCCAAAGCCTATCCTAGGATTATTTGTGCCCCATTGTAGGGAATTGGCTCTGTTGTAGGGGATTGTTGCAATGGGATGGACCATGTTGAAGATCCCACATCGTCTAAAGATAGGGTTTGTTGCATTTACAAGTGAAGAGCAGTCCTCATCTCCCAAGTCGGTTTGTAGGGTTGAGTTAGACTCCATCACCCGAATTTTTAACATGGTATCAAAGCCTATCTTAGGATCCTTTGTATCCTGTTGTCAGGGATTCTTTGTTCTGTACCCCGTTATAGGAGATTCTTCCCTCCCTCTGTACCCCGTTGTCGGGGACCCTTTGCACCCCGTTGTCGGGGACCCTTTGCACCCCGTTGTCGGGGATTGGTTGTTTGCGATAATGAAACACCGTCTCCACGCTTGACGTGAAAGAAGTGTGTTAGAGATCCCATATCACCTAGGAATAAAGCATGTTGTATGTATATAAGCGAGGAGTAATCCTCACCTTACAGGCCAGTTTGTAGGGTTGAGTTAGGCCCTAAACCTATATCCAAACTGATGTTAATTGTATGAAAGATGTAAACAATAATTAAGTAGGAATAACCAGGTTTTTTGTATTTTAATTATTTAGTTAACTGAAACTGTGACATACTTTAAGAAAATATCAAAGTGAAAAGAAAGACAGATAAAGAATTGAATAACTTGGAACCATATATATTTTGAACAAGGACTTTTATTGAACAATTTTCACTTAAAGACAATAAACAAAGACAGCACACAGAGGATGAGATCTATAATATCCCAATCCATTGAGAGAACAATATGACACTTGTATATGTATAGTAATATTACATATTTATTATTATGTATAGACGACGTTAATTTATTGGTGACGGGATGTCTCTAGTGGCATATACGCACGCATATATGTACGTAGCCGGCATGCCCTTTTAAACATACATAAACAAAGACCATGATATGAAGTAACAACAGAATATTTAAGTGCATGTGTAGCCATTCATGCTGCGTCCACAGATGATTAATAAGATGGTCACTCGACGGGTTAAGATCGAAGGGGTGATTGGTAGGGACCTGCTCGCGTTGCAAAGGCACTCCGGGGCACCAATGTTACGGATGACGGAGCAACATAAATTGGTTGGTCTAGGCATCAACACTGAACCCAAAAACCCGAAGCAACTACTTAAATTGGGGCAGGTAGGCGGTGGAGGAGGAGGTGGTGGTGTCGGTGAGACAGGAGGCGGAGGTGGTAGTGGCGGTGGCGATATTTGTGGCACTGAAGGTGGTGAGAGCGGTGGCAACACACAAACAGGAGGCACTAAAGGTGGTGAGACTGTTGGTGAAACAGGAGATATTGATCGAGGTGGTGAGACAGGAGGCACTAAAGGTGATGAGACTGGTGGTGAGACAGGTGGCACTGAAGGTGGTGAGACTGGTGGTGAAACAGGAGACACCGAAGGTGGTGAGACTAGTGGCGACACTAATGGTGAAACAGGAGGTGGTGAGACTTGAGCTACAAAAGGTGGTGAGACTGGTGGTGAAACATGGGGCACTGAAGGTGGTGAGACTGGTGGCAACACACAAATAGAAGGCACTAAAGGTGGTGAGATAGGTGACGACACTGGTGGTGAAACAGGAGGTACTGAAGGTGGTGAGACTGGTGGTGAAACAGGTGACACTACAGATAACGACACTGGTGGTGAAACAGGTGGTACTGAAGGTAGTGAAACTGGTGGTAAAACAGGATGCACCGAAGATGATAAGACTGGTTGTGACACACAAACACATACAGAAGGCAAGAGAGGTAGTGAGACTGGTGGCAGAAGAGCATTGCTACTAACCTTGGAAATGAAAAGGAGATTGTTGGAAAAAGTAAGGACAACATATGCAACAATTTTAGAAGCCATTTTGTAACAATTCTCAAAAACTTAGTTGGTGAACAAGTGCCCTTATACGTGATAGTTGAACTTCGTAAGAGTATTTATGGGCTAAAGATATTTTATTTTTAAGAAAAAGATTATGTTTACTTTTTGTGCCAAATGGGTTAATTTCTTATATTAAACTAATAAAGGTTGAATCTTGGTATATATAGGTGTAGCTAGTGTACTTAAAAGTTTGAATGGAGACCATTTTGTTCTAAATATCAAAATAATAAATGTTAGTAATATATTTTCTTTCAAATAGATATATTTTTTAATTAATTTAGACCCTCTTAATTGATATATTATTTCTAATGGTTGAAATCAATTATATTTTATAAGTTATCTATTTTTTTAATAAAAATATTTAATGGTTTAATTATTTTTAACAAATTTAATTAATGATATAAATTATATTAAACAAAGTATTTAAAATTTGTTAGTAGCAAAAGTGACAAAAACAATATTGCAAACAATTGGAAAGGGTTTGGCACAATTAGTTTAGATGAGTGGGTAAGTTATCCTAAATTTTTTGATAAAATTTTCCTCTTCTTTTTTAATTATGTTACTAGTACAGATTAAGTGTGTATCAGTATTTCTCATTTAACATAATTTATTTTATATCCAATAATTGATATGTAGTGAATCTCATGAACCACCACTCGTATTTTTTAGTTATATATAGGTTTTGTTAGATTTTATTGATTACATTTTAGTCAGTATTTTCTACAATTACATCTTAGTTAAAAAAAAATTAGAAGGATCGATGGCGGTGCAGAAAATATTATTTAGTAACGTGTTATATATATATATATATATATATATATATATATATATATATTAAGTTTGAGTTTATAATTACTTCTTTCTATATTTATTTTTTATCTGTGAGAAGAAAACATAAATATAAAAGTTTTATAACAAACTACTCATCTAATCAAGTTAAACTCTTTTAATAGTTACTTGTTTATTTTATTAAACACTTTTAGTCATTACTTGTTTATTTTATGAGTGAAGTAATATATCAAAATTAAATACGGTTAGTTAGAAGAGTGATTTAATATATCAAAATTAAATTTAAATTATATATAACTTAATAATTTATATTAGTTTGGACAAGGATAGGAATGGACTAAAAAGTCCTACAATTATTAGTTTGGTGGAGATAATTCAGAATTCTTACAATTATATATATATATATATATATATATATATATATATATATTATTAAGAGGTGATCGATAAGAATTCTAATCAGTTATCTTTCTTTATTCTTTATTGTTAGGAATAATTAATTGAGATTCAGATTATCTTTCTTTATTCTTTAACTTTTAACTTTTGGGTGTTTTGGGTAGACCCAATCCGCCTTAAATAAACCCAGTCTTAGTTGGACCCATCAATTTTTGAGTTTATTCAGATTAGGAATTAATAAAATAACCCAAATAAAATTTAGGGACTGCTATTTTTTGGGTAACCCTGATTTTATGCTTACCCCTAATTATATTTTAAACAGAAAAAGTCTATTCAGATGAGTTTACTTTGAAGAAATTTTAAAAGAAGAAAATAAGAAGAAAAAAATAAATTTATTTTTTAAAAAATAAATTTAATTTTTTATTGACCAGTTTCTTAAATTTCCTCTTTTAACTATTCTTTAAAAGACGTGAAATTTCTGATAAATTAATTAATGAGAGTTAATTTTAACTTTTTGTAAAAATAAATTTAAATTTTTAAGAACAAAAAAAATCAAATAGAGTCATAGACTTAAAAGAAATATATATAACATAAGGATTCGTTTTATCTGAAGTATGAGGCTATGAATAAAACAAATAAGTACGAATCTAGAAATAGTTTGCTCCATCATCAACTACTGCCTCACAAGAAAATAATTATTTTTATTGAATCTAAGACAAAATATTTAAAGATATGCAATATTAATATATACTTTACTTTGTAGCTAATGCAATAGGTAGTCAACCAGTCAATTATAATACGCAGTCAATCAGTTAATTCACTCACTCACAAAATATATATTTATTTTTCTCTTCATATTTTATACATATAAATATTTTTTTCTTTATATTTTAACACGTTGAACAAACGACAAACTCAAAACTGTCACAAAATCGAAAAATCGTCATTAACAGTTAGGTATTTGCATGGAAATTTGGCCAACTTGTCACGAAATTGCAGGGTGTTTCTATGAATTTAAGGCATAAAATAAGCTCAAAATAGGTGCAGGGCAGTCACAAAACAGAGGTCCAAAACCGGGCAAAAATAGGGCTTATGTATATAGGCACATGCAAAGCACACCATAAGTTTAATTATCAAGCTATTAACAAAATTAATTCAATTTATAATGATGATACTTGAGCCTAATGAGAAATGAAGCCAAATTGAATTTATACACTAATTTTTTGGGTGTTAAAGGAGCCCAAACAGTTAAGGTACTGCACTCAAAATTTTAAAAATTTCTACTCACAAGAACTACTAATTTTGACACTCTATTTTCTTCAAATTCCTTTTTCTTGTATTTTCTTTTCTTGTATTTTCTTTTGCTATACTCTTTTGAATATTTTCTCTTTCTCTTTTCTTTTCTTTTGCTTTTCTATATTTTTATTTTGGTTATACTTTGCTGGACAGTCCAAATAATGGCTTAAAACTCAAGCAAGTCAAGACAAACTTTGCTAACAAGTAAGATAATGCATGGTAGTAGTAACTTAAACTTATAATGAGCAATGAATATAATAATGAAACATATAAGCACTAATTAAGCCAATTATAATGCAGAGAAGTCAATTTACAGCAAAGGTGACACATATTACACATTGAGAAAATTTATCAAACATACGAGGGATATGGACTAGCATATATGTAGCATGTGAAATAGGCCATATGTGACATACCCAAGTGACGTGTAACATATAGAAATGATATGGACAGCCAAGGACACTTAAACAACACTCAATCAAACATTCTAATGAAGCAAAATTGAAATGAAAAGATAAGCACAAGACTCAATACCGGAAGTGATGAACAAGAAGGTGGAAAACAAGCTCTTAATACCAAATTTGATGCAAACCCATGAAGCAAATGTAGTGATCTTCAAGGATTATGCAATGTGTGCCCTTATCTTCATTCACCAACTTCAATCACTCACTAAAAAAAAAGGGATTCACGGATTGGAAGCTCAAATTTCACAGTTTAGTGTAGCTCACGGAAGAACACTTGAAAGAAGAATGAAAAATGGAAAATGGATTAGATTAGGAAGGGAAGCGCCATGGATGAGGAATCCAATAAGCTTAAAGGATGAATTGCCACTTGGATACATGGATCTATGATAAGATTCAAGATTTCAAGAAGAAAATTCTAGAAGAGCACTCTCCTTTCTCAAGAGAACAAGTCTCAATTCTATTTCAAAATATTAAAAAATGTGTCTACAAATGAAAGTGTTGACCAATATAAATGACAATGCCTTTTCCTAAGCACTAGGCTGTGAATAATTCAGCACCCTTAGATCCTTTATTGATCAATCAAGTGAAGCAAGACACCCTTCACAAAAGATAATCAAGAAGGATCTAGAAAAGTGTGATCAAAAAAGGCTTATAATTCAAGGTAGGAGTGATGATCATGGGAGAAGCAAGATGAAATTCTATGCCTTAAATTAGAATTAATCTTAAGGCTAGAATTTCATCTTGAATGAGAGATTAAATCGTAGAATATTGATTTAAATTTATACCCTTGATTATGAATTGATCAAGTGGTGGAGATTTAATTCAAATTAGTGGAAATTTCACTAACTTTCTCTCTTTTCCCATCCACTCTCCTTTAAGAGGATGTATTATACTTTCTTAACTTGGATCATAAGACTAAGTCCACTTAATGCTAACTAGGCTGAGTAAACTTATAAATACAAGGCCCACAATCAAGTATTAAAAACAATTACATAATTGAAAGAAACTAATAAGACTTAAATAATTAAGCAACTCGCTGGAAAATCCTGCCAGCATTTAAACGTTAACTTCAAGCTCCATTTCCTCCTAGATGCAATTCGAACTAGGTTTTGGTGTCTTCATAGCGTTTTTAGCCCTTTAAGTCAGCTTTTAAAACGACACCAAGACAAACTTAATCGGAGTTGTGTAACCCAAATTAGACTTAAAATATTGAACCTTGTGATGTACTCAAAAACAACAACGAATTTTATTAGAAGTCCAATTTAAAGGATAAGGTTGAAGAGTTTTGTTGAGTTTTTATAGATAGTCCTCCATCAGTACTTCACCTTGAAACTTTTACAAAAGTACAAATTGAAATTAAAGCGGTGGTGGTGGTGGCAGAGGAGGTGCAACGGGAAATGGTTGTTGTGATGGTGGCAGTGATAATGTTGAGTCAGGGTATGGGATAATGGGGTGGTCTATGAAGGGCATACATGGAGGAAGTTGCAATGTTTATAGGGCTAACAAAGGAAAGGAGGATGAGGAGAATTAGGATAACAAAAGCAACAACCTTGGAAGTCATTTTCAAAAACAAGTTTCTCTTGGAAGTTTAATTAGCGAATAAATGTTTTAGCTTGTCATGTGTAGCTGAACTTTTCGAGAAAATTTATAGGCAAAAGATCTCTAGTTTTGTGTGTTTTATGTTTACTTTTTTAAAAATATTCGATACACAACTACAATATTTATACAATTAATTATAAAATATGAAAAAAGATAAATAGATAAATATCACTATGTATAAAATGTGAAAAAAAAAGAAATATATATATATATTCTGCGAATAAGTTGACTGCGTATAACTATAAAATAAAGTTATTAGTTGTTATTTTTCACTTCCAATAAAGATGAATGTGAGATCTGCACGAAATATATTGTTTGATTTTAGTGTTTGTTATTTTAATTTTTACTGTACATAAAAAAATAGGTGTAGAAACATGTTTTTAATAATTTTTAAAAAATAATATTATGAAAATATTTTTAAAATTAAGTGAAAATGAAATTTTACAGTTTTCAAACATTATTTTTAGAGAATAAAAATAAAAAATAATTCCTCTACCAAACATCACCTAAATGTTTTATTTTTATAAAATAATTACAATTTTTTATTTTAATCTTTTTATCTCTCTTAAATCTACACTTAATTTTTTTTTCGTTCCATTAAATATATTTTCTTTAGTTTTTATCACTGTAACAAATATCTAAAATCATTAGTTTTGTCTGAATAATACTTTACAATTTTGTTTATTTAATTTCAAGTTAAATATGTTTTTATCTCTATAAATTTTTTTAAAAAAATTAAGTTTAATCCTTTATTTTTAAATGGTCGGTTTTTCGTCGTTCTCTTATATTAATATATCAAAATGTACCTGGTCAAATTTTTTAGATCGGTTTTATCAACAATCGATATATAAAAAACAAAATTTCATTAAATATGCTAATGACTAATGTAAAAAAATAAGTTTTTTAACTGATTTGAAAATTTGTTTATAACATAGTTAATAATCCAAATAAATTTTAACATATTTTTAGTGAAGAAAAATCAAAAGGTGACGATTTAAAAATAAAATATTAAAAAAATTTATAAGGATAAAAAAATATTTAGCCCTTTAACTTTTATTTTCATAATTTTAATCTCTTAATTTTTTATATTTATAATTTTAATTTCATTGTTAAATTCTATCATATTGACTATTTGGATATTTGACTAATCGAACATTTATTCTTGAGGTGCCGTGACAAATAATATTCATTAGGTTGAATTATAATTGTTTTAGTTGACTATTAAGATGATAACTTTATCTTTGAATTTTTCGAATAATTGTTATAAATTTTGTAATAATATGATTATTTCTTTATATTTCTTGAAATTTCATAAAAGCCTTTAGCATATTTTAAAACAAATTTATTATAAAACTTGATGGCTCTTGCAATATATTTCACAGAAAAATATTAGCAGGTAAAATTTCCATTTGCCTGATTTAGCAAAATACAAGGATATAAACTAATTAAAAGTCTTAAAAAAACTGGTGGATTATCATACCTAACAATAATTTTTTCACACTGATCAAAGCCTGCTACTATTCTAACAAAACCACGTGTTGGTAAACTAACATTGCATGTAAGGTTATTATGACGATTAAAAGTAACTAAACCTACTAATATTACTGCTTACTTACATTTTAGTTGTGATCAGACGTATATGGTTTACTTACTGTAACTTTCCGTAAAATAAATTTGAATGATTAAGTTGATGTTCTCATCGATATTTACATGAATTTTAATATAATTTTAAAATTATTTAATAATTCATAAATTTAAAACTTGTATACCAGATTATTTATTTTAATATATAATATAATATTAATATATATATATAAATATAATATTAAAAAATATATAAATATTAATAATTAAATAACGTATTTAAAAAATTTTAAATTATATAAAGTTTTATATACATTATTTCATCTATAAAAAATATTAAGTTTAAACATTCAATCATTTAAATTTAATTTATATAAAAAGTTATTAAAATGTGTCTGAGTCCAGGAGACTTGCATTAAAAATTAAAAAAATATTTAATATATAAATACATAAATAATCTGTTATAAAATGTAAAAAAATAATAAATATATATATAATGGTGGAATTAAAGTGGGAAGGGTGAAAAAAAATTTATTTTAATTTTTTTAAAATAGAAAATTAAAGAGAGATTAAAATTTATTATTAATATATATATATATATATATATAAATTTATATATTTATATATATTTATTATTAATATATATATTAATAAAATTTTGCGACACACGACCTTCTATACTACAACGTAACTCCATGTTCTCACGTTGCTTAGTTTCTCGTGCACTCGCTTTGGAGGGTGATTCTTTACTTAGTTTCTCTTGCACTCGCTCGCCTTGGAGGGTGATTCTTTTCCTCCCTTGAAACACACCCTTTTTCTTTTGTATAATCAACAACAGGAAAATTTAACCACCACAAATTGTCTTTCGGATTTTAGAATTCTTAAAGCTTTTGGATTTCATATTTTCAGAAGCTCCTGGATTTAAATCCGGAACCTTCCTAAATTCTAAAGCAAAAGAATTATATCACAAAACACAATGATTGTTACAGAATAAACTAATCTGTAGGCTATTTTGAGAAAACGTAAAAATCATATAGAAGCACAAAATACAAGACAATTTCTCACAATTTGAAATCGAGAAATTCAAAAACAAAAATAAAAAAATCTTACCTCTAAAATTTCCTGAGTTTCATCAATGAACTAATGCCGTGAAGATTACAAAACTTGTTATGGACAATGTTAAAAAGTATCTAAGAAAAAGTAATGTAAGGTGAGATTGTGCAATACAAAATGAGTGACAGTTTGAAAGGAAAAGGGTGACGGTGAGGGTGAGATTGTTAAAAAAAATGAAGGAAATGAACTACAAAATACATGGAGGATATAAAGGAGGGTGCAAAAACGAGAGTGGAGAAAGAAAAACTATTTCATTTAATCTTTTAAATTAAAGTCTAGGCCCGACCTATGCGGTTATGGAATATTTTTGGGTTGATATGATATTTTTTATCTCTTAATTAATTTTTTAAATTTAAATGTTATGATTATTTTTATTGACGTATTTATTTTAATATATTAGATATAATACAAATAATTATTTTATTCTATATATTACTTTTAGAAATAATTTTTGTGATTAATTTTAATATGAAATATACTTATATCATATATAAGAAACTCATTTATTATTTTATTAAAGTTATAAAAAAATACTATTATGGATAACAATATTATTTTATCAAATTGTGAATTTTAATATTAAAAATTAAAATTAAGGTGAACTTTCATTTCAAAAATACTTTTTATAATAATAATTGTCTGTGTTTTCAATTGGATATTACAGTTATTATTAGATTAATTAAACTACTACTTTTTCCTTTTTAATTTGTAGAACATTGCTATACTAGTAGTTGATATTTTAAAAATCTATAATAAATAAATATTTTATTTTAATTTTAATAGTTATTTTTAATCATGCTGTCATCTAAATATAGACTAAAATTTTGATAAACTATAAAATTAATAACTATAATCACAAAAAAATATTTCAAGTAGTAAGATAATAATAAATTATAAAAATTAGATACGGCAATAAATTAAAATGAAGGATTTATATGCTATTTTTTAAAACTAGGACAACAGTATCTTATAAAATAGGTAAAATTGATAATTTAATTTTTGTTATCATTTTACTTATGTTCCGTTGCATTGTAAAAGACAGTGATACTGTGTGTATGTATGAAACACACGTACCGTGTATTCCAGTTTTCCCTGCTTTCTCATTTTGATATGGTGTTTGAATCGCAAGAGACAGAGATAAGGAATTGAATAAACAGGATTCACTTCTTGAACTTTACTGAACAATTTCACTAAAAGACGAGATAAACAAAGATAGTAAGGACATGCACAAAAGAACAACAACACCACGTGCAGATTTATCTGCATGTATGGTATTATTTATTTAATTATATATCAATACATGTACGGACGTCTGTTGGTAATATATATAGTGTCAATAGGCATATATGGATGCACATATGCTATGGGCACAAATGGTGACGTCCTTAGCCTTAAACACAAACAAAGAGCATGATATGATGATACGAAATAACAAGAAAATATGATTATAAGTAGCATACATATATATATGTATTTAGTTCTTAGGGCAACGGTAACGCTTGTCCAATTCGCGATCGCATCTATCTAATATTCTGTCGACTCTAGAGTCTTTAAGGTTCTCGCTGACTACATAGCAAAGGCACCTCGCGGCTTCAGTGTTAGGATAAGGAAGGTAGGGGCAACAATGACGGCTTGCTTCAGACTTAGAAACTGGACGTCCAGAATCATCAACACAATTACGCAAATCGGGACAATTATGTGGTGGAGGTGGTGGTGGTGATTTAACGGGAGGTGGCGGAGGAGGTGGTGATTTAACGGGCGGTGGCGGAGGAGGTGGTGATTTAACGGGTGGTGGCGGAGGTGGTGGTGATTTAACGGGTGGTGGCGGAGGAGGTGGTGATTTGACAGGGGGTGGCGGTGGCGTGACAGGGTGTGGTGGTGGTGGTTTGACATAGGGTGGTGGTGGTGGCCATGGATATGAGACTGGGGATGGGGATGGGGGTGGCGGTGGTGGTGGTCGTGATTTGTTCCTTGGTAGTGATGGGTCAGAGCTAACTATGGAAAATAGGAGGTTGAGGCATAGGAAAAGGGTGATACATGCAAAACCCTTCAAAGCCATTTTGCAACTTGTTTCACTCCAAATCTCAAGGGGCGAACAATTGCTGTGTGCTTGCTCAACTTTCCAGGATAATTTATAGAGAAAGGATGTTGGTAAGTTGAATATACAACTTTATTTTTCAATTAATTGTTATATGTAGTCAATTCATATAAATATTTTTTTTTCTTTATAATCTATATATATATATATATATATTTTAATTTTTCTTCACATTTTATAACTGATTGTGTATGTATTGTATTGCAGTTGTACGTATTGTAGCTGTCTTAATTCTTTATATCATGTACTAAAAAAAATAAAGAAGACAAAAAAAAATTAATGTAATTCAGTAACATTCTCCGAGTTTGATATAGATATAATTTTTGCATGTAAAAATTACAAATTTTCTCTGGTATTTAACACATGCTATCTAAGATTTAAAATTCATTATATAGATAGAAAGATACGATGCAAGTGAAAAAAACCTATCACTCTCACTTCTATATAGGTTTTCCACTTTATATTCTTATTAATATTTATTGACACAGAACTTTAAATTAATACAATACACAATAAATTATTATTTAATTCAAAGTCCTACATTATCTCTTTGGAACAAACTCTTCTGTAGTGATCGTCCGTTGCAGCAGAAACAATAATCCTCCATTGCAACAGAATCTTTTGCAGCGTAATAGTTCACTGATCAACGCTCTTGTGCCGAAGATGAACAAGATTAAGCGATTTGTCGAAGCTATGAGATGTAAAAATAAATCAGTATCCTTCCCTGCAACAGAATCTTCTATGACAATCCTTCCTTACAGCAAAATCTTTTGACGGACCATCTACTAATCTTCTCACATGAGGTTATCTCTATCATATCTCACGAACCTCCTTACGATTTATCATTCTTCTCCTTCAAACTCTGTCGGTCTTCCCTTATTCTTTTAATGTGGGACTTTATTTGTATCTCAACACTTTAAAATATCTATATTAAAAATTATTTTACGTCCAATATAGCTTATATTTAAAAGGAAAAAAATTAAATATAAGGTATACATCAAAATTATTCTACATCAAAATATTTGAATCTTTTTCACAGTTATTTAGTTTTTATTTTTTTTACCTTCGCAATATTTAGTCATTTTTGACATATTAAGTTACAATTTGATAGTCGCTAAATTGTACCTGGAATCGATTTTCCATTTTTAATAAATATTTTTTTATACATATATATGAATTAGGAATTAAATCTTTAATTCACATGTTTAAAGAATAAAATTATCTATTAATTATATCATATTATTAAGTGTATAACCATATATTAATCTAAATTATTCTATTTCGATAAATCAAAGTTGACAAATTTCAAAATAATTTTTTTGACACTTGAACAAAAAATTAATTATGTTGACACCAAAGCTGATATGAACTCACAAATACCATTGCAATCATGTATATACTGATGGAGAAGCAAATGACACAGTGGATGCCCTAACTAGTTATATATGGCGCATGTCATTGGAGGGAGGTTTCAGGATTTTTTTTTACTCTATCCTTGACTTTCTCCATTTCCTCTACGAATGTTTCAAATATCTCTTTAGTCGCTAGAAGTTTGTGTTTAATTTGGCAGTTAGGCTTTTTCAAAAAAAATTAATTAAGAAAAGCTTAAGATTTGACTCCAACGTTGCATTTAAATTACGTCCTCTTACCTTCCACAATTTATGATATTATGCCAGACCCTAATAAGCTCATGCAAGCTTACTTATTAATATTTGACTAAAATACACTTTTATTAATGATTTTTTCATAGAAATATAATATTTTAAGGTTACTAATATATATTTTATTTAATTATAATCATTTTTTTCAATTCTTCAATTATTTTTTATTTATTTATTTTATTAGAAAAAATTATGTTTATTCACTTAATCAAATTTTATGATAACATATTTAACTAAAATCATTTTAACATTTAATCATTAGATATTTTACACAAAGATACATCAATATAGAAGCTGTCATATAGTAAAAGGTCTTTAAAAAATTTATATAAATAAAAATATTCATCATATTTCTAAATCCGTGTCTTATTTTCAAAAAGAGATAGATAAATAAGAAATGTTATAGATAAAATTTTACTTATTGAAAATAGTTAGAGCAATAATCTTTTCATTATTTTAATTAGATGATATATATATATATATATATATAATATAAAAATTATTTAACAATTTGTCAAATAATCGGATAACATGTTTACAAAATTTAAATTATATATAAACTTACGAATATAATTTTATTAATAAAAAATTAAAATTAAACAAGATTTAATTTATACTATATGTTATTCAAAAAGTGTGTACATCCATAAGGCCTCAATTATCAATATATATTATTAACTTATACAATTTTAATAATTTTAATATAAAATTAAATTCAAATGATCCAACAGTTCAATTTACTATTCTCCTTGATAAGATTATATCAGTATATCATTAATGACAACATCAAGTGAAACGGTTATATCATTCAAATTTAATTCATATAAAAATGATTAAAAGGTACAAGTTAGTAAGAATTAAACATGTCTTGATACATCTATATATGTAATTCTTTTTTCCTTTCTTTGTTTTACTGAATGGTCGTGCAACGCAAAATTATTCCATCTCAAATCTCAAAGGACTCTCATTTTAACTTTTATCCATCTATGTACGTATAATCCATTTGTCAATGATATTTTCATATTTTATTTTCTTGTACACAAAGAATTGCTATCATAGTTTAACTATATAGCTGGCAGGAATTACTTAAAAGAAAATCATTTAAGGATACGTTTTATAGATATAAATGAAGTATATATAAATGTATAGAAGAAGAAGAATTAATTAGAGTTGCATAAGATGAGGGTAAAAGGGAAACCATTCATGATTATTGCTCATCAAATAAAATAGGCCAAAAAGTAGGGATGAAGAAAAGATTTGTTCATATGGTCAAATTGTGCCTCACCACCAATCAACCGTGTTTGAAGGGTTATGGATTTTTCTCAGCAGTTAGGTAGTGAGGGATGAGAAGAATTTCTAAATTAACATAAAAGGAAGCTTGACAACATGTGAGAGGATGAATAACAGGAGAAAGGATCAGAAAAAGTTATTTATTTGTACTAGCAAAATTACAGCACCTCACGTTATGAAAAAAAATATATATAAGAGAAAAGAAATAACACTAGCAAAGTGCGTAGATATTTGTTTAATTTAAAATAAAATTAGTAAAAATAATAGATTTAATAGTTTTAGTTAAAAAAACTAAAAAAATCATAACTGATATATGAATTAAATATAGAGAAATATTGAGATTATCCAGTAAAAATGAAGATAGACCGTGTCAAATATTTATATCAAAAGTGTATACTTAATAAATTTTATTTTTAATTTTGATATATCATTTATTTTTATTGCTTCAGAATTAAAATAAAATTAAAATAATTATTTTAAATTTAACAAGGTGAAAAATATAAATTATATTACTTAAAGATAATTAATTTAAATTATAGAAGATAATTTTTTTGTTAACTATCAATGAACTAAATTTACACTATCGGCTAATAAAAATTTATCAATTAAATGTAATATATTTTCAACTAATACTATAATTTTAAGGTGATTATTATATAAATAAATAATTCTATATGATAACTTGAGATTGAATAGCAATAATAATAATAATAATAAATAATAATAATAAGATATTTATATTATTGATGAATATATCATTTTTATTTTAAAATAATAATTATTAAAATATTAAATTTAAAATAGTTTATCTATTTATAACTAAATTATTGCATTAGAAAAACGGTTTAATTGCACTTTATAATATTTAACATCACAATTTAGTGAATTTTGTTGGTAAATTTTTTTCTGTGAATTATACTCCAAAATTTAATAATTTTGTGATTTTTAGCCCTGCTAAAAAGTGTAACAAAGAACATATCTTATAAAAAAAATTTATCTGCACTATCACAATTAAATTTTTTTGAACAATTTTTTTTCTTAATTATGAAGATATTCTTTTTATGTGAAACAAAAGTTGTAAAATTACGAAATTTTTAAGTGATACTTCGTGAAAAAAAAAAAAAGTAGAAGGAAAAAAAAAAGTTATACGTGTTTTAAAGTAACATGTGATGTAAAAGAGGAGCCGTACAATAGAGTTATACAACTTTAATGAGCATCACGTGCGCCTTAAACTTGAATTACAAGTGTTCCCTAGGCTTCATTAGTTCTCATCTTTGTCATTTCTAATCTTTCGTGTTGAATTAGGAAAAAGAAAAACTTTAACTATAAATTTGTATTAGTATTTTTAAAATAATTAATATTTTAAATTGTAAAATTATTATGATAAATTTTTAATTTATGCAATCATACTTTATACTATCGTCATCATAATCTTATAAAAAACAAATTCATAAAATAAATTAAAACTAATGAATGCTATTTTTAAATATAAACAACACACCAAAAATTTGAAACATAATAAAATTAAAAAGTAAAAAAAATAATCCTTTTTAATTTCATTCTTTCCATTAATTTTAAATTTTGACACGACTACGAGTGAGAAAGATTTGATCAACCTCTAATCTAACTTGATCTAACGAGAATTACAGTAATTAAGTATTAAAAAATTAAACTCAATGTATTTTAAGAATGAAATTAAATTACAAGAGATGTCTTGTGACCGACTTCAATACAAGTTACACATTTTTCTTAAATTATTTTTTAAGTTATTTTAATCTAACTCGATATTGTATATTCTTTTATAAAGTTTAAGTTTTTTCAATCAATAAATATTTTTGATAAAAAATTATTTAATTGTAGGTAATATTTTATATTATATAATATTATATCTATGATCTATTTATTTTTAAATATATATAGTAAAATATTCCTTATTTTAATTCGTTATATTTGTTTATTCTATAATTTAGTTATTTGTTAAAATTAATATCTTATGGTAATGTGTTGGATTCATCAAGTCTTATTCTTAATTTAGTGAGATGGATTCGGCTCGAATATGATAAAAGTGAAAGAAGATATAACACCTATTCCGTGGAGATCTAAGACAAGGGGAAGAGGAAAGAAATTATATATACACAGAATTTTGTAATTTTGTTCAATTTTAATGAAGAAGAAAATTATTCTTAATTTATTTTGGCTTATTTACATTTTCACCTAGACTTTCACCCGTTCTTGAGTTTTGTTCCAACTTTTATTTTTTTTTATTGTTTTTACTCGTACATAAAAAATTCCAATAACATTATTTTAATAATAAAATTGTAGGAGAAAAAATGTTACAAAATATCTTAATTGTTACAAAATTTTTTATATATACACATAAAAATTGCAAGATTATAAAACTTTAATAACAAAATAAAAAAAATGAATTGGAGTAAAACATTACACAATTTTGAAAGTTTGAGAGTATATAGTATAATTAAGTCACTTGTTTGTTACTTCCTTCCAATAGTAGGAAGATTTAGAGGGGATTTAAAATATCTCATATTATATTTTGAAATCAAGATTATAAGAGTATTAAAAGTAAATTAATATTTAAAATCTTTTCACTCTCCTCATGTACCAAATAAAAAAAATTATTTTTCCTTTCTTCCTTCTTCATGAAATCCCACTCTTCTTTCATCTTTTTTGAACAAGAGAGACCCTAAAGAAATTAAAAAAAGTAAAAATAATAAAAAAATGAGGAGTATATATATATATATGTATATATATATATATGTATATATATATGTATATATATATGTATATATATATATATATATGTATATATATATATATATATATATATATATATATATATATAAACACACACGTTGCGAAACAAAACTAGTCATTATTAAAATTTAGTTTCGAAACAAATTTCCGCAGAAAACTCAAGATATATAATATAAGTATACGAAAAACTTACTATTGTTGTGATGTTTAAGTTTAAATTTTAGTACCACAACACATAAAATTCATTTAATTTACATATAGCCACAAGTACCGTCCCTAAATTTATACCTAACCCTAGTAAAATTAACTATTTTTAACGAGTCTGATAAATGTAACATAAAAGTTATAATAAAATTACAATAACTATCTACACGTAACAGTTAATTTTATTTCTTTTCATGTATAAAGTATGGTATTTTGTAAGAGAGAAATTTTTTTGAGTTGGAAAAAACTAGTATGGGTAACAAAATTCGATCTCAAAATATAGCTTTACTCAGGAGTTTCTTTGACAAAAATAATTATTTACAGTGCCAACGCCTTATTTTCCCTTAAAATTAGAAAGTCGAGGGTTACTCAAGTAATTGTAAGAACATAGTAAAAACTTATAATAAACACCTGATAAATATTAATGATAAATCACAATTAATTTGTAGTGAAATAAAACAATTCTTTTTATTTGAAAAAAAGGATATTTTTAATATAGTATAAATATCATATAATTATACAAATAAACCTATTATACATAATAAAATTCTTATTTAATATTGTACCGGGCTGGGGTGAGCCACCGAGCTCCTCCCAGTAATGCCGGGCTCACCCCACTAGCCGGCCAAGATTGGACAAATATGGACAATTGACATGGACCCATCAACAGTACATTTCCCTGATATTATGGGATATGTCTAGTTATTACCGGGATTAGCGGACCTAAATTAATAATTGAACCTAAATTAATAATTCCTATAAAAGGATTCAACAATGAAGGACATGATATCTCAGATAATACACACCTACAACGAGGGAACCAACCCCTCCGTCACCTGAATTTCTGAGGGCCGAGCTGAGCTCGGACACCCCAAAATTCTGGTAAGAACAAATATAATTACGTACTTAAATTAAACTTGATACCACTTCTAAACTTGAAAGACCCATACCCAATAATTCACGCACGTAATTGTATGAAAGAATGTAAATAACCAAATTAAACATTGCTCTTCCAATCAGTTTTTGTTGCTTTTTTTTTTTTTTTGCAAAACCTATGAATTTTTAGTAGTTGTTTATTTTAAAAAAAAAAATCCATGGTAGCATTATTTTTCTCCTTAAATCAGGATGGCTACAAGAGAAATAGAGTTCCAAATATAATAATTATGGAAGAAATAACCAACTTTCCATTAATTAGTTAAATGAAAATGGTACATATTTTAAGAAAATACGAAAGTGAAAAGAAAGGCAGACAAAGAAGTACATCGTGCATGATCCCGCTTATGTTGTATATTTTTAAAAGGGCCTTAATAAAATTATAAAATAATTACTCTCCTATGATTTTAAAAGTCGTGTTCTTTTCTTCTTCTTCTTTCACTGTAATTACGAAACTTCAATTTGTGTGTTTTTTCTTTTTTCTTCAATTTTGTCTATTTTTTTATTTAATCTAATTAATAAAACTATGAAATGGTTACGCTCCATGGCTCCAAACACCGTGCTTTTTCTTCTAACTCCACTTTTATCTATTCTTATATTTTAATTGATAAAATTATAGAATAATTCCAAAGTAATTACCCAATTTTAGATGTGTGAATTTTGGCAAAGTTTCCCTTGTAATTTTGATAATTCTCATTATCAAACATGTTAATAATCAATTAAATACAACCTACCAGAATTATTTAATCAATACATATCACAATAGGATTCGAATAAGTAATAATCTAATAACAAATTCTAACTTCAACCTAACCCATTAATGTACTTAACAAAATAACATAACCTTTAATTAATAAAACTAAAGATTTTTCTTTTTAACAACTATAAGGTACCTCTTTATACTTCAGCGTCAAAACTATGAACTTTTCTTTAGTCTAAATAAATATGCTGCTCATTCCTTCGAGTAACTCCAATATCATTAGTTAGTAATGAGTCAGCATCTTGGAACATCTGAAATACATAAAAATGAATAATTTTTATTGCTTGTTTTTTAATGTCATCCTAAATATAATAATTATATAAAAATATACTTATAAATATATTACCTCAACCCAAGAATCTCTAACGGTCGCAGCAATAATAGTCTTCATCCAATACATGACATAGTAACCACATTCAAATGAGTCAAATTGTCTATTACTCTATATTGATAAGATTCACAATCAGATCACATTATAAACTATATGAAAATTAACTATGATGTATTATACCTTAGGCATAATAATGTTGGTAGACCTTCCTCAATTTCCAATTCCACTCAACATATTTGTGCCCCCGATGACCCTGATCAAATTACATATTATTATACCATTAAAACATATGTAGAAGTAATATACAATATATCTAAAAACTTTATAATTTTACCCATTTAATAAGGATCTCATGTCAACAGTCGATTTATGGTGTAATGAGCAAAACTAAACTACTGTATAGTCCTTCGAAATAAGGACTATAAGATGCCAATGAGATCTGTAGTAGGAAAATTAATTACCAACATAATAATTAATGAAATGGATTTAAAAATAATACAAAATCATTAATGAACTAACCCAGATATGTATGGAGCCAAAAATATCTGTTTTCCTGATTCAATTATCCAAGTTTTCATATACTGATGAACAGAGGCTTTGTTATTACCAACTTTTTGAATTGATTGAGGGTCAAGAAAGTCATATATATGTGACGTCTCTTGGTTGATGGTCATCTCATACAAGTAGCTATATCAAGTCAAAGACATAATTCAGTGCTTAAATAACTAGTTTCTAGTATATGAAATTAATTAATAAATTTAATTACCTTTGCCATAATTATAAGATGGAGGTGTTTAGCATGGTATTACCCGAACTTATCTCTAGAACATCAGACAAAGATATATACATGGACATGTCTTGATTATCAACACCAAATACCTCGTTTGTGAAAGGTACCTGTATAGGTGTACTTATCAATGATGATGATATGTTGAATAGGTCAACTAGGGGATTTTGCTCTGCACCATCTTCATTGTTATAAGTTTTTTGTTTTGATACAGATGTTGCCTTTAGAACTTCCATCGGTTACTTTCCAAGATTCACGTGATCCTAAACATGCAAAGTGACATTTGGTAGTATTTAATATTAAAACTAAAAATGAATTCAATTGAATCAAACAAAATTTACATTATCATGTGATGAAATAGCCTTCATCAAATTAAGAGGCCATGCAATAGATCTGTCAATTGCTTCCTTCACCAATTTAACTATTTGGGCACAAACACTAGAGAATTAGGGTCAATGGCTTCTTCTACCGCCACCCTAACACAATGTGGTTGTATAAGAACCCCGTGTAAGGTTCTGCCTCCCCCGAACATGGTACCAAGGGATACTTTGCATGGAGAATCCCCCTCCACATATAACTCTCTACCCTGTCAAACAATAATGTATATGTTAGGATCATATATAAAGATTGAAATTTTTGAAAAAACAACTTCAATGTAAATACAACTCTCACTTTCCATTAAAGGTTGATTCATGAACAATATAACTTGTTTTACTGTTAACATGAACAATGTCATGTACCGGAAACATTGAGTGCATGGATTTCTAGCCTCTCCTTGAAGCCTCTGTTCTAGCCCTTGTTACATAACCCTCTCTGTGGAAACAAGTTAAACTTCCAATATCCTAAGGTCGCTTTAACCAGCTGGAAAGTCCATAAATAGAGGTACCCTTGTAATTGGTATTCTTCATTTACTAATGAATTGAACCACATCATCACCTTGTACAGGGACAAACGTGAAGCTGCCAAGTCATGTCTTTCTCCAATTCTTGCAATCTTGTCCTTCCTCTCTCTTTCTTTGAGGCCAATAGCCCTTAAAAGTTACAATACATAGATGGGTCATAGGTATGGGCGAGTAAACATTATAAGAGCTAGAGGAATCTCCATCAGAAGATGGAAAGAGAGATGAGTGATGCAAGAACAGAGAGCTACTTCACAAAGTTCTATGGCCCACATTTAAGATTAGGCCCTTGCTTAGTAACATTAAAATCTGAGCTTAACGGTCTCTTTACCCCCACCATGAAGCAGGCCCAATTGCTATTGTCAGGATATGTCTGGTTCCTGTCTCTCTCTCTTGCATCCACATTACATCATAGTATAGGATTTCCTACCCCTCAACACACACAACACTGCCTACACTGCACATGGAACCTCAGAATGCAAGGAACTGGTTTGACTATGATGACTTAAACAATAATTATAAAAGTTTATGGGATAATTGTAATCAGAGACAGAAAACGAGAAAAAGAGAGAGAGTACCAAGGAACCTTCACGTCAGGTGTTCAAAGAAAGGCCTGTATAAAAACAAAAAGAAAAACAAAATAAAACACTATCCAATAGCTAAAGGACCAGATCGAAGCATCAATCGATTACAAAATTCACCCAAAAACAAAACAAATAAATTGAAGGTGTTGATCTCAAAGAAAATTAACAGAACATACGCGTTCGGGTAGTTGTAGGAATAGGGCTGCATTATTGCATTATGCTATTCAACTTACTTTCTGCGTTATGCTATTCAACGTACTTTCCTTTTATTTATTTATTTCTATATTTTAGATTTTGATTACTTTCCTTTTATTTATTATGTATTTCTATGTCTTAAGGATGATATCAACACACTTCTCTTCCTTTTATTTTTCTTTATTCTTTCATTAATTATTAATATAGATATATATAAATTTATATATATTAATATTAAATTTCATACTTATATATATATATATATATACATAAATTTATAACTAATATATATATAATTATTATTAATATATATATATATATATGTAAATTTTATTATTAAAATATGTATATATAATTTATATATATTAATATTAAATTTATTATTAATATATATATATATAATTATTATTAATATATATTAATATTAAATTTATTATTAATATATATATAATTATTATTAATATATATTGATATTAAATTTATTATTAATATATATATATATATAATTTTATTATTAATATATATATATATATATATATTAAAAAAAAGAGCGATTGGCCGGAGTCAGAACGTGGCTTACTAGATCTAACCTAATAATTTTTTTAATTTCATTAAAATAAAATAGTATATATGTATAAAGTAGGTTAGAGTTATTTTATTTAATTTAATTATAATTTTTAAGTAAGATGATAAAAAATATATTATTAATAATTAAAAATTATTACTAAAATTTTATAGGTAAAATAATAAAAAATACATGATTAATGGTTAAAAATTATTATTATGATCAAGAATTTATGAAATAAATAAATAATATGGTAGTAAAATTTTAAAAACTAAAAATAAAAATAAAAAATTTTAAAATTAAAAATCATTTATATGAGAGTTTAAAACTAAAGATAAATGTTAAAAAATTAAAAATTAAAAATCATATAATTC
The DNA here is from genome assembly GCA_026586105.1 of Hylodesmum podocarpum. Lineage (NCBI taxonomy): Eukaryota > Viridiplantae > Streptophyta > Magnoliopsida > Fabales > Fabaceae > Hylodesmum > Hylodesmum podocarpum. The sequence goes on along the minus strand of JALJEV010000367.1, from coordinate 1,713,066 downwards.
TTTATTTTTATTTTATTATTTTAATTTTATTATTTTTATATTTTTTATTTAATTTCTTTATAATGAGTCCATGTGCTTGTGGAAAGTCAATTAATGTTATTTTAATTTATTTAATTATAATGTTTGAGTAAAATAATAAAAAATACATCATTAATAGTTAAAAACTGTTATTATAATTAATTATTTCTTTAATAAATATATAATTTGACAGCAAAATTTTAAAATTATAAATGAATATTAAAAACTTGTTAGAATTTCTTAAAAAACTATAATATGACAATAAAATTTTAAAAGTAAAGATGAATATTAAAATTTTAAAACAAAAAATTATTTAGTTGAGAGTTTAAAATTGAAAAAAATATTAAATATTTTAAAATTATAAAAAATATTTAAATAAGAGTATGTATGTTTTCAAAATTAAATATAAAATTATAAATAAAAAATAGAAAAATTCATCAAAATTTGAAATTTATTATTATTATTTTATATAATATATATTATTTATTATTATAAGTTATTATTTATATATATAATTTTTATTTAAAATAATTATATTAGAAATATTACAATATTATTATTTATTTAAATATATAAAATATTAATTATAATTTACTTAAAATTATAAAATCAAAATCATAATTATTTTTAATATATAAATTATATATATAAAAAAAAATTGGGAAGCAGCTGCCCCTTTCCATGTAACATGGCTCCACCATTTTATATATATATATATATATATATATATATATATATATATATATATATATATATATATATATAGTGATTAGGTGCTCACCCCACTCGATTATCATTCGCACTTAAGCCGAATATACCATACTCAGTTTTAGCATGATGGACACATTTTTTGAACCAATTGAACAACTGTTTCATCATCTTATCAATATCAAAAACATTGAACAAATTTCGAAAATAAATAAATAAATAACATGTCGAACAACAACGTAGTTAGACGAATGTCATTATCAGCATTGTGTACAATGCTTATTGTTCTTTCACTTTCTAAATTTCTCATTATATTTTAAGTATTTTTTATTAAAAGGTAATCACAATATTTATTTTATTTTCTATATTATTTTTCTCTTTTCTTACTATTTCTCAAGTTAGTATGGAAGTGTTTTAAAATTAAGAAATTGAGCATATATCATCACAGAAACTAGTGAGATTCAAACCCATAATTTTTTCTATAGAAACTAGCAATTTTAATTTTTATATTCTCTTAATAAATACATTATATTAAAATTTGACATCAGTTGGATTAAAATAATTTTAATTAAATAAGAGTAAATTCAACTTATAATTTTAGACCTTCTACAATTAAATTAAATAATAATAAAATATTATAATCAATATTAACTATATTATATTTTATATAATAATGATCATAATATGTAAAAAATTTTTTTTTTTACGTAATATTTATTATTTTTTATGTGATATTTGTTATTTAAATTTAAATATATTTTTAATCATAATAACATTGTACTACGTAAAATTTTTCTTTAAGTAATAATTATTTTTTTATTATAATTAATTTAATTGTAAAAGATCTTATATTTTAAGTTGGATTTACTCTAATTAAAATTATTTTATGTCAATAATTTAATATAATATATTTACGAAGAAAACATATACATAAAAAGTTATATAATACAATAATAATATTGTTAGACTTCATAGCAAAACAGAATCTTATTTTTTGTCGTTCTCTTATATAAATATATCAAAATGTACCCGGTCAAACTTTTTTAGATAGGCTTTATCAAAAATCAATATAAAATATATATTATTTTCATTAAATATGCTAATGACGATTTAAAAAAAAGATTAAAAAATTATTTAGCCCTTTAATTTTATTTTCATAATTTTAATCTTCTAATATTTAAAATTTTAATTTTAATTTCATTGTTAAATTCTATCCATTGACTATTTGGAATTTTGACTAATCGAACATTTATTCTTGAGGTGCAGTGACAAATAATATTCAGTAGGTTGAATTATAATTGTTTTAAATGACTATTAAGATGATAAATTTATTTTTAAATTTTTCTAATAATTTTTATAACTTTTGTAATAATATGATTATTTCTTTATGTTTCTTGAAAATTTCATAAAATCCTTTTGCATATTTTAAAACAAATTTATTATAAAACTTGATGGTTCTTGCAATATTTTTGACACAAAATATTAGGAGATAAAATTTCCATTTGCCTGATTTAGCAAAATAAAAGGAAATAAACTAATTAAAAGTCTTAGAAACTTGTGGATTATCATACCTCTTCCAACAATAATTTTTTAACACTGACCAGTATTCAAAGACATAATCACGTGCTTAAGAGATCCGGGCCTGCTACTACTCGAACAAAACCACTTGTTGATAAACTAAAATTGCATGTAAGGTTATATATGACGATTAAAAGTGTAACTAAACCTACTAATATTACTGCTTATTTAGATTTTAGTTGTGATTAGATGTATATGGTTTACTTAGTTACAGTACCTTTTGGTAAATTAAATTTAAATGATTAAGTTGATGTTCTTATCGATATTTACATAAATTTTTATATAATTTTGACGTAAGGAGAATGGATCACCAATGTTTTTTTTAAAAAAATTAAACTTCCAAAACGATGTTGTTTTATTAATGATTTTTTTTCTTCTAAAATACAAACTGGGATACAGTGGCCAGTTAGACTGTATCCCATTTAGACTGTATCTCAATTGTCTATGAAATGTTATTGTTTTAGAAATATGTAATTTAAAAGCACCAAATACAAGACAATTTCCCACAATTTGGAATTGAGAAATTCAAAAACAAAAATAAAAAATCTTACCTAAAATTTCCTGTGAGTTTGATTAATGAACTAATGCAACGAAGATTACAAACTTGTTATGGACAATGTTATTAAAAAAATATCTCAAAAAAGTGTAAGGTAAGGCGAGATTGTGCAATGCAAAATGAGTGACAGTTTTAAAGAAAAAGGGTGACTGTGACGGTAAGAGTGCAAGGGTGAGATTGTGAGGGTGAGACTTGAGAGTGTTCAAGACGAAGGAAATTAACTACAAAACACATGGACCATATAAGGGAGGGTGCATGAAAAAAATAAAAAGGGAGTGGAGAAAGAAAAACTATTTCATTTAATCTTTTAAATTAAAGTCTAGGCCCTACTTATGCGGGTTATGGAATATTTTTTGGGTTGATATGATGCTTTTTATCTTTTAATAATTTTTTAAAATTTAAATATTATTATTATTATTATTATTTTGACGTATTTATTTTAATATATTAGATATAATATAAATAATTATATATATTACTTTTTGAAATAATTTTTGTGATTAATTTTAATATGAAATATACTTATATCATATGTACAAAACTCATTAATTATTTTATTTAAGTTATAAAAAAAAATACTATGATGGATAGCAATGTTCTTTTATCAACTTGTGAATTTTGATTTTAAAAATGAAAATTAAGGCGAACTATCATTTCAAAATTACCTTTTATAATAATAATTGTCTGTGTTTTCAATTGGATACTACAGTTATTATTAGATTAATTAAACTACTACTTTTTCTTTTTTAATTTGTAGAACATTGTTATACTAGTAGTTGATATTTAAAAAATATATAATAAATAAATATTTTGTGTTGATTTTATTAGTTATTTTTAATCATGCTGTCATCTAAATATATATTAAAATTTTGAAAAACTATAAAATTTATAACTAAAATCACAAAAAATTATTTCAAGTGGTAAAATAATAATAAATTATAAAAATTAGGGTGGAGAAAGTAGGATTCAGTTCTTGAACTTTATTGAATAATTTCACTAAAGGACGAGAAAAACAAAGATAGTAAGGACATGCACAAAAGAACAACAACACCACGTGCAGATTTATCTGCATGTATGGTATTATTTATTTAATTATATATCAATACATGTACGGACGTCTGTTGGTAATATATATAGTGTCAATAGGCATATATGGATGCACATATGCTATGGGCACAAATGGTGACGTCCTTAGCATTAAACACAAACAAAGAGCATGATATGATGATACGAAATAACAAGAAAATATGATTATAAGTAGCATACATATATATATGTATTTAGTTCTTAGGGCAACGGTAACGCTTGTCCAATTCGCGATCGCATCTATCTAATATTCTGTCGACTCTAGAGTCTTTAAGGTTCTCGCTGACTACATAGCAAAGGCACCTCGCGGCTTCAGTGTTAGGATAAGGAAGGTAGGGGCAACAATGACGGCTTGCTTCAGACTTAGAAACTGGACGTCCAGAATCATCAACACAATTACGCAAATCGGGACAATTATGTGGTGGAGGTGGTGGTGGTGATTTAACGGGTGGTGGCGGAGGAGGTGGTGATTTAACGGGTGGTGGCGGGGGAGGTGGTGATTTAATGGGTGGTGGTGGTGGTGATTTAACGGGTGGTGGCGGAGGAGGTGATTTAACGGGAGGTGGCGGAGGAGGTGGTGATTTAACGGGCGGTGGCGGAGGAGGGGGTGATTTAACGGGCGGTGGCGGAGGAGGTGGTGATTTAATGGGTGGTGGTGGTGGTGACTTAATGGGTACTGGTGGTGGAGGTGGTGGTGAAATAGGGTGTGGTGGTGGCGGTGATGGTGATGGTGTGACTGGGGGTAAGGGTGGTGGTGTGATTGGAGGTGGAGGCAGTGGTGGTGGCGTGACTGGGGGTAAGGTTGGTGGTGTGATTGGAGGTGGAGGTAGTGGTGGTAGTGTGATTGGAGGTGGAGGCAGCTGTGGCGGCTTGACTGGAGGTAAGGGTGGTAATGTGATAGGAGGTGGAGGTAGTGGTGGTGGTGGTTTGACATAGGGCGGTGGTGGTGGTCTTGGATATGAGACTGGGGGTGGCGGTGGTGGTCGTGGTCGTGGTCTTTCCCTTTGTGGTGATGGTTCAGAGCTAACCATGGAAAGTAAGAGGTTGAGGCATAGGAAAAGGGTGATACATGCAACACCCTTCAAAGCCATTTTGCAACTTGTTTCACTCCAAACAATTGCTGTGTGCTCACTCAACTTTCCAGGATAATTTATAGGCCAAGGATGTCGTGAGTTATACACACAGAGAGTCTCTTAAGGTCTTAATTCTCTATACTATGTCCTAAAAAAATAAAAATAGAAAGAATAAAAAAAAAGTTAATGTAAAGAATACACGAAAAATTAATTTTTTATGAATTTAACATGTATTATTATCTAAAATTTAATACACAGTACGACTATAAATTTTATTTATTACTCTTGTTTTTTTTGTTGATATAGAACTTTAAATTAATACATCATAATAAATAATTATTTAATTTAAAATCTTATTTTATCTGTTTCAATCAAATTCTTCTATAGCATTCTTCTCCGTTGTAAGTGAAACAGGACTAATGATCCTTTATTGTAATAAAATCTTTTACTATATTTTTGCTCTTCGTTGTAAGTGAAATAGGATCAATGATCCTCTATTGTAATATAATCTTCTGCTATATTTTCTTGCAGCTGCAGAAATTTCTACTGTAACAAAATAATCTTCATATGATAACATATTTATCTAATCTCCTTTCGATTTGTTTTTCCTCTCCTCCAAGCTCCCTTATCCCATTTTAAAATATCTATATTTAAAAATTCTTCTACATCCAATATAGCTTATATTTAAAAGGAAAAAAAAATTGAATATAAGGTATACATCAAAATTATTCTACAACAAAATTTTTGAACCTTTGTCTCCATTATTTAGGTTTACTTTTTTACCTTCGCAATATTTAGTCATTTTTGACCTATTAAGTTACAATTTGATAATCTCTACATTGCGTCTGGAATCGATTTTCCATTTTTAATAAATATTCTTTTTATACATATATATGAATTAGGAATTAAATCTTTGATTCACATGTTTAAAGAATAAAATTATCTATTAATTATATCATATTATTAAGTGTATCACCATATATTAATCTATATTATTCTATTTCGAGAAATCAAAATTGACCAATTTCAAAATAATTTTTTCAACACTTGAACAAAAAAAATTATGTTGACACCAAAGCTGAGATCAACTCACTATTACCATTGCAATCATGTATGTACTATTGGAGAAGCAAATGACACAGTGGATAACTAGTTATCTATGGCGCAGTTTGTGTTTAATTTGGCAGTTAGGCTTTTCCAAAAATAATTAATTAAGAAAAGCTTAAGATTTGACTCCAGCTAGCGTTGCATTTAAATTACTTCCTCTTGACCTTCCACAATTTATGATATTATGCCAAACCCTAATAAGCTCATGCAAGCTTACTTATTAATATTTGACTATAATACACATTTATTTATTATTTTTTAATAGAAATATAATATTTGAAGGTTATTAATGTATATTTTATTTAATTATAATAATTATTTTTATCAATTCTTCAATTGTTGTCATTTATTTATTTATTTTATTAGATAGAATTATGTTTATTGATTTAATCAAAGTTTATGATAACATATTTAACTATATCACTTAACATTCACTCATTAGATATTTTACACAAAGATACATCAATATAGAAGTCATATAGTAAAACGTCTTAAAAAAATTGATATAAATAAAAAAATTGATCGTATTTCTAAATCCGTGTCTTATTTTCAAAAAGAGATAGATAAATAAGAAATGTTGGAAATAAAATTTTATTTATCGAAAATAGTTAGAGCCAACCCATTAATCTTTTCGTTACTGTAATTAGACACTATATATATTGGAATGATTTGATATTTATATTATATATATATATATATATATATATATATATATATATAAAATTTCTTGTACAATTCAAAAATTACTTAACAGTTTATTATATAATTTTATTTTAATGTATTATATAAGATTAATATATATATATATATATATATATATATTGATAATTAAATAACATATTTATAAAATTTTAAATCATATAAAATTTACGTATATAATTTTATTAATAAAAATATAAAATTAAACATTTTTATACTAAAAGTAATTTATAAATTTATAAATTAATAAAGCTTATTTTATTAATAAAAATATATTATTGACTTATACAAATTTTGATCATTTTTATATAAATTAAATTTAAATGATCTAATATTTTAATTTGCTATTATAATTACTAAAATTATATATAAAAATTTATGTATAATATATCATTAATAACATCGTCAACTCAAATTATTATATCGTCCAAATTTATTTTATATAACAAAATTATTAAAAGATATACGTGAATAAGAATTAAACATGTTTTAATAAATCTATTATATATGGATGTATACATGATTTCTTTTTCTTTCTTAATTTTACTAAATGGTCGTGCAACCCAAAAATATTCCATCTCAAATCTCAAAGTACTATCATTTTAACTTTTATCCATCTATCCACGTATAATCAGTTTGTCAATGATATTTTCATATTTTATTTTCTTGTACACAAAGAATTGCTATCATAGTTTAACTATATAGCTGGCAGGAATTACTTAAAAGAAAATCATTTAAGGATACGTTTTATAGATATAAATGAAGTATATATAAATGTATAGAAGAAGAAGAATTAATTAGAGTTGCATAAGATGAGGGTAAAAGGGAAACCATTCATGATTATTGCTCATCAAATAAAATAGGCCAAAAAGTAGGGATGAAGAAAAGATTTGTCCATATGGTTAAATTGTGCCTCACCACCAATCAACCGTGTTTGAAGGGTTATGGATTTTTCTCAGCAGTTAGGTAGTGAGGGATGAGAAAAAGTGATTTATTTGTACTAGCAAAATTACAGCACCTCACGTTATATTTTGACTTGGTGAGAATATAAATATGATAAAAATATATATATAAGAGAAGAGAAATAGTGCGAGCAAGTGAAAGTAATCATAACTGATATATTTGAATATAGAGAAATATTGAGATTATTTAGTAAAAATGAAGATAGACCGTGTCAAATAGTTATATCCTAAGTGTATTCTTATTAAATTTCATTTTTAATTTTGATATATCATTTATTTTCATTGTTTCAGAATTAAAATAAAAGTAAAATAATAATTTTAAATTTGAGTAAAAATCAACTATAGGTGAAAAATATAAATTATATTACTTAAAGATAATTAATTTAAATTATAAAAGATAAAAACTTTATTATTTTGGTTAACTATCAATGAACTAAATTTACACTATCGGCTAATAAAGATTTATCAATTTAATGTAATATATTTTCAACTAATAAAAAATTATTTTTAATAATGTAATTTTAAGGTGATTATTATATAAATAAATTATATATGATAACTTGAGATTACATAATAATAATAATAATAATATATTTGTATTATCAATGAATATATCATTTATTTTAAAATAATAATTATTAAAATATTTTAAATTTATAATAGTTTATCTATTCATAACTAAATAATTACATTAGAAAAACGGTTTAATTGCACTTTATAATTCTTAACATCACAATTTAGTGAATTTTGTTGGTAATTTTTTTCTATGAATTATACTCCAAAATTCAATAATTTTATGATTTTTATCCCTGCTAAAAAATGTAACAAAGAAGATATCTTATAAAAAAAAATTATCTGCACTATCACAATTAAATTTTTTGAACAATTTTTTTTCTTAGTTATGAAGATATTCTTTTTATCTGAAACAAAAGTTGTAAAATTACGAAATTTTTTAGTGATACTTGGTGAAAATAAAAAAAAAAATAGAAGGAAAAAAAACGTTATAGATGTTTTAAAGTAACATGTGATGTCAAAGAGGAGCCGTACAATAGAGTTATACAACTTTAATAAACATCACGTGCGCCTTAAAATTGAACTACAAGTGTTCCCTAGGCTTCATTAGTTCTCCTCTTTTTATCGTAAAATATTCCTCATTTTAATTTGTTATATTTTTTTATTCTATAATTTAATTATTTGTTAAAAATAATATCTTATGATAATGTATTGGATTCATCAAGTCTTATTCTTAATTTAGTGAGATGGATTCGGCTCCAATATGATAAAAGTGAAAGAATATATAACATCTATTCCGTGGAGAGCTGAGACAAGGGGAAGAGGAAAGATATTATGTATACATAGAATTTTGTAATTTTGTTCAATTTTTATGAAGAGGAGAATTCTTCTTAATTTATTTTGGTTTATTTACATTTTCACCTAAACTTTCACCCGTTCTTGAGTTTTGCTTCCAACATTTATTTTTTTATTGTTTTTATTTGTACATAAAAAATTCCAATAGCATCATTTTAATAATGACATTTTAGGAGAAAAATTGTTACAAAATATCTTAGTTGTTACAATTTTTTATATATATACACATAAAAATTGCAAGATTATAAAACTTGAGTAGAAAAATAAAAAAAAAATGAATTGGAGTAAAAAATTACACAATTTCAAAAGTTTGAGAGTATATAGTATAATTAAGTCACTTGTTTGTTGCTTCCTTCCAATAGTAGGAAGATTTAGAAGGGATTTAAAATATCTCATTATATTTTGAAATCAAGATTATAAAAGCATTAAAAGTAAATTAATTTTTAAAATCATTTCACTCTCCTCATGTACCAAATAAAAAAAATTATTTTTCCTTTCTTCATGAAATCCCACTCTTCTTAATTTCATCTTTCTTGAACAAAGAGACCCTAAAGAAATTAAAAGTAAAATATAATTGAAAATGAGGAGTATGTATATACGTTGCGAAAACAAAACTAGTCATTATTAAAATTTAGTTTCGAAACAAATTTCCGCAGAAAACTCAAGATATTTAATGTAAGTATACGAAAAACTTACTATTGTTGTGATGTTTAAGTTTAAATTTTAGTACCACAACACATAAAATTCATTTAAATTACATATAGCCACAAGTACCGTCCCTAAATTTATACCTAACCCTAGTAAAATTAACTATTTTTAACGAGTCCGATAAATGTAACATAAAAGTTATGATAAAATTACAATTATTATCTACACGTAACAGTAAATTTTATTTCTTTTTATGTATAAAGTATAGGTATTTTGTAAGAGAGAATTTATTTTGAGTTGGACAAAATTAGTATGGGTAACGAAATTCGATCTCAAAATATTTGATACAACTACATATTCAATATTTAAACTTAAAACTACCTATTAAACTAAAACAATATCATTATTAACAATACATCTGTTATATAAAAATGTTTTTTCATAGTCGAATTATGACTTTCAACAGAATCTAATATGGATTCACTCATCAAATAAATAAATCGTTCAAGTAGTAAATATTTTGTCCATAAAATGTGTTACAAAGTGATCTAATTTTTTGAAATTGATTCTTTATTACTAAATTGCGGTCAAGAATCTTAATTAACGTTTTTTTTTCTTATTTTTTCTGAAAAATTGTAAAATAGATTTTTTTATCAATTATATATTATATTAATTGTCGTTTCAAAGTTTTTTCTGTTTAAGAAATTTCGTATAAATTAAGAAATATTTAATTCATATTAATTTGATATAAATTCTTTGATCTAAATCACAAACAAACTAATCCAAAAAAACAATCTTTTTTGCACTTGTTACGGTAGTTTGATGAAGAAATCCTGATCTACCTATGTTTTTTATTAGGTTAACAATTACTCCAAGATCTCACGCACATTAAACTACCCTAAAAACTGCGGTAATCAACCATACATTTGCTGAATTTTTTTATCCCATTTTAATTTATATAGTTAAGGGCCCAAACAAATAAAAGTCCAAGTGTTTATTTGATTTGTAATTAATAGGAAAACTATACATCTTTTTTTGGATGAAATTTTATGTTCCTTCCTTAGCAGATTATATATATATATATATATATATATATATATATATATATATATATATTTAAACTTAAAACTACCTATTAAACTAAAACAATATCATTATTAACAATACATCTGTTATATAAAAATGTTTTTTCATAGTCGAATTATGACTTTCAACAGAATCTAATATGGATTCACTCATCAAATAAATAAATCGTTCAAGTAGTAAATATTTTGTCCATAAAATGTGTTACAAAGTGATCTAATTTTTTGAAATTGATTCTTTATTACTAAATTGCGGTCTAGAATCTTAATTAACGTTTTTTTTTCTTATTTTTTCTGAAAAATTGTAAAATAGATTTTTTTATCAATTATATATTATATTAATTGTCGTTTCAAAGTTTTTTCTGTTTAAGAAATTTCGTATAAATTAAGAAATATTTAATTCATATTAATTTGATATAAATTCTTTGATCTAAATCACAAACAAACTAATCCAAAAAAACAATCTTTTTTGCACTTGTTACGGTAGTTTGATGAAGAAATCCTGATCTACCTATGTTTTTTATTAGGTTAACAATTACTCCAAGATCTCACGCACATTAAACTACCCTAAAAACTGCGGTAATCAACCATACATTTGCTGAATTTTTTTATCCCATTTTAATTTATATAGTTAAGGGCCCAAACAAATAAAAGTCCAAGTGTTTATTTGATTTGTAATTAATAGGAAAACTATACATCTTTTTGGATGAAATTTTATGTTCCTTCCTTAGCAGATTATATATATATATATATATATATATATATATATATATATATAATTTACAAGATTAATCTTCTCCTCAGTGCTAATGGGAAATTAATTGATAATCAATATAAACAGAATCATCTATACAAGGAGAAGGATAATAATACTTACATGTTTAAAGAATTATTTCCTAACACTTTCTTCAATTGGAAATATATATATATATATATATATATATATATATATATATATGTTAATTACACCCAAGTTATTCTTTAAATAATCAAACTGTTCTTGTCCCCAAAGCTTTAGTAAATACATTTGCTAATGCACATAACGCGGTTTAATTATGCATGCTTGTAGATTTTCCTGAACAAGATGACAAACAATCTTTACATACGCTTAGTTTGTATGTGAAAAACAGAATTAGTTGATTATCGCAATATAAAGGTACTGGTTCCAATAATTGAACTCTCAGATCGTGAAGAATATATCTGGTCACGTCAACTCTAAACAAGTGTTTGTCATGGTTCTATACTCAACTTTTATCGATGAACGAGACACATTGATTTATTACTTTGACTTTTAAAAGATATTGAATTACTAAGGAAAATACAAAATTCGAATACCAGCTGACGGGTAGTCCGGCAACTGTGTGAGTAACAGTAAGGTCGCAAGTTTAGGTCCATGGTATCAAAAGTTTTTGACCTGGAGCACTTTTTATGTATCTCAAGCAATGAAGTGTTGCTTTCTATAGTGTTTCTCGGGATTCATGCATAAGTTGGTTAAATGTATGCACTGAATACAGAATGTCGTGTCATTATCAAATAGATTGACTTGCCAATTAATCGTCTATACCTACTCAGATCACATAATTTTATTAAGAAAATTGATTTTGAATTATATATGATATTTTTATTTGTTTTATAATTGTCCATTTTATCTTTTATTATTTTAATTATTTAATTATTTTTCTTAGTTTAAGTAATTATTTTTAAACTTTAAGAGAAAATACTTTATATTTTATTTAATTAATTAGTGATGCAGTGTTTTGTAAATTTTAGAAGCAAGTATTTTATTTTTTATTTAGTATGTTAGTGTTGTAGTGGTTTTTAAATTGTAGAAGCAATTATTTTCTCTCTCATTATAATTATTATAAATATTATAATTAGAAGATGAATAATTTCTCTTTTCCAAGTTTATATATTCTCTCATTTTAATATTTTACTGCTTTATTTTTTAATTATTCCCTAGAACCAATTATTAGTGTCAAGAGTCCTTTTCTTACGGACCTTTGAAAATGGATATTGTATAAGATAAAAATACAAGAAAGAAGTTGAATTGTATTAATTAAAAAAAATTTGAGTAGACAATGTGTGTTTGCGTATGATGTTTTTAAACTGAGACAGGCGCAAGATATTTTTTAATTGAAAGATTAATTTTAGAAAAACATCACTTAAGATTATTAACCCCAGTTAGTCAAAGAATAAAGCTGAGAAAACGAAGTATTTTTATACTGGTTCATCTTTAAAGACCACGTCTAGTTTCTTAGCAACTTGCTAAGATTTTACTATCATAGTGAAACACCTTTATAAGTATTCTTTGTACTCAGCCACTTCTGGCTAAACAAAGGTATTCTTTAGACCCAGCCTCCTCAAGTTAATACAAAATATTATTATTTGAACACATCTTTCACAGACTAAAATAATGTATTCTTTGAATATGGGTTATCCTCTTCACAAAGAAGGTTTTACAGATGAAGAACAGAGATGAAGAACAAAATGCTTTCAGGGCAAAACTTGAGTATGTAGCTTAAATAGCATAAGTTTCGCCAACTTTAAAAAGTTGCAGGGGAAGTCCTTTTATAGCTAAGCTTTTTGAAGTATTCGTTACACTCAGAAGATTTGAACATTATCCTTTTTCTTGGTACTTCAGAAATGGCAAAGTAGAGCAATCAGAATAATTAATGTTGACAACGGAAGTCGGCGCGTATCAAGACTTTGACTGATTTGCTCAGAGATGACACCGAAAAGTACCTATTACTTTTCGTGTTGCAGAGGTTTGAGTCAGAAAAGATTTTCACCTTTAGAAACTTCTGAGTAATGACTTGATTTTGATTTTGGCGCGAGTTACTCTGTTGTTTGAAAGGACTTTCTTAAAGTTCAGTAGACGAATAACTTAAGCTTATCTTTTCTGATAACTTCGTCTTTTCTTTCTTTCTTCAACTAGAACTTTGCATCTTAGCTTTATCTCTTCAACTGAAGCTTGCATCTATTCTTCTTCAAACCTTGTACATGAGATTTCGTCTCAACTTCATTACTTCATTTGATTGTGTTCGTCTGAACTTGATGACTTGTAACTCCTTTTCATCTTGTTATTCTGAGGCTTGTGTGTTTGTACCAAAGATACTTCTTCTAAGTACCTTCGTCTTACACTGTTCTTGTTTAATCCTTCATCTGATTCAAGTTCTGTATGTATTGTGATCATCAAAATACTCAGATGATTAATCATCTTGATTTAACAAATGTTGAACAAAATTTCTCACAAGTTGGTCCTCCCGTCTTTGATAGAGAAAATTGTGATCTTTGGGCTATCAAAATAAAGACTTACAAGGAGGATTTAGATCTCTAGGAAGTTGTCACTAGTGCAAAAAAGGCTTTTAACGTCAGTTAAATTAGGCATACAACATCGGTTAAAATCCGACGTTAAATAAGGCTGACGTTGAAAGTCAAGACTTCTAACGTAGTTTCTATAATCGATGTTAAAAGTATTTTTGATGTCTATTTTTGCCTTAACAGCCGACGTCAATTGATTTTTTAACATCAGTTATTAAAAACAACTGACATTTAATATGATACAAAAATAAAAAAAGAAAAAAGGTTTTGTGATGTTGGTTACAATGTCAAAAATAATTTTTCTTTAATTTTCTTTTTTTATATATAATTATGAATAAATATAAATGAACCTATTATATATATATATATATGATTTTCTTTTTATACAAAATATAAATATAAAGTAGCTATTATGAAAAGAAAGAGAAAACATATCGAGATCATTTTCTCCTTCTCTTACCAAACAAGCATTACAAACCACAAACAACAAAATCAATAATTAATCATCTTAAAATCAAATTTCATAACTTATCATAACTCCACTAACAACAAGATCATAAAAGGAAAAGAGATCTTAAGATAACAATACTACAATTCCAAGTCCTTTGGGATCTTTAAATGTTGCGTATGTAGTTTTTGATTTCTCATCTTCACTTCAACAAACACACACAAGATGTAATCAAAATATGAATTTGACTTCTCTCAACAAACATAGAGAAAAAAACAAATGTTAAAACTTTTCATTTGCATTATTAGTCATTTCATATTATATGACTAGAATTTATCAAAATTTTATACCATCTTAACCGTATTAGCACAAAATTCAAAAAATAAAATAAAATATTAATAAATATTTACTAATTAGATATTTTTAATATAAAAATAAATATTTATCTCATGAAATGTATAAATTAAATAAACTATTCAATTAAAAAATATTTGAGTTAACAATATTTTATTATGAAACAGAAAGGTTATATACATAAGTTAATAAATATTAAATAACACGAGTATTTTTAATATAGTAAATATAATTTTATTTTAGACCAAAAATACTATTATATAAAACTATCACTTATTATACATTTGATTTTAATATTTCTTTTTAAAGAAAAGTTTAAAGTAAGATAAGAAATACCTTGATTATTGTGAAGCTTAATTAAGAAGAGGAGAAAGAAGAGAAAATACAAGAACAAGAGACTAGGGTTTCATTAGTATGCATTAGTATGTAATGAGCAAAACAATACAAATATATATACTATCAAGAAAATGACTAAACTACCCCTGAAACAAAAAGGATAAAATAGAAATGCATAATATTATCTAACATTCCCTTCAAACTCACAATGCATCAGCAGGAAGCATTGAGAGTTTGCTAATCAAGAAATGGAAACGTAAAGTAAAATATGACTTTGTAAGCAAGTCAGCAATTTGCATGGAGGAAGATATGAAAGGTAAAATGGTGGTTCCTTGCTGAAAATGGTGTCGAGTGAAATGACAGTCAATCTCAATATGTTTGGTGCATTCTTGGAAGACTAAGTTATGAGTGATTTGTATAACACTCATACTGTCACAATGCATAGGAGTGTGTCAAAGAGAAGTGATACCCATAGGCTCAAGTAACCAACGCAACCAAAGTAGTAATGGATGTCATGGTGCGATACTCAGCTTTGGTAGAAGAGTGAGAAATAACAACTTGGTTTTTTACTCTTCCAAGAGAAAAGAGAATCCCCCAGAAAGATGAAAAACCCTGTAGTAGACTTACGATCAGTGGAGTCACCACCCCAATCAGCATCTAAATATACACATAACTGACTAACAACATGTACTACATAAGCAATATCAGGTCTAGTAATGATAAGATAGACCAAACTGCCAACAAGAGTACGATACAAAGTGGGATTTGACAAAGAAACACCATCAGAACTGGTATACCAAACATTATGCTCAAAAGGGGAGTATCCTTAATTCTTGTATCAAAAAGATGAGCTTGTTCTATAATATTAGTAATGTACTTAGATTGAGAAAGGAGAGTGTGCAACTTTAATCCCCACAAAATAATGAAGAGCTCATTAGTCTTTCATCTCAAACTAATGTGCTAATTGGAATTTCAACTTCACAATCCCATCAATATCATCTCTAATAATGATCATATCATCAATATATAAGGAGAGCAAAATACGATCACGAGCATTGCACCTAAGAATCAGGGTTGAATCATAAATTTCTTAAATAAATATATAATATAATAGTGAAATTTTAGAATTGAAGATGATATTAAAATTTTTAGTTATAATTTTTGGGTAAGGTATTTAAAAATACATCACCAGTGATTAAATGTTGTTGTTACAAGAAAGAGTTTCTTAAATAAATATATAATATAGCAGTAAAATTTTAAATCTAAAGGTGAATATTAAAAATTTTAAAAATAAAAATCATTTAGATGGAAATTTAAAACTAAAGATGAATATTAAAAATTTTAAAATTAAAAATCATTTAATTAGGAGTCTTAAATATTTATGTTTTCAAAATTAGATATAAAATTATAAATTAAAAACGGAAAATCATCAAAAATTAATATTTATTATTATTATACAATATATATATATATGTATATATATATATATTATTTATTATTATAATTTATTATTTATATATATAATTATTATTTAAAATAATTATTTTGGGAATATTATAATTATTTATTTAAAATTATGAAATCAAAATTATAATTTACTTAAAATTATAAAATCAAAATTATAATTATTTATATAAAATAATTATTATTTATATATAAATTATATATATATATATATATAATTAAAAAATTTCGAGGGCCACCACACTTTATTATAGTAATATTTTAATTGTGACAGAATCTCATATTTTAAACAACTTACACGGGGCAAATATGTATGCTTTTGTCTACACGCGAGAGCCTTAAACCCCCATTTTCGAAATTCGTCCATAGCTCTATGGTAACATAATAATAATGTAAAAGTTTCCTGGGTTTCAGATCGAGTCATAATAACACATCACAAAACAAATGTGATACAAAAGCTTGCAAAACAACTATTTTGACGATTTCTTTATTCGCCATTTTGTTTCCCAACAAATCCAATGATCATGTAAATTATGTCAACAATCTGCTAGGACAGCAATTGCCAATGGCATATGCATTGGAAAACAAGCAGTGACAAGTCACACATAATTTTAAATCACTAGTAAGCTTATGCTTATAAATGCAAATTAGTATTAATTTATATATTTCTAATCAAGTTAAATTAAAAATTATATAAAAATTATCCACATATAACGTTATTTTATTGGATAATTTGTGGCAATATAGCAACGAAGTTTCACTAAACAACTTTGCGTATCACTTATATGGTAGAAGAAGAAGTACTGATGTAGTTGACTAGGAAATGAAATTAGAGCTGAATTTATCAATTAGTTGTTAAATATGAAATAAAACTCTATCATCTTGTACTCTTCCTAATTAGAAATTGTTTATGTAGCATGCTTAAGGTTCAAGGGTTCGACTAATAATTTTAAACCACCTTAATTTTATAGATTTTATATTTAATTAATATTATTTAATATATTTTGCAGAAAAATTATGTTAATAAAGATATGGAGGGGGTTGATTAGAATGTTTTTTGAGATTTAGTAAATACAGTTAGTTAGAAGAGTGAAGTAAATTTGAATTATATATAACTTAATAATATGTATTAGTTTGGACATGGATGAAGGACTAGGGAGACCCCGAAATTACGAACTGGTTAGGTTTCGATTTGGTGTGGTTGAAGAAAATAATTAATAAGAAAGATTTATACTTATAATTCGCAGAACTGGTTAGATAGTACTTAGGATGTATAAATTGGTAATTTTTAACGGGCTGATGATCAATTTAGTCGGATATAATTCAGATTTCCTATCAATCACCTCTTAATAATAAAATATAAACTCTTACTAAGAAAATATAAAGCTTGCTTATTTTTAAGTAATTATATTTTATTATTAAGAGGTGATTTGTTAGGAATTTTGAATTATCTCCTGTTAATTGTCTTTCTTTATTGTTAGGAATAATTTATTGAGATTCAGGACTATCTTTTAAACGCATCCTTGATATACTCTGTAGATTGTCTATGCAGGATTTTGGGTCTGGTTAGTTGGGCCCAATGGTTTAACTCCACAGCATTTTCGGGTTCCACGGATAATGTACAACTCAAAAATAACAGTTTGGATGTGAAGGCCTAATAAAATCTAAAGTTTCAATAATAACATTGCAACAACATATCCACCCTGCTATAGTTGATTAAGATCCAATTTTGGTGACCATTTAGTAGAAAATCGTAGACAATCAGATAAATCAGTATAAATATGATGAAATAGAAATATATATATATATATATATATATATATATAATAAATTAATTAATTAATTGCATATTAGAATTGATTTTCGGTAATCAGTTATACCTTATTTAAGTAAGAAAAGAGATAAAGAAACAATTTTAATTATTAACCAATGAGATGGGTTTGGGTTCGTCATCTAATTATCCAACACATGTCAAAATTATAAAGTTTATTTTTTATAATTTTATTATAGAAATTAAGTTACAAATTATTGAAAAAAAAATCAAGTTAATAACCTAGCACTCGTACAATCATATATTTACTTTTATTTTCACTTCTTCAACAAATTAATTAAAGGACTTTTATTGAGCAACTTTAAGCAAAAAAGACAAGGAGGAAACTAGATAAGAGTTGCCATCTTTTCTACATAATACTATTCATTAGTTAATTAATTTACGTGGACGTGTATTGCACACACATATGTACGTAGCAACACTAAACAGTTAACAGTTAATTGACCCACTTGGTTTTTTTTCAAATATTATTTACAAGAATAGAGTTAGTTATAAAATTTAGGGTTGTTTTCTGAAGTCGCAAACTAGATTATAACTATAAAATCATAAAAAAATTTGTGACCCATTGAAAGGATGACACATGGTATATTTTGTCTAATTTAGGTGTAAGCAAGTCGTAACCTTTTTTTGCGGTTTTACCGGAGCTTGACACATAGCAAACTAAGGTTGCGTGGCATGTGACATGGCGCAGTCGTAGGCTCTATTGTGGCTTTGTGTGTACTTGTCACGTGTCATGATCTGGTTAACCAGTTTTTGATGAAATGTCGATTTTTGATTGATTGAGGCATGCTGACGTGGGCTTGAGGTTGACACGTGGCATTTTCTCATTAGTGCGCTCGCTTACGTGGAAATTGAAACCAAGACCTTCTCCTCCCAAGTCAGACAGTTAAATCACTACATCACTACACTCTATGGTTCTTATTGTTTATTGTTTTTTGCCTCTTTATAATTATATTATATATCACTACATGGTTCTTATTGTTTATTGTTTTTTGCCTCTTTATAATTATATTATATATCACTACATCACTACACACTGTGGTTCTGCCTCTTTATAATTATATTATATTTTGTTTTTACTGCTTTGAAAAAAGAGATGGTTTAACCGATGTAAGTCAGATGGTTTAACCGATAATAATACAAGACTAGGGGTGGGTAAGCCCACACTATTATTTTAATTTTTTTAACTTAGTCCATGGGAGGCACGTTTGGCTCGTGGGGCGACCCCAAATTAGATCTGTTTGGCATTACGGGGCAGGGCGGGCCTTACGCGAGTTAGACTTTAACGAACTGTACCCCTAGATTTTTCTGAAAAACCTAGCCTTATGGTCGCCTCGCGGATGCCGCACGTTTGGGTTGCAAAGCCCATAGGTTGGGCGGGGTAGACTTTTACGGACTATACCCCTAGATTTTTCAGTAAAACCTAAGTTTGTGGGTCGCCCCGCAGACACTGCGGGTTTGGCCCGCAAAGCCCACAGGTTGGGCGAGACGGACTTTTACAAACTGTATCTCTAGATTTTTCTGTAAAACTCGGGCTTGTGGGTCGCCCCGCAGACGTCGCGGATTTAGTCCACAAAGCC
This sequence comes from Hylodesmum podocarpum, assembly GCA_026586105.1. Taxonomy (NCBI): domain Eukaryota; kingdom Viridiplantae; phylum Streptophyta; class Magnoliopsida; order Fabales; family Fabaceae; genus Hylodesmum; species Hylodesmum podocarpum. The sequence continues at coordinate 1,692,847 of JALJEV010000367.1, read as the reverse complement.
TACAGGTTGTGCGAGACAAATTTTTACGGATTGTACCCCTTGATTTTTCTGAAAAATCCAGGCTTGCGAATTGCCCGAGAATGCCACGGGTTTGTCTTATTTATTTCAGACTAATAAAAAGAATATAATATAATTATAAAGAAAAAAAACAATAAAAATGTGTAATTGTTTAATTGTCTAAGTTGGAGGAGCAGAATCCTTGGATTCCCACCCGTAAAGAACCGCATTGCGTCCACAAATATCTACTACAACAATGAAAGGAGGGGCAATGTTGGTAGGGCGAACCAAGGAAAGGAGGTCGAGGAAGAGGAGAATTAGGGTAGCGAAAGTTTAATTGGTGAACAAGTGTTCTAGGTTGTCATATGTAACTGAACTTTTCGAGAGAATTTATAGGCGAAAGATCTCTCGATTTGTGTGTGTTTTACGTTTACTTTTTACTCTCAATGAATTAATTAATTTCCTAAATTAACCAAGGTTGAAACTTTTGGCATACGTAGGCACTAGCATTTAGAATGAGATAACCTCGTTCTAAACAAAGAAAAGGCTCCATTTTTTTTATAAATTTTACAAATTGATTTTAGAATATGAAAACAGAAAATAATTTCTTAAATTAAATATCATTTAAAATTTTTATTTTAATAAATTAAAAATATAATTTTTTATTTTAATCATTTTAATTTATTTTTATTTTTTATCTCTAAAATTTACACTTTAATTTTTTTTTCATTCCCTTTAATATATTTTCTTTAATTTTTATCACTATAACAAATATCTAAAATCATTAGTTTTGGTCTCTTATCATTCATTTTAAAATAGATGCACAACATTCATTTTAGGAATCTTGATTAATTATACTTTACAATTTTGTATATTTAACTTAAGTTTATTTAATTTTAAGTTAAATATGTTTTTATCTCTATAATTTATAAAAAAAATTGTGTATAATCAAATAAATGGTCGGATTTTCGTCGTTCTCTTATATAAGTATATCAAAATATACCCGATCTAACTTTTTTAGATCGGTTTTATCAACAATCGATATAAAAAATATATCTTTTTATCATTAAATATGCTAATGACTAATTTAAAAAGAAATGCGTTTTTAACTGATTTAAAAAGTCATTTATAACATAGTTGATAATCCAAACAAATTTTAACATATTTCTGGTGATGAAAAATCAAAAGTTGACGATTTAAAAATAAAAGATTAAATAATTTATAAGGATAAAAAAAAATTCAGCCCTTGAACTTTTATTTTCATAATTTTAATCTTCTAATTTTTTAAATTACAATTTTAATTTCATTGTTAAATTCTATCCATTGACTATTTGGAATTTTGACTAATCGAACATTTATTCTTGAGGTGCCGTGACAAATAATATTCAGTATGTTGAATTATAATTGTTTTAAATGACTATTAAGATGATAAATTTATTTTTGAATTTTTCTAATAATTGTTATAACTTTTGTAATAATATGATTATTTCTTTATGTTTCTTGAAAATTTCATAAAATCCTTTTGCATATTTTAAAACAAATTTATTATAAAACTTGATGGTTCTTGCAATATTTTTGACACAAAATATTAGGAGATAAAATTTCCATTTGCCTGATTTAGCAAAATAAAAGGAAATAAACTAATTAAAAGTCTTAGAAACTTGTGGATTATCATACCTCTTCCAACAATAATTTTTTAACACTGACCAGTATTCAAAGACATAATCACGTGCTTAAGAGATCCGGGCCTGCTACTACTCGAACAAAACCACTTGTTGATAAACTAAAATTGCATGTAAGGTTATATATTACGATTAAAAGTGTAACTAAACCTGCTAATATTACTGCTTATTTAGATTTTAGTTGTGATTAGATGTATATGGTTTACTTAGTTACAGTACCTTTTGGTAAATTAAATTTAAATGATTAAGTTGATGTTCTTATCGATATTTACATAAATTTTTATATAATTTTGACGTAAGGAGAATGGATCACCAATGTTTTTTTAAAAAAAATTAAACTTCCAAAACGATGTTGTTTTATTAATGATTTTTTTTCTTCTAAAATACAAACGTATTCGTAAACTAACATTGCATGTGAGGTTATATATGACGATTAAAAGTGTAACTAAACCTACTAATATTACTGCTTACTTACTAAAACATTTAGTTGTGGAATGCTAAATGAGTGATATTTTGAAAAGAAGAGGGTGATAATGAGAGTGAGAGTGTAAGGATGAGATTGTGAGGGTAAGAATGTTGAAGATGAAGAAGATGAACTACAAAACATATGGAACATACAAGGGAGGGTTGAACAAAGGAAAAAGATGGTGGAGAAAGGAAAACTCTTTCATTTAATCTTTTAAATTAAACTCTAAACCCGATCTATGCACTCTTGTGGAATATTTTTCGGGTAGATATAATATTTTTTTATCTTTTAATTATTTTTAAATTTACATGTTATGATTATTTTTTTATTGACGTATTAATTTTAATATATTAGATATAATATAAATAATTATTTTATTCTATATATTACTTTTAGAAAAAAATTGTGATTAATTTTAATATGAAATATACTTATATCATATAAACGAAACACATTTATTATTTTATTATAGTTATTAAAACTACTATTATGTATAACAATATTATTTTATCAAATTGTTAATTTTAATTTTAAAAATTAAAATTAAGGCGAACTATCATTTCAAAATTACCTTTTATAATAGTAATTGTTTGTTTTTTTAATTGGATATTACAGTTAGTAGTTAGATTAATTAAACTACTACTTTTTCTTTTTTAATTCGTAGAACATTGTTATACTAGTAGTTGATACTTGAAAAAATAATAAATAAATATTTTATTTAAATTTTATTAGTTATTTTCAATCATGCTGTCATCTAAATGTAGATTAAAATTTTGATAAACTATAAAATTAATTACTATAATCACAAAAAAATTATTTCAAGTAGTAAAATAATAAAAAAAATTATGAAAATTAGATACGGCAATAAATTAAAATGAAGGATTTATGTGTTATTTTTGAAAACTAGGACGGCAGTATCCTATAAAATAGGTAAAATTGATAGTTTAATTTTTGTTATCATTTTACTTATCTTCTGTTGCATTGTAAAAGACAGTGATACTGTGTGTATGTATGAAACACACGTACCGTGTATTTCAGTTTTCCCTGCTTTCTCATTTTGATATGGTGTTTGAGTCGTAAGAGACAGAGATAAGGAATTGAATAAACAGGATTCACTTCCTGAACTTTATTGAACAATTTCACTAAAAGACGAGATAAACAAAGATAGCAAGGACATGCACAAGAACAACAACACCACGTACAAATTTATCAGCATGTACGGTATTATTTATTTAATTATCAATATATGTATGGGCGTTTGTTGGTAATATATGTAGTGTCAATAGGCATATATGGATGCACATATGCTGTGGGCACAAATGGTGACGTCCTTAACCTTAAACACAAACAAAGACCATGATACGAAGTAGCAAGAAAATATGATTATAAGTAGCATATATATATATATATATATATATATATATATATATATATATATATGTATTTAGTTCTTAAGTGCAACGGTGACGCTTGGGCAAGTCCCGATCGCATGTATCTAATATTCTGTTGACACTAGAGTCTTTAAGGATTTTGGTGGTATGATTGGAGGTGGAGATAGTGGTGGTGGGGTGACTTGGGGTAATGGGGGTGGTGTGAATGGAGGTGGAAGTCGGGGTGGCGGTGAAATAGGGTGTGGTGGTGGTGAAATAGGGTGTAGTGGTGGTAGCAGTGGTAGAAATGATGTGACATGTGGTGGTGGCAGCAGTGAAATAGGGTGTGATGGTCGAGGTGATGGTGTGAGTGGGGGTAAGGGTGGTGGGGTCATTAGAGGTGGAGGTAGGAGTGGTGGTGATTTGATAGAGGGTGGTGGCGGTGGCGGAAATGGTGTGACATGAGGAGGTGTCGGTGGTGAAACAGGGTGTGGAGGTGGCGACAGTGATATAGGGTGTGGTGGTGGTGGTGGTGTGATAGTGGGTGGTGACGGTGGTGGAAATGGTGTGACATGAGGTGGTGACGGAGTTGAAATAGGATGTGGTGGTGGCGGTGATTTAAGAAAGGGTGGTGGCGGTGATGGAAATGGTGTGATATGAAGGTGTGGCAGTAGTTAAATAGGGTGTGGTGGTGGCGACGGTAAAATAGGGTGTGGTAGTGGCGATGATAGTGTGACAGGCAGTAAGGGTGGTGGTGGCGGTGGTGAAAATGGTGTGACATGAGATGGTGGTGGCGGTGAAACAGGGTGTGGTGGTTGCGGTGAGTTGATAGGGGGTGGCGGTAGTGGTGAAACAACGTGTGGTGGTGGCGTCGGTAAAATAGGGTGTGGTGGTGGCGGTGGTGGTGTGATTGGAGGTAAAGGTAGTGGTGGTGTCTGTTGGTCCCTATGGGTGAATCTAGAGGGGGGGTGAATAGATTCTAGTTCACTTTGGCCTATTTTTGTGAGTTTCGAATTCCTTTTAATTCAAACAGAGTATATTCAAGTTTATGCAGCAGAAATAACAAAGGAATAATCAAAATCAAGTTTGTAATCAATTTTCAGTTTATACAATGTTTGTATCTACCCTTTCCAGTTTAAGTTGATTACCAAGTTAATTATTGAGTTAATTACCAATTCAGTTACCAAACAACTTGCAGAATTTAACAATGATAATAGCAGTGTAAGGTAAATGGTAATGAGTGTAAGGAAGAAGAAGAGTGCACAGTGATTTATACTGGTTCAGCCAACTGCCTACATCCAGTCCCAATCCAACAACTGTTGCAATTGGTTTTCCACTATCAAATGATCCCTTTTGTGTTCTTTTACATTCACTCTGCAACAAGCAACACAAAAACGAAATCAAAACACCCAAACTAGTTCTTTAACCCAAAGAACTGTTCTTCACTGATCTTGGCACACCCAAGATCAAACCTTTGAGAAAACACTTCTCAAACTCTTACTCTATCCAGAGAGACCTCTCTCCTAGAGTAATAACCCAACAATCAAATAGATAAACAAGAGATCAGTTTAGAAAACACCTGGAGTGTAGATTCTGATCACAATCAATAAAACAGTGAATACCACCCAATCAATGAAATGAATCAAGTTGCCTTTTCTTAAAACTTCTTCAAGAACTCTTGAAGTTCTTTCTCTTAGAAAAAATGATAAACTCTCTTTAGAGAGGATTTGAAAGTGTAAGAGCTTTTCTGAAAATGTTTTCCAAGTATCTCAAGAGTGTATTAAAATCATGTTCTTTGATTTTCAAAACAGCCTCCATTTATAGATTCATATGGAGCCTCAATTGTTGAAAGTTGGAGCCTCAAATTTCAAACCTTTGGAGCCTCATAAAATGAACCGTTGGAGCTTTTAATTTCAGAACGTTGGAGCCTCAAAAATTGACTTTCTGGAATTTTAAAATTGATTAGAACAAGTGGGGAATCAAGTGGGATGTTAGAAAACTCATTTCAGGCAACTTTTAAACATTCTCTGCGGTGGTAATCGATTACAGCTCGTGGTAATCGATTACTGCCGAGATGAAATTCATTCTGGGTGATTTTTACTTGAGGTAATCGATTACTGCTTCATGGTAATCGATTACTTGCTCATGGTAATCGATTACAACCTTATGGTAATCGATTACACCAAGAAGAAGAATGCATTTTGGTGATTTTTGCACAGTGGTAATCGATTACCACCGTTGTTGTAATCGACATCGCCGTGAGTAATGCTTCGGTTGCACTGGCGCACTGCTTGAGCACTTTCACCAAAATTGGCATAACTTCTTCTACAGATATCATTTTGAGCTCTGGTTTGTTGCAAATGAAAGAGGATTGATAGAGCTACAAAACTCATGAAGACACGAAGAGCCAATTCGGAGTGCATCTAGGGTGAAATTAAGCAACAAGTGGATTTCCACACTTTGTTACCTACTGTTGGTAATCTATTACCTACTGTTGGTAATCTATTACCTCAGTTGGTTACCAAAGGTTTTTCAAACTGTTTTAGAGAGGGAAATCAAACACTTGACACATGAGTAATCACACAAGATTGCCAAGCTTCTTCAAGGCATTCAAACAAAGAACAACACATACATGCCTAGTCTAAACACTCAATACATAGAAAACTCCTAGATACATTCCAACTAAGAAAACCAAAATTACATTACATCAAAATTAAAAACACCAAGAGAGACATCAAAGCATCATCAAGCTTTAGGTCCAACAGTGTCATTGGAGGTGGAGGTAGGGGTGGTGGTGATTTGATAGGGGATGGTGGTGGTGGTGGGAATGGTGTGACATGAGGTGGTGTCGGTGGTGATATAGGGTGTGGTGGTGCGACAGTGATATAGGGTGTGGTGGTGGCGGTGGTGTGATAGGGGGTGGCGACAATGGTGAAAATGGTGTGACATGAGGTGGTGAAACAGGATGTGGTGGTGGCAGCGGTGAAATAGGGTGGTGGTGATTTGATAAGGGGTGGCGGCGGTTGTGGAAATGGTGTGACATTAGGCGGTGACGGTGGTGAAACAGGATGTGGTGATGGTAGCGGTGAAATAAGGTGTGGTGGTGGCGGTGATGGTGTGACTGGGGGTGAGGGTGATGGTGTGATTGGAGATAGAGGTAGGGGTGGTGGTGATTTGATAGTGGGTGGCGGCGGTGGTGGAACTGGTGAGACATGAGGTGGCGACGACAGTGAAATAGGGTGTGGTGGTGTCGACAGTGATGGAAATGGTGTGACATGAGGTGGTGGCAGCCGTGAAACAGGGTGTGGTGGTGGTGGTGATTTGATAAGGGGTGGCGGCGGTTGTGGAAATGGTGTGACATGAGGCGGTGGTAGCGGTGAAATATGGTGTGGTGGTGGTAGCGGTGAAATAAGGTGTGGCGGTAGTAGCGGTGAAATAAGGTGTGGTGGTGGTGGTGATGGTGTGACTGGGGGTGAGGGTGATGGTGTGATTGGAGGTGGAGGTAGGGGTGGTGGCAATTTGATAGTGGGTGGCGGCGGCGGTGAAATAGGGTGTGGTGGTGGCGACAGTGGTGGAAATGGTGTGATATGAGGTAGTGGCAGCAGTGAAATAGGATGTGGTGGTGGCAGTGGTGGTGTGACTGGGGGTAAGGGTTGTAGTGTGATTGGAGGTGGAAGTAGAGGTGGTGACATTATTGGAGGTAAGGGTGGTAATTTGATAAAAGGTGGAGGTGGTGGTTGGTGGTGTGATTGGGGTAAGGTTGGTGGTGTGATTGGAGGTGAAGGTAGTGGTGGTGGGGTGACTGGAGGTAAGGGTGGTAATGTGATAGAAGGTGGAGGTGATGGTGGTGGCGTGACTGGGGGTAAGGTTGGTGGTGTGGTTGGAGGTGGAGATAGTGGTGGTGGAGTGATTGGGGGTAAAGGTGATGGTTTTATTGGAGGTGAAGGTAGGGGTGGTGGTGATTTGATAGGGGGTGGCGGTGGTGGTGGAAATGGTGTGGCATGAGGTGGTGGTGAAGGTGAAACCCTGGTTGCGGTGGTGGCAGCGGTGAAATAGGGTGTGGTAGTGGCAGTGATGTTGTGACTGGGGGTAAGGGTGGTGGTGTGATTGGAGGTGGAGGTAAAGGTGGTGGTGATTTGATAGTGTGTGGCGACGGTGGTGGAAATGGTGTGACATGAGGTGGTGGCAGCAGTGAAACAAGGTGTGGTTGTGGCGGTGATTTGGTAGGGGGTGGCGGCAGTGATGGAAATGGTGTGACATGAGGTGGTGGTGGTGGTGAAACAGGGTGTGCTGGCAGTAGCGGTGAAATAGGGTGTGATGGTGGTGGTTGTGGTGTGATTGGAGGTGGAGGTAGCAGTGGTGGCGTGATGGGAGGTAACGGTGGTGGTTGTGGTGTGACTGGGGTAATGTCGGTGGTGTGATTGGAGTTGAAGGTAGTGGTAGTGGGGTGACTGGGGTAATGTCGGTGGTGTGATTGGAGTTGAAGGTAGTGGTAGTGGGGTGACTGGGGGTAAGGGTGGTGGTGTGATTGGAGGTGGAGGTAGGGTTGGTGGTGATTTGATAGGAGCAGGCGCCAATGGTGGAAATGGTATAACATGAGGTGGTGACGGCGGTGAAATAGGGTGTGGTGGTGACGGTAGTAGGGTGACTGAGGGTAAAGGTGGTGGTGTTATTGGAGGTAGGGGTGGCGGTGATTTGATAGGGGGTGGTGGAGATGGTGGAAATGGTGTGACATGAGGTGGTGGCGAAGGTGAAACAAGGTGTGATAGTGGCAACGGTGAAATAGAATGTGGTGGTGGTGTGACTGGGGGTGGAGGTAGAGGTGGTGGCGTGACTGGATGTAAAGGTGGTAATATGATAGGAGGTGAAAGTAACGGTGGTAATATAATAGGAGGTGGAGTTAATTGTGATGGTGTGATTGGGCGTAAGGTTGGTGGTGTGATTGGAGGTGGAAGTAGTGGTGGTGGGGTGACTGGGGGTAAGGGTGGTAATGTGATGGGAGGTAGAGGTAATGGTGGTGGGGTGACTGGGGGTAAGGGTGGTAATGTGATAGGAGGTGGAGGTAATGGTGGTGGTGTGACTAGGGTAAGATTGGTGGTAAGGTTGGAGGCGAAGGTAGTGGTGGTTGGGTGATTGGAAGTGGTGGCAACGGTGGTGGCGTGACAGGAGGTAAGGCTGGTTTTATGATTGGAGGTGGAGGTAGTGGTGGTGGCATGACTAGAGTGGTGGTGGTGGCCATGGATATGAGACTAAAAGTGGGGGTGGCAGAGGTGGTCGTAGTTGTAGTCGTTTCCTTGGTAGTGACAGGTCAGAGTTAACAATGGAAAATAGGCGGTTGAAGCATAGGAAAAGGGTGATACATGCAACACCCTTCGAAGCCATTTTGCAACTTGTTTTATTTCAAACCTTCCAAGCCATTTTCCAACTTGTTTTATTTCAAACTTAAGAGGCAAACAATTGTTATGTTGTAGCTAGTTCAACTTTCTAGGATAATTTATAGGCTAAGGATGTCTTAATTCTTTATATTTTGTGCCAACCAAAAATAAATAGGTGAAAGAAAGAATACACAAAATAATTAATATAATTCGGTAACGTTTTTCGGTATGTGATATAAATATAAATTTTGTGCAGAAAAATTATAAACTCTCTCTAATATTTAACACATACAACTTAAAATTTAATACAAGCTTGTGTAAGTAAAGAAATCTTATCACTCTCACTTATATAGGTTATTTTTTCGGTCCTCACTCTTATTAATATTTACCGATAAAGAACTTTGAATTAATATAAAACATAATAAATTATTCCTTAATTCAAAGTCTTGCATTGTCTCTTTCTAATAAACTCGAGCGATTATCTGTTGCAACCACATCTTCTGTGGCAATCTCCATTGCAATAGAATCTTCTGCGGCGATCTTCCTTGCAGCAAAATTTTTTGACAAACCGTGATCTTCAAATGAAGTCATTTCATTATATTTGACGAACCTCCTTTCGATTTATTTTTCTTCTCCTTCGGACTATGCAGGTCTTTCCTTATTCTTTTAATGTGAGACTTTGTTTAAATCTCAACACTTTAAATATATATATATATATATATATATATATTAAAAACTTATTCTACATCCAACTATGCTTATTTAAAAGGGGAAAAAAATTAATATCCAAAATTATTCTACATAAAAAAAAAATTTAACCTTTGTCTCACATATTTAGTTTTTTTATTTTAACCTTTGCTATATTTAGTCATTTATGACATACAATTTGATATAATCTCTACATTGCATCTGGAATCGATTTTCCATTTTTAATAAATATATTTTTATACATATATATATATATATATATATATATATATATATATATATGAATTAGGAATTAAATCTTTAACTCACATGTTTGAAGAATAAAATTATCTATTAATTATATCATATTATTAAGTGTATCACCATATATTAATCTAAATTATTCTATTTCGAGAAATCAAAATTGACCAATTTCAAAATAATTTTTTCAACACTTGAACAAAAAAAATTATGTTGACACCAAAGCTGAGATCAACTCACAATTACCATTGCAATCATGTATATACTAATGGGGAAACAAATGACACATTGGATAACTAGTTATCTAAGGCGTATGTCCTTGGATGGAGGTTTCAAGATGTTTTTTACTCTATATATTCTTGACTTTATCCATTTCCTCCATGAATGTTTCAATTGTCTATTTAGTCGTTAGAAGTTTGTGTTTAATTCGGCAGCTAGTTAGGCTTTTCCAAAAAACATTAATTAAGAAAATCTTAAGATTTGACTCCAACGTTGCATTTAAATTACGTCCTCTTGATCTTCCACAATTTATGATATATATTATGCCAAACCCTAATAAGCTCATGCAAGCTTACTTAATAATATTTGACTAAAACACACTTTTATTAATGATTTTTTAATAGAAATATAATATTTTAAGTTTATTAATATATATTTTTATTTAATTATAATCATTTTTTTATCATTTCTTCAATTGTTGTAATTTATTTATTTATTTATTTTATTAGAACAAATTATGTTTATTCATTTAATCAAAGTTTATGATAACATATTTAACTAATATCAATTAACATTCAGTCATTAGATATTTTACACAAAGATAAATCAATATATAAGTCATATAGTAAAACATCTTAAAAGAATTGATATATATATATATATATATATATATATATTGATCATATTTCTAAATCCGTGTCTTATTTTCGAAATGAGATAGATAAATAAGAAATGTTGAAAATAAAATTTTATTTATCGAAAATAGTTAGAGCGAAACCATTAATCTTTTCATTATTTTAATTCGACATTATATATATATATATATATATATATATATATTAATTTATACCTTTTAATAACTTTTATGTATAATTTAAATTTGAATGATTTGATATTTTTATTAATAAAAACATATATATAATATATAAATTTTTTGTACAATATAAAAATTACTCAACAATTTACAAAATAATTTTATTTTAATGTATCATATAATATTAAAGTATACATAAATATTGATAATTAAATAACATATTTATAAAATTTTAAATTATATAAAAATTTATTTATATAATTTTATTAATAAAAATATAAAATTGAACAGTTAAATTATTCATATTTGATTTATACTAAAAGTTATTTAAAATTTATAAATTAATAAAACTTATTTTATTAATAAAAATATATTATTGACTTATATAATTTTTAATAATTTTTATATAAATTAAATTTAAATGATCTAATCATTTAATTCATTCTTATTAATAAAATTATATATATAATATATCATTAATAATAACGTCAACTCAAATTATTATATTATTCAAATTTAATTTATGTACAAAAATTATTAAAAAGTACACGTGAATAAGAATCAAACATGTTTTAATAGATCTATTATATATATATATATATATATATATATAATATTTCTTTTTCTTTCTTAATTTTACTAAATGGTCGTGCAAGCAAAAATATTCTATCCCAAATCTCAAAGCACTGTCATTTTAACTTTTATCCATTTATCCACGTATAATCTATTTGTCAATATTTTCATATTTTATTTCTTGTATACAAAGAATTGCTACGTTGTCAATTTCTCAATGATATTTTTATATTTTATTTTCTTGTATACATATAATTGCAATGGTAGTTTAACTGTAGCTGGCAGGAATTACTTAAAACAAAATCATTTAAGGATTCGTTTTATAGATATAAATGAAGTATATATAAATGTATAGAAGAAGAAGAATTAATTAGAGTTGCATAAGATGAGGGTAAAAGGGAAACCACCATATCCATGATTGTTGCTTATCAAATAAAATTGGGCAAAAAGTAGGTATCAGGAAAAGATTTGTCCATATAGTCAAATTATGCGTTACCAATCAACCGTGTTTGAAAAGGTTATGGATTTTTCTCAGCAGTTAGGTAGTGAGGGATCTGAAGCATTTCTAAATTAACATAAAGGGAAGGTTGGCAACATGTTAGAGTGAGAGGATGAATAATAGGAGAAAGTTCGAGAAAAAGAATAGTAGGAGAAAGGTCGAGAAAAGATGATCTATTTGTACTAGCAAAATTACAGCACCTCACGTTATATTTTGACGTGGTAAGAATATAAATATGATAAAAAAATATATAAGAGAAAAGAAATAATACGAGCAAAGAGCGTAGATATTTGTTTAATTTAAAATAAAATTAATAAAATAATAGATTTAATAGTTTTAGTTAAAGAAAACTAATAAAATCATCACTGATATATGAATTGAATATAGAGAAATATTGAGATTATCCAGTAAAAATGAAGATACACCGATCCAAATATTTATATCCTAAGTTTATTCTTATTAAATTTCATTTTTAGATTTGATACATCATTTATTTTTATTGTTTCAGAATCAAAATAAAAGTAAAATAATTATTTTAAATTTAAGTAAAAATCAAATATCAGTGAAAAATATAAATTATATTAATTAAAAATAATTAATTTAAATTACAGAACATAAATTCTTTTTTTTTGTTAATTGTCAATAAACTAAATTTACACTATCGGCTAATAAAAATTTATCAATTTAATGTAATATATTTGTTAAGTCAAGATGACTTAACATCTTAGTTTTGATAATTACAGAACAGTAAACAGAAGAATAATCAGATGAATCATTAATGAGCATAATCAAGATGCATCCTCAAGCACAGACGCATAAGATGAAGTGTTTAAGTCATCAAGCCTCAAAGCTACATCAGATGAAGAACCTTCATTGTTCAAGATAGAGAGCTCATCTTAACTTCAAGTTAAGTACTCAAGAAGGAAGATTTTGAAGACTGAAGTTGAAGATAAAGGAATGAGACAGACGAATGAATTCAACACTCAAATCATTTAATTATTCATTCGTCTACCTCGTTTAATGAAGTTCAGACGGAGTAACTCGCGCCCCAATTCAAATCTAACCGTTACTCGTAGAAGTTTCCAAAGACAGAATAGAGATCTGTGCAAAACCCCTGCAACACAAAAAGCAATCATGCTTTTTGTTGATGTCTCTAATCAAGTCAAAAAAAGCATGTGCAAACATTAGTTATTCTGATTGATCTCTGTCACACGTTTTGAAGATCCCAAGACAAAGGACTAACGTTCAAATCTTCAGTCTAACGGATACTTCAAGAAGCTCTCTATAAAAAGATTTTATTACTTCAATAGAAGGTTTGGCGAACTGTACAACAAAGAAATTATATTCAAGCTTCAAGCTCTCAAGCAAAGTTGACTCGCCATGAACTTAGAATAGAACTTATTGTAAAAACTTCTCTCTGCGTAGAGGTTAAACTTATTCTTTCATCTTCCTAAACCCACTGTTGTGGTGCCCTTAGCCTAAGGAGGCTGTGTTTCAAATAATACCTTTGTATTAGCCCGAGGAGGCTGCATTCCAAAGAATACATTGTTTAGCCTGTGAAGGCTGTGTTCAAAGAATACATTATTCAGCCTGCAGAGGCTGGGTTCAAAGAATACTAGTTTATCCTGAGAAGGTTATGTTCAAATAATATTTGTAATTAGCCAAGAGTGGCAGGGTTCAAAGAATACTCTTAGTGAAACCTTAGCGTGTTGTTGGGGAACTGGATGTAGTCTTGATTAGACGAACCAGTATAAAAATATTGTTGTCTTCTTTATTGATTTATCTATTAACTAACATGAGATAATAACTTGAACAGTCTGATAATAAAATCAATCTTAAGAAGAAAACACTCTTGCGTCTGATCAAGCTTTGAAAACAACAGACGCAAACGCATCATCTTAGAGAAAAAGTTTTTTAAACAGTCTACACAATTCAACCTCCCTTCTTGTGTGTTTTTGTCTTTTACATTTTGGTATCAGAGCTCAACCTCTAAGGGTTGAGCGCTTAACAGCTGCTAAAGGAAAAGATCCGGGATGGCGAACTCACAGACGATGCTTATTGCAGAAGGCTCCTCCATGAACACTCCTCCAACTTTCTCTGGAAATGATTACCCTTACTGGACAGACCGGATGGAGATGTACATCAAGTCTACAAAACATAGACTTTGGAAGATCATAATAGAAGGAGACATTCCCCTGACCAAGCCTGAATCAGAGTGGGGAAATGAAGAATATACAATCACGGAGCTCAACAACAAGGCACATTATGCTATAACGTGTGCTTTTTCTAGGACAGAATATAACAAATTCTGTGCCTACAAAACAACCAGAGAGCTTTGGGATGCGTTGAAGATCTCTTATGAAGGAACTGAAGATGTCAGACTTATGAAAGTTGTCACCCTTTAAAGAGAGTACGAAATGTTCTCCATGGAGAGAGAAGAATCTATAGACGGAATGTTTGGAAGATTTTAAACTATTCTGAATGGGCTAGTTACATTGGAAATTACTTTTTCAAGAGCTCAGAACAACATGAAGATTTTAAACAGCTTACCTGCACCATAGGAAGCTATGTCAACTACTATATCTGTTGGGAGAAATATGAAGACCCTAACTCTGGATGAACTCATTAGAACACTGAGAGTACATGAAGTTCATTTGTGTAAAAGGGGGAAGCTGAAAATTCTAAGAGTTTATTGTTTTATTCAACATTGACGAGCTTGATGGAGAGTTAGAAGATTTAGAAGATCCTTCTGAAGAAGAAATCTCTTTGATGGCAAGAAGATTCAAAAGATTAATGAAGAAGAGAGATCCCAAAAAGATTAAAAGAAAGAAGAAACAAGCCACTTGGGATGATCTCGATGATGAAAGCTCAGACGAATCATCTAAAGAAAAGAATGCAAATATCTGTCTCATAGCAAGACACATTCTATCATCTGAGATACACCTCATCAGACGGAAGAAGGTAATAAGAGATAAGAAGGCTTTGGAAGCCTCCGTGAAAAACCCAGAGGATGCAAAAGATTTAAGAAAATATGTTTTTTGATGATTGCAGCCCAAGGGGGAGAGAAATGAGAAATAAGGATGAGAGAGAAATAAGAATGGAAGAGAAAATGATTAAAAAAAATTGTGTACAACCCAAGGGGAAGAAGAAAAAGATCAGAAGAGATCAAAAGTTGAGGGGGAGCATAATACAAGTGTTCAGTCTGAAAGGAAGTTCAGATGCAAAAGAAGAAAAGAGAATGAAGAACAAGTTGAGGGGAGCTTAGAATATCTCTTTAAATTATTATTCTTCATTATTTTATCTTTCTCTTATTATGTTAAGAAATGTTGTGCTCTGATCAATTTTATATCACATTGATGTAATAAACTCAATGAAAGGAGATTTTCAAAGAACATTGATGAGTCATTATTTTGATCATTTTCTCTGCATTTATTATATCCTAATACAGCACGATTAAGAATCAATTAGTATGATTTAATGTATTTATGAGTTTAGACTCATTTTGGCTTTAATTGATAAATTTGGTCTAATTCGTTATTGTTATTCAGATTTGACAAGGTTTACAAAACTGAGCATAACTTTCACCACAGACCTCTGATTGAGCTGAATTTTATATCAAATTAAAGAGGACTCAAAGATCTACAACATTTATGAAGACATAAAGTTCCCAGTCGGAGTGTATCTGGTGTAAAAATGTCTTTGAATGCAGCATATGAACTGTTATAAAAATTCCAGCATTTAAGGATTTGACAAGTCTCGGTAAAATAGGCATAACTCCCTCTACAGATCTCTGCTTGAGCTCCACTTTATATCGAATTAAAAAGGATTGACAGAGCTACAAAAGTCATGAAGACATGAAGAGCCAATTCGGATTGCATCTTGGGTGAATATGGCCTTGAAGTTGGACCACGAAGTCTGGACGGGAATTTCAGCAATTAGGCTATGTAAATCATGCAATTAATTCTTTTTCTTGTTTTGCTGTATGTGGGAATCGAACATGAGACCCTTTTTCACTTAATTTTGGCATGTGCAAGGCATGAGGGACCACCAAATTGAATTGAAAAGAAAATGCACTTTGGAGACAGCCAGAAAACATGCCAGGAATCACTCCACACTTGCATATGATGGGGGCTACCAAATTGCAATTGAAATTGGATTTAAAAGGAACACACTTGCAATGTTACGAAAGTTTTTTTTTTAGTTTTTAGTTTTTAGTTTAGGTTCTCCTCTCTTCTCTTCTTTTCTTTTTCATTTAGCTTCCCTTTGTTCCAGCTATCAATTAAATGTTCCAGTGTTTTAGTTCATCAATCAATTTGGGATTTTCTTCTTCTTCTTCTTCATCTTCTTCTTTAGTTGCTTTGTGTTCTTTACTTTTTTTATAAATTCTTCATGTTTTTTTTATTTTGCTCTTCATGTTTTGGTTAATTCATTTAAATTTCCAGCACCCATGTTTAATTCTTGCACTTATTTTCTGCATCTTCAATTTCACCATTTTAATTCCAAGCAATTTAAATTCCGAATTTAATTTCAGCAATTTAAATTCCAAAGACTTTAATTTCCAAAGCAAGTGTTCTTCATTAAGTTTAGCATTTTAATTTTGTTTTTTTTTTATTTCTATTATTCAAAGTTTTATAGAAGTTTATAAAGTTCTAAACTAGGAGGCTCTGCCACCTTCACCTGAATTTTATAAAGTTCTATTCAATTTTCTCTGATTCCTTTTAATTCGAATTTAATGGAAGTTTAATTTTGAAGGATTAGTCTTCTTGAATTGGATTGCAATGTTGTTTTGAGGTTCCTGTTGAATATTGGTTATGCTCTCTTTGTGCTTAATTCTTCATCAATTATTCCAATGCTTAAATGCCCCAATAGCTGTTCATGCTTAATGTTTCAGTTAATAGGCAAATTGTATCTCTTCTCATGCTTAATGGATTGATTTACAATTTGCTGGAAATGGAATGATTAATGTGTGTGGATGCTTAATTCGCATAAGGAAAACCTAGAGTTAGTTTTCGCTTAGTTAATTAACTCGGGTTGAATTGAGAATTGAGTAAATTGAGCAAGTGCTTTGATTAATTTTCGCTTAGTTAATTAATCATGTAACCAAGGATAAGTGAAATTACAATCTAATCAAGAGGCTAATCCTACTTTAACTCTTGTTAATTTTTTTTTTTTATAATTCTGTTTTCACAAGCATAAACCCCCCTCACTTCGTGTCTTGTCTTTGATAGAAACAATGATGATGGTCCTTGAGAGACGACCTAGGAGTCATTCCTAGTATACTGCATATTAATTGTAAAAATTTGTGCGAGTGCGACCTCGTACCAAATTTTGGCGCCGTTGCCGGGGACCATCTGTTTTTGTCATATATTAGTGTTGCTGTCATATTTGCATAAAAGCTTTGCTTTGCTTTGCTGTTTGCTGATATAATTTGTTTCTACATTTTGGTGGCAAGTGCGTGCTCTGTAATTTTCGGTTTTGTTTTTGGAAGTTGCTGATTTGTGTGCTAAAAAAAAAAAAAAAAAAAAAATTTGACCGTTTGAATTGCCATTATTTGAATTGCCATTAAATTGTCAACATTTGAAGTTTGCTGTATGTAGTTTATTTTATGGGCAGTTGCTTAAGCCATCATTCTGTTTGTTGATAGTGCGTGGGCCAACAATTGCATAATTGATGTTCACTTAAAGTACCACATAATTGCATGAACAGTGCGCGGGTCCAGCATGAATAGTAAATAGTAAATAGTGAATAGTAAATAGTAAATAGTAAATAGTAAATAGTAAAATGGTAAATAGTAAAATGGTAAATGGTAATTAACTGTGAGTATTTTCTAATTAACTGTGATTTTTGGTTTTGCTTGGTGTGAGACGCATGGTATATTGTGTTTAGTGTATGACTAGAGGTAATCCAAGTGTTTTACAACCTTTTGACCCTGAGATAGATAGGACCTTTCATGAATTAGATAGGCAATTTAGGAATTTGTCTTTAGAGCCTGTACCGTTAGATATTGTTAGTTTGACTGATAGTGATCATTCTCCATCTGTAGCTACCAATTCTAATTTGGTTCATACAGATTCTTTTGGTAATTATATTGCTAAGAACATTATGGCTCAACCTAATCCTCGTGAGAGGACTCTTAGAGAGTTGGCTGCACCTGACTTTACCTATGAAAGTTTGTGCATCCAGTATCCTGATGAGGATGTTCCATATGTTCTCAAGACTGGACTGATACATCTCTTGCCCAAGTTCCATGGACTTGCGGGAGAATGTCCTCATAAGCATTTGAAGGAATTCCATATTGTGTGTTCTACCATGAAGCCTCCAGACGTCTTAGAGGACCACATCTTCTTGAAGGCATTCCCACATTCTCTAGAGGGCGTGGCAAAGGATTGGTTGTATTACCTTGCGCCTAGATCTATCACTAGCTGGGATGACCTTAAAAGGATGTTTCTAGAAAAATTCTTCCCCGCGTCTAGGACCACTGTAATCAGAAAGGACATATCAGGTATTAGACAGCTTGGTGGGGAGACATTGTATGAATACTGGGAGAGGTTCAAGAAACTTTGTGCAAGTTGCCCACATCACCAGATCTCTGAACAACTCCTTTTGCAATATTTTTATGATGGTTTGAGCAGTATGGAGAGGAGTATGATTGATGCTGCTAGTGGTGGAGCACTTGGTGATATGACGCCAGCTGCAGCTAGACAACTAATTGAGAAGATGGCCTCAAATTCCCAACAGTTCAGTGCCAGAAATGATGCTATTGTTGTTAGAGGAGTTCATGATATTACTGCTGGATCCTCTTCAGAGAGCAAGCTAGAAAGAAAACTTGATGCTCTTGTGAATTTAGTGACACAACTGGCTGTGAATCAGAAACCTGCATCTGTTGCTAAAGTGTGTGGGATTTGCATTTCACATGATCATCACACAGATTCATGTCCATCTTTGCAGCAATCTGTTGGTTCTGACTTCCACTCTCCTCAAGCCTATGCTGCTAACATCTACAATAATAGATCACAACAGCAGCAAAATTATGACTTGTCCAGTAATAGATATAATCCAGGATGGAGAAATCACCCGAATTTGAGATGGTCTAATCCTCCACAACAACAACAGTCAGCACCACCTTTTCAAAATTCTTCTGGTAGTAGTAGACCTTATGTGCCTCCACCTATGCAACAACAGTATCAGAGACAACCTGAGGCCCCTGCACTTGCACCACCACCAGTCCCTCAACCTTCTAATTCTGAACCTTCACTTGAGGAGTTGGTCAGGCAAATGACTCTTCAAAATATGAAATTTCAACAAGAGACCAGAGCCTCCATTCAGAGTTTGACTAATCAGATGGGGCAGATGGCTACTCAGTTAATCGAGCACGATCCACGAACTCAGACAGATTACCTTCTCAGACAGTGCAGAATCCAAAGAATGTTAGTGCCATCACACTAAGGTCAGGTAAACAGGTGGATGTGCCAGTTTCTTCATCTACACCTACACTTACTCCTACACATGCACCTGAGCCTCCATTTATTCCTTCTTTTACTCCTACACCACCTGTGCATTCTACACCAGTTCCCATTACTAGTGGTGGTTTGCATCAATCTCCTATCCCTCTTCCATTTCCTTCCAAAGTGATTCCAAGCAAAAAGATGGAAGAGGTGGATAAGGAGATCTTGGACACCTTCAAGAAGGTAGAGGTGAACATTCCCTTACTTGATGCCATCAAGCAGATTCCTAAATATGCCAAATTCCTGAAGGAGCTGTGCACACATAAGAGGAAGATGAAAGGGAATGAGCGAATCAGCATGGGCAGAAATGTATCAGCTTTGATAGGTAAATCTGTTCCTTACATTCCTGAGAAATGCAAGGACCCAGGTACATTCTGCATACCTTGTGTTATTGGAAATAATAAGTTTGAGAATGCCATGCTTGATTTGGGTGCATCCATTAATGTCATGCCTTTGTCCATTTTTAAATCTTTATCTCTTGGACCTTTGCAACCTACGGGTGTCGTAATACAGTTGGCAAATAGAAGTGTTGCCCACCCCACAGGTTTCATTGAGGATGTCTTGGTAAGGGTTGGTGAGCTTATTTTTCCTGCTGATTTTTACGTCCTTGATATGGAGGAGGGATTCTCCCATGGATCCGTCCCAATTATATTAGGCAGGCCATTTTTGAAAACAGCCCGAACTAAGATAGATGTGCATGCTGGTACTTTGTCTATGGAGTTTGGTGATAGTGTGGTTCACTTTAACATTCTTGATGCCATGAAACATCCATCTGAGGATCATTCTGTTTTTCATGCTGAGATTGTAGATGATATTGTGGATGAGTATGCTGTCGATTTTAACTCGTTGCATGATAGAAAATATTCTTTTGTATATAATTTTCATGATTGTCTTTCCTTACGCACTGAGCTTATTTCTGATGTTGAATGTGATTCTGAACTTTTGGGTGTTGTACCTCCTGATACTGATTTCATAGAGTCAGATTGCATTAACCATGTTGTAGAAAGTATATTTGAATCTGACTTGCAGGTTGAGGTACAAGCTGTGGAACCTATTCTTTTACCTTCTTTGGTTCTTGATGTTCAACCACCACCCACTCCAGAACTAAAACCTTTACCAGAAAACCTCAAGTATGTTTACTTGGAGGATGATAAGAGATTTCCTGTGATCATTTCCACCTCTCTTGATGCTGTTCAAGAAGAGAAATTATTGCAAGTGCTTCAGAAGCATAAGAAAGCCATCGGTTGGACCTTGGCGGACATTCCTGGTATCAGCCCATCTACATGCATGCATAGGATACTACTAGAGGATGAAGCTAAACCAGTGAGACAGCCACAGAGGAGGCTTAACCCAGTGATTTGGGATGTAGTCAAGAAGGAGGTAACTAAGCTTCTGCAAGCTGGGATCATCTATCCTATTTCTGATAGTAAGTGGGTAAGTCCTGTACAAGTGGTTCCCAAGAAGACAGGTCTGACTGTTGTCAAGAATGAGAGGGATGAGCTTATCCTAACTAGAGTGCAAAACAGTTGGAGAGTTTGTATAGACTACCGGAGACTGAATTTAGCAACAAGGAAAGATCATTTTCCACTACCTTTTATTGATCAGATGTTGGAGCGACTGGCAGGTAAATCCCATTATTGTTTTCTTGATGGTTTTTCTGGTTATTTTCAAGTCCACATTGCTCCTGAGGATCAAGAGAAAACTACATTCACCTGCCCCTTTGGCACTTTTGCCTATAGGAGGATGCCTTTCGGTCTGTGCAATGCCCCTGGTACCTTCCAGCGGTGCATGATGAGTATTTTTACTGATTTTCTAGAAAATTGCATAGAGGTGTTTATGGATGATTTTACTGTTTATGGATCCTCTTTTGATGCATGCTTAGATAGTTTGGATAAAGTACTTAATAGATGCATTGAAACTAATCTTGTTCTTAATTTTGAGAAATGTCACTTCATGGTAGAACAAGGTATAATTTTAGGGCATATCATTTCTAGGAAGGGCATAGAGGTAGATCCTGCAAAAATATCAGTTATTTCACAGTTGCCTTACCCCTCTTGCGTGCGAGAGGTTCGATCTTTTCTTGGACATGCAGGTTTCTACAGGCGCTTTATTAAAGACTTCAGTAAGAAGGCCCTTTCACTATCCAAATTACTTCAAAAGGACGTTGACTTTGATTTTAATGATCAATGCAAAGAGGCTTTTGACTGCCTCAAGAAAGCACTAACCACCACCCCTATCATCCAAGCACCCGATTGGACAGTTCCTTTTGAGCTTATCTGTGATGCATCAAATTATGCATTGGGAGCTATCCTTGCACAGAGAGTAGATAAGTTGCCTAGGGTGATATATTATGCTTCTAGGACCTTAGATGCTGCCCAAGCAAATTACACTACCACAAAGAAGGAACTTCTAGCCATTGTTTTTGCTCTTGATAAGTTTAGATCATATTTGCTTGGTTCTCGTGTTATTGTATTTACTGATCATGCAGCTCTGAAGTACCTATTGAAGAAGGCCGAGTCAAAGCCTAGGCTGATCAGATGGATGTTGTGGCTCCAGGAGTTTGATTTAGATATTCGTGACCGGAGTGGAGCACAGAATTTGGTAGCAGACCATCTCAGTCGGATTGAAAGAGATGCAGAGTTATTGCCCATCAGAGATGATTTTCTAGATGAAAGTTTATTGTCTATCTCTGCTTCTTATCCCAGCACCCCTTGGTTTGCGGATATTGTTAATTTTTTGGTTGCTTCTGTTTTTCCTCGCTTAGCATCTAGAGCTCAGACTGATAAAATTAAGAGCGATGCTAAGCATTATATTTGGGAAGACCCCTATTTGTGGAAGTTATGCAGTGACCAGGTAATCAGGCGATGCATTCCAGATCATGAGATCAATCGGTCCGAAGTTTTGCCATTCTTCCGCACCTGGTGGCCATCTTGGCATTCAGAGGACAACTCGCAAGGTGCTAGACTGTGGTTTTTACTGGCCCACCATCTTCAGAGATGCGTGGAAGATTTGCAGCACTTGTGAGCAGTGCCAGAAAGCAGGAGGATCCCTTACATGGAGACAACAGATGCCTCAGCAACCCATGTTGTTCTGTGAGGTATTTGATGTCTGGGGTATTGATTTTATGGGTCCTTTTCCTGTTTCTTTTGGTTTTATTTATATTCTCTTAGCTGTGGATTATGTTTCAAAATGGGTGGAAGCCAAAGCCACCAGAACTAATGATGCTCGAGTTGTTGTGGATTTTGTTAGATCTCACTTATTTTGCAGGTTTGGAGTACCTAGAGCCATTGTTAGTGATCAAGGCACCCATTTTTGCAACCGATCTATGCAAACTTTGCTGAAGAAGTATGGGGTTGTGCACAGAGTTTCTACACCATACCACCCCCAAACGAATGGGCAAGCTGAAATCTCCAACAGGGAGATCAAGAGAATACTGGAGAAAATTGTCCAGCCCAATAGGAAAGATTGGAGTCTCAGACTGGATGATGCGGGCACATAGGACTGCCTACAAAGCACCCATAGGGATGTCTCCTTATCGAGTCGTCTTTGGAAAGGCATGTCATTTACCTGTGGAAATAAAGCACAAAGCATATTGGGCTGTGAAGACCTGTAACTTCTCCATCGATGAGGCCGGAGAGGAGAGGAAGTTGCAACTAAATGAACTGGATGAAATCCGTCTGGAAGCATATGAGAATTCTAAGTTCTACAAAGAGAAAACCAAAAGGTTTCATGACAGCTTGATAGCCAGAAAGGACTTTATGGTTGGCCAGAGAGTTCTATTATATAATTCCAGACTCGGACTCATGGGTGGTAAGTTGCGTTCTAAATGGATTGGACCTTTTGTTGTTACTAATGTTTATCCTTATGGTACAGTTGAAATCAAAAGTGAGTCCACAGATAAGAGTTTCAAGGTTAATGGGCACAGGCTGAAACCATTCCTCAGCAATCCATCACTGCTGAACGCAGTTGTGGAGGAGACCTCTCTGCTTGACCTTATTTCTCTGCCATCCTCCACCACCATGGAACAGCCCGCAGTACTTTGCCGTTCTTAGCGGCCGAGGGAGTTTTTCTTTTCTCCCTCCACTCTTTTTCGTTTTATTTATCCATCTCCTATCTATCCACCTTCTGTAATTAGGAAGAAATAAAAGTAATTAGGATTTCAATACTTGTTTTGTTACACTTGGAGATTTTGTGATTCTGGTTTGACTATTATTATATCTACATTATATGAATCTGAACTGGAATCAGAGCTGAGTTAATTTTTAGATTATTTTATGGTGTTGATGTATTCCCATGATAGATTGTGGATTATTCTGTATGGATTGGTTTTGTATTGTCTCTAATAAGTACTTGGCAATTTGAACCTGTGAGTTATTTGAGCCTATTTTGAATGGATTCATCTTTATGCCATTCTCTTTCTTTCAGTGTGATATATACTATTAGTGAATGTTGTTTTTCAGAACTTGCTTTTATTCTTTTCGAAGCTGCATTTTATCACATAATGCATGATTATGATTGAGGCATTCATTTCTATTTTCCCCACTAGACCAGATAGCCTACCTTGCATTTGTATCCCTTGCTAGCCCCTTTGAGCCTGCAACCTTTTCTTTGATGATGACCTGCATTACACACCTTAAGAGTAAAACAATGTTGTCCTGATTTTACATATATTGATCGAATTGTTTATCTTTTGGTTATGTGAAGTAGATAAGTGTGGGGGTATCTGCTAGGGACTTGCAGAAAATTAAGTGTGGAGGGGTAGAATACATGATTTATGATTTATATGATTTGGGTCTGAGTTGTAAAGATGGTATAATGTGGTTAGGTTTGAAAAAAAAAAAAAAAAAAACCAAAAATTTAACCTAAATAAGTGTGAAAAATATGATTGAATTTGAGACTTTACAGGTTTATTGTGTAGTTCCTATATCTTTTGTAATCTGTTGGTACTCTGTTCAATATCTGTAAAATAGTAGTCACTGAACCATATTTATCAAAACCTCATCCTTGGCCCCATTACAACCTTTGCAAGTCCTCTTGAATCATGCATGACTGTGATTGTTAGTGGTAGAGAATTAGAATAATTGCAAGCCTATGATAAAATAATTTTCATTTTAATGGTCTGAGACTAAACACTTGCCTGATACACTTGAGAGTTTGAGAGATACACTTTACGGTGAGGTCAATGCTTATGATTGACATGCATGATTAATTCAATATCCGTCTGGTCCTATCGAAGCGAATTGTTCAACACTGTGATATGTAATCTCTAGATTTATTGTGCTTTGATTGTTGTGTTCAATTCTGATACATTGATGACTGTGTTGAAAATATAAAATAGCTCAGACCAGATGATCTTTTGTATCCAAGTTCATGTTTTCTTATGACTTGATTTTGCCCAGGAGTGCAAAAGAATAAGTGTGGGAGATTTTGATGAGTCATTATTTTGATCATTTTCTCTGCATTTATTATATCCTAATACAGCACGATTAAGAATCAATTAGTATGATTTAATGTATTTATGAGTTTAGACTCATTTTGGCTTTAATTGATAAATTTGGTCTAATTCGTTATTGTTATTCAGATTTGACAAGGTTTACAAAACTGAGCATAACTTTCACCACAGACCTCTGATTGAGCTGAATTTTATATCAAATTAAAGAGGACTCAAAGATCTACAACATTTATGAAGACATAAAGTTCCCAGTCGGAGTGTATCTGGTGTAAAAATGTCTTTGAATGCAGCATATGAACTGTTATAAAAATTCCAGCATTTAAGGATTTGACAAGTCTCGGTAAAATAGGCATAACTCCCTCTACAGATCTCCGTTTGAGCTCCACTTTATATCGAATTAAAAAGGATTGACAGAGCTACAAAAGTCATGAAGACATGAAGAGCCAATTCGGATTGCATCTTGGATGAATATGGCCTTGAAGTTGGACCACGAAGTCTGGACGGGAATTTCAGCAATTAGGCTATGTAAATCATGCAATTAATTCTTTTTCTTGTTTTGCTGTATGTGGGAATCGAACATGAGACCCTTTTTCACTTAATTTTGGCATGTGCAAGGCATGAGGGACCACCAAATTGAATTGAAAAGAAAATGCACTTTGGAGACAGCCAGAAAACATGCCAGGAATCACTCCACACTTGCATATGATGGGGGCTACCAAATTGCAATTGAAATTGGATTTAAAAGGAACACACTTGCAATGTTACGAAAGTTTTTTTTTTAGTTTTTAGTTTTTAGTTTAGGTTCTCCTCTCTTCTCTTCTTTTCTTTTTCATTTAGCTTCCCTTTGTTCCAGCTATCAATTAAATGTTCCAGTGTTTTAGTTCATCAATCAATTTGGGATTTTCTTCTTCTTCTTCTTCATCTTCTTCTTTAGTTGCTTTGTGTTCTTTACTTTTTTTATAAATTCTTCATGTTTTTTTTATTTTGCTCTTCATGTTTTGGTTAATTCATTTAAATTTCCAGCATCCATGTTTAATTCTTGCACTTATTTTCTGCATCTTCAATTTCCAGCCATTTTAATTCCAGCAATTTAAATTCCAGTAATTTAATTTCCAGCAATTTAAATTCCAGCACCTTTAATTTCCAGCAAGTGTTCTTCATTAAGTTTAGCATTTTAATTTTGTTTTTTTTTTATTTCTATTATTCAAAGTTTTATAGAAGTTTATAAAGTTCTAAACTAGGAGGCTGCCACCTTCACCTGAATTTTATAAAGTTCTATTCAATTTTCTCTCGATTCCTTTTAATTCAATTTAATGGAAGTTTAATTTTGAAGGATTAGTCTTCTTGAATTGGATTGCAATGTTGTTTTGAGGTTCTGTTGAATATTGGTTATGCTCTCTTTGTTGCTTAATTCTTCATCAATTATTCCAATGCTTAAATGCCCCAATATATGTTCATGCTTAATGTTTCAGTTAATAGGCAAATTGTATCTCTTCTCATGCTTAATGGGTTGATTTACAATTTGCTGGAAATGGAATGATTAATGTGTGTGGATGCTTAATTCGCATAAGGAAAACCTAGAGTTAGTTTTCGCTTAGTTAATTAACTCGGGTTGAATTGAGAATTGAGTAAATTGAGCAAGTGCTTTGATTAATTTTCGCTTAGTTAATTAATCATGTAACCAAGGATAAGTGAAATTACAATCTAATCAAGAGGCTAATCCTACTTTAACTCTTGTTAATTTTTTTTTTTATAATTCTGTTTTCACAAGCATAAACCCCCCTCACTTCGTGTCTTGTCTTTGATAGAAACAATGATGATGGTCCTTGAGAGACGACCTAGGAGTCATTCCTAGTATACTGCATATTAATTGTAAAAATTTGTGCGAGTGCGACCTCGTACCAAACATCATCTCGATGTGATTAAAATATATGATCTGATAAGTACTATGCGTTCTTGAACTAACATGTTTTATGCAGATTTTCATTTGTTACTCTTTCAAGTTCAGCCTGATAAAGATCATCTATCTAGCTCTGAGACATCCTTTTGCTCTGTCTCAAGTAGAAGATCAAGGACTTGCTAGTGTGGTCTGTAATCATAAAAAATGTGGAGATTGTTAAGTCAAGATGACTTAACATCTTAGTTTTGATAATTACAGAACAGTCTGTTGTGTCAGTAAACAGAAGAATGATCAAACGAATCATTATTGAGCATAAACAAGATGCACCCTCAAGCACAGACGCACAAGATGAAGTGTTCAAATCATCAAGCCTCAAAGCTACACCAGACGAAGAACATTCATTGTTCAAGACAGAGAGTTCATCTCAACTTCAAGTCAAGTGCTCAAGAAGGAAAACTTTGAAGACTGAAGTTGAAGACGAAGGAAGGAGACAGACGAATGAATTCAACACTCAACTCATTTATTTATTCATTCGTCTACCTCATTTAATGAAGTTCAGACAGAGTAACCCGCGCCCCAATTCAAATCTAACTGTTACTCGTAGAAGCTTTCAAAGAAAGAATAGAGATCTGTGCAAAACCCCTGCAACACAAAAAGCAACCATGTTTTTGTTGATGTCTCTAATTAAGTCAGAAAAAGCCTGTGCAAACATTAATTATTCTGATTGATCTCTGTCACACGTTTTGAAGACCCCAAGACAAATGACGTTCAAATCTTCAATCTAACGGATACTTCAAGAATCTAAAGGATTTCACTACTTTAAGAGAAGGTTTGGTGAACTGCACAACAAAGAAATTATATTGAAGCTTCAAGCTCTCAAGCAAAGTTCACTCGCCCTGAACTTAGAATAGAACTTATTGTAAAAACTCCTCTCTGCGTAGAGGTTAAACTTATTCTTTCATCTTCCTAAATCCATTGTTGTGGTACCCTTAGCCTGAGGAGACTGTGTTTCAAATACCTTTGTATTAGCCTGAGGAGGCTGCGTTCCAAAGAATACCTTGTTTAGGTTGTGGACGATGTGTTCAAAGAATACTTTGTTTAACCTGCAGAGGTTGAATTCAAAGAATACTGGTTTAGCCTGAGAAGGCTGTGTTCAAATAATATCTGTAATTAGCCAGGAGTGACTGGGTTCAAAAAATACTCTTAGTGAAACCTTAGCGTGTTGTTGAGGAACTGGATGTAGTCTTGATCAGACGAGCTAGTATAAAAATATTGTATGAGATAATAACTTGAACAGTCTGATAATAAAATCAATGTTAAGAAGAAAACAATTTTGTGTCTGATCAAGCTTTGAAAACAACAAACGCAAACGCATAATCTTAGAGAATAAAATTTTTAAACAATCTACACAATTCAACCCCCTTCTTGTGTGTTTTTGTCTTTTACAATATTTTCAAATAATAAAAATTATTTTTAATACTATAATTTTAAGGTGATTATTATATAAATAAATTTATATGATAACTTGAGATTGAATAGCGATAATAATAATAATAATAATAATAATAATAATAATAAGATATTTAAATTATTAAAATATAAAATTTATAATAGTTTATCTATTTATAACTAAATAATTGCATTAGAAAAACGGTTTAATTAAACTTTATAATTCTTAACATCACAGTTTAGTTAATTTTGTTGGTGATTTTTTTCTGTGAATTATACTCCAAAATTTAATAATTTTTATGATTTTTATCCCGGCTAAAAAATGTAACAAAGAAGATATCTTATAAAAAAAAAATAATCTGCACTATGACAATTAATTTTTTTAACAATTTTTTTCTTAATTATAAAGATATTATTTTTATGTGAAACAAAAGTTGTAAAATTACGAAAATTTTAAGTGATACTTCGTGAAAAAGAAAAAAAAAAGTTATACATGTTTTAAAGTAACGTGATGTCAAAGAGGAGGTGTACAATAGAGTTATACAACTTTAATAAACATCGCGTGCGCCGTAAACTTGAACTACAAGTGTTCCCTAGGCTTCACTAGTTCTCCTCTTTCTCATTTGTAATCTTTCGTGTTGAATTAGGAAAAAAAAAAAACTTCGACTACAAGTTTGTATTAGTATTTTTAAAATAATCAATATTTTAAATTGTAAAATTATCGTGATAAATTTTTAATCTATACGATTATACTTTATATTATCATCGTCCTAATCTTATAAAAAAAACATAAAATAAATTAAAATTAATGAATGATATTTTTAAATCTAAACAATACACTAAAAATTTGAAATATAATAAAATTTAAAAGTAAAAAAATAATCCTTTTCAATTTCATTCTCTCCATTAAATTTGAAATTTGACACGACTACGAGTAAGAAAGATTAGATCAATCCCTAATTTAATCTAACGAAAATTACACTCTTTAAGTATTAAAAAAAGTTAAACCCTAAGGAAGAAATTAAATCATGAGAAATGTTTAGTGATAACTCCAATCTAAACCAATTAGTTAATTATTTTATAAAATATATATATAAAGTTTTATGAGTTAGTCACATTGGAGCTAACTATTAAATTGAATAATATTTTAAATTGTTTTAATCTAACTCGATATTATATATCCTTTTATAAAGTTTAATTTTTTTCAATAATAAATATTTTTGATAAAAAAAAATTTAATAGTCGTTAATACTTTATATTATATAATATTATATCTATGATCTATTTATTTTAAATTCCTTATTTTAATTCGTTATATTTGTTTATTCTATAATTCAATTATTTGTTAAAATTAATATCTTATGGTAATGTATTGGATTCATCAAGTCTTATTCTTAATTTTAGTGAGATGTATTCGGCTCGAATATGATAATAGTAAAAGAATATATAGCATCTATTCCATAGAGACCTTAGATAAGGGGTGAGGAAAGAAATTATGTATACATAGAATTTTGTAATTTTGTTCAATTTTTATGAAGAGGAAAATTCTTCTTAATTTATTTTGGCTGATTTACATTTTCACCTAGACTTTCACCCGTTCTTGAGTTTTGTTCCAACTTTTTTTTATTGTTTTTACTCGTACATAAAAAATTCCAATAACATTATTTTAATAATAAAATTGTAGGAGAAAATTTGTTACAAAATATCTTAATTGTTACAAGTTTTTTTTATATATACACATAAAAATTGCAAGATTATAAAAATTTAATAACAAAATAAAAAAAATGAATTGGAGTAAAACATTAAACAATTTTGAAAGTTTGAGAGTATATGGTATAATTAAGTCACTTGTTTGTTACTTCCTTCCAATAGTTGGAAGATTTAGAAGGGATTTAAAATATCTCATATTATATTTTGAAATCAAGATTATAAAAGTATTAAAAGTAAATTAATATTTAAAATCTTTTCACTCTCCTCATGTACCAAATAAAAAAAATTATTTTTCCTTTCTTCCTTCTTCATGAAATCCCACTCTTCTTTCATCTTTTTTGAACAAGAGAGACCCTAAAGAAATTAAACAAAAGTAAAAATAAAAAAAAATGAGGAATATATATATATATATATATATATATATACACACGTTGCGAAAACAAAACTAGTCATTATTAAAATTTAGTTTCGAAACAAATTTTCGCAGAAAACTCAAGATATTTAATATACGAAAAACTTAGTATTCTTGTGATGTTTAAGTTTAAATTTTAGTACCACAACACATAAAATTCATTTAAATTACATAAAGCCACAAGTACCGTCCCTAAATTTATACCTAACCCTAGTAAAATTAACTATTTTTAACGAGTCCGATAAATGTAACATAAAAGTTATAATAAAATTACAATTACTATCTACACGTAACAGTTAATTTTATTTCTTTTTATGTATAAAGAATAGGTATTTTGTAAGAGAGAATTTTTTTTGAGTTGGACAAAATTAGTATAGGTATAACAGAATTCGATCTTAAAATATTTAATACAACTACATATTCAATATTTAAACTTAAAACTACCTATTAAACTGAAACAATTTCATTATTAATAATACATCTGTTATATATAAAAAAAAATTCATAGTCGAATTATGACTTTCTACAAAATCAAATATGGATTCACTCATCAAATAAATAAATCGTTCAAGTAGTAAATATTTCGTCCATAAAATGTGTTACAAATTGATAAAAAAAAATTTAAAATTGATTCTTTATTAGTAAATAGCGGTCTAGAATCTTAAGTAACGTTTTTTTTCTTATTTTTTCTGAAAAATTGTAAACTAGATTCACACAGATGTTGCAGGTCTGAGAACACCATCATTAAAAGATAATCTTTATTATATTTTTTATTGATAATTTTATCAGAATATGTTTGATCTTCTTCTTAAAAAATAAATTAGAGGTGACTGAAATTTTTTGGAAATTCAAAACCAAAGTTAAGAATGAAATTGATTTCAAAATTTATATTTGAAGAACAGACAATAACATTGAGTATACATCTAAAAAATTCAATCAATTTTTTTGAGAATTTTAATATTGAACATCAACTAATTACTCCTTATATCTCACAATAACATTGAGTATATATCTAAAAAATTCAATCAATTTTTTTGAGAATTTTGGCATTGAACATCAACTAATTACTCCTTATATCTCACAACAAAATGGGGATTGTGAGAGAAGAAATTGATATATCTTGGAGATAATAAGATGCATATTGTATGAGAAAAACTTGCCAAAAGAATTTTGGGCAGAAACAGTAAATATAATTGTTTTTCTTTAGAATAGACTTCCCACTAAAACATTGAAAAATCAAACACCATTTGAGGTTTAATATGATTACAAACTATCTCCAAAATTTCTTAAAATATTTAATTGTTTGTGATTTATTCATATTCCACATAGCAAGTGAGATAGGTTAGATAAAAGAGCATCATCATGTAGTTTTATAGGTTACAACACAGTCAACAAAACCAGTAAAAATTTTCAACCGCAAACCAAAAAAATAATTATTAGTAAAGATGTTCCCTTTATGGAAGATAAATAATAGAATTGGAATGATAAAAAAAAACAAATCCGTCGGAGTTCAAGCCTTCTATCTCAAACACAAACCAAAATGAAAAGAAAAACAACTGACAAAATAAATTCTGGTAAAAGATACCATACTGCTCTCTGGAATTTATGCAAAATACAATATTTCTATCTGTGAACTACCATATATTTAAATTAAAACATGTACATTCAACAACTAGTTTGATGCAAGGAGTTAGACAAGAACGGAAAAGGGTAATCTAGAAGAAGAATCAGCTGTAAAGAGAAGAATAAATTGTAAAATAAAACCTTAGTAAGTTACCACTAATAGAACAAAATAATGGAACGAATTGAACATACACTTACTCGAAACTGTAAGTTACGATGTGGTAATAAAAGCTTGTATTATTTTAATCTAGAGTAAGTGCAAATGACATCCTATTGGTTTTATTTATATGTTTTGAATCCTAATTGCTAAAGTACAAGAAATTGACACAGTTACGAAGCAATCTAAGCAGCTATATTTCCTAAGGTTGACATTTGTGTACTTTGCAATTGCTAAAAACAATTTGCTATTGGAACAAATTTTACACTCGAATTAATTGATTTATCATGGCGAACTCCTATTTTAGTCTTCGATTTCTTTTAGCGATGTTAAATTTTTTACTAATTTAAAAAAATTAATAAATTAGTCTTTTATTCTTTTAGTTTTGTTATCTAATTTATTTTTTAAAGTGATTTAGATAATATACAATAACATTTAATAAGTACTATCTAAATCACTATGAAAATTAATTATCAAATTTTAAAAATGAAAAAAATTGAAGAACATTCAATATATTTATTATTCTAAACCTAGTAAAAAAGTAAAGAAAATGAAAAAATAGATATAATAGGTAATATGATTCAATAAAAAGATAAAGATAAAGAGAAATAAAAGATATCGATTGGCTATTTAAAATATAAAATTACCTAATATAATTATTGAAAGTTAAACTGCATGCATAAATCAAAAATTAAAACAATACTTTAATGTATAACGACAGTTGTCAACATTCAACGATGCTTTTAATACGTCACATTCAACTGATGGTCTAACTTTTCAACTCACCCGAGCATTAGTAAACCTTTTTTATGCTCATTATAAAAAATTAATTAAAGCTCAACATATACTTAAATTTTCTAAATAACCACCCATTAGTTTTGGTTTTTTTTTTTCCAATACGCTTAAAAATAGATAAACTACACAATGGAAGGTGTAGAGAAAATCATAAAATAGGATAAGGAAAGTCTTCATTCATCACGAACAGCTATTATATTCATAATGAATATTAATTAGTTTATCATGAATTTTCTTTAAAGACTATACAATATCTATCTTACATGAGGCAGAATCTTATTCGATTTAAATGGGATCAATTTGAGAAACAAAGCTGTTCCTTGAAGACAAATATATATATCCAAAATTCGAACTTGAAACCATCAATTAAAATCCATAAAGCTAGGAGCTAGCGAACATAAATTATGCTCATTTATTCCAAGTTAAATAAAACACTTAATCATATCTAAGTAGAACATTAATTCCATCCCCATTTCAACAAATTTATCAGATTAAATTAAAAGTAAATTATGATTAGCTAAGCAAACCACTGGCGTTAAAATAATATGCATACATAAAGTTTTAAATTTGAATCTTGTTACCGTCATATTATACATACACACAATTCTATCATGTTAAGTTTCTGTCGGTAAACAGAAATTAATGGAGTAAAATATAATTTGCGCAAAAAATCATAGTCGCAATCATTTTCGATCAACTAATCAATCCTTAAATAAAAGCTTTAGTTTTTATCTTATTCTTCAAAATATGCTTCACGAGACAAAATGAAAAGAAATAGTATTTGTACCCGTGAAAAAAGAATGACAAAATGTCTTCCGGAAATAAGAATCACACAATTTTATTAATCAGTACCACAACTTTCACACATGAAATCAAAGATGCTGACGAGGATATATAGTGAGTAATATTCCTTCGTCAAATAGTAGAACAATATTGAAGAAATGAGAAATTAGGATGGCAAGAAATGAAGCACAAAGTGAATTGAAAAGAGAAAAGGACAAAACAAAAGACACGAAATATGACAAAGAACAACATGTGGAAATGTGGATGGAGCAATATGAATTTAAGGGCATTGGTAACCGGAGTTATCCCTTCCACAGTTGTTGAGAATGACACTCAAGGAAATGGGGACATTAAGGTTAATGCCAAGGACGTTAGCTTTGAGGGCAGTGCAAAGGCATGCAGCAACTTCAAGATCAGCCAAACCTTGAATGAGGGTACAACATGGGAGGGTTGGTGGTGACCCCAATTTAACTTTGACCAAGTTCAACACATTGGCACACACACCCAACTTAAGTGTATCTATAGGACATTTACCCTGTGGATAATTAGGCACTGTTGGGTTTGGAATCACTGGGATGTAGTTGGAACTCACCATAGTGTAGGAAAGCATGTTGAGACAAAGGAATAGAGCAACATAAGTGGATGCCTTGGAAGCCATTATTTCACACAACTAAGGATGCTTATTAATTATTTTAGTTCTATGATATGATGCTTAGTTTGTGAATATGATGATGAATGTTGAAGTGTAAGGGGGATTTTATAGGTAACTAACTTAGTGGTTTTTTGTTTTGTGTCTTTGTTTTTAGATTATATTATTACTTAAGAAAACCCGTGAACCCATAGGATTATAATTGAGATGCCCCACAAGCTGGCACCCTGGCTGGGCAACACGAGGGATCATATGATCCATCTGTGAATTTTGTTGTATAACGAAACACTGTAGCACCAAACGTATACAGTTAGTTACATATTTTTTTATATATATAGGATACTAGTTATAATAAGTTCATCCAATTAATAACATGCAACTAGATGTATGATTGGCTTGTTAATTGTTCTCGATGACATCCAAGTTGGAATCCATGGGCCATGGACAAGACAAATATACCTAGGCTCGTGATTGGGCACATATACGTACGTGCAATAGTTGATTGGTCATGTCACAAAGTTTTCTTCAAAATGTGTAGTATTATCACAATTAACAAGAATGAAGTCAAAGGTGACTCTTTCTAGCTAGTCTCATAACAACATTAAAATTACAAACAGTACGTAGAGCACCAAACTTTTTGTAAATAAATATTATTATGAAATACCCCTGCACTTAAATGCTTGTATATATTCAATAGTATATATATCAAGGAAAATATTAGTTTTTGTAATAATTACATTCAAAATTATATTAAAAATATAACTTAAATATATTTGAAGTCTCTCAAATTTAAAATAAAATTTTTTAATTCCTTAAACATTATTTAATAATGATTTCATTATAAGTGATATTCAAATCGATTTGAAAAATCAAAATCACATTTTTCTAATTTAAGAAATTAAAATATTTATTTTGAAGGTGATTTTGACAAATTCTCTGTCAAAAATTAATTAATCATCAATGAAGTCAGTAAATATTCTATACATGTATGATAATAAATAGAACAAATTATATATCGCATCAAAATGATTTTTGATGTGTGACATTAAATTTTCACTTGTTCAACAAACCATAACAGTATCTTTCTAATTGTTTTTATAAAAGATTCGAGCAGATGTCACTATAATTAAGAATTGAAATATTATGTCACATAGGTTTGTTATATCATATCTCGTGACTATTAGTGTACATATTTGACCAGAGCAATGAAGTTTCATTTCATTCATGCGTAGTTAGTATTATCAAGTTGCAACACCGTATATTAAGTAATCCATGCCATATCTATCTTTTATGTTTTTTAATGATTAAAAACATTCAATAGATGCAAATCTCACTGCGTAGCAAAGAGATATTACATGTATACAGGAACATGTTTTTATAAACGAAGAGTGATTTTTATCTTACAAATTAATTTTATAAAATAAAATTAAGTTCATAATTTATATTTTTAACTTTGTACCGGAATCTATATTGATAGTAAATATCATACCTACTCTTATTATTATTTTTAGTATATATATTTTAATTTGTAATAAAAAATTTATAAGAAGAATTGTGCGAGTATCTTGTGAGATCTAAATATTATTTTATTTTACTTTTTTATTTTATAGTATTATATAGAAATGGTATAAATAAACAAACCTTATTGTTAGGTAAAAATCCAAAGTTTTACATAGGTAGCATAAACTCATGGTACTTTTGCTTGACTGATACTCCTTTTCTTTCTACACTAAAATTGAATTGATTGTATTTTACTTCTCTATAAAGCTTAATATAAATTTTATATATAAAATTTTCAGAACATAAAAATAAGAGGAATTATTTGTAATCATTTATAAAATCGAATGATGGTTTCTTTAAAACTATTTGAGCTTTGATCTCTTTAAGTTGGAATCCAATTAATTATTACTGATATTTTTTAAAGAAAAAACCTGTTATTATTTTGTTTAAAAAAAAAATTCTTAAGCAATTTTACTGATAGTTTTTTTTTAAAAAAAAAGGATTTTTTCCTTGAAAGAAAAGGTTGGAGTTGGGGTAATCATGTTATCCTTGAAAGTAATATATGTCTGATAGGGGGATTATTTTACTTTTCACATATTATTAAAATTTTATTAGTAATTAAACTTAACTAAATTATAAATATTTGCAGTGAAGTTAATATGCAAGTAACTCCACCTTCACATCAACCATTACTAATGGATTTATAAATTTTTTTTTCTAAAATAATGATTATTGAAATTGATATTTCATTTTTATTTTAATCCTGACATTAAAAAAAGTATGATTATAGTTTTTTAATACATGTGCTTTAAATTATTGATAAGAGTATATAAGCTAAAAATGAATATAAGATTATAAGTTCTTCAAAAAATTAAAAAATTACCAAAAGAAATATCAATGGACTCAAACCATCAAACTAGTTTCTTGTATCTTTAGTTTTCAGAACATATTTAAAAACAAATTTAACTAGCAAGGTTTATTTATTAAAACTTTTGAAAACTAAATTACCAAATATTTATTGTCTTATTTTTTTCTTTTAAGAAATAGTTTTTTAAACTAGTTTTACAAAATATATTTTAAAAACAAAAAATGAAAAGTAAATTGAATATACCCTAACTAACCAACCGACACGTGACAACAGCCAGACAATTATATATTAATTTAGATATAGATGACGATTTTGTTGTACACAACACACATTTTAAAAAATAAAAGTTCAAGAACTAAAATTTCA
The DNA here is from genome assembly GCA_026586105.1 of Hylodesmum podocarpum. Lineage (NCBI taxonomy): Eukaryota > Viridiplantae > Streptophyta > Magnoliopsida > Fabales > Fabaceae > Hylodesmum > Hylodesmum podocarpum. The sequence goes on along the minus strand of JALJEV010000367.1, from coordinate 1,655,735 downwards.
GTGAAACTTTTGAGACCAAATAATAAATTACTCAATGATTTCTTTTTATCATTTTAAAATTTAAATAAGAGAATAATTCTAAAAACAATTTTATAAAACTTCTCATTCAAACGAGATTTTTAATTTTGTTAATTTTATAAATTAAAAACTGTTTTTGAAAAGTGTTATCAAATAGGTCCTATGAAAACAAGTTTTACTTTAAGGACCAACAGAAAAAGAAATCAAGTATGTAAAAAAATGCCTTTGTTGACGATAAAAAGTATGTCTTTTGTTCTGTTTTGAAACTCCAATTTCAAGGTAACACCACCACCAAAAGCATGTAAAAGAATACTTTTCTCCATTGCCATAAACCACCCCAATGAACTTAATATTTAAAATTTTAAATGCAGAGCTAAAGGATGGTATATTGTCCACTAAAGCCATCAATGAGGAAATTCAAAAGAAGAATGACTAAACAAATGTTGAAGTAAAGAAAATTTTACATAAGCCCTATATCTATGACTATCAAGTACTAGAATCAAGTTTCACCCTACTCCTTTTCTTCAATCTGAGGTGCATCACTTGTATTGCTCAAGGCATTTCCAATACTTAAAAGCTCATCTCTATACAGCATGTCCAACTCATCAAAGTAAGGGCAAGTTTTACTGTTTTGAGGCCGTTTCTTGCCACTCCCTATTGTCCTTTTATAGTACTTGTTGATGTTTTCCCACTTTTCCTTGCACTTCTTTGCAGAGCGGTTGTATCCCTTGCCATGCATTGTTTCAGATATCTCTTCCCACATTGACCCTTTTGATCCCATCAGACGAAATTTGTGCTCCAATGAAGTTCTCAGGCTGACTAGTGCTCGCACTTCATCATCTGGCCATCTGTTATTACTTGGATCACTGTTTGAATCCTTTGGAGTGTTGACTTCGACTTCATCCTCTTCTTTTTTGCCGCATGCATATACTGCTGGTTTGGGGATTTGAATTTCATGGCCTAAAAGGCTCTGAATGAATGATATGATGGCCAAATTGCGAGAATTTTCTTGGGCTCTAGCCTCTTCATCTTTTCTGATTCTCTCCATCTCTTCATTCTTCCAAGCTTCTTCTCTCTTTATTCTTTCCCTTTCCTTGTTTTCTATCATTTCCACTAACTGTTTGTGCATTTGCTCTTGCTTCTCCATCACATTTGTCACCAAATTCTTCACAAAATCTTCGAGCTTTCTGGCTGTCTTTCTCCTCTTCTTTCTAGAGTCGGATCCTTTGGTACCTGCTGATGAATTGTCATCATCCTCATCTTCATCCTCAGCATCCAAAGATGAGCTGAAACAAGGAAGAACAAAGCAAAACAACAGCACAAACCCATGTTAAAACTGTCACCACTCATGATAAACCTTTCAGTTTTCCAAAGGTTAGAGACAATTCTTTACAAGACAGGTACATAATATTTGTAGACACGACTCCTAATGAAAATTTAAACTTTGGTTCACTCCATTTTGAGAAATTAATCCCTTCTGTTAGACTCAACTTTTAATAATAGAGGGTAATTAAGTTGCTGAATCATTGGGACAATGGTTCCATTCCAGATAACCTAGCCCAAAAAGCAAGTTTGTCAATTGTCACACAGAACATTCTATAAACTACAAAATACTTAGGCAAGTAAAACATAACTGTTGAGTGTAGATCCAACTATAATAATAAAACATCCCACTGTGTGGTTTTTTAAGCTACACAAACACAATACTATAAACCAAAACATTCTCGAATCAGACAAGGATGATACAAAGTAGTGATCAGCTGTGTCTTCTCTCTCTTTATCTCTCATAAAGATGCATGCAATGGACAACCATTGTCCTGAACTACAACAAAGTTTTGCTTAATCTCACGCACCCATCAAAAAAACAGCACACTCTGTCATCACCTTAAACTACAAGTCACAACTATTTCTAATACAAACTTGAAAAATAAAAGATAAAACTTTATGGTTGTTCCGCCCATTAGGCAAAGACAAGGTAAATACATAAAGACACAAGATATGACCAAACAAATGATTCAAATTGAATTAACAATTAAAAGTAAATAGAGAGAGAAAGAGCCCAATTTTATAATAACCGAAGGTAAGAAAAAAAAAACCTAAGGAAATGGACTAACCCAGATTGGTGACCCGACCCGGAAGGAGGAGGAGGGAGGGCATTGGCAGCAGACCTGATAGGGCGGAGCTTTTGGGGGTTGTGGCGGTGAGAGAGGAGGTCGGCGGGAAAGAGGAGGTCGCCAGAGTCAGGGAAGGGAGCGACACGGTCAGGAACAGGGAAGTGGTCGGGGACGAAGAAATCCATCAAATGGTAAAAATAAAAATTACAAAAATTGCGGCGCAAGGGTTTTGCGAAAGAGGTGAAAAAAATGAAAGAGAATTCGGCAGTTTTGTTACTCTACTAACGTGAGTAAAATGAACACTGCCTCGCACAACGTTGGTAAATTTATAACCACATGCGGCCGTTATAACTTATAATGTGCTATAAATCTATATTTTAGTTGAAAACAAAAAAAAAAAATTGTATATTACACATTGTTGGGTTTGAGGAAGTATTTATATTTAATTTTCTTTTAATGAATCGTTTTAATCTGAATTGCAAAATCTTGATCATTGGTCAATGATCATGCATGTAATGCAGAGTTTTTGTATATAGAAAAATTGAGAAAATGGATAATGTTTTAAAGGAAATGAGTCTCTTTTTTTATTTAGTAAAACTATTTATGAAAAGAAAATATAGCTTTTCTATTTTTTTCCAACATTTTAATTAAATTCTAGTTTTTTTAAGATATTTTTTATAGTGAGTAATGTTATTCAAGATTCAATTGGATATAAATATAAATATTTTTCTTTAAATAGATTTATTGATAAATACATGAGTGCAAATAAATATAAAATATGAATAAGACTTTGTGAAAATCGGATATATATAAAAGATTTTAAGTTTATTATTATTATTGTTAGAATTTTTACGGATTTAGAAAAAAAAAAATTTATTGTATAAAACTATTTATGAAAGGAAAATGTAACTTTTCTATTTTTTTCCAACATTTTAATTAAATTGTACTTTTTTAGATATTTTTTATATGAAGGGATCTTATTCAAGATCTAATTGGATATTAAATATAAATATTTTTCTTTAAATAGATTAATTGATAAATACATAAGGGGAAATAAATATAAAATATCCATGTTAAATATGACCTAAAACATGAAAATCGGATATATAAAAGATTTTTTTTACATATATAGAAAAAATAATTCTTTATATTTTTCTTTATATATAAAAGATATAAGCAAAACTAAGGAAATTATATATATATATATATATATATATATTTCTCTACGTACTTTTGATTAATTAAGATATATTTTTTATCAATACTTTTAATTAATCAAGATATATTTTTTATCAATATCATTGTAGTTTTATACATTGTTGTGCATTTATGTTCATTTCATAACAATTATTACATGAAATATAATCAATAAATGTTTTTATTTCTTAACCATAATCTTAAATCTACTTATATGATATTTATATTATTATTAAATTATTTTAACAAAAATTTTAAATATTTTATGTAAAATACAAATGCACAATAAAGAGGTTAAATTTTGTTTATTAATTAAAATTTTTTTAAACGTGTTTTACGTCAGTTATGAAAAGGTTAGACGCAAACTTAATTTATCTTTTAAAGATTGATTTTAATTAAATATTCAATTTAAGTTATTAATCTCAGTTAGTAAGCAGATAAAAATAATGAAAGCAATAATATTTTTATACTAGTTCGTCTATTCAAGATTACGTCCAGTTACTCAGCAACTTGCTGAGGTTCCAGTAAGGGTATTCTTTAAACTCAACCTTCTCAAGCTAAACTGGTATTCTTTGACTCCAGCTTCCACAGGATAAACCCAGGTATTCTTTGAACACAGCCTCCACAAGCTAAATCAGGTATTCCTTCAACACTTAGCCTCGTCAAGCTAAAACAGATATTTTTTGGACCTCAGCCTCTTCAGGCTAAACTCAAGGTATTCTTTAAACAGTTAGTCTCCTCAACTACAAATACCACAATAGTTAAGCACAAAAAATTTATCCTCTATGTAGAGAGATTTTACAATGTAATCTATTCTAAGTTCAGGACGAGTGAATTTTTAACTTGAGAGCAAAGTTGAATATAGTTTCTTTGCAATGTAGTTCACCAACTTCAACTCATTGTGATGAAGTCATTTCATAGACAACTTCTTGAAGTATACGTTAGACTGAAGATTTGAACGTTAGTCCCTTGTCTTGGGTACTCCAACATCTGGCAGAGTCAGCAATCAGAACATTTAATGCAAAGTCAGAGGATGTCAGCATGAGATCAAGCTTTAGCTAATATGCTTAGAGATTTCACAGAAAAGTGCAACTTATTTTCGTGTTGCATTGGGTTTTCTTTCAAATTTCTTTCCTCCTTTAGAAGCTTATGAGTAACAACTTGATTTGAAACACGAAGGCACGTGTTACTCAGCGTCTGAACTTCATTAAACTTGATAGACGAATGAACAAATAGATGAGTTGTGTGTTGAATTTATTTGTCTGTCTTCTTTCTTCAACTTATATCTTCACTTTTGAGCACTTAACTTAAAATTGAGGAGAACTTTGTCTTGAACTTTAAAGGTTCTTCATCTGATGAGGTTGCTTTGAAGTATGATGACTTGAACACTTCATCTGTTATGTCTTCTGTTTGAGGGTGCATCTTTCGTCTATGCTGATAATGATCTGTCTGATATTTTTTCCTCTGCGTCTGTTGATAATCTGTCTGTCTGTCTTGTAATTATCAAAATTAAGATGGTAAATCATTTTGACTTAACATTTTGTTCTTTGAAATTAAGATCATACTTTACTGCATATCATTCTATTTAACTATTTTAAATTCATTAACTAAAAGATCAAGATATAAAATATGATGTAAAGAGGGGTGGGTATAGGGGTTGAAGTTCATGGGTCGGCCCGCAGACCTCGCGACCTACTTTAGGGGTACGGTTCGTAAAAGTTCGCCTCGTGTAACCCGCGAGTTTTGTGGGTCAAACCTGTTGGGTCTGCGGGATGACCCACAAGCCCACACTATTTAAAGGGTTGAAAGTTGAAGCCCTAGTTTCGCTTCATTTCTCCAACCGCCTCTCAATCTTCTCGCACATCACACTCTCCCAAATCTCAATCTCCTTGATGGCTCATTCTCCCTTCAATCTTCTCGCACTTTCTTAATCTTCTCGCACCCTCCCAATCTTTTCCCCTACATCAATTCTGTTTTGGCTTCCGCTGCCATTTCGCCAGAACCAGCTCTGCTTTTGCGATCATTTTGCCAAAACCTGTCACAGTCTCAAACCCTAACAGAAGCACCATTTTTAGGAAAAGAAGATGAAGATGTGGTGATAGAAAAAGATCGAACTTAAAAAATTGAATCACTTGTTGGAGATAATTAAAAATTTATGTTGTTGACTTGTCAAGAATTTAAATTTGTTGTTAGAAATAATTAAAAATATATGTTATTGACTTATTTTTATTAAGAATTTAAGAGATAAAATATAATATTATTTAAAATTACAGATTTAATATTTTTAACTAGACCTGCGAGGTAGAGACAGACCACCAAATTAAGTCTATTTAACATTGCGGGAAAGGGCGAGGTGAACCAAACTCTTCGTAAGCCTACGCAGACCTATCTTAAATGGGGCAGGTTAGCCCGTTTACCCATATAAATTATGTAATTCAAATAAAAGATAAATAGAATTAGAATAAATTATATTCCTCAATAATAAGAGAAAAATTTACAATGCAATTAACCGTGAAAGAATATTTTACATATCATATTTTAAGGTTTTAAGGTGTAATTCAATCTTTTCAAAGGTCTAATTCTTAATATATCACATTTTCTTTAAATAACTTTTTTATACACCTCTTACTCAAGAGACATTTCATAAGATCATCATGTGTTGACATGACATTTATTGTTGTTAATAAATTTAACCACAAAAATTATTTTTTTTAATGACAAATATCAATCATAAAAATATCAAAGGGGGAACATTTTCTAAAAAAAAATCTTACTCGGATTAAAAAAATGGATAAATTACAACTTGCATATAGGGAAATTACAATTTACTGAAACAAAGAATATATTAAAAAAAACTAATATAACTACGTGTTCACTGTTCCACCTCTTATCTTTCTTGTGATAGTTTAGAATTGGAGTGCCTTTTTCGGTTTCAATTTACTATTTTCATCACACACAAATAACAAGTCAAATGTTAAACTTTGAAAGTCAAATTTTGATTCAGTAAATTCAGTTCCTGGGGCACTAGCACCTTCATTACTTGATCTGGTAAATTGAAAATTAAAAAAAAATGAAAAAGTAAAAATAAAAGAAGACAGAGTCAGAGACAGAAAAATGTTAAGATAACACATTGCGATGGTGGATTTGGATTCAATTGCACAACAACTTTAACAACATGCTGAGATCACTGCCGAAGCTCTCGCTCATCTTTTCCTCAACAAGGAATCCCCATTATGTTGCAACTGCTCGTCGTTTCATATCTACAGGGAGAAGATTATCTTCAACAGGTACATGTTTAACTGAAACCACTTATGATATTCTCCATCACTGAACATCGCTTCTCCCTTGGATTCACGGTAACCCGATTTCAAATTTTGTTTCTTGTTGCTTTTGGGTATTGATTATGATTGGCAAAATTTAATCTTTTCTTGTATTGAGTCCAACGGGCAAGTCTGGTTTGTGTTAATTATTATACTAAATCATTTTTTTTATTATATCTTTATTTGAATATTAACAGCTACTCCAAATTGTTACTGTATGATTTTTTTTCTCTGTTCTCCTTGTATCATGAGGAGTATTATGTCTCGCCAATATCTTCTTGACTCATCTATACAAAATATAAGCATGCATATTATATGTAACTGTTTTATAGAAGTCATCTAACTTATCATGCATATTATATGTGATTGGAAGATAATGTATAATTTGCATTGCTAATGAATTCTAATTATATATATATATATATAGTTTTTTTAGCTTAGAGAACCATTCACTTCATTGTGGCACTAGTCACTCTACATTTCTGTTGTCAAAAAGTGGTTGTCTGCCTATGAGATTGTTCACTTTTACTGAGTGCTTTTACAAATTGCAACATTCCCTTGGAGATTTTAGAAAGGGGGAATTTCTTAAACTTTATCTTCCTGGTTTTTCCCAAATTTCTCCTCTCCAAAGGTTATTGTTCCTCAATTTTAATTGTTCTGCCATCTTGTTAGATTCAGTTTGAATTGAGTAATTCATTCATCCATATGGTACCTTAAAAGTTTGGTTCTATAATTATTTGATCAGTTATCAGGATTGTTAGTCCTTGTTTACAGTGGATAGTGTTCCTTTTTGTTAAGGAATGCTTAATTTAGAATTACTAAAACTAAACCAGTGTTATGTATAAAGTCTAATGTTGCTTTTTCAATCTTTTTCTTAATAGTCAAGATTAGAGTGGCAACCTCTGTTCCTATACGATCCAAGTCGACCTCTACAATTTCATCGGCATTTGCGTCAGATGTGGCTGCAGAAGATCAAGTTCAACAAGTTAACCTACTAACATCAACTGAAGATAATTATGGTGGTGTTATTGTGGAACTGGATCAGCCTATGGATTCCACAACATTTATCTCGACCCTTAGAGCTTCAATTTCTCATTGGAACCAGCTGGTAGGTAATCCTTCTCATTAGTTGCTTAACGTAATTAATATATCATATTTGATTTCATTCATTGATAGAAATACTGGTAAATGCTTAATGAAATAGACTTTTTCTTTTGACACTGTGCATGGTAAGGGACTCATGTTGAACACTACGAACACACAAATCTGGCGATTTCCATGTATATCTACTGACCATTCTTTTTTTTCCCTTGTGTGGCAATAATTAACATACGTTCTTCATGGTGCCTTCAGACACACATGAAATTTTATTTTTAAGTGACTTAGTTTCTATTTTTTGTCTCTAACCTGTCATTCAGTATATAGATCATTTTTATTATTTTATTAAGTTTGGTAGGTAATGAAGAAAACTTATAATCCTAATTTATTAGTTATGACCTACTGTAACAATTGTCATTTTGAACTTGCATTAAGCTTTTTGATTTAATGATTGCTATAAGCTCAATTTCCTGTCTATCTTATTTTGCAAAACAAGCTAGTAAGCCTGTCACTTATATGCAACAAAACTTGGGACTTTTTATCCATACTACATGTACTGAGAATCTAGAATTCATCACCATCTTTGCTTGTATGAGTTAATGAATCAACATTGTCATGCAGGGAAAGAAGGGTGTTTGGATAAAATTACCTATTCATTTAGCCAGTCTTGTTGAAGCTTTAGTAAAGGTGACTAATTTTATTACTTACCTTAAAGGTTATGATTGCGAAGTTTGGTTAACCAAAGTTGGAGTTCCAGCAATGTTGTCAGGTACAAATTCTATTTATTAACTTATTTCCGTGAAACATGTATGCAGGAGGGTTTTTGGTATCATCATGCAGAACCAAAATATTTAATGCTTGTGTATTGGATTCCTGAAAGTCCAAGTACTATTCCTGCAAATGCCACACATAGGGTGGGCGTTGGTTCATTTGTCATGAATGAAAAACAAGAGGTTTTTCCCTACCATCAATCACAATATAGTGCACTTTCATAATCAGTTTTATGTTTATTTGACGGAATCTCTTATTGTTTGAGGGCTCTATTTTGACAAATACTGTTATGCCTGTCTAGTATCTTGATGAAAATGATAAACATCATTTATTTGGATGAAAATGAACTTGATGTGTATGTGTTGAATTTCATTCCCGAGAGGAACTATTATATTTTACATCATTTAAGAAAGCAGAATGGAAAAAGAGCATCGCTTCTCATTTATTCATATGAAAAAAAGTGATGAATGGACTATATCTTTGTTTTTTATTTTAGTTCCTCTTTTCATTTTCTCACCCATGTTCCAATATCAGAATTTTCATTGGAAAAAGAGTAACATGTCTTTAACCAATAGGAATGCTTCGGAATTTGATTCTAGTGGCGTTTAACATCTCATTTTCATCTTATTCAATGATCTTAGGTCCTAGTTGTGCAAGAGAATAATGGATTATTTCAAGGAACTGGAGTCTGGAAATTCCCTACCGGAGTTGTTGATCAGGTAGACGTTTGGATGCCTTTCTGCTTATTATGGTATAAAAGTCTATACTGTATGCATATAAACTACTCGTTCAACCTATACAGGGAGAAGATATTTGTGTTGCAGCAGTAAGAGAGGTCAAAGAAGAAACAGGGGTAAGTAATCCCATTGATGTACCACTTAAATGTGGGATATTGTTCTAAGCCTAAATATTCTGGTTCTCTATTTTCAGGTTGATTCAGAATTTGTGGAAGTGTTAGCATTCAGGTAGCAGCATGTTTATATGAATATATTATATCAATTTGTATACTAGATGAGAAATCCAATGATTTGTTATGAAGACTTCAAATAGGAAATAGAATGTTAAACATCATGTGGTCCAAAGTCCTGCAAGGGATGAGGGAATTCTTGATCAAATTCATACTCCAGCTACAGGGTCCATTTTTAGGTCTTGTGGTGTCAAGCAAAAGTAGTAAAGCTAGTCTATGTTAACGTATCCATTTTTGGCAATATCATTGCCTAGAGAATACATGCTTGAATTTATATACTGCAAATTTTGTTACTCGTCAATAAGTTAGGGACTGTTTATGTGGAAGTTTCTTGAAAAATTTTGTGAGTTTACTACATAGATGACTGAGAATTCTTTTCTTCCTTCATTTGAATGTCTGATCAACAGACAAAGTCATAATTCATTCTTCGAAAAGTCAGACTTATTCTTCATGTGCATGTTGCGGCCTCTTTCTTCTGACATCCAAATACAGAATTCGGAGATACAGAATGCACAGGTCTGTAAATTTTAGTTGAAGCCAAGCAGTAATTATGGTTTGTTTTCCATGTGTCTCTTAAAATGTTCAATGCTTGCGGTCATATAAAAACTAAGTAGCATCATCTTTCTTACTCTTTCTATTGCGGTCATATATGGTTTGTTTTCTATTGTTCAATGCTTGAGGATCCAAACTAGTTTGGGAATAAGTTGTACTTTGAAAAAAGGATCTCAAGAAATTCAAAATCATCATAGACAATGACAGATATTCTTGATATTATTCTTTTGGTTTGAATACATTTTTAGCCTACGCAATTTCACGTTTTTTATCTTTTGTGAAACCAAAGACACACTTATTCTACTTATTCTTTTTCTGCAGTGGATGCCATTTGAGGAATATGCAGCTCAGTCATTCGTCCAAAAGAGTGAGCTTTTGAAGTACGTAAATGATTCATGCTTGGCAAAGATGGATGGAAAATATTTTGGATTTTCTCCATTATCTACCTCATCAAACTTTTCTGACCAAAATAATTATTTGTACTTGAATGTTGGGGGGTTAAAGAGGTCCAATTCTTCATAAGCATCATCAAAGGTTACACAACTTTAATTAATGTGTATTATTTGATTCTTTATGTGAACAATGCTGGTCTTAATCAGGGAAGCCAATGTAATTTACCATAATTAGGCTTTGTCATTTGAAGCAATTTTTGTGATAATCAAATCTCTAGTTTCTGTTAAGGATGATTAGGGAGAAGTCGGACAATCAACATAATAGAGAAGTTAGCTAGACAATCTCTACTATTAATGAACATATAGAAATATATTGTAAAAAAAATAAAATAAAAATATCTTATGCACATAACATATTATGCCAAGAATCCATAATAACTTAAATAAAAGTAAAAATATTTAAAAGTCAACTGTTTATTTATGAATTTAATTCACATCCTATTCTTTTATGCTCTCAACCTTATGAAAGGACTAGATTGTTGTTATGGTATTTTTTAAAAAATATCAAATAAAAATTTAATGGCTTAATATGTTTTTAATTTTCATAAAATGAGTGAGGTTTAATTTTGGTTATGAAAATTTCTCTTTTGCTTTCATTCTCGTAAAAATTGAAATTATTGTTTTAATCCTTATTACTATGTGACATTTGTTAACTACTTTTATGTTTAAAAGTGTAGAAAAAAGAACTACTTTTATGTTTAATAGAAAATCAAGTAACCATCTCAAGTGACATTGACTAGTACCCATAGTGACACCACTTTTTTTTTACTAAAATCCTTAAATAAATGTTATCTATTTATTTTTAAATGAATGTTAAAAACTAAAAAATTGTGATTTTCTTTTTAGAAGAATGAAAATAAAAGAAAAATATTTTCGATGATGAAAATTAAAATTTCCTCGATTTATAGGAAATGAAAACAATGATATCTTGTTATAGAAAACAAAACCAATGATATCAAAAAAAAATTAAAAAATATGAGAAATAGTTTTTTTTAGAAAGACCAAAATCAAAATTTACTTATTTTACATACATTAAAAAGCATATTTAAGAAAATTTTAATATATTACTAGTATGCATATTGTTATAGATTTAAATAAGTACGAGTGAATTACCAAAAAAATGAAAAAGTTGGACCTCTGAAACTGAAAATATCGGTTTTTGTTGGTCCATTATGACGATATGTGAGTCTAATCTCAGATGCTGTGTCCACTGTTTCATCGCTTCCCTTCATTGTACATGTTGCCCGTTTGAAATGCTTTTTGGTTTCAACTAACATTTTTCATATCACACTACTAACACGCCAATAAAGTAACACATGTTCTTCATCAATGCTTTCAGGCATATACATAAAGTCTCATGTTTAAGTGACTTTAGTTTCTCTTTTTTGTCTCTTGACATTTCATTTTTATCTATTCTCAATAAGTTTAGTATGTAATGCGTTATTCAATAAAAAATGTTAGCAGACCCTCATAATCCTAGTTTATCAATTATGATGCATTGGAATAATTTTCATTTTGAATTTGCATTAACCTTTTTTATTTAATGATTTCTATAATAAGTTTCCGTTCTATTTAGTTCTTTTAGTGATTAACATATCATGTTCCAGTACTAGTTGTTCAAGAGAATTATGAACTATTTCAAGAAATTTGAGTATGGAAATTCCTTATTAGAGTTTTTCATTAGTGTTGGATATCTTTCTCGTTATGGTATAAGAAATTATATTGCACGTATATAATTGTTGGGAATTCAACCTCCTGAAATAAATATAATGGAAAAAAAAAAGAAAAAGAACACACAAAACGGTTAATGTGATTCGGTGTCTCAAGACCTAATCCACGGTTCCACCAGAATAAAATTCATTAGTTGTAACTTTTTAACTGAAAAATTATAAACTCTCCTCATATGTAATTTCTAAATGGAAAAATCACAGACCCTCGACACATTAATTTTTTGATAGAAAAACTATAAACTCTCGCTTCATGTAATATTTGAACAGAAAAATTACAAAGTTTCCCTAAAGTATTTGACCCACACTACCTAAAATCTAATACTTCCATCTACTAAATTTAAGGATGTGGTACAAGTGAAAAACTTATCACTCTACCATATATATATATATATAGGTCTTTCACTCTTCTTTCTTTCTAATACTCTCCAATGTAACACTTTAAATTAACCCAAGACTCAACAAATCTCTCCTTAATTTAAAGTTGTACACTTCTACAACAATCCTTCTTTACATCATAACTAACAAAAATCTTCTGGAACAATCTTTTCTTGCAGCAATAGAATCTTCTGACTTCTGGAGCAGTCCTCCCTTACAGCAGAATCTTCTTACTAACAAAATTCTCTTTCTTCTTCAAGCTCTGCATTGTTCTTTTAATGTAGGACTTCAATTGCATCCCAACACCTATACAAAGAGAAGATATTGTGTAGTAACACTAAGAGAAATCAAAGAAGAAACAGGGGTAAGTAATCTCATAATTGTACTAATTAAATATTAAATGTGTGTTAATGTTCTGAGTCTAAGTGTTTTAGGTTCTCTCTATTTTTAGGTTGATTTAGAATTTGTGAAAATATATATTCATTTAAGTAACATGTTTATATTTGTTGAGATATAAATAATATCTCACGTTAAAAGAATAAAGAATGACATATAATTTTATAAATATTTTTATTACCTCTATTATTAAGAGTTTTTTTTAGGAAGTTCAAAAATAAAACCGTGAGATTATTAATTCGTAATCTTGGAATCATGCAAACAGAAGTTGTAAAAGAAGTTGCATCATAAAAGAATTTGTTGACATCATTTGGTTAGTGCTGAATATCATGTGCGCACATTGGTATTGTGCAAGAGATTACTTGATTAGTTTCACAATGCTGAAAAGCAACGCGAGTAAGTGGACTGGACCGATAATCACTTCCCAATTCTGCTCCTCCTTTTTACAACACCAGCTCTTCTAATAAATTTTTTGAACAAAACATACACATAAGAATTAAACATAATCATTATTTAGCGGTTGTATTAAAATTTGATCATATTATTTGCTTTAAACCAATATATATACTTAATTACTTCTCTGTATATAATTTTTGGACATGTATAGTGTTTTCGTTAAAGAAAAGAGCCTTCCTTTAAGCTCTCTTAAAAAAACTTTGGATCAAATGTAATTTTTAAAATACTCTTAAATTAAAATAACTTATTTGATGATCAAAAGCTAAAGCTTTTATAATTGAAACAGTTCTTTAATTTAAGGAAAAGTTTAAAAACTTTGCCGATCAAATATGATTTTTCACTGTCTTATAAATTTGCAGATTGTTTCTTAATTATTCCTTCGGTTGTCGCATTGATGTCACATTTCATGTTTGTTCAGTTTAATAGTCGAATTTAATTAGGTTCTAAACAAGTTGAGTTTGAATAAATTTTATTAATACAACTATTAATATTATCTTAATAATTTAGAAAAACAATATCGTTTGAATATTTCTCCAGTATTAAGCTAGTTGAGTTATCTTTCTTTTTGTTACTTAAACCATACGTGAAGAGAGCTCCACATAGATTTGTTTGGAAACGTTTTATAGTCTGAGATTATCCAAGAGGAGGCATTCAAACACGGGTCACATTTAAGTTGAGCCTTCTAAATAATGTTCCTAAAGCTCAAAGCAAAAATTTTTTTGAAAATAAAAGCTCCAGGTTAGACTAGTTTAATTAGTTACAATAATTTTTTTATTAATTAAAACATAAATCATATTACACATAAAAAAATTAATTACCATCTTTTTATACTAAAAATTCATATAAACAAAAATCTAAAAAGTATCAACAAATTTCCTACACAAAAAATTTTCTTTTAATAAAATATTAATAAATTTCCTATCCTCAAATAAATTTTTTTCACCAATATTTTATTTTTATTAATTATCATATGTAAATCATATTTGAAACATATAACATATTAGTTACATGATTTACGTTTGATAATTAATAAAAATAAGATGTTGTAGAAAAAAATAAATTAATATGAATTTAATATTATCAAAATTTAAGTTAAAAAAAACATTTGAACATAGAAAATTTGTTAATATTTTATTAAAAGAAAATTAGTTTAGTGTAGGAAATTTGTTGATACATTTTACATTTTTGTTTACATGCATTTTTAGTATAAAAAATTATTTATTGTATAATATGATTTACATTTAATAATTAATAAAAAACTATTGTAATTAATTAAGCTAGTATGATTTTCGTCTATACGTCTTTGATATGTAGCGTAATTTTAATTAAAGACATTATAACCTTAACTACTTCCTTCAGTACAAGCATGTTAAGGCTACATCAATCTAGTATCAACACATAGTCCAATCTTACTCGCACACGTCTAAGTTTTGAGCGCATTGTTTAGAAAGATCTGGTTTAAACAAGACTCATGTTTAAACATGTAAACAAACTCTCAGCTATAAAATATTATCAACCATTTACTGGAAAAAATAAAATTCCCAACTGACTCAATTAGGTAAATTACCTTTCAAACCTATTTAAATTAACTCCATTCAATTAAGTCCTTTATCTTATGCCAATCCCACTTACCTCGTATCCTTTGTGCATAATTAATGTTTAATAATATCCATAAAGCCCCATGAGAGGAACTTGTCATCAAACTTCAAATGTGAAAGGTACATAGCACTTATTTATTTTTTTATATCTTTTTTACCAAGTCACTTTTTTCCCACTTTCCCCTACTACAAGTTTGAAAGAGCAAAAGGAAAAAAAAATAAGTTTATGATTTCACGTAGACCCACTCATGGACCGTTAATTGCACAAGTGAAGAAATATGCCTCTACCCTTCACCTATATTCTAATAATTTTCAAAACAAATCGTCCACTATATTGACTAAATTACAAAACCAGTCATCTATCAAGATTAGACTCCATTCAAGACTTTTGTGTGGCCCTGCCTTCACATGGAGTTGAAGCGTCAATAGAAAACGTCTGCTTCAGAAAGAAGAAAACTAATTCACAACCTCTCGGGACCTTCTAACAATTTTGCTTTCATCAATTTCTATCTAGTTACTATTATTCCACACTAGAATCTAACCTAAGACAATGGCCAATGGCCAAAATGTCCTTTCAAGGACCTCAAATTCATCCCTTGACCGAAGACAATTCACGAAAATGAATACTTCAAAACTAAAAGGGTTGGCTAAGTTATTTGAAATAAAATGGGACTAATCGATCCAATTTAGTATAATAAATAAATAAATTAAATTAATCATGTTTAAGTAGATTATTTAATCTTAGATAAATTATATAATCCGTGATGGAAAATGGTTAATGTTTAAGCAATTAATTGAATAATTGAGGTCCTATGATTTCTCTCTCCTCTTCGTACGTTAGAATATGCACATTGTAGTGACAATAAATCATGGTTAGTTGATAGCAAGCAAAGGCCAATTAACTCCGAATAACACGGAACTAATGTCTCTTGTTTCCGCTAGCTTCATGTCTGTCCACATTTAGAATGAATACATAATCCTACACAAGTATGTACACTTGATTCAAAGTTTCAAAGACTTTTGTTCACTTTAATTTGTAAAACATTTAGATAATTAGCCTATTACAGAATATATTCATGCACGAGACCATAGAAATTCTATGGAACAAATAAACAAACCATTCAAGGTCTTTTAACTCTATCTTTAGGACTACTTAGAAAGATAGCAACTTTTCGCATTGTAATTTCTCATTCTTTCGTGTGTTTAATAGATTATTTTTCTTACACATGATTACAAAAAGAGTATTTCGGTTATTCATCAAGATTATTAATCTTCTTCGAATGATCTATATTTGTATAATTAGAATTAAAATCCATGACTTCATGTTAAAGAGGTTTGAACTTGTGAACACTAACCACTAATTAGTACTCTCTTGAATAGATTGATTTAACTCAATTTAGCTTAGTCGAGATTAAAAGCTAAGTATTAAAGGCTTTAAAAAGCATAAGAAAATAATCAGAAAATATATAATAAAAATAAAAGTTTTGTATAGTATATACAATCATAAACACAAATTAGTTACTAATTGCTTTAAAGTAATTGATCCTTAATCAACATTGATATGTTTTCTTTTTCGCGGGCTGAACATTGATTATCTTATTAACACAACCATCGTGAATAAAATTTTGCTTTTGAGATGCAAAAACAACCTTAGTAATATAAATAAAAGGTTCATGTTGACAAATGTCTTAAAAATATTGACGAAAAGAAACCTTTAATTACTTTAAAGAATAAGTATTAAATAAATTTATATGTTTTACTATAACAGATTAATATCTTTATTTTACTTAATACTTTTATTATTTTAACAAAAATCTTCAAAATATACTTTATAATTTTTTAAAACAATTTTCTACACTATACCAGATACATTAAAAAAATTTAATTACTTTATATTTTTAAAAAAAATTCAACTTAAATTATTTTAATTATATTTTTTAATAATCTATTTTTTAGTAAGAAATTTTTTCAAAAAAAAAAAAGGAAAACCCATTGTTCTCGTGAAAATGATCACGCTTTATTTTAGAAGAAAAAGAACGAAAAAGGAAAGACCCACGTCAATGATGCAGTGGATCATTTCAGGTCAACTGTAACAAAAAGCTCATTAGATGAACCTCTGTGCCGTTCTCTTCTTTAAACATTTTTCTCACCAAGATATTTATTAATTTTTAGCAGCTAGAAACCACTCTCTTTTTTTTAAGTGTAATACATATTATTAATGTGAATTTTAACTCTTTTAATAAAATCTTTTTTATACACACAATAAAATCTTTTTTTACATACCACCATACTATATAGTATATACAGTTTAATCAAGAAACAAATTAAACTAAGGCATGCATATACAGATAGCCCTGCCCTTACAATTATTTTTCCTGCATAAAAACAAAGAAGAATCCAAAAATTCTGTGTCCGTATTCCACATCATATTATCACCATCCACAATGTCTATATTCTGAACAAGGAACAAAATTACAAGCTGGATCTTAATTAATTAACATATATATAATTCTTATAATAAAATTAATGAAGCTTAATTAACTAATTAACAAGACACATGATGATGCATATACAATAAAACAAAAACCTGCTATCTATTAGATCTTGCAGAAGAATTAGCTGCTCCAGTCCTAGTACCAGATCCATACACGTGTCCTTGGTGTTGATGCCCCATCATCATCATCATATGTGATGAAACCACACCACCATGACCATGAGCATGAGGTTCATCCCTCTGATCCTGAGGTCTTGCAATCATAGCAGTTTTCTCTCCCTCCATCTCTCTATACTTATGCAGATAAATCTTGAGAGGCTCCACGTACTCCTCGAAACCTAGAGTGGTCATGGCCCACAGAAGATCGTCACCGTTGATCGTCTTCCGCTTCTCCTTCTGGCACTTATCGGAGGCCTCACCGGTGATGAAACTGATGAACTCAGACACACACTCTTGCACAGTCTCCTTCGCCTCCTTCGAGATCTTAGCATTTGCCGGTAACGCCTTCTTCATGATCCTGCTCACGTTCGCTATCGGAAGAAACCTGTCTTGCTCCCTGCAGCCTGACAAATCATTGCTCCCGTTCCCGGTTTGACCTCCTGACTCATTGTCTGACTCAGCCATTCTCACACCCTTCAAAATTTTATGCCACCAAACCATATGCAATATCCTTATTATATACACATATTTTTTACTATACTATAAATTAATATACTAACTCAAGAGTGTAGTTTAATTAATTAATTAAATATGATATATTTGTTTGATCCATCGTAATATTCAAAAAAAATTTAATAGACAATTATAATAATCAGATAATTAGTTATAAAATATATAGAAAAAGAAAAAAAAAGAAATAAAATTATTAAAAGAAATATATATATATATATATATATATATATATATATATATATTTTGTGAGTTGGTTGTTGCTATGAAATAAAATTGTAATATTAAATATTTAATAAATAATTTTTTCTTTCAAAAGTTTGAATTTTAAGTTTGTGGTATGAAAAATTATATACATTAAAAAATTTCATATGTTAAGTGAAATTTTGTGTATTTTATATATAGTTAATAAATTTTAGATAAATATGTGAAATGAACAAGTATTTGTTAAAATAAGTAAATTATTTAAATAATTATAAGTATATGAAATGGATGGATTAGAAATACCTATATAAGTTCACCCCAAAAGTATTATTAAGTTATTTGTTATGAAAAGGTTGGTGACGTGTACTATGTAATGATAATGATTAAGAATGGATTGTGGGTGTCCATGGATTCATCTAGAGAAGAAGTGATGAGGAAGCATAATAGTGTGAATGATAGAGATGGAGAGAGTTAGGGTTTGAGAGGGAGGGGATAAAATTAAATAAGGGAGGTTGGAGAGTGGGGAAATGGGTGAGTGGGGGTTTGAGTATTGAAGTATGTGTGGGTTGGATTAATTAATGAGGATTGGATTAATTAAGATATTTAGAGTTGATTAATTATGTTTAGTTATTATGGGTTCTTCTTGAGGTGGACAATTTTGTGGCCGTTCATTTACGTGATATTTATCAGTTGACGCGTATGCTTAATGTTTACCGTTGGATTGAGGCTTTAGCTTAGAACCACACATCCACGTCAACGTTGAATTGTGCCAAAAGGAGACAAAACCTAGGGTAAAAGTTCTGTTCAAGGTGAATTAGAAAATAAATTTCATTAATAAGGTTAGTTAGAAATTATTTTTTTAGAAGGGTTGTTTTTGAAGATGAAATATAGATTTCAATTTGTATTTATGAAGTAAACGATCAAATCTTTTCGACTTTACATGATGTTGATATGTGGTGAAATTGAAAAAAAAAATAAAAAAAATTAAATATAAAAAAATTTTGTGAGGAAGTCGAAAGAATTTTGTCATATTTGTTAAGAACTTCACATGTAGTGTTCTTTGAATGGTTCAAGGGAATTGAAAAAATTAAATAAATAAAAATTAAGTATAAAACATATAACATTAAATATTAAAAATTAGTTAAAATTTTTGTTAGTCTGTCACCAAATTAAAATTTAAATATAATTAAACGCAACAAATATTAAATTTAATCTTGAAAATTTTATTACGTTTACCACAAGATTAAACGCAACAAACATTAAAAATAAAATATTTTACAAAATTTTAACTAATTTTTAATAGTTAATGTTTGTTGCGTCTAATTATATTTGATTTAAATTTTTATGTTATGTAGTTATTTATTTTAGTTTAATTTAAATTGTTAGTTAGTTATTAATTTTCCTCACAATTTTTTTTAATATTTAATTTTTTTTTATTAAGCATATAGTGAAGTCGAAAAAATTTCTTCGACTTCCTCACAAGTCACCACATGTCAGTATTATGTGAAGTCGAAAAGATTTGTTCGTCTTCTTCGTAAATGCAAGTCGAAATCTATATATCGTCTTCAAAAACAACCTCTTACAGGGAAATAGTTTCTAACTAACCCGTTAATGGAATTTGTTTTCTGGTTCACCTTCCATAGGACTTTTACCCCAAAACCTAAGCTGTCTCTCTAAGACGGCTATGATGGAGACAAAGAGTTCAGGCCTAGCTTTCAAAATATGAATCTTTAAAAAAAAATTAACTTTTTGTAAATTCTAATTATTTTTAGGCCTAATTAGTTAATGGGTTCTTTTATTTATTTAACTCTTTTAATATTAAAATTTCAAAATTAAATTTTTAACTGCTTAAAATTGAATCAATTTTATCATTTGTCCAAATAATAGTGACAGTTTTAGTTTTACAAATTTTAACAGTTTTTATTTGATCTATAGACAGTGGTTAGATAACAATCCAATTATAAGTTGTTATGTGCATAGTAAAATTATTAATTTTTATAATAATTATTTGAAGAGTATTTAGTATGTCACTCTAGTAACTTTACAAGAAAAAAAGTTGACTTTCCTGATTATAAGGCTGGCCTACTATAAGATGGTAGAACTATAGATTTCGATTTTTCAACTCTCCACTTTTAAACTTTTAATAACTTTTTGAAGTAGCGATTCGTTTTCACCGTAACTTTTTAATTTGTTATGGGGCAAAAAAAAAGCTTAGGAAAGTAGTTGTAAAAGTACCTTAATTAAAGAGAAACTATTATTTTATTTGCCATCATTACATATTGATGGCTTCAATCCATTTCTAAATAATATGTAGAAAAAAATTATTGAAGTTTTTTTATAAAATACAAAATTTTGCTTAAAAATTGATAGGAACCAAAGAGACTTAGCGATATCATAATATATAATAATTTATCTTAATTACAACTAGGGGTCTTGAAAATATATAAAAAGAAAGAAAGAATTTTTTTTCAATAAATACTTATATATAGGATAAGTAATGTGTTAATTTGAATGAAGGTGCCATTTAGTTGGAAAAAATACTACCACTAATGATCATACATATTACGAATACTTTTTTAAATTTTCTTAAATGAATACACTTAATAGGAAAAAAATATATAAAAATATAAAATGAAACAATTATAAGTTAAAAATTTAATTTATATATAACCCACTTTATAGAAATTCTCTTATTTAACTTCTCTAAAAGTTAATTTTAATTTATGCATAAACTATTTTTGTCAACAAATTTGATCAGTAACTATATTTATAGCACACCAAAATAAAAAAAATTTTAAAAATTTAAAAAAGATAATAAATCTTTTATTGGTAATAGATTAGGAATTTTCAAATTTAAAATAATTGATAATAACAAATCTTTTATTATTAACTGATTATTGATTCAAAATTTAAATAATTGACTAAATCAAAAAAATAACAAATTTTTAACCGATTAGATATTCAAATTTTTCGATCCAAATTTTAAATATAAAATTCTTTATATTTATTTTTATTCTTTTACCAAATTCAAAAAGATTTAAATAATTGACTAAATCAAAAGATAACAAATCTTTTATCTTTTATTTTTAATTGAAATTTTTTATTGAAAGTTTAAGATAAATATAAATCATTAAAAAATTTTAATTAAATCTCATCAATGGTCACATCAACATGTATATATATAAAATCTATTAATATTTATTTAATAAATACTATCATATATATTAATCTGTTAAGATTATTAATGTCTTATTTTTAATAATTCTATAATAAAAAATAATTAAAATTAAAATTAAAACAAAATTTATTTCTTATTATTATAATCTTTGTTATAATAATATATCCTTAATTTTAATAAAAAAATTATTGAATAAATTATTTAATCAAATGATAATAAAATAATTTATTATTAGAATGATTTGACGCGGAGCCGACCATATCAATTTATTCCCAAGAGAATATTCATGCGTTTTGGCAAAGGCTAGATTAGATTCATCGGCACATGTATACAACTTTTGGGTGTACTACATTTTGGGTCCAATATTCAAAACATACATACAATTTTATATATAACGTGCATCATCTTATGAAACCTATGAGCTTGAAGTGCAGATTAGAAAATATACAGATCATCCATATTATTTTGGATAAAGTATCACTAAAGTTAAGTTATTAGAAAAAAAACAAGCTCACGAGTAGTTTTATATATATCTAAAATAGTGCGCAAGCTAGAAACAAAGTAATTGAATGGAGCAAATTAATTAACGACACAATTGGTGGAAGAAAAGCAATGGTCCACGGAATATGGGGAATTATTGTTGGCAAACGAATTGGCCTATCAGACATTCACAGATATAGTAGGGGATGCAAGCAAATGTTTATGAATTATGATTGCTTCAAAATCACCACATAACTTTAATTAGGATGTTCCACAAATGAATTGAGTTGTTTAACTTTGAGGTAAAAGTTCAATCAACAAAATTTAATTATTTTTCTTCAAAATCACAACTTAATTTTGTATTAATCTTTGATCTACTGATTATAAAGATGTTACTACAGTGATGTTAAAAATTTCGAGAATATATATATTAAATATTAATGTAGGTTATGAGTTTATCCTACAAAACTTACCTATAAGATAATAATAATTTTTTATTTATATAAATATTTTTATAGATGATGACACTAAATTTCAACGCACCTTTAAAATTTTCAACATATAATTTAAATGGTGTGAAACGTATATATATAGTTAAATTATAAAACCTACCTCTATTATTTAAAAATTAAAGATTAATTAACACATTATTATTATTATTAAACAACTTAGTATTTTCAACATATAATTTAAATGGTGTGAAACGTATATGTATAGTTAAATTATAAAACCTACCTCTATTATTTAAAAATTAAAGATTAATTAACACATTATTATTATTATTAAACAACTTAGTTAATAGTAGTAAATACCTATAAATAAATCACTAACGAGTATTTTTTCTTTGCAAGCCCTTAATCTGCGCCTCATTATATTTTGGAACATTATTATTAAATCAAGCCGATTTCTAATTAATTTTCATTCAGAATCTTTGTTATTATATTGGATCTTGAAACTATAGTAACAAAAAATCTAAAGTTAATTATAGATAACTAAAATTTAATATTGAATTTTATAATAAACATTTTAAAACTATATATAAATATTTTTGTTATCACACTTTAATCAATAACTCTTAAATTGAAGTCTTACATGTTCTAATTTAATCAATACTTTTAAGTTCAAATATTAAATTAATATGTGGTAATGAATTTTCAAAAAATCAATCATATGTAAGGATAGGTAATCTTATAAACAAAATGTTTTTTAATGGACAGATAATATATAAAAACACTCCAAATGCATGAAAGATATTAAATTTGTAAAGAAAAAAAAAAAACCACGTATAATTGTAGAGCTAGCGTTGCGGCTTATGAGGCTTGTGGCTGCGCTGAGAGGCAATGAGTATCGTCAGCGTTACGATTGATGAGGTTTGCATTACGTATCAAATCAGACAAATTCTTAGCAACAGTTCACTTGATTGCCACTAATTAACATGATTCTTCCTCAAACCTGCCACCTGTCTCAGTTACTTGATCATCAATTGTGGGGTCTTCTTTTCAATTTTTAAGGTCAATCAGTGTGTTGATGACAAATCACACGAATTACTACTACTACTCCATTAGTAGCAGCATTACAAGCTTTTTGTTATTTGTCACTGAGTGAGGTATCTTCGTGGGAACTTCATTTTTTTTAGTCAACGAATCCCAATCAAATTTGTCTTGGTTTCCCATCAAATTAAAAAGAACAACAAAGAAAGAAAAGAGACGATATTGCTTAGTTACAATGTAGAGTATGAATTAGAGTGGTATCATCTTGTATTAAATTTCACCCATCAAAATCACGAGAGATTGGACTATTATTATCACCTCTCATTAAGAGGGAAGAATAGTTCGGGTGAGTGAAAATTTTGGTAAAATTAAGGTTAGGTTTAGTTTGGTTTCATTTAATTTGATTGAGTTGGATTAATTTAATTAAACTAGTTTAATTCAGTCCAATTTGATCTTGTCTGATTCAATTTAGTTTGGTTTGATCTAATCTAATTTAGTATGTTCTAGTTTAGTTTAATCTAATCTGTCTTTATTTGATTCAATTTTATTATATTTAATTTGATCTGATCCATTTCAATTTATTTGGTTTGATTTAATCTGATCGTTAGTTTGGTTTGGACTAATTTGTACAATTTAATATAATAGTTCAATCTAATTTAGTACGATGTGAATTAGTTGAATTCAACCTTAACATATTCTTAGATTTTTAATTAATTTTGAATTCTAAGATCCTGTTTAGTTTTAGAAATAATTTTTGTTTTTATATTATATTTTTATTTTTAGAGATTTTTATTTCTAAATTTTAAAATTTGAGAAAATATTAAAAAATATTTAAAATTATATTCATATCACATTATTTTTATTGTTTTTAATAAGAAATAAATTTTTATTTCCTATTTTTAACTATATTTTAAAAATATTTTTATTGAAAATAAAATAGTAACTCAATTAACTTTTTGTTGAGTTACACACTTTTTAATAACCTTTTTCTAAAAATTAAATTAGAATAATTCAACTATTCAATTAGATATTTTTATCAATTTCATTATGTATATATTTAATTTTATATAATTTAAACCTTTTACATATGTTATTTAACCATCAATATATATTATACGTTAAAATAAAGTGGTTTGATGATCTATTAAATAATTTTAAAATTTTATATAAATTTATTTATTTATGATCATAAATTTAATCTATAATAAAAAATTATAATTTACATTTATATATATATATATATATATATATATATATAGATAAAGTGAAAGTTACAGTACATAAATAATAAAAAGGGATTTATTAAAAAATGTATGCTTGTTTCGTTTTTAATTTGTTATTTATGGGAGATAATCATGTTATTACTAGTGATTTTAGAATATGTTGTTGTATAATAATATAATGTAAAATAATTTTTTATTAATTATACAATAATTCTCTTAAAGAGTATATTACGTAAAACTCGAACGCAGGTCTTGCATCACAAATTCAACGTGTGTTACCAATTGAACTATACCTATTCAAAATTATGAAAATTGAAAGATTGATTTGTTTAAATTTTATAATATATTTAAACTCAACTAAACTAAACCTTAAAGTTTGTTGTTTGGTTTAGATGATGTCAACTCAAAAATCAAGCCGAACCCTACTAGAACATTACTGATAAGAATTTTTAAGTTTTGAAAGAATATTATGCATGTATAAGATTTGAAGGGATTTGGTGAATTTATTAAAAATATTTAATAATAATTCTTGAATTATAATTTAAAAGTTTTATAATTAAGATTAAAACCTAATTATAAATTTATACCATTGTTGTTATCATATCTATTACTATTACCATCATCTTTATCATTTTTATTATTATTATGATTTTTATCATCATGAATATAAAGAGTTATATATTATAAAAGAAAAAAAATTCTTGTAAAATAGAATTGGTAAAAAAATAAAAGGATGTTTATTTTAAGTTATCAAATTTCAATTTTGGGAGTAATATATTTAGAAATTATATAGTGAAAATATTATTTATGGGTATTTTCATAAATAATTTTGATTGAAAATTTATGTTTTTGGAATTTGTTTTATCTTACATAATCATTTAAAATATGTACTTGATTTATAATGTATTTTCCCTGGAATATATTTTTAAATTATTAAAATATATTTATTATATAAAAAAATATTTTTATTGTATTTCATGAAAATAAAAATAAGACAGATATTATAATTAAATTATAAATTGATTTTTATGGTATTTACTTTTGCAAATTATAAATAGAGGTAGTTATCTATTGATTTTTTGTAATCTCTACTCCTCCAAACACGTACACAACCAACTCAGTGTAATATTATCACACAAGAAAACTTCATTTCATTACACAAAACCATCGTGACAAATGATAATGCATATTTGTTGTCATGATTAAAATTTAATTAATTTATTTTTTGATTAAAATTATTTAAATTCATCTTAAATGTATTTAAAAATATGTAAAACAAAGAGGTGAATAACATGATATTAAGAATGGAATGTGAGAGACAAGAATTAAAGTAGTAAATCTGTATATGTCAAAAATTAAATAAGTGCACAATAAAATATTGAAAATGAAATTGGTAACGAACTCTCGCCCACAAATTGTATTAATAATAAAAATTATATTGAGATTTCATCGACGACGTATATTCTAGAGAAGTGAAAATGAAACTTTTCCCCCCAAAAATTATGTTTAGGTGAGAATATAACTTTCTCGAGATTAAGATATATCTTGAAATATATCTATAATCTTCTACTTAACCTACAATTAAAATATTTCATCTCTCATATTTTTGGAAATAATTTTCTATCACCTGACACAAACATTCCCTTAAAAAGATAAACATTGTCAGGTTAAATCTATGCATTGCCATGTAGTATAATTAACAAAAACTAAATTAGATTTTTATATTTCTATTAAGTTAATAATAGTGAGTGAATGATGATTAAGAAACTAAATTATCATACACTAACTTATTCACATTATACATTCAGACTAGTCAATAATCATTATAACAATTTTTGGATTAAACTATCAAATTGCTCAGTTAAAAATAAGATGTTATTTATTTAGTTTCTAAAGGATGAAAAAATATAGAAAAGTTATTAAAAAATATAATTGTTTTTCATATTAGTCTTGAATGAAGAGTCATTAGCTTAGGTGATTGACATGATTGATATAACATGTTAATTATTATATGATCACCTAATTGAATCGTCACATGATATCATGTATAGTCAGTTTAGTTGGGAAAAATAAGTGGGAAAGGAAGACGATAGTAGGGAAGGAAATGAGTGATATGTGTTTTGTTTGGAGAAGAGATGTGGGAATATTTTAAAAAATGTTTAAGACACATGATTTTTAACTACTTTGGAAGCTGAGAAGAATTTGCATAAAAGAATAGAAATTAACTTCTTAAACATTATGTTAATTAAGTGGAAGCCTTACACAGTTATTCGGGTAATATTTATTTTTCAACTTAATCGACTAAGTGACTCGGTATTCATGAATTTGTGTATAAAAATTAATATAAAGTTTTTTGTTAAGAGAATAAATACGTAATTTATAAAAATTATTTTTCATTGTTTTCTCAAATTCCAAACCAAAAAACTGATTAACATTCTATCTCTCTTTTCATCTCATATATTTCTCTATAATTAAACGACTTCCATTTATCGTCTCTTATACCTTTTTTGATCATTACAACCAAACATAGGAGCGATCATGGATAAAATTAAAGTGTTTCCCTTTTCATCATTACAACCATATATAGTATCGTGGATTACATTAAAGTGTTTGGAAAAAATATATGGTGACAAATGAGAAATCAAATTAAAATGTTTGAGAAAAGATTTAGTGACAAGTGAGAGATTATATTAAAATGTTTGAAGAAAAAAGGACTTAAATTGAAGTAGTTAGGACAAAATAAGGCGATAATTCAGAAACTAAATTCAATGGTTCATCAATGGATCATCAATGGATCGAGTTTCATCATCTCATCTTATTTCTCAAAAATTCTCACAATTAGATTGGCAAAACTCCATAGACTATAATATATTATTATGCTGTAGGAGTTGTTGAATGAGTTTTCATTTGCCATACCCCTGTGACAATGCTTTTATGCTTCATTACCAATGAAATGGTTCAAATGGTTGGCATAGAGAGGATAAGGTATCTGCAGTTCTCGTGACATTTCTAATGAAAGCCTCCTTTGTAGAAGCTTGATTTGCTCCAATCAAGTTCAAAGAACCCATAAAAGTTGCACAAGGAATTGAAGCTTCAATGGACGTTTGAAGAAAAAATATCAAATGAAAAAGTTAGAAGATGATAGTGCCATAGATGATCCAATAAGCTTTGGCGTGGAATCGCCACAATGGTCTAACCATTGGTGAGACTCAAGAAGATTCCTAAAAATCCATCCTCTTGTTCTCTTATTCCTTGAATATTTGACTCCATGAATTGGAGTTAACTTGGCCTTCATCTTTCATCTTGCAACTCTTTTCAATCCTCTTGAAGATGGAATGATCCTTGAGTTGGTCACCATCATGAATGGCTTATAGCAGATATTTCAAAAAATATTTAAGCTAGTACTATAGTTTGTTGCTTTTATATATGCTATGTTAATCAAGTAGTAAGCAAATCACTGTGGTCTATAGCGAAAGGTTGGCTTCTAATTGCAGTTCTTGAAACTTGACATCAATTGCAGGCAATATACATAATTAGTTCCTAGATGATGGCATCCGCAATTACAGTGCAGGAAATATAAGGTTCAGCATTCAACATTGAGGCAACAAGTCAGCAGAGAATAAGAGATTACACACCATGTACATAATAAGAATAGGATTTCACAGTTATTTTAGTATGTGAACCATGGCTCACTTGGATGCTGTGTTTAGCCTGTAAGCATTGAGATGCATGAGTCTTAAACTCCATCCTCCAAAAAATTTCAGAACTATGATCAGTTTGTAAAATATGTTGCAGCTAGAACTAGTCATCTAAAAAGCCAAGATTAAAAATGATCTGCCAAAGGCTAATATGTAGATTTAAGAACTTTCATATTCTTCAAACCAGTGCATTCAACATAAAAAATTCACCATGGAAATCATGGAGTTCTTACGGATTCTACTAATGACTACCTCAATGAAGTAAACTGTAACTCAACTAACACTCATAAATGCAACAAAGAGGGATCCAACTAGCACAGCAACATAAAACTGGAATGTATTTCCCAAACAACAGTCAGAAGTCAGGGCTTTCCTACATTTTTATGATCAGCCTCTGCTATGTATTTTGCAACATCAGCACAGCAAGCAAGCTTATCTGCCTTCTCATCAGGGATTTCAATAGAAAATTCTTCTTCAAGAGCCATAATGAGTTCTACTCGATCCAAACTGTCGAGGTTCAAGTCTTTCTGAAAATCGGCTGTTTCGGTGACCTACAAAATAGTCAATTAGAATTGAAGAACAGCAGCAGTAATAACAAGTTTCCGACAATGTTATTCATCAGAAAAAAGATAATTCAGCTATATTATAATTTTTTGCATATATGTAGATACATGGATTGTCCAACATTATATATACCCATATAAAACGGTAAATCTGAATTGAACATTAATCTAACACCTTTGTCGAATCGATTTTATCATACTTCTTGGCCAGTGCAATCACTCGGTCCAGTATTTGATCAGAGCTGGCTGCTGTTGAAGAGCACCAACATCTGAAATGCACATGTGCACCCTCATTCCTAGCCAAAAACCATCTTTCAGCTGACCTTTTCATATTCACACGAGTCAAGATTGATTTCCTTATGTTATGCATCCTGAAGTCAGCGAATGATCCGAGCTCTGCTTCGTAGTTATCCAAGATTAGTTTCAAAACATAGACGAAGGGTGAGAGTGGGGATAATACACATCCCGTTTCTCACTCAAAACAGTGTGCTCGTACTTCTTATGCATGTTTGAAGTTATATTGAATTATTTATAATGTTTGGCTAATACTTCTAATGAATGTTTGGATGTACATTGGATCATTTAAAATCACGATGAAATATGGCTAACATCGTTCAGTTAAAGCAATGCAATGTAGCTTTCACATTGAATAAAAAATTATATAACAAGTTCTGCTACTAACATGTTTTAGAGAAAAAAATATTCAAACACAAATCACTTTACATGAAGATCAATTTTAACCAAAATTAGTTTTGTAAAACAATTTCATTCGGGGACAGCTTTGCAAAGGATAAAACTTAGGTGAAGTTCCTCTGGTACTGCTTTTACTGTTATCTAATTCGAATTGTAGTTTTATACCGGTAATCTGCATAATCATTTAATATAAAAGTGAAACTCATCTCAATAATCTAACTACGCATGTCAACTAGCTGAAACACATTACCAAAGAAACCTTACCATCTAAGTTTTGTCCTTTTGCAAATGTTTACCTAAAAGGACAGACAATATAAACACTATACAAAACCAAATCGTAGGACCCATCAAAATCAGTCAAAACATAAATACATGGTAAAATCAGAAAAATATTTGATAGACAACTATGTAATACGCACAGACAACAAAGTATATAATGTGAAAAAAGAAAAATATATTAACTATTGAGTAAAGTTGGTAAAATAAAGGCAAATTCACGGTTGAAAACAAAAAACAGAGAAATCTAAGCCACAGTATGAGAACCAAGAATCCTATAAGCTATACATATGACTGGACAAAATTTAAGAACCAAGACTAGAAAATTCTACACTATCGAATGCCAAAACCACTAGCAAGGTTTTTTGTCAAAAGTGATATCACGCACTAGTAAGAAACAATGCAAGATTTTTACACACTAAAAAAAGGTGTTTTTCTTGTCCATATTTCCTTGGCACCTGTAACTGTATTACAGAGGAAATTGCAAGCAACATGTCACAGTTACATCAACATCAACACTATTAAACTATCTTGAAAGAGATAGGCTATAAACAACTTTACAATCCAGAAATGCTATAAACCTACTCAAATAGCAACGAATAAAAATGCAAGTCTGAGGATTAAAGAGACAGAATTGGACACTCACAAGATTTGGCGCAGTGGCTGGGATTTTGTCAGATATACTGACAAATTAAGCGGTCGGTTAGGTGTTTGATATAATGCCTGATAGAAAGAGTCAAAATTCAAACGCTTCGCAAACACACTCGCACGCTCCTACTAATGCACTATCACTTTCAGTCCTTCTCTTCAGAATTGATACCACTGCTTCGCTGCTCCGTTTTATTTAATATTTTAACACAAAATAGTCTCTTTAAATAAAATAATAATAATAATAATAATAATATTACTTCTTAGTCAACTATATATAACTAATTATATATATTTATTTATATACTTCACAATTTATAATTAATTATTCAATTAATTAATTATTTATGTGTACTACAGTTATTTATTAAATATTTTTTTAAAAATAAAATAGTCTAAAGTCTTAAACACAAATTTCATATTTGGATTTGTTTAGTTTTTATTAAAAAAAATAATTATTTTTTAAACATTTTATTAAAATTATAATTATGAGTTTTCATATAGAAAAAAATAATAATTTAAATATTTAAAAGTGTTGGTCTATCTCTAATGAAAGAAAATTATATTTGTGTTGCTCAAAGTCAAACTTATTAACCGCAAGAAAGGTAAACTTGTATATAATAATCGGGCTGGTTGGTTCAAATAATAAATGCTATGGAATTGTTAATTTAGAGTAATTTTTTGTTTGAAGTTTTCAGTTTTTTAAAGTTAAAATTAACTTTTGTATCATAAATATTTAAATTTTACAAGAATATTAATTATCTCAAAAACTAATGTGATGACATTTTTACTAGATAAAACTTGTTATATGCATTTGGAAAGCTGAAGTTTGTAGGTTCAACTTAGAGTATTTGGAATACATTTCATCAAACTATGCATTTTATCCATCTTTACTGTAATATGTACAGTTTTCTTTTAATATATAATTTTATTTTATCTTGAAGGAATTTCATTCTAATTCATGTTAATATAAGAAACATCAAACTAAATTTATTGGTCACTTTATCGTTCAATAATAACTCTCTAGCGGTAAGAACTAAAATGAAAATAAAATATTCAATAAAATAATAAAAATAATTAAGATGATTAAAAGAAAAATAATAAATACATTATTAAAACAATTAATAAATCAATCATGCACCGATAAAAAGACTTTGTTGAAATAGCATAATTTACTTATGAAAGTCAATAGATATATTAAAAAGAGATAAAAATATTTCAATGAACAAAGAAGATATTTTTATATGTTAAAATAAAAAATAACACGTGTAAATATACACGTAATAAAGAAGGATAATTTTTATATGGTCATGATAAAAGTATCAATATTGTGTTGTGTATAAGAAAGATTAAATTATTTTACTAAATTATCAACTAATTTGAGAATAAAGTGTATTTAAATGTTATTTATAAATGTTAAAATTAATGTTTTATTATTATTTACATAATAATTGGGTTACTCAATTATTACAAGTTCGTCCAATGATAAATCATTACATCTGATATATGACGAATTATCAAATTTGACTGAAAAAGTCATTGTTGTGTATGGCTAAGGTTGACATGTTCACCTATTTAAGACTTTGACATCAACTTAACATATAAATACTGATGTAATACTTCTCTAAAAACATTTACTTAAATTTTTATTAAGAACCTTTCACACTCATAGTTTCCTATAAACTCTTTTAAACCTTCTCAACTTGAATATTGAAGTGTCCTTATAAATACATCTTACTTTTTTGAACATTGGAGTGTCTTTATAAGTAAATCCTACTTTTATCAAACTTTTTATAAATACTTTCTTCAACTCGTTTAAAACACCTACACGTATCACTGATACTTGTCGAGCTCTTTATAAATACTTTATTCAGTTCATTTAAAACACCTACACGTATAATTGAAACTTGACAAACTCTCTATAAATACTTTATTCAACTCGTTTAAAATCTACACGTATAACTGAGACTTGTCGAGCTCTCTGTAACTGTTTTATTCAGTTCGTTTAAAACCTACACGTATAACTAAAACTTGTCGAACTCTCTATAAATATTTTATTCAGCTCGTTTAAAACCTACACATACAATGAAACTTGTTGAGCTCTTTATAAATATTTTATTTAGTTCATTTAAAACACTTACACGTATAACTGAGATTTATTTCTCATAAAAAAATATAATTTTAAAACTAGGATTATTCCTCTTAACATGTAAACAAAACCAATCATTTTAAATTTTAAATGTGTTAAAAATACCATCTTAAAAGAAAATTAAACAACATTATATGATTCATACCACAACATTTATATTTAATTAAATTAGGTATCAAATTTCAGTTCTAATCTATACTGAGAAAACGTTTTTGTTTCTCTGTATAATAACAATAAAATTGAAATTAAAAAAATAAAAAAATATTTGATGATGAAGGCTAACCCTAATGAGTGAACCGTACCTGTTCCACTCAGTAGGAGTCCTTGTATCAAAAGAGAAGAACAAACACTCAACACTACTCAACACAAACACAGTACAACACAAGGCACGTTGTGATGACGTGACCGCCAACAAACACTCCTTACCCCACTCTCACTCCTCTTTCTCTTTCCTCCCTTTTCACCCAGAAACAATCACACTTCCATACACACACTCTTCTTTCAATATTATTTATATCAATTATTATTATAACACACTCCATTCCCTTTTGTTTTTTCTTTCACTCCGTCTCTCTCGCTGAATAATAACGATGGGTAATGTAAATGGGAGAGACGATGTGAACGGTATCCCATCGGAAACTGAAGAAGAAGAACAAGAACAAGAAGGTAGTGGTAATACGTCTGACAGTGTCACAGATTGCATGTCTGCCACCCCTGCTGGCTATCGTGCGCCTCCTCACTTGATGGGTTATTCTCCCCCTGCTAGCCCTAGAGCCACCCAATCTCCCCTCATGTTCGCCCCACAAGTAAGTTCTCACCTTTTCTATCTCCTTCTAATTCATCCACAAATATCGTTTTTTTTTTTTTTTATCTTCTAATTTCGTCCAGATTGTTAAATTTTTGTTTTTTGTTTTTTTTTTTTGGGTTTGTTCTTTCCTTCTCCCTTTTCATGGCTAAATCAGTAACAGAAGCTGTCCAACGTTTTGATTGAATGTTGTTGTGTCTGGGTTCGGGGAGTCTTTGGAGACATGATGTCAGACTAGATTCATTTTGGAAATTGATTTTTTTTTTTAAGTTTTTTGAGATTGTGAAAGTGTGCAGACTAGCTGTTTGATGCAAGTTCATGAGGTGGGTTATTATCAACTTCTGAAACTCTTTTATTTTTTTACCTACATGTTTTTGTCATTTACCAGTTTGGAGTTCCTTGCTTTTGCCGAGTGGTTTTTGAATTTTTGGTAATTGGATCAATTAGCATGCGTAGAACATAATTGAGTGTTTCTGTGTGTCTGAGAAACAATATGCTTATGGTATTGGGAATTTGGGGTTGCTTTAAAGTAACCATATTCGCCTCTTATAAAGTTTTTGTCAAGTTCAGCAATCAACTGTCCTATCCCATACTCTACTGAGTTGATTGTGGATTCTAGAGGCTACACAATGTTTTGTTGTCAATCATATTAGATGTGTTATTTGGTCTCTTTTGAGCTTGGTTCTGAAATTTTGTTGCTTTGGATATATGTGCTTGGATGTTGTACGGATTTAGGTACTGCTTTTGTGGATTCTCTGTTTTTTTTTTTAATCAGTTGTTAACCGTTCTCTTTCTGCTGTGTTTAGGTTCCAGTGGTTCCGCTACAAAGGCCTGATGAGATGCATGCTCCAAGCCCATCCTGGATGCAGAGTACGTCAGGGTATGAGGATATGCACAGTGAACTAGGAA
The DNA here is from genome assembly GCA_026586105.1 of Hylodesmum podocarpum. NCBI lineage: Eukaryota > Viridiplantae > Streptophyta > Magnoliopsida > Fabales > Fabaceae > Hylodesmum > Hylodesmum podocarpum. The sequence goes on along the minus strand of JALJEV010000367.1, from coordinate 1,621,212 downwards.
TTCCAACAATGATTACTTGGAGTTATGATGGGAAGGAAGTGGCTGTGGAGGGAACCTGGGATAATTGGAAAACAAGGTTTGGAAAATTTAGGACGCGTCTGGTTTGCTTTTTTGTTCTCATTTTTAGTTTATGTTTTCTCTAATAATTGTAAAGTTGTCACCTTGTTTTGTTTTTGACGTTTCCTCTACAAATTCTTGAAAGTTGGAACCCTAGTAAAAACAAGGTGTCCATTTTAAGTTATTAGTGAAAACAGATAAACTGAAAATGACAACATAAAATAAATGAAAAGTGTGCTTAATATCTTCTATTTGTCTTCTAAGGTTGCTTTGAATGTTGCTTAGATCCTAATAGTTTTGGTTAATCAGAATGCCCTTACAGAGATCAGGGAAGGACTTCACAATAATGAAAGTGCTGCCATCCGGTGTATACCAGTTTAGATTTCTTGTGGATGGACAGTGGAGGTATGCACCTGACTTGCCTTGGGCTCAAGATGAAGCAGGGAATGCTTACAACATTTTGGACTTGCAGGTAATATTTTGTTGATATATTTAGGTTGTCATCAAAATTGACTTGTGTTTGTGATTTTGAGCATATTTATCTAATTGTTGATGAACCCTGTATGAGTGAATTGTTAAGGACCTTATTATTTCCCCACAACACAGGACAGATTTCACTTTTTTCTCCTTTCAAGGCATCAAATTTTAGTTTCTGCTTTTGGGTGGTGAAACTCGTTTTCAGTATCCATTGCATTGAATTTTCTTGTGGGATGTTTTTCATTTTTTCATTTATTTCATGCTCATAGGCCAAATTCTCTTATCCTCTTGCAAAATCTTTGTTTTCATTAATGCATACAATCCTGAACTCATTCATTTCAACATCACTTTGTGGCTAATTAGCTCTATTAGTCTGCTTTGTTTTTTGGATAATCTTCCTGAATGTTCATGACTTCGATCTTTCTAACAGTTGTTACAGATCAATTTCTGCAAATTGTTTGCTATCAGTTTATTGTCTTGTACTCGTTTAACTCTGCTAAAACTTATAAGGAGGTTGATATAACTTGCAATTTCTAAACAGAGGATGAGAGAATGATGATAAAGTAATGTCTGCATTACGTTTTACTGCTAGAAGTAGAAGTCAGTGTCAACTATATAGAGACTAACAATTTTGTATATTATTCAGGACTATATCCCTGAAGACATTGGAAGCATTTCTAGTTTTGAACCTCCTAAATCACCAGACTCTAGTTATAACAACTTACAACTTAGTTCTGAAGATTATGCAAAGGAGCCACCATTGGTTCCTCCATATCTGCAAATGACGCTCCTTAACATTCCATCAACAAATATGGAAATCCAACCTCTTACATGCAGACCTCAGCATGTAGTGCTCAATCATCTTTACATGCAGAAAGGAAAGGGTAGCCCTTCAGTGGTTGCACTTGGTACAACTCATAGGTTTCTAGCCAAATATGTGACTGTGGTGCTTTACAAGTCTTTGCAGAGGTAAACATAAATTACATGGACTGTGTAGCCTTTAAATTAAACCTTTTAGTTAATATAGCTGCGAGAAGTATGGATATAAGTGAGAAATTCTAAGCTCCATGAGGATCATTACATGAAAGTGAAGATTGTGAACATATAATGCAATTACTTGATGACCATTCATCATCGAATTCACTTTCCTTTCTTACATCTTCTCTAGGAATTTTGCTGAAACCACACTAAAATGAAAGGGAAAAGAAAAAAAGGTAATTTTATGATATTTGTTGGGTTAACCCCGTTTACAGTTCATATTCACCACCTCTCTGTCTCAGATACACTCGCGTGTGTGTGTACACACATATGTGGTTGATTTATAACATGCATTTTTAATTTAACAGTAAATAAAATTTAATATTTATAGAAATTATTGAAAAGCGTGATAAGGCATACACCAAAATATGTCTCTCCCATTATAAAATTAACAATTTTCCCCCTGAAATCTTCAATGTTATGGGATTTTAGAACGTGTTTTTGTTGTGATTAAATTTAATGAAAATTATACAAAAATAGGTTGCTATTGCCTATTGTATTTTTTGAAATTTTCAAACTCATGCACACAAAAGCCACTGTTATTAATATATAACTATTCGAGAGTAGGTTAATATTACTTTTCAAATTTCGAATTAATTGAATCGCGCAGGGCCACATGTTCATTAGTTCCATAATGGTCCTGCCTTTTAATAGAATAGGCGTCGCAATTTTCTGCAATAGGTATGTTAAGTTGAATTCTGTTCCCATTAAAATGATGGATTAATTTACACATTTATAGCAACTACAAGTCTATGATTCCTACAAAAGAACAAAATAAAGACCTTCAAGTCTACGTCATGGCGTTTCTGTTTCTTACTTTGCCACCTCAAAAAAGCAGTACAAGAATAAAGTGCTCCTGATTCGCCTTTTTAATTTTATGCATCCAGTTAGATATCATCTTCGCTATCTTAAACGTCCCATTACTTCAGAGATTGATAGATCATATGCATCCTATTCCTTTTGGAATTAGATTCTGCAGCACTACTTTGCATGATTCTCTTTCTGCAAAACTGATACCATGGCAACTGACATATCTTTTTTAGTTTATGTTCAAATGAATAACACAATATCTCCCTATCACTTCATATACATATATTATAAAAAGTACGTGTGATTAATATTTTGAAAACAAAAGGAGAACTAACTCATTATTTTATTCAGTATGTAAGAGAATTAGTAAATAAATGAAAGACCCTAATACAGAACAACTACGGAAACGGTTCCTACCTTTCATATTTTGGTGAATAGTTGGTCTCTACCTTAGTAGATGTTTGTGTAAAGGACAACTTTCAAATCCTTGAGCAGTTAGCCAAGAAACCAAAGGGCAGTGATCAAATTCAGTTCCCCACAACTTCAAATTATGGCCCTCGTCGTTTATGGCATTTTATTGTTTTGTGAAGTTTCGGTTGAAGTGGCATTTTCGCTGTAAGTTTTATGACAACATGACCACTTGAAATTATTTATTAATAATGCCATCATTATAGGACAAAGGAACAAGATTGAAGTTGCAGGTTAACATTTGGTACAGTACACACTAACATATATAAGTGATTCTGGCCACCATTTGGCATGAAAATATGTAGAAAGCTCATAAAAAGAAGAAATAGCACATCCAGCTCCATAGAATGCCAATTCTGAGGGATGCCGTGGAAATAATAAAAGCCTTAAAATATTCACCACTGTGCATTTTATTCCACGCTTGAACAACACAGCTAGCACCACAAGTTGCTTGAGTTGATCAGCTACTACAATACCGAGATAGTACAAAACACTGATCTACATTACAGTGCATGCATTTGGGTTTTCATCACTGAAAATCTGAGCATCATAAACATAAGTATAGTCAACGTAGGATCTTAATGGCCAGTATTCACTTCGCTCCATGTAAATTTTATTATGACCCTCTTCATCTTCATCTCCCTTGTTCTCTTCACTTTCTTTTTTCTCTTCTTCCTTCTTTTCCTTTTCCTCCTCTTCTTCCTTCTTTTCCTTTTCCTCCTCCTCTTTCACGATAGAAACTTGCTTTTTGGTCCTCTTGTACACATAGTCAACAAGCTTTTCTGGGTCAACCACACCTTTTACTATGACTTGATCATTTCCCAAACTTGTCTCCACTGACTCTACTCCTGCATATATTATCATTAATACACATGTTAGCATTATGTCATAGATTGATCACCAATGATTATATTAATTATTAGTTTAATATCACAATGTAAAGATAAAACTTGGCGATTAATTAAATTAAACTTGGTCATGATAAAAGCACAAGATAAACGCCCAAGTATCTTTTTATAATTTATTATACCAGTTCAAGCTAGACCCCACAAAAAAAAGTTAAAACACCAATTATATCAAAATAAAAATTTCCCTGTCCCACAATCAGCATCGAGATCCTATTCAAATCTAGGATAAAATTAAAATATTTACTAGGATGTTATTCTTTATTTGAGGGTTTTGTATTATTTTAAATTTTTAGTTATTTTTTAAATTAAATGTATTTATCAAATAGTTAATTATTTTATATGATAATAGCCGTCAATTCATAGAAATTACCTAAAATTAATTACAATTCCGTTGGTTAAAAAAGGCTACATGAAAAAACCTTGAAAGCTGGTGTACTTTTTAAAGGAGCTGGATTGGCGCAACACATTATGATTCTTAATTACGCCATGATTAAGAAAAATAAGTACTTTTAATTACAAGTTACGGATTATTTATCAAGAAAGTATTCATATTCCCAGTGGAATTCAAACTTAAGAAGTTAAAATAAAGTCATATGAAATAAATGTTAACATAAAGTTATGATGAAATAAATGTCACGATGAAATGACATGCTAAATTTCGAAAGAATTAATGAGAAAGTAATTGAAAGAATTTCTGTTAAATATGTAGTAGGGTCGAAGATAGCGAGCGATGGATATAACGTTTTTGTAGTGTGTGCACGAGGGAGGGAAAGAGAGTTGGCAAGAGCAATCAACATCAAAGAGACAGAGAAAAAAGAGGGAGGGAGAGAGAACACGTGACTTGAATATGTGTACCTTGAATCTTGCGAATTCGCTTTTGTATACCTTGAGCACATGCTTCACAATGCATTCGAACTCTCAGGACTACTGTTACCACTGCAGGGGGCTGACAAATAATTCAAACAACCACCACACATGTTACATCGTTTCAACATTACATGCAAATTTTAGTTTTCCCAGAACTAACCTATATAACTTGACCAATGTCGGTTTATATAGAACCAGTAGCATTATCTCAATATGACTTAAGAAAAGTAAATTCAGGTTAATTTCATGGTGATTGTTCATATAGTACTAGTTGATAGTTGTGACAACATTGAGTGGCTGAAAAAGAAAGAAGTCTATAGTGCTTCCACAAATTTGTATTTTGTCAATTCAGATATGGGCCATGGGTGGGGTTTCTAAGGCTAAGGGAGCAAAAAGTACAATCCCCGTCCCAAAACACAGTCATCAGTGGACCAATCTACGCCAATACAATGGGACATAGTGAAAGTATAGATAATTTTGATTCATAAATTATATGAAGTTAGGATTTGATCACATATAGGAAAAAATAATTTGTTAGAAGATATTAATTTTTTAAATAAATTCCAGTACTCTAATAGATTAGTTTTTGACTTTGGGTTGAAAGATATATATTCTGGATTCACCTTAAATAAAAAAAATAGGACAAGTATCCGAGAACTACCTAACCCTGGAACTGTTGTTTTCACTTTCAACTTCTCCCCATGTACCCACTTCACATGGATATGTTTGTACATCGTGTGTGGCTTCAAAATTCTGAAATGTGTGTCATGCATGTGGAGGAGATATACAGTGTTACCAACTCTGAATTTTAGACGATCAACACGGTAAAAAGGACGAAATCATCAATTTATTCATTCAACTATTAATCATCTTAGTTATTAAAAATTAATAGATAAATTAGTTCCTTCTCTCATTATAGTTATTTATGATATAATGAGAAAAGGACTAATTAGATAAACGTGATGAAAATTTAAAAAATATGTATTATTTACAATAATTAAAAGATTAATAATTTATTGAAGAAATTAATGATGTAATCAGGTGAAACGGTGAAAAAGTGATAAGAGGAGGGAAAGTAATGAATGAGGCCCTGAGGGTGACCCCATTTTGGTGATGGCTAGCTACATGTCAAGTTGCAAAAGAGAGTGGGGTCAATCTCTGTTATTGTCACCACCGTTTTGCCCTCGTTACATGTGCCTTGTGGGAGAGTAGCATCATTTTGCTTACTTGTTTCGTTACTTTCATGCCTGCATAGCATCCATCCTCCTTGGAAACAACACGAAGAAGAAACCAAAAGAGAGAAAAAATACTATCCCAACTATGAACATTTTCACTTTCCTAACATGTTCCTCACAACCTCCATGTTTTAAAGTGTTTAAAATAATAATGTTGGTCTAAAATCATATTGATTAATATTTTAATATGAATTTAGTTTATTCAACATGAGACTAAATACATATTTAAAAAGGACACACTTGAAAGATTTACTAAGGAGAATCAATGATTAGCTAAAACATTTTGTCATGCTTGACTAATCTTATAAGGGTTTGTTGTACAAAGACAACAACAAAAAAGGACAGTGGGTAATGTCTAATATGGAAATTAACTAACTGAGATAATAAGGGAAGGGGGAATGATTTTTACCTCGTCCTTTTTCTCCTCTGGCTGAGGTTCTTTGATTTCTTCTTCTTTTTTCTCCTCTGGAGGTTTTGGCAAAGGTGAAATGAGCTCCACTTTCTTACCACTTTTCTTTTGTAGTCTCTCACACACCTTTATGGGGTCTGCTGCTTTTCCTTTCACTACCACTTTGCTTGCCTTGCTATCTGCAGTTACCTCCTCCACTCCTGTCTCCCAAATATTATTATAAATAAATTTGTTACTATTATTTCTTTATTGTTAATCTTTTCCACCAACTATGTATCTATATATACCTTTATCTATGTTAATTACATTGATGCAATGATGGATTTTTGTCTCTATTTGAATGGTCATGTGTATAATTACCTGTAAAAGTTGAGAATAATATATACATGACAAATTACTTCATTATGCCATATGTTGTGAAGTTCAAAATCAATCATGGATAATAGATCCCTCTAACAAGAAAAGAAAGAGAGGAAAAAGAGAACAAATTAATGTACAAGCATCTGACATTAATTCTTAAAAACTAGTAATGTGTAAACTATTTTGATGCATGTATGGATTCTCCATTGATTTTTGCATTCATAGATTTACATTAATTAATTAGATTAAATGATCATTTAGACCAAAACAAGTTGAAGAAGTTAATTAAAATGACCTTCAAATCCTTTCAATGCTTTTGCAACTTTCCTTGCACAAGCTTCACAGTGCATATCAACCTTTAGTACTATCTCTGGTGGCTCTTCATCCTCCTTTTTCTCTTCTTCCTTCTTTTCTTCTGTAGTTTCTTCTTTCTTTCCTTCTTCCTTGTTCTCCTTTAACACCAAATAGAAAACATTAATCAATTAATATAGCAAATTAGACGTGACTGAAAAATGAAAAACCCCACTAGTTCTCGTATATAAATGGCATGCATTACACCATAAAAGTAAGAATATATGATCCTAGCTAGTAGCTCTATATAGTGTTGTTAGTTTTCAAAGCAAAAGTTGTCAATGTATAAAAGGAAAGAGACATATGGATTACGAATGAACATAGAAAAGAATAATTTGTGTAAGAGAGAACTCATACTTCACCCATTTTGTGACAATGGACAATGATTCGCTTCAGAAATTATGCAGTGGTGTAATATATTGGAGGTAGAATTGTTCCTCTTAGTAAGCTTTTCTCAACTTACCTTCTCTCTCTTATTTCACTTTCCTTGTGAGGACTATGCTACTTATTCGTAGAACCAGAGATTTAATTAACGTCGGAATTCTCAAAATCCGACGTGGACCGTTTAATGCTATATACGTCACACCATATGGCTGAGTCAGTATACACACGGATCACTGTTGGGTGGACCGACTTAGTTGGTGAAAATTCTTACAATTTTTTTAAACAAGTTTATTATGACATTTATATTATCAATAATCATAAAATAGATTTGAAGTTATTTTTATTATACTTTTTTCTAAATTTAATAAATTTATTATATAAGATGTTACATTTGACTGAACGACTTTTTGAAAACAAATGCTATATTTTGAAGGTAGTATTTGTTAGGAAACTAAAAGTAACAAAAATAAAAATATTGTTAATGTATTTCCAATATTTTTTTTCAATAAAATTTATCATTAAATCTTCCATTAGCACCCTAAATATTGATTATATAATAGGAAGAACTTTTTTTTATTTATAAAATTTAAATATAAAGCCATAGTACTTGGGGTTAACACAGAACAAACTCCTCACAAGTTTCAAACTTCATTTTCGATCTGTCTTAATGACCTGTAACTGTAGGCCATAATACTTTCTGCTCCTAATATCATGGCTATTAAATGGACTTATAAGTTCTAACATCAGATTTTTTTTAAAAAAAAATTGTTTATTACATAAAATAAAAATTGTGCTAATTTTAATAAGCAATTTATACTCAATATTTCACTAATAAAATTAATGTGATTTCATGTAATGATAAATCTTTATAGTACACAATGAAAAATTTTCTCTATACCAAAATAAATGATAATTTTTCTTAAAAACACACTATTTGATAATTTTTAAAATTTCCAGTTACAAAAATTTTTCTTAAAAAAAATTTTGTGGAGTTGAGAATATAAGAATTTAATTGAATATTTTTTACTTCGCATTAATGCAATACACAGTCAATCACCTCCCTCACAAAAAGTATTTTTCTTTATTTTTTATAATTAATTTTCTGGATTTACTAAGTAATGCCATTGTAAACTCAATATTTTCCTAAATCATCACACGAATACGTATAGTGTTTCATGATGCACAACACATATCCCTATTGCTTGTAGTCTTAGTCAATGTACCCGTTAAATGGCAACTGTTTAGCTAAAAAATCATTCAACAACTCAATGAGGCCTCTTAATTAAAAAATAAAGTTTTTGATCTTCAGCCAATGACTTATTTATTTGATTTGATTACTACAGAGAATGCATTAAATTTGACTGAATACCAAATTCAAGTTGTTACTCTGGAATGTGCTGGAGGAAGTCTGAACACTGAACACTCTATCGATGGAAAGAGAAAAAATAAAGTGAGAAAATAAATTAAAAGAAACCCACACAAATGATCAAATTCTACCATGACTTGATATATTTTCTTCCCTTTTAAAACATGATTAAAATTAAAATGAAAATTTTAATATATATATATATATATATATATATATATATAAAAGAATTATATACGTCATGCTCACGTGACACTGATATAAGTTACAGTTAAAAAAATAATTATCATAAAAATTAATAATAAATTATGATTAAACGAGGATATAATTTTTAAACGTGGAAGTTATTTAAACGGGTATTTGTCCAATTTCTTCGATCTTACGTGGATCCATATTGATTTCAAGGTTGCACTGGATTGTGTGTGGTAGGTTCTTAAACTATATTTGATTATTTGTCCTCTAAAATAAGTGTGGACTGGTTATGTCAGTGCAATGTAGCAGAAATAATTTACCATCATAGCTGTTGCCAACAATTTGTTTGTTTGTTGTCCAGTGGGTTGTGTCCCCTCTGAATGTGTGATTTAATTGTGTTTGATAAATTAGTTTATCATTTGAATATTCTATTTCTATTGAAGATCCAACGGCTGCTATTTGAGGTTCAAGAGTTTAGTATTATTATAAATAAGAGTTTGTATTCTGAATTCCATATCTTACTTACATTAATGACTTAGAATTGGATTAGCTTCCACTAATATAATCTTTATCTAATAGAAATTAGATTGTTAATGTAGATATTGCAACTTTATACTAACAATATAATACATGTAGAAACATTTAATTTCATTTATATAAAAAATTGAAATACACTATATCATAACATTAAGTAAAAAAACTATAATAACATATTGTTTTTATAAATTAATATCATGTTTATACTAACAATTTAATTTTTACAAGAAAAATGTTATTCTAACATGATTAATTCTAACATTGTATATATTCTAAACTCAAAAAAAAAAAAAAAATCACGATCATTAAAAAGGTTAGTTAAAATTAGTTAATTTAACTAATTTCAATAAAAAAATTAATTTATCTTTCACTTGATATCATTATTTAAAAAACTTTAAAAATAAAATTTTAATTAAAGGAAGGATATTTTAGAAATTATATTATTAAGTAGGAAGAAATATTAAATTAAATATCTATTAACTTCATGATAATTATGTTAAAATAATTAAATATTTTTAAGCTTTAATACTAATTTTTAAAATGAAAATTACAGTATATGCTACATATTATTGAAGAAACTTGTCACACGAGGAAATTTTTTACATTTTCTTTTCTTCTTCTTTTTTTTTTTTTTTTCCTTTCAAGTTGCTTTAAACAACTTTTTTAGTCTCTGACAATTATGTAGAGACAATTTATGCTGCTCAAGTGGTCGTCCCAATAAAGTGAATATATAAAGATGGGCAACAGCTAACTAATCATTAATTTATGAATTTTATAAAAGATAAATTGAATATAGAATTCGCCAAAAGTAATTTTTATTTTATCATGATATATATTTTTAAAAGAATAATAAAAGAAGTTGAATAGAATATAAGATATTAAGCATCTATTTTTTTTTTTTCGGTTAACTTAGATGTTTGAAAATTTCCCCTTTTTTGGAAAAATAGAACTGTAGAATATGGGCAATATTAAACGAAGAAGAGAAGATATTGTTTTTGTAAAACAAATAAAAACTCATTTTACTTATCAACTTTGATTTATTTATTTATGGCTCAGTTGACTTTTCTATTGTCCTTGGCTGAGTTAAACTATTTTCAATTTTAAAGGGCAACTATTTCTACAATTTTACGCCAACTCGGCCCACTCTAGAATATTGAAGGTGACGGCCTACTTATTATGACATTCATGGGCTAATTAGGGAGATATTTTGGGCCGACTCATCCGTTTTGGGTTCGTTTGATTTGTATTGGGCCTTCATGATATAGCTTCAGCAAGAAGAAAATATTTTAGTCTCTAAAGGCATGAACCCTATACAGCACATGAATGAACGGTGCTGTTTGATTTGAGAATTTTTTTTTTTAATTTTTAATTTTTGAAAATTTAGAATCACAGTATTTTCTTATTTTTATCTAATTTTAAAAATATTTTTAAAAAATCAATCAAACTCATAAAGAATAGAAACATTCAAACCAAACACCACCTTTTACACAATAAAAATCGACAAAGTAAATTTATACACTGGCTATTACTTATTACTGCAACGGATCTAGAAAATCCTTTAAAAGTCTTACAATTTTAGTGAGACATTCATATTTTTGTTTTTCTCCAATTTCCAAGCTCTTTTCTAGTTCCAAGGCTCCTTGAGGAAAGCATGGATATAATGTTTTATAATGTTCATGTTCCAATTTTCAAACTTTTGTTTCTCCCTATATTTTATAATTTTTTCAATCTCTAAATTTTTTATTTGTCTCTTGTAAGTTGCGTGAGAGTAATTTTAAAAGATCCAAATAATTTGTTCGATGACTCTAAACATGGTGTTTGGAGAGAAGAAAACATTGTCACCAACTTGGTTAAGGAATTGTTACTTCCAAAGAAAGTGTTTGAAAGTAACAAAGAGATCATCATGACTCTTTTCGTTTCTAGTTACAAAGATCACATTCTGGAAATTGAGTTAACTTTTAATTTTGTTTTTGTCTTATCAAATAGGAACATTATCTTCTTCCTCCAAGTTATCTCTTTTGTTCAACATTTCTGTTATTATAAATCTTTCACTCGGGGTTATATTCACTTTGCTATGTTGAAGTTTTCTTTCAAAAGATGGGTGAAAACTTTAACAAGAAAAAAAATCACTCAAATGGAAATTTATTAGAATAAAAATTACTATATAAGTTTAATTACACTACAACTATTAAAAACCTTTTTAAATATTCTTTTAAAATAATTACTGTTAAAATTAAAAGTCATAATTTATAATTAAACGAGAATATAAAAAACCATTTATACTATCTATGTTATTAATTAAATTCAAAAATTTTCTATATTGTAATTCATTAGAGAGTTTGTTAGCGTAAAATATCATGACAAATAATAGCACCGAAACCAAATTTTCGATGATGTTAAAATACGATATATAATTATTGGTAAAATATACAAAAATGTCATTCATTAATTCCAGTAATATTTCAATGAAAATTATATCTCACCCACGTCGTAAAAAATTATTAACAATATTCTTTTATATATTTAACCATATTTTTTTATTAAATAAATATTACTAAAATATATGACAACATTTTTCTAATATTAATAAATAAATATCGGTAAATATCAATGATATAACAGGGAAATCATTTAATTTGAACCAACACCTACACGATATAAAGTGATCATTAATTTATGGACAATGACAAATCTATCACGGCAGGTATGTTTTCTAAAATTAAGATATAGAAGAATTAATTTTTTGAAGTACGAAAAGTTGTTTAAAGAACATTTTTTTTTTTTTTTCTACATTCACTTGTTAGGAATTAAATTTTAAATCCATGTCTAAGAAACAAGGGTACCCATCAGTTATATCATTATATATTAATCGTTAAGCATCATAATTAGTGCAATAATCTGAGAGGTTGTAAACAAAAACATCATGTTTCGTATGACATTAGATGTAGCTTTTTATCCACCAGAAAGAAACAGAATGAAAGAAAATACAATGACCAATATCAAAATAAAAATAATGACAAACAGAAGAAAAGGTGGACGAGTGTTATAGAAAGTGTCCAATTATGCAGATAAAACCCCACATTCTACATGATCAAACCGCTTTAACACATTCTATGTATTATAGCCTACTATAGCTTTTTACGTATTTATAATTAAACGAAAATTTGATGATGTAAAGTTCAACGTCACCTAGAAATAAAACATATGTATACATACGAGTATAAGTTGAATGTAAATCTCGTATTATAAATCAATTGGATTGGATTAAGTTAAATTGAACCCAAAATTTTTAACTTCCTCAAAGAAAAATGTGGAGTCACTAGAGTAGAGCCCACAAATTTGGACCACACTCTCAACTCTTACTCCATCTCTCTACAACCATTTAATTAGGTAGTGGTGCCTTGGTGGCTTTACTCATTTCCACCCTCCAAACCATATAAAAACATCTATAGTTTGGTCGATATTCATTAGTGACTAATGAATGGAGCATGATCTATTGTGTATAGGATCCTGACATTATAGATGTGAGTGAGACACAATGCCTTGAGACACGTGTACGGTCGGCATGCGGTAGTGCATGATCATTATTGCACACAACAAATCTCATAAAAACCATAAGCAAATGTGAATAAAAATATTAGATATAATAATAATGGTAAATATTTTGTGACATGTAATTGATTACTATTTATAGGGATTGAGGAAGGTGCATTGAGTCAACAAGGTTGGGTGTGTCAATCAAAGAAAGCACATGCGAGCTGAATTGCAAAGCCATCAAACCTTTTGTTACTATAAAGTGTTCATATTATAGACACCTTCTGCTTCTGACTATAGCTAGCTTCATGTGTAAAGAGTGTAGACAACCTTAGCATGAAATTCAACCTTTTAAGACTACGTGTTGGTGTTTGATTGGTTAGCGTGATGTGCTAATATACCTTCTTAAGTTTTCTTTTCTGTCCCTTTCTTTTGTGGTGTGTTGCTCTCATCACTTTGTCTTCATTCTCTTTCATTTTCATCTGAACCTCAGATCTGATCTCTTGTTCCACAACCATGGCTGAAAAGGTACATGGCTTTCACTTGCCATCTCGATTATCACTACTTTTTTTATCTCCAAAACATACCCTTTTGGATTTGTATCAAATATTTCTTGTTTACATATTGAAATCATGATCTCAATTATGCTTGAATTTGTAACAAATATGATGATGTCATTCTTATATTCCATGCCACAATCATAAATTTGGCCACTTTGGATGTATAACGTACTATAATTCTGATGGGTGGTTTTGTTTAACACATTAATTCAGGTGACCATCATGAAACTCAAGGTTGATCTTGAATGTGAGAAATGCTACAAGAAGGTTAAGAAACTTCTCGGCAAGTATCCTCGTGAGTTCATCATCCCTTGCTTTAATTTTCTATTATATATATACACTAGTATTTTATATATTAAAATTATAGTTATGACATGAAAATTTTGCATGCATTTATCTGGGCTTACTAAAACATGAAAGAGGGTATCAAATTGAGTTAATTTTTGGATGTTGAAATTTTGTGAACAAGAGAAATTCGAGACCAAAGGTTCGATGAGAAGGAAAACGTTGTGTTCATTACGGTGATATGCTGTAGCCCTGAGAAAATCAGGGACAAACTTTGTTACAAAGGTGGAGGCTCTATCAAGACAATTGAGATACTCGAACTACCCAAGCCCGACAAGAAGAAAGAAGGTGGCGACAAGCCCAAAGCCGAGCCCGAGAAGAAGAAAGAAGGCGGCGACAAGCCCAAAGCCGAGCCCGAGAAAAAGAAAGATGGTGGCGACAAGCCTAAATCCGATGCTCCCAAAAAGGATGCTGGTGAAAAGCCCAAATCCGAGCCCGAGAAGAAGAAGGATGGCGGTGGAGATAAGCCCAAAGATGAAAAAAAGGTAAAACAATTAAAATTTAATTTAATAACAAAATAATATATATATTATTATTTTTTATCAAACAAAAAAGTTATATATATTAAAAAAATTCTGCATATAAAATTCTTTTTAATTTATTTTAGGTGACATTTGCTGATAAGCCTAAAGGAGAGGGTCCCAAGAAGGATGATGAGAAGCCCAAAGAAAAGCCCGCACCAGCAGCAATGCCCATTCAGCCACATATAGCACCACCTATGGCGGTTCCAGTTGGGATGCTGTACACTCCTGGCCCATGCTATGAAGGTAGGCCCGTTGGGCCAGGCTACGATTACGGTGGGCCCGTGCTCTGTTACGACGGGTATTATGCAAGGCCGGTTTATGATAGTTACGGTGGAGGCAGACCCTGCTATGTGAATCGTTGTGATCAATATTTCAGCGAGGAGAACCAATCAGGTTGCACAATTATGTGATAATTACCTTTCATTATTATTGGGCCTGTAAATGGTGGTGCCCTTTCACTTTGTTTCAATTCTCAACATGTTTAATCGTGTATTTTGTTTTTGACTTTTTTTGTTATTCTAAAATGAGGTGAAAAAATAAAGGTTACTATTTAATTAAATGTTATATTGTCATGACGTTTGGATTTTAAGTTTGGTAAGTTAATAAAGTTTCTTTACAACAAGCAATCTAACTTTTGTAGTGGATTTTGCCTTTTTAAATTGATTTTTGTTGAAAGTAATGAACTTTCTAACCACCATCACCCACCAATAGTTTCTAGTAGGTAAGGTTCATAATAATATAAGAACGATATTTACACGATTTTATTCTTTTTTTGGTACTTTTTTTTTTAATTAATTAGGTAGATAAAACAAATAAGTGGGGTGCACCAAAAAACCCTATAGGTGTGGATCAGTTGTTAGAATTCTTTAGATTTATTATATGCTTTTGCCATGACAATTTTGGTTAGGAAGATGGCTGCTAAATGAACTTTTGTGATGGTTTAGTGGATAAATTTGAATTGGTTTTTGTCTATTCATGTGATGCTTTAGGAGTTATTGATCAATGACCTCAGATGACAATGATGACCAAATTGACAACCACGATCCTCTTTTTTCTCCTGCCCATAGTTTTGGCTTTTCCCACTTTATTAGATCCATGAACCGACACATAAATTGAACATGTACAACCAGATACTAAAATGTGATGTAAGAAGTTTCTTTCACAAAAAAAAAGAAGAAGAAGCTTTCAAGGTATTAGATATAATAAGAAATTGAAGGTATTATTAAAAGGTTTTTAGTTTTATAGATATGTTTTAGTGAAATACACATTAAATTCATGAAATAACTTATATCTAATTCTCATAAAATATATCTTTAAAAATGGGTAAAGAGCTTTGACTATAATTAAGTCTCAGATTAAAAATTAATCTCGCCATAGCTAACTCAAAGTTCTGAAGTTTGTAAAAATATCACAAATCTCACCAATGAGCTGAAAATCATAATTATGACGGTTAAAGAAGTATATTAGAACAAAAGTTTGATTTCCTATGACAAGTGAAATTAAGAACAAAGACATACCATTTATTTACTTTTGAGATAAAAGTTGCTTTCATTTAAATATATTATTTTTTTATACATAAAAATCGAATAGTTATAAGAAAATTATAATAATAGTACATATCTGCTCAATTGGACCCGGCCAGTTGAATCTTAATTAAATATAATGTTTAGTTTATGTTATAAGTATTTCACAGAATTTAATGCTGATGAATCAAAACAACACATGGTTTCAATTATTCAATAGTTTTTCTTTCTTAGAATAGTCAACACTTTTTCTTGGGATATATTAATCATCTTTGTACCAAAATTTACATGGTTTATTTTCTCTCTCTTTTTGAAAGAGCATATTTTCTCTATTCTTTATCCTTGATTAGAATTGTCCTTTGAAATTAGAATTGTAATAAAAGATACCTTTTTGACTTAATCGAAAAAAATTAAAGTAGAACCGCCATCATCATCGTCATAAACGTAACATCGAGTTGAAAATGAAAATGAAACGATGAATATTACGTAGGAAAAACCAAGCATCATTCGGCTGCGGAAAATGGGGTCGCTGAATTAATGATACGATGATGAGGTCATATAATTATCTACAAATATTAAATAATAAACAATACACACACCCACCATAAGAAACCAAAACTCAATTACAATTATAGGCTCATCTTAATTATGCTTAAGCTTAATCATTTCTTAATTCTTTAGAAGTTACTATGGCACCAGAATTTGTCACGTTCTTCACAGTGCATCACACATGTTTGGACAGATACGTTGAATAGAAAAGTTAGCATTTTAAGGAAAGTAGTAAAATAGTGGACATTGTTATTAGCAGCATGTGATAGCAAAGTATCTCAAGTCTACGAAGCTGAGAACCAAGAATCGTGTCGGCACCGTCACGTTGTTAACGTAACATGCAACTAATAACTATCATCGTGTAAATCGTTGAAGTACTATAAATTATCAAATGCATTGTACGTGGGTAAAATGTATAAATTTTAAAATTGTTTTAATTGATAAAAATCATTTTAATCAGGAATAAAAATATCAATAGATAAATCTTTTAAATTAAAAATTACTTAATTAGTTTCAGAATATTTTGATATAATTTATATATATATATATATAAATGTATATTAATATTGATTTAAAATTATAAAATTTCTTACTGAATAGTTATTTGCAAATATATTCATATTTAATTTGATGTGAAAATTTAGAAGCTATAATATATAATATTAGGCGACAAAAAAAAGGTAATTTAATGTGGTATTTTATTAAAATCTAGAAATTCTTTCACCTAATAGAATTTTTCATCTTTTCTGTCCTTAAATCCAAACAAATCATAAAATGGAGAAGAGACGCAATTATATATGCGCAGGAGCTTAATTTATTTAATAGAGTAATTTTTTTTTTATCCCATTTTAAGATGAAGTAATTAGACTAGGGTGGATTTGTTTTTAAATTCAAATGAAAATTTAAAATAATAGAATCAAATATTTACTGAATCTATGACAATATGCATAATTAATTTAATAAAAAATTTAGAAATATTAACAAATTAAAATTATTTAATTTATGTTCCTTAGACTTCACTTTATTAATCATGCATACTTTTTATAATTTTATAATTTGTTTTTAAATATGTACTTTTAATTTAAACTTTTAGTTTCATTCAAATTTAAAAATATCCACAAACCAACCCCTCGAGGATGTGAATGAGAGAGATAGCAATTTCTATGATTTTCTCTTGTTTTATAATTTTCCTTTCCTTCTTTTTTTTTTTTTTTTAAATTCCATTCATATTCTTTAATATTGATCCATGTATTATTCTTTGTTCTCCTATCTTCAAATCTCCCTCCAACCAAACACTGCAGTAATAAAATCTCATGTTCAAATTTGTTGATGAAAAAGCTTTGCCCATTCAATGTTCATCCAATTCAGCTTGAATTAGTTGAATCTGAATAACTTTTGAAACCTAAAAGAACTAAAAAAAGAGTACTTTTGCGCATTATATTTACTATAGTTTTATTTTAGATGCACGTAACTATTAAAGTTGAAAAGCCACAGGTGAAGCATAAAAAAAAAATAAAAAATGCTACAATGTATGTATGGCAGTTGCACATTTGAACTAAACAAAGGAGCAATGATACATGCTCCATTATAACTACCATGTCATTTATTCCTAACAATGGTCCCAAAATCAGCTCATACTATCATTGTGTCTGAGTAACCAACCCCAAACAACAAGGAGCAATGCAAAGATAATCGATGTTCTTGGAACGTTGCTTTAAAAGACTGCAAATAATTAACATGCAAGTAAAAAGTGGAGTTTCGATTATCAAAAATCTAATTATTAGAGCAAGTTGGGGTCTGTTTGTCTAAGATATAACTAAAATAAATTTTGGTGGAATTTACTCTTTATTACTTATAATAGAATGAATTCCTACTAAATGAAAATTTAGTTACTATAATAAAACATTGCAGCCAAATATGAATTCATTTGTAAATTAATCAAATGTAATTTGAGGGTTAAAAAGCTTAACCAAAAATACAGTTGATTGTTATTACTCTTTTTTATTTGACTCAAAAAACTTACAAAAGAGGAGTGATTTTTTTTTTGATATAGAAAAAGTATTTATTTAATTACACTTTGGCTTCATTATCTTTTTATGTTCTTTTATTTTGATATATTAAAGTTTAAAATGTTTCATTTTAATACTTTTAAGTTTCTAAAAGAAGCTCATGTTAGTATTTAAAATTTTAAAGAATTTTATTTTAATACATTAAATTTTTAAATAATTTAATTTTAGTTTATTAAATTTACAATGCTATACTTTAACTATAAGAATAACAATTATCATTCACGTAATAATAAATCTAATGATAATGATCTTACATCTGTCATCTATTACAAATTATACCATTATAAAGAATCATTACTATTTTCCTTTAACAAGATCTCATAATAATAAAAAAAAGAATTGTAATTTTTTGAAACAATATAATTTAAAGTAAATGATAAATAAAGACTATTGATATGTAAAATTTAATTATTATTTTTATTTCTGAACTATAGCACGAACTAACATGGAACAAATTAAAAAATTAAGATGAAATTTTTTAAAAAAACTTAATATCTCCTTATAAACATAATGTAAACTTTCTTAAAAACTGAAAAGTATTAAAATGAAAATTTTTAAATATAATGTATTAAAACGAGATAACAGTAAACATGAATCAAAATTGACATTAAGCCCAAAATATATTCAGGTATTTAAATTTTAAATATTCAATTAGAAAGGAAAAAAAGAAAAAGAATATAAATATAATAAAATATATGAGATAGAGAGAAAAGGATAAACCTGTATAAATATAAAAAGAGATTTTGATAAGCCGAAAGCAAAGAGTAATGTAGAATATAAAATCTAATGATAGAAGTTGTTTTTTCTAATATTGAGTGATATCTTTCGATAAAGATAATATTATATTGGGTTAAACTGGTTCTTTACTTGCTCAATCATGACTTACTTGTAAAAAAGTTTTGGATGTTTAAGTTAATAAAAGAATACGAGAAATGTTTGAGTGAAAACAGAAAATGAGATTTCAGATATATATCTTGGTGAATAAAGTAATACTTGTGGGCTGTTAGGAGTTAACTAGACACAGTGTGGTGGTTGTTGGGGTCTAATTAATCCATGTATTGATGAGTAGGTGTCTTGAGATTGGGATAAGAATGGTTGGTTAGAAGTGTTAAGTAAGGTAATGATAGAATATGTCAAGCTATTTAGTGATTGTGGTTAATGATAAGGTATGTTTGTAATTTCTGAGTAGGTATAATAAGAAGCTATAGAATTGATGAAAGGAATGAAAGTTATATTTATTAGGTAATTTCATCCATCATATAATGAAAGTCATGATTCTGAAACACTAGCAATGTATAGTTATTATTTGTACTAAATTTATAGCTTGTAATACCAACCCCTAACCGTAGAAATGTGAGTCATAGTCTATACCATTCTCAAAGCACATTATATAAACAAGGAGGTATGTTTCACTGAAGAAACTCAGACAAGCAAACACATCATTTCTTCATGTCTAAAGTTAAATTTGTAGGAAATCATTCACGTATGCTCTATTCTCTTCACTCCCTATGTCACCTTCTCTCTGTCCACTGTCTAGCCTTACATTTATTTGACATGGGAAAGGAAAAATGCTTAGCATTTTATTTTTCTATTCTTTCATGTTTCTTTCTTACGTGTGGAGTTCTCTTTTAGTTTTCATCACTGAAATTCACTAAAAATGAAACTATCCAACTTCCTATCATAGGTAGCACTTACTGCTGTGTTTTACAGAATCAAAATTTGGCAGGGAAAACATCAAATTGGCGATGAGAAATAATTTAATGGGTGATGGAATTTTTATTACTATTACTAATTGCATGAATTGGACAATACATATTCAATAGAAACAGAACCTGGAATCTAACCAAGGGCTGAAAACCCTTATCAAAGGGCATATCGCTCTTTCTTATTCATGCTTAAATGTATAGCTTTAACAAGAATAAAATTTTGTGTATTTTTGAATTCTACATTTTGCTGCTGAAAATATGACTTCTGCTCGTAATTTATTTGCTGTCATATTCATAAAAGTATTCTTTGATCTATATACTCCATCCTTAATTCTTGTTAGACAAAGAAGTCATTCAATTTGGTGCTGGTAATCTTATAACATAAGATTGATTAGTTTTAAACATGAATTTTTTTTGAGAAATTTTAAATACTTTCCGATCAATTCGATTGAAAGTAAATTAAAATTTTAATAATTTTAAAAAATATTTTTAATATCTAAAATAAAATAATTTTAATTTTCTCAAAAAATAAGAAATTAAACATTAAATATTTAAAGATCATATATTGAAAATTTAAATTCTGCAGCCAGAAAAAGAATAAAATTGATTTTAAAATTTACAACTTCTCTATCCACCCGTCTAGAAATGATTTTGAATCCTGCTACTTATGTTTTAATTGTAAAATTGAGTTAATAATAAAATTTAATATAACTTTAATATTTAACTAAAAAAATGATTCAAATTATTACAATGCAACATAACCTAAAATCAATTGTAAACAAACCTAAAAAATAGTAATAATAAAAAAGTTAAACTTAGTATAAAATTAGTTATAGGTTGAAAAATCAATTATCTTCAGTCCCTCGTTAACTCTCGGAGCGCCGGCAAAAGCCACGTTCATGTCCGCAAGCTATAACATTAGTCATCAGTGCAAAACATATGACAGTATCTGAAGAACAAAGCTAAATGGCTTCAGGTTTTTGTTGTTCCCATTCTTGGGTTTTCCACGATCGCCATTCTATTTCTATCTCAATCTCTTCTTCTCAATCTTCTCTTCGCAGTTTCAAATTCCCAAACCTCGCTTCCTCCCACAAACGCCTCACGCTTCACTCCAGAAAAGCCTCTCTACACCCAAATAGCCACGCACCACAGAATGTCACAGATTCTCACGACCCAGATGAAAATTCTTCATCTTTATCCATTAACCGCATTTGGGTCAATCCCAATCACCCCAGAGCCAAACACCTCCAAACGAAATCGCGCGCTTCCAGGTACGGTTACCTCGCCAAACTCACTGAGTCGTTGAACTCGTGCACTCCCAGCGCCGAAGACGTATCCGCAATCTTAAAGGGTATGGGAGACAACGTTTCAGAACGCGACGCTGTGTTCATTCTCGATAAGATGGTGAATTCCAAAACTGCACCTTTTGTTTTCAGATACTTCCGGGACAAGATTAAACCCACTAGAGACAAAGAAGTGATTCTCTACAACGTGACATTTAAGGTGTTTAGGAAGTCTCGGGATTTTGAAGGTGCAGAGAAACTGTTCGATGAAATGCTTCAGAGAGAAGTCAAACCCGATAACATTACTTTTTCAACTTTGATTAACTCTGCTAGGATGTGTGCCTTGCCTGATAAGGCTGTGGAATTGTTTGAAATGATGCCGAGGTTCGGGTGTGAACCTGACAGCAAAACATGCTCGGCTATGGTGTGTGCTTATGCACGGACTAATAATGTTGATATGGCTTTGAGCTTGTATGAGCGTGCAAAGGCTGAGAAATGGAGCCTTGATGTGGCAACGTTCTCGATGTTGATTAAGATGCATGGTGTGTTAAGGAACTATGATGAGTGCTTGAGAATCTTCCAAGAAATGAAGGTTCTTGGTGTGAAGCCCTCTGTGGTGACATATAACACTCTGCTAGGTGGCTTGTTCAAAGCTAAGAGGCCCCGGCAGGCCAAGGATATACATAAAGAGATGATAAGTAATGGTGTTTCGCCAGATTTTATAACCTATTCAACTCTTTTACGAATCTATGCTGGAGCACAATATAGTGATGATGCTTTCAGTGTTTATAAGAAAATGAAAGGGAATGGAATGGATTTGGGTATAGATCTTTATAACAGGCTCTTAGCTATGTGTGCTGATGTTGGTTGCATAGAAGAAGCAGTTGAGGTTTTTGAGGACATGAAAAGTTCTGACACTTGCCAGCCTAACAGCTTGACATTTTCATCCTTAATTACTGTATATTCCTGCAATGGAAAGGTTTCAGAAGCAGAAGGAATGTTGAATGAAATGATCCAATCTGGATTTCAGCCTACTCTTTTTGTTCTGACATCGCTTGTCCAGTGCTATGGGAAAGCTAAGCGAACTGATGATGTTGTCAAGATTTTTGAGCAACTCATGGATTTGGGCATTGTTCCAGATGTTCGCTTCTGCTGTTGTCTTCTGAATGTTATGGCTCAAACACCAAAAGAAGAGCTTGGTAAGCTAATGGATTGCATTCAGAAGGCTAATGCAAAGCTTGGTTGTGTGGTGAGATATTTGGTGGAAGAGCAGGAGGGTGATGGAGATTTTAGCAACGAAATATCAGAACTTCTTAACTCAATTGATGTTGATGTAAAGAAGCCCTTATGCAATTGTCTAATTGATCTTTGTGTCAGCCTGAATGTGCCAAACAGAGCGCATGAGCTTCTGGACTTAGGGCTGATGCTTGAGATATATACAAATATTCAATCGAGATCTCTAACTCAGTGGTCTTTGCATCTGAAGGGACTCTCAGTTGGAGCTGCTATGACCGCGCTACATGTTTGGATAAATGACTTTTCTAAGGCATTGAAAACAGAAGAGGACCTTCCACCACTACTTGGAATTAATACTGGACAGGGTAAACACAAGTATTCAGAAAAAGGTTTGGCTAATGTATTTGAATCACGTTTGAGGGAACTCAATGCCCCATTCCATGAGGTTCCAGGTAAGCCTGGCTGGTTTCTAGTTACAATGGAAGCAGCCAAATCATGGCTGGAGTCTAGGGGTTCAACAGAATCAATTGCTGATTTGAACTCACAGGTTTCAGGTGGTACAAGTCCAACAGTGGCTCTTCGGTATTAATACTGTTGTTTTAAGAACGATATGCCATGTTAATTTAATGCATTTTGCTTATCCTTTGGTTGAAATTTTGTACTAGTATATTCAACATATGTATATATATCAAAATTAGGGTTATCTTGTAGAGTAATGAAGACCTGATAGGCGGATTCTAGTATCTAATGCAATGGTTAGATTTCTTTTCAGCTGTACCATGATCTAGGGAGATGCATAATATTTCATATCCTGGCCTCAATTTTCCTTTTTATTTATTGTATGTCTCTGTTTTTTGAAGTTGCCACCATTTGTCAACTAAAACCCAATTACTTCAACCAGCACATCTCTCGGCATCCAAATTATAGCTGAAATGCTATACTTGGAACCATTGATAGTTAATGGTGACACTTCAGGGGGTTGGAGGGCACAACATAAATATGTCATTCATTAACAACTCAAGATGTACTACTGTTCAATATATGGAGCCATTTCCCTACAATAAGAGTCCTTATAAAGGAGGATAAAGCCTTTTATTATCTTCGTATATCCATGTCTTGGAAGAAGTGTATAGCAGAGTATTGCCAGGGAACATCCCTTTTTTTTTTTTGGGCTATGCCATGTCCCAATTGAAATCCAAATACACTAAACATTTTCTAGTTACAATGGAGATGCCTATACTACCAACACTGAAAAATCTCACTAAAGAGGTGGTGTGCGACTTCTTAGAGCTTCAGTCGACTGAGAAAGAGAGTTGGACTAAAATACTACCATGCCAATTCTTTAAAATATTTTAACACCGAATTAGTCTTTCAAAAATTAATTCATGATTAATTTAATTTTAAAAGAATATTATGAGACAAGATTATTTCTTTACTAAATCTCTCTCAGAAACCAAATTTTTGAAAGATGATGATAACGTTTTTAAATCTTTAGAAATTGATTTAACAATTATGTTGTAAAAATATTAATAAAATTGAAAGGGTGTGTTTTATTGTAAAATTAGTTTCGAATCCAATTTACTTTGAGCCGTATGAATCATTCAACTGTCTCGAACAATTTCATCAGTGTCGTCCACTGAGACAGTAACAGACAGAGGGAAAATGTCTCAGCCTTACCCTATTTGCTCTTGCCATTCTTCTTCTTCTTCCTCATTCCATTGTGGCATACCCTTCTTCATCACCCTTTCTCATTCCAAAACCCTTTTCAAATCCCCACGCTTCTCTTTACAACCCAACAACTCTCTCCAAGACGCAAAACTCGATGACCCAGATGAAAATTCTTCGTTTTTCTTCAAAACTTCCATCTGGGTCAATCCCAGAAACCCCAAAGCCAAACAACATTTGAAGAATTCCTATCATGCCGGGTCATCATCCCTCACAGAACTCACAAAGTCTCTGGACTCGTGCATCCCCACCCACCAACATGTCTCTGAAATTCTCAACCTCTTAGGTGACAACATTTCCGAAAGCCATGCTGTGTTTATTCTCAATGCCATAATGAATCCCAACACTGCACTCATCGCTCTTAAGTACTTCCAGCAAAAGATTAACCCCGCCACGCACGTTGTTCTCTACAACGTTACCCTGAACCTGTTTATGGAGAATCGGGATTTCGAAGGAGCAGAGAAGCTGTTCGATGAAATGCTTCAAAGAGGGGTCAATCCTAATCTCGATACATTTTCAACTATGATTAGCTGTGCCTCCATGTGTTCTTTGCCTCATAAGGCTGTGGAGTGGTTTGAGAAAATGCCATCCTTTGGGGTTGAACCTGATGACTGGGTGGTCTCCTTTGCGATACATGCTTATGCGTCCAGTGGCAATGCTGACATGGCTTTGAAACTGTATGACCAGGCAAGAGCTGAGAAATGGCATGTTAATGTGATGGCTTTCTCAGCATTAATTAAGATGTATGGGATGTTGGAGAATTTTGATGGTTGTTTGAGTGTTTACAATGATATGAAGGTTTTTGGTGTGAATCCGAACTTGGAGACTTATAATGCTCTGTTGTATGCCATGGGAAGAGCTCAGAGGGCTCGTGATGCAAAGGCTATATATGTGGAGATGATTAATAATGGATTCTCACCAAATTGGCGTACCTATGCAGCTCTTTTACAAGCCTATTGCAAAGCTCGTTTTCGAGAGGACGCAATGAGAGTTTATAAGGAAATGAAGGAAAAGGGAATGGATGCGGACTTAGTTCTTTATAACTTGCTTTTTGACATGTGTGCTGATGTTGGTTGCATTGATGAAGCTGTTGAAATATTTGAAGACATGAAAAGTTCAGGGACTTGCCAGCCTGATAATTTTACATACTCGTGCTTGATCAACATGTACAGTTGTCATCTCAAATCTGCTGAGTCTTTATGGTCATATCCATGGGAGCCTCACGTCTCCACAATTTTGAAGGGTCTTGGTGACAAGATTTCCGAGCAAGGTGTTATATTTATTCTCAAGAGGATGGTGAATCCCAATACTGCATCCTTTGTTCTCAGATACTTCCAGAACAAGATAAAATTCACTAGAGAGAATAGGGCGATTATTTACAATGTGACCCTGAATTTGTTTAAAAATTCTAGGGATTTTGAAGGAGCAGAGAATTTGTTTGATGAGATGCTTCAAAGAGGGGTCAAACCTGATTGCATTTCATTTTCAACTATGGTTAACTGTGCTAGTGTGTCTGGTTTTCCAGAGAAAGCTGTGGAGTGGTTTGAAAATATGTCTGACTTTGGGTTTGAACCTGATGGCACCACATGCTCAGCCATGATATATGCTTATGCACGTACTAATAATGTTGAAAAGGCTTTGAACCTGTATGAGGTTGCAAAAGCTGAGAAATGGCCCCTTGATGTAGTATCATTCTCAGAATTGATTAAGATGTATACCCTGTCAGGAAACTATGATAAATGCCTGAAAATCTACGAAGAAATGAAGGTTCTTGGTGTGAAGCCTGATGTGGCGACATATAATACACTGTTGGATGCTATGTTGAGAGCTAAGAAACACCGACAGGCCAAGACTATATATAAAGAGATGAAAAGTAATGGAGTTTCTCCAGATTTTATGACATATGCATCTCTTTTGGAAATCTATTATAGAGCAGAATGTGGTGAAGATGCTCTCAGTGTTTATAAGGAGATGAAGGAGAATGGAATAGATATGACTGCAAGTCTTTATAACATGGTTTTAGCTATTTGTGCTGATGTTGGTGACATAGATAAAGCTGTTGAAATTTTTGATGAAATGAAAATTTCTGGAACTTGCCGGCCCAACAGTCGGACATTTTCATCCATGATTATCATTTATTCCCGCAGTGGGAAAGTTTCAGAGGCGGAAGGGATATTGAATGAAATGATCCAAAATGGATTTCAACCTAATATTTTTGTTCTGACATCCCTTGTCCACTGCTATGGAAAAGCTAAGCAGACTGATGATGTTGTGAAGATATTTAAGCAACTTCCAGAATTGGGTATTGTTCCAAACGATCAATTCTGCTGTTGTCTTCTAAATGTTCTGACCCAAACACCAAAAGAAGAGATTGGTAAGCTCATAAATTGCATTGAGAAGGCTAATTCAAAGCTTGGGACTGTGGTAAGATATTTGGTGGAAGAGCAGGAGGATGATGGGGACTTTTTTAGAAAGGAAACGTTGGAAGTTCTAAATTCAACTGATGCTGAAGTGAAGAAGCCTTTATGCAATTGTCTAATTGATCTCTGTGTCAAACTGAATGTACCTGAAAGAGCAAGTGACATTCTGGATTTAGGATTGATGCTTGAGATATATACAAATATACAATCCAAATCTCAAACTCAGTGGTCTTTGCATCTGAAGGAACTCTCTGTCGGAGCTGCTATGACTGCATTACATGTCTGGATGAATGACTTGTCCAAGGCATTGGAATCAGGGGAAGAACTTCCACCACTACTTGGAATTAATACTGGGCAGGGAAAACACAAGTTTTCAGACAAAGGCTTGGCTAGTGTATTTGAATCACATTTTAAGGATCTAATTGCTCCATTTCATGAGGCTAAGTCTGGATGGTTTTTGGTTACAAAGGCAGCAGCCAAATCGTGGCTAGAGTCTAGGAGTTCAACTGAATGAATTACTGGTTTGAACTCTCTGAGTTTGGGTGTCCCAACAATGGCCCTTTAGTGTCGATAGTGTTGTTTCAGGAATGATGTGCCATGTTAATATATTTTTGGCATTTTTCCGATTCCTTTTGCCGAAATTTTGTACTGTATATGTATCATGTATGTACGAAAGTTCTTCTGAAGAAAAAAAAAAATAGTAGGAGGAATGCCTGATTTTAATATTATTTTATAATATTAACTTATTGACTTATCTGAGACACCAAGGCAACTGAAACTTTCAGATATAAATTTCTCAGGGAAAATGTAAATAACTGAAAATAAAAATGGTTTAGTATAATTGTATCAGATAATGCTTAATTTAAATAACAAAAAATTTCTCAAAAGAAAAAGTAAAAAGAAGAAAAATAACACGATAGAGTTATCTAAGGTCTATGAAACAACAGGAAGGCCTACAAATGTGCACTGTGTTTATATCAATTGTTGAAGAATTTGATACCAAATTACCAATATCACTATTATGAAAAGATTCAGGTAACCTTTTTAAAATTGCTTGAAGATTTTCTCGAGCATTATACAGAGAGAGGGAAGTAAAATGGCTCAAGCAAAATGGCCCAATTATACATGCACTTAACTCTACGCTTGAACAAAGTGTCATATTTCTTTTAAGTGTTCCAAGTTCCTAGAGCACGGTAAACAGCTAAGAAGAAGCAATTGAATTCTTTGGCTATCTGCCTTTTCTTTTCTTTTTTTCAAAAGGCTTGAAGAGAAAAATAGAAGAAAATAGTCATAACCAAGGTTAAGGTTGACTTGCATATTGAACATGATGGTTGACCTTATGTTGTCAAATTTTTAATTATGTGTAATTGACTTTGACTTCAGTTTATGCCTTGAATGTGCTATAAATTATCATCATTATTATAATTAATTGCGTAGACTAAGGTTGGTGAAATTAAAGAAGAAAGAGCTTTTGACTTTTGTTAAGAGAATACTTTAGGAGTAATGTGCTTCCAACTTCAGGTCCTACCTGGACCTGGAGTGCTTGTCCAGTCATACCCCAGTTGGTTTTTTCACCTAATGGAACATAACTCTTTGTGCACTTTCTTATTTTTAAAAGAAGTCAAACTTATAACTGAAGGTACATGATCAGTGATGGCTTGCACGTTAATATTTTATCCATCTTAAGTTGACCCAAATCTTTCTTTATAATGGCAAGTTCTTGTTCATTTGATCATATGCAAAATGGGAAACTGTGTGGCTTGTCACTCTCAAACAAAGAAGCAAACCAGATGTCCTCCAATTGAAGGAAGAAAACTAGAGGTTGATTCCTCAGTGCCAGTTGAAAAGATGAAGTCTGCTTCTAGTAAGCGTTACATAGTGGTGCCGGTGCATAAGAAGCTTGCACCATACATGTTGCAATCGGATTTGCCTTTGGTACATTGTAGGACAACTAACAACAGAAAGTTGAAGACAAGGACTGTGAAGATTGTGGTGACTGCAGAAGAGTTGGAATTGCTATTAAGTGGATCAAAGAGGTTAAAAATTGAACGTAGAGTTGCTCGTGTTAGGCGAAGTTCTTCTGGGTTGAGAGGGCACCAAAAATGGATGCCTTCTTTACCAACTATTCAAGAAGTGCAGGGCTATTAGATGGTGGGATGGTTGATTTTTAAGCATTCCTATCATCAGCTGTTCAATGAATTTTATTTGTAGTTTTTGTGAATTTTCCTGGAAGATGTTAGGTTGTGTTTGCTCAGGAAGTTAAGGATGTTTACCTGCTCAATTTTTTTTTAAGTAGCAGGGGGGGAGAAAAGAAAAAAAAAAAAGAAAGATTCTCAATGTACATTCTTTTTTGTTTTCTTCTGGTTTAAGAGTTTTTCACTCATAGTGTAGGAGTAGGTTCATGTTCTTGGATGAACAATGAGAATGAGATATTTATCAATTTCTGTTAGTGTTTCATAACAGATACTTCTGGTTGAG
Organism: Hylodesmum podocarpum; assembly: GCA_026586105.1. Lineage (NCBI taxonomy): Eukaryota > Viridiplantae > Streptophyta > Magnoliopsida > Fabales > Fabaceae > Hylodesmum > Hylodesmum podocarpum. The sequence continues at coordinate 1,591,801 of JALJEV010000367.1, read as the reverse complement.
TTTATCCTTGATGTTCCTCTATTATAAATAAGATGGTATGGAATCTGCTTCTGCTCAGTGGTGATATGTTCTTTGATAATCGATTGTAACTTAAGTTACAGTCATACTAATAAGTCTTACCATTATGCTTTTCTGTGATTATCAAAGTCACTCAAGAATAAACTTCTTTGTAATCATGTTTTGGTTTTTTGATACACAATATTTAAAGTGTTCGTCACGTTTCATCTCTCTCAAAATGCATTTGACAGCTGGTATGTATGTAATAGTACTCAAAATCACAAAGCACAGAATGTCATTTAAATAAATACAATGTACAGAGTCAAATCCCACACACCCTTACCCCAGAGGAAATTTATTTCAACATTTTACCTCACTAAAGTTTTGTCTTGAATTTACAAATAAAAATCGCTAGAAGCCACAGATTAACAAATCGCCTTCAGATTTCTCTAAATAAAGAGTCTTCAATATTCTTTCATCATCCTGCAATAATTTTATGAAAATGTCAAGGCCTAGTATTAACAAAATTGACAATTAACAGACACAAGTGCTGATCATTCTCAGAAAAAAGTTACAGAACCTTCTAGTGGAGTTTGAGCGTCCGAGTTTCCTGTTATCATCTGATTTTGTTGATGCAGCCTCCTTCTCTCTAGCAGCTGCTTCTCTTTTCATTTTCTTCCACTCTATTTCCATAGCCTTTGTCAGTGCATCAACTTTCTTTGTGAGCACCTGAAAAGCATATTTCTTATTTTATTTTCAGTTCTAAAGTAATAAACTAATAATAGGAAGGGATGGGGATATAGCTGTGTTACTACTACCTTTATTTCTTCATCCTTAGTGTTCAAACTACTTTCTTTAATTTCACAAAACTTCCTTAAATTGATGACCTCTTTTTGAAGTCTATCATATAGAAAACCTGAAACCATATCATTGCTGCCTAAATCATTGCAGCTATTGCTTTGAGAGTTTTCATCAACATCAACACTGGTTTTACTTTCTGCTGATTCTCTTTCATTGTTGCATTTATTTGGATTCATGCCCGTGTTCACCTGCATCTCATTTTCTTTCTCACCACTGTCAGAAACTTTCTTTCTTGTTGCCCATATACCTTTCTTTAACATGTTTTCTGCAGCACCATATTTCTTTTTTATAACGCTGCTTGGTATTAGATTCCCAGCAACACTGTCGATGTTGCTTTTTATATTTGGTTTTTGGAACAAAGAACTTCCAACAGTTGATCCCCTTGGTTGTGATGTGGATCGGTTTCTCAGGCTGCCATTGGTCAGTATGAAACTTAAGATGTTAGTCTTTTCTGTTTTTGTAGGCCCAGAATTTGAACTAACTGTTTGATTTGAGAAATGCTTTAAGCCTTCTTCTAATGTTTTTAACCTCAGCTTCAGTTTATCCTGAGAAAAACACCAAGATAACATTAGTTATCCCTAAAATATCTATTTACAAGCTTACATGAAAGGAAAACAAACTAGTTACCTTCAATTGTGACTCTGCCTTTGCTGTTCTCTCTGATATAGCTAGCTTTTCTTTCAATCGTTGCATCTCTGCCTACATATATGCATGGACATACTTGATCATAAAAATTTCTTGCTCATACTCAAATTATCAAAATTTAGGAAAAAAAATATCCCCTTGAATTGCCTTCTTTAGCATTTTAAACTAGTAGTTAGGAATTGAAATTACTTTTTCTTGAGTGGACTTTGGACCTTCTAAAATTTTCCCCTATATATATTGGTATTGGATTCCTTAAAGGAAAAGTTATGTTGCTAATGAAAGTAGTAGTCTTTTTGGATTGAATAGGAAGGGCCATATTAGCTCCAAAGAAGATTTTCATGGGAAGATATACCTGCATTATCCTTCTCTCTTCCAGCCATTGCCTGACAGGCATAACCTTGTCGTTCTCGTCCTTCCACTCATTAGCCACAACTGTCGCAATTCTGTTGGCAGAAACTTTTACCCTTGCTAGCTCCCTCTCTAGTGTCCTTTTCTCCTCCTGAAATTTTTTATTAAATTGTGTCACTACACAGATTAATCAGAATGCAGAAAGTCAATATATCCAAAATTAAGCTAAAAATCTGCTGCTGATAATGATCTTGGCCTACTTGCAATTCAGAAATCTGTCGCTTATAATCACGAACAGCATTAGCATTGGTTCCATTAGATAAGATGACCTCCTCTAGTTCATGGATGGTTTGGCTAAGTTTTTCAACTTCCAAAATCTTTTGGCGATGCGTTTTCTCTAAGATTTTGTTCTCCTCCTGTTCATGGAAGTTGTAAATTGGCTTGAGTAAAATCAGTTGCTATAGGAACTAAATGTGAAAATGGAAATGTCAAAAGTATGCCTGGCAGATCTCAATCTGTCTCTTCAAGTCAAAATTTTCATTCTGAACTTCCTCAACTATTAAAGCTCTCTCCAGTGCACTTCTTAAAATCTTCTCTGCTTCAAGCAATGCTGCCTCTTTCGACTTTGTGAGCCGTTCCAACGCTTTCTTATCTTCTTGTAGTGCTGCAACCTGAATACCAAATGGATGTTAGTATTGTCATTGTGCACAATTCACTCATTGGAAGAAATTGCATTATTAGTAATTTAGTACCTCATTCTTATACATCTTAATCTCAGCTTCAAGAGGAGAAATGACACTCTCAAGAGGAACAAAATCATCTTCCTTTTGATCCGTGTGTAACCTTCTAAGAGTTGCTTCTGCTGCATATTGTGCTGCCAATGCATCTTTCTTTTCCTCTGTCAGTTTCTTGATTTCTAGCTTCTGCATAAAATTCAGGAATATGCATCTTAGAATTTAGCATTGTTTGACATGGCTCCAACTTTCATGATATATTAGTACCACTTTGGTGTACCTTGTATTTGAGATGATTCTCAGTAAGTCTAAGTCTCTCATCCAGCTTACTGATTTCATTTCTCAGCTGAAATTGGAGAAAGATGATTATAGCTATTGATTGAGAAGTCACTGAGAAATTTATATATCTTGTTATTTACAAACAAGTGTGCTGTCCAACTGAATCAGTAATATACAGAAACTGAACATCAATAAATCAAACTTTATACTCCCTGAGCCTAAAGATTACTTATTATTAACCAATTAGAAATCATCCTAACTATGATTCTTAAGGTAATCATTATAAAATTAACAAATTTATCATACTTGACAATTTATAATTAGATAATTATGCAAACCCTTTATACAATGAGTGTTATTAAATTAAATTAAAAGGAAATACCTCTTCTATGGCCTTGTCCTTTTTAGCTTCAGCTGCTTTAGAGGCCTTGATTTCACTCTGGCAAGTCGCTAGTTCCTTTACCTTTTCTGCATTGGGGTTAAAATATTAGCCACAATTTTGTAGAAACTTTTTATTTGATAATTTTGTGGATTTAAATGTAGCAAAAAGAACGAGTTTAATAAATCACATACAAATAATATTATAGGCAATCCATGAGATATAAAGTGTATCAATATTAAACTTGATATTGGGTTTCAAACAGTGGTAACGAAATCTAACGGTAGTGGTGAATATATCTCGTAAATTGTGTGCATGTGACAAATGCTTAATAGTGCTTACTAATTATGAAATTAAAAATGAAAACCTTTTTATCATAGAATGTCACTTATGTCCCTTAATTTCTAAGGTATGCTTAACATATTTTCTAATAAAGGCTTTATATTATTAATTCTTTGTCTATTATCTTTAAAACATTAAGGAGAAAAATATTTTGAGTTGTTCCCAATCTCCACTACTAGCCAAGATGTGTGAAAAAATTTAGCAACATAAAAAACAGTTTTCTCTTGTTTGACACATTATAAACCCCATCTCTGTTCTTTTATATACTTTACCTTATCTTTATTTGGAGTTTTCTAGCATCAGAGGATCAATTTGAAGGAAATAAAGAAGTTCTATTGTCACTTTAAAAATTAGAAATTTAGAGAAAGAGTTCACCTAAATTATTCTTAGTTCTATAACCAGAAAAGCATAATGCTTACTAGTCAACCAAAATCTATCCTTTAAGTAATTGATATCAATGAGACTAAATTGAAACTAAACAAACCAACCCTTGAAAGCTAAGGGGGTGTTTGATTTTAATAAAATATTTTCTATTTTTGTTAACAAAAAACAAAAATATCATATTATTTTGACTTTATTCTCAATTTTCAAACATTAGTTATATAGAAAAAAATAAGTAACATTGTTTTAATCATTTTCAATATGAAACTTTGAAAATAAGAAAACAGTAAAAACAGAGTATCATTTTTAAGAATTATTTAGAGAATAAGAAATAAACAGCAAAACTTGCACTCAAACTTAATTTGTCCTTAGTTTTTAAGATTAAAATACTTTTATACAATCCTACTAAAAAAGCTATTTGTTTAAGCATTGGGGAAGCCAAACCCCATTTTGGAGGGTGCATTTATTTTTCAGTGTCGTGCATGTATTTTAGTGTTTTATAATTTTGTAATAAAATCATATTCAGATTCTAACTTTAACTTTTTACTCTCTTAACGTGAAAGTTACATTCTATAACTTTTACATTGAGTAAAATCTTATTCATGTATATATTTGACAAAAGCATCTATTGAAACCCTGTTATTACGAATCATTGCATTAAACCCTGTATTTACATGTTGTATTTACATGTTTTGGAATCTAAGTACATAAATTTATTATAATTTATGAAAGAATTAATTCAGTTTATCTTTTTACCATTTTTTCCTAGTAGCCAAAAAACTGTTTAAATAAAGTCCTTCAAATAAGAGTTTTTATATATAAATAAATTAACACATTTAATTCAACTTTGTAAAATTCTTTGATCTAAGTTCTCAATAATTTAACATACATATGTTTGAATTAAAGTTACTCATCAATTTATGTTTGTATCACAACACAGAACACTCTAATTCAAACACACTTAGATGCACATGAATCATTCCCATTGGTGTTTCACATTGAGGAACCTGATATAACTGTGAAAAGCCAACATACAAGTTAAAAAGTCATAACGCAGAAGCAGAGAAAGTAATATGATAGAGAAACATGATTAAATGAACCTGTGAGTTGATTGTGCAAACGATCAATCTCCAACCCCACAGGATCTGGTTGGACAAGAGCAAGCTCTTCTCCACCATATATCTCTTCACTAGACACCATTTTCCTCTCTCTAGTCCTGCCAAATTCTCACACAAATAAGCTTAGTTTAAAACGAATGTAGCTTGGTCACTAGATATATATAGTATTTTTTATCCTATGGTTTTCTTTCATGATGCTGACAAGTGCACTGTTAAGGTTGAGTCCTAGAACACCACCAACAAAAAATGGCTTTGAAAGTGTAATATATACAACTTAAATAATAACAATAACAATGAGAGTGGTTTATGGCAGAAAATAAGTAAGTCTATTCGTATAAGGAACCAATTGAGCGCAAAGAGAGGAATGAGCTTCCCCTGTAGTGAAGCAAACTTGACAAATGTGAAATACATAAGCTGGCTACTATTACTTTAGCTGATTAACTCTTTCTTAATTCTAGCTTTGACAGCAACGTTTACTTCCTATCTATTTCTTCTCCTTAATGGTTCTTTTCCCTTCTATACTTCACAAACTTTTACTCCTATACCATGAGGTTTATTCTAAAATTTTATACCAAAATGATAAACTATACAAAACTTTTAATTTCCATTGGTACATTTATGATAATGACTTAATTAGTCAGTTTACTAAATCCTTAATCTCCTCCTACTCCCTCTCCACTAGTAAAGCCTAATATGTTTTTAACATAGCCAACCACCAATCCAATAGTTAAAAAATTGAGCTCATGTTGCATAAAGATGTACATGTTTCATTTCACTTAAGATTATTCGGAATCATCACAATGAAATACCAATTAATGTTATTCTAGTTGATTTTTTACATGTTGATTTGAGGATCTTGTTAGTAGATAATTTACAAATATTTCTGTAAGTAATTTTGAGCCTTGAAATGGTGAACCTCTGGAATTCCACTCATCTAAATTTTCTTTTAGCAATAAAAGAAAATGTACTTGATATAAAGTTAAAAGCAAGGTTAGGCAAGTTACTATTGGTATGTTTTGTTATGTTTTTGTTGGGGTACATTGGATGTGTAAACACCTGGTAGGGAAGTAGAACATCAAAGATGTGACTATTGTCAATTGAGCCTAGTTACTGTCGGCAAAAATAAAATTTTTTCATTAAACTAAATTCATTTGTGATCAATAAAATTCAGGTTCAATCATATTGATGAATAACAAAGTGGTAATTGGTTGGTTGCAGTTTTTCCTTTAAATCTAATTGTTTTTCTGCTGACACATTTTGCTTCAATCTCAAATCTAAAGCACTAGTGTTAAGAGTATGAGACAAAATAAGAGCTTGCAGTGTGTAAAATAGGAATAATAATTAGAAGATAATCAAGATATTATCAAACTCTTAACTTTAAACTGGATTCTTTGACATTACCTTAAAATTAACATGGATTTTCTTATAGGGTTGTAAGACTATCTTTTAAATTTTTTATTTGTGATGAAAAATATTCTCTAGAAAGGGTAATTAATTTCAAATTCAACACTACTAACTTGTTGTCACATTCATTATTCTTTATGCTTGTGTTGGCAAACTCAGTAATGCGCTTCAAATTGAACTCTCCTAATGTGTCATATTCTATCTGTGTCAATAGAAGGATATCATTTTAGACTATTCTATTGCTTAAGCGCTAAAAACGTTATGAGATCACTTTTGTTTTACTTGGTGAAAGTCACACAGAAAAGACTGAGATTTTAACAAAAGAAATGTGGCCACATGAATCAAATTTTGAAAGCGACCAACTAATTAAAGTGGCTTCAAAGAACAAATAAATTTAGATCAATATTAATAGAACAAGTCATCTTAGCTTAAAAGTATAATAATTAAATAAAGTAAAAAAGAAAAAAATTACGGTTCCTGCACACAAAGCCAAAGCCAAATATATGGTTTTTATTTATCTTTTGTTTTGATGGTGACAACAAATGGAGGGCTTTACCAACAACCAGTGTTCTCTTAAAAATGGAGAAGAAATTAAGTCATAATGAAAAACTAATACACAATATTCAAGAAAAACATTCAAAAGGGTTTTTGATGCAATATAATTGAATTCAATGATTTCTCAATTGAATTTATCTGTTAGTAAAATAGTTGGATAGTGATATGATGGAAGAGGGATGCTATACTTCAAATCGTTCCCTTAGTGGCAAATATTTTATATTGGTTTGAGTTGGTAGGTTTACATTATATAGAATGTCTTGAACCAGAAATAGATATATACAAGGTGGCGTGTCTACTAGCTAGCTAGGTGTTGTTCAAAGGAAGGGTTGGATGGAGGCATATAACATCATTGAGAACGAGAAATATTAGCAAGTAGCAACACTCTTTTTAACACATTAATTTTACATGATGGGTTGAAATTCATTAAAATCATATGTTTTATTAGATTTGTTTGGATATCTAGCATTCCTCATTAAAAAAAATAACTTATAGAACACTCACACAATATGTGATTAATTAGGATGAAGTTGGATTAAAATGTCTTAGATAAGGTCTTAAGTTTGAATTTGAGTAACCAGTCAAATTTTTAGTAAAAATTAATTATTAACCAAATTTCTTTAGATATTTCGCATGACAAGAAAATATTTAAATTATTTATTTTGACAAAATCTAATAACAATGTAAATAACTTGTTTGATTTAATTTATTAATTTTAATTATCTATAGATGTATTTTCATTCAGATATGTAGGTTTGGGTGTAAAATATCTATTGAACTTGTTGGGACTTATTAGTTATTATTGTTATGAGAGGCTCTCATAAGTGAGAAAATCATTTATTAATACTAATTATTCGAACATAATTGACTTAGGATTCTATGAAGCTAATACTTAATAGAAGCCTCTGTACAAAATGGTAGTTGTAGAAAGGGATATTTTAATCTTTATCCTTCAATTAGAATGTGAAAGCATGGAAAATAAAGAGAGGAAGAAAAATGGCCTCAAGTGCTCTTTTGTCCTAATCTTTGATGGTGAACATTATTTAGATGTTTGTATATTTTGCGAAATGAAACTAAAAAAGATAAACTGAAATACAACGTTTAATATTTTTCCAATAAAATTTGATCTAAAGAGAGATTTTATTTGCAATAATATTTTCATAGAACTCTAGAATTATATCAATTATAGTACTTTCAATATCGTTAAAATTGTTTTATTAAAAGGATGTACGTGTGAAGTGGGTGTTTCCTGTCTTAACAAAACATTCTTCATATACAAAATAATAATAAAAAAAAAAAATCAAACTTTTGTGAATATGCTTAAGAAACTTAATTATTCACCAGATGTACTAAACCTAGTTAGTATAGTCAAATATTTTTTACTACTCAAATCATGAAAAATATCCCATTAATAGAGAAAATATTTCGGTTTAAAGGTAAAACTTTTTCTGAAAAATATTATGTATTATTTTAAATTTAAAGAACAAATGTAACAAAGAAACTAAGTAATTTCAAAGTGAAAAACTGATTAGAAATTGGGCTTATGCTGAGTTCAGCCCATTCCCATTTTATGAAGCATCCTTTATTTATTGTCCACTTCGGAGTGATGCAACGGACAATGATATAAAATCCAAGTTTCTTGAATGGACTCAAAGATCATGTTGCGTAGAACCAAAGCAAATTTTTTGTGGGCTTAGGGTTTCTAGTAACAAAATCTCACCAATGCTCAAGCACCCACTTTCACACATGAATCTCAGATTTGTGCTCATTGACAGAAGGAAAATAAAATTTTGACTTATGTTCTATTGTTCATTGACTTTATCTCTGGTTGCTATCTCTTTCATGATAAAGATTGAATGTTACACCCTACCTCAAATAATTCACAATTTTCATTTCCTTTATGAGGTTGAAGGTTACCACTTACCTCAATGTGAGTGATGCATTTTGGAATCAAAAGTCGTTAACATAGATTTTGTCTTGTAGAAATTAACTGATTGATTTTTTTATGGAAAAAATAGTATAGTTTTTAGTTGTGACGTTCTCAACTAATTAGATATTGCCAAGTATTATTATCTTTTATTTGTAATTAGTTGACATTAGGTTGTTAATACATAAATTTTAAAATTATGTACATGATTTTTTCATTGCAACTTTTTTGGAATACTGAGTCTCACTCTTAAATAAAATTCTACATTTTTTTTTCACTGAATAATGATTAGGCTTGGACTTGGTTTAAAGAAGCCTTAAATCCAAAGGAAGCACAAAACTTATGGGTTCTTAATACACATCAACTTAAAGAAGAATAAGAATCTATGGTCCTGAAGATTAATCTTCATTCTAAATTTCTAATTAAAAAGCATCCACTTCCAAAAAAAAAGACACTGTAAACCGACCAATCAGGAATTTGACAAAGAATATATACCAAAAGCATATCATCAACTTATTTTAATGACTAATATGCTCTTCACAAATTGGTCCTGAAAACAATTATTGAAAGGCTTATCCCTTCCACCACCCTGGCCGTCCATTGGAACCTTTAATGTCACTACTTTGATGCAAATGGATTTGATGTTAGAATAATGTGATTATGTCATCTTATCTAATTTGTAGGATTTATCCACTTATCACTGTGGCAATGGCAAGAGAGACTTATAAGTGCATTAGAGGAATAAATCTAGCCATCCAATTATGTTATATGTGCTAGAAAAATTATACATAAGAAATTTACATCACAAGATACATTTTGAACTTTTTACTACTTGTTTAAGTCCACTTATTAGTGGAAGGAGAGTTTGGAAAAACATATGTGCCTTTTAAAAAAGAAGTGGCAAATGGGCCAAGAAAGCTTTGAAAATCATTGAGACCATCATTTCCAATGGAGAATCTCTTCAGATATATAATACTTAGCAACTCTAAACTCCTTAGAGTTAAATAACCATACACTCTCCCTTTCCATCAACCACTCTCTCTTCCTCTTCTCTTTGAAGTGAAAGTACTATTGAAGGGCTTATGGATGTGTCACAAAAGCTTCTACAATATAGATATCACATAACCATAGCAATAGTAGTTTCACTATCATTTTCTTTGGTGTTATATGCTGGCCCAAGGTTTCTGACCATATTGGCCTATTTTTGGCCTTTGTTTGCTTCCACTACTGTGTTCTTGGTAGCAATAATAGCCTTTGGAGGCGTTTCAAAACTCTCAACTGAAGATCATGGTGAAAAGGCTGGTGAAGGACTCTTGGATTATGTAGCAGCAAGGGCAGAACATACTCAGGAGGCTCAAACACTTCTAAGTGAATGAAGGGAGCATCAATTTTGGGCTTTGTTTAGATGAGCTTGTAGAACCTTTCAAGTTTAAAATCCATGTTCAATGATATATATTATATATCATGTTCTCTGTCATCGGATTGCTGCTCAAAAGAAAATTGTTTCTGTCTAAAGTGCTTGACAATAGTCACAGCAATATGAACCAAAATAAACAAGTGTAAACTTCTGAAAATGAAGAGTGCCAAAAATTTCTGTCTCCTTGTCTCATCTCTATGGCTGAAAACCTGTTAGTTTTGACATCAATCATGTGCAACCTTTAGGGGTAAAATTTGTTTTGGTTTTTAAGTATTAGAAAATCTACCTTTTGGATTAGTATTTTGGTTGGGTTAATTTTGTCCATTTTTAAGTCACATGCTAGTACAATTGAGAAGTATGACATGTACTTTTTTTTAACAATTTTATTCGTTGATGAACTAAAAGTAAAAGTAGGAAAAAAAAACATTATGTAGGTAAATGACTTTTGTAATTTTGATGTAATAACTCTTTATTTCTCTGTATTATTTTTACTCATTAACCTATTCAATTGGTGCATAGGATAGAAAAATTGATTTTGAAATTAAGGTTTTGAGTTTGAGTGAATATTATAAGTCATGGACTTGGTGTGAGGTTACCATTCATTAAGGCTTTTAGAATATTGGTCAAAACTTTTTTTCTATTTTTGAGAAAATACCTGAGAAAGCATCTAACCTATCAAGTGGCCCTGTATACTCTTGTGAACACCATCACTTGAATTTGTTCTCTCTCTTTTTTCTCTATGGAAGTACATTTAAGACAGCATCTACCATATCAAGTTGCCTTACACTTGTGAACAACTGTTGATTCATCTTTCACAATTTTGGATTTTGCATTTACATCCATGTGATCCAACTTCCAAGCAATTAACACATTGCCTAGTAGAAGTATTGTAGTTTTAAAGGAATTTTGTTTTTAATGAGATTTTGATGAGCAAGTTTCCTGTTTCCAAAAAACTTTGTTTGGTGAAAGTACATAACACATGGCTATGTTATGGATCGACATCCCTAAGTTCTTAAGTTATTAAATGAAAAAACATTAATTGTTTTATATGGCTGTAGTAAGTTTAGCAAATTAATGGTGCTTGTTAGTTACTTTGTTCATGTGCTATGTGTTTATGCCCAGTTACCTTTATTCTCCTTGCCTTTAGTGACTGAATTGATGTTTTGTGTGGTTTGTTACTCTCGAGTGAGAGAGAACCCACCCATATGCGATTCAGATAAATCGTCCACCCACAACACAATGACATGAAAATAGCATACTTCTGTTTTTGGTGTAGATCACATGTATCCTTCACTGAAGATAATCTTGTTTGTGTCAGGAGAATTATTACAAGTAACAAAATTTTCCTTATAAATATTAACGTAACTACATATTCAACATATATCGTTGCATACATCTTTTAGCCGCCAAAGTATTAGCTGTCAGCAAGGGACGGAATTTTGTCAGATTTTTTTTTTTAATTTTTTATTTCATTTTAATTTATTGTTTTTTATATTTTTAATACAATGTGTTTGTGTAAAGTAAGTTAAAGTTATTTTAATTTATTTAATTATAATTTTTAAGTAAGGTAATAGAAAATACATTATCAATAATTAAAAATTATTGTCATAATAAAAAATTTCTTAAATAAATATATAATATGACAGTAAAATTTTAAAATTAAAGATAAATATTAAAAATTTTAATTATAATTTCTGGGTAAAATAATAAAAAATACATCAATGATTAAAATTTGTTGTTATAATCATGAATTTTTTAAATAAATATATAATATGGTAGTAAAATTTTAAAACTAAAGATAAATATTATAAATTTTAAAACTAAAAATTATTTAGATGGGATTTTAAAACTAAATATAAATATTAAACATTTTAAAATTAAAAACCATTTAAGTAGGAGTTTTAAATCTTTATATTTTCAAAATTAAATATAAAATTATAAATCAAAAACAGAAAATCATCAAAAATTAAAATTTATTATTATTGTATATATTATTTATTATTATAAATTATTATTTATATATAATTATTATTTAAAATAATTATTTATTTAAAATTATAAAACTAAAATTATAATTATTTATTTAAAATAATTATATATATATATATATATATATATATATGAAAAAAAATTGAAAAAATTTGGGAAGCCATGACCCACCTTTCCTTAGATGTGGCTCCGCCACTCGCTGTCAGAGCATGGATTAGTTATCAATGTAGTCTCATCTTATATCTATCTCTTAATTGACTTTAAACCAATTCTGTTAGCTTCATTGGATATACTATATATAAAGCTCGGTTATGTAGTCCTATTTTCTAATATCAGTTTTCAATAAAATAAATGAGAAGTACAATTCAGGTTCATTGTTTTCTATCAATATTTAGTTCAAATTGTTAATATATTTGACTGTAAGCTCGATTGATGAAGCATAACTATGTCATCTAATGCACTAATTCATTATGATAGTTTAGAGCATGTGGTTCAAAGTTTAATAGTTGATTCTCTTTCTAATAGCACTGTCTCAGCCCTCAACATGGTCACATTAATCAAAGACCTGCTGATCACATTGTTGATAAAACTAGCGGCAAGAAGTTATGTTTCTGAAGTCTCTGAATATGTGGTTACTATTTCAATCTGATTGCCTAGAAAACAGTTTTAAGGAAATTTAGGAAATTGTATCATCCTGAGAGTTCCCTCGTATAACTACAAACTCTTGTGCTGAAATTATTGTTGAAACAAATCCATAAAAAATTCATCTTTATATGACTAATACTAAATTTTGAAGTCTGGATAACACTAATATTCTCACTTCTTCTCTTAAGTAAAATTATTTTACAATACATATAAAACTTTATGCAATACCATCTTTTTAAAAGATACACGTAAGGAAAAGACATTACAACTAATAGGCACAAGAATAAGAACTTGAGAAAATTACGCATTGTACGTAAACTTATCTAGAGAGGAACCTAATATCCATTTTGCACCCTTTTGGCACATTCTATCACATTATCCCAAAACAGCAAAGCTTTTTCACCCTTTCAAGGAATTGCTGAATTGCAAATTCACGAGGTGTCAAACAATTGTCTTAGCTCCCAAGTAGACAATGGTGGAATATGTTGGTAACTGAAACAAGTATACAGGGATAAAGAAAAAATACACAAAAATGATTTAACCTAGTTTGGTGCGGTGCCTCAAGCAATTCCTGGAAAAATCAAACCCTCTCTACATTAATTTTGAATGGAAAAATTTTAAATTCTCTTAATATTATAATTTTTAAACGAAAAATTATAAACATTCTTTTAAAGTGTTTTGACATAATTTAAGTATGTGGTGCAAGTGAGTAGAACTTATCACTCTACTTTATTTTATATAAATTTTTTACTCATTTCTTCTTCTTTTAATGTTCATTGATATAAGACTTTGAATTAATACAATATATAATAAAATAATGAATTTGTATAAGAGATGTCTTAATTTTTTATTTTGTAAAAAAATATTAACGTCTCATCTTAATAAGGAACGAAAAGTTAAGTGATAAATTATAAATTTAATTGACGGAATCAAATATTAATGAAATCAAATTTAATTATTTTACGATAAACTAAAAAAAATTCTTAAATTAAAGAAAACTCACATGTATCTTTAGGTTGAGTAAAATACTCATATTTTACATTTCAACTACACATTCAATCAAACATTTAAATGTCACTGACGTTAAAATTAAAAATTCTCATTATATCATAATAACTTAAGAACTAATAAAATTAAAGGTTTATCTTAAAAAAACTAAAAGATATAAACTAAACTATTAAACACTCATGTCATTATTATATGTTTGATTATTTGATTTGAGTTTTCAAATATTGTCTTTAACTTTAAGCTTCGTAACATTAATCTTAAATTTATACATGTGGCTTATAATTTATATCATTTCTCTTTTTTTTACAAATTATACAAATTATAATTTAATGAATTAATCATTTCTTTTTTTAATAATACATCTAAATGTTAAGGCCTTATCGTCATCCTTAAAATATTTAAGTAGGAAAGAAATATTTTTCGAGGGTTATCCCCAATTTTATAAATTACATTTTATTTTTTTACTTCTTCTCCTTCAAAATTTTTTATATTCTAATGTTATACAACTACATACTATCCTAATATTACATAATTATGTACTTAAAACTTAAATTTAAAACTTTGAATTAGTTTCATGTTAACTAATTTGAGTGGAGGTGTTTATTTTCTTTAATTAAGATTAAGATTTTACCTCTGGCAGTTTTAATGATTAAGATAAAATCAGCAATAATACTTAATTTTGTTCCATCGCCTCAAATCCTTGTTACCAAGAATGAGTCCGGGTCGGGTATGGGCCCATTATTCCCTTCAACTGAATTTTGAGATGGCCTAGATAAACAAAATAGCCCAGAATGAAATCCAAATTCCTTCTTCTTTTCCCAGAATTCTCAGAATTGTAAAACAGCAGAACAAGAGTTCGGGAACATGATGAATCAGAGAACAAAGGTTTAAGCATTTTGAGCTACTCATTCTCTGGTATGTTACTCACACTTTCATCAATATTTTCAAAACCTCGGCATCTGTGTTCCACCTCGTTTTTTCCCCTTGAGACCAAAATTTTCAAGCTTCTCTTTTCCACCACCCCAAAACCTGTTTCTCGTAGCAATTTCAATATCTGCTTAGGAAATTTTCTGGGTACCAAATTTTCTTTAATTTACTCTGCCTATTCTTCGGTTTTGTTTAATTTCCCGTTCATTTTTTAACATAGGTTTGAAACTTTGAGTAATTTCAACACTTGATTCAAATGAGTTCCATACCTTCGAAAAACCTATGTATTCGGAGACAGCAATGTCCTTGTGGGGATTGGAAGTGTTATATTACATATGATGGTGATACTGAGGAGGGTTCTACAGCACCTGAATTGGTGAAGGCAGAGAAAGCATCTTCTGGAGCTATGGTTACTCCCTATGTGGGAATGGTGTTTAAGAGTGATGATGAAGCTTTTGAGTATTATGGGAATTTTGCTAGGAAAAATGGGTTCTCTATTAGGAAAGAAAGATCTAGAATTAGCCCTCAGTTGGGGATTTACAAGCGTGATTTTGTTTGTTACCGGTCTGGCTTTGCCCCTGTGAAAAAGAAGCCTAATGGAGAACACCATAGAGATAGGAAATCGGTGAGGTGTGGATGTGATGCAAAGATGTATCTTTCAAAGGAGGTTGTAGAAGGGGTTTCACAGTGGTTTGTTGTGCAGTTTAGTAATGTGCACAATCATGAACTTTTGGAAGATGATCAAGTGCGCCTTTTGCCAGCTTATCGAAAAATTCATGAGGCGGATCAGGAGCGTATACTCTTGCTTTCCAAGGCAGGGTTTCCGATACATAGGATAGTGAAAATGCTTGAGCTGGAGAAGGGGATTCAAGGGGGGCAACTGCCTTTCTTGGAAAGGGATGTGAGGAACTTTGTTCAAAACCGCAAGAAGGTTGTTCAAGAGAATGAGGCATTACTCAGTGAGAAGAGAGAAAATGATGTATTGGAACTTCTTGAGGTGTGCAAGGCCATGAAAGAAGCAGATGATGGCTTTGTTTATGATTTTACTATGGATGGGAATGATAAGGTTGAAACTGTAGCTTGGTCATATAGTGACTCGGTTAATGCTAATGCTATGTTTGGTGATGTAGTTTACTTTGACACTAGTTATCGATCAGTCACTTATGGATTACTTTTTGGAGTATGGTTTGGTATTGATAGTTATGGCAGAACCATATTTTTTGGTTGTGTTTTATTGCAGGATGAGACACCCCAATCCTTTTCATGGGCATTACAGGTTTACTACTAGCATCTCTGTATAAGATTTTACTTGTTCATTTTGTAAATATTCCTCTTATGGTGATTATTCCTCAATACAGACTTTTGTCAGGTTCATGAGGGGAAGATGTCCTCAAACTATTCTAACTGATCTAGACCCGGGGCTCAGAGATGCCATCAGAAGTGAATTTCCAGGAACTAAACATGTCATTCCTCAGTGGAATATTCTATACAAGGTACCCTGTTGGTTTTCACCTCCTCTGGGTTCTCGATATGCAGAATTTAAATCTGAGTTCGATGCCTTATTTCACATTGAGAATACAGAGGAATTTGAACTTCAGTGGAGCCAGATGATATCTGTGTTTGGACTTGGTTCAGATAAACATACTGATTTATTATATTCCGTTCGAGCATCCTGGGCACAAGCCTATGTAAGTGGCTACTTTCTGGCTCGAATGGCGACAATAGCTTACTCAAAGTCTATTGATGCATTTTTGAAAGGGGTTTTTGCTGCACATTCGTGTTTGCGCAGCTTTTTTGAGCAGGTATGTTGGTAAGAAGTGTTGTCTCATATGCTTGCACTAAAGCCAAATTGCTTGCTTGTATTTCTAATGATTTTATTCTCCCTTGTGGATATTGTTGTAGGTTGGCATTTCTGCAAATTTTCAACATCAAGCACATCAGGAGACTCAATATATTCATCTCAAAACTTGCATACCAATTGAAGAGCATGCAAGGAGTATTCTCACACCTTTTGCTTTTAATGCCTTGCAGCAAGAGTTATTACTGGCAATGCAATATGCTGCATCTGAAATGGCCAACGGATCATTTATAGTCCGTCACTTCAAAAGGATGGATGGAGAACGGCTCGTCATATGGTTGGCTGAAGATGATCAAATACATTGCTCTTGCAAGGAGTTTGAATCCTCAGGAATACTATGCAGGCATGCTCTTCGAGTATTTGTAATAAAGAATTACTTCCAGCTGCCTGATAAATACTTTTTAGTTAGATGGAGACGGGAATGCCCATTACTTGTTGATGATGATCATAATAATCAAGGTATTGGTGGGGACTGGTTTCAAGAATATCAGTCACTAGCTGAAACTTTATTTTCAGAATCCTCAACTACAAAGGAGCGATCTGACTATGCACATAGAGAACTGACAAAGGAACTTACTAGGATTCTTAATGAGGTTAGAAATCTCCCTGTGGCTGATGGTGTCTGCATGAACATGTCTGTTTCACCAGCCAGCTAGTTTGGAGTGTTCAGTTGTATATATGTAATAACATGCAAGTTTGTAAAGAATGGACTCATCATGATGCAATGGAAAAAAGTGATCAAGTAAAAAATGTGTTGAAAACGAGGATTGGATATCCTGTGTTTATGGTTTACAAGTAAGTATGTCAAATTTATGAGCAAATCATATCCAATTTAGAGGAAACAAAATATTCTCTAATTATGTACATTTACATATCTAAATTACATTGAAACCTTTTGAGTTTTTGGTAGATTGCTCTTAGTATTTCCATTTTTCAGCATTACTTTAATATCCTTTACAGGGGTGTTACTATAATGTTTTTTAAAATCAAGAGGGTCAATCTAATGCATGTAGAGGATATCATGTAATATTTTTAAACAATTAGGAGTTTTGTGGAGGGATTTTTGGGGGTATCTGTGCAATCTCACAAAAATACAAGGAGTGACATTATAATTTACTCTTTAATTTAATACTTCTTGTCCTTGATGTATTTAGACATGTGGTAGATACACGATTTCAAAAGAATGCATGCACAGTGACATTTAGATATGTAGTAGATAAAAGATTTCAAATGAAAACATGCACAGTGACAAAAAGAAAATGTAAAAATCACTTTTAGCTTATTTTGAAATGGTATATTTTTACATGTGCATTCAGATATGATTTGTTGCTTTAATGCCTACAGCTTTGTTTTCTCCTAGACAAGTAATCAAACAACAAAGGAAGGATATAATGTATGCCAAAGGTTTGCGCCGAGGGTAGTTGTTGAATATTTGGTTAATTCAAAGTCTCACATTGATAGATTTCAGAGAAAAAAAAAAAAAAAAAAAAAAAAAAAAAAAAAAAAGAAAAAGAGGAGCAGAGCACCTATACAAGAGAGAGTGAGGTGTTTTATTCACTCGTACCACATCTTAAATTAATATAATGAGTGTATTTAGATTTTAGGTAGCTAGTGTTAAACATCAGTGTGTTTTCACTATTTGATCCTGAGTAGAGCGTTTTTGGTCCCGAGTAAAGCGTTTTTTGTGAGTTCTTTTGCAGAAGTTCTTTTATTGTACCTTTCATTGTTTGGTCCTGATTTTGATCCCCAGGGGTTTTCACGTTAAAAATTAAATTAACTTTTTTTTATTATTATTATTATTATTATGTAAAGGTGATTAAAAGGAATAAGTATATTTCTCAATATTTGTGTTAATTTGTGTTTGATAAAAAAGTAAAAATAAGTAATATATATATATATATATATATAAAATGTTTCTTTTACCTAAACTACCTTTCTAATCTACGAAATTAAGGTAAGTGAATAATGCTACTTTCATATTCAGTTAGCAAACCCACCAAGGAATTTAATCGAGTTTACAATGCCGTAGACAGTTTGTTTATGAATTTGGTAGCTAATCTTTGTTGCTGCCAGCAAAAAAAAAGAAATATGCCTGAGTCCAATGAAGGAGCCCCTTGATGACATCAGCTTTGCCAACCATCTTCGATTTGGGATGTTGAATCCTTGATCATTAACATATAATGAGATATAAAATTACGTTGTAACTTAATAACATAGAAATTTGTGTTATGTTGTAACTTAGTAACATAGAAATTTGTTCTCACTGCAATTGAGCTTTTGCATCTTCTAAGTTGGTTACTAAGCTGATTAGATAGAGGTCGGACGACGTAGATGTTGCTTGGACGACGTAGATGTTGCTTGGACGACTAGATGTTGAAATTGTCTTTATTAAGGATTGAGGTGTATTTACAATAATCCTCTTACCCAAGTCAATGAAATGGCAAAGAAGTTCTTAAGATGAGAAAGTATTCTCATATAAAAGTTAGAGTAAATGTCACTAGTGCAAAGGATTTAAATGTATTTCTTATTAATGGAATGATAAGTACATAACTATTTTTATACTGGTTCGTCTATACAAGACTACGTCCAGTTACCCAGCAATCACTGAGTTTTCACTACCAACCGTGAAATGGTTTACAAGTATTATTTGCACCCAGTCACTTCTTGCTATTACAAGATATTCTTTGAACACAGTCTTCGTAGGCTAAACAACAAAGGTATTCTTTGAACAACCAGCCTCCTCAGGCTAAACTACCACACAAGTGGATTTTAAGAAGATGTTTTAAAAACAAATAGTTTCCTCTACGCAGAGAGGGTTTTACAATGAAGTACAATCAGTTGTATGAGCGAAATCACAGAGGATAGAATGATAGAAGCATTTTCGCCAACTGAATTCTGATGAAGTGAAGTCTTTAAATAGGCACCATCTTCGGATAACCGTTAGACAAATGAGAATGTCGTTGAATATTTCTTTGAGAGCTTTCCAAAAAGATGTCAGACAGTACTTGATTGATTGATGACTTGTATAGCGGATTTAGATTGCGTGCGCAATACCTTTTCTGACTTGTACAGAGACTTTGACAAAAGGTAAAGACCTTTTTGAATTGCATGTGTAAGCACGAATCCCTATACTGATCTTGATGAGTACTTCTTAAGATTTGAAATCTTGGCACGAGTGACTCAAACTTTGCTTCACTTCATTGGACAAACGATGTATATCTTCAGTCTTTAAGATGTTTCGTCTTATCCTATCGTCTGATGTCTTTAGCTTGGAATAGACGAATGACTTCAGTCTGAGGAGTCATCTTCCGTCTTGTCTTGTTTTGTCTGTCTTGCTTGCTGATGTTTCGTCTGAGAAAGTTTCGTCTGTCTTTCAAAACCTTAGATGTGTTAAACATCTTGATCTAACAATCTCCCCCTTTTTGATGATTACAGACCATACTAATAACTCTTCTCAAGAAGACATCTGCATAAGATAAGGTTAGTGATCACAGATAAAACGCAAGTCAGATTTACATCAAGACGATGTTTTCTGAAATAATACCTCTTTATAAAATGAATTGTTACATCAATGCAATGTAAACCTTATACAATATTACAAAGGTATACAGAAAACCAAAGTTAAAAAAATACATGTATGTGCTTTACAAAATAATAAAGAATCAATACAATACAACAACAGAAAAAAATTGTTCCCCCTCAGACGATATAGGTTGCTCCCCCTTAGACGATGCATTCCCCCTTTTTCCTTTCTTAGATACTCTCCCCCTTGGGCTGAGAATCATCAAAAACACGATAAAGAAGAAGGTTTAGGCTTCTTTTGAAGAAGGCTCATGACAATGTCCTTCAGCTGCTGCACCTTAGATGTGAGAGAGGCTTGATTGTCCTCAAGCTCTTTATTCTTTAGCTTCAGATGCTCGCAATCCTCTTCTAAGGCAACATATTTACGCTTTAGAGTATTATACTCATCAGCGTCTTTTGCGTCAGCCTCTTCCTCAGTAACCTCCACCCTATTGTCAACCTCCACCCTATCATCAATCTCCAGAAGCGGTGTTTGAGGCTCTTCCACTATAGGTATAGAGTCATCTATGATGAGTACTGTTGGAGTCCTCTTCAGACGCAGAGTGAAGAGTGAAAGTGTGAGGTATGCAGTGAAGTCCCTTTCCCATTGCCAAGAGTACATCTTTGAGGGAATAGAGAGCTCAAGATCTGGATGCTCCTGTGATGGATGTGTATAAGCAAAGGCTTCTCCAGGATACACCCTGCCACAGATACTGGAATCTTCATCAAATGAAGTTCCAGAACAGAATGCAGATGTGGCTTCATGATCTTCTATCATCCTTTGAATCTTTGGATTGATAGGTCTTGAGGCATGAGTTTGAAGAGATTTGAGATGCGAGTATGCAGCAGACGGAAGTCGCCGGGGGATGTGCCTTGCGAACTTGAAGGATCTGGAGACAGACGGAGTCTTCTTCTCTTTTCCCTTAGTCAAGAACTTGACCAAGCAAGGTCATTTTCGGTCTAAGACGATAGAGAACCTTGTTTCGTCTGAAACCAGAGCCGAGAATTGTGATCCTACCATAAACGGACAGTCTCTTCTCTCCTTCTTTGCTCTTCTTTCAATGTGATAGAAGGAAGTTGATCTAGTTTTTGCTTCCCTTCTATAAGCACCAGCCATCAGTTTGAAAGACATGTTGTAGTCTTCAGGAAGAGCGTGAGCAAACTCTTCGGAGTCTTCAAATTCGTCGAGGAGGATGGAGTAGCGGGGGCAGATGCCTGAACAGTGAGGTCTTGTCCAGGGAAGAACAATTCCCAGAGTATGTCCTAGACCTACATACTCTGTTTGATTCATGGGAATTGTGAATGGTACAGGATCATGGCGGTCAATGGCGTCGAGATGCCAATGTGAGCAATCCTTTGGCTCATAGATGGTGGAGCCAGAATCTCCATATCTGCAGTGGTGAAATGCAGGTGCGTTGATTTCATGTTGAACCTTCCACTTGATGTTTTCTCTGAAAGAGATGTGGGGTTCATAGCCAAGAGCTGGTCCTTCAATCACCGACTCAGCTAGATGATCCTTGTACCTTTTTATTCCTTCTAAACCCTTGATGTCTAAGGTGTCCAGTATGTCCCAGGGCAGACGCTTCAGCCATTCGCGTTGCTCTTCGGGAGTGTAGATGAAATCTTCTTTGAAATCTACTAGCTTCAGGGGTTTGTGATAGACGATGAGATTGACAAATCTCCCCAGTTGAAATCCCTTTTTGCCTCTGTACCGATAGGGGTTTCTCAACTCAATGTAGGGAGTGTCCTTTATAAAACAGTCTTCATCGTCTGCCAAGTGACCATCTTCAGCAGACTCAGACGGTTCACCATCGTTGGAGATATCTTCAATCTTCTCTCCAAGAATCCACTCAGGCTTGACTGGTCTTTCAGCATAAGAGCTTTCAGCAAAGTGTCTCATGACTAATTCGTTGAGAAACGAATAGTCCATCTTGTGCTTGGGCGGTAGATCTTCAGGATTAATAACTTCGGCTTGAGATCTCACCCATGATGCATCCACCTTTATTACCTCCATATGTTCTTCATCAGACGAAGAACTTATGTCTTCAACAAGAATTTCTTCAGACGGAACCTTCATCGTCTGTTGGTGGGATGTTTCTTCAGACACAACAGATATCGTCTGTTCAAAGGCAGCGTTGAGAGGAGACGCAACAATAGGATCAGACACAGTTGTCCTATGTTCGTCTTGGAGTGTTGATGTAGAAACCTCCATAATAGAGACCTCATCATTGAGCATGGTCTCCAATTCCTCTGCCAAATGGGGATTATCTTTCTAGATCTGGGCAGTTTCTTCACTGTTTATGTCCTCTGAAGTTGCTGGAGCAGACGCACCTTCAGACGATCCAATGCCCTTAACGCTTTCAAGAAAGATTCTTTCTCGTTCAGCTTGAAGCAGCATAGAGACCCTCATAGCCTATTTTAATTGTTTTTCTTTGTCTGTTTCACCAACAACTACAGACGCAAGCTTCTACTTCATCTTTTCTTTGCCTTTGACAGCCTTTTGAAGAGCGATCTCTCTGGCTCTTGCTTTTTCTTCTGCTGCTTCCTTTTGCTTTTCTTCGTCTGAACGAATTCTAACAGACGAAACGCCTTCAGACGATAGCTTAGCCCCTTCATCTTCACTTGGGGATATCGTCTTTTCTTGCGTCTTAGCAGCAACGTGTTTTATTCTGATAGTCCTCTTCTTCTTCTTAAGAGGTTCTTCTAGAATATCTTCGAAGGGAACTTCAGAAATAACCACGGGTGGAAGAGGTAAGGGTGTTTGGGTTTGTGTTTGGTCTGGTGTTTGGGATTGTGTTTGGACTTGGGTTTGGGTTTGTGTTTGGGTTTGTGTTTGGGCTTGTGTTTGGGTTCTGACGCGTTTGATGCGAGCTCTGTGTGGGGGGTCTTTGGTGATTGGTGAAAGGGGAACTTGTTCTTCACTCGCAGTATGCTGAAGGAAGCCAAGGTTCAGATGCATCTTGGCAAAGGTGCTTCCTTTGACTTCCTTGCCTTATTTGTGCCACATGACGCCAGTGACATCAAAGCCTTGGTTGATGATGATTTTGGTGAAGAGGGTGGCGTAAGGAATACTACTCTTCCTACGGATGTTCCTATTCTTTAACGCACTTACCCAGTGGTCAAGAATGATGTGAGGGAGACTCATCCTCGCTTTCCTCAGACAATAGAAAATGCAAAATCTGTCTCGAGTACTCACGTTGTCTCGTGAGCCAATTCTAGGGGTGAAAATGTTGTAAAGGAGGTTGTGGATGATTCTTGCAGTGGGACAAAGATTCCCTGATCTCAAAAACTTGGAATCTTCAGAGTTGCGGATCTTCCCGTAGATAATCTTATCCATGTATTCTTCGTTCTCATGTTTCGTCCAGTCAGCGCTGTAAAAGCACCCTTCAGCCTTGCAGTTTCCGGCTTCAGCAACGGAGTCTATCGTGATAATGTACTCCTTGTTGTCAATGGTACCAACAATACCATCATCAAACACCTTAGCGTCACTCTAGAACTCAGCATAAGCCTCCATCAGCCATGGCCCTCTCATCTCGGCGAACTCCATCCATCCGTTGTGTACCAACATCTTTGCCACTCTGTCAGAGATGCTTTCAACAGTCTCTCTCGATATCCACTTACTAGGCAAGAAGAGATCTTGAGCGAAGAAGGTTGCTTCAGTTGCCTTGGTGTTCTTGGCGGCCATTGTTAGGTTTGAAAAAGAGAGAGTTAAGTTTTGTGAGTAGAAAATTCAGAGAGAGTAAGAGTGCAGTAAAGGATAAAAATGTGAACTTTAAGAGTATTTATAGTCAAAACTAAAACGGTTGTAATTCATCAAACGAAAGAATTTTAAACTGCCCCTGATTTGACGTGTCCCCATCATTGCCCTTTTAATGATTGATTTGACTCCTGCAATTCACAGCGCGTGCTTCTCAAAGTCCTAGAATAGTGCAATAGATGACAGACACATTTATTGCTACTTTTAATTTGTCCATTCACACTTAACTTTGAAATAATTAAATAATATCCTTGCGTCTGTCGAATTTCTTCAGACTGATTCAACTTGATCAGACGCAATGTTTCGTCTTAACATGAAGAGATATATGAAGGTACAGACAAAAAAAATGCTCAGACGAATGAGAAAACTTAATAAATTAAAGGAATAATTCTCAAATTCTCTTTAATGAAATTAAAGCGAGTTTCGTCTAAAGCTTTTGTAAAGATATCTGCCCATTGAAAATCAGTTTGAACAAACTGTACATCGAAAATACCTTTTTGAACATAATCTCTTATAAAATGAAATTTGATTTCAATATGTTTGGCTTTTGAATGTTGAATAGGATTTTTGCTTAGATTTATTGTACTTGTGTTATCACAAAATACTGGTATTTGAGTTTCAAACCTGGAGTAATCCTCAAGTTGATGTTTTACCCAAAGTAGTTGTGAGCAACACCACCAGCGACAATATATTTCGCCGGTGGTTGAGAATGCAATGGAGTTTTGCTTCTTGCTTGACCAAGAGATTAATGATGAACCAAGAAATTGACATCCACCACTTGTGCTTTTTCTCCCCACTTTATCTCCAGCATAATCAGCGTCACAATAACCGCTTAAATTGAAATCACTACTTTTCTTATAAAAGAGAGAGAGATTAGTGGTTCCAATAAGATATCTTAAAATGCGTTTAACAGCTTGTAAATGTGATTCTCTAGGATCAGATTGAAAACGTGCACATGAACAGACACTAAACATAATGTCAGGTCTACTAACAGTGAGATAGAGAAGAGATCCAATCATACCTCTGTATACCGTCTGATCAACGATCTTACCTGATTCATCTTTGTTGAGACTGACTCCAGACGAATGCATGGGAGTTTTCATTGGTTTGGCATTTTCCATTTTGAATTTCTTTAGAAGTTCCTTAGTGTACTTCTGTTGGTGAATATATATGCCTTACTTAGTCTGTTTGATTTAAAGTCCCAGGAAAAACTTCAGTTCTCCCATCATGCTCATCTCAAATTCTTCCTGCATTAACTTAGAGAAATCCTTGCACAAGGATTCGTTACTTGCTCCAAAGACTATATCATCTACATATATTTGAACAATAATAAAGTCTTTTGAAACGCTTTTCTTAAAGAGAGTAGTATCAACCTTCCCTCTTGAAAAACCATTTTGAAGAAGAAAGGAACTTAGTCTTTCATACCAAGCTTGAGGAGCCTGTTTAAGACCATATAGTGCCTTTTTCAGTTTGAAAACATGATCTGGGAAAAGCACTTTTTACGTCCATTTGATATAGGATGATATTCTTATAAGCAGCAAAGGCAAGTAAAATTCTAATAGCTTCCAATCTAGCTACAGGAGCAAAAGTTTCAGTGAAATCTATACCTTCTTGTTGATTATAGCCTTGAGCTACTAATCTACTTTACTTCATCAAGTTTATTTCTAAATACCCATTTGGTTCCAATAATACTTTTGCTTCTTGGTTTCTCTACCAACGTCCAAACATCATTTCTGGTAAACTGGTTTAGCTTTTCTTCTATAGCTAAAATCCAGTCGTTATCTTGTAGGGCTTCCTTAATATTCTTGGGCTCTATATTTGACACGAGAGCATATCCAGACGATTCTTTTAGCTTGGATCTAGTTTGAACGTCTTGATGTCTATCTCCAATGATAAGATCTTCTGTGTGGTTTGATGCAAACTTCCATGTTCTCACAAGGGCTTGATCTTCATGTTGATGAGTATCAGACGAAGAGGGTTCGTCTGTGCTTCTATCTTCTGCTCTTGTGTCTGTTCTTTCGTCTGACTCTGGTTTATCATTTTGACTTGAACTTTGACTAGAAGGGTTAATCTGTAAATTATCAAATAAATTTTCTAGGTCTGATATTTCCTTATCAGCCTTTGAGTTATCTTGGAATTTTACATGAATTGATTCCTCTACAACTTGCGTCTTAGAGTTAAATACTCTATAGGCCTTAGACGTATTGGAATATCCAAGTAAGAATTCCTTCACAACTTTTGAATCAAATTTACTAAGTTGATCTTTGGTGTTTAAGATGAAACATTCACATCCAAAAGGATGGAAGTAAGAAATGTTAGGTCTTCTTCCTTTCCATAGTTCATATGGAGTCTTATTCAATATTTGTCTTATCAATATTCTGTTTTGAATATAACAGGAAGTATTAATTGCTTCTGCCCAATATTATTTTGGAAGAGAGCTTTCATGCAACAAAGTTCTAGCCATTTCTTGTAAGGTACGATTTTTCCTTTCCACAACTCCATTTTTCTGAGGAGTTCTTGGAGACGAAAAATTGTGAAAAATATCATTTTCAAAACAAAAGGCTTTGAACTCAGAATTTTCAAATTCTGTTCTGTGATCGCTCCTAGCAGACGCAATACATATTCCTTTTTCTTTTTGAACACGTTTGCAGAATATTTCAAAAACACTGAATGACTCATGTTTATGTGCTAGAAAGTATACCCATATAAATCTAGTATAATCATCTATAATTACAAATTCATATCTCTTTCCTCCAAGACTTTCAGTCTGAGTAGGTCCAAAGAGATTAATATGTAACAGTTCTAGCGGTCTTGTCGTGGAAATAACATTTTTTGATTTAAAAGAAGCTTTGAGTTGTTTCCCATGCTGACAAGATTCACACAGACGATTGGATTTCCAAGATATTTTCGGCAAACCTTTTACAAGGTCCTTTTTAGAAATTTTTGAAATATACTTGAGACTTAAATGTCCAAGCTTTTTGTGTCAAATATCTCGTTCATCGTTTGCTGAAATCAAACATGTCACATTCTGATCACTAAGTCAGAAAGGCAAACCTCATAAAGGTTATTCCTTCTTTTCCCAATAAATAGAATGGATTTGTCTTTATTTTTTATTATACATTCATCTGAGTTAAAAGCTACTTTATATCCACTATCACAAAATTGACTTATGCTAAGTAGATTGAAGTTAAGACCTTTAACATAAGACATATTTTGGATAAGAGGATTGGGTTTCTTACCAATAGTCCCAATGCCTAAGATTTTACCTTTCCCTGAACCATATGATACAAACCCTTTACTTGGTCTGAGATCTTGGAACATAGACAAGTCTCCCGTCATGTGTCGTGAGCACCCATTATCCAGGTACCAGCTTGAAGTCCTCTCTTTTCCTATTAAGGATATCTGCAACAGGAATAATGAGTGACTTTGGTACCCAAATCTTTGGGTCCTTCTTTGTTAGTGAAAGAAGATTTCTTCTTGTTTAAGGTTCTTTTATCTTTTCTATAATTATTTGGAACCTTATTATAATTTTTTATCTTCTTTTTATGAGCAGACGGAACAAAATTGTTTTTCACTTTGTCTGACTCTTCAACATAACCAAGTCCACTTTTGTCAGACGGAGATCTCCCATATTTTAAAATATTTTCTAGCATGGAGGATCCCTTAGTGAACTTTGTTAAGTCTTTGATTAAGGATTCATTTTCTTTCTTCAATCTTTCAATTTCAGAATAAAATTATCTTTTTCAAACTCAGATGATTTTTCATCTGATACCTCTTTTTGCAGCAACTCATTTTCAGTTCTCAAAGTAGCATTTTCTTCCAAAGTTTGTTTTAACTTGGCTTTGCATACTTTGTATTACTTAGCAATAAAATGTGAGTTGGCCAAAAGTGTATCGTATGAAATCTCTTCTAATTCTGTCTCAGACTCAGATGAGGAGGATGAAGAAGTTTCAGATTCAGTTACCTCTGATGAGACGGTGTCTCCAGCCATGAGGCAGATATTCACAGTTTCTTCTTCTTCGGTGGATTCCTCTGAGCTTTCGCTATCAAGGTCTTCCCAAGTCACTAGACTTTTCTTACCCTTGTCTTTACGAGGATTTCATCTTTTCTTTAGTTTTGGACACTCTGATCTCATATGTCCAGGTTTTCTGCATTCATAGCAGATAACTTTTGAGCTCTCCTCCTTGCTTGATGATTTATCAGGGAGCTTTCTCTCCTTCTTCCTGAAGAAGCGTTGACCTCTCCCATTTTTCATCATCATCTTCTTAAAGCGTCTGGCCATGAGAGAAATCTCATCGTCAGACGAATCAGATTCAGTGGTGTTGGCTTTCAACACTCTGTGCTTCTTCTTTCTTTCTTTCTTAGGAGTTTCCTCCTTTGTTGTGTCATTGACAGACGGAAGAACTATTGGTTCTTGAACCTTGATCTTGTCTCTTTTGCACAAGAGTACCTCATGTACTCTCAAAGCTCCTATTAACTCGTCAAGAGTTAATGTCTTCATATCACACCCGACTGAGATGGCAGTGGACATAGCTTCCCATGAAGGAGGAAGGCTATCCAATATCTTCATGTTGTTTTGAGCTTTGGTGAAGGTAATATCCAGCGCAGTGAGTCCATTCAATATTGTTTGGAATCTACCAAACATCATATCGATAGATTCTCCTTTCTTCATAGAGAACATCTCATATTCTCTTTGAAGTGTAGCAGCTTTCCTCATGCGCACATCCTCAGTTCCTTCATAGGAAATTTTGAGGGCATATCAGAGTTCTTTAGTTGTTTTATATGTACAGAATCTGTTGTATTCTGTTCTAGATAATGCACACATGATGACATATCTAGTTTTGTTGTTGAGTTCCATAAGAGAGAATTCTTCATTTCCCATTCAACCTCAAGTTTGACAATAGGGATGTTTCCTTGGGTTATGATGTTCCACAGCCTGTACTGTGTGAATTTGATGTACATCTCCATCCGATCTGCCCAGTAAGGGTAGTCATCACCAGAGAATGTCGGTGGCTTGTTCATGGATGACCCTCCAGATAAGAACGAAGGTCCTTGAGACTCTATCTAGGATCTTTTCCTCTAGCAGCTGTAAAGCGCTCAACCCTTAGAGACTGAGCTCTGATACCAAACTGTAAAAGATAGAACACAAGAAGGGGGTTGAATTGTGTTATAAATAAAAATTTTCCTTTCGTCTGTGGGTTTCAAATATGTTCAGACGAAATATTTCTTAGTCTTCAAGGATTGTTTTTAAGTAAGAAGCGTTATAGTTTGATTATCCCCGTTAGTTAAACAAATAAGAAGATAAGTACACAACTATTTTTATACTGGTTCGTCTATACAATACTACGTCCAGTTACCCAACAACCACTGAGTTTTCACTACCAACCGTGAAATGGTTTACAAGTATTATTTGCACCCAGCCACTTCTGGCTATTACAAGATATTCTTTGAACACAACCTTCTCAGACTAAACAACAGAGATATTCTTTGAACAACCAGCCTCCTCAGGCTAAACTACCACACAAGTGGATTTTAAGAAGATGTTTTAAAAACAAATAGTTTCATCTACGCAGAGAGGGTTTTATAATGAAGTACAATCAATTGTATGAGCGAAATCACAGAGGATAGAATGATAGAAGCGTTTTCGCCAACTGAATTATGATGAAGTGAAGTCTTTAAATAGACACCATCTTCGGATGACCGTTAGATACATGAGAATGCCGTTGAATATTTCTTTGAGAGCTTTCCAAAAAGGTGTCAGACAGTACTTGATTGATTGATTACTTGTGCAGCAGATTTAGATTGCATGCGCAGTACCTTTTCTGACTTGTACAGAGACTTTGACAAAAGGTAAAGACCTTTTTGAATTGCATGTGTAAGCACAAATCCCTGTACTGATCTTGGATGCTTCTAATGAGTACTTCTTAAGATTTGAAATCTTGGCGCGAGTGACTCAAATTTTACTTCACTTCATTGGACAGACGATGTATATCTTCAGTCTTTGAGATGTTTCGTCTTATCCTATCGTCTGATGTCTTTAGCTTGGAACAGACGAATGACTTCAGTCTGAGAAGTCATCTTCCGTCTGTGCTTATTTCGTCTGTCTTGCTTGCTGATATTTCGTCTGAGAAAGTTTCGTCTGTCTTGTAAAAATCAAAACCTTAAATGTGTTAAACATCTTGATCTAACATTAAGTTTCTCCCATTAAATAAAATTAATTTATATATTTATCATTCTACTGAAAATTTTGCATCTATCTTTTTTAAAAGTTTATTAGTTGATTTCAACTAATTTACAGGAATTTTAGTTTATTTTATTTTTGCCTGAGTATATCTTTGATCCTTATAATTTTCTTTTTGTTTAATTTGGTTTCCTAAATTTTTTAAAATTTTAATTTGGTCGCTATTTTTAAAAAAATAATCAATGTAAATCATTTTGACATATTTCATTAACCAAACATGAATAGGAGTAGAATGTGGCACATTACCACGTATCTTACTTCCGTTAATTGTTTAAATTTTACATTGACAAAAAGGATAATATTAAAATATATAGGGATTAAATTAAAATATATATATATAAAGAAAAAATCAAATATAAAAAATAATATATGGATCAAAGATATAATTCAGTCTTTAAATTTTTATTTTTTCTCTTACAACATAATTAAAGAACAATTTTAACTTGACCTTGGCTGAATGATAGATAGGAATATTAACTATCTACTAACCGTTACAGCAATTACTGTGACAAGTCTCCAAGGTTCACTAATGGTACAAATGGATACTGATGGAAGATTCTGGACAATTTCTGAGGATCATATTTTCATTGGTTTAATTTGTTGAAGCTATGTGGGAGTCTCAATGACTAACATAATATTTGTGTTTTTCATATCCTTTGTTCTGTCAATTGATACAGTGTAATATGAGCCAACTTCTCCAAATTGATATAGTTAACTAATTGTATGTGATGAACTATGTCCACATTCTCTTCAATTATTAATTTTTCTCCCATATTTGGACCCACTTGAGTGACTGATCAAAGAACATAGGGCTGCGAGTTATGCATTTGTCTTTTTACAATCAAATGTCAATTTTTTTCAAACAAATTTTTCAATTGAGTTGTTATTTTGTTAAAGATCATTGTTGTACTGATCCAAGGTATTGTCAATCATGTTGCACGCTTCTACTTGTTCTAATGCCAACAAATATAATTAGCTTTGTGTCCCTAAGTTGGAGGGCTTCTCCTTCATCAAATTAGTGCCCGTGATCATTCTAGATTTCTCCTTTTAAGGCTGAAAAAGATGCATGCTTGGGGTGATATTTTGACGTGATTTGTTCAATTCACCTAATCCTCATGTTCACTTTGAAGAGGGTCCCTCCTTGATATAGGGAATGACCTTGTCCATGATATTTGGTCACAATGGAAATGGTCATAAAGAATGACACTGTTTACTTTCTTGGTCATGAGTTTTTGAAATTTTTTTATTTATCAGTGAATATTGATTTTACTAATGAATTTAGTAGATGACAAAAAGGATGTTCTTATAATTGATTATCAAGTCCTTCAATTATCATATAAATATCTATCTTCGACTAATCAATTAACAACATTATGTTCTTGGAGTTTGAGCTCTATTTGGAAGTTTCCTTTTTCTTTCTTCCTTTTATTCCTTTTTACAAGTCAATCATTTTGGCTACACAGAAATAATGCACGTACAAAATTTGTGTTTGGAGAATTTGGTTTCGTTTTACAATGAAGCTTTAGAGAGGAAAGCTAAAAACCTACCTACCCATTCTAATACATGTTTTACTATTAGTTAAAAAGTATTAAAAATTATATAACTAAGAAGAAAAGGTTATTAAACAAGAGCAGGAGAAAGAAGTGTAATAAACGTAGTTTGGGAAGCCAAGTAAGAATATTTACAGAAAATCATTTCTAGGATTATGATTCTATGATGAAGTAATTTCTTCAGTGTGAATCTCGACATGTGTTTTCTATCTTTTAATGCATTTAAGCTACAAAAATTACATGGTGTGATAATGAGGATGGCATAGTTGATAATAATAATAAATGATCGAATAGCAACAATCGTTGTGGCACATCAGAATAAACGGTGCACGAAGAAAGTCTACAAAGCTAATTAATTAAGGTTGAGATTAGGTGTTCAAGATTTATTAGTTCTCCATAGCAAAATGAAATAAATTAATATTATGATATATTTGTTATAACTTAAATATTTTTTATTTTCATAATATATATATATATATACTATTTTTATAATATATGATTATTTTAAAATAAACTATACCAACAATCCTTAAAGTTTCGTATTCATGAGATTGCAACAAAGTCTACCTCAACTTCTCTTATTAGATATTATAGTATAATATTTTTAAAAAAATTAAGAAAATAATATAACATATAAAATAAACATCTTCAGCTTCGTCACCAACCTGTCCGACCAATCATTAGATGAACAAATCTAATAATGATGACAATTTTACATCAACAGTATAGTTAACTATAAATAATATCAATTTTTGCACATCAACATGCATTTGAAATATAGTAAAAGGGTTGTGAATGCTCACAATTTTATTATTATAACAAAATTTTCTTATATATATATATATATATATATATATATATATATATATATATATATATTATATCACGACTAAAAATACTCATATCTTATATTAATTATTTCAAAATTTAAATATTAATAGTGTTAATATGAAATTAACATTTTAAACAAGAAAATATTCAAATGATTAAAATGTATTTTTTAAAAATATAAAAGATAAAAATAAAACTTTTAAAGTTAAAAAACTAAAATAGAAAATTTTCAAAAAAATATTCATTTTAGTTCAAATAAAATTTATCAGAATTTCTCTGACCTTAACTTTCTTTCTTTTAATTTCAGGGTTCCACAATTGATATACCATTTCACAGTTTATTTTTTTATATATAACTTATAACTTTAGACTAATTGTAATATTTATTCCCATGTTGATTCTTATGCTTTTCATTCAAATTGTACTATTTATTCCTCCACTAAAAAGAAATTCTTCATTAATTCATTCGGATTAGAATATATCTCTGGTCACACCTATTAATTCATTTCCACTATCATTCAAGTTGAGACATTGAATCATATTCAAAACTCTATTAATTTGCTTATTATAGTAGTGATTGAAAGAAACCACAGTAGTAAACTAAGTAGCCATAAAGCAAGAAATTAAGACAACACGAGGAGTAAGATGATCTAAGTACAACCAGTATAAGTCTAAGATGCAATAATAATACTGCACTAACTATGATGCAATAATAATAATACACTAACTTTAAAACGACGTGACAGAAAATTTTAGCAGACTGAAAAGGAAAGAAGCGAGATATAGAGATGGAATAATAGATAGCTCTACACATGCAAACAAAAGAGTAGAAAATTAAAACAAAAGAGAACCATAAGTCTTTAGATATTAAAGCACTTTATTCTTTGTCACATGCATGCACTAATTAATGACTAAACTGCAATAAGCTGTGCTTGAGCTTCAATTCTTATCTCTTCTTTCATTTTCCTTATGAACTCTTCAAACTTTCTGTTCAGTTCTTCTGTATTTACTAACTCTTCATTTGTTGCTATTGTTGTTTCTTCTAGTTCATCGTCATCTTGTACTGTCTCAGTTTCACTCTCTGATTCTCCTTCTATGGTCTCCTCCTCTTCTCCAATGTAAACTTCACTTTCTCTTCCTTCAGTTTTGGAACACAAGCTGATATCAGCTTCTGAAACTTCTTCAGTGCATTCCTCTTGAAACTTCTGTTCTTCAACAGCAAGAGGAACATTCTCTGAGGATTCGTAACTTCCTAAGGGGACAACAACCATGTCAGAAACTGTTGTTGCCTTTGTTTCTGACATGTTGGAAAGTTGAACTTGATCAAAGCCAGAATCTGATGTGGAATAATCAGCTGAAGAGTTCATAAGTGAGGTTTTTGCTACAAATGCAAGGATTCCATTACAAATAAGGAACATGTATTTTCTTTCAAGGGTGTGAGTGATCATGGAGAAAAGACACGTGGAGAAGTAGGCATTGAAGGACTGAGGGTGTATGGAAAAACCAGAAGAGTGCCAAACAAAAACAGAAAAAACAGAAACTGAGAGAACAAACTGCAAAGTTCTAATTAAAAACTGTTTGTTGTTTATTAATTTGCTTAGAATCTGTTCCTCACTTTGATTTTGATCCATCTCTAGCTAATCAACCAACTCTTCTTTAAAAGTAACCACGATATTGAATTGGAATGGAGAATCTGTGACTGTGAGTATGAAGAGATGGCTAGGAGTAGTGAAAAGATGAATAGTGTTCCTATAGTTTGTGTCTTTGGTGAGTGAACATTGAACTCCAAGGTGCCATCTATTTATACTAAGACTAAATCTATAATGGTTTATTGGGTTGACACGTAGCATAGCCAAGTGGCTTAATCTTTATGGATGGTACGGACAGAAAGATATGAACAAGATGCTATTCAAAACTCATCATAATTACACATTATTGGAACTTTTAAAGTTTGTGTTCCAATCCCGAACGTGTTTGCATTAGTAGCTAACCATGAGAGACCAAAATAAGAGAGACAAATACTAGTCTATTTTGGAAAAAAAAAATTGAAAGTAAATAATGGGAGGTGATAGTGTCTTTTGGAAAAGAAGTGAAGGTTCTAGGTGTCACCTTACTTTGCCTTAACCTATTAAACAAGGTAAAAGAAAGAATGATTTGGTGTACTCCCCCAACAATACGTAGACTGTTGTAGCTCAATGATTTGTGTGCATTTTGGAATTTGTGGTCCCCATCATAATATGAAGGCTGCCACATCTCCTGCCTCTGTTCTTCTATTAACATTTTGTTTCATATTTTTGTCTAGAAAAAGAAAAAAACCATCCATAAATTAAACTGTGTAATGATTAACTATAACATTTTTCAAATTATTGTTTAATTTGTTCTTAATAATTGAATTTTATTTAGGTTTTTAGAACTTTTAAAAATATCATGTTTTTGAGTTTTTTCGTATATATATACTAAAAAGCTGTTGAAAGTAGTGAAAATTAATAAAAATAATATGTGTGTGTTTATTTGTTGAGAAAATTAGAAAGGGGTGCTGGCTAAAATAACTTGATTTGGCGAATATATATATATATATATGCTATAGTAAATGAAATTAAAAGCGAGGAAAAGAAAAAAAAAATCTCTCTCGTGTTAAAGGAGAATGAAAATAGGTTCTTCCTTCTTTTATTTGATTTTATTTAGAAAAAATAATAGAATTATAAACTTTGTAAATAATATATATATATATATATATTTAAATATCATGTATAAATAAATCAATAGGTACATTAAAAACAAAGAAATGACAAGTTTAATATATATAAATAAGGAAAATTTTATTTTATAAGTAAATTAGATATATAACTCATATTTTTAAAATTATATTAGAGACTATTCTAAATATTTTTTTTATTGTAATGTTTATCATGTCACCCGCTATCATCAATATTATATATATATATATATATATATATATATATATATAAAAAAGAACGTTATAAATAATTTACTATGTTTAAATAGATTACTTTATTTGCATAAGTAGCCTTTTTACCTTTTTTGCATGAAAATTTTAAATAAAATACTATTTAAAAGCAATTAAAATTCAGACATGTTTTAGTTCCGCAAGAAGGTATATAATAATATATAACTTTATATCAAACTTATATTGAAGGCGGTTTGTGTTAAGTAATTCAGAAATTAAAAAATCTTCAAGAATTAATATGTCAGTAAAAATTTTAAAACATAAGAAAAAGAATCCTAATTTATTTATTTTATTTATAAGAGTCGAATATGAATATTAAAAAAATTACAATAAGACAAATACATTGGTCAAGTAATGGAATCTTTATTTAAATTTGCAATGCAAATATTATGAAAATAATTCTTTTTCATGGCTTCGCCTAAAATCAAACATGATGACAATGATTTATTGTGGCCGAAGTTCAAAA
The DNA here is from genome assembly GCA_026586105.1 of Hylodesmum podocarpum. Taxonomy (NCBI): domain Eukaryota; kingdom Viridiplantae; phylum Streptophyta; class Magnoliopsida; order Fabales; family Fabaceae; genus Hylodesmum; species Hylodesmum podocarpum. Next base: position 1,555,614 of record JALJEV010000367.1, on the reverse strand, counting down.
ACTTGCTCAATTTTCGAAAGAAACATAAATTTTTAATCTTGGGATCAAATAATAAGTGGAAAATGCATGTGCAAAGAAAACCACAGTGCACACTTAACAAGATAAAGACTTAGAAAACAATTTTTATATATATTTGTTCAAAATTGTACAAATGTCAATTAATTAGAGAAGAACCTTACAAGTTTGCAAAGGGAATAGCAATTGAGAAATGATACCCGGCAAAACGCAAATAATTGTACTTACTCCCATGAAGTGATCACTAAGTTACAACCACGTACTCATTTCTTAATTATTGAGATATTTTGGTACACACAATAATAGAATAGGCTACAAAAACTTGTGGACTTGGACATATTATAATTTACTTAGTAATACTAGTTAGACAACATAAATACGTATTTCTAAAGCTTATATTTCATTTAAATAAATTAAAATAAAAAATATACAATATATTTTAACGTAAATATATAATATACTTCACAAAAATATAAAATATTAAATTCATAAATATGTTATATTTTTTATTTTTTTAATAAAATTTACACTGTAGAATATATAGATTAGACTCCTATTCACATTGTTGTTTTGTCTAATTTAATAATATTTGCTCATTCTAGTAAATTTTAAGAGCTCACACATTTAGATTTTAGCTAGAGACCAACGTCTTAGGACTCAAAGACCTAAAAGATTTAAGTAAATATCTAATTTTTTCCTAATTAAAGTAGTGATTTTTTTTTAAGAAATTATGCATTCTTAAAATTTGGTGAACCTTGATTAGAACCTCGCATTGGTTTAATCGTAAATGAAGCTTCTCTAGCCGAAAGCTTTTCAAAACGTGATCAGCCACGTGTCCTGTTAGTCCTATAATTACGGCTACAGCCAATGCATCCCCTCTCTCATTGGAAGCAAACTAAACCATGAAATATTTGAGGCTTCAATCCTTGGATCATGCACAATTATTCATCGAATTGTCCAACTTCAACTCTATCACACTTGTCTCAAGCACAACAAAAATAACGAAAGCGTCCATTGAACTAACTCTGGTAAAAAGTTTCATGAATGGGTAGTATCAAGTATGTTTACAGTTATATATGTAAACCTTATCTTTTCCCTTTTTGTTTTGACATAATGAGTAATAACCCATTTCTGACTCAATAGGATAATTCAAATCGCAATGTTTGAATTCATGGTCATTCTAAACTCCATATATATGTATAATCTTATATATATTAATTAGTTTATACATTATTTATTTTAAGTTATGTATATTCATGTTATATATCAATTCATTTAATCATGTTTTTATGAGAAGTAGCAATGTAATTGGTTTAATGTAATAATTTGTTTATCATTGTTGCTGAGGCAAGATTGAGTAATTGGGTATGAAATATTGTCATCAGCATTTGAGCATGTAAAGTATGGAGGCAAGAGACCAATAATTAGCAAGCAGATGCGTAAAGAAGCACGGCATAGCCATAAATAGTGCTTTTTGTGGAAAAGGAACTGCCACATTGGCGACAGGTTTCACCATCAAACCCAAAAAGGAGGGCAAACAATCAAAATCTACATTCATAGAACCATAAATACATTCATCATTACGTTGTCAAGTTAACATAGAGGAAAAATTCATAATTCATAAGGGGGATGGATTTAGTGGAACACCAAGAATTAGGGTTGGATTTTTCTCTGAAAAAACATATCTATATATTTAGGGGTCTTTTCTAGGTAAATGATTTTTCTGGAAATCAAAATTAATTTCTGTGTTGACTAGTTTATAAAATTCTTATACTTAGTTTATCAAAAAGATAAGAGAATTACAAATTAATGCTTTAGAAAAAAGTACACACAAAACTTGAAACTAGTACATTTAATATAGCATAAAGATTTTTGGAAAAACTAGTACTGGTTCAATATTGACCGGGCCACAAGAATGCTCCAATTGCAAAAGCTCTCTTCTCATCAAGGGTACCCTTGAAATTTAATCCATATTCCTGAAGAAGCAAGTCCACCTTCCACTCTTCCATGCTATCATAGTTTTGTTTGGTGTAGCGTGGATAGTGAAGTGGCATTTGAAACCCTGAATAAGGGTAGTGATCAACCTCATTCAAATTTTTTGCAGGGGAAAACCCCTTAGCACATTTGACATCTCCAATGTTCTTGCACTCCTCTTCTGTGTTGTTCATCATAGGGTACCCCAAAACATAGATAACTGAGTAGAGAACCCATCCAATAGCCATTATTTCTCAACCTCCAATTTCTATGCTCCTATGAAAAACAGAATTATCATTACAAGTTTAGTGCTTTGCTTAAAGCAAATAATGAATGGACAGAACAGGTATATATAGGAGAAGTTGCACATCATAACCCATGTTAGACAAAAAACTGCGTATTACACGCGTTAATTAAGCAAATTAACAATCCCTTACGATATGTCTAGGTGGTGGTTGTTGCTTTGTTTTTTAATAGCTATCTTATGTTTTATTATCAATGATTGTTTCATGAATGCTACTTGTTAAAGAATTAAGAAATAAAAATATAGCGTATTTAACACATTAAGAATATTTTAAGCAGTTTAATTAAATTTTAATTTTTAATATCTTGAATATTCATTGATGATTGCGTAATATGATAACCAAGGTTGCGTGTAGGAACTATTGAGTAATAATAACATGACACCCATGAGCCGGTAACGTCATGTATCAATGATATGATAAATAGCTTTCTAATTACGAAAAGATTTTTGATTTTATATCACAAGTTTATGATCAATGTGTGGATGATCCATACAACTATAGTATAAGCAAGTATGAGACTGTAGTAGTAAGAACATACTATGTACCTGGTAATACAGGGTCACGTGAATTGCTTCTTAATGCAGAGATGAACAACTCCTTTTCATAAAGATGAAAGATGGATGCGCTTCTCCGAGGCACTCATACTTGTAAATATGGGATGGAGTGGAGTTGCATTGAGTATATTTTCTTTTAATAAAGGTAAATCTCCTGTATTTACTAATTTAAAAATAAGATAACAAAGGTAACGATCTTTATAATATATTAAAATATCTTTTTATTTAGTTATCTTGTTTTTATAAGATAGATTAGCATATCATATATTTCCATATCTTTCCGTTATTATCGTCTACTTCTAATAAATAAAATATTTAGTTAGTAAATAATTTAAGAAATTTTTTTTATTCACTCAATTATTTTAACTAGTGTCTTAGTTTTATCATATAACTTATTACTTAGAATCGGTGGATTCTTTATTAATTAATTTTACAACTATTTAATTATATTTAATATCCACTGTGTTAGTGCTATATAACATTTGGTATTTAAATTCAAAATATAATAAATTATTGTTAATGATTATAATAACTAGAAATTAAGGAAAATTATTATTCTTCTTTGTAGTAAATTCCTATTAACATGTTAAAATAATATTAATCATTAAAAATTTAAATTCTGGTTAATGATTACATCCGGTGGCGGAGCCACGTTTGACATCTCCCCAAAATTTTGAATTTTTTTTTCATATATATATATATATATATATATAAATTATTTTAAATAAATAATAATGGTTTTAGTTTTATAATTTTTAAAAAATAATTATAATTATAATATTTTTAAAATAATTATTTTAAATAATAATTATATATATATAAATAATAATTTATAATAATAAATCATATATATTAAATATGATAATAATAATAATAATAAATTTAAATTTTTTATGATTTTCTATTTTTGATTTATAATTTTATATCTAATTTCGAAAACATACAGATTTAAAACTCTTATTTAAATTACTTTTAATTTTAAAATTTTAATATTCATCTTTAATTTTAAAATCTCATCTAAATGATTTTTAGTTTTGAAATTTTTAATATTTACCTTTAATTTTCAACTTTTACTATTATATTATATATTTATTTAAGAAATACTTGATTATAATAACAATTTTTAACTTATTTTTTATTACTTTACCCATAAATTATAATTAAAATTTTTAATATTTATTTTTAATTTTAAAATTTTACTATTATTATATATTCATTTAAGAAATTCTTGATCATAATAATAATTTTTAACTATTAATAATTTTTTTTTTTTATTATCTTACTTAAGTATTATATTTAAATAAATTAAAATAACATTAACTTAATTCTCACAAACACGTTATCTCATTCTAAAAAAATAAAAAAAATAAAAAAAATTATCTCTTATCCAAAAATTTTTACTCCCCTTAATTATTATTTATACATGTGAATTAATGAATAATATCTATTAATTTTTATCTATTAAAAATATTATATATATATATATATATATATATATATTTAATCTTATAAAAAAATAATTCAGAATAAAATTATATGACTTATTTTCATTCTAATTTTAATAAAGGATATTATCAAATATTTAATTTAACTATGACAAAAAATTTAAAAATAAATATTTTATAATGAATTAAAATTGATTACATAATTAATTGAACTAACAAATACGAACATCATTGATTTTACATCTATATCACGTGTTTGGGTGCATATCAACTTATATCAACTTACATGTATTATCGTATCATTAAATATTATTGAATTTAATAACAATTACTTTTAAAGATATGATTTAAATTTTATTGAGTTTAATTAACCTATTAGTTGATGTCAAAAAAAATTGTACTAATAATTACGGCAATAAATAAAATTGCATTGATGCAATATATTAAAATTAAACTTAGAAGTACCGTGTATGTCTATTAAGTCATATAAGAAGTTATGTAATAAAATTAAACTAGCTCATTTTAATTATTTTTTTAATCATTGTGAGATGTAATTAATGAATGATATATTCGAAAAATAGATAAAAAAATATTATATTATAAATTATTATAATAAAATCATTATTATTTTAACTGTGGGATCCGATCAGGTGGTGAATGATGAAAAGTGAAATAATGTATTTGGCAATTTTAATTGGCTAGTTCCTCGTTCAATAAAGTTATGTTATATGTAAAATAAAATAAGTTATACCACAATTTATACCATAATATTTTTTTCATGTAACTTCGTCATTTTAATACATTTTAAATGATTCATAAGAAATAAAAAAGTATATGAATTGTTATCTAATTTATTTATCGTACAAATAATATTTCACTACCGTCAACTAATCAAGCCACCAATTAATGTTCAATTTTTATAAAAAAAAAAATGCTCTAAATTAAATTACTTCTAAACATAATCTTGTGGTATAAGACTCTTCGTATCAATAAATTAGATTAGGTTGCTAGAAATTTTAATCAAGTAAGTGCAATTAAGATGCAAAAGCTCTTTTAGCATATCTTTTTATTCACAAGAATTTATTGAAGGTGAATCAATAATTAATGTGCTTGATTACACTGATTTTGGATTTGAGAAAGTTAAAATTTAACAATATATATATGTTAGATAGAGTACTGAGTTGAGTACAATTCCTACATATTAACAGAAATGGTAATCTATCTTCAAAATTACATTCCAACAAAAATTAATTAAGGAGATAACAAAAATTAATTACATTCCAACATAAATCAGCAACACTACTAGATTCTTGATATACTCATATTTTATTCTGGCTTTTTTAAAAGAAAAAAAAATATATATATATCTAGAATCTCTAGTCTATTGGGCTTCTGAGGCTACCTTATTTTTATAGGGCCAATATAACATAGTACAATAATGACTATGTTTTTTTTGTGGGCCCAAGAATGATATCGAATCATATGATGAATAGGATACTTATTACTCACTGTATTTAAAAGGTCGATAGGATTTGCTTTCATAAAAAAAATAGAAAATTATTTTTTAAAGACAAAAAAAATTTATACAATCACATTAAAAAAGCATTTATTTTATTTAGAGAAACAATTTTTAACAAATAAATTTAAACAAATGAACTCTAAATCAACTATAAAGAGTGGAAGAAAAAAAATTGTTAGCAAAACCTTTAATTTGAGACTATATTTATTTTTAGTTGAAATTTACTATAAATCGTAAAATTGTATAAGTCTTGCTTTTATTAAGTATCATTACAATATTATAATTTTTAATAAATTTTAACTAATAATCAAATATATTTTAAGAATACTCGCATAATATTCAATTGCATTCATTTTCTTAATTAATTTTCCAATTGATATGATTTAAAATTCAAATTCAACCCAATTCAATTATATACAACTGCATCATAAAAGAAGAAACTGTATTTTATTCCAAAATAATAATTTTTTAATAAATAAATTTAAAAGATTTGCCTATAAATGTAGATTGTGGCAATTCCACGTCAATTTCTCCTACGTTTATTTCGCGCCATGCAATCAAATTTTAGTTATTGCACGATTCACATTTCATTCAAATTTCAACTCCTTGGCACATTTTCTCTTGTAACAATATTGTTTTTTAAGTTATGAGCAATATACAATTTTGATTTTTTTTAAATGCATTCGGTTTTTAGTTTTCAAATATAAGTTCTGTTTTTTTTTCTCAAATTTTTTATTTTAAAATAAACTCGCTTTGAATAAATTAATTTAAAAGTTTATTTTTTTTTGTTAATGACAATAATTTGATAATATTGATAAATAATTTATAATAAGGTGATAATAATTTTTCTTTTCAATTTATGAACATAATATCTTTATAAAATTTAAGAATTAATTCAATTTATAAAATATTTATTTCTCACACTTTATACTAGTTTGTTACATTTTCTTAATTTACTTAAAAAATAATACGGTTATATTTACTTTTATCACTTTGTTTCTCTCATATTTTTAATTATTATTTTCTTTTTTTATATTTAATTTTTAAAAAATAAAATTTAATCACGTAAAGTACAGATAAATAATTTATCTGTCCCATTTTAGGCCAGTATAGCAATGTGAACATGGGTAACATTCATAATAATAATAATATTGATAACAAAAGAAAGAATAACTTTTAACTATAATAAGAGTGTCATTTATAGCAGAAAAAAAATATCAAATTTTCTCTTAATTTTCAAAATAAATATAAAAGTATTTCTAAATTCAGTTCAAAATCATTCTAACTTTATTTTTCATAAAAATACATATAATTTTGAGAACAAAATTCAAAAACCCAAACCTAAAAATTTACAATCACTCAAACGAGCCTGAGCTAAAAAAAAAAAAAAAAAAAAAAAAAAAAAAAAAAATAGTCCAAATAGTAGAAACAATACCCACCAAATAAGTAGTATAGCACCAATTGGGAAACATTGCATATGTTGCCACATGACATACCACACTATTATTAGTATACTTTGGTGGAACAGAAAATGAATTAATCATGTTTAACAAAATGGATTGAAGGACCTTAGGATGTGAGAAACTCTTAAGAAACCAAGGTTTTCCATGTTGATCCAATTCTCAGTGTCACATTAACAAACTTGTGCAATATATAACCCACTCACCCTTGTGCCTTTTTTCATCAATTTTGTGGATGAAAATGAAGGTGTTGTTGACAGCAACTATACTACCAACAAATGCACCAAACCTTATCTTGTCCATGCCTTATCTTTCTTTGCCCTCAATGCAATGTAATGTAGTAAAATGACTTCAATTGTGTGGAACCCACCATGCCATGACATAATTGTGTGAAGGTCAACTACATGAGTTTGTGATCATTTTTTTTACATGACTGACATGTTATTTATCATTTAAAATATGATTATAAAATTTCTAAGATGGATATATAATTGCATGTAGTGGTTTTACTTCATTGTAACTTAGCCAAGTTTAATTTTTTTTGTTAATAAAGTATACCATTTGTTGTGAAATAGAAAGCTACAAAAAAAAAAAAAATTCCTACTAAAATTTACACTGTAGAATGTATGAACATTCATTTGAATCATCTCAAGTTCCAATTCTGATTCAATGTTATCCTACATGCTAAATGTTAGGCTGTGAAATCTGTTCAGATCCTAGTTCTCTTTATCATTTCTATGTCAAAATTGTTAATCTTAAATGGATCTTGGTATTTTTGTTTTCGATATTCAAATAGAAAATTTTCATCTATTCAATTTCATTTAATAAATATTCATCTAATCTATCGACTAATTATTTTTCTATTGATAGATATCTATTCATCCATCAAAATATTTTTTTTTATAAAATTAACCTTTTTAAGCTTTAAAATATTTTATTTCTTTATCTTCTTTTTTATTTTTTTTCCTTTCTCTTCCTATATTAATAAATAAATTAATTAATAAATAATTATGTTCATTAATATGATATTTTTTATTAAATAAAATATTATTAATAAAAATATAATATATATATAAATACTTTTCAATAAATAAGTAAGATCAAGTTAAACTATAATTTAATTTATTCCTATTTTTAATCATTATTCACTAAGAAAAAAAATTAAATATAAAAAATATATTAGATTGATTTAGATTTGAGATTCATCAATTACGCATATATGTTATGTCAGTCAATTTTCTCATAAATTAATAAATAAAAATATAATATTAGTCAACTCATTGATCCGATTGGTCAATAATTTTATTAGAGAAAAAAATAGATGTGTTAATATCTTAATCTAGAGATTTCAAGGATAGAAAGTAAGTTGAAAAGGAATTTAAATTTTTATTGTGATCAAATTTTTGTTTGGATAACCTTTAAGAAAAATAAAAAATTTTAAATTTCTCTTATAAACTCCTTTTTTTTTTTTTACTCTTGTCCTTTTTTTCTCTCTTCCATCTCTTTTCTATGAGAAAATAATTTTTTTTTATATTCTGTTCCTGTAAATTATTTCCTTTTTCATATTCATTCCTCATGAATCATTTTTTATGAATATTAAAATTAAAATATATTAATTTACGAGAATTAAATATGAGAAAAAACACAAATTTAACTAAAAAAATCATAAAAGTGCAAAAGAATATAACTACAAGTTTTAATATATTAAGCCTAACATTTAATATTAAAACTTGAAAGATTGTAAATATTTAAAAAGAAAAATATTCATTTATTAGAAATTGAAATTTTATATAAGACAGAGAAATTGAAATTAAGAGTTAATTTTACACAATACTTTAATTTAAATATCTTATTTCATTCTATTATTTTCACTCTATTAAATGGATTTTTTTAAAAAAAATTGAATTATTTTATCCCAATAAAATATTTTGAAAGTAAAAACAATTTAATTGAATACTTTTAAGAGTAATATCTACCTTTTTATTAGGATAATTTTATTTTTCTTAAACATGTCAAGTAAAACAAAAAATCTGGGGAAATTATCCCTGCACTCATACATGGGTATCCATCCCTCATTGGAGATGTATATCATAATTGCATCGTAATGAAAATTTATAGTAAATTATATGTGTTGGTAGTTATGAATATTACATTTTTTTATATTAAAATTTATATATTTTTTCTCATGTAGATGATTGCAGTGTTAGACACTTTATTTTTTATTTTTATTTTTTTAAAATTCTCATTATAAAAAATATTGTGTAAATGCCATTTACTTTACCACCTTTAATAAATATAGTTATTATTATAGTTATTACGATAATTTTTCTCCCATAAACATACATATTTTCCTCGTATGTTACATTTATTCTATTTATAATATATTAATTTAAAATAATTTTATAAATAAATAGATTTTTATATTATTTTATCGTGCGATTTTAAATATTATATTTTTAGATTAACCTATTTTTATAAGTAAGAAAATTTTACATTAACCTATTTTGGAGCAGCTAATTTTCAATATATATATAAAACATAAAACATAAGAAAGAGTTGAATTATGTTAATTAAAAAATTTAGTTTTTTCGTCTGTTGGTTTAAAAATAAAGACGAAAACTTTGTTTTTTTTTTTTAAAAGTTATTTTAATGACAAACGTTTAATTTTGATTATCCTTGTTTGTTAACAAGTAATAAAAGTGAACATAAGTATTTTTACTGGTTCGTCTATCCAAGAGACTACATCCAAGAGACTACCAATCGTGAAATGGTTATAAGTATTATTTACAATTAGCCACTTCTGGTTAATACGAGGAATTCTTTAGCCACAATCTTCCTAGGCTAATCAATAAGGTATTTTTTGAAACTCAGTCTCCTCAGGCTAAACAACAAAGTATTCTTTGAAACACAACTTTCTCAGGCTAAAGCACCACAAAATTGGATTTTAAAAAGATTTTCAAAGAAAATGAGCACAGAGGTATACAATGAAGTTCAAATGACAAGTGAACGAAATCACAATAAGATAGAAATTATAGTGTGTTCGCCAACTTAATCTTAAGCAAGTGAAGTCCATTAGAGACATGAAGAATGTCGTTGAGCTTTCCAAACAAGAGTCTTCAAAAGTGTTAGAGTGCAATAAATGATGTGATGCTTTGCACAGATTTGGTGGCGCTCAAAACCTTTTTCTTTTTCTGACTTGTATAAAGACGTCATAAAAAAGGATATTACATTTTCGTGTGGAAGAGGTAATCTCAAGTCCATCTTGAAAACTTGTGAGAGTAACAGTTGGATTTTGAAATTGACGCGCTTTACTCCGTCTGAACTTCATTTTCTTGATAGACGATGCACTTCCCAATCTTCAGTCCTAAGTAACGTCTTTGAGCTTCGTCTAAAGACTTCATCTAAAACATATCGTCTTATACTTTCGTCTGATGATGTGCCTTTGGAACAGACGAATGACTTGACTATGAATGATCTTTGAAAAGTCATCTTCTGTCTATGCTTGTTTGGTCCGACTTTGGCTTGCAATGCTTAAATCTGATATGTTTTATCTGATTTGTAATTAATCAAAATTTGAGACGTTAATTATCTTGATCTAACAATATATATATATATATATATATATATATATATATATATATAAATTAGTGTCATGTCATTATCTTATTGTAAAATCATTTAATTTGTTATGCATGAACAAATATTTATTTAATTTAAATCTTATTACTTTAAATGGTTATTTATTCATACAATAATTCTATTATAACCTAATAGTTATAATATATACGTTAATAGATGTGAAGTATATAATTTTTTTTATTAAATTTAAATTATTAAATAATTTTCTAAAAAATAATATAATTACATTAAAATAATATAATAATTAAATATTTTTTATTTTAATTTGTCATAATTATAATATTCATTATCGAAATGTCACACACCAAACATAGTGTTTTCTCTGTTATTATTATCATTGTTAATACTAATTATTTTAACTTTAATTTTATATTAGTAGTCTGTGTGATTATTATCGTCTCCTAGTCAATGTCTACTTGATTCCATTGTGTATGTAAATGATTCTTATTCTAATTTTATACTATATGTCAGTAATTTGTGTGATTATCATCGTCTCCTAGTCAATATCTACTTGATTCCATTGTACGTCTCCTAGTTAATATCTACTTGATTCCATTGTAAATGTAAATGATTCTTACTCTAATTTTATACTAGATGTCACCGTGACTATTGTCATCTACTTGTTAGTATTTATTCGATTCCATTGTTCATTTAAATGATTCTTATTCAATTTTTACGTACTAGTTAATGTCTACTCAATTTCATTATACATTCAGAAGATTTTTTCTCCTCTAATTTTATTCTAGTCGCCACCACAACTATTATCATCTACTGGTTAATGTCTACTCAATTCTATTATACACAATTCTTACTCTAATCTTATATCATTTATCATTACAGTTATTACCACCTACTAATTAATATTTTCTTGAATCCATTTTACATTTAGATAATTCTTAGAATTTTCGGGTATTTATGTCACATTTACCTTGTCATAATCTATCTATATATATATAACATTTTAACATCTCATTTCTTATACTTTTCTTTTTAACATCTCATCCTTTTTATACCAACAAGGCTATCTTGATAAGTATCACATATGATTCAACGTGATTAAATAGTGAACACTCTTGAATTAATCTTTTTCAATAAATATTATAGTGCAACTTCCATGTAATACTAAAACTCGAAACCATAGCACAAATGATGAATGTTGTTTGTCACAGTCAGAGAGGAAACAATATCTGGTGGCATTTTCGTTTCTTTTCCATCTTTCTTCTCCGTCTCAACCTCACAGCAACCTTAGCCTTTGACATAACTTAAATAAAAAAAACTTATGAATAACTATAAACACACTATCCTAATGAAATGACTATAATCATCAAGCCATTATCACGAGAATTCAATCATAACCAAATCACACCTTGAGCACAAAATAATAATTATAAAACAACTAACACATACAGAACTAAGATAATTATATATACATCTATTATGTAACAATGGTATAGATAATGGGGTACAAGTAGAAGCAAAAGAGCATGATGAGGGTAGGGTGTGAGAGAAAGAAAGATAGTCAAACAGTATCGGCACGGAAAGGGCACGTGTCAGTAAGTAAAATGCATGTGCAACAGCGGAATATCCCTCTGAAAGAGAAAAAAAGGAAGAATCCCCAATATACCCTCAGGGGGTTCATTCTTTGTTTCTGCAATTCCTTCTCTTCTCCGCATATTGATTCACCACATGTCACAGAACAAGAGAAACTAAGGACTCACACCGCAGCTCCAACACCAAAACCCAACCCAACCAAACCCTTTCTCTCTCCCACCATTCCCCAATAAAACCCTCTCTCTCTCTCTCTCTCTCTCTCTCTCTCTCTCTCTCTCTCACTCACACTTTTCACGTCACTTTAGAGTCTCCTTTTTATTTTTTCTGTTTTCTCTGTTTTGTTTTCTCTCAGGATTTTCTCGACTCCATTGAACAAACCCGGCCCCACCTAGCGAAATCCCGGTTCGGTTTCTTCACGCAAGTAAACCGCGTATAACACCTGCTTAAAACGCAACCATGAATGCACTCTAACATTTCTGTTTTCTTCGGTCCTCCTTCTGCTGGAGCATTGTTTGACTTAACTTCCGCTTCCTCTCTCTCTCGGTGACGCTCCATTCTCTCTCTATCTCTCTCTCTCACACGCACACACCTGATCCCTTTCACTACGCGCCTTCATTATTTTTAATTATTATTATTATTATTACTATTTTTTTTTTCAGGTTTTGTTGTGGTTTCAATGAGCTAGGGGACGGTGGGTGAGGGTGTGTTGGGGTTAGGGTTTATCCTAGTCCAATTGAGAGAGAATGTCAGGTGAAGGTGTTTTTGTGGCGTGGGAGGAGCAGGTTATATGTCAGGAGCGTGGGAACCGTGTGATTCATTTTTATCTGAAGGATGCGTTGGGGAATTCTGTGTTGGCTGTTGTGGGAACGGAGAGGAGTGTGAGGCACATGATGTATGTTGTACCTGACCAATTTTTGCAGGCTTATGGATCCACACAGCCCATCAATGCTTGTAAGTGGAGGGCAAGGCGAGAGGTTGTTGACTGGCTCACTTGCTTGGTCTCGCGCAATCGGTCTCTCCATGAAGGTAGTTTTGCTCCCCTTTTGATTCTTAATGTCTTGTGTTTTTTGTCAGTTGTTCATTGTGGATGATGGGTTTGCTAAATGTTGTTATTATCGTGTGCATGGTTTGTTTGGCCTGTAGAATTTTGCCATGATGGTCCCTTTTGACTGTGAATGTTTCGTGTTTTCGGTTAATTGTTTAGGGTGGATGCGTTTGCTGAATGTTGTTACTACCGTGTGCTTGGTTTGTTTGGCCTGTAGAATTTTGTCATGATGGTTTTTGTTGCCCTAACTAGTGTGTTAGAAAATGGTGTGGGAATGTGGTTGTGGATGTGTTGAATTGTGGCTGCAATTTCAAACTTTGTATCTGCTTGATGGGATAAGGTTTGGTTGTTGTTAGTTGTGTAAACCAGTGTCTCATACTGACACAGGAAGCAATTTGGCTTGTCGGTTGTAAACCCGCGACTAATACTGACTCCAGAAAGCTATAAGACGTGTTCCAATTAGTTGCCTAACTATGCTTCCCATTATGAGTTTATCGTTTCAAGGATTTCCGTGAAGTTTGTGCTTGTATGAATCATATAGTTCATGTCATTTTTGCCTGCATGGCTATGTCAACTGGTTCACGTGTTTGGTTTCATGGAATTGTCCACTTCATATGCAGGTAGTTTGGTTTTAAGTGAGCAGTCTTGTGTCTTCGATTGTTGCTGTATGAATCGTATAGTTCATGTCATCTTTGCCTGCATGGCTATGTTGACTTGTTCACGTGTTTGGTTTCTGGAATTATCCACTTCATTTGCAGGTAGTTTGGTTTTCAGTGAGCAGTCTTGTGTCTTCGATAGTTGCTGTATGAATCGTATAGTTCATGTCATCTTTGCCTGCATGGCTATGTTGACTTGTTCACGTGTTTGGTTTCGTGGAATTGTCCACTTCATTTGCAGGTAGTTTGGTTTTCAGTGAGCAGTCTTATGTCTTCGATAGTTCCGTGTTTTGGGGGATTTGTTTTTATGAAATGTTGATCATGGATGCATGTGCGGACCGTTATTGTGTGCATGTTTTTGGCTTGTGGAATTTTATCATGGAGGTTGTTGTCCGTACCTAATGGCATAAGTCTTGGCTGTTGTTAGTTGTCAGCTGAAAACTGTTATCTCGTATTTTGTCCACAAATCTATGAGATCTGTTCTGATTAATTGCGCAACTGTAATTCCTATGAGTTTACCTTTTCAAGGAATTCGGTCAACTCTGTGCTATATGAATCATACACTATATGTCATTCTTGCCTGCATGACTGCTTACATGAAAGTTATGTTTGCATTCATCTTATTCATGGAATGTTCTCTTTGGACTTTCATATCGAGGATTTACAATGATAGGTGAATTTTTTTCCAGATATTTTTTATGATTTATTGGAAAAGAGTAAATTGGTTTGTTTTAAAATAGTGTGCTACCGTATCAAATATTTTATTCGTTACTCAAGTGCAGTTATATTCAATTTATAAGCTATCTTTATCTTAACCTGTTATCACGGATGATTTATAATTGCCATGTTATAGCATTTTTAGTTGTTGTTTGTTTCCATGGTAAGTGAATAAATGTTAGTAGCCGTGATTGGTTTGTTATTCTACTTTCTGGCCTGTCGTTTTTCTAATGTAATGTATGAAACTGCACATTACTTTAGCAATCAAATAATCATTCTTTTCCCTTTCTTGCGGACATGAGTTATCTGGTATTGTAATCAATACATTATGATTTTACATTATAATTGCCCTTGTGGTTGGAAATTACATTCTTTAGGGACATAATTGGGCTTTATGGCTCCAATTATTTTTATGAGGATTGGATACCTTCTCTTCACTTTGCTCTGCTCCAAATCCCCTTCTTTCTCTCTCTTCTTTTGCAAAGAAACTGAAGACAAACCCTAATGGCGATGCTTGTCCCTCCGCATATGGCATCCTCACACTTTCATGCTTCTTTGTCTTTGACCTAGGATTTTGCTTCTTTTTCCTTTTCTCTATTCGCCGACACTTCCTATGCCCCTATTCTTTGAACCTTAGGTTTTGTTGACCATTCCTGCGCCTGATAGCATGAAACGTGATATGTCAAAATCGTCGAATTTCATTAATCGACAACCAATTATTCCCTTTAATGCTTCAATCCTAAACAAAATGGAAAGGATGGTGTAATCATGTTCTGCTGATTGATTAACAATTGGCTTTGAAATCTATCAATTTTCTTTTTCCTTATTTTATTCTCGCTTGAGCTGTGATGAATCAGTAGGGTTGCTGCTTTGTGATCATGGGTAGTAGTCGTAAAAATAGTCTCTCTCCTCAATGGAGTAAGGCTGCATAGATTATTCCCTTCCCAAGCCCCATATTGATGGCGACCTCACGCAGCCATCCTTGAATTCCTCTTAACACAGCAAGAAAATTTGATAAGGTATCCTTTGATCGATTGGTTTTCTTTTTTTGTCTCGAAGTCTGTCTATGAAGACCATTTAAGGTATTGAGGTTGGGTAATTGATGTGAATCTGTTTCCTGAATCAATTTTTTCATGGCAAAAAAATAATCAATTGATGTTAATGAACTCGACTCTTCATGCTGCTGTGGCCTTATCCCATTGCATTTCAGTATTTGTTTAGAAGCTTATTCTTGGGTTCAAAATGCATGAGGACCTTCTGTTGATGATGATTGTTGTTTAATCCTTCTCTACTTGATGAGTTACTTGTTCATCTTTATCTTATCACTACTACTTGCTCTACCAATTCTTTTTGAACAGCTTTTCCTGTATTGTGAAATGAAAACATTTTGAACAACCATAATCTTTCTGTGACAGGTGTACAGCCAGATGATTCAGCACCAGCTGGTGAATCTCTCAAGATTTTAACATCTGGAATCAATGTCAATAGTAAAGTTTTACCTGATAAAATGGTATGGAAATGACAACTAGTTAAATATTCTCTCTATATTTCCCCTTCTATCTTAGTGTGATTAATTCACTCTGCCTTTGTTTTTTCTATTGCAGATTTCCAGGAAACTCAAATTTCAAAGTTCAGATATTGAATGGTCAGGCACTAGTTGGTTTTGTGCTAAACAACTGAAGCACTACTCAGGTTTTTTCAGGAATGGAACAGCCATAAATGTGAGAACTGGGAAAATTATTTCATTTTTTATTATATCTCAATTATTTCCCCACTTTCTTCATTGCTTTTACTTTTTTCATTTTTTGGAGGGGGTTTAGTTTCTATGATTCTTAATATATTTCTTCTAATTTTTAGGTTCATTCATTCGTATATATTATGGCTGAAGAAGAAAACCACTATCTTGGTTATGTGGAAGATATGTATGAAGACAAGAAGAGACAAAAAAAAGTGAAGGTACGGTGGTTTCACCATGGCCAGGAAGTTAAGCATGTGATTCCACAGCTGAATCTGCAAGAGGGAGAAGTTTTCATCACACCTCATGTTCAGGTGATCAGTGCCGAGTGTGTCAATGGTCCTGCAACAGTTTTGACTCCTAGGCATTATGAGAAATTCCTTGCTGCTGTGCCCCATACTTCTTTAGCTGAGATCCATACATGCTTTAGGCAGTTTAAAAACAATAAGCTCAAGCCCTTCACACTTACTAAGCTGCGTGGATACAGTAACCAATCTATACTTTCTTCTTTGAATAGTCCTATTCTCCCCAAGAGAAAGGCAAAGTGTGAAAAAATGCATGCAGATGATGACGAGAAGTTCTCTCAAGATGATCCTTCAAGGTCCAGCAATAAGAGGTATAAAAGTTCTAATAATCAAGTACTTGAAAAGGGTTTTTCTGGCCTGCAAATATCTGTTCCTGCAAATGAAATGACAAAATCTGAACCGAAATACCCTAGTTTAAAATTGAAACTATCAAGAAAAACAATGGGTATTAAGGTTATTGGACCAAAGCCTCAAGGTCCTCAACTATCTTTTAAGGCTGGTGAGAATATAGAGGTTCTTTGTCAAGATAGTGGCATTAGAGGATGCTGGTTTAGATGTAAAATCTTGAGTATATCTCCGAGGCTGCTGAAGGTCCAGTATGATGATTTACAGGATGTAGACGAACCAAAGAAGCTAGAGGTATGAACTGCTTAGGTTTCTTTTCTCTTTATTCTATCTATATATCTATCTATCTGCTTTTTTAACATTGCTGAAATAATGATTGTAGTGATTTTTGGATTTAGGAATTAAATCACCAAACTAATTGTCTATTGAGGCCTATTGGTGAAGCTAGGGAAAGAGTATGGTTCTCACCCCTGTTGTTACACTTTGTAGGAATGGGTCTCTGCATCTAAAGTGGCAGCTCCTGACAAATTGGGTATGCGATGTTCAGGTCGCTTAACAGTGCGACCATGCCCTCCTGAATGTACTACAGATCATAGTTTTGAGATTGGAGCACCAGTGGATGCCTGGTGGTGTGATGGATGGTGGGAAGGTGTCATAACTGCTGTTAATGTTAGCGGAGATGGAACTCTGCAGGTTTTTAGCCCTGGTAGGATAAAATATAAATGTTTTTCTTCTTTTAATTATTTTGTGCTATAGGTCACTGGCTCATGGACGAACAGTCCATGAGTTTGTGAATCATGTTCTGTCTGGGTTGGATGTCATGGTTGGTAATATGATTTTTCTTTAGGTGAAGAGAGGTTTCTAATGGTCGAGAAGAAGAACATTCGGATTTCCCAAGATTGGATCAATAACAGGTGGGTTGACATACAAGGAAGGCCCGACATTTGCAGCTATTTATCTTCAAACATCAGGTCCTGCATTGGGATATCTGCTAAATCTACAGCGGTGGATGGATCTATGTCTGATTGCTCTGCAATATTAGAAAGTAAACCATCAATTGCCAAAGTTGAAGTTGCCGTGAAGGTTGAGCCTGAGTTATCTGGTTTGGAAGCACCTGTTGATGTGGTGGAAAGTATGAAGGGAATAAATTTGAGAAAGCCACTCTATGCCATTCATGAAGACAAGGATAACAACTCTAGTAGTGGCTTTGATGATGAAGCTGACAGGGCTGTGAAGACACTTCTGGCCTTTAATGAAGGCAAGGATAATAACTGTGGCGGTGGCAGTGATGGTGACATTGATGATGATGTTAACGAGGATGCTGACAATGATGAGGAGGACAATGAGGAAAATTTTGATTGTTCTGAACCAAAACTTGATGCTGCAGAAGCAATACCGGTTGCATGAATATATGATAGAGCTAAATGGGGAATTTTTTGCTCTCCTACTGATTATACCTGAAGGTGGAATCACCTTGTATATAAAACAAAATGAAGCCCCTGGAGTAGGTTATATATGCAGAGGATAATGATTTTCAAGTTTCTGACTTAAGGATAATGGTAGTGTATAGCATTATAGCTTATGTTTTTTGGTTCATGAGATCAAATTCTATAGGATGATATTAATATATATATTTTAGGCTCCGTGTTAGGTCTTGTGGTTGGTAGATGCATAATTGCACATATCAGTTGAAACTTCATATCAGTGTTGGTACATGAGTAAAGTTTGTAATCTATGATTCAGTAGTTTTGGCTTTTGACCATGAATCTTACAAGATTACAGAATTACAGAATCTGCGTTGCCTAGATTCTTCTATTTCAAATTAAGAGGGAATGAATGTTTCAACCGAATGCGTTTTCATCCTCCTAGTGGTAAGGAACTTGATGTTCTTGAATAAAGCCTCAATGTTCTATTAAGGAGAGCTTTATTAGCTCAAGTGGATGATAGGATGGGATAGTGAGGCCCAAATATGTCCTGAAACCAAAGTTGTTAAAGGACTTTGGTTGAATGGGTTTGGATATTTACATTACATATTATATTGTTTTTCTTTTAGTTCTTAAAGCAATAGGATGTTGATAAATAGATGGGGGTTATTCATTTATCCGCAGGATTTGTCTTGTGAAATCATTTCATGGAAAGAAATATGTCAGTAGTAATCTTTTTCTTCCACTTGGCATCTTATCTATACCAGTACTTTCGTCTAGCTTCCTAACAGTCGGTCAGTACTTGGTTCAACTTGAACTAGTTTGGATCTAAAGTGACTTCTGAAGTTCTGAATATTGTGGGTGTTATAAATTGCGAAAATCTGTTGATTACGAGATTCCTTCGTCATATATAACCAATTTGACTTGGTCAAAAATCCTAATGGTTTTTTTATCTCTTAAAAGATGTTTTTTTATAATAAACTTTTATTCTCGTTTCTTAGGAAAACGAAAACATTTCTTAATCAAATGATATATAGTTTGACTATCTGCACATGGAGGCCTTTTTAAATAATCACCTCAGGATTTAAAAGTTGATAGTCTGTGAGTGTGGATCTCACACCTTTGTCTTCCACCCTTGTTGATTTCTTATTTTCTATAGAATTTAATATTCAATGAGAATGTTTTGGAAGGTTTTGTATAGCTTAAATCCTGTATATTTCCTTTTTCTTGATTTTATTTTAGTTTAGTTTCTGCCTCATTCAACTGAGTTACTCGAGCACTAATTTAAGCATGTCTTTTGTTACTTAAATCCTTTTGGCAAAGGAACAATTTTACAGAAAAAGGTTCATGCATAGGTGATGTAAAATATTTTATACACTGAATAAATTATAACCCACTATTTGTGATGGATTTATAGATTTTGATAACAATATTCTTATAAATCGTATAAAATTTAATTTATAATTAGATGTCTATGTAATACTGTTTTACATTATTAGTACATAATATTTAAGATCAATTTTAGAAATGTAGATAAAATTCTCGTGGATAAATATGTTGAATTAATAATTAAAGTTTCTTTTGTGTATTTATTTCTTGTTTAGTTGACATTCTACACGTACATTTCATACAATAATTTATAATATCTCATTATTATAAATATAATAAATAATATACAAGAAAAAAAATTGACTAAAAAAAGATACTGGTATATAAAGTTGAACCAAGAAGTTGTCCTTTTTAAAAAAATTCTAATCGAATTTCATTATTTTTAAAATGAAGTAAATATAATTTTCTGATTATTTTTCCAAAAACCTTTTAAATAAAAACATTTTATAGCATTTCTTATTTTAAAAGTTTTAGAATCATTCCATATTTCAAATTTATCACAAACCACCAAATATTTAAATTAAAAAAATAAGTGTTTAAAACTATACACAACAAATATAAAATAGTTTTAGACATTCAAGCAATCAAAATCAAATTTCGGATATTTCATGAGTACTCTATTATCAAAATCAACTAACCCATCATACATTGTGGAGTATGATTAATCGTATAGTCAAAACATGAATCTTTTCCTTAAAAAATAATTTAAGAATTTTCTTATAAAAAGTAATTACCGCAAAACCATCTCTATCTAATTTTTTAAAAAAGAATTTGAAGAACTAAAATTTCATATAATTCAAACTCGCGAGATAAAAAATACATATAAAACCAACACTACGTCATGAGAAAAAAGTATTCAATAAATGTGCAACAAGCCATAAAGGGTGTATAAGTGCCGCAAAAGCTAGTGTTGTCTACAAACTCCGGAGAAATAGAAAATCCTGAATAAACAAAATTTACGTCTACACTTTTTTCCAATGGCTTCATCAGCACCTTGACCTTGACCACAAAATAATACACTGATATTATCTTGCCATGTCTATCCACTCCATACAAGTGCAACCGCACTCATCTGGTATTGGTCAGTTGGGTAGAAGCATGAAATCTCAGATAGAATCATGGATTAAATTATGTGTATTAGTCTCCATCCTTTATCTAACACAGCACTTCAAAAATTTTATGAACCTTGTTGCACAAGATCAACTTATTTTGTCTACGGGAGAGAATAAAGAGAATAATAAACTATGAAGTCATAAATGAGAAGCAAGAGAGGCTTCAGGGTGAACCAATGCCCTTCTTAATGAGCATATCATACACCCTGTCAATTTTCATGGCATCCATCTTGAACAGTTGATGAGCATCTGATTTAGAAGAGACAGTTCCAGCAATCATTTGTAGAGACAGTTGCTCTTGCATCCTTAGATACAATGCTGGAGGCATCCTGAGCTCACAGCACAAGCGTTTCTCCTGCCAAGGATTCACATGATGTTAGAAAATCAATGAACAGTGTACTAATTTAAAAGGTAAAACTTACCAAAGACACTGTATAAAGTGTATTACATTGCTTAACTCCATTGTAAAACTACTGATGTTTTAACCTTTTTTTCTTGTTCCAAAACTAGGATGTTTTACAAATTTCTAAGTCATTTTTTTTACCATATATACCCTGTTTAAAATAAATAGATTTTAACTTTACAAGTACTACACATGCAACATATTTTAAGAAGTACTTAAACAACTAATTGACCACATTTACATCTTTTAGTAAAAAAAGGGTAGTTTAGACTAAATACATTAGTATTTTAACCTATTCATAACCAAGTCACCAGTTAATGTGATAACTGGTTGGTTCATACCGGTTTGATTCGGTTTGACAGCACATACAATTGAATAACCAGCTCAGACCAGCCGGTTTTTAAAACACTAGAAGTAGGAAAAGCATACATACCCAGTCAAAAACACTAAACAAAGGAATCTGTGCGCATTAACCTTAAACATCAATAATTTTAAAACTAAGTATATATGTATAAAAAAGTAACAAAGATTAAGTAATCTTCACCAACAAAAAACACACAGCATTTAACTATCAGGATCACTTCACTGTCATAAGGAAT
This sequence comes from Hylodesmum podocarpum, assembly GCA_026586105.1. Classification (NCBI taxonomy): domain Eukaryota; kingdom Viridiplantae; phylum Streptophyta; class Magnoliopsida; order Fabales; family Fabaceae; genus Hylodesmum; species Hylodesmum podocarpum. Next base: position 1,533,422 of record JALJEV010000367.1, on the reverse strand, counting down.
CTAATTTAAAAAGATTTATTGAGGAGGACTGTATGCTTTTACCTGTTCAGAAAGTAAATCGGCCCCATAGTATCCAGTCACATCCATTTCATTGACAGAACTAGAAGTGGCAGGCCCTGCAGGTCTTGCACTCAAATCCTTGCCAGTGGAGTCTGGAGACATCAATGCATTTGGAACCCCCTGATTGCTTGGGCCAACCTGAGGACTTCCTTTAGTCCTACGAGCATTTTCTTCAGCTTCCCTTTTTTTCTTCTGTAACAGATATCTATCAGCTTCAGCTGAATTGCGGCAACCAGCAGCCCGAGCTTCCTGCAGCACCATGTAATACAAATGTGAGAGTTAGTGTTAATTGTTTTATTTATGCATGCAGTATATAATCTATATCAACAGTAGTAGAATGAAGCACCTACTGGATATATAAATCTAAGATATAATAAATTTTGGAACCAATTCTAGCAACCTTGTCTAATATTGGAATGCTTCAACTTAAATGCTAGTAAGACTCCTCAAAAATGGTCTAAACACACTGACTATATGAAAATTTTCCTATTCCATAAGATGTCCATCTCTACCAGTTTCTGCCTACATTCAACCAAAGGACAACAATCTAAAGATAACATAATGCACCCCAAAAAGGTTCAATTTTCCCAAAAGAGAGAATGAAGTGAATGTCCACAATAATTAAAAGCCACCCTTGTCTCAAACCTTGAGGTCTTGAAGTCTTTTATGAGTTCTATGCTCAGAGATAACTGTTCTTAGCAATTCCTCGTGCTCCTCCTTAGAATGAAAGCGCATGAATAAGTCATATTTCCGACATATTGCCTTCTCCTCAGTTGTTAAATCCTTCTCAACTGGATTTGGGTATAACAAATTTCGTTCAAGTATGAAATCCTTTCTACGCTTCCTTTCATCAAGCCTGCAACATTTTTCAATTCAAAGAAGAAATGTCAGCAGTGATCAGCCAATACCCTGATAACATCATTACTGTTAATGGTTGACAGTAAATGATTCAGAAAGATAAACCTATAAAAATAAATTGGTTGGTTACCTTTTTGAATAGAAGCGCAACACACGTAGTTTCAGCTCTCGCTCATCTTCTGTGTCAGTGTCCTTAAATTCCATTTCAGCAAGCAGTTGTTCAGCGTCATTATCATATTCAGGGTCGAATTCCTGTCTTTTGGCATTAAAACCACTCGATTCTACTAAAGAAGGACCATCATTGCCTGAGGGAGTTGGCTTCTTTACTCCGAAATCTCTGTCTATTTGAGAATCTGCCAATGACACAGGAACAAGGAAATTTAATAAAGAATATGCATGGTGGATAGGTAAGTTAATGTCAGTGAGGAAAAGATACAAAAGTGTAAACAATTTAAAGCAAGATGCTGTTCCCCCTTGACCCTAGCTTCAGCATACAAAAAATCTTAGTTTTAGTTATACTAGTAACTCGTAATAGAAGAATTGCCATGTTTCCTCAAATTTTATTTATTGCTATGGTTGAAAAGTCACGCAAAACAGACCAATCCTCCACCTCTTTTCTTTGTAGGAATAAAAAAGTGACAGGTATTATTCCAAGGAGTTCTTGTTGTTCTAAATTTTCTATGGAAGTGAAATATTCCAAATGATAGAATGTATTAAAAATCAACTGGGGTTCAGGATCAAATATAAAGATGCACACCTTCCATTTTAACAATCCCCGGGCCACCTTTTCCTCGGCCCTTATTAGATGCCTTTTGGTTAGCACCAGCTGCAGCATGTGTGTTAGGCCCAGAATCTGACTCTGCATTACATTAAAATGATAGAGATCAAAGAAGAGGAATCTGGGTAACTTTATGCATGGATAGGTATTTAGCTATGAATTTATTTTGCTTTACCAGAATTCAAACCGGAAGACAAGCGGTTAGTGTTGCCAGCTTTATGGGAATCTTCAATCCTGAATCAAAAAATCAACATCAAAGAATGTCTTATAGAGATGGCATGAGATAAATCGTATAAAAGTGACAGCCTTACTTGGCTCTAGATGGAGAGAAGGGAGATTCTGCCTTTATACTATGATCCCCCATGGAAATTCCTGAGCCAATCACAAGTGACCAATGATTATAAAAATGGCACCAAAAACAGAAAAACCTACTGATCATACAAAATAATCAGAAGCCAGTTATGATTGTAAATTTATTCTCCTTCTATCTAAAATATTTTATGCAAATATAAACATCACGTTGAACATTTATATTAAGACAATCAGCAGCAGACCTCCATGTATTATTATTTGAACATGACGATGTCTAGTGTGGGAAAGTTATGCGTGTTCCCCACCGTGGGAAACTTAAGTTAAAGGAAACAAGCTTGTGTCATCCTATGCAAATGAAACTAATAAATGTGATGTTATGGATTGTGGCAAACCTTTCTTGTCTTCACCCTGCCCTTTCGCCATGGCAAGAAGTTCTTTTCTGTTTTTCCCAACAACATGAGACATGTCCTAGAAAATAAGACAAGTCTGGATTAAAAATACCATTACGAGAATAAATATAATAAGAAACATTCATTGTAGTTTCATTTGATGCCCATCATACCGGAACAGGAAAGAATGGGGAGTTCAAGTATACATTCCTATAGTGTTCTATGCATGATTCTTTGTTTTTGGTTCCAACATGCTCAGCAACTTCTGCCCAGTTTCCCAAGCCATACATTTCAATTCCCTAAAACCAAAAAAATATTGCTCGAAAGATCAGATACATATAAGAGATTGCTTCTTGGAACACATGCTTTATAGTTTTAGACCACCAGTCACCATTATTCCTAGGAAATAAATTTGAAGTACCTCTAGAAGCAAAATTTCATCATCTGCATTCCAGTCTGGGCAAATAAGAGGGAAAGATAGATTATCCTGTCAAAATAGAGTCATATAAAATCAGTCCATTGTAAGGTGAAAAGGCAAGTATAACAACAACATTGATAAAACTAGCAGTAACACAATTTTCTTTACAGTACGGGACAGATTTACTTCAACATAATTTTTCAAAAATATGTATTATATTTAACACAAGGTAAAGAAAAAGTTTCAGTACAATATCCAATCTAACTCAAGTGATTAATCCTGTAATTGACCATACAGAGCCTGTCAGACAGCTCAACTAGCAGTCTAGCAGGAATAATAACACATAACTTCCTCTGTAACAAAAGCTTGAAATTGACTAAACATTAACACATTTGAGATCAATGGTCACTAACCATAACCCTGTAAGGGTGGTTGCTTTTGTGAGGTGTCACCTCAGCTCCAACAGAAAAGCACTCTATACACAAGTCAAAATCCGGGCACATAGCACACTTAATACGGATTTTCCCTGTTATATCTTTATTGCAATAATTGCAGTGGTACAGAGCCTTTTTCCCTTCTCCTGCACCTTGGCCTGGTTCACATAAAAATCAGTGAAATTATTTTCAAACATCAATATCCATGAATCAACAATGCAGTTCAAGGTCTACATAACTATCACTGATATAGTACTTTTGTGCGTGAAAAATAATTCCTTTAGTTTCTTTATCTCAACCTTTTTTATTCACCCCAAAGGCCTTTAGCACCCTCCCTTATCTGCCAAGACATCTCATGATCTCATCCCCAAAAATGATAAGGCATTTTAGTAAATTAAAATTCATGCAAACAGTATAGTGCATCAATAACTATAATTCCATAGCATATTGTAGGATCAGACTTATTCAAATACTGCATAACGTTCGAAAAATTACCTGCAGCACCAGATTCTGAATTTTCACCACTGGAAGCATTCTTTTTTCTCCTTGACCTACACAGCAAAAAAAATAAAAAGGAGAAAACACAAAGAGAATGAAATAGTAGAGCATCAAAGAGAAAACAAGCATAGCATTTATCTGCATCTGTGATCAGTTATACACAATCACAGAAACAACAAAATTCAATTATAATTCCCATCCTTTCTCTCACAACAGACTTGCCTTTGGACGAAGGAGTAAATCGTTAAGTATAATCATGTAAAAGAAAAAGAAAAGAAGAAACCTCTGGTTGGGGTCTTCATCGGCATGATGAAAATTTCCCCGAGAACGACCCATTGATTCTCTGCTCGAACTTCTGAATGAGTTTGAATTTGTTGAGAGGCAGGATCACGATGGACGAAAAGGGCACCAATAATTTTATTATTTATAGAACAAAAATAATAAAAACCCTAGTTTTTTTATAGGCTAAAATTAAGGGATAGTGCAGTTGTGTTAGTCTGATGTTTACAAAAATTGAATCTTTTACATTGCCGCTGAGGATTTGGATGTGGGTTATGTGCTACGCGGTAAAATATTTATTGTCGAAAATTTGGGACAAAAGAGAAAGTTTTAGCGTAGTGTCGGGTCTAACCACTCCAACCGAGTTCGAGTTCGTTTGTTGCGGTAAGTGAAACTCAATAGTTACGACTTACGAGGAACCTGTTTCAAGTATGTATATATATATATATATATATATATATATATATATATATATATATATATATATATATATATATATATATATTTTTATTTATTTACACTTTTTTTTTTTTCACTCTCATCTTAAACTTGATCTATCTTACAACATAAATTAAAAATAATAGTGTTTATATAATTATTTTAAAAATATTATGAGTCACGTCTCTTATCTTAACTTTATATATTGAATACTTATTTTTTAAATTCCTATTTCTTTTAAATTTATTTTCATTGCATGGTAAAATTTCTATCATAATAACGAGTTATTAATAAAATATGTGGAAAAATATTTATATTATGTAATCAAAATAAATAAATGTTATGTATAAAAATATTGTGACAATTAAAATAAATAAAAAGTATTAATAGTTCTATATAAAATTTTATATTTTTATTTGCAAAATAATATATTTATGTTTATTTTTTGGTCCAAAATATTTGTCAATTATTGATTTAATTGATTTTTTTTATAAATTAATGATCTTGAGTTGGTAAAAATATATTTTTGATTTTAAATATTTTTCCTCTATAAAACAATTATAACAAATATAAAAAAAATACTTTCATAACCAGTATTAAAATTATTAGTAGTAAATAAAATGAAGATAAAAGATGGTGAGAAAAATTGAAAAAGAAAAAAATTACCAAATTTTTTTAAAAAAAAGTTTGAAGATAAGAAAATGAGAAATTTAGTTAGTATATAAGATGTTGGTTAATATTTTAGTGAAGTTTAACATTTTACTAGAATAGAGTATTTACGTGAAAATGACTTTTAAGGCATTAAGACAAAAAAATTTCTTTAGCAAGAAACTCTACAACAGTCTCAATATACATTCACATAAAGTAGTTGATATCATATCAAGTAAATTTCAAAGTTTAAAGTTATAACAAGTACAACAATCTCAATATCTCATGCATGTAGCTTAAAGTTATCCTATATAAATTTCAAAGAGGTGAAAGAGGTATGTGGTAAGGTTATCTAGTGGTGGAAATCCATGACATGAAAGAACACATTTTACTATTGACATATGTGAAAGGGATTTCAACACAAACCATAAGCTAAGCTATAAGATATGATGTATGATATCTTTCTTTTCAAGAGTTGTTAAATTTCTTCAAATGGTTTGGATCGTAGCTTATCAGATATGGGGTCAGTGGGTCATCACTTTGATTCAAGCCCTGTGACTAGGTTTGACTGTTAACTTTCCCCCGAAGCTTTTGCTAAGAACTACTGTTGTGCATACTTTGGTCATTGTCCAATAATTGTTGGGTATAATGGAAGGACCAACATAAACAAGGGTATAGTTTTTCACTTTCAAAATACTTGTGCCACCCATAAAGACTTTGAACAACATATTAAAAATGTGTGATTGAGAGGTACACCAAATATATTGGATAGGATAAAGGTGGTTAAAGGTAATCAGGGAAGAAGATACTACAATCTTTAACAATAATATATTTTAAAATGTCTTCGAGCAAAAATATTAGGCTTATACAAGATTATAAGGTCCTTAGTTAATTTTGGAAGAGTTTATTTAGTTCTAAATTCCTTGAAAGAAATGAGTTCGGTTAAGTCTAAATGACACATATAATGAGATTTAATTACTTAGTTGAACATAAAGGATAATGAAAACACTCTAAATTTTTATTACACTAACATTTCTAATTGTTTCATTGCTAAAGTCTGTAACTACCTCACGTCTCTTATAATGTTGTATGATACCTAACTAAGTAAAATAATTTTATTTGGATGTATGAAAACTAATTGAAGAGTTAATTGAACTATATAAAGGATAATGAAAACACACTAAATTTTTGTTACACTAACATTCATTCTCTAATTGTCTCATCTCTAAAGTCTGGAATTACTACCTCACGTCTCTTGCAATGTTGTATGATACCTACCTAAGTAAAATAGTTTCATTTGGATGCATAAAGACTAATTGAAGAGTAAATTTAACTATATACATGTTTTCTCTTTTATGAATTTTAGTTTTATGTATTTTGATTAATTTTTATATTGACTTTCAATATCCTAATTTTGAAAAAAAAATACATAAAAATGTTCTTAATTTTAAAAGGGATAAAAGGAAACACAATAATAAAAAACAATAAAAGAGAAAAAGGAAAAAAAAAAAGACAAAATAGATAACTTACCTTAAGACAGTCATTCTTCATAAACGCGTTGCTTTAGACTATCTCCGTATTTTTTGGATGTCCTTCTTGTATGATTCTCATTATTGGTGGTCTCCTCCTTATACGTGGCAATAAAAAGATGTCTACATTTAGTTTATCCGATGTGGGACTTTATAAGCGAGTGAAATAAAAATGTAGTGTATATATATATATTCACCTTAGACCATAATAAGTTTGTCACTCGGTACAAAATTGTTGGCTAAACTTGACATATGTAACCTTTTTCTAAGTTTAGTTTATAACATACATTATTTCTCTTTTTTAATAATTTTGTCACTCAAATGTTGTCTATTTGCAAATAGGAAATTAATGAAACATTAACATCATTGGACCATGTTGGGTCTTGGCTCATTCCATGTTTCTAGCTTCATTAGTCTTTTTTCAATTAATCTTGCATTTTGGGTTTCCAGTCTCTAAAATTATTGTTGAAAATGCAAGAAAGAGGATTTCTTGTCATTTTGTTTCATGTAATAACCAATTGTGCTCTATTGTGATTATTTCTCATTATTTATTTGTGTTTGTTCATCCCTTGTATTCGTCTAATAAAAACTTGCGTCTAAATTCTATCAGATTCATCTTAGACGAAACTCAAAAAACTTGTGAAAATAACTTCTTAATACATAATTCAACTCTTATTCTTATATAATTGTCTTTACATTATGTTTTATATATTTGACAATAGCAGTCATCCCTCTATTACTATCTTGTTATAATATTTTTGGGGTGGTCACTTCATGCCGTAACATGAAATTGATTACACAATTGTTTATTTATATGTCTTCGTGATTTAATGTTTAATTTTATTTTCTCTATAAGATAAGATGTGTGCTTATTATAGTTTAAATTTTAAGTGTTGACGTGTAAAGATTTGTGAGGGATACATTTAGTATAGTTTAATTGAATTACATTTTTGTTGTCAAGATATATGAATATCGTTGATAAACATTGAGAACCTGCTATGAACTATTCAATATTTTAGAGTGACGATTTTGTGTTTCTTTTATTTAATAAAATTGCTTGATTTATTACCTAACTTTTTGTTCACAACTAAGGATCTAATAACAAATTTTCACTTGTAAATTATAGACAACTTATAACATATGTTTACATTTTATGTCAACAATTCTAAAAATAAACGACAACCTTATTGTTATTTATAGGCTTGTTTTATTGAAACAAAACAATGTAAAAATTATGGAATATCAATTAACAACATGAGCTAATCACTCTAATTTTTTGTTTTCCTCTTATTTGTTTTTTTACCATAATCTTTATACATAGATCCTTTTATCTTATTCTTACGAACCTAACGAATATGAATTATTATATTCAATGAATTAGTTTCCTTTAACTTTGTTACACACAAAGGAATTTGCATTGACAATCTTCTTTTAAAATGAAAAACATTGATTAAGATTCTACAAAATCAATTGGGTGGTTTTTCTACATAAATTTTTTAGATACAATAATCAACATTAATTTCATCTAATAGGCAAAATTACTTTATGAAGTGAAAATTTGGGGTAATTATCTTATACAGGACTTTCAAAAAAACTAATTACGTAAGTGGTGTTAGAAATTATTTATAAAAAATGATACAATTTGCGTGAAGTTGTCTAACCGCTCAACGACTGCACATTAACAGAAGTCGTCAATAAGACCAACGACTTCAGCATTGAATGCCACATGTCACAATTTCATTGGTCATGGTTAAAGTCGTCACAGGGGTAATGATTTCACCCTACTGCTGTCACGTGTCGTCACATGATTGGCTGAATTTAAAATTCGAAAGTGAAGTCTTTTTGAAAGGTGACAACTTCACTTCGGTGGCAAATTTGAAATTTTGACAGGGATCACTGTATATAGAGTTGGAAGTAAAATTTTTTTACTTCCTCCTTTTTCTTTCAACCAAAATTTACTCTGAACTCTCATTTCCATTTTCTATTTACTAAAAAATGATATCCTTATCTTTGAGTGGTTTAAAAACTGATGGTGGTCTCCTTGAAGATAATGTGTTATGACTCCAAAAATCACACATTTCGTAGTATGTATGGAACACTAGAGAGATAAGGAGATTGCAAGTGTGATGGACGTTCCTATGAACATGTAATAGCACATTATTCTGGATGTCATTGTCGCTCCTCTTCATTTTATTAATTTCTGTCATGTTGGTTGTTTGAAGGACAAAGTCTTTTATTATGACTTTTTTTACCATATCTTTGTTGCCTCTATGATGGTTCAACCTAATCCATTTCATTCAGAATTCTTGTTGATTTAGGTCTACCTTTATCTTGGATTGTTGTTAGATTAGGAATTAGCTTTCAATCTTGCTAAATAAGTGGAAATGCTCATTCGTTTCTTAGAGTCCACCACTCACCTGAATAAGCCTTCAAAATATACTCGTTCGTGAAGACAATGTCAACATATTGATAGAAGTCGATGATCACATACCCACACACAACAATAACGTGTGAATATGGATAATGGAAAGCGGTAAACTTGCCGCACTAATAGTATCGATCGTTCAAATTCACTTTTCACTCATGGTGATCGGTCATAGTGGACGTTTTTCTCATTACGAATACCTTCTTAATCCTAGGTCATTATATTGACCCGTTAGGGACCAATTGTCCTAATTTCATTTATCATCACTTTTCACAAACATTTTCATTCAACACTCATGATAATCCTCATCTTTTTTTTAAAACACCATGCTCACCAGCTTGTCAACTAGAGGCAACCCACTGCTCCTTCATAGCAGCAGACATCCACCCATTTTATCAATATAAAACATAATTACAACTGATTATCATTAACTTAGTGACTCATCAATGCAATAAGCTCCACCAAATTATCTCTCAACACATATTCATTATTTCACCACTATGACATCTCTCATCCCACAACATCACTCAATCACAATATACCATAACATGTGCAAAATGACGCAATTAAAATAACTATAGGCATATAAATGGGCAAAACATAACAATTAATTTCAACGGGAATCTTACGACGAGAGATTATGGTACAACAAAGGGGGAAACATGTGGAAAGAATTTCAAGCAGCCACTGGTAGTAACAAAACACCAATTCACACAACCACTGCACAATTAATCACGTAAAACAAGGTTAATAAGGATCTCAAATCAATTTCCCTCAAAATCAATTAGAAATGGAATACAAACACAACAAATCTCAATTAGATACTTTCCACCGGTCATACATTTCTCACTTATCAATAATAATAGAACTACACTTACCTAAAAGGGGAAACACGTGCAAAGAAAAGAAATTTAGACAACCATAGGACTAACAGAGATCCATTCCTCCAAACATTACATTGTGGGTAACTTCCGCTACGAGTTAATAACCAGATGGCACAACTCTAGAAAGTCACCTTGCTGAGTCAGTGAAACTTCTTGACGAGCGTCAAGGATTCTCAAGAGGCACATCAACCACCTTCTTTGCTTGATCAAAATATCATCTATAATGTTGTTCCCATTAGTAGGACCCCAAACAAGTATCCTACTCTTTTCATCGCCAATGTAGTACTGTTGGGTTCAAAATCAGGATTAAAAGTCAAAATCATTATCACGAGAGAACTGTTCGAGGTTACAAATTTTACCATGGTGGCTAGAAGAGGGTTTCTTGTCGAGGGAGTGACGGGATCAAAATGTGTAAGGGGATACGTGACTTTGAAGGTGAGGAGAAGGAATTTGACGAGTAAGAATCAATGGGAGAATAGGAAAACAATTGATAGCTTTTGCATGAGCTTTTAATCAAGTTAAGAAAAATGATATTCATCCCTCTTAATCATGTTTTTACCCTATTTTTATTTTGAATTTTAACTGTATGTTTCTATTTTATTATTTTATTTATTTATTATTATTTTACCTCCTCTTTGATTCAAAAATTCATAAAAATTTAGAATTTAATAATTAGATCAACATTTTTTTGAATAAACATAATTTAAATTGATTATTCAAATTTAAATTTTGAACTTAAAATAAATTATAAATTTAGAAAAAAAATTGGGATATTAAACACCACAATCACAAATATTTAGGTTATATTTATCATGAAATATTAAAATTCTCAATAATACTTCCATAATTGTTAGTTTTCCAGTATATTACTTGCGTAAATTTCTTTTATTTGTGCTCACTCCTCTTTATATTAAAAAAATTAAGTTATACTTAACAAGTATTCAATTAGTTTCTATTTTTTATTAGCCAAAAAGATTGTTCAACTGTTTAATAAATAAGTTATTTTAATACTTTTTAAATTGTCATCCGAAGTAGATTTATTTTTTAAACACTAATTTCTAATTTTTTTTTTTAAAGTGAAGAAGTGCATTTACATAGTCCTACTACTTCTACCAGTTATTTATTTAAAAGTATATTAGCTGATACAACGATATTCAAACGTGATGACAAAAAATTCATATAATAGATAGGCATCATATATTAATATAATATGATGATGAAAAAATAATATAATAGATAAATATTATATAATAATACAATATGAAGCAATTTTTTTAATAAAAATTCACTTCAAATAAAATAATATTTGCAATTTTAGTTGTGAGCAAAACTAATATCCAATCTTACCCTGAGTCATGGGTGTCTGTTTTTTTGGGCTAATCATGCGATACAAATGAAATCCATTAAAACAAGTCCCGCGCCCAACACGTGATCAAAATTTGAATTAGTACAGCGCCAAACGGAACATACACCATCGCTTGACACGTGTCCCGACCAAGACATCCTCTGACTAAACAAAAACAAACGTACACCTCAACCCTTCTTCTCTGTGAATCTCTTCTTCTCTTTCAATTTCAAAAAACCCATTTTTTTTTCTTTTTTGCTTGTCTCAATGGCGTCCAGTGTGAAACCTTCATCACGCTACAGTTCCTACGATTCACGCTTCTCAAGTTCCTCCCACTTCTCCGACCCTTCTTCTTCCAATGAATTCAATCCTTCCAAACCCAAAACCTCTTCCTCACGCGCCGTCGTTAAGACCAAACCCTCCGCAAAGGTGGACCCCACTTTCACCACTATGGTGAAAAGGTTCATGGACAAGAAACCCAAGTCCTCCTCTGCCACCTCAACCAGGTTGATTATTCCCTCCGATTTCGTTGCTCAGGATTTGAAGAAAGATGCTAAGAGAGTGGTGGGGTTCTCTGCTCTTCAGAAGAAGCTCTTCGGAAAAGGAGGTTCTGATAAGAAAGAGAAAGTGAAGGCTTTGACTGAAGTTAAGAGCAACACTAGGACATTGGCCATGGTGCTCAGGAGCGAAAGGGAACTTCTCACCATTAACAAGGAACAGGAGCAGCAGATTTCTGCGCTCAAGCAAATGCTTGAGAACAAGAACAAAGAGGTGAAATGTCCTTGGTTTTTTATATGACTAAATTAGTACATATAAGAGAGATCAACTCTTGTTCAATAAACTAATTTTTAATATTGAGTTTGGTTCAAACACAAGTTCTGAGAATTGTTTTGGATCTGATTCATGTGGGGATTGGGAAAAGGAATGTGTTTTGATGATGGGTTTTTGAATTTTGAATTTGTAGGTGGAGAAGTTGAAGGATTTGTGTTTGAATCAAAGGGAGGAGATCAAGTCATTGAAGAGTGCGATCTTGTTCCCGGATGTTATGAATTCTCAACTTCAAGAGGTTCTGGAGAAGCAAGGTTCGGAGCTGAAGCAGGCAAAGCTGGTTATTCCTGCTCTACAGCAGCAGGTTTCTTCTCTCACTGGTCAGCTTCAAAGCCTTGCTGAGGATCTTGCTGAGGTATATATAACTCAACGATTGTTTTCATTTGTCAGGCAAATGCTGGTAATTGAAATAAGTTATTGATTGATATACACATGTCGGTTACATATGAATATGATTGAGTTTTTCATTGAATATTTCAAAATCTGTATCTTCTTTAGCTTTAATAATAGAGAAGAGATGGGAAGGTAGTGTTGCCTATTAGAACAGAACATAGGGTGGCAGATTTAGGTTGTGTTTGATTTATGTTTTCCAGACATTGTTTTTAATTTCCGAAAAATAACTGAATAAAAATGTTCGGATAATTGGTGGAGGGTGGTGTAGGCCTGCAAGATAAAAAGTAGTGTGTGAAATGGAGAGAGATGTTAAATAAGATGAAAACATGATTACTTGTTGAGTAGTATGTAATTATTTTTTCCCCCATTAATTTGTTTATATTTCATTTGCTTGTTAGGTCAAGGCTGATAAGTATTCAGCAAAAGCTGGTCTTCTAGGCTATGGAAGTTCTCCAAGAACACCAACACATGCCCGGGAAGATGCTTCTAACTCTTGGGTAAGCTTGCTATTAGAATATAATTGAAAATTCAAAATTATAGTTATATGATGGATTATATGGCACAGAAGCTAATCAAAAGTTTTGCTATTAGGCCGTGGAAAATGTCCTTAAGCAATTTTATTATTACCTTTTAACCTGAAGCATTTTGGTTAATATACTCTCCAATTCATGCAGGAATTCAGTTCTGATGACCAATCCGATGACCTATTACTGAAAGATCTGAATCCCTGCTTAACCCCCTGCAATGTCAAGTCAAGATCAAGGGTAACTAAACTTTTCTTAGTACTTCATTGTAAAATTTTCCCTTGTGTGTCTGAAATATGTTTCTTATATCAAATAACTCCATTTCCTGCAGGAATTGGAGGGTAGAGGCTCTGGCTCTATGCTTGATCAAAGCTTATCTGAAGATGATCTTAAAGTGTATCCTGAGTTGAATTTTGGCTCTCATGATCGCAAGTTTTCCAAAAGTTCTGACCTTTGCCACAAATCAAGCAAAAGAAGCGTTGCAACCAAACCAGGTCGAAGATCTGATGAGAGCAAATTAGCCTATGGAGGTAGAATGAACCGTAAATTTGCATAAATAATCTATCTCAGCACCTTGTTGAGATTTCTTATCTCTTTTATCCTGTTCCCATCTTTCAGTTTTGTCAATTATCACTATACCATCATCATGATGTCTGTTTCAGAAATTGGAAATTGTCTATTTAAACATGTAAGATTAAATTACTCCTTGTATATTTGTTCGAAAATTCGATATGAACTACAAAGTACAAAATCCGTAAACCCAAGATTCTACTCTTGCAAGGAATAATCAAGCTCAAATTTTACATTTGGACTAAAATGAGATCAGCTACTCTTACTATCTGTATAGTTTCGAGCTTTTTTGTCCAATTGACAGATTTCTGTGATACTGCTTTTATCGAATCTAACAAAGTGACATAAGAATAAATTGTTGGACTATATTTATGTGTATATATTATCTATCAGTTAAGGGTAACATGTCCATATCAATTAGAGACTAATTTGTGCATCATTCACACTTTCCATTTATGACACCGAATTGCACCGAATCTAAATTTGACTTTGATATTGCTTTTGCCAGAAAATACAGATAAGTTTGTGAGTGCGACTTTGACTATTTCGAACTGTTGTCCTATCGAACCGTTGTCCTAGAAGCATTTCTTTAGTCAGTACAAAAAAATGAAGCGTAGAAGATATAAGAGAAAACTAGGAAACGCATCGCACAAAAAATGTAATACTCATTTATTAGCAAAGCTAAGTTCTCATATCACTCTTTATCAACACAATGCTGATCTAAAGTGAATTATTATTTTTACTAGATGTCTATTTGTTTTATATAATATAACAACACTTCACAAACATTCCTCCTGCCTTATGCCATCCCACGACTTGTCGCAGTCCTAATGATCTGAATCAGAGCTGAAAACAAGACAAACAATGAGTCATACACAACTAATAGATAGTGGGTGCAATTCATCAATTACAAAATTATTCTAGGAACTTTATATCCAATCTTAAGCTTAACCAATTCAATATATTTGATATATGAATTAAAAACTATATTTGGAAAATTCCAATATACTTGTGTAACTTATTTTTCCAAAAATTAAAAGCCGGCAAATCAGTTAAATTCTAAATATAAATATCACCAGATATTAAGGCATTCATGGAACAAATTCTTGGGTTGAAATAGAAATACAAAACAATGGAAAAGGATAACGTTTGGTTCACATGGTATTGTTCACAGCTTTTCTACACCTATAAACGTGGCTATAACTTGTAATGACTCAACTATTAGCCAAGAAAGTGCAATGACGCAAGTTGTATGTGAATATTGAATTATTATTGATTAATTAAAAGAAGTATAAGAATGAAGTAGCATTTTCTGGTGTGCAAATAAAAGTGTCGAGGAAGCAGATGAACATACATGATCCAACAACAACAAAGACGAAGAACCCAAGCAGAATTGGGCCCACAGGGTAGTTAAACCCTTTCTTAGTTTTCTGATCCTTGCTAATATTCTTCTGGAACCTTGCCACTTTCCTATCTGCTAAGCGCCTTGAAGTAGTCTAAGAAATCAAACAAGTGAAAACAACCACAAGAAATAACATCAATAATACAAGTGACAAGTAATTCATCTCAGTACTTTAGAACTTACAAGAGAAACAGAACCAGCATCCATGTACCATCAATACATATGAAAGTAATTGGAAATACATAATAATCAGCAATTAATGTTGTGAAATCACAGGTAGCATTGAAACATTCAAAGTCACCGGTTAGCAATTCAAGAAACAGTTTAATCCTAAATTAACACCTTCATGGCCCATGAGCAGAAATGAAATTCCCTCACTTCGATCATGAAATCAGAAGGCTCCATAACATAAAGATGAAATTTTTAATATAACCCCAAAAGCAAAAACATAAAAGAAAGATTTTTTTTAGGGTGGGGGGGATTTGGGATCATTGACAAACGCATACAAGGATTTTTGTACTGAAAAAAAAAACAATGTTAAAGGAAAAAACCACAAACAAAGGAAGGTTATTACAAAGAACCGACCCCAAAAACAACGGGATCTCAGTGATATTCAACAAAATGCAACAACAGTTTACACGCAACAGCATCATCACAAGGCAAAATTGATCAGAAACGAAAAGGAAAATCAACCAGAATTACAGAATAAAACGAACGATTGAGAGAATCAAAACGTTACCATGGTAGCAAGTAGATTAGAAGCTTGAAGACCAAAAACTAATTATTAATATTATTATTAGTATTTGCTTGTAAAACAATGAAGCACTTTCAGCGGAATGCAGAGAGTTTCACAATCCACAGTTTCCACTGGAACCAGACCACAGTTTTAATGTATTTTTCTTTTCTAGTTATAAAAAGGAGAGAACATTTGTGTGTGTTATGTCATATTATACATGAGTGTGTCACCACCTTAATCTGACTCGTGGAGTTTTATCTAAATTCAACATTTGGATTTTTTATTATTTATTTTTTTCCCTTTGAAAAACATGTGAAATTGGTCAAATATCTCTGTTGCGTTACACCTCATATTAAATGTTACGTAATCACACACTTTACAATAGAGAGTTGGTCATATTAAACGGAAATGTTCTTGAATATATTTATTTCTGTGTTAATTTTGAATTGAATATATTTACATTAAAATAATTTGTGTTTGAATGATATTATTCAAAAACATATTTTAATGTAGAATTTTTAATCCAATGCAAATTAAAATTAATTCCTCAACATTAATATATTGAAATTGTGAATAATTATTTTAAGGTGATTTTGAACTGTGCAGGATAAATTACCTCTTTAAAGATACACGTAGTCACAAAAGAAAAAGAAAATAATACACGCACTTAAATATTTTAGTAAATATAGTATTAAAAATCAAGAAAATATATCTTTAAATTGGACTGGATATTTGAATAGATATTTTGCTTCTTTTAGGTGAAGAATGAATATTTGTTTATGTAACTGAATGAATAATTGTCAATATTAAACCATGTCATTAAATATTGAATTCAATAATTTATTAAATGTCATTGAATATTTTGGCTATATACGACCAAACTTTTGAGTGAGATAACTTCTCTTTTTTCAGAGAGTTAGTTGTAAAGTAAGATAAGAATTAAAAAAATATAATATAATTGTTAAATATAATAAATTATAATATATGTAGTTTAATTATTTTTTATAACACTATTGTATTTGTTAATTACAGTATAATAGTAAAATAATATTATACCAATATTTTTTACGAAACTTAAATAATTTATCCCTAAGAATTGAAAATATATAATGTAAGAAATTATAATAATTCAACATACTATTCAGCCAACTCAATTAAATTATTTAAACAAATACATTTAAATGTTATACTTAATAGATGTATTATAGTCGTTCAAATAACAAATATAATATGTTTTTATTAGACATACAATTTTTATATAAAATTTTCTCTCTATATAATTTATTATCAAATAAAAAAGTAATCATTATAAAATTTATTAACCATATAAATATACAAATTAAATTATATATTTGAAAATAACACACACACACACACAAAAATGTCTCTTTCATAATTTCTACATTTAATAATTTTACTGCATAGTATATTTAGTATATAGAGCATTTTAGTGTTATTAGAAAATGAGTTTTACTTATAACATTAGTTATGATATTTATTAAATATAATATATATTTAATATATTATTTAAATATTATATTTAATAAATTTGATTTAATACAATTTTAATTAATTTTTCAAAAAAATAGTTTATAAAATTTTAGTATATGTACTTTTTTACAAAGTTCAGATACATATATTAATGAATATGTGTAATAATTTATATATTTTTTAATTTCTATATTCAAAATTTGACTACACAGTATATTCAATAAATACAATATTCAATGTTTTTTACAGTTAGTCTTACCTATAGCATAGTCAAAAATTAATTCATGGCTTTCTTAATTTTTATATTTAATGATTTTACTTCACAGTAGTAAATATAGTACTAAATGTTATTAGGCAACTAATTTTACTATAACACAATGATTATGATATCCATTAAATATAATATATTTCCTCCGAATTATATCACGTTTCAAAATTATGAATAACTAGTAAGAAATGTAATTGATGTAACTTTTTAATATATTATCTCTCTTATTTTATTAATTAATTGGAAAAATTAATTTAACAAATAAGAAAAGTAAATACATATAAATTAGTATTTAGAAGATTTGGAGAAATCGGGAAAAGATTTAAAATATTTTAAGATAATTGATCAAAGTATTTTAAAATCATAAAATGAAGATTATAAAAATAGAAAAGTAAGTAATTTGATAAGAGAATAGGTAAATAATAAAAAAATGTTTAGGAAAGAAATCTGATTTCCCATCTTATGGAGATTTCTTGGTTCGAATGCACGACAAAATCTAGTACGGGCATGATGATATATCATACTTGTTAATATATTCTTTCATCGTACTTTACCCTTTAACAAATTTACCATTTATTATTAAGTGTTAGTTTATTTCTTCGCAATTGTGCTACGAATACGATGGACTTGAACAAGATTGTTTTCATTATGGATGATAATCATGATGTCCTATATTGGGCATGTCTGTGGGCCTGGTTAACCACGTTTATTTTCATGAAAATTTATTCTTTATTGTTAAGGGCCCAAAATTAGTTTGAGTATATTTTAAAGTTGTGTGAAAATAAGGAAAATCTGATTTTGTTTTCATATTTTTTTATAAAATAGTTTTCAGAAAATTAAAATTAAAAATAAAAACAGAAATAATTCCTGGAGTTAAATACTACCTTCCAGTCTTGCGTTGAGAACGCCTTTCATCTATATTCACTTGTGGAGTTAAGAAAATTATAGAAAGACTAAAAATTAATTTTTTGAATTAAAGAAAGATAAAGGCATATTTTACCAAAAAAGAAAAAAACTCCACCAACCATGTAGTTTGTGACAACTTTGTTTCTGGTTGATTATGGTAATATGCTCTCTATTAGTGGTGACAATTTCTACCTTTGAATCTTCTCGAGTTTCTGCGCCAAGTTCCAGCACTAGAAACAAAAAGGCTGTGCAAAGCGCAAAAATTATGAATCATGTTTACATTACTTGCTCGAAGGAGATAATTTGATTTTAGTCGCACTTCATATAAACGATGAGAAAAATTGTTCTTATGTTTTTATATAAACAATTATATGTGAAAGCTATAATACATATTGTGTGCTAGGAATTATTCTTATATTTTTATATAAACAATTATCTTAAAAGCTATTAATACATATTGTGTGTCCGCGTAACAGACTAAGCAGGCACAGGAGACCCGTCAGGTGGGCAGGGTAGGCGCAGGAGGCCCGTTAGTGGACAGGGCAAGTAGGCGCAGGAAATCCGTTAGTGGACAGGACAGGCAGATGCAGAAGATCCGTTAGTGGACATGGCAGGTAGACACAGGAAATCCGTTAGGGGACATGGCAGGTACAAGAGAGAAGTGTGTAGTTTGATTTTAGTCCCATATCATATAAATGATGAGAAATATTGTTCTTATGTCTCTATAAAAACAACTCTATGTTCAAATTTTAGTCCCACATCGTATAAATGATGAGAAATATTACTCTTATGTCTCTATATAAACAACTCCTTGCATAAACTTACTTTATTTATACAATAAAGTCAGTAGGTCGTACTTTATGTGTACAATAAAAACAGTAGTTCGTGTCACCGAACTACAATGTCATGTTAAGTTTTACATTTACAACCAATCAAACGCAAATATGTTGTTGTTCGTTTGTTTTGGACTTATAAAAGTGCTAACACATTTACAAACATAGCCTATAGATATTAGGATTGAACATACAGCATGCAGAAGTATCTAACTTGAACAATTTACTGCCATAAATTATTAACTGATATTGTAGTAGTTGGCATTCTCATATCACCATAATCATTCACTAATACAAATATACACCAAGAACCTTGTAAGTTGCAGAACAACTATGCTGGACAAGTAACAGTTACATAAGGGTGAGTGAGAGATAGGATATTAACTTGAACCTATGGTAGTCACTAACCTACCAATTTACATTTTTCATTTTGTTACCACCATACAATCGGAAGAGACTGAAAGCAGAAATACAAGACAGAACCACCATACTAAGGCTAGCCACAGAAGCACTAATCATCCCTTCTTCCACTTGGTTGCAGAATTTCCCATACATGTTGCAGACCTTCATCCATTGCAGTTCTGGCTGACCCTCCTTTGCAATCATGCCTGATTGCACTGCCGCTGCCACTGCCGCCACTGTTATGTATGCCATTACCTGCATACATAGATAAGTTATATCTCTGGTGTTATTATTATAGTGTGTAGTACTGGTTTAACTATTCGGCTATGAATTATTTAGAGTTCGTTCATAATTTGGTCTTTGGAGGTAATGTTATGTTCATTTTAGTTTGTAAAAATGTTGCTATTAACAATTTGATTCCTGATTGTGTTAAATTGACCATTAAAGCATAATTTGTGTTCATAAGTGAACATAAAGGCTAAAATAAAAGCAATTTGATCATTAGTATTTATTTTACTTACATTTCATTCACATTTTGATATATAGCTTTGATGAAAGGATTAAAATGTGAACAAACTAAAGTATAGAAGGACTAAATTTTACATATCAACACTTAAAAGGACAAACAAACAGGATGTTGGTTTGAGGGATCAAATTGTATATTAACTCAATTATTACAGAAAAATGTTCTGTAAGATTTGCATTCAATTCCTTAAATTGATCTATTAAGAAACACAAATCAATATAAAAGTCGGTCTTTCATAAAAGGTGTATTAAAGTTGTAGGATATGACCATATCTACCATGCTGTTTTCATTGCTCTGGTCATTATTCATTCCCAACCACTCTTAAAAATCCCAACAACCAGCACAAATTTGTGACGCTACCCAATCATGGAATTAAGTATGTCTCATGGTGAATGACGCTAAACTCCTAACATCAACCAGGTACGGTTCCCTAAATGGTCCCACAGTACCAGTTACCCTTGCTTGACAAGACAAACTTGAGATCTTTATGTTTTGCTGTCAAAATTTTAACCTCAACTTCGAACCATATCCAAACCGACCCTAGTTGAGCCTCTGACACATGTAGAGAGCATATATTCCAGGAACAGAAAAATATCAAATCTTATCAAATGTCAATCTCTAGTGTGATGGCTTTGCCTCGTTAGTATGATATTGGTTCACAAGAAATATATGCAATTAATTAACAATGGTTCATATGAATTCCTTTGAAACTAAGAAAAGTTAAAGACCATGTTTAAAATGTAATTGAAAGTAATGTACACGCATTTTAATATAACTTGTTTCATACTATTCTTTTGATAGTTTCCAAACATAACTCAACAGAGCTAGACTCTACTCTTGGCACTTGTCATAGGGAAAGCTATCAGAATTCAATTAAAAGCAGTAAAATGAAAATCAAATAAGATAGTGATGTAAACATCTTGATGCTAGAGTTTTGGTCACACTGTAAAAGAAAATCAAATATGCACTTTTTTCTTTATGTATGTATATAAAATGTACCTGATCACCAGAAAAAATTGCCCAAGCTAGGGGTTTGCTGAAGAGTTCTCTTCCACTGACCATACTAATGATACAGCGGAACACTTGGATTAGGGAGTAGCCAGCAGCTAACCCATTTACAATTACCAAGAACCTGCGAAGTTAACAGCCATCAAAATTAGAACGCCACAACTTAGTTTTGGCAACAAAAAATAAGATTTTAAATTGTAGTCATGATTATAGTTCCATAGTTGTCTTTGATAATAAACTAATGTGGTAGATGTGACCACAATTGAGGCCACATAAATCTCAAAAAGGAAGATTGGAGAGCTGAGAGCTTACACTAAATCCTTCATGTCTGTGAATTTAGCTTTCTTCTGAATTGAGAAAAACTCTCTGACTTGAGAATCAGTCCCCACAAGAACAGCTGCAAGAACCCCTAAACCAAGGATCACACACCTTAACACCAACTCAGTTATCCTTATCCTCCTATCAAACACTTTCACATTTGTGCCGTGGTATACTGGGACAGTCCCAGGACTAACACCAACACCCAAATAACTACTCATTTCTCCTCCGAAATCAACGCTCAGAAACAAGAAAGACAAGACAATATATGAAGGAAATCCTCAAATGAACCTAATAGAGAAGAAAACCAGTGAGAAGTGAAAACTATGGATGAGCACCAAACTTATACACAGACACAAGTTTTTTGGACTTATAAATTAGTGAGTGGTGCTTAGCTGCAATGCTGCACAGCGTGACAAGTGGTGAAATTTTGAGGCTGCTAGGACATAGGAAGTGTATAGGTAGACAAAAGAAGGCACTGCAATCTATGCATAAGTATTGGTCATTAAATGGGTCTGCTCTGACCTGTGGTTCTGCATTTAAGGACTGGTAAATGCAATGAAAAATGTGGTTTTGAGAGCTCCTTTATTGAGTCTAGGGAGAAGTAACAGTTTTCCCTCCCTAGAAAGATCTAATAATATATATGAGGAGTGCCTTAAAATTTTGATCATCCAAGATGGACAGTGTGGTTCAATTTATGATGCCCCATTTTCTTTTTGCCTAGACCATACCAAAGTAACCAAACACATGCTGAAGGAAAATATGGTGCCTAGTTTTTACCATTTTTTCAAGAGTATAGCGCATAGAAGGGTCTAAACAGAGAAGAAGTAGAAAATTTGCTAGATAAAGCAGAATGAAAAAGAATTTAACTTGATTGGTTTATTGTGGAAATTTGGTTATTGAAAAGTTACCAAAGAGAAAAACTGGTGGAGGAATCATTAAGGGTCATCAAGAGTATTCATTACTTGGATGTTTTGATAGGTAATGTGCAGGTACGTGTATAAAAAAAAAACTATGTCATTAGTATCATAAATAAAGAATTGAGAGTTCACACATGACATGCAAAGATATCAAACCATGCCATGTGTAAATGAAATGAAGATAATGCTGTCCTTCCCTTCCCACTACATATCAAGAATCAACAACTTCGTTCCACTAAACATGCATAGGTCCACAGCACTTGCTTAATTCACCCTTAAAATTTGCAACATTACCTTTACATGTGTGGACTTAACAACACATCCAAGCTCAATCCAAAAGGTTAAAAGGTTAAGTATTTTGTAAGAAAACTCAAAGATTTAGATCTCAGTATTATCTCACACAAAAGTTTAAATACACAATATTTTCATTTGAAAGTTTTCTGAGAAAAAGTCTAAAAACAAAATAAAGATTTATATCTTATTAATATAAATTATGGAAAAGTGAATGAATTTTTCATGAATTACTTAGTAAAAAAAAGTCCGCATCTAAATTATTTTTCACTTTATCTAATTTACATCTTGATTGTTGAGACTTAATAATAATCAGAAAAGAGCTCAATCCAAAAAAATAAATATATATCTAAATTACCATTCCAAAAAAACGTTTAAATCAACAATATCTTATCAACAAATCATGATTTTTTTTTTGTCAACTTTCTTTCAATTTTATGCAGGACACTAACAACATTATCCTACGTTTATTTTATAGATGGAGTTAGAATCTGATTTGGCTATCTATCTACATATTTGTTTATTTTTCTAGTACATATCTTGTGTCCTGCAATGCATTTGCTATTCCCCAGAATGCATGTCCATTACAGGAGCTTTGCTTTTATCATTGAAAAGTATTACTGACAGATTGGCGTATGGTGCACTGTTGTCTGCAGCACTGATCTTCACAATATTATTCTATCGCTCTCACATCTCAATTTTCAAGACCGACTTAAAAAATAAGGAAAATGAAATTTAAATTTTAAGCTGTCAAAACTTGTTTCTAGTTTAGCACTTATTTAACTATACATTATCAGGTGTGGTAAGTTCTTGTATAATAATTATTTTATTTTTACTTAAAAATTAATTTTTAATTGATTTATAGAGTAATTATTTTATCATAAACATTAAAAAACTAAATCCATTAAAACTTTGGATAAGAGGGACTGAGATTCTTAAGTGTACTTTTAAGAATTTGCTGTGCTTCTCATTTTAAACTTTTACAAGATCCAAATGTGGACAGAACAAAATGTTGCTTTCACATTCAATAATAAGAAAATAACGTGAAAACAAACATTATGTTAATAAAGAAAAAACTAAAATGGGTGATTTAAATGTCTTTTAATTCTAAGGGTGATGTTTATCAGTATTCTGAATTTAAAAATTAAAAAGAAAAAAAATATTCAATACACGAATCATAAATTTTTAAACAATCATTTACGTTTTCTAATTCTGATATAGGTTAACATTTATCTAGTCCTAAATATACACACATAATTTACTTTCCTGGGTTCCATAAAGAGAAATGAATTGAGTATAGTGTAGGTGAAAATTACAAGCAACAAAATTACTGAATGCATGAATGCGTTAGGAATTTGAGATTGGAATTGATCATAAATCAAAATGAGAGTGTGTGGTTAGGTACATGTATTCTTGTGTTTGCGATTGTTCAAAGTTGAAAACCAACTTTGATGGAGACGCGTGGAAGGTGGAGGGTGGGGTTGGATTAAAACCAGAGGACGACGTGTTCAGTTGGAACATGTTAGAAAGTGTGACTATTCTGTTCCAATATTAATTTCTCTAACTATTCCTTCTTCTCGGGTATCCCTTCCAATTCAAGCCATCTATATCTCTCTCTATGTCCCTCTTCCCCTTCAATTTCACTTCACCCACTCTAACTCTTTCGTGTATAACATAGTATCCCTTTCTTATTGTAGGACAGGGTAACAATGTCCTACATCTTATCTATTTATTAATAAATTCATAGAGTATCATGCATTTATTACTTTTTATAATATAACGAATCGTTGAGTATTTTTAAGATTAAAATTAATTTAATATATTTCAAAAATAAAAATAAAAACTGAAAATCTAAGATACTAGTAATTAAGTATATATGAACGTACTTACTTAATTTTAAATGTGTGAGAATCAAATAAACAATCTTATTTACTTAAAATTTTAATTCACGAGAACTTAATCAATAGTATAATAAAATTATTAACAACGTAAAAGACAATATTATTGTGTTACAAATCACATATGTAAAGTACTTAACTGAAATACTAAGCAAAATAAAAATATTTTAAAACTGAAAAATAGTTAAATTTTATTAAAAAAAAAATGGTGAATAGATGAATTTTCATCCATGAAAAATTTAATAAGGGATAGATAATTTGGATGGACCACATTTTTTTTACATAAATTTTTAATGAATAAGAATGAATTATTTTGAACCAATCCATGTGATTCAAAATATAATTAATCAAAATCATTCATTTTATCATCTTAGAGAAAAAAAATAAAATAAAAATATTTAAATTAAAGTAAAATGTAAGAAAATTTTGGACTCTTTCTCTTATTGCACTTATTGCACGCATGATCTTAATGGTAAGAAGTTGAGACTAGATTAATATGTCGGGTGCCACGTTATTATAAAATTCATAATAGTTGGAATTGAGTTTTAGTGCAAAAGAGAATAAATACTCTCCATATTACGGGAACATGAAATTAAGATGCATCCCAACAGTGTTGCTCTTCTGGCTATAACCCCCTCATATAAGAATCAAATACTAACACTTCCATCTCAACAATTTTGTTCTTGTCATCACACTTATCCAATTTTGATTTCTCGGTTTCTCTATCAAAAATTCATTGGCAATCTTCGTCGGTGGGATAAACAATTGCCCATCAATTTTGTTGTTGCTTGAACAGATTCTTCTGCAACACAAACATCCAATTCCTTATTTATTTATTTTTTCTCTTTAAACTCTTTTGGCAATTCAAGAACCATTCAACCATAATCATGACTACTACTTGCCCGTCCCTCTTCTAATGGATTACGATTAATTTCTTATTTTTGCATTTTTTTTTTGAAGAATTTGAGGATTTTCTTTTTTTCTTAATTTCTCTATCATACAACGGAGGAGTGTGTTGATGTTTTTAAATCTACAAATTCGGATATTTCTAAATTTCATTATTCAAAAATTTTGTACGAAGGCGTTTCAAGTTTCTGGATTTTATTTTCCAAAGTATATTCATGCTATTTTGAATAATAAAAAAAAGAGTGTATGAAGAAAAGTGTTGGGTGCAAAGTAAAATAGACATGTTTGTAATCGATAAGGAGAGGACTGGTAAGCCCCTCTGGGCCCAATTGAAAAGAAAATGGACCCAAATTACAATAGTGGAGCCCTGAATCTTGTTCGTTTCCAATTGCAATCTCACGGACATCAATCACATTCTGCAACCAAATATCGCTTTCTAAAATTCACCACACAGAATAGAGATGAATTGGATTTGGGGCACTCTACTACAACCCTAGGCCACCATACTCAGTAAAGTCTAGGCCAAAAAGACACCCATGAAATTCAACATGGATTTACTTAGCTCTACTTGGATGTTAATTTTGATTATTACTGTGTACAAATAAGTAATAACACCAATATGATAACATAAAAAAATAGTGTATAAGATGTTTTGAATAACGCAATTTAATATCTTGGTAAAATTTTTTAAACCAATTTACCTATTAGTAATAACCCTGTACCCAGCATTTTCAAATACTATAAAATGTATATATTACTTTAAGTAAAGAGCATAAGCATGAAAATGGATGGTTGCTTGAATTGTTAGGTAAAAGGGTTGGTTCATAGTTCACTTTCAATCTTGCTCCAATTATTCCACAATGCCCAATCTAGGACCTACTATAACTCCTCATATGGGCCCTGCTTTTTAGCTATTCTTCACTCCAAACATATCTCAACATTACCCAATAAATAAGTTAAATAATTTTTGGGGCAATTCTATTTACATCTCCCGCTTTTTTTATGTATATATTTTGAAAATTAGTTTTCGAAATTAAAAATTACATTTTAAAACTAATTTTGAAAGATGAATAAGAAAGAAAAGCATGCAGAGAAAAAGAAGGTGCAAATAGAATGGGCCAATTGGTTTTGTCCTCAAAGCTCAGTGGCCCAGATCCAGGTCCTACGTACAGGTGAAAAAAGATGCACCCCACAGATATTGATATCAAATATGAATTATTCATATATGCCTTATAACAAGAAGAAAACATGTAATTCTCACTTTAATATTAATACATTATTATTAAATTTACTATTTTTGGTTATATTTAAAAATCAAATTCGACTAGAATAAAACTAAAATATAATTAAAATTTATGATCTCTCTTGTATAGATTCTTTTAGAGGAATTTAAGATAAAAAAAAATGAAAAAAGAGAATATTTTGATAAATGAAATTCATGGTATCCTTTTTATATTAATAATGATGATATTTATCAAAATAATAATAATAATTTCCAAGAATCAGAGGAGAAAAAAGTTCTACTTAAATAAAGGCTTAGATGGTATTTAATTTGAGAAATATTTTTTATTTCAATTTTCAATTTTAATTTTTCAAACAAAGTTTTTGAAAATTGTAAAAACAGTGTCAATTAAAACAATCAATCATAACATATTTATATTATATTTTCACCAGAAGAGTAAAGACTCAAACCAAAATTTCACCTTAAATTTTTGTCGGTTGAAATCATATGTTCTGACCCAAACTTTGAAAAATATAATATAAATACTTTCTATAGTTTCCAAGAAAGTACTTTCTCGTGTACAACCTACTCTTCATTACATTCTGTTAAAGAATATTGCAAGTTCAAACACCTGTTCCTCTATGTCTTCTTATTTATTCACACACGTCCCTATCCTACGTCATTCACTTTTCCAATACCCTCTTCTTCATTCATTGTCCCTTTTCTCTCAATGGCCATAAGGTGTTGTTTGTTTACCCTTCTTTTTCTACTTGGATTAGCACAGTCACAGCTTTCTATGCACCTTTTTAATCATACTGATTTACAAGCATCTATAGGTGACATGAGAGCAAAATCTTACTACAGTTTTGCAATGCTTTTGCAAATGCTTAATGGAACATCACAACCATGTAGGGAGTTAACTTTCTTGATGCCAGATGATAAAGAACTATCTTCATCATCTATTTCCATTGATCAAGTGGAAGAGTTTTTGCTTAAACATGCAATTCCAATGCCTCTATACTTCAATGATTTAACTCATTTTCCAACTGGGACCCTTGTTCCCTCAGGAAATAGCTCCAAAATGATTAGGATTCATAACCGTGGCAGGGGAGATTTCTTTGTTAATAATGCACAAATTGTTTCACCAAATGTTTGCTTGAACTCTCTGATCAAATGCCATGGAATTGATGCAATAATTGAATATGATAATTGAAAATAGTAATCCATCACATATGATGTAGAGATATGTGTATTAGCATCCTTCAGCTGCAAGCAACAACCCTGAATATATCAGAAAGGATTTCATTTGTCCTCATACATGTTCCAAACTCTATCCGACAGAAATAAAACTTCAAGTTGTTTGTTTTCATTTATCTATATTTACATTTTTTATTTGGTGTCGTGTTTTGAAGGTTGATGTGATGAAAGAACATTCAGCACAATTTACATTTGTGTGTATCTTAAAATATTTAATTAATTCTTATTCTCTTCTTAGGCGGAGATAAACTCATTCAATAATTAAGAGGAATTTTTTTTTTTTGCAATAAAATAGTATTAAAAATAACGTGTGTACTTCATTTGGAGCAGTAAAAAAATATCCATGATTTTTTGCAGTGATAACCAGGCATAAAGCCCCACAACTGTGTGTGCATTGAATCAATGCACCTCATTCTATATATGTACATCCATAAGAGTACTTTAGTAGTATTAAAATGATAATATATTACCAAGTGAGGTGCATGGACTCTGTGAGGTTATCTCATATCCAAACACTCAGAAAAAAACAATTTGGATTCGTTGAACTTCGAAGTCATCTTCATTGTTGTATTTTTTGTAAATCTTGTTGCATGAAACCCGTTTACTTGTTCAGAGGGATTTGTTTTTTCATTTTTTTTCATTACTTTACTGGACACATATGCTCAGCCACAGTACTATCTTCTCCTTCCTTCATTGTTTTCTGAGACATCTCAACACCTATTAAAATTTCTTATATGGGCCATGTCAAAATGGCAGTATATGTCGATCGCATTACCCTTACATTACATATTATTTATAAAGTAATACAAACAGACATGATAGTTATTTAAGGAAAAAAAATTAAATTTGATACTAAGTAGATTGGTGACAAGCTTTAAAAGATTGATGCTAGCTAACAATACTATAAATAGATTATAGACCAAAACCAGAAAGCCAGAAACCTAAGAAGCTAAAACCAACCAATTAACAAAACCAAACATATATGGTTCATTGATATTTTGTGACTCACCAAAATATCCAAAAAGCGCTCATGTTCATGCTATTTCAAGCCTTCATCACTGAATTTTTTCATAGTACTACTACTAGCTATAGTAATCAACAGGCAATATATCAAATAGCAAGGCTGATTCGATGACAACACACGCGTGCCAATCAAGCCACCAGAGAGAGAGAGACCCTTTTTTGTGTCACAATCACTTGGCTTTTACTTTTACATATAACAAACACAGAGACTTTCACAGGTGAAGTGAAGTGTCAACACCAGAATCAGCACCAGAGTCACAATCATAAACGTTCTTCCATGAAACCTGCAAGGACTGCGAATGTGCATAGTTATAATCTATGGGGCATAGGTTCATTGAGACTGAGGTTTGAGCATTTGTATACTCCTCTTGTCTGCCCTGTGATGTTGGCCAGAGAGAGAGAGAAACATGAGGTGGTGGTGGTGATCTTGATGACATGATCAATTCAGGTTGAGAAAGAATTGAATTGTTGGGATTGTGCTGATAAGTAGAACTACTCATAGTAGTGTTGTTGTTGGAGTTGAATTGTTTAGGTTCATTGAGCATCTTCTGAAGCTCCCTCTCCTCCCTCATTTCTTTGACTCTCTGCAATTGTCTAAACCTCTCTTGTAGAAGAGCAATGGAAGAGTGAAATGAAGTGGGGTCATGATGATGGCTTTCCCTGCCCATTATTATGGTGAGTAGTGATATAGTAGTAGTAGTAACAGCAGCAAATAGCAATAGTGGTAGTTTTAGGATATGTTGTAGCTAGCTATAGGAATATGAATGATATGAAAAGTCTAAGGTTTAAGGACTAAGGAATCATGGGTTGATGTACGTGTGTTTATATAGTGTGATGGCATGGTTAAGAAATTTTCTACTTGATATTAAAAAATATATTATATTTTTTTTACTTGTGTAGTCTAACGATGAAATTCTAAATGATTAAAAAAGGGAATGAGAATCGGCAGGTAGGTTGCAAAGTCCAAAAAGAAGATGTTGATTGGGCAATCTAACCGAGTTTTCAGGTACGAAGAGGCAAAAGCATTACTAAAGCAGAACATGACAATGAGAAAAAACCAAGGGAATGTCGGAAGTAGCACATGGAAGGGTGTGTTTGGAGGAATAATAAGTCGAGTGATGCCCTGCCAATATGTCCCAAAACCCCTCTTCAACTTTGGGGATGGTGGAGTAGTCTTTTTGGTAGCCTTTGTTGGGATATAATCCCATTAATATATACTTTTTTCATTTTTTCTTTTCCTTTTATATTTTTACTACATGAGAAAAAGGGTTCATATACAATGATAGATTAAAATAGTTTTACATTATTATCCAAACACAAGTTATTATATATAGGAAGTTTTGTCACTTTTATAAATTTTTATGAAGAATTATATCAATAGTGATATATGATTGAATGATAATGTAAAATTGTTTAAGGGTATGATCATTAAACTCTTATTATTTACTTGTAACACATTCTTAACTTTTTGCTTTTGTTGGGAGAAGAGGAGGCTGAGGAATTGGGGGCAGTGTAATAGCAAGATGACAAGGCTTAGAAGGAGGAATAATCGTTGGAGGTCATCATGCTTTGATTGAACAATTATGTATGACAAGGACAAACATACCAACATTCTTTCTCTCTCTCTATCTCTATGCAACTTGTTTGTCCCTAAGTATTTGGATGTGAATGGCATGCACAAATCAAAGCTGCAGATACCACTAATGGTTGGATTGGATGCTTCTTTTATGCGGCACTATAAGCGCCCCCTCCTCTATTATTTTCTATCTTTGGACTTTGAAAACATTGTGTGAGTGACTCATTGATGGAGATTAATTAAATTAGACTCAACCATGCATAGACAAGGCGTGCAAATATTAAATTTCATAATTTGCCACTTAGTGAAAGTATAAGCACATGTTGGTGGAAGGATGTGAGCAATCTAGGCCGAATTAGCAACATACAAGCATAAGAAGTTGATGAGGCAAAACAGGTTAAGGGACTACATTTCAGAGATCCTATTATCTGAAACAGTGGCACTCAGTAGTGTACTGCTGAGTAGTTAGTGCTATAATAACTTGTGCCTCGCTATGTCCAATAAAGAAAAAGGCATTTGGAGCTGAGTTTGAATGGACGTACCATAGCAGCCTCATAAAAAAGAGGTTAGGTGACTTCAAACAAAATAGAAAAAAGTAATATCTCAAATCAACAAAATGCCTACAATATGGTGCAAATCTATCCATTGACACCCTGAATATAAAATATGAGTTATATGTCTCAACTTCCTTGATCATGATCACAGTGTTCATTGTGAAATCTTAGATCTAAAACTACCATCAAATCAGGTTTTAGAAACAATCAAAGTTTGCTTTGAATTTGGTGATATTTAGCAGTTACTTAATTAGGAAAAGCAAGGAAAAATAGTAACACTAGGAAGAAATGATGGTGTGGTATAAGAAACATTCTGCTTCATAAGTGGAATCTCGAGACCATCAATGACACAGTTTGATTGAATCTTACTCCCTATTTCAAATTATTATCTGTTACTTTAGGAATGTGGGCTCCTTTTCGAAATACTTATCACAAATATCAATAAAGTATTTCTTCTTTTTCCCCTAAAAGAATCTCTTAACTATTGTATGCCATTTATATTCGTAACGAATTCACAACTACTTTAACTCTTTTAGTAAGGGCATGCTTTTCCCGTGAAAAAACTTTATTACTGGTGTACAATTATACATCTCTTAAGATGTGCATACATTACTGAAAAGATTAGTTCTCTAACTTGATTGAATACATTATATATATTTGATTATTACCTCGAGTGTGACCTAAGGTTTATCATGTCTTAGTTATTACTGATCCACAAGTTAGGAACAGAAAGAAAGGAAATATATTTAAGCCAAATGGATATACAGTTAGCATAAAAGAATTATTTATCTAATTAATGTGATTTTTTTTTTCTGAACATCAGAGTATTTCTATTCTAGTCAGAATTTGAAGCTTTTCTTTCCTACTCAAAGATATATTTTACAAAACCAAAAATGAACCAAAATTCTTCAACACAAATTGAGCGTGTATTACGAGCAGAATTACATCTTAACTAGTTTATTCAAATGTGATTGTATCGAGGATGCGAGCACGGATTTGGTCTGCTACTCCTTTTGGATAAACATGAAAAAACACAAAACTCGCGGGTTCCCATGATATTCTTAGTGTGTTAAAATTGGAAAATTTAAGGTTCGGTTTGCATTAGTGTCTAGGATAGGCAATCTTTTAATTGATGTGAGTATTTTATTATAAAGTATAACAAATCTGTATATTATTAGAGGTACTCAAACAAATTAAACAAAATTTTGTTACAAAGTTAATGCACACAATTTTATTTTATTTTAATTTGCCCCATGAATTTGATATATATGACATCTTTTATCCATGTTATTTTATTTTTCTCATTAGACTTGTGCAAGTTGCCTTTAAAAATAACACAGGAAGTTGGGAACTGTTCAACTGGAACCCTGAGAAAAATGTGCATCAATTAGGAAAATAACTGAAGTAATCAAAGAAAAATGTTAATAACATTTTTTAATACATTTGTTATAACATTAGGCATAGTAAGACAATTTGGAGAAAATACTCGTCCATATAACTTTAGATTTACTAGCTCAAGCATAATTTTCTTATTTCCACCGGTTGTGAATGAGGAGAGATTCAAATCACTGACACCATAATTATTCATAATTGACTAAAATTTGTTAGAAATTATAAAACTGTGTATTAAGGAGGTGTTAAAAGGAACAAAGAATATGTTGTTAACACATATCTTAGACTAAATGTCACTGCTTTTTCATGTGCATGCACCTGCTAATAAGGTCTACTCCAGTTTACAATTGTTATGTAATTCGATTTCTCATGCATGCTGATAAATGTTTGCTAATGGTAATTAAAATCCTTCTAGCATTGAGATAAATGAAATGTTAATGAAATTACTTTAGTCTTTAGCCATGCAAGATTTTGATGAACAAAAGAAACAGAATACATTTGCAAGGGAACAAATCATGAATAGCTATTGAAATTGTGAGCAGAGTTATTATTCAGGATTTCAAAGTTCATCAACAGAAGAATCTTTGCAAAGGGACAAACAGAAATGATTGCAAATTGAGTCAGTGAGCACGTTAACTGGCAATGTGGAACGTGGCTTTTGGTCCATCTTAATATCTTTTTGGTGAGCCACAAGAAAAAAGAAGATTTAAAGAAATTGCAGAGAAAGGACCACAAACAAAGACAGTTAAGTTTTGCACTCACAAACACAACTCATGTTTTATCCGACATCTGGTTACAACTTTATGGTGCAATGGCAAAAACACCCAAATACCTAAACAAATGTCACCACTAAAAGAGCACACTATCTATATATTAGGCTCGTAACAACACTGAAACATTATATTGGTTTATGCCACTAGCTATATCTAATCCTAGACTACCAATATAAATATAAATATGCTTATGTTATCTTTATGTTTGTGGTTATTTTTTAATTTTTAAAGATGTTTGTGGTTATGTTTTAAGTTTTTACTTGTTTGATCTTTATGTTTGAATTGGCATTTGATAATGGACTGATTATTATCTAGTGCTTGAGTCCCTCCCCCATTGATATGAGATCATGAAAGTAACTTATTTCATAACGTACATTGTGAAATGAAATTCCTTACTATTGTATGGGAGAGTGGGAACTATTGGTCCGTAGAAAATTGTCCTGTTTTAGCAAATACATATTTAGATTAACAAACAAATGATATACTACATATATGTAACAACTAGGTGAAGTCATTATCTAAATTTATATTGTGTCGAATTCACGTTACATTGACGGGGATAACCTGACCTATTTACTTTCAGAAACATATTCTCCTTTTATTTCTTATTTTCATTCTTAATCATTAAAATGTTGCTTTTTTTTTTTATTTTGGAAATATAAATATATTATGTTTAGTGTTTACCTACAAATATTTAAAAAACATGATATAATAATCTAAAGATAAAAACAAGAAACAAAAAAAATCTAAATTTAACAAATCCAAAATTCCTTACACTATGTTTTGTGGAGAGATAAAGGAAAAGGAAATAGAGAAGAGAGAAATAGGATAAAAATATTAAAATTTTAATATTTATTTAAAAGAAAAAGTAAAGAGGAAGAATTTATTTTAGGATCCTCACAAAAGAAACTCACCACCCCTCAAGTGACATGAAAGTAAAGGAAGAGACTTTTCTTTGAATATATATACATATAGCATTTCTATTTTTCTCTGTTGATTTATTTCCTCTATCTTTCCTATTTAATTTCTTTTTTCAAAACATTAGTGCTAGAATAGAAATACTAATTAATTCTTTAAGACTATATCTATTTTAGCGTGAATTTTTTATTTCATGATTGAAATTTGATCTAAGTTCTGAAAATTTTCGGTTGGAGTAATTTTACATTAGCTAAAAAAATTTATATTAAAATTTACATGACTTTATTTTACAAATAAAACCATCCAAACATAAATCATATCAGTTATCGGCTCATTCTTTAACAGATCAGAGTCTCGAGTGGAGTTCCTCCCATTATTTATGATTTATGAGCTTACAATTTCATGTTTTATTTTATTTTTTGATGAATACTTTTCATCCTTCTCTCACTTACTTATTCATATAGAATTTTATATGTTTAATAACAGCGTAAGCTAGTAATACTTTTAGCTACTGGATTCTTAACATCTGAGATGCGTACTTCGCCTAGTAGCATAGCTTTTGTATTGCTCTCTTATGACTCATTTTTACAGTTTATGCCGCTCCTATTTCGGTGTATGACTCTAAATATGATTTAACTCTTTTAATTATTTTGCAAGCAATTATTTGATGTGAAAATATTATGATCCAAACTCCAATAAAGATGCCAAAACCAATCAGAACATTTTGGTTGCACAGTAGTATTGAATGATAAAGCCCAAGTTTAGAGAAAATGGGCCAAGCTATAATGGAAGGCCCAATGAAGCCCAGAAATGATCCAAGACAAGTACGCATTGTGTTCTACAGAGAGAGAAAGAGGGTGTGTGTTGCTCGCTGAGATTGTAGTGTGGTGTATTGCAGCACAGAGAGAGAGAGAGAGATTGAAGAGTAAAACTGAGAAAGATGAACACAGACATCACTGCATCAACGAAACCAGAGTACCCTGTTATTGATCGCAACCCTCCATTCACCAAAGTCGTCGGAAACTTCAACATCCTCGACTATCTCCGATTCACCACCATCACCGGCGTTTCCGTCACGGTTGGCTACCTCTCCGGTCAGTACCCTCACCTCTTTCCTCGCCACGTGTCATTCTAAATCCAATCGAATTGGGAAATTCAAATTTGGAAATTTTTAATTTTGTTTGTTAGGGATTAAACCTGGAATTAGGGGTCCTTCGATGGTCACAGGGGGTTTGATTGGCGTGATGGGTGGATTCATGTATGCTTACCAGAACTCCGCTGGGAGACTCATGGGTTTCTTCCCCAACGATGATGAGGTAGCTCGCTACAGCAAAAAATGAATTTTTTTAAGTGTTTCGTTAAAAAAGAAGAAAAGACTCTTTTGTAGCTGTGTTTGTTTGAACTTTAATAATCACATTTTGCTTATGCTATTTGTGTAAACTTTTAGTTTTAATGAATGTACTTCCTTCTCGTGTTATAGAGGAATGATGAACCTTGCTAGTTTTGGTTTCTATAATTTTGCTTATGTGGAGGTATGGCCAATGTGGTGTTGAATTTAAGATTATGAGATACTGCTATGTGGATCAATTTGGAATGAAAGTTTGTGTATTTCGGAGTTTTGTTTCACAAGGTGCATTTTCTGGGTAGACCAAGATAAGATAGTCATTTTGGCTACAATGTAGTGGTTAATTGAATTTTTCGTTCTGTTTGAAGTTATGTAAGTATCTGAGAATTCTGTGATGTGTGCATTTTATCAGCAATGGAATAAATTTCGTGCTTGACTATAATCTAGATGTCTATTCTCAGGTTGTGAGGGGTGTTGTTATTGGGCTACTTGCATTTATTCACACTCCAAATGTTCAGTTTTGGGTGCCAGGGGTGTATTGAAACTTGAAATTGCATATCAATTAGAGATATGACTGATTTAGCCCTTATGCTATTTAGGACGGTCCTTACTTTACAATCCTGTTTTGCGAGGATGTGAGAATGGGTTACGCTCTTAGTTCAAAATTTATGAATCCTTTATTTGTCTTTATTTATTCTAATCAAAACAATACTGCTTACATATCAAAAGTTTCTTTTAGGAGCAAGGGGATGGTATAGATTCTCCAATCTGGAGGATTTTTGACTGACAAAAGAGTTATTCTGCAGTGTCTAATGTGTTGTTTGCGTTCTGTTTTTCCATGCATGCAACACTATATTGTGGTCTGCATATTAAAACTTGAGTTATTTTCTAATGACTTCTGTTCGAAAAATGAATTTGAATCTAAAAGCACTTTTTTCCTTGTACTGTTCTAATCGCTGTACAAAGATGGACTACCGTTCACTACCATGTACAGATTTACTAATAATGTAATTTATCAAATTTGTTAACTGCTTGGGAAGTATAATGGTAGAGCAGGTGGTACTGATTCTTGTCACAGCGGTTCATTGTGGAAAGAAATACATGTAAATTTTTAAATTTTGCTTCTCTTTGCTGTAATTAATTAAAATTATAAGATGCCCGTGTCATACTTCTTGTGATTCCCTCCATTTCCGAATTTATAATGGTTTTTTGCCAAGTTTGAAATGTTCATTATGGCCCTTTTTATTTTTTAATTTTTTTTCATCGTAATCATTGCATTAATCCAGTCTCTCTATCTGGTTCACGGAGAGATAATAATCTATGTTTGTCTTTCTTTCTTCATATCTTGATATTTGTCTGTACTCTCTAGCAAGCCATATTAGCTCTTCTAAATCGCTAAGTTGAATGAATCGCGCCTTCTACTTTAGAATATCTGCTGTGGAGTTCGAACCATAGATGGTTGAAGGATGTGTTTTGCCAGAAGAATGTGTTAGGATGAGTGTAAGTAGACTCGAGTATACCCTAAAACTTGAATGGTTGAAGGACATTATTGGATGGGGTTAAAATATTTAGATTATTAGGATAATATTTATAATATTTAACTTTATTTTAAATTCCCTAGAGATTTGCTCAGTTGTTATTGACAGTCATTAAGTTATATTGTGCTCCTCATTAGTTATTTTTATCAATAAGGAAATATTTCGGTGTTATTTTGATCTTCTTCGTAGCTTCTTCTCTAATGGTAGTCATTTTTTACAATTGCTTTAGTTTAACCTGTTTATGAGAATGTGTCATAGTACGCATTTGGATAATAGTTATGTTGAAGTGTTGAACTTGACTAGTTTTAATTCTAAAGTGACAGAAGAATTGTTTTTGCTTTATAGCGGATTGAGTTGCTTATACGAGGAATTGTTTCTGTCACTTTGTTTTAGCCAAGAGTTATTGGCTTAAGAGAAGATGTTCACATGTATCTATTTAACAACAACATTGGCCTGTTTAAAGGAGGGAAAAAGGGCACTTTCATAACCGTGTATTAATTCTGTACATCAATCGTTGGTGTGAACACTTGATTTGATGCGGGATTAAAATCAATTTGCAAAGTATAAAAATTGAAAAACTTTTAAATTGGGAAAGGTTGATTAACTATCATAAAGAGTTTATGGTCACTGTCTTCCCTTCATTATGTTTTCAGCTTTTGAAAAATAAATGCAAATAAATAAAATATAATAAAGATAAAATTTGAAAAGAATAAAATCCATTTTATTGTTAGCAAGAGGAAGATTGTAGAGTATAATCATATTGATTAACCATCTTATAATAGACAGTGTAAAATGTTAACAATATCTGAATTCGATTTGAAATGAAGTTTATTTTTTTTTTTCAAAATGTTATCAATATTTCATCTCTGGTCTCGTGACATTCTTGATGTTTTTATATAGTATAGATTTGCATTGCAAAAGATAAATACAAGTCAAACAATTCAACTGTTGAAAGCTTCAGATTGGCTTCTTTTGTATTCCCTTTGTCCCTTTCTTTTTCTATGGAAGCGTCTGAGAGTGTGCGTGTCACAAGTGAGAACTAAAGCAGTTCACACCTGATTTACTGGACTATGCAAGCTAGCAAGTATATTTTACTTTGACCACATTAATTACAAGATACAGAAGCTACAAAATTGCCAGCAAAGGATGAAGGAACTTCAACTACGAAAAAAAAAATGAGAGAGAGAAAGAAAAAACAAAATATCTTAGTAAATCTCTTGGACGGTCTAAGCTAAAAGATGATAATTTTGATGTTTTTGTAATTTGATTATCTTTCAAATTCAATATATTAAATAGAAAAGTAAAATAACAATTTAACATTATCTACTAATATATAAGTTACATAATTTTTACATTGTCAATCAATTATAAACTGTCATAATATAAATGATAACTTTATTAACTTTTTTACAATAATTATTTTATAAATAAAATCTGATTCGGTCGGTTTCATATTAAAACTAGATAAAAATTATCCTTGCTTTTGTCTTCCAAAATATTACTGGTTAAAATATCAGAAGTGACCCTATCCTAGTAAACAATAGTGTAATTCAAAGGATTTGGATGTGTGGACAATCTTAAAAGTAGATGATTCCTTCACAACCGAGTGCTCTGATAAGCATAGAGATACAAAGAATGTGAAAAAACAAAAAAGCAAACAAAGTTTTCGATTTGACAGTGAGTTAATTAAGCTTTGCTCATTAGTTGAAGTTGAAAGCAGAAATTGAATTTAAGTAAACTGTTGCATTTCTATTCATGCCTCGTGTGAAACTGGAAATTTCAGATAAATATGTAAACAGTACATACATATATATTAAAAAAAATGCAAGAAAATTATTTTTGTATGAAAATTATATAAATACATAGTTGGGTCAATTTTTATCAATCATAAAGTGCGTCGGTAATTTTGTCTTTTTGAAGGATGAAGGCTCTCTAGAAAATGAAAAGTGCAAAATGTGGAGTGCTGGAAAAGGAACTAATGAAGCTTAGCTGGTATTTATGTTACATAAGCAGCTTCACTTTAAACATCTCAATCTAAGCTTTATAGAATAAGAGAGTGGAACTTTCAACAGAACTTTATGCACTCAAGTATTATTAGATTTTAAATATGAACTTGAATGTATAAGACAGTTTTATCCCCAACTATTCATATGTATTTCAATCATTAAAATTAATAATTTTATATACATGATAAATTATAATTAATTAACTGTGCAAAGTATTCTTAAACTTTTTTTCTCTTCTACCATGGTTGTTGCTTTTCAAGATAAAAGACATGCAACTTGCAACTAGGGTTTTTCTTGAGAGCAACTTGCACATATAAATCTCTTATAGTGACATAACTCTTATCATAAACAATTAAATTGTTTACCAGAAAGGAATTTGCATATTATGATTAAAATTATTTGGCTAAAACAACATATTTGAACATTCAAATCAAGACATAACATTATTTAAGGTTTATTCTTAACATCACACTTTAAACTCGAGTACTTAATGGTGGAGAACAATTATAATATTAATCAAAGGAAAATGAAATTTAAACAGAAATAAGATTGAGAGAAAGACGGAGGTAACAGAGATAGAAGCAAGCTCAAGTTATTGGATTTAAGTAGCATTTTTATTACAAAAAATTTACCTTAAAATGTAATCTTAATCCATAGTTGAAATGTAAAGAAATGTTTAAATCAAGTGTCTAATAAAAAATTCATACTATTATGTTTGATTTTCAGTTGCAAAATATATTCAATATAAAATTTATGTTTGACGAAAGTTGCAAAAATATATTTAATAGAATCTAAACATGCACTAGTAAGTGAGTTATGTAAACAAGGTTAACCTGTCTAATTTGGCTGGCATGAAACAGATAAATAATTGTTACAGTCATTTTCTTAGGTTTCTTTTAACACTAAACAATTTCCACTAAAAAAAATCAAACTAATAGTCAATTAATTATGATTCAGATTAATTTTGCTAAGTCTCACTCTTCAAAGTTCAAACTTGTCCCTGCTAATGTGTAATGCAGGTGCAGCACGCAAACACTTAGTGGGGTCACACTTGAGAGAGACAACTTGTTGCTTATTATTAGCCACTAAAAATGAGTAAATAATATAATAGATATTATAAATCAAACCTTTTAATAATAACATTATTAGTTCTTAAATTTTTAAGATTATTAGAAATAATATTTGTCAAGAGAATTATTAAATATCATATTTATTAACATTATTTGTTATTATTTTCTTTCTTTTCACCATATTTCTTTGTATATTCATTACTTTTATTTTTATATTCCAAATTTTCCCTCTCTCAAAATATACATAGTAATTCATAAAATTAAAAAAAATGTTCAAATTTTATTTTCATCAAATATTAAAAATTATATATATCATTTTATATTTATAAATGATTTTAGAATTTTTTTAAATTTTTTTAAATTATATATAAAATATTCATACATAATAAATGTTTTAAAATATCACAACGTGTTTTAAATAATTGATTTAATTTTTTATTGTAAAACTTTGTTTATAAGTTATCTTTATTCTCAATCTGATTAATTTTTAATTAATT
Source organism: Hylodesmum podocarpum (assembly GCA_026586105.1). Classification (NCBI taxonomy): domain Eukaryota; kingdom Viridiplantae; phylum Streptophyta; class Magnoliopsida; order Fabales; family Fabaceae; genus Hylodesmum; species Hylodesmum podocarpum. The sequence continues at coordinate 1,492,736 of JALJEV010000367.1, read as the reverse complement.
TTGTAGCAAGTAACAAAATTTATCATTCTAAATATTTAAAATAACTACGCCTTTAAAACTTGAACTCGGGATACTGATTTTAAATATAGTTCATATTATTTTTTTAATGAATAGTTCCTTTACTTTAGTTTTATAATCTACATTTACTTATTGATATTTTTATATTCTGTTTATTAACTTGCTTACTATAATATTTCTTTTATTATATTTAAAAATTATGATTTAAAATAATTAATATTTTTTTTTTAATTTCCTTTGACCTTTCAAGAAAAACTAAGACACAAACGAGTGAAGAAAATTTATGTATATAATTGGAAAACACGTGATAATAACTCTACCGAGTAAGGTGTCCAATCCAAACCAAGGAAAGGGCTAAGGGGTTTCCTTTCCTAACTTCAATATCTCTATTCTTTGCAACGTTTTCATTGCAAAACTAGTCCAAAATAGAAAACTAATAAAATATAAAATAAAATAAAAATTATTATAGTAAGAGAAAATAGTATTTGAGCACTCTCTCATTAAAAAATTATTTTATTATATATTATTTATTGATTTATAATTAAGCTAATTTTAAACTGATTAAACCTAAAAATTTTGTATTGTATTGTCATGATATAAATAAAAATAATATAACTTGTAAAAAATAGGTTATTAAAAAAATAATGAAAATTATACAATAAAATGCATCGTACTTCATAAAATGATATAATAAAATGTATCGTAATTAATTTATAAATTATATAATATAAAATTGCATAATTAATACAAATTACGTGATAAAAAGTTATACAATTAATAAAAAAATTAACTAACTGTGTGACTATTCTCTAATTTGGTATGAAATTACAATAATAATTCACCTTCAATTAGCTTTAATAAAAAGATAATTGATATTTTTGTAGAAAAAATAATGAGAGAAATTTAAGAGTTTGAAGAGTTGAGAGAAAATAAAAATAAATTGTATAAAACATTCCAACTACCAAGAAAATTAAACATCATAATTTGAGTGTTACAAATAATAAATTTTCAACAAATTTTGAAGTTACAAGTTACAATTGCTCGAATAAATTATTATTATATAATATTTTTATTTATTTTTCATTTGTTAATAGTCGAAAAATAAAGAACACGGTGATAAAGTGAATAACCGGTGCTTAAAAAATAATGTTTAGAGCATATTTTAAACGGAAAAGTTTCAAAGTAGAGTTGCTAGAGAAGTGTAAATACTTCTAAGTCACAACTTAAAAGGTGTTTTTAACATCTCTGCTTTATCTTTATCTCTTCCTATCACGTCTATTTTTTCTTTTTTTCTTTTTTTTTCCTCTAACAGGGTATTTACTAACACTTTATTTTTCCAATCCTCTGTTACTAGTCTATTTGTATGTGTTTTGTCTAAAAAGGGTGGTTAATCCTCATTTTCAGAATTGGTTAATTATCCTGTGGTTGATTGATCCATGTGATTGTGGCTTATGAAGCAATACCCCTATTGTCATCATCATGCCTATAAATTTGTAAGCATAAGCTTTGTTAGTTCCTGACTACAACAATTATATTCAACCAACAAACTTGATTACCTAAAGAGGTTAGTTATAGATCAACTCAAAGGAATTGACTTGAGTTTAGTTTAAAATCTTGAAGAGTTCACAACCCTCCATCATCGACCCAAGCAACCGAATAAAGTTAAGGTTTTAACTATTTTTTTTATAAGAAGGTTGATCTTTAAAAATATATTAATTTAAAGTCTCATTGTGTAATAAAAAAAATATAGTTGAACGACCTATATATATATATAATATAGCGACAACATCTTTAAATTTAATAGGATTTTTAGTTTTTTTTTTATATATTTTTTGTATAAAAATTATATGGGAAGAAATTTTGAATTTTATTCTAATAAAATTATAGAAATGATGTTGTATTTTTATGCATGTTTTTTATTTTTTCCTTATACCTCTAAGGTTGTGTGTTTTTTTTTTCTTCTCCATATGTTTAAGAATAAGTTTCATTTATAGACATAGGAGAATACATGATAAGTAAATGAGAATTTGAATTATTGCTTGGATGAATGTTCAGTATAAAGATTTAAGGTTATTTAAAGATATAAATTACTATAATTTATTTCAATAATTATTGATTTTGTATGAAATTTTTAACTATTTTTTACATACGAAGGTTAGCCTTTTAAATATATATAACCTTTAAATCTCGAATAAAACAAATATATTATTACTTTAATTTAAAGTCTATAATATATATATATATATATATAATATAATATAATATAATATAATATAATATAATATAATATAATATAATATAATATAATATAATATAATATAGTGACAAGTTTTCACTTTTATAATATCCTTAAAATAGGGTTTTTAATTTTTTTGTTTTTCGTTAAAAAATTATATGTGAAGAAAATTTGAATTTTATTCTAATATAATCGTGAGAATCATGTTAATTTTTTATATATGTTTTCTTTATACGTTTAAGGTTGAGTTTCGTTTTTAGATTTTGGATAATACATAATAGATAAATAAAATGAATGTCAATATAAATATTTAAGGTTGTCTAAAGATATGAATTGTTACAATTTATTTCAATAATTATTAATTTTACAAGAAAATTTCTAACTATTTGTTTAGATGAAGGTTAACTTTTAAGCATAGACAATCTTTAAACCTCGAATAAAACAAGTATATTATTATATTAATTCAAAGCCCTACAATGCTGAGTAATAAAAAAAAGATATAAGTGAAAGACCTATATATAAAATATATAGTGATAGGTTTTCACTTTCACCACATCTTTAAATTTAATACAAGTTTTAGTTTTTCTGTTTTTTCGTTCAAAAATTATATGTAAAGAAAATTTAAATTTTGTTCTAATAAAATCACCGTGTTGATTTTTGTTATGTGTGTTTTTTTCTTCCTTATGCGTTCTTTATCTTCTCTGTTTAAGGATGAGTTTTGTTTTTAGACCTTGGAGAATACATAACAGATAAATGAGATTAAAATTTAAAGAGTTTTGTTTTTAGACCTTGGAGAATACATAACAGACAAATAAGATTAAAATTTGAATTATGAGTTTCACTTTTAGACCTCGAAGAATACATATCAGGCAAATGAGATTAAAATTTAAATTATTGCTAAGATGAATGTCATTGTAAAGATTTAAGCCTGTCTAAGGATACAAATTGCTACAATTTATCTCAATAATTATTGATTCTGCAAGGAAATTTCAAACTATCTTTCGAGACGAAGGTTAGCCTCTAAGCATATACAACTTTTAAACGTTGAATAAAATAAGTATATTATTATGTTAATTCAAAGTCTCACATTGCTAAAGAATAAAAAAAATATAGGTGAAAGACCTATATATATATATATAACTTTCACTACATCCTTAAATTTAATCGAATTTTTAGTTTTTCTATTTTTCGTTCAAAAATTATATACGAAAAAAATTTGAATTTTGTTCTAATAAAATCACCATGTTGATTTTCTTATGTGTTTTTTTTTCTTCCTTATACGTGTGCTAAATAAAACAAATATATTATTATGTTAATTCAAAGTCCCACAATCTCACATTGTTAAATAATAAAAAAATTATAGGTAAAAGACCTATATATATATATATATATATATATATATATATATATTATAATATAATATAGTATAGCATAGTGTTAGATCAAGATGAAGAATTTCGTCTAAGGTTTTGATGTTTACAAGACAGACGAAACTTTCTCAGACGGAAGTTATACGAGCAAGTCAGACGGAACATTCACAAACGGAAGAAGACTCCTCAAGCTGAAGTCTTTCGTTTGTTCCAAGAGTGAAGTTATCAGACGATAGGATAAGACGAAACCTTCAGACGGAACCTCAAGCTTACTCCTTCAGTCTGAAGATTTATATCGTCTGTCCAAGAAATGAAGCAATGTTGAGTCATTCGCGCCAAGATTTCAAATCTAAAGTACTCATTAGAAGCATCCAAGATCAGTATAGAGAATCGCGCCTACACATACAAGTCAAAAAGGTCTTCACCTTTTCGTCAAAGTCTCTCAGACAAGTCGGGAAAGATCTGCGCACGCAATCTAGTCCGCTATATCTGCTGCATTCTACATCAATCAATCAAGTACAACTGACACCTTTTGGAAAAGCTCTCAAGAGATATCTCAACGACTCTCAACGACATTCAAATGAGTCTAACGGCTAATTGAAGAAGATGCCTATATAAGAACTTCACTACATCAGAATTCAGTGGCGAATACGCTTCTCTCAATCTATCTTCTGAAGTTTTCGCTCAAAGTTCTGTGTTTGTGCTTATTTGCTCAAAGTTCTGTGTTTGTGCTTATTGTAAAAACCCTCTCTGCGTAGAGGAAAACACTTGTTTTAAAACATCTTTTCAAAATCCACTTGTGTGGTGTTTTAGCCTGAGGAGGCTGTGTTGAAAACGCCCGCTATTTTTCATTACCAAAATATTTTCCTTCTCGTCATTTATTATTATTATTTGAAATTGTTTCCCTTACTTTAGATTTCTTTAAATAAAATCTTAATATAATTTTTCTTGCTAACAAAAACGTTACCAAAAATAAAACACATCATAACCATACATCAAAAGTTATTTACAAAATGTCACATAGTACATAATATTGTGATAATTATTATATACACATTATTCACAAAAATCCTCATGTTTGCTTATCCTTCGTTCACATCTCCAATAGATTTATCCTGTTAATCTGCTCCCCCAAATAAAAATTTAAGATCATCACAGGTGTCAAACCACAGACACAAACACGCAAGGGTGAGTTCCAATATCTTAATAAAAATACATATCATATATAATATTCTTCAATTTCTTTAAAAATTAGTAACTTATTGATATAAAACCTAAACCATTCATTCAATTCACAAGGTAAAACCACCAATCAACCATAAAACGAATTAGTAATTCATCATAATAATCATGTATTCAATCAAAACACATAATCACTATTGCATGCTCTTATTCCTATATGATGCATGTATCCTCACGATGTACTTTCCCTATTTACTCAACATGCAATGTGGCGCCATCCACTGAAAATAGCCTGGGGCATCTGGTCCTCACATCCTCCAGACCCACCAGTGGTAGACACTCCGTAATTGTCGAGTTCCCTCAGTGTCCGGCAGGACCTCCCCCGCAACATGTGATCATCATGAGCAGGGCAATTTCCCCACCAAGAGAACCCCCTCTAGTCCACGGTATTCCACTCACACAGGACGGAATCCGTAACTTACGGACTTGGTCTACTACTATCCAGTCATCATGCAACATGTTCTAGGACTTTGAATTGTATAATGACCTTTATCACATTTTAAATCTTGACCTCTTTACTAGGTCATATTCATTTCAAAACCTTCTAAGCATTGCCTATTCACCAAGCAATCTTAGAATATTGCCTCTCCACTAGGCATTTCAAATCGGTCATTAAGCAATTCAAGTCCATCACCAATTTCATGCAACCATGCATGTCACCACTTATTCATATCCAACTCAAAATCAGACATATTTCGATATGAAATCAACACCAAGAAATACCAATAAACATCATGAAACCAGGAAATCAAGGAACACCAAGAAAACACCCATCAAAAGTACCGTATACGTGAACAGTGCCGTATACGTGAACAGTACCGTATACGTGAATAGTACCGTATACGTGAATAGTAACGTATAAGTGAACGTAGTCCGTGAATAGTACACCAGGTAAGTTCCCAGGAAAGAGAGGTGAAATCACAAATGGATTCCCTTAATAACCAGGTCTTTCCTTAGCCAGAACTTTCCTAGACATGCACTTCCACACTACCACCCTTTTTCCTAACAACAAAAATAGTTCTTTTCTGATGTGGAAGATCGGACAAAACCGCAACCACAGAGCATACTAAGAATATTCTTAACACTTTAGCATAACAACAATAATAATTCTGTTCTGATGTGGAAGATCGGACAAAACCGCAACCACAGAGCATACTAAGAATACATGAATAGTACCATATACATGAATAGTAAATATTGTATACATGAATAGTAAAATAACGTATACATGAATAGTAAAATACGGCATACATGAATAGTAAAGTAAGATAAGGACAACTCCCCTTACCTGTTTCTCTTAGCTTCTCTATTCCTTCCCCTACTTACTTGCTCCTATCTAATTTGGAGAGATTTCTAAGAGAGAGTTTAAGAGAATGTTCTTGATTTTGTGATTATAACTCGAAACCCTTAGGCCCTATTTATAGGATTTCGAAGTTACTATTTGCACAAAATTTGGTTACTATTTGCACAAGAATATGATCCGTGATTATATAGTTTTTTACTATTTACACAAGAACTTTTACTATTTGCACAAGAACTTTACACGTGAATATATAGTTTTTTACTATTTACACGAGTAATTTACTATTTGCACAGTAATTTACTATTTACACAAAAAATTACTATTTGCACATATTTTACTATTTACACAAGAAATTAATATTTGCACATAAATTACTATTTGCACAAATAATTTACTATTTACACATAATTTACTATTTACTACAGAAATTTCAAAAATTCATAATTTTTAATTATTTTTATATTTCTCTCTGTTATAAAATCCTCTCTTAAACTATATTTAAATTTTTGGGATGTTACATGTGTCCTAAAGAATACCTTTGTATTAGCCTGTGGAAGGTGGGTTCAAAGAATACCTTGGTAGTTTAGCCTGAGAAGGCTGGGATCAAAGAATATCTGTGTAATAGCCAGAAGTGGCTGGGTGCAAATAATACTTGTAACCATTTCACGGTTTGTAGTGAAAACTCAGTAGTTGCTGGGTAACTGGACGTAGTCTTGAATAGACGAACCAGTATAAAAATACTTGTGTTTTTATTATCTTAAGCTATTGACTAACCAGAGATAATCATACTCTAACGCTTGTACTCTAAAATCAATCTTTGTAAGATTAAGACTGTTTCGTCTGAACCTCTTTGAAACCCACAGACGAAAGGAACAAATTTTTTCTTAAGTAACACAATTCAACCCCCCTTCTTATGTTTTATCTTTTACACATAGGTTTTCACTTTCACCCATTCTTAAATTTAATAGAATATTTAGTTTTTCTGTTTTTCATTAAAAATTATATGTAAAGAAAATTTGAATTTTGTTCTAATAAAATCACCTTTTTTTTATGTGTGTTGTTTTTCTTCCTTATACATTTTTTTCTTCTCTATAAGTCTAAGGTTGAGTTTCGTTTTTAGACATCGGAGAATACATAACATGCAAATGAGATTAAAAAGATTTAAGCCTCACTAAGGGTACAAATTGCTATAATTTATCTCAATAATTATTAATTTTACAAGGAAATTCTGAACTATTTTTTTCAGATGAAGCTTAGTCTTTAAGTATATGCAACCTTTAAACCTCGTATAAAACAAGTATATTATTATGTTAATTCAAGTCCATATTAATGGATAATAAAAATAAATATAGGTGATATATATATATATATATATAATATAATATAATATAATATAATATAATATGGTGATAGATATTTAGTTTCACTATCTTTTTAAATTTAAAAGAATTTTTAGTAATTTTTATTTTTGATAAAAAATTACATGTAAAAAAAAACAAATTTTTTTCTAATAAAATTGGGAAATTTTGATAATTTTATATGTGTGTTTTTTCTTTCCTTATACGTTTAGGGTTATATTTTTCATTTTTAGACCTTAGAGAAAACATAAGAGATAAATCAAATTAAAATTTGAATTATTGTTAAAATGAATGTCAGTTAAAGATTTAAGATTATCTATGCTACAATTTATCTCAATAATTATTGATTTAGCAATGAAATTTCATTTCAAAAATAAATTAATTTTCATCTTATTTTAAGTAACAATTAAATGAAATCAACTTCTATTAGTGAGTTTGGAAATAGCAATCGTTTACAAACAAATTAAAACAAGGGTAGGTAAAAAAAAAAAAAAAGTCAACAAGAAGATAAGGTATATATGAGCATATGTTTTATTTCTCTATGTTTTTTTATGTATTTGTGTGGCAAGTGAGACTAAGAGTGAGAGTATGGTTCTCATTATTCAATTAATGTTTTGGGTGTGCACGTAATTAATAGAGAGAGTACCTACTTTTACTCGGAGTCGAAGAAGAAGCTTCTATCAATTTCTGTATGCTATTCTATTCCATATGGTATCTTTCTGACGGCTGTTGCTAACTCTGAAACCGAGTGGCACTGTGACATGCAGGTCCCACGTAAGGCTCATGATGTAATTATAACTAATTCACAGGGGCAATTCCGACAATGAAATTTTTTATTATGGTTATATAAATAGGTGTCATGTGATAATATGTTGTAATTTAACATTAAAAATCACAATAACACATTAACAAGCTCTCTGATTACCCATAAATCCATAGTTTTGTACTTCTCTCTGCAAATCAAAACCACTCTCTTCCTTTGTTGACACGAATCTCTGCCTCACAACACATAATAACTGAACCTAAGACCTGCCGAGAATCTGAACATAGTTGCTTTTAAGAAAAGGTATGTTCTGTCTTTTCTCTAATGTGTTTAAGGTTCATGTGTGATCATGGGGTTGAGTTGTGTTGTAAGTTGTAACCAACGAATGGCACGTGGTTTTTTCTTTATGTTCGTGTTGGAGTTGGCTCATGGTTTTGTTTGAGGACCATGTTTGACTAGAATTAATCTGGGTTTGTGTTGGAACCTGCTGAAACCTCGGTTTCTAGTTTCAAAAGTCATTTTTTTCGGTCTGATTTGTTGTGTGAAGACATGTTTATTGTTGCTCGAGCTTTTTGGTTCCATTTCTTTGACATGAAGGTTGTGGCTGTTCTTGGACCGTGTTTGGATTGTTTTTTATTCTATCATCTGGCTTTTAGAACATTGTTATTTGTGATTGTACGTTTCAATGTTTTTTTTTTCTTGCCGACTTTGATTAAAGAAATTAAAAGAAAAAATTAAAGAAAAAAGAAGTACTTTTTTCTTTTTCTGGCAGCTATTTAACCTTTCCCTAAAACCTTATAGAATTTACATTATTCTTGGAATACATGATTTTTTATTTTATCTCTAGCAATAACTGTGTTTATTTTTATTGGTTATTTACTTAATTAGCTAATGACTTTCAATTGTGAGAGTTCTTCCCCTGTAAAGTGAATTATGTGCTATATAAGCTCAGAAGTTACTTCTCAGGAATAAGGAATAAAACTTGTTTTTTCTTATTGCTTTGAGTTCTTGATTGCCAAGCCCTTCTCTAATCTCTAATTACATAAATTAATAATTGGTTTTACAAGTGGATTATTTTTTAAGAGGTGTTGCTTAAGCCTACAAGATATTAGAGTTTTGATAGCAACAGTTCCCTGTTCCATGAAACAAATCCTAATTGGTGTTGGCATCTATTTGGCCTTATCTTTCTCCTTTCTTTTGACCTTTCAAAATTTGACTGACATTGAATTTGCATCCCGTGATTGCTCCAGCAACTGAATAGTCTTCTTCTTGATCTTTCTAATGCTCTTTCCCTTCATTTGCCTTATGGTAGAGAACTTCTAAAACAATGGTATTTTCTTTTCTTCTTTTAGTCTATTAAAATTGTGCTCCTTCCAAGTCATCATCATGATCACCTTGCTGGGATATGTTATGTTCATGCCATGATTGCTCTGTTGTGCTATATTGTAAAGTATGTCTGATTACAAACAAACATATGCTAGACTTGTTATTTGAGTTTGGAAAGACGGGTATTTATAACTATTTTGTCATAGTGATGAATTCCCTGCTTCCTTTCATTTATAGTATTCTATTTTTGGCTGTTGGTGCTGGTGGACCATATCATGATTTTAATTGTTTTTCTCTGCACGGAAACATTTTCTCTGAATCTCCTTGATGACCTGAAATCTGTGTTATATGCATCCGCATCATATTTGCAAGTTTGAAAGTTCTTTTCTTCAGTGTGTCTTCATTTTATCCGATCTTGTTTTGGCAAGCTGTTAAAACTTATTTCTTGCTTTATTTAATCAACGACTTGAAGTTCCATTGACACTTTATCCTCTTATGCAGGTTTTGGCTTTTTTAACGCATTGGTGGAACGGTTGTAGACAATAACATTTGCTTATACTTAAATCATCTAGCAACTAATCAAAAAGGGGACCAGCCATACAGTAAAACAATATTGTAGAGCCTTATGCATTTGGGGAACGGGTGATCAGGAACAGTTAGGAAGCATTTTTACTATTACAAAACTTGACCACTCATTACCGTGATCACTTTCTTTCTGCTGAGTAAATAATTTCTTTTTAGATGCAAACTTCCCAGAAACACCAAACTTCAGCTGGTATCCATTTATACCACCAGCCTGTGCAAGACATTGATCCCTACACTCATTACCAAATATTACAAAGCAATTCATGCCATGAAATTCGTGATAGCAGCAGCCAGGGAACCACTATTTCTTTTGAACCCAACAAGGAGCAGTATTTCACCCTTGAATCATCCCCTGCAATCAATGATCTTATAGGTGGTGATTCTCCTTCTTATGCTAGTGTATCATCAAATTCCAATAGGAGTCCTTTTTCTCCACAACCTTCTCATTCATACCATTCAGACCAACATCAGTCATCAGATAACACCTATGGATCACCAACTAGTGTACACTCTAGTGCTGATGATACCTACGAATTGAAGAACAAGCTTAAAGAATTAGAGGTTTCATTGTTGGGGCCTGATTCAGATATGATGGACAGTTGTCACTGCTGCTACAACAGTAGCCACCAGGAAGCATCTCCAATGGCTAAATACAATTGGGATCAGATTGTAGAAATGATTCCAAAACTAGACTTGAAAGAAGTCCTGATTCGGTGTGCACAAGCTGTGGCTGATGATGATATTGAAACAGCAATGGGATTTATGAACAATGTGTTGCCAAAGATGGTATCAGTAGGGGGTGATCCAATCCAAAGGTTAGGTGCATACATGTTGGAGGGTCTAAGAGCAAGGTTGGAGTCTTCAGGGAGCCTAATCTACAAAGCTTTGAAATGTGAACAACCAATTACAAGCAAAGATCTCATGAGCTACATGCACATTCAGTATCAAATTACCCCATATTGGAAATTTGCTTACATATCTGCCAATGTTATCATTGGAGAAGCAATGCTAAATGAGTCAAGAATTCACATAATTGACTTCCAAATTGCTCAAGGAACTCAGTGGTTGTTACTTATTCAAGCTCTTGCATCTCGGCCAGGTGGACCACCTTTCATTCGCGTAACTGGTGTAGATGATTCTCAATCATTTCATGCAAGGGGTGGAGGACTTAACATTGTAGGCAAACGCCTCTCAGATTATGCAAAGTCTTGTGGCGTGTCATTTGAGTTTCGCAGCGCTGCAATGTCTGGATGTGAGGTTGAACTGGAAAGCCTTGTGATTCAACCAGGGGAAGCTCTGGCTGTGAACTTTCCTTATATTTTGCACCACATGCCAGATGAGAGTGTGAGCACTGACAACCACAGAGACAGGCTATTGAGATTGGTGAAGAGTTTATCCCCCAAGGTTGTGACCCTTGTGGAGCAAGAGGCCAACACCAACACTTCACCCTTTTTCCAAAGGTTTGTTGAGACCTTGAGTTATTACACTGCTATGTTTGAGTCAATAGATGTGACTCTCCCTAGAGATGATAAACAAAGGATCAATGCAGAACAACACTGTGTGGCACGTGACATTGTTAACATGATAGCATGTGAGGGGGCTGAGAGAGTGGAAAGGCATGAACCTTGGGGGAAGTGGAGATCAAGATTTTTTATGGCTGGTTTTGCACCATCTCCTTTGAGTTCTTCAGTCATGACTGCAGTTAGAAATATGTTAACTGAATTCAATGAAAATTATAGGCTTGAACATAGAAATGATGCTCTCTATCTAGGATGGAAGAATAGAGCTATGTGTACCTCTTCTGCTTGGAGATGTTACTGACACTCAATGTCATAGGTGTATGTACATTTTTCTCTTTTCTTTGACACTTCAGTCATTATGCAGTTGTATCCACACTTTCTCAATAGGACTAAAGACTTAACTCCCTTCCAATCCTGTATCCTTTAATCTTGTTGTACATGTCAATACACTAGAAAGAACGAAGAGAACCTCATAGTTATTGACATGCCCTCCTTTACAATTTTCACAGTTTAATATAGTAGACATTGAGATGAGGTGGTTATTTCCTTCTTTTTTTTTTTTTTTCAAAATTTTTTTCTGAACAAGAAAATTTCAAAATAAATTATCTCTCCAACCAAACAATATATTAAAGTACATGCATCACGCATGGACGGTGGTCCACATACTCTACAAGGGTTTGGTCAAAAATTTCCTTTCTAGTTTGAAGTTGGAAAGGAACGTGTATAATATAAATGAGTTAGTTGTGACATGTTCATCAGTGTAAACCTTCACAATAATGTAAATTGTCTTTGACTAGTTGAAAAACATGATAGAATCCAAAGAGAAAACTGGAAAGATAAATTAAGAGGGATTAAAAAAATCTGTATATTCTATTATTGATGAAATGAGAAAATAAAAGTAAATGAAGCCAATGAGCCTTTACATGCAATCAAGCAATCTTAATTATCAACTATAATAACGGCAAATTAATCTGTTAATCTTGTAACAAGATACTCACGTAGGAAACCTTGTTAGATTTGAAAAAAAAAAAATGTAATTACACGTTGGTTTCTATGCAAAATACACATAACTTATCCATAGTTTTAATAATTTCCATTTTATTGTGAAAGATAGTAATCTTTTAGAAAAAATACGTTAAATAAAAACAGATGTAACAAAAATTGTCATGCAAAAACGCAAAGGATGTCGTGATGTTTCTTGCAATGTAAAACGTACGAATTTAAATTATGTCTCATATTTTTCGGGTTTGCTACTAAATTTAAACAAATAACAGTCACATTGATTGCATGTTAAGTTGAGGCATGTTGGACCTTGTATATAGTTTCACATTCATAGGTTTAGAAGCGACCACACGTCTTTGGCAAACGCTCTATTGAACGGTTATTTTGGGATGCAGAAGCAAGGGAGGTCCACGAACCTTGTCATGCAAATCTCAAGCACAAAAAGAAAAACAAAAGTAACTAATTAAATAAACAAAAATAACTTTTTATCATTTACACCCCATGTTTCATTTCATTTTCATGTCTTTAACATACACACATGCAAATTGCTTTGCTCTGTCTCCTTTATATTCATATCTGCAGTGACAGGTAAAAAAAAGTCTTATTTTACAATCTTCATTGCCAAATCTACAAAAACACTCACCCTTTTAATTTCTCAAAGTTGAAGTATATTATTAGCTTCTAAAAAAATAAATAATCCTTGAAACTTTAATGTTCAAGTTTGATAATGAACCTCTTGTTATTCCATATGTGATAAATACTAGCTAGCAGTTTTAGTTTGATCATTATGTGAGTCTTTGCTTAATTTCCATGTGTTTCCATAATGCTTTGTATTCTAAGAATGCCATATATTTACATGAAATGTGCATGCATGCATCATATAAGCTTCATTTTGATTCGAAATTCTTGTTCCTTGCTTTTTGGTTAGGAAAGTACATCACTATCAATAATCAATGTTTCGTTGAGGATCAACACTTGATATTTATCCAAAAAGTGAAGGAAAAAAAAAATGTGTGGTGTTAACAAGAAGAGAGGTAATAAGGGTGAGTGAGCACGGAGGAGTTTTCAGGGAGAGGAGAATCAAGGAAAATGCAGAGGGAGCAAGAGAGGGAGAGGAGGCGCATTCGTGACAGGCAGAGAAGACAAGCAATGACTCAAGAGCAAAGGGAAAGACATCTTGCTAGACGCCGCAGAAACTACCAGTTAAGAAGACAGAGAGCTGCAAATATTCATGCTCCATATACTAACTTCCCTCAACTTCAAACTCTAGAATCAAGTGCTGGTGAAGCCAGTACTAGTGATGAGTTTCAAGGTGTTACTTCTTCTACCTTTCTAGACTACAGTTTCCTTTCTCAAGGCATTGGTTTCCCTCATCATGGCCTCAACCAAGGACAAGAAACATTAAATTTTGGAACCAAAGTTGTTGAAGGTGAATTCTTGTTACATGTGTTAACAAATCATAGGCAAAGTATATTATATTCCTTTTCAAGTTAAACAAATTTATGGTTTCTTTTCTTATGATGTAATGCAACCAATAACAGGATCACCAGTTCCCTTGGAAACTATAGTTTATAAACCAGAAATTTCACTAAGGAAGGTGCGTCTAAATCATATTAAAGGTCTTGCGCGAAACCTTATACATTCAATAGTTGATCCTGCTGGTACTCACCAGGTTGCAGCAGAGTTGATGGCTAAGGAAGATCAAGATGTGTCAGTTGGTAATTTTTGATAATTGTTATTTGACTAAAGAGAAATGTCTAAGAATATTTGTACTGCAAAAATGTGGTTAGCATTTTTCCTTATTTTTAGTTTGATTGTTCTAAAAAAAAATTCAGGTAGCACACCAAAATCTATGCGTTTGAATTGTGTGAAACGCCTTGCTCGGTCAAAAAATTCTCCTCCCAAAGAGATTGCAGCTCAGAAGGACCTTCAATTGCCACCAGAGGGGATTCAATTACTTGATCATGAAAAGTCCATAACCCCTCATTAACTTTTTGATATGAAAGCAAATTTTTCACTCAGGTAAACAACAAACAGTTGCATATCTCTGATGTAATTGATTCATATATTGAAACTAGCTATGTCTGTGGATTAAGTAATCTTTACTTTGTTTTTTTGCTAAAATAATCATATCACGGATTTCAGGTTAATGCTTATTATGTCTTCTTAGGAGAAAGTGAGGTAGCAATTCTCAGTTGACACTAACTGCATATATTCTCATTGAATAAATGTGAGTTTTCATTGACATGGTAAAATTTTTTTGCTGATTTGATCTCCATTTTTATTAGGATATTATTTTCAAAGGCTTTCTACATTTTTTTATTACTTGTAGCTGATAGAAGATTATAGATCTTACTAGACTCGGAATTCTTTTTTATTTACATGTTAGTATATCAGACAAGTATTAGATGATCTGCTTTCTCTCTTTCTTTTTACTTTTTCTTTTTCATAAAGTTGAGCTTGGCTCCCAATTCTCGTGTTCACTGGAAAGAACTTCACCACTTGAAACAATTCACATCTTTTTACATTATTATTATTATTATTATTATACTTTACACCCTGTTGATGTTATGGATCATTTTTTTTTTTTTCTTCTGTTACTACTCTGCAAGTGAATTATTAATAATTCAGCATACATTTACTTAGTATACTTTAACAAACAATTCTTAAGTCATATAGTTAGAAGAAGAAAAAACAATTTCTTAACAATTTTTGCCCCTAATGAACAGGATACAGAATTGAGAAAGCAAGCTGGTGGAGCTTCACAAAATTGTTTGTTGAAGATCAACACTGGAAGGGGGGAAACAATTTTTCTAATACACACCATAACTAAGGTTTAAAATAGATAGTTTGTAAACAGATTTTATTTATTTATGTGCTAAATTTAATATTTCTGATTTCTCCAATATCACTTTATTTAACTGTCTAACTTTTTTTTTTTTTTATTTTGTTGACCGGACATAATATGATGAGTATGGTTAGCTTAATAACACAAAATTCAATTAAGTATATCTAAATCAAGAAATAATTTAATTTCATACTCTATGATCCTACTTACGGATCATGCTCATTTAAATGTTTTATTTAGAAAACAGATTCATTCAAGTCTTCACAACTAATTAAATTAGATGTTAACCAATGCAAACTTTTACTTGGAGATTTGTGATTCGTTTCGATATTCAAAATATTAAACAGGTCTTCATTAACATGCTAAAAAAATTATAGGTTTAAATCTATTCTTGTTCCTTGGTAATAAAATAATTAAATAAGTTATTTATACATTATTGAAATTCACGTTTAATATAAGATGCATCAGACCTGATTACAAATATTAAAAACTTTTTAGTTTTATCCCTTAAAAAATTTGATCTATCTTAATCTATTTTTAACCCCTCACGTCCATACCTGATAATCCAAACATGATCTTCAACGAATAACATTCAAAGTAACAATTTTAGGGAAAAGTTACAGTTTTTTCTTTTTTGCATTCTATGATAATACATTTTGAATGGTATACATGAAGCTTTTCTCAAAGATAGCTTGTTATGAAATGTTTAAGAAAAAAATTTCATATGAAGTTTTTTATTTTTTTGTCAACTTAATCTTCATTGAAGAGAACAATAAAACAGAGATAGAGGCCCATGGGCCCAAATAAGCAAAGTCTTAGGTCTATGAACAAATCTAAAGCCAGTATCGTTGAATGACATTTGTAGGTTATAAATAAAGGTCCCATCAACACTGCACTGCTTGAAAACCCTAAACCTAGTTTTCACGTTGGCACGGCGTCTCTGTTTTCAAAGCCTTACATTAGAAATTAGAGCAAGAATTATGAATGTTCATTTTGCCTTTGTGTGATTTTGAAATTGAAATGTAGCCAATGATGATATCAATCACCAAATACCATCTTTCGGGACTGAATGGCTTGTTTAGCCTTGCTGTTATTATTCTGCAATTCTGAGGCTACTTTTTCTTATTATTCTTATTATCTCAAATCCTGATTTTGTTTGTGACAAAAAGAATTGAAATTGATGGTTAATTGATGAGTGTGTTATTGTGGGGGAAGCTACATGTACCAAGGGAAGGGTGAAAGCGTTAAAAGCTGTACCCTTGATCTTGAATGTGCCATAGTGGCTGTAGCTATATTTAATCGATTAGAGAAACTAACTGGCCGGTTGTTGTGATATCCTTTTCAGGGTTTCTGTCAACTAATCTGCTTACCGAGTTTCTCACATTCATTCACTCTCTTCATTTCAATGTTCTTTTCTGATTTTTGTTTTTATCCTTTTTGGGTTTCTGATGAGAAAGGGAGAACCTTACCTTTTTTGATTGCTATTGCACATGTGTCTTCTTCCAACATTTCCTTAGTTTATCCAGATTACAGTATAGCCACCTACCGGTGATGATAACTTTTACCAAAACCATCTTTCGGGACTGAATGGCATTGTTATGCCTTGCTGTTATTCTGCAATTCTGAGGTTGTGGCTATAATTTTTATTTTTGTTTTAGTTCTACCTATTTTTCTACTTTATAAAATCTGTTTTGTTTTACCTTTGTTTATAATTGGTAAATGAACTTATGGCTGCAGATTTGTTTCTGGTGAGCAACAATCAGTTTTAATTTTCTTCCTTAGTGAAGATCATGTCTCGCTGTAATTTGCCATGATACAAACTGCACAATGCCATGATACACAATGCCATGATACAAACTGCCATAGGGGAAATTTGATTAATGAATTTTAGATGGAAAAGAACCAACAAATGATTCATATGATACTATTATTCCTTTCTTTTCCTCTTAACTATGCTACTAAAGAACCAACATATGATTCAAAAATATGAAAGAAACTATATCCGAGTGGGAATAACATTCTACCATTGACCGAATTAACAGCCTTTTTGTGAACCCATGGGTTTCAAAAATCCAATTAATATTTGTTTTGAAAGCATTTAAATGGTTTAAATTTAAATCTATATTCATCTAATCAGATAAAAACTTGATTGGATATTTCGAATTGATTTTAAATTAGATTATAATTTAAAATAATTTTATTTCTACATCTAATTTTAATTCAACTATAGTTTAGCATATGTTACTTATATTTTTTTTAGAGTAGTTATCTTTGGTTGATGTTGATTAAATTGAACTAATTATCATAGTAGGACATTTGGATCGATGACGTTTCATAAGATGAAGCAAATTCAAAACTAGCTTTATATTAACAGTAAAACATTGAAACTAACTACATTGACATTCACCAGAAAAATTTATAATACAACTTTGAAACTAACTGCGTTGACATGTTTACTTGAAAAATAAACTACTTAATAGTTTCCTTGTAATATAGATATAGCATAAGCAGGTATGCATCAGCCATGAAACGTGGACCAATTTATGTATGCGAGCCACATTCAACCTTCTGCGATTCAAGGACAAGCCTTGTGGCTTCCATGGCTACTTGTCCATTGACATAGTGCTGCCGACACACTGGCATGTAAACATCAACTCCACCAATCAACTCAATCTGGGTCTCCTGTGTCTTCCTTAAGGTAAAGGAAGCAGGCTTCCCACAGATTTCACATCTAGCAGTTAACTTGGTCACAGAATCAGCAAGGGGAATTATATCAAGGACAGAACCAAAGCTCCTCCTGCCAGTAAATGTAGAAACACCATTAGCATGGACTTGATGATGTTAAATTCAACCATATCCTACTGATGAAACCCCTAGTCAGTCACAAATTACTTGAACAACAACGTACAAACAAATAGAACATACATTAAAATAGCTCAACCTTGTGCTTGATGAATACACATGACTAAAAAGTTGAAGTTGGCTCTAATCTAGTGTGAAGTTTGATAATCCTTCTTTCCAGAATAAAATGAGTACCAGGGAATCAAGAATGAACTTGCACCAGGAAGCCCCATGTGTTAGCCTACCCTAATCCCATGATTCAAAGAGCTATAAATATAGGCATCGCAACAAAAATTTAGCTCAGACACTTGCATTTCACCAAGCACTTAGTTTCACAGCTCAACTGATCAAGATGATTTTCCTTACAATTTTCAGTTTTTGTTCTGGTTCTATATCTGATCTAAATCCATAGAGTATTCCCCTAATGGAACTTGTAATCAATATTACCAATTTACCATTCTTAAATAGACAACTTGAATGGCATATTAAAAAAAAACCATATTTACTTCTTGTTGGTGGTTGGCACTTAGCTTACTGGTTTGCAGGGTGTGTCATCTGTCAGTTAATGTTGAAAATCAACTTGAAAGTTCCAAATATACTAATATAATTCAAACAGACAGCGTCAAACTGATACTAGTAGTGTTCATGGAACATATTTATCTTTATCCCTTCTCAACCTAAAATTTTAATAGGTCATACACTCAAACCTAACCCGATCAAGCCATCATATGAGATGAGACCAGATCAACCTGATTTGGTGACATAATATATTTTGATCTTAACATTACACATAATTAAACTGTGGGAATAACTATAGAACTAAAACTACAGCTTATTTTATAGCATATATTTTAAACAATATAAATATAATATTATCTTATGCAAAACATTGTCCATTAACTGAAACACTTTTAACGAATACATAATTGTTTTAAAAAAGTATAGTTTTTTGAAAACATAGGGGACACTGGACTCGGTTACACAACCAAAAATATAATCAAAATTTGTCCTCAAAACAAAGTCTAATTTCTGAAACCTAGACGCATAAAAAATAACTTCAGGCCAGGTCAAGTTAGTGGGATTAAACAGGTCATGAACACCCTATCTGATACTAACTTGCCATGTCATGGTCATGACGAAACATCCAAAATTTTGGCTTCCTTACAAGCCCACCGAAAACAAAACGAAAATTTTAAGACCAAGTAATATTACCTCAAATAGTTGCCATCTAGTCCTGCAACTATTACAGTTTTTCCATCATGATCAGCAGCTTGACGGCAGAATTCATAAAGGTCGTCAAAGAATTGAGCTTCATCAATACCAATAACATCCAGCTGCCATCATCTATCAGTCGTGAGAGTCAAATAAAATGCAGGCAGTAAACTAGTATACCTTGGAGAGGAAGGGGGGAAAGTAAAATTATCAATAGCTACATATCACACAAACCAATCATATAACTACCAATTAGAATCCATGTAGACACTGAATTTTCTGCGGTATAAATAATAAATAATTAAATACATGCTGAGAACCTCAAATTATGATACCTGGTCATAAGCATCAACTCCAAACTTCTGCTTGAATGACGTTAAGTTTGCCAGTGCCCAACATGGTAATTTCGCACCATCATGCGTAACAATTGAGTCTAATCCATATCTTGTGTCCTTGCTTGATTTAATTATTGCCACATTACTGCATCAAAGAAACATAAGATTTAAATATGTATCTCATGAATCTTGCATCTACTAAATCATTTTGTGAGTTTCCTAAAATATAGACAAGTATAACAATCAGGAACTTGCCATACATCCAGAGTCATCACAGTAACATAAGCTTCACATATCCTTCTATCAATAATTCAGTATTAATATCCAGAATTAACTTTCCTAGCTAACCAGTTTCCAGAAAGATGACAATGTTCCTATGTCACTGAATGTATGTACGTTCAAAGTCCCATGTTTAACTGTTGGACTTCACATCTACAACAAACTCTGGAAGCATCATTCTTAGTTTTGGATGACCATGCTAATATAATCAACCAAGTAGGAGAATGTCTATATCCCATGTTTTCCATTGCATAAAGTAGGTCTTCATCAGTTTCCACTTAAATCAGGAATATAGCCCACATCCTTTTAAAATAGAGATAATCTCTCTAATTAGCAACTACCTGATAAATCTCATCAGCTTGTGGTGAGATTTATCACCTTCAAATTAACAAACCTCCCTTCATACCCCAATCCAGCTATGACCAAGCTCCTTTTTCATCCCTGATTCTCTCAATGTAGCCCTAACCTCCTAAACATTGTCCCACAACCCAGAAAAGGCAATGGCAACATACTATCCAGCATTGACACATTCAAGTCCACAATACTTCTTAGATGCAATCTTTAACTTGTCTAAGTCATCATGGCATGAATCTTACAAGCCCCGAGTAAGGCACACCATATCACTGAGTGCCCTTTACAAGGTAACTTCAGAACAAATTCAGACACCTCTTTTAACTTCCCAGTCCACTCTAAAAGGTCTACCAGATTTCATATTCTTTAAATCATTGATTGAAAATATTTATTTTATGCCCTTCTTCAACCAAACAACCACAAATAAAAGCATCCAAAATTACAACAAAAGTAACACAATTTGGTCTAAAATCTTTGGAAATCATTCTTTGTAAAGAATCTAAAACCTCCACCACTCTTCCATGCAAACAATATCCAGATATTTTTAGAGTAGCCCAAGAAATAGTATCTCTAATAAAAAAACAGCATCCCATTTCAAATAAAACTGCACTTAAAATCCAATCTATTACGGCACTGTTGACAGCAACATTGTTTGTCCCTAATTTAACACCAAAAAATAAAGAGAGAAGAGGAGTTGACCTTCCGTTGGCGGTTTCCGATTGAATCCGACGAAGGAGCGAAGTGGTTTTTCCGGCGAACATGGGCCCCACTATGACGTGAATCTCGCCGGAGGGAGGCGGCGATGGCTCCATTTGAAAGCTTCGATTTTGAGTGTTGCAAATGAAATTAGAGGAGGAAAAGGGTGGTGGGTTGAGGCGGAGAAGACGATTGGGGATTCGGGGTGGGTTGCTGCGGAAAGAGAATCTAGTTGTGGATTGAGAGGGTGATGAAAAAAGAGCAAAAGATGAAGCTTTGTGAGATAAAGCTGAAAGTTTTGGGTTGAGAAGGGACTTCATGGTGTGTTGGGGTTTAAGGGTTTTGATACTGGGGGACACAGATTTCACATTTTATGTGTGCTTTGAGTTGGAGGGAAATCCCGGAGAAACCATTAGGTTTTATTTTTTTCTTTTCTAAGAATGTGCTAGTTAGCTTAGGTATATGATCTGATAAAAATAATTGAAAATAAAATAAGAATTACATAGAAGAGAAACAGATTTGACGAATATAATAAACTGAAGTTAAATGATATTTACCTAAAATTTTGTTAAATAATATTTCAATGTTGTTTTAAATTATCCAAAAATGTTTAGTACGAAAATAATAAAAATTCTAATTGTACGAGAATGTCACACATTCTCATTTAAAAATACAAATTAAATTATAACAGGAGAAAATTATCAATTGCACAAATATGATACACTAAGTAAAGAAGAAACGTGCTTTTAGTATTTATCTATTCATTTTCTAGAAAATTATTTGACTGAGATACATTTAATATATATTGTTGCGCAATATGTTTCTAGCAACGTTAAAGCCATATATATATATATATATATATATATATATATATATATATATATATACATATATATATATATATATATTTATATATATATATATATATATTTATATATATTTTAAATATATATATATATATTTTAAATATTTTTTGCCTTTGTGTAGTTCCTTACTTAGTGGCAAAACCACATAAAGTGAATAGGCTGATCTCTATACAAATAAATTTTAGCTCTTCCTAAATTTATTTTGAGCATTTCATCCTAAAAAAATATTATTGTGTAGTTAATTGACTTACACACAACTCACTCATACCCAAAAAAAATATAGAAAAATAAAAATTGAAATGAGAAAAAAAAATTCATTCCTTTCAACCCTAAAGTCTAGTTATATTCTTGCATTGTGTCTAATGACAACTTTTTCAAACTCTCTATAAATAAAGATTAAAGTTTAAAAATTTGAAGTAATATTATTTTCAACAAGTACAAGCTCTTGTAGTTTGAAACTTAAATCTATCCCATATAAAATAATCTTAATGTTTTTTTTATTGTAAATCCCAAATTAATATTTAATAGACAAAAGCTCTTATATAAATCATATATTATATATATATTAATTTTTACAAAAATCCTTATATAAAATCATGTACCTTAATAATAAATATTTAATTTGAGGAGGACGTATTCAAAGAATATTTAGATATTTAAAATTGTGTAAAAAATCTAGTACGAGAAAATTGAATTCAAAGAATATATATAATTAAAAATTATTGGGTTAAATAATTCTTAATAAAATCTTAATTATTATTAAAAATCTGAATATAATCTGAAAGATAAAATGAATTAATAAAAAAATTATTTTGTTGTTTCGTTATTAATTTACATGGGTTATAGTTGGGCTAATAAAATATATAATTTATCTTTGTAAAAATATTTCAAAAACTATACATTGAAATTGAATTTAATTGATGTATACTTTGTCTGTTATAAAATTTTACATCTGATCCATTAGATGATAAAAAAATATTTTCTAAAAGTTTATAATTTTTTTTAACACAATTTAATTTACATTTGCATACTTTGTTTGATTTAGAGGAATAAATATATAAAAAAAAAACGAGATTCACACTTATCTTATACCTTTATATTTCTACGGGTATATGTTTATATCAATTAATGAATAATAATTAACACTAAGTTATTTATGACTATCATAAATATATTTTTCTTACTAAAATATATAATATCACATATAGCTCGTAAATATAATTAAATTAATACATGTGATTTGGAGATTTTTATAAACCATTTTATAAGATGAAGTTAAATTTATTATTCATATTTTAAAAATGTAGAAAGTCTTTCTACCATATCATTTATCGTTAAATCATCACTATTTAATATTGTAAATTTCACTAGCTATATATCTGGTGGTCTTAGAAGTAAGAGGTATGTAACAAATCTCATACGCTATTGAGCCACTAATAGATATTTTGTCTTGAAAACTTTAAATTGGGCATGTCTTATGTTCAACATTAATTAATTATATGAATTATTCATTTTTTTAAAAAATTACATAATAAAAATAATAATAATTAATTTTTTAAAAATAAAAAATTCAAATATACCATTATTTTGTATATATAAAAGAAACCTGGATGAAGGGCAAGAGTTACTACCAAAGCAAAACACCAACTTAGATATTTATAATGTATAGTATTCAAGAATAAAATGTGAAATAAGAAAACGAAACTAGATATCGTTTATCTATATGATTAGGACTTCTAATGTTCCGTAAAATAATAAAATAGTAATGCTGACTGAGTGATTAAAATTTTAAATAATATATATTATATATATATATATATAAGATTTTAGATTTAATTTTCAATCCCATAATTATACAGCAATAAAAATAAATCTATCTGATTAATAACTATTTAACAGATGGAGAATGCATCAAAAGATTTAACAGAAGGAGAGAGAAAAAATTGACCAAAAAAAGAAGAAGATGGAGAGTGAAAAATAATATACACTATTGAAACTAAATACAGTGGACCAAGACCTGTTTTAATAACACCATTTATGGTATGCACAACAACATTATCTCCAACTTTTGCTTAGAGTTAATGGGATGGATTGTCATCATAGTTGGCTTATGGCTGTTTCCAATCATTTATCCCATATTATAATACGTCTCTAACCACACTTTAATTGTTGCTATCTATTTTGTTTAACATTCATATGCATAGATTAAGCATCCACTCATTTATATTTGTGTGTGTCACTAAGCATCATCCATCTTATCACAAAAGCTAGGAATCAAGGAAACATTTGACCCCATCCTACATTATTACCGGCACGTGGGAATCAATTATGCTAAAATCTCTATAGCTGGAAAAAGACACCAATTATGCAAAAATCCAAACCATAGCAACCACCCATTTTACCAAGGCAGTTATCTATTCAAGAGGTAACCTTTTTTTTTTTTCTTTGTTGAACACAATTCCATACAACTCCTCAACGTCAATCTCAAGTAATTTTTTTTCTTAAGTATATCCATTTTTGGAAGTAATATTAATTGAGATACAATTGAACACTAAAATAAACACTTCTCTCCCAACATCAATTTAAACCTTAAGTTAAAATGTTATATAAAAAACCAGTCTTTTCCACTAAATCCAAACTTTGTTGGTACATCAATATCATGTATTAAAATGCTTCCTCCCCTCTTATTTTGGCTTGAAAGGAACCCCTTTGTCCCCTTCTCCTTCTGGTGAAGGGAATGTGAAAATTAAGATTACATGCCAAAGTATGTATGTTGTATGTAACTTTACTACATCTCTCACACCAATCACCAATCACCATTGACCAACCTTCCTACCCTCTTACCCAAAAGGATTGCTTGTCTTTGGTGCCAATGGTGCAATATCCTTTATCCGCATAGTTTGTGGAGGCAAATTACCTATAAGTAGTAGTTTTTTATTCAAGGAGATAACAAACAGAACGCCCCAACATCATAAAATAAAAAAATAAACATAGAGGATTTCTCTTACCTTATCAACTAATTGTGTACCATGATGGTTGACGTTTGATGCGTGATCTTCTACAACTTGGCTACCCTTTCCCATTTTGTGTGGAAATCAAAACACTAATCAAACATACAAGACCTTAAGGTTGAAATTTTCAGCCGGTTGGTGTTGTGTTAGCTATGAGAGATGCCCTAAAATACACTCAATTCATATATTGATTTCCAAACTTCATAATAAAATCAAACGATGTCATAAATGATCTATTGATTAATTACTTATTTTGAGTGATATTTTGATTTTCTTCAATGGGTTTAAAACATGTTCTTTTTTATGTAAAATAAATTAAATGAGGTTATTTTACTTTGTTCTCTTGGTTAAAAAAGAAAAGACAGAGATAAAAGAGAAGGAAGACTTAGAAAGTCAAAATATGTTGCCAATTTTTTAAAGGAAAGAGTAAGGTCTACCCTAAATTTAAGACTTGCCCTTTCGCAATTTGTAAAAGTCTAATCTGTTCTAGGACCTTTTTTTTCTCCCTCAATTAAAATATGCACTATACAGTCTGTCCACGAACCTAATTTATTGGGAAAATGTTGCTACTAAAATTCACCAGTCCTACTTCCTTCAATTTCGCAAAGTGTTTTGGTCTGTCCCGGGTTAATTTTTTTTCCTTTTTATTACATAACAATTACTGTTTAACCTTCTGACAGTGTCAAAAGAAACAAGACCACTAAAGAAACCATGTTCTATGCAATAAGGGACCATCTTTTTTGTTTCAAAAAAAATAATGAAAATGATAGTTTATCAATTTACATTTTTGCTAGTCCTGATTTCCGTTGAACTTCTTTTGGAGGTAAGAATTCACTTAGACTTTGCCCCCATAAAATGAATTAATGAGTATATTTTGCCAAATTAATTTGTGTCCACCTAAATTGGTTTTGACCACTATAATTTGTTATGAGATAATTGACAAATAAATGAAAAGATCAGAGGCAAATAAATTCCAGTAATAAAGGGAAAAAAAAGTGAAGTAAAAAAACTAGAAGGATGATATTAGAGATGTAGTCATCAATGTATAAAGCAATGCACTGAGTTAATATTGCACATGCAGTGTGTACAGATGTATGTTCTGCTTCATCTACCTGTTGTATTCTTTGGATGAGTGGATGCACAAGCAATCCCTTCTGTCACTTGCACATAACATTGCTTATTTTTTCATTTTTATATTATAAAGTTGTTGCAAAGGTCATTATTTTGTAGAGAAACCACTCTTATTTTATATTAATATCTGTGCCTACTCCTCCTAGTTGCCTGATTTTGCCGTTTCACCTCGAAATTCATGACACTTCTTAAATTTGTTCCAATTTATGATTATCTAATTGCCCACAACATTATACACCATCGTCCAAATCATCTAATGTGTGTGGTTTCTTTGACCTCAAGCAATGGTTACAGAATATCTGTTTGGTTCCAAGTTCCAACATAATACTCTACCTCACATTATCAGCAATTACATGAGAGAGAGAGAGACATCAAGGATTAGAAATTAGAAACTTCAAAGAAACCATTAAAAAGCTGACTTTTTTTTCTCTGGACATGGAGACTATATTATTGTCAAGCCCACAAGTTACAGCGCAGTGAAGCAGATTTTATTTGGACGTTTCACATTGATGAAAAACTCACTAGAATGTCAATATATAATTTTTTAGTTCAATTTAAATGCACTTTTCATATAAAATTAAACATTATTAAAAAATTCATCTTTTTACCATGCTGCAATGAATAAAATAGTTTATCGAATATATAGATCAACTTAGACATACTTATTAATCTTTAATCTAAGTTTTAAGTATGTAAAAATCAATGAATAAAATAATATAACTAAATAATCAAATTTTAGTTATCAGTATAAAAAAGAAATATACACTGAATGTCTGAATATATATCATCACAAAAAGTTTTGAATTTTCGTAATGGGTCAATTGGTATAGGAGAAACATCCCAAAACAATGAGGTGTGCTAGACTATCGATCTATTTCTTAGAACAAAAGGGAAAAATCATTCTTTTTTCTTTATTTGTTTTCTGAATTAAAAAACTTAAACTTGGAAAATGTGGCCAATGGATAGTCACCGTCTTCTCTCTCCTTTAGTGTAACTTTCATACACAACATGATAGATAAGCGAACCTCTCTCTCTATCTCAATGTGTTTCTCTCTCTAAAAATAAATATAAAAATAAAAACTTATATATAATCAATTATATATACTTTGCCTTATGCTAATTCCTTTTTCTCATACACATCCATTGTTCTGTGTGATACACAACTTTCCTTCATTGTATATATTTATCTGTTTGAATCAACCATAATTCTAAAGACAAAAGAAACAAAGAGAACCAAAAAAAAAAAAAAAAGAGAGGGCCTTTCGCCCTCTTTGCTTATTATGTCTTCTATCAGATCTTAGATTTCATCAATTTCTCATCTGGGTTGTTGTCTTCATTTGGTAAATTTTCTCTTCCAATGCTTTTTGCTTTTTTTGTTTTTCTCCAATGACTTTGGTGTTGCACTCTTGTTCAAGTTTGAAGCTTTTTGCAATTTTGGATTGTGGGTTGATCCACTTTGGATTCATTATAGCTTCTATCCTATTAGAATTGTGTCTGTCTCATGTCTCCAACATCATGGTTTTCTGCTAAATCATCTGAAAATGTAGATTTACTTTTCTGCATGTTTTGTTCCAATCAGCATTACCGTGTTATATGTGTGAAGTTTTTTGTTTCATTGAATTCCATGTTCTATTGCCGGTTATGAAACTTGTACGAGGTTTTGTGTTTGTAGGGATTGTCTAACTGTGAGTTACTGATTGGATCCGATGTGTTTCTTTTCGTCACTTTCTTGCGTTGTTTGTTTTTACTTTTGGTTTACGTTTCAATGGTTTTTGGAGAAGAATTGTGCAGTTTTGAGATTTATGTTTTGGATGTGAATAAATTATGGTTTGAAATATAGGATTGATTGGGGTGTGAGGGAAGTGCAAAATGGAAATGGACACTGGCAAACTTTTCATTGGTGGGATTTCATGGGACACAAATGAAGACCGACTCAGACAGTATTTCCAAAATTTTGGAGATGTAGTGGAAGCTGTGATCATGAAGGATCGCATCACAGGGCGTGCCCGTGGATTCGGATTTATTATTTTTGCTGATCCTTCTGTTGCTGAGCAAGTTGTTATGGAGAAGCACATCATAGATGGTAGAATGGTAAGTTTGTCTATCTTTGTTTGTATTTTATGATTCTTTTCAGATATCTGCACTAGACTCTCGACGAAGATGCACTGTCCCCCGACAAAAATGATTGATGCAAGTGAATTCAGAAGCTTTTTGTTGTAACCTTTGCTGCATTATGATGCAACTTTAGTTTTAGAATGAGATTCTAAAATTTACTAATACAACACTGATTTGGCAAGGTAGACATTTGTTAGTTTCAAAGTTTTAGTTTGATTGCATGATACAATAAAATGTTAAAACATATGAATGAGATTCAGAGTAATCTGTCAGTGGTGATGCAAGTCTGAATGGTTTGGATCACTGGTGCAACTCAAAGGGTAGATGGAATGATAACAATGACTAGAAAAATGTTATAGACAAATAATTGATGCCAGAAGATGTTTGTGGCTTATGGCAGTGTGAGGCACACTTCATACTTTGAAGAGCACAGTATCATATTTACAAAACCAGAATAGTAAGTAATGCTGACCAGCTACAATTACAAACTACAATAGTTATTTCAAATCAATGAAATATTGTGATGGAATACGTGTTCTGTGCTGCATTTGGTCAGGGGAAGTCTTTATTTGTGTTTTAATGTTTCTTTAGGCTGACAACTACATCAAAGTTTTTATTGAAGATATACTTTTCATGTGATTCCGAATCAAGGGTCACCAAATATTTGAGCTGCTGAATTATTTTGTAGGAAAACTTTGGCCAAAAATAATGGGATTAATGGGAAAGGCAGACAATGAAGTCATTTTAAGTTTGTTTTCCCTTCTCTTTTTCTTCACATCAAAAGCCCAATACATACAAGTAAAACAGAAGTGGCCTGTTAATTTCTCTCATTGGGATATGTATTAATATAAATAAGAAACATGGAAAAGACCATATAATTTGTCTCTCAACTCTCTAATAGACAAGTTGTGACTAACACAAAATATTTTTAATCAAATTCTGACCGGTGATCATTTGCTCTATAGACTAAGGCTATTATTTCCTTAGTGCCCCCACTTATTTATAATTTAGTCCAAGAAGGTGTTAACTTGGGTTTTATTGCATGTGAAACACATGCAGGTTGAAGCGAAAAAGGCTGTCCCTA
Source organism: Hylodesmum podocarpum (assembly GCA_026586105.1). Taxonomy (NCBI): domain Eukaryota; kingdom Viridiplantae; phylum Streptophyta; class Magnoliopsida; order Fabales; family Fabaceae; genus Hylodesmum; species Hylodesmum podocarpum. Next base: position 1,463,244 of record JALJEV010000367.1, on the reverse strand, counting down.
GAGATGATCAGAATTTTCTGAACAGAAGCAACAACAGCAGTCATGGGTCACCTGGTACTACTCCTACCCGTACGAAGAAGATTTTTGTTGGTGGTCTACCTTCCACAGTTACTGAGAGTGACTTTAAGAAGTACTTTGATCAATTTGGAACAATTACAGATGTTGTTGTGATGTATGATCACAACACTCAAAGGCCTAGGGGTTTTGGATTCATCACGTATGATTCTGACGAAGGAGTTGAGAAAGTGCTGCATAAAACTTTTCATGAACTGAATGGCAAAATGGTTGAGGTTAAGAGGGCCATTCCAAAGGACTCATCATCTCCAAGTCCAATTAGAGGTCAGTTAGGTGGATATGTTTATGGTACAAGTAGAGTTAATAACTTTCCAAAAGGTTGCATTCAGGGATATAATCCAAACCTTGTTGGTGGGAATGGACTAAGAATGGATGGTAAGTTGAGTCCTGTTACTATGAGCCGTAGTGGATATCCTCTTTTCAATCCTACTTATGGGACAGGACTCAAATTTGAGCCATCATTGAGCCAAAATGAAAGTGTAAATTTTACATCTAACTTTGTCATAGGACGGGCATTGAACTCTTCATACAGTGGAAGTGCAAGCAGATACAATAATGCCATGGGGTATGCTGGTTCAAGTGTTGGCGACATTTCAACCATAAGTTCCACAAATCAAAGTTTGTGGGGGAATGGGAACCTTAACTTTGCTACTAACCCTACAAGCTCTGATGCTTTTGTTGGTTTTGGAAGTGAAAACTCAAGCATGGGTTCTTTTGGTAGTGTTGGATCACTTTGGGGTTCCTCACTTGGTACAAATCAAGCTGGAACTATTGGCTCTGGATTTGGTAAGGGGAGTCTTAGTAATAGGTCTGCAGATACGATTTTAGGGTCTAAAACAGTAGGTTATGGAACTGCATCAACTTCATCATTTGCTTTATCAAATGACAGTTATGATGAAGCATACAAAGATACATATGACACAGGATCATTTTATCACAACAACACTTGGAGATCATCAGAATTAGAGGATTCCGGCGCTCTTAGTTTTGGCCTTAACAATGTTGTTTCAGATTTAATGAGCAAAAGCTCTGGTGACCACATGCAGGCTTATATTGTTGCTAAATAGAGGTAGAATGTCTCTTTTATTATGATTTGAAAATTAAAAAACTTATTGTTAAGGTTCTATACCCACTTGTCAGAGCTAAAGTATTCACGTTTAAATTTTAAATTTGATCAAGGATCAAATCAGTAAGATTACATTTAAAAATGTTTCCAGATTCTTTGTTATATATGTCCTAGTGAATTGATTATGTTTAAAAGTTGATGGTTCTGTGAACTGTGAGAGAAATTTGGCTACGTTAGCATTACAGTTAATTGTTGAATTTTATGTCTAAGCATTTGCTTCATATTGGAATATGTAAATATAAGTTCCTGAGTTTCTTGAACTTGACATATAACTTACCTCAAAGGGAGGAAGGGAGGGCATACAAGATATTAATATATTATGAAGTTTACATTCACTTGCAATTACTTAATTGAATGATTAATTAATTACATATTCTCCTTTATTTGAATCAGAAATTATTGCAATACCAAGCTTGTATATATTAATGCGCTTTGAAGCATGTTTTGCTTCAGGAATTGCTGCTAGGAAGATTATGCCACGGATGCTCAGTGAAGAATGTATGGTGCAGAAGGTGAATGAATGTGGAAAGCATAAATTTTATTGTTGCAAGATTCGAGATACCTTAGTGTTTCTAAAATATCATTAGAGCTAGTTGGTTTGGCTGTGTTTAATAACTTACAAATGCATAGCACTTACAAAGGCCTTTTATGAGAGTTGAGCTTGAGTGAAACATAGGTCTCTTCCTTTGTGATTTTTAGAACTGTAATCAGGTTATGGAGTTTGTCACAAATGTCATATGATGTATACCTCTCATGACAGAGCAATACACAAACTTCTCTTCTGTTTTTTTGTTTATTTTTTCCTCTTTCAAACTGTTCTTAGTTCCCTTATTATGGCAGTTGAGTTGGATCACCTTGTTAATCTTGGACAGTATCTTAATAATTATTTCTTGTTCAGAATTTTGATTTTTCAGAGTTTGTAAGAATTTCATGGTTGATTTCTCTGTGATGTTATCATGAGATGTTCATCTTGGTTCCATAAGATAATAGCTGATTCCTATACACAATGCAATTTATTTAATTTTGTTCTTGTACCCGTATATGCTTCATTTATGAATTGTGTATATTTGATTCTCCAACTATTAATTATTCCAACAATGAATGTGAATGAATGGAGGTACAAATATTTCATTCTATTTATATTATGTCTTTGTATAAAAGACAGATACAACAAGTCTAATACCTAAATCATAAGATATTGTTTTTATAATTTTGCATGTAAAATTCATATAAATTAGACATCCCAGGTTATTTTACACTTTCCATTTGTATTTTTTTTTAAAAAAAATAATATTAATAGTATGAAATAGTTTTCATGAAACACAAGAAAGTAAATCTTCTCCTTGCTGAAACAAATTTCCCCTCAAGAAATAGTTATTTTCGCTCTTATGCATATACTTATTTTTGTTTTATAAGTTGAAAAAAAAAAAAAAAAAAAAAAAAAAACCCTACCCTGATAGTTTTCGTGTGAAGTCATTCATATCAAATAATACTAATTTTAAAAAATTAGAACATTTTAATTTTAAAATAAAATCATAATTAATATTTATTGTCTAAATTATATAAACTCTTTAAATTATATAGCGAAAACTTTCAATTCATCATATGCTTATCAAATAATACTAATTTTAAAATAAAATCATATAATTAATATTTATTGTCTAAATTATATAAACTCTTTAAATTATATAGTGAAGATTGTGCCGCATAGTATGAAAAATTAATAAAATATTTCAGAAATATTAACAACAAATGTCAAGATGGCCGAGTTGGTCTAAGGCGCCAGTTTCAGGTACTGGTCCGAAAGGGCATGGGTTCGAATCCCATTCTTGACAATTATTTTTTTCATTAAAAATTTTTATCAACTTAAATAAAATTATTTTAAAAATTAAATTAATAATGATATGTAACTAAATGATAATATAAAAACCATCAATTATTTTTTTCATTAAAAACTTTATCAACTTAAATAAAATTATTTTAAAAATCATACTAATAATGATATGTAACTAAATGATAATATAAAAACCATCTTACAGTGTTACTATTAAACTCTTGAAAAAAATAGTATATTGATATGTGGAATTACACTAGTTGCGTTGATATTTATGTTTGTACTAAAATGTGTGTTAAGTATCAAGTATAAATAAAAAAGGGGCAGAACATATCTTTCTAAATAATGATTGTAGATGTGAAACTCAAATATGAAAGAAAGAAAATTCGCGTACCAAAAGAAGCATTATATTGACTATCCTTGGCTTTTCCGAAGTGGAACGAGCATCTAAGCATTTTCTCTTTATTCTTGTAATACAAGGACCATAATTTGCAACTATCTAAATCAACAAAAGAAAGAAAGAAAGAGATCAGAAGAGAAGAAGAAGAAGAAAGAGCAGAGTTGCGGAGATTTGGCGCAGTGTGACACTGCCGGTAAGAGATCAAAAAATAAAACTACATGCTCCTTATTTGTGTTCTATATTCTATACTCTATACATGTGATTTTTTTGTCAGTGCACTTTTGGTTTTGGCATGATTTGATGATAATTTCAAGTTTTATCTTTGATTTGTAAATTAACTAACTAGCATTTATATGTACGGAAGGATGAGAATAGATGGTTCCATGCATTCAAATTAGAGCATATGCAAAAAAAATGAAACTATGTTACATAGCAGAGTTGAAAGACGATTGTGGTACTGTCCAGATTCCTTTCAACTTTAGTGAACAATTTCAGAGTTTAATTTTTATATACAATTTTTTACAGTATAAATAAATTATAAATTATTTTTGAGTCATTTTTAAGATAAGTATCATAAAAGTTAACATATTCTACCACAAATAACAGATTTGAAAGATGATTTTTAATTATAATATCAATAATATTTTTTAATTTAACTATGTAAAAAAATTATTTTAATAATTTATAATTATTAATTTCATTTGTTATGCAATAACAATAAAAAATAATTTTATACTATCATCTAGTTATACAAAACTTTATATTATATTAAATTTATTGGATTTTAATTTTTGATTGTTAATTGTGCAAAAAAAAAGTATTGATTTCATATTTATTAAACTCTTTTATTTAATATAGAATTTCAAATTTTCTTAATATGACGTTTTAACTGGACAAAACAATGTAGGAACTATATAGAAGAATATTGCAAGATCGTGACACTAGTAAACCGTCCAACTAACTAAACCCCATCTCTCATTTTTATCTTATTTTTTTCTAATTTAATTATTTGAACATCAAATAATAAATATCATATTTAGTATTATGTATAATTATTTTATTACTCATATACTTTTATTTCTTTAATTTTGGAGAATATGATTAACATGTGCATATATAGAAAAGATAAAAAGTAAGTGAAAATAAAATAATTATATAATATTAAATACAATATTAATTGTTTAATATTCAAGTGAATTGTATGCCTATTAGGTTTCGAGAAAAATATCAATGGTATAAATTTTTTTATATTGTTATTCGATCTAAATCTTTTATGTACGTTGAATTTGTTAATTTTTAATAACAATTATTTTAAAGACTGAAATAAAAAAAATAAGGAAATAGGAAAGAAGAACTTTGAATAAATGATTGAGAAAATGATTTTTTATTATCTATTGATGAAAGCAATACAAAGTAAATATATACAACCTAAAGAACAAAAGGGAATAATTGAACAAATAAATAGCTAAAGAGGTAGTACATCTTGTTTCTATCTAGAATATTCTAATATGTATTGACTGAGGAAACATTTACAGCTACATAAAAATTCAAAGGTAACAAAAACACTGTTCAACTTGGGCTCATGTATTCAAATACAGTTAGGCTATAGTTGTTGATTTGATTGGGCTTTGTGCTTTTGGTTCTTCTTCTTTTGGCCCCTCGCAAGTTGGAAGTTTAAAGATGTTAAGAAGCTCCAATTTGGATATATTGGAGTGGAATAGGTGTGGAGGAAGAGGCTTCGTAATGATTTCTGTCAATTGGTGTGATGATGAAATTAGTAAGAGGTGTACGAGACTAGCAAGAATTTTGCCTGGACAACGTGATAATCTATAAATGTAAAAATATAAGAAGATGTTTAATTGTGTTAAAAGAATTTTTTATGCTTTTATAACATATTTTTCTATCGTCTAATCATGTGCAAGATTTTTAGAAATAAATGAAGTATGTGTTGTTAATTGACGCAATTTTTCAAAAACAAAATTTTTGAAAAGTTTTTACACAATATAATGTTTCAATTAAATATACAATTTAGGTGATGTTGGGCTGTGAGGGATGTATTGAGTGGTCCATGAGAAGAATTTGGGAACAAATAATAGAGAAATGGTGCTCTAATCCTTTAAGAAATTAGATAATAATGTTACTTATGTGTCTTAGCAGAACACTCACAATCAGGAAAATAACGATAGTTATCGAGTTCCTCCCAGAGGGATTTAAGGGACTTGTAGTATTCAAAAATAGGATGATAGATATCTTCTTGGAGCTCTGTAATACGGAGAAAGTCACCTTGAGAAAAATGATCTTTGAGATCATCCCAATTAGCAATAGTAATAACATTGTCAAAAAATATGACACTTTAAGTGATTGGTGGGAATATAAATTAAGAAGCCAAGTCATGACTAATGTGTTACAATGTTCCCATGAAATACACAAAAGATCATCATCGACAAGTTTAATAATGGCACTAATAAAAAAAACCCATTTTACTTTTAAAAATCAAGGTCATAGGAATGGCACAAGACCAGAAATAGTAATTTGGGTAAGTGTCAAAATCAAAGTAACAATAAAAGAAGAAAATAAGGAAGAAAAAATAAAACTCAAGAATTTAACGTGGTTCGACACACAATGTCTATGTTCATGACTACATTAGAAAGTTATTTATTTTTGGTGTGTTTAGAAACTTTACAAGAAGTTGTTTGTATAAAGACATAATAGTAATCTCTCTCATCTTTTACACGATGTAGGACTAAAGTCAAACTATATACTCTTAACAATTCTCTCACTTGGAGTTTGATTTACATCACATCACCTACTGTTGAACCTACTACTATCTGCATCTTCTAGAATCCAAAGTCTCTACCATCAAATTTCTCAATCTTCACCTTCCCCCAAAGTCTCTGCCTGCTTTCACTGCTTCTCTACCCTGAGCACAAACCAAATCTTTATTTATGTGGAAAATCCCGCAATCATATTGACACACAATATGTATTGCCTATATCCATGGCTACACTAGGAAGCAATTTATTTTTTGTGTTTAAAAAATTACAGGGGTTGTTTATATAGAGACATGAGAACAATCTCTCTCATCTTTTACATGATGTGGAACTAAAGTTAAACTACATACTCCTAGACAGGTAATGAAAATAAAATTGGGCCATTCATGAATTTGACATTGGCTAAAATAATTGAGACTAGGATATGCATTACTCTATTAGAGTCGTTTCCAATACTAGAATGACAATTTTATCCATGATGAAAAAGAGGATAATAACAAAGCTCCAAGTGGAGCTTTGATACCATAAAAGAAAAAACAAGGAAATGACAAAGAAGAGTTATGAACAATCTCTCTCATCTTTTAGACGATGTGGAACTAAAATTAAATCATGGACTGATAATAGAAATAGAATTAGGTTATTCACTAGAATGAATTTGACATATGTTGGAAGAATTGTGACTAGGATATATATTACTCCTTCAAAGTTGTTTTCAAAATTAAAATAAAAGTAAATTTTAAATATAATAAAAAAAGGATAATAACAAAGTTTCAAGTAAAACTCTGATACCATAAAATGAAAAATAAAAGAAGTCATGAACAAATGTTTGAAATTTTTTTTTCTTCTTTTTGTCTATTGATAAAAAGCAATGTATAGAGTAAATATATAATCTATTCCCTACAAGAAGATAAAAACAAAAGGAAATAATTAAAAAAATTACTAAAAGGGTGATACACCTTATTTCTATTTACAATCTTCTAATATGTACTAAGTAAAGAGATATGTACAAACTACATCAAAATTTTGGAGGTAAAAAAATAAACTGTTCAACTTGGGCTCATGTATTCCTATACAATTGGGCTAAATTGTTGCTTTGATTAGGTTTTTTCAGTGTCTTTAGTTCTTTATTCGTAAAATATTCTCATATTATATGTAATTATTACACTATTATTTTTATTTAAAACTTGAGTTTAAAAGGTTATTCATCATTATAAATATATTTCATAATTAATTTAAAAATAATATCAAGCCTGATTTTTAATTGATTGCGAGAGTATTTTTATTATTATTATCATATTTCCTTCAAATTAGGACTAAAGAGTAGCAAATTTAAGGCAAAGTTTTATTAAAATTAAGCATATCAATGTTTTCCTAAATTCTTATGCAAAAAGCTAAAATGAGGAAATATTTTAATACTTCAAGTCATGTTATGATGGGGAGTTTGTTTGTATTATTCTCTTAAAATTGAGTTACAACTTTTAAAGTCTCTACTCTGTGAAGGGCAACAATTACAAATTGAATGCTTAGTGTCATTATCAACTACTATGTTTGCAAGTACGCCAAAAAACAAAAAAGAGAACAACAATGTTTACAATTGTGTCTCTTTATGGTTGATTAATGCAATTGTACAGCTTTTATTCTTATCTTTTTCACTTTGAGTTTAAAAGTTTGAAAGTTTCTCTTCCTGTAATGTTCATATATCTTTCTCAAAGAGTGGGGACTATAGACTATAGTCATGTTGTAGCATGTTCATTAGTTATGGTTCATCACGAAATCACAAGAAGTTAATGGCTGTGCATTTGATATTGGTGCAAGTGGAATTCATGTTTGAATAATTATCCTATTCATGTCTCAGTTAATTATTATATTAAAATTTATTAAAAGTAATTAATAATTAATTTAGTGAATGGTTGTATCTTTAATTTTGGTGTAAGTGAAATTCATATAATGTATATTTGAATAATTATCCGTATTCACATTTTAGTTAATTATTACATTAAATTCATCAAAACAATTAATAATTAATTTAGTGAATGACCGTTAGTGTACGCGTGGAATTCATAAATGCATGCTTGAATAATCATCTATATTCATGTTTCATAATTATTATATCAAAATTCATTAAAAATAATTAAAATTTACTTCAGTGAATAGTTGTACCTTTAATTTTGGTGCATGTGTAATTCATATAATGCATGTTTGAATCTTAGTTAACTATTACATTAAAATTCGTTAAAAATAGTTACAGTAATAATTATTTTAGAGGACGGTTGTACCTTTAATTTTGGAGTACATGGATTTGAATAATCATCCATATTCACAATTATTACATCAAAATTCATTAAGAACAATTAGTTATTATTTTAGTGAATGATCGCATCTTTAATTTTGTTGTATGTGGAATTCATATAATCATGTTTGAATAATCATCCATGGATGTACCACCTGATTATTTTAAAGATTTTTGCAACAAAATAATTAATATTTTACTGATATAATAAAAGTGATATGTAATGTGGAATAAATTTTTCTTAAAAAAATTATATAATTTTAAAATAAAAGAAGTACATCAAATCATGTTTGAATAATCATCCATGCATGTCCCACCTGATTATTATTAAGATTCTTGCAACAAAATAATTAATATTTTACTGATTTAATAAAAGTGATATGTAATGTTGAATAATTTTTTTCTTGAAAAATCATAATAATTTTAAAATGAAAGAAGTACATCAAAATTTATTAAAAATAATTATTAATTACTTTAGTGATGCACATTAAAATCATGTGAATAGAGATTGTAAATTACCAATTAGTTCTTAATATTCAAAAAGTTAGTAAAGAAGTGTTTTATTTTTTAATTACTATATTTAATATAAACTAAAATTATATTAAATTATAAATTAAATATTATAATGATATATTAAGAACTAAAATAATAATGAGTTGTAAAGTTAAGGATTATAGTAAAAGTGAAAAATATATTTATTATTTTTTAATATTAAAAAATTAATATATCAACATTCTATAAAATTAGGAAGTAAACTGATAACTATTTGAGAATCAAACACATAAACATAGTAAAAATATATTTATTTTAACATCCCATTAATGTGGATACTCGTTCTTCAAAAATATATTACTGTAGCTAATTTTTCATAAATGTAAATAATTTGCGGCGATTTTGGTGTTGACAGCGAACTTCAAAGATCAAAATCATGCAATCGATGTTAAAGGAGAGATCAAATATCAATATAATGAATTTATAATTTCTGTTTATATAATTCTCATCTTTAATCAATGTTATCATTTTAATTTTTATTCAGCATGAATGACAAGTTTTTTAATCTTGTGGGTTCTTATTAGTAAACTCAATTAAGTAATTCATCAAGATTTAAAAAGCTGTTAATATATTCATTTAAAAGAAAAAACTACTGTGACATTAGTTTACTAACTACTTATTGAATTAAGAAAAATGATTTTAATTAAGAATGTTTTTGAAAAAAAAGGTTAATATAAAATATTTTAAATTAATTCTTATAAAATTGATTAAACAATTTTTCATTTGAGCCTTATAATAACTACTAGGAAAAAATATAATCCAGCTTTTTAAAATCAATTAGACAGTTTTTGATTTGAGTCTTCTACTTCTACCAAAATCATTTCTAAGATTATGTTGAAAGTCAAAATAATAAATAATTTTTTCAACTTTTTAAAATTTTTATTTAAAGAACTAGAATTGATGCCAGGAGTTATCCACGTATCAATCTATAATATTGATGAATACGTAGTGTGGGTCCAATACATTAATTTTGGAGTGTTCTCTTTTTGCTCAAAATTTTGTCTCTGCAAACTAAACAGAGTGTGCACTTGCCACAAAAACATAAACTGCCTTCTGACTGATATGACAGAACTTTAACTCCACACCAGGATTGCATGAAAACCACTGCACTTGGATTGAGAGAACTTTCACATAAGTTTGAGGGTCATTTATTATTATTTAACTTTTCTTGAAAACCATGTTCCTGTTGTTTGATTTAACCATCATGTTGAGTTTTTGATATATACTAATTCAGTTGTGCATGCACCTGTGTATGTTTCTAGGTACAAGATGGAAGAAAAGGTAGCAGATAAGACAGAGTTCACAGAATGCTGGCGCAGAACAACTGAATCTCCATACATCATGCGCCTTGCTTTATCTGCTGGCATTGGAGGTCTTCTCTTTGGTTATGATACAGGTAAACAAACACACAAGCCTTGCTCAATTCAATTTTGGTGTGTTTGGATGAGCATATTTGTGAATGGAGTGAGATTGATTCTGAAGAAAAATTATTTATGTTTAAGTATTTTTATTCTATAAGTAAGTTATCAGTCTAATTTATGTTTAAACTCAAATTTATGCACTAAGTGTTTATTAGAGATGTTGATTGTTGCTGTGATCACATTAGATGACATTTATTTTGACCAAATTACTCAAATATAGGTGTGATTTCTGGGGCCTTATTGTACATCCGTGATGATTTTGAGCAAGTTGAAAAGAAAACATGGCTCAAGGTAAGTTTGTCTGTGCTTTCTTCCTTTTGGAGCTAGTGGGGTGGGGGGATTAATTTTGTTATCCTTTGTTATGCAGGAAACCATTGTGAGTATGGCTGTTGCTGGAGCTATATTTGGTGCTGCATTTGGAGGGTGGATGAATGACAAACTAGGGAGAAAGAAATCTATTTTAATGGCTGATATTGTATTCTTTCTAGGTGCTATGATTATGGCAGCTGCTCCTGCTCCATCGGTCATAATTCTTGGAAGAGTTTTTGTTGGTTTGGGAGTTGGAATGGCATCTATGACTGCCCCTCTATACATCTCTGAAGCTTCCCCAGCTAAGATCAGAGGTGCTCTTGTGAGTATCAATGGTTTTCTCATCACTGGTGGCCAATTTCTGTCTTACCTCATCAATTTGGCTTTCACTAAGGTACATACATAAGCAACATTCAAATTTGAAATGCATGTAGTTATTGAAGTTCATTAAACTTGAATGCTGTATATAATAAATACTTGAGAAAGTTATTTTGAATTGTTTCTGTTTTTTCTGTCATCAATTTGATTTGTTTTAGACGCATGGAACCTGGCGTTGGATGCTTGGGGTGGCAGGAGTTCCTGCTTTGTTACAGTTCATACTAATGTTGTCTCTTCCTGAGTCACCTAGATGGCTCTACAGACAGGTAATGCTGTTGGTCAAGCATCATATTTTCCCTGCCATGCCAATGAAAACTGAGACTTTCGTGCATTCATTTAGAGTTTCTTAGTATACAAGGTAGTTTTTCTTTGTGACAAAATATTTGGTTAAATTTGTTTGTTGGATGGCTGTGGCTTGATGTTTTAACATAATTACTAATTGCAAATTTACAATGGAACTTGTGTTTTCAGTTAACTATTCTTGTAGGTTGAATTTATAATGTGGTCCATATGCATGTCACTATTTTTTGTTGTAGTACCTAAATTACATTCTAAGAAATACACTACTGGCTTTCTTTTGACTCATCAGTTAACATGTAAAAGCAAAATTGTAGTCCATTTCATGTCAACTATTTAATTTCTTTTCTCCAGAACAAGGAAGAGGAGGCAAAGAACATTCTATCAAAAATCTATCGTCCTAGTGAAGTTGAAGAGGAAATGAGAGCCATGCAAGCATCAGTTGAAGCGGAGAAAGCAGAGGAAGGGTTGATTGGGCATAGTCTAGCACAGAAACTGAAGAATGCGTTGGCTAACGATGTGGTTCGAAGAGGACTCTATGCAGGCATCACTGTCCAAGTGGCTCAGCAATTTGTTGGCATCAATACTGTCATGTATTACAGTCCAACCATTGTTCAGTTTGCTGGAATTGCCTCCAACTCCACTGCTCTTGCACTTTCTCTGATTAGTTCTGGTTTGAACGCTGTTGGCTCTATCTTGAGCATGGTTTTCATTGATAGATTTGGAAGGAGAAAGTTGATGCTCATCTCCATGATTGGTATCATTGTTTGCCTTGTAATGTTAAGTGTTACGTTCAACCAAGCAGCTCATCATGCTCCTGCTATTAGTAACCAGGACTCTCTTAGCTTTGGTGCTAACTCTACGTGCCAACCTTACACAAATGCCCCACATCTGTCATGGGACTGCATGCACTGTTTGCGGGTGGACTGTGCCTTTTGTGCCAGCAGCAAGAGTAATGTAAGTTTTACTAATCAACAGTAACATTGCTAGTGTAAATATTTTTATACTGTCAACCAGAAATAATCTTAGATATCACTTTTAAAAACAGTCTTATCATACTCGACAACCCATAATTGAGTGTGTTTGGTTTTACATAAAAGTCTAGAATTGATTGTAGATCAATTTTAATGTGTTTGGTTTTTTGTCGGAGAAGAGTTCAGAATATATTCTGGATTAAGGATTGATGCTCAGTTAAAGTAATTTTGGATAAAGAATCTTACACTGAGTTTTACTACAGACTTGATTTTATGATAAAAATCTTCAAAAATAAATCATATCACTTTATAATTAATTTTGACCAAAATCAATTTTATCAACATTCATCCAAACATGGGCATAAAATTAAATTCTATCGCCGCGTATGTCTGATCCTTTGCCAAGAAAATGTGAGAACGTGGACTTCTTCTGCATGATATTAATATTATGTTTGAAAACACATTAGGAATTGATGGAGGCCTGGATGTGGATCCAACAAAAGTAATAGTTGCTTTTGTGTAATCTTTGATATTTTTTTTGCACTAAATGTGATTTTCAGATGGAAAACCAAACATGTAATAAGCTTGATTAAGCAAGAGTTCGTTCTGTTTTTGTCTGACAGACTCTTCCAGGAGCATGCTTGGCAAGAGAGAAGAGTATTGGAAGCATGTGTCGTGCACAAAATCGTGTATGGTTTTCTGAGGGTTGTCCAAGCAAAATTGGAATTCTCTCTGTTGTAATACTTGGATTGTATATCATAGCGTACTCTCCTGGAATGGGAACTGTGCCTTGGGTTCTGAACTCTGAGATCTATCCATTGAGGTTCAGAGGTCTTGGTGGTGGCATAGCAGCAGTTTTCAACTGGTGTGCTAATCTCATTGTGAGTGAGTCATTCTTAAGCATGACAAAAACTCTAGGCACTTCTGGCACATTCCTTCTCTTTGCTGCGTTCTCCCTCGTAGGTCTTGTGGCAATCTATGCATTAGTCCCTGAAACCAAAGGCCTTCAGTTCGAACAGGTCGAAAAATTGCTTAGGAAAGGCTTCAGACCTTTCCCATTTGACAGAAAAAAGGAGAATAACAGAGGGAAAGAGCAAGACTTGGCTTAATGCTATTGTCAAGTCTTTTGTTCAAGGCAAGAATAAAAAACCCATGACCGGATCTATTGTCTGTATGGCAAATTATTTGAATTAACTGTGGAAAATATAATAAATGACAATTATGCATAATTGGTTTTTAGTTTAAGAAAATTGATTATGAGAAAAATTATGTATATGTTTAAGTATGTTATTTCATAAATATTTTAAGACTGAGACTGTTGCCTGTATTGCCGGAAAAAATTAGTTTTAATCAAATTATCCCTATCATTGAATAAATTTTGAGGAAATTTTTTACTAAAACGGTTCATGATGAATTATCATCTATTTAATAAAATTCAAATAAAAGTACTAAACATATTGTAATTTTAGTTTTTTAAAAAAAGAAACTAATAGGAAGTTGTCGTTCGAGAAAATTAATTATTCTCAAACATCCCCTTGGTATATATATACAGAATTAGTCGAAAACTTGGTCAAAATAGAAATAATTTATGAGTAATGTGAACTGATTGGTAGGTATTAAATTAAGTTATCCAGTGCAATGTGTAGATACAAATTTGTTTGAAAAATTAAATAGGTATTAAATTAAATTTGTTAAGTTTCTCATGAGATGATATAGATGTAAAAAATTAAATAGTTTGAAAGCAACTTTGAGTAGTTGTGCTAAATACTTGTTTAGAGGAAGCACCGCAGTAGCTCAGTGATACAAAACGTAAGAATTCAACTATCTTAGTGAGATCTTGTACGTTCCAGGATGCTTCAAACTTATGCTTAGGATAAACCAGTGCCATCTCACCAAACATATTCGCCTTTTGATGATGCAAGAAATGAACCTAATAAAAATATATCTAAGACCCATACTTTTAAATGAACAAAAGAGAACACCGACACATGGTTACTCAAAACCCCAATACTTGAAAATGCATTCATCCAAACAAACGGCAGGACAAAACATACCTGCTCTGCCAGCTAATTGGTGATTATTATAAGCGACAAGAAGATTTGGAAGGGGAAAAAGATAATCAAAATCAAGTTGTGAGATGCTAAATGAGGAAAAATTGTACGGCAAAAATGATGCAACCAGTGTAGGTATTAATCTGTGAGGTGGGGCTCTGATTTGCCATACAGATGTAACATGAAACTTCATATGGTAGCATGCAGCGGGTTAGACGCTTCACAACAAGGACAAGTAATCTACCATGGGACCTACACCATACCCATCTCATTTATTCATATTAACACCCGCCTAAACATGTCTCAATCCCACCATGTACACAACTTTTCACTACCAAACATTTCTTTGAGATCTTCCACTAAATTGATCTGGGTTAGATAACGCTATAATCTAAACAGTTTAACAGGAATTTACCAGAATCATGCGTACTCATCTCAGAACATTGATTAAAGAAGTCTTCCTTCCATTTTTAAGTGATGTGCTGATAAATTGTTTGCAAATCACCACAAACTTGGCTGTTACAGTTACAGAGAATTCTCGATGCTATAAAAGCTTGCTGCTTTACGCTTTTAGCAAGAACATATTCCATATTTTGTGGCTGAACTTCCAAGCCAAGCATATTCCAATATTTCATGGCAAAGAAGCGTGAAATAAGGAATCAAGTACTGGGTGTCAAAAAGATGTATAGGTTTAGTGTAACATCTCGGGCGGAAATTAAGACGAAGGAAAATTCAATGGAAACAGACGAAGTTGATCTAGCTTGCCTAAGCAATACACTCAGCAGTATCAAATAAAAGGAACTCTATGATCAGGTCTGTGTTGACCAAGAAAAATTAATTATAGACACAAAACATTCTAGGATTTGCAGTACAAGCCCCGTACTTTCATTACGAGCGCGCAAATTAATTACCATAGAAAATACAATCAGAAACCCTTTTCACAAAACTAGGGTCGTTTAAACAAAAGAAACCTAATTAACCCGAAAAGACAACCATGTAATTCCAGGAAAACACGACCAAATTGAAACAGGGGAAAGCAAACTCCCAAACCTAGCTATATCCATACATCTAAAAGGGCTAGTCTATAGCTTGCTAGCTTCTTCTAACTTCAATAAAAACGGTTCCAAATCCCCATTATCATGGCCACACTGTACAAACCATCAAAAACACTATATATACAATAATAACCAATTACATCGTATAATTACTACCTTCCCAAGTAGCAATGTAATCACGTATCTAAGAACTCGAAGTAGATGCCTCTTGTCTTGATTCCCTCAAATATCGAAGAAGCGTCTCAGCCTGCAAAAAATAAAGAAAGAAAAAAAAGGCAGAAGCATTAATATCCTGGGACCTGGCCCATTCTTCAACATACCAAAACCCCCAAATAAAATAAAATTAACTAACATGGAATACAAAATAAAGCTTAAATAATTAAAAAAAAAAAAAAGTAGATCAGATTAGTATTCTACTATGTGTTTTAAGTTTCTAAAAATGATTTTGTAAAACTAGTTTCGGTTAGAATTGATTTTGAAGTAAAACGATTTATCAGTAGATGTTTTTTTCCAAAAGCAAGTCAACAATAAAACACAGTATAAACTTTTTGATCAAATACTAGCTTCTTAATTCTTCATCATGAAATCAAGCTACTTAAAGTCTCTTCATTCAAAATCAATTCTAAAGCCAGAATTAATTCTTTGTAACGAAATCAAGACATGAACATTCACCTAAAACTCGTGATATTTCAACGTCATTTTGAAAGATTAAACATGAAACCGGACATGCATTAAGTACATAGATTGAATTCAAATTTGTTAATAAGATAAAATACTAAGTTGAGTTTGATGAAACTGACCTTGTGCTTAGCACGAACACTCCCAGTTTGAGAAAGAGCAACGAGAGGAGGAATCCCACCTTCTCTGACAAGAAAGCCTCTGTTTCTAACACTATCAACACAGAGTTGAAGAAGTGTCAAAACCGCAAACTCCTTCCCCTTGACAGAACCATCCTCAATAGCTTCAACAAGAGCAGCAATCCCACCTTCCTCCACAATCGCCTCCTTCCCTTCCTCAATTCCGGCCAAACTATTCAAGACCACCATCGCCTTCTCCGCCACACCACTCCCCTGCTCTGCCACCAGCTCCACCAGGGGCTTCACCGCACCGGCACTCACCGCCCTCTCCTTGTTCTGCCTCACAGAACACAGCTTATAAAGCGTCGTCAGCGCGTCCTTCTTCCCTCTGCTCGAACCATTCAAAAGGAGCGAAACCAAAGGCGGTATCGCTCCCGAAGCTCCGATTGAGCTTCTATTCTCTTCCACCAAAGCCAGACTCAGAAGCGCGCACGCCGCGTTCTGCTTCGAAGTCTCTGTTCCGGTTTTTAGTACATAAATTAGAGATTTCACTGCTCCGGCATTTGTTATCAGCATCTTGTTATCTTCGTGGAGAGAGAGGTTCAGCAATGCTGTGACTGCGTGTTCCTGCGTCCACGGATCGGTGCACCGGAGAAGTGGAACCAGGACCGGAACCGCGCCGGATTCTGCTATCAGAACGCGATTGTCTGCGCGGTTTTTTGCTAAGAGACGGAGCTTCGCCGCCGCAGAGCGCTTTACCGCCACCGACTGCGACTGGAGGCCGTCGATGCAAATTTTCACCGTCGGTTGCAGATCCTCCGGCGAAATGCTCTCGATTATCTCAGTGGAGAAGTTTTCTCTCTGCAGAAACCCCGCGCAGGGCTCGGTCTCGGGCGAGGCCTTGGCCTCGCCCGAGACCTCGCTCTTCTGCGGCGACGGGAGAGTCGCGAGACGCTGTAGCTCGCCGGAGATGTCGCTGCTGCAGGCGGAGAAGTCGCTGAAGGCCTGTGAGAGGTCGAGAAGGTCCTCTTCCGCCGCGGCGGAGGGGAATTTCTCCGATTTGGCGTTCCGCGATGCGAGTTCGCCGAGACGTAGGTCGACGACGGAGTCGGTGAGATTCTCGGAGAGACACGTGGATTTCTCGGTGAAGGAACAGCAGCTGCTGGTAGTGTCGTCTTGGAAGAAATTTGAACGTATCGTGCGCATGGACCTTCCGATGTGACGCCGCGTTTTGGAGGAAACTGAAGAGTGAAATTGGTAACTCTTGGATAAGGGGAAACGGCTCGAATGGGTCGAATTAGAGCGAGATTCCTCTAACGAAACCATTGTCGAACGTTCCACGCACACGAATTGGGGATTAGGGCTATGCAATGTTTTTTTTTCAGTTTCTAAAAATAAGTTTCATAGTGAATAGAGTGAGTGAAGGTTGCGCCAAGTTGAAGATGACGAATAAATGAATAACAATAATAAGGAGAAGAAGGAGAATCACTGTTTGATTTTTATTTATTTTTATTTTTATTTCCCTGTGAGTGGTGTAGGCAATGGTATCCGGGGTAGGATATAATTACATGGCATTCAGATTTGTATTGTCACAGTCGGTAGTGATAAGGTGGGACCATCTTAATCGACGGTTACAAAGGTGTCGGAAGGTGAACGACCTGTGGAATGTGACTGGGATAATATCATGTGGGGTCGTCGGCGTCGGCCAGAACCGTCGTCGTTTTACTCGAGTTTTTTTAACTTGAGTTGGTGTCAGAGTGAAAAGACAAAATTGTCCTCATGGTGCAATGGTGAGATTTCTCTGGTGGTGGAGGGTGTACGAAAAGAATCGTGTACAGTTGTCAAAGTGTAAGGAAGAAATGGCACGTGTTGGCGTCATGGGTGCAGGGGTTTGTTTGGACCTTACATTAACTTATATCTGCGCCGTATGATCTTGTTATGTGCATTATCTGAATTATTTATTGCAAGTCAAAGTGGTTTTATGGGACGTAACCGAAGTATCTTGTATGGGGACTATGGTTTACCTTATTTAGCTGAGACAGTCACAGGTATGAATTGGCAGTATTGCATGAACATTGCTATCCCATAAATTTAATTAACTATACTTCTTGTCCTTAAAGTTCTGTGTTCTGTGATCTTGTCTCTAATTTTTTATTTTATATTCAAAATTTTATAATCGCCTAATTTTATTTTTATGTAATAACAAATCTATTGTTAAAATATTCTGTGATAGTTCTTTTTTAATTTTTTTTATAATTAAGATTGTATGTTTAAAATTGTAACAATTTTCTATCTAGAAACAAAATTCGTAAAATTATAAAATGTCGAAAACACAACTTGTAAAAAACATAAATTGGGAGCATTTTGTTGTGTCTCCCCACGGATAGTCTAGTGACCTCTCGTCTTTGGTTGTCCTTTGTGAGTCCTTGCAGCATACAATCATAAAATGAATTTGTGTTAAACACTATACATTACTTCCCAAATGATCGTGTGAGAGTATGTTAAGTGAAAATGTAAAAGAAATGTTCAAAATTTATTTGGATCAAAATTTTTTATAATTTTAAATAATTTTAAAACATCAATTGAAGTATCTTTGCTCTTTTATTCACTTTATCTACATAGTTACTTTAAAAATAACGGTTAAATTGGGGATATGTAATATTGAGTTGGTGTTAAATTTCAAAAAGCACTTAACGAGTAATTAATTATAATGATATAAACATAAATTATTTTAAACAAAGTCGTAAATTTAAATTTGACATAAGATAAAAAACACTAAATAAAATATTTGAGCTGGGGTAGTGTTATTTTAGACTAATAAAAGTGCTAAAGTATACGAGGATATAAATACTCAATTGGAAATCCCTGTTCCTGTGGATGCTGCGATAGCAAATGTGCTATTATAATAGCTCAAATTTGGTGGGTGGTTCTAGCTATCGACTATGGATATTATTAAAAAAATAATTTCGAATAAAAAACTTGTGCTGAAATAAAATAATTTACGGTGCGATGATTTTATTTAAGTTAAAACTTGTATATTAGTGCATGCAGTGTATATGATAAATGTTCATTTTTATAGGATTAAATTTGTAATAAATTAATATTTTTAATATATAAATTATATTTTAAATTTTGATATAAAATTATTTTTAACACTTAAAAAAGAGTTCATTAAACAAGCTAATCCAATGAATCGAATTTGTTTTTGTCACCATAATAACTGTACCAGAGCTATGCAATTAAGCGTCGTGAATGTTTTATGTGAACCGCAAGTCAATTAAAACATTAATTATTGATAGTATTGGATAAATATTAATTAATATTTGGTTAAAGAATTAAAAGAAAAAAAATCTTTTTTATTGAATGTGTAAAGTTATATTGTCTTCTTTTTTTTTTTTTGCTTTTATTTATAGTTTATATATTAAATATTTTTTCATTTTAATTTCTTAAACAATTGTCGGTAAACAAAATCCATTATATTATTGAGAAATTATTGCAACATGCCACAAACTTATGTATAAAATTGAAGATCTATAGTAATCATTGTAAACTTATTTCAAAGTAATGACATAAAGAAACTACTAGAAAAATAAAATCAATGGAAATTATTAGGAATAAACTTATCACTTTATATGAGTTGTCCATAAAATATTAAATAAAAAATTTACTCATTAAGTTTTGACTGAAAGATAACTCAGGCTAAAAAGAGGATTACATCAAATGTAATTATTTTATTTTAATTTTTTGTTCTGTAATGATGTAGAATTGTGAGCTGTCCACAACCATAGCTAGATGTACTTGAATATAGATATAAATAGAGAATATTGGTTTCGTTTATATTTTGCGAAGTTTCGTGTTTTTGAAATTTTTTATTATCTTAATTCTTACACCACGGATTAAGACAATTATATACTGAAAATAACTAATGAACAAATCAAATTGATCATCTATGAATGAACAACTTACCTAAAATGAAATAATAATTTCAACATGCAATGAGAAAGTTGAATGTGTACGCTAAACCAATATTATTTGAATTTTATAGTATGCATTAATACATTATCTTTATTTCTATGATTAAATTTTGAACGATGGTTTTATTATTATTTTGATATATTTATTCTTAATGACACTTGTAAATAGACAACCCTTTTAGTTTCTTAAGCTCCAATGTTGAAAGATTCAAAACTTACAAATATGACGTAACGATGGTTACTGATAGTTCCAAAAGAAAGAATTGAAATTTGATTGTGGGATAGTATTTAAACTATTTGAGTTTTAATTAGTTGACCTAACGAATGTCGTCCACGATAACGCGTATTTGACCAATATATCATAAAGCCAACAAAGTGATGCAATGAGATAAAGAAGAGTGCAAAGTGTTGGTTAGGGAATTGTGAATTTAAACACGCAAACAAGTGAGATCACAAAGAGTGGGATTAACAGGAAATATCATTAACAAAAGAAAGTTTATCTCTTTGTATTCACATTAACAAAGTTTCTTTTTGAGCTTTTTATCTATATCATCCTCTTTATGACACTAATCATGGCTGCGCACGCTTACTTATTTGAGTTCCCATACTTTTGTAAGTATAGTAATATTGCTTCTATTACACAGCAAACTTGTGCCAAAATTCGAATATCACTAGCATTGGTGGTCCTAATCACTACATTTGTGCACTGCCATTCAACTAGATTTTTTAGCTTATGTATCTCGACTACTCCATTTGTGAAAATAATTTACTTTCAGTTCATGCACCATCTAGGATTAGCTTCCCGAAATAAACCTACGAAATTTTGTTAGTGAAAATTTGGTAACATGGTTAGAAATTATTTTTATAATGGATCATTTATATATTTATTTCATTTTTAGTTGAAAGTGCAATCCATTGTATTATGGATTTCACCTTTTTAACATTAGAATAAGGATAGATTATTATTATTTTATTATATATATATATATATTAAAGAACATATTTTGCTTTATATAAAAAACAAACAAGAATCTGATTGTATAATAATGTCAAAGAATTTTAAAATTGAGCGGCCAAATACTAAAAATTAACGGATCAGTGATCAGAATTTAATAATAAAGATACTAATACTAATAATAATAATAATAATAATAATAATAATAATAATAAATTTCTCATTAATCTTAAGATCATTAAAAGTCATTTGAAGTGTGAACAATATTTTTTTTAATTACAATGGTACTAATATAAATCATATTGTTTTTTTTTTCTCTACGACAGCATAATAAATTATTTTGTCAAATTAAGAGTTTGTCACACAATCAAGTTTCACCAAACATTTATATTGATTATTATTTAAAAGATATAATTTATCGTGTGAAGTTAAAATGTTTGTCATTTTAAAAAATAGAAGAAAAAATTAAAAGTTAATTTTCACTTCACAAAACTGATTTTTAATTAAGATTTGTTTTCGCTGACTTTTATTTGTAATAATTAAAATAAAACAGACTCTAACCAGAAAAAATTTGATATATAATTATTTTTAATTAAAATTAAAAATTTCACACAAATAGTTCAATTAACAAAAATTGATTCATAAAACTTTAATGATAGTTAAAGAATAACATATAATCTTTAATTTAAAACGCATTTTTTTCGGTAGGTATAAAAATTATGTAAGTATTACTCTTAAATTTTTATTAAAAAAATGAAGTATTTTTTCTGTACCAAAAAACACTTAAGTTTTGTGGTATTGATGATGAGTGGGATAAAAATGTGGCATTCGAAATGGACAATGATGTGTTGACCTCATATTATTACATGCTTATCGAGAAACTAATGACCCTAGAATATTATTAGAATCTCTTGTGAATAACCCACGTGGTGGCTGCGTATCCAAGAGACCTTCATTTTTTCAATGAATCCTTTGCCAACCATTTGAAAAGTTACTGCCATTATGCCCACAAATGAATGTGGGGAATGTAATGGCATTGCCATCTATTTGTTTTCATTTCATTCATTCTTTATTTACTATTCTTTTGACCATTCTTTTCAGCCTCGTAGAGTAAACACATTGCCCAAAGCCCCAAAGAATCACTCCTTATCCCTTGAGGTAATCGGTTATAATGAAAATTATATAGAATAAAAATAGTGATATTTTTTATTTCTTTTTCAAGATTGTGAATATATTTTTGGATTTTGAAATGTTTATAGTAATTTTTTTTAATTGACGTACGTTTTTAAAGTAACTAAAAAGTGTTAATAAATTTTTTAAAATTTAATTATATCACTTTATGACCGATTATTATGAGACTTACAAATTATATTATGTCGTTGTCTCGAGAAATTATCAAATTATCTATAAAACGGTTGAGTTATTTGGCTAAGATTCAGTCACATTAAATACATTAATTAGTGTGTAATTCAATATTCGTTTGACCGTATAACTTCAATTCCACAACTTATAAATATATTATTTAAATCTTTAAACGATTTTCATTTACTCTCACTTTTCTCCATCTACTTTGCTACTTTAAAACTTTACTCTTATTTCACTTACTCGTATTAAAAGGTTATTACATGTATATCTCCATTTACTTTAATATTTACATCATCCAAGTTACATTTAGTATTAGACCATCCCGGGGTGAGTTTGGAAGATTCAGCGCTCCAGTCTGAAAAAAATAATTCAAAAGAATTAGTATATAAAAAAAATGAGAACACGTAGTTTCCCGTGCATCCAAAATGAAGGTCAATAATGTAAAAGAAAAACAAGGTCAATTTTAAAGATGACTTTGGTCTGTGATATTGACCCGAGAAGAATTTTAAAATAGTGCTATTCTTTCGGTTTTGCAATGTTGCACGTCTCTATTTGTTTTTTTACTGGGTTTTCGTTCTTCTATTTCTTCTACCTCAATCCAGTTATAATATGTAATAAATTGAGAAAATAAATATAAATGTTGACATGTTGATGAGTATATTATTCTTAATCATTTATGTAAATCACTTCACTTTCACATCACTAGTTAGGGAAATAGACCTTTTTTGACACCATTGAGGAAATAGACCTTATCGTGTACAAAGAGTGTAAGAGATAAAGCAATTAATTCCGTACGACTTTGTGAGGGTACCAACCGTGTTCAAAACAAAAATCTCTCCCATGTTGTTGTCTTTCACTTACTTTTGTAACTCACCGACACTTCACCTATCTCAAGTTACAAGTAAAATAGATACCATATGCTGTTGTAAACTAAATCACTTTTTTTATTATCTAATTCTAAGACGATATCAATTTAATTTTTATGATTACTCAAATTTTATAAAAATTATAAATTATCAAGTTAGTCGAACTATTACTATAGTCCATTTAAATAAATAGTTTTCAACAGTGACATAGTAACATGATAGGTTAAGTACTTTCCTACTGTTCTTCGTTGGTCAACGCAGGCTAAAGAGAATAGTTATTTTCGTTATTGAAATAGTAAAACGCTATCAATTCATTCTTAAAATTACTAAAGTTTTAAAATAGTTTCTAAAGACTTTTTAAATTCGCTTCAAGATTATGTGATACACCTTTGGCAATTACTGAAAATAAGATAAAATCGAGGTCAAATGTGAAAAAGTAAAGTAGTTTCGAATAATTATTTAACACAAAGTGATTGTGACAAAAAAGTCTTTTAGGTATAAACATCTTGTCCTGGGTCTAAAATATATAAAAAAATCAATTTAAATTAGTATTCATGTTAATCCTATTTCCTATAATTCCAGAGAAACAAATACACTTCCAATAATTTGAAGAACTAACATTAAAACTCATTATACACAAATGTGGTGTTCCAATTCCTCTAAAATGCTCTTAAATTGATGATCGCCTATAAATAGAGCATAAATTAAAACTCATTAAAACTTATTATAAAAATAATTCTATATCCTAGATCAAATTGTTAATTTATTTATAGGCCATAAATAGAGCATAATATACACCTATACCATTTGACAATTGTTATTTTTCAATTTCATGAAGGCATGAGAATAAAGAAAAGTCCAAAACGACAGATACATGACTCATGCAGAACAGAATCTACAACCCATAAGGAACAGTTGCATATGGGCCTAGTTCCTGATATTGAAGTAAAACAAATAGTGATTTTATTCTTCTTCAATTACACGAATCTCATCGTAAAGATAGTGGGAGAAAAAATTACAAGAATTGATGGGTGATTTTTGTGAATGCATTGTTTTTGAAAAGCCCGTTGGAAAAAATCAGAGTGTAGTTGGATGCAATGATGCATCCTAGTCACAGAGTAAGTGTTGAAAAATGGACACACAAATCTTTGGATTATTCGGTTAGAATCTAGCATTGTCTCCTGTATCTGCATTAATTTATTCCTCCAAAATGCATTTCACTGGTGCCTGTAAATATTGTGTAGACCTAGCTCATCTCTTATTTTCCAAAATTAAGGCTATGTATTTTTAACAGATGTAACACGTTTGAGAACACTAAAATATTTAGTGGTTTTCTTTAAATAATTTCAAGTTTCATCAAAAAGGATATAGAGAAATTAGAAAACTTATGGGAGAAAAAATATTTATTTAAAGTGAATTACATTGGTGAAAACTTACATGGTCCCTTCAAATCTTTAAGTAAAGATTTATTAACAATTTGTTTTATTAAGGAGGCATTTAATCAAATTTACTTGTTAAAAAAGAAAAAAACACTGGAAATAGCAATAATTACTTAATAATGTGACAAACAAACGATAAGGACTAAAATCATAATGAAAATTAAAAACTTAGATTGGACAACGAAATGTTTAAGAATTAAAAATCAAGTTCAATAATTAAAAACATATTTAACTCTTTATATTACTAAAATATTTTAATTGAATTCAAATATATAATATAACCATATCATTAAGTATTTAAAAATATTTTATAATAATTAATATTTAAAATTATCATTAATTCCATGAAATGAAACTTTGTTGCAATCTCTTAAGAATTCAAATTCTAGTTACATATAATCCGTGTAAAGAATTTTAGAATTAGTCTCTCTAAAAATATCTGTATTAATTTAGTCTTTCTAGACTCAAAGTCTATAATTATTCATCCTAAAATAAATTTTTAATGTTAATTTTTATTAGTGCATGTTAAATTTTTTTATTAATCAAAGTGCATCTATTAACTCCTTCATTACCGGATCATATGTAACTTGATATTCATTTATTTTCCCCTTATTACCGCATCACATGTAACTTTGATATATATATATATATATATATATATATATATATATATATATATATATATATATATATATATATATATATATATATATATATTTTACCGCGTAAGAAGTTAATTAATTTTTGATGAATAATAATAGGTTTTAAATGTAGACAGACTAAATTACTATAAAAATTGTTAGAGTAATTAATTTTGAACCTGGGTAATTTTAAAGAGATAAAAAATATACCTTTCTAAAAATAACATAATTGTAAAGAAAATTTTTTACTTAAAGTGACTAGCCGAATTTATTTATTTTTTAACAAAAACTAATCGTCATCTAAATCGATAGGTTCTTTGTATCTATAACAATTTGGTTAGGATTAGTCACCATTGAATGGGATGCTATGGCCCCAACTTTAATTCTAACATATTCACACAAAAAAATGCTGTCATGGGTCCCAGCCCCACTTAATTCGAATCTATTAAAGATGAAAATTTTATAGGACCAGGCTGGGCTCTCCTCCTGGGACGTTATAGTCCTAATACTATTGTACTATTTTGTAAAATGAACTGGCACTGGACCAAACTATAAAGGGTAATGGACCATGCATCACAAATAAAGCCCATGAGTTTCTCACCAGAATAAGGTGTGGTCCAAATTGAGACTGTGGCACT
This sequence comes from Hylodesmum podocarpum, assembly GCA_026586105.1. Lineage (NCBI taxonomy): Eukaryota > Viridiplantae > Streptophyta > Magnoliopsida > Fabales > Fabaceae > Hylodesmum > Hylodesmum podocarpum. The sequence continues at coordinate 1,437,036 of JALJEV010000367.1, read as the reverse complement.
TACATGTAGTACTTTAGAGTTTCTTAGTTTTGTCAGGGTAAACGGTTTCGTTTCCTTTCTTTTTGCCTAAATTTAATTCATGTGTCTATTGAACTATTTTAACCCCCCAAAATAGCGAGAGAAGAAGCATGAGAAAATGTGAGGCGGGGAGGGCTAAGCCCACTTGATTCATGCGTGTCATGATTTTGATCTCTAACATTTCACGTGGGACACCATTTTCTTTTGTTATAATTTTTGGTGCACTAAAATTGGGATTAAAAATGTAAGTGCAGGAGTTAAAACAGATGAATTTAAGTGTGGGTTAAAATTGAAATTTATATAATAATAGAAACTAAATGATATAATTAGACCAATAATTTTTTATTTTTAAGATACAGTTGCTTAAAAAGGATACAGGGCTTATAAGGGTTGAAGCAATTTAAAAGCATTTGTCTAGGATCTTAAACTCTAGAGATTGAATTTAGCAGAGTTAAAATTGGATTGATGGATTGATGGAGATGTCACATAATTTATAGTATTGTTATAAAGGTGGAGGGAAATATGTTTAAAAAGTTATATAGGTAAAAAAAAAAAGAAAAAGAAAAAGCAAATGTAATTGTAATTAATTTGTCCGGTGAAAACTATATATACTTTTACCGCAGGCAATAATTCAAATGGGTCGAGGGTTGAAACTAATGGAGTGATCATGATTGAGATCATAAAGTGCTACTTATCTTAAATCTGTTTTGCAATTAGAAAAAAATATTTTAACGATTGATTTTGTAACAAAAATATGGTTCAAAATTCATTTTGTTTTCAAATTTAGTTTTACATCAGGTCAGAACTGCTTTACCAAAAATTAATTCACTTTGTCAAATAATACATTGGATTAGATTAATTGAAAGAATATTTCATAAAAAGTGATTTGGTTTGTTTATATTTTCCTAACCAATCAAATCATACGCAGACCCAGTGAAATAAAAAAAAAATTAAAGAAATATAAAAATAATTATGAGTGTGATGTTTTAAGCATTGTTACCAGAACCTCTCTACTCGAATTGCACCCTTAATTAATTGGACTTATTTATTATGTGATTGACTTGGTAATAATTAGATGGGTTTGGGTTTTAATCATCACTTGATTCGGTAGGTGAAAATGACCAGGTAAAATAGTTGTATTTTTAAAATTTTAAACCCGAGAACATGTAAGGGCAAAACGAATTTGACCATTCCATAAAATAATCATTTTTAATTTACATGTAATATATTAATTATACCTTATATATATCCACCTACCCGTATAAAATATTCTTTAAATAATGGTAGTTTGACATAAATATATATACTTGATTAATCTATATTTTTATTTAAGAGAGAAGTTTATTTTTTGTATTTATTAATAATTTTTATTAACTAAAGTAATAATAATTTATGTTGTTACTTTATTTTTTGATTATTATTATTATTATAAATTAAATATATTCAGGGACGAAATTTAAGGGTAGAAGAGATTAATGTTTTTTTTTATTTTAATTTTATTTTTTTATTATTTTATTTCACTTCAAAACAAAATAATGTATTTTTAAAAAGTAAGTTAAGGTCATTATAATTTATTTAATTATGATTTTTGTATAAGTTAATAAAAAATACATCATTTATAGTTAAAAATTGTTATCATGTAAGAATTTTTTAAATAAATATATAATATGATGGTAAAATTTTAAAATTAAAAATAAACACTAAAAATTTTAAAATTAAAAATTATTTTAATGGGAATTTAAAATTAAAGATAAATATTGAAAATTTTAAAATTAAAAATTGTTTAGATGAAAGTCTTAAATATGCATGTTTTTAAAATTATATATAAAATTATAAATTAAAAATGAAAAATCATCAAAAAATTTAAATTTATTATTATTATTATTAATATATATAATATATATTATTTATTATTATTTATATATAACTATTATTTATTTATATATATTATAATTATTATTTGAAATAATTATTTTGGGAATATTATAATTATAATTATAATTATTTATTTAAAATTATAAATTAAAATTAAATTATTAATTGTATGTAAATTATTATTTATTTTTTATATATATATATATATGAAAAAGGAAATTTTAAAAAATTTTGAGGGGCCACCGCCTGTTAGATGGCTCCGGCCCTAAATATATTATAAAATTATTTAGTTTTTTTAATAGAGACGGGCACTGTATGTAAACGTGATGGATTACCTCATTTGAGTCTTTGACTGAGTTGAATGTTGTTCTTAACGTAATGAGATTGAAAATCGTAAGTATCGATACGACACATCCACACTCCTATAATAACCCCTCACTTGATTACAAATCCTGAGTACCCTTTTTCAGGAACAAGGAACAGAAGTAATTTCATTAGTTATAGCAACAAGAAATATGATTGGAAAGTTATTAATGGTGAGGCTTGTGTTGGGCATCTCAGTACTGAGCTGTCTCCTTCTAACATCGTCGGCACAGACATGCAAAAACCAAACATTCACAAACAACAAGGTGTTCACCAAATGCCGTGATCTTCCTCAATTAACCTCGTACCTCCACTGGAACTATAATGAGTCCACAGGGAAATTGGACCTGGCATTCAGACACGGTGGAATCAATGCAACAGACAGGTGGGTGGCTTGGGCTATCAATCCCAACAACAACCTCAATTCTGCTATGGTTGGAGCACAGGCTCTTGTGACTATAACACAATCCGGTGTTGCACCAAATGCATATACTTCTTCTATCTCCGGATATGGAACAAGGTTGGCAGAGAGTAACATCTCTTATGCTACTTCTGGTTTGTCTGCTACTCGTGAGAATAGTGAGATCACTATATACGCTAACCTCACTCTTCCGAGCGGTACAACTAACTTAGTCCACCTTTGGAATGATGGTCCTCTCTCTGGTTCTACCCCTCAAGGCCATGATACCTCTTCTTCTGCTCACACCACTTCCAAGGAAACCTTGCAACTTGTCTAATATTCCACTCAATCGAGATCAACTTTAGAAGGAGAAAATCAGTGTAAGTCCTTGCCTTTCACAATTTCTTTAAAATCAATACATAATAACAAACAATATACTTTCTATGATTTTAAAAATAATACATGACGGTTTAAAACGGTTTTAATAAAATGACGAATTTTGAATGTTCACATATAAAATATTTTGGATTGACCTCTCTTGTCTATGTACCAAGTCAATTTTTTATTTCTTTTACAGGCAATATAGATATGTTTGCTATTGTCCTATACATTCTGTTCCTTGGGAATTTCTATCCTGCGAGGCAGAAGGAAAACAGACATCACTCATGCCACGAAGAATAATAACTCATGAGATTTATTTATTTTTGTATGATTCATTATTATAATTCTTACATTTGTAAACTAAGACTTGATCTTTGTATCCGTATGTTCAACTTCTGATATAGATTTTATATATAATATCTTGTTACGATGCTTAAATCATTTTAATACATGCATGCATAAAAATAGATGGTTAAGGGAACCTTTGTGAGTACACAAGTACCAATAATTTTAATAAAAAGGAAGATCCCTAGCCAAACCATGGCAAAACTCAGAGAAATACATTAATGCGTGATGATTAAATATGTTGAATAGATAAATAGATCTCCCATGGAGGCGTAAGTTATAATTTACCAGTAAAGTTTGAATTTAAGATGATGATGACGGCATATGATAAATGTAATCAATTTTTTTTCATAGATGGTAATAGTTAGAATTGTTAGTTTTTTGTGGGAGACTTCCAATCCTCGATCTTCTCTATTCCTTTTCATCTACGTAATATGTATTAGTGTACAAGTTAACCGGCATCCTATAGTCAATATTCATCTAGAACATATGGTTGATTACGTGTATAAATATGGTTTAGTTTTATATTACAAGGTGTTTGTCAAATTCATCTCAAACAAAAATAGAGTTAATTAATAATTTAATTAAAGATGATTGTTATAATGAATAAATATAATCAATTATCTTAAAATATATAAAAAGAATTAAACTCATCATCTTTATTAAATTATTTGAATTTATTTTTATTTAGATGTATACGTGTTCAAAATTTTATGTCAAAAAGATGGACTGACACTTGAAATCCTATTTATCATCTAGCAAAAAGTATTAAAAAATTAGGTATAACTATTGGTCAACTTTAACTTTATTTACATGAGATAAAATGTGTTTATTTTTTTATTTACATCAGATAAAATGTGTTTATAATCGATAAAACACACATCAAATTATCATAGAAGAACGAGGTTTTAAAGAATACCTGAATTCATAAATACAGATCAAAATCTTTATGAATAAAGATGTTGGTTTAATTATCATTTTAGAATATTACAAACAATCGGTCAACAATCTAACCAATGATTTTATGATTGATCTTCAATCAGATATTTTGAATTCTAAATGAAGACTTTGAAGAAAATATAGAATTGATATTTAATTACACGGTATATTATGAATCATAGCCCATTTATATTGTATTAATCCAGTAAGATTTCTATCATTTTCTAATGGATCGATCAACACATATTATCATACTGATCACATGAAATAAAGTCTATAATCATAAATAATCAATATAATTACTTTATAATATTAACAAATATTTATTTAGAATATAAAATTAGAAAAAAAAAGTTAAAGCATTTAAAAATATATAACGGTTGAATCCAGGTCTGAGAGTGTGGCGACATAGTATCCCAATGTGGTCTTCACCTAATTATCAACTAACCCTTTAAAGATCCCCATTTAATAAGTTTTAACATATGAATTGGTTAACTCAATGCATATCCAAACATTCTATTTTCTATGTAAGATAATAATCTCATTATGTTATTAATAACAACTGGGATCGATAAAATTAACTACTGAATGACCCTTCCACACTATTAATTAATCATATCAACTCACGATGAAGGGTCTCCGGCCACTATGACTCTTTGATCAATTGGCCCGAAGTAATGACAGGTGTGTTTAAATACTGATTAAAAAACTATTAGAAAAAATGTATTTACAGTGTAAGTCATGGAAGAGCTCAAAATAATAATGGATAACAAAACTTTTAATGTCTCAATGAAATTTTTTATGTTTTTAGTATTTTTACCTATGCTCTGACTTTTGCCAAAAAAGGTGTAAAAGAAATTAATGGATTTCCAAGAAAATGGACCATAAGAAATACGACCCAAAAAATACCCAACAACGTGGGCTATGCAATTGGGCTCATCTAAATTATTTTTGCCAATAACCTGTTTTTGGATTTTTTTTCCATCCCAAAGCTCTTTTCCTTTTATCGGAATTTTTTTAAGCACAAATTTGGGAGAATAAAAATATTTTTATTTAATTTTGGGACTTATATTTGAGATACATATCTGTGGGAAAAAAAAAAGTGAGATAAAAATAATTATACAAAATTTTACATGAGTATCCCACAATCTTTTTTTCGTTTTTTTTGGTTTCTCTTTCTTTTTACAAAATTTGGTTCCATAAAACCTTCCATAGAAATATCTACGTATATTCGAGCTGAATCAAACTTTTTTGTTGCAGGCTTGCGCTGAATAATAACACGGATAATGTCTGTACAGTATTTTTTATAGTAGTAACACTGTAATTAGATTATTTTTAAACTTTTTGTGGAATCTCAAAGTATCTCCACGAGCTTATACAAGAATCAAATATTTTGTACCCTACAATTTATAATATGTTTTCTTATCTTTTTGTTAGAGTTTATGAGGCATTTATTTTTAACTAATCAACCTAGTCCGAAGTTTTAAGTTGTAACGGGTCTAACATGAAGGAAAGTTCCAACTCCGAATCAAATATATTGTGCCCTACGATTTATAATATATTTCCTTTCTCGTCTTAGTACTTGTTTTCTAAGGGTGAGAGAACTAGTAAACAAATCATTAAATATAGATATGTGCAAAAAAATAAACAAAGAATGCATTTTTAAAGTTAAAAGCATTTGTCCGAGATCTTAAACTCACTACGTTGAATTTATAAGTTAAAGTTTGGATTGATGGAGATGTTGCACAAAACTTAGTCTAAGAGTGTGCCCATCAACGATAGATCTTGTTTGAAACTTGAGGGAGTCAAATGTTAGAATCTGAGACTTTCAGTTCACCTACCATTACACGCAAGTAATGACCTTATTAATAAGTAATACTTTTTAATGCAATAAAGTATTATAAAAGAAACGTTAATGGACAATTACCTTTAACACTTGTGACTTGACTCACATATCTCCCTGTCTTCCATCTCCACCTACGATTTTCCAAAATTTACTACTCGTAACTTCTAATCAAGCTTCAACCAATAAAATCATCCGTGGTCTCTCTCACTCTTTTATTTATTTATTTATTTATTTTTAATTTCTTATATTTTCAATAGGTCTTAATATGTTAATCTCCCGAGTAACACGCCACTTAATAACAGGGGACGAAGAAAAAGTTTGTACTGTAAAATAAAAATCTTCATATATTATCTATGTGGTGACGAATTGAGGACTTAATTAATATTCAAATGCAACTTTTTTGGAGCTTTGATACTTTCCGCGTCAAGCTAAACCATGCTTACGCAAGTCTTGATATTGTTTGTGAATTCTTTTTACTATTTTAATACCTCTTTTTAACATAAAAGAAAAAAAAAATCCAAAACGTCTCTTTTTATTTGTTAAAAAAAATGAAAAAAGGGTTTAGACCCAGTGCATGACAAATACATTAATTAAGCGTGTTCACACATAGATAATACTTTTTCTGTTTAATAATGAATTGCAGTCCTTGAATGAACTAGGTTGCGGCTTTTTCATCAAATTATACAACGCGGAAATCTAATTAATGAACAAGAAATATGTATATAAGATGATAAGCAGAACATGCATGAAGAAGCTTTCTAGAATATAACTACATATTTCTACTCCTTAATCGTATTTCTTAATAGAAGAATCAGAAATAGTCTACTTTTAATATATAGTGTTTACAACACATTTTTATTGCATGAATTTATGTAATTTTAATTTCATTTCATTAAAAAAGAACTACCTTAAATAGGTTATTTAGTAATATACACTAAAGTAATAACATAAAAGAATAAAAGAAATGTTAAAAGGCATGTTATTACATTCTTTTTTCATTAATTCATGTAAAGAAAATGATGAACACAACATTGCGGTCCATCTTACCAATTGCCACCTTGTTTGCTTGACTTCCAATACAAACGATTTTGTATGACTTCCACAAATTAATTAGGCTTTTTCTTCCATTATTTTTCTTCTAACTGTACGTCATCATGCAAGGCTTTGAAACTTTAAAAGTCTTACAATGAATTGAAGCCATAGATTGAAAAAGAAAATAAAATTGGGAAGACTGTAAGCGGAAGAATTAAGTATATTATTATTACTTCCTTCATTTTCAAATAAGAAGCCACCTAGCTTCAAGTTTTTTCACAAGAATTTTTTTTTAAAAAAAGAGATGATTTAATCATTATAACAATTTTACTAAATTATATATCTTTGTTATCTGTTGTTGATGAGAAAATTGATGCATGCAGATGCAGTACTATAAAACTATCATGCTTATTATTTATCTGGAATAAAAAAATTTAGAGTTTCACATTGATAACCTCAAACGTCACTTAATATGAATTTTTTTGTATATATAAATTAATTAAAATATCAAGCATTTGGAAACGTAGGAAATAATAAATATAACTAAGAAATAGTCACACGTGCATATTTTTCTTTCCATTACATTACATATATGCCATGTCATTTTACATGTGACGACGGACACAGAGTTGATCAACGCTTACTAATCAACATGGAGCAAACCATATACAAATGAGAAGGTGAACTATTCAACTTCTCAATGTTTGAACGATGAAATTTATTTTTTGACTCTTTCAAAATTTGAGCTAATAATTTGTTTGTGCATTCCTTTTTCTTATTTATTTAATTGTACTAAGGCTGATGATGGATTGTATCTTTGATCCATATCTGAATTACATCCGTTTTTATATCTGGATTTATTATCTACATCCAATTCTTATTTTTTTTTTTAAACCAGTATGGATTTCTTAAAACTGTTTTAAAATCAGATTAAAACTAATTTAGAGATTAAAACCAATTTCAAAATTTGAATAAATTTTATACTATAAATTTTTATTTAAATTGAAAAATAATTCTTTAATGATAGTATTTTCACAACAGGACAAGGAATTTTTAAAAGTAATATTTTTTTACAACATAAGTAAAAGTATTATTTAAGATAAGTAAAAATATTATATAGCTTGCAGTTGTATTAAAAATTATTTTAAGAAAAATACTTATTTAGTTTAATAAATTAATATTATCTATCAAATAAGTATTATATTTTTTAATAATAATAACTAAATTTGTTTTTTTAAAATATAAAGATGGAGTAAATATACATCTAATTTTTTAGATATAAAAATTAAAAAAAAAGAAAGAAAAAAATAAATAATTCTTTTTCTGTTTTGATTTGAGACATGGTCGGCTCTTCTTTTCTGGATTTCATTTCAGTAAGATTGATAATAATAGTAAACATGACAAACAAAGTATTATTTAGCAATGGAATAAATGTAGGCTGCTACAAATGAATATATATATATATATATATATATATATATATATATATATATATATTAAGTTGGATATATGATACAGTTGAACACTAAACGTGAGAAACAATTATTTAAATTAAAGTATAATATAAAAAGTACTTATATAAATTTTTCTCTTTTTTTCTTCCTTTTGTTTGCGAACCAAAGAAGGGGTAAGAGAAAATTATTCGATATAATCAATTTTAACCCTCTTACTGGTATTGGCATGGCAAATTTGAAATATGTACTTCTTCTATTTTGAAAGAATTACCACTGATTTAGCCTTTATATAAGAATTAGAATAATTAACTGTAATCATTTTTTATTTTTAAAAACTATGAATTTATTAAAATTTAATTTATTATTTTTTTACTTTATTGATTTTTTTTAATCACTTTACATGATAGAAATATTAACAATTGATCATGAAGTTAAAAAATAATATATTTACCTTTTTACCTTTAGTTTAATTGATAGATAATTAAAATTTGTGAACTCGTGAACAATGACGAGTGTGCGTTTTGTTATTATATACATTTAGCTTGTCATTGTTGCACATGCTTGGCAACATATAGATTGCACCATTATATTGGACTTTGGATAGCTCCTACCATGGAAGACAGTTGAGAATGCTAAGAAATATGTGAAAGTTCAGAAGGTGATAAATGTTAAAGACTATCTATTTTTCAGCACTTCCTTTAAATTTTCAACACTTTCTTAAGATTTAAAAAATGAGGTATAAGGACAAAGGAACTAGCTAGCTAGGTGAGGCAAAGTAAAGGCTTTTAAAAGTTTTCTAGCCATAATGATTGTTAGTTTGAAAGAAAAATAGAGAAAAACTTTTTTAATAAAAAGGGAAAATATGAATAATATACGATTTTTTTAGTTAGCTATAGAGAAAATAAAGGAAAAAACTTTTAAAAAAGAATTTGTTTCCTTTTACTTTCTTTCTAATTCAAATTTTAAAATTTTCTTTTATTTCTTATTTTTCTACCCTTCAACCAAATGGGTCACGAGGGTTCTTCTTCAATATAGTATTGACAAATGAAACAAAGAATGTGTTTAATATATTAATTATGTTAACACAAATTAGCATGCAAACAAAAAGCAACAAACATGGATTCTTTCTTAGTGAAAAAGCCAAACATGTACAAAGCAGGGGAAATAAAGTTATTACAGTATTTACGGGGTCATTTGCAAACATAATGTACTCAATTTGTACTGGCTTCATATTTTGAACCATTGGATCTGAATAATTAATATTTATTTATGTGTGGCATCTCCTCATAGGTGTGGAAACATGTAGGGGTAAAATGGGATTTTCGATTCAATAAAATGGTGCTAAAAGCGTAATAACTGACTTGAGCTGTTATGAACTTGTTACCTAAAGAGAAAAAGAGTTGTGAGTTGTGAACATAGACAAGTAGGTACAAATAGTGACATCAAATTAAACAAGAACCGCGTAGTACAAGTTGACATGTTAAACAGATGCGTAAAATTCCTAAGTTTAGTGTTCATTAATCAACATACTCCAATAATATTTTCACACCTTTTTGAACTTCTACACAGATGTATGAAAAAATTGGTTTAAAATTTAGTGATAATAATTAACCAATATACTCTTTCCACATTACTCCTTCACATTATTTGAAGTCCTATTAAATAAGCATGGGGAAAAGACAATAACACCACAAAAATGTGGGATTCATCTAGCGGTCCTCAATTAAAAAAAAAAGAGGTAATTAAGAAAGAATATTATTTCAATGTAATTTTTGTCTGCTTAAACTTATGCATATTTAATAACTTTAATATATATTAAAATTTTGAATTATACTTTTATTAATAAGATCGTAAATATAAAATTGTATGTACTTTGAATTATTTATATAAATTATCCAATAATATATATATATATATATATATCATATTATATTAAATATATCTAAAGTCGTATGAAGTTATATGCAAAATCTCGATGACAAGAGCATCAGTTTAAATGATTGAATTCTAAAATTTAATTTATATTAAATGTTATAAAGGTGTATAAGTCAACCAGACTTATATACTTATTAACTGATTTTTGTTCTTTTTATATTGAGTTATAATTTCTGTTTATGAAAATTTAAATTACTAATAAAAATTAAAAGATTAACTTAAAATTTATAACTCATTAATGAAAATTGTAATATAAAAAAAATAAAACTTCTTTGATATGGTATTTTTTTTAAGAAATATTTTAAGAAAACTTAAAAATTCCAATTTATTCACTTATGGTAACTGATTCAATATAACCCTTTTAAAAACACTTTTATGATGTTCTAAAATAGGTATTTATTCAAATTAAATTCATTTAAATGTACTTTAAAAGGAATATATTTTCTATATAAAGATAGCTTCGATTGCCTCTTTTAAAATTTTTTTTTTTATAAACTTGTCTAGTTTCAAATAAAATACTTATAAAAGTTCTAAGTTCTTACAAGCCAATCAATATACTTATAAAAGTTCTAAGTTTGTTCCCACTAGAAGTAACCCACAAAACACTTGCATTAAGAACTAACGAAGTGGTTTCTCATTGCTTTTTTTCTAATTTAGGATTTATACATCGCATGCTTCACGTCAAAATGTCATGAGCGGAAAAGTTTGGTAGGTTTTAGAAGTTAACAATAAACTTATTTTTATTATTATACATAAAAAAAAGTTAATTAGATTTTAGAATCATATTTTATTATGAGTTTAAAAATTCTGAACTTCCAATAAAAAATAATTTTGCCTGGTTGATTATTATAAATTAGATTTATAAATTTTTTTAAAATTTTGTTATAAGAGTCAATAAATTTATCATAAATGATAAATTGTGATTAATTGATCATATAAAATGTTTAACACAAATTATTTTTTTATAAATTTGTCTAGTTTCAAATAAAATTAAATCAAATGTCATAATTGAAGTAGATTCACGTTTTGTATTATTAAAATATAATATAATTTTCGGTAACTATTCTGTAGTAAAGTTTTATTATTTATATTTTGATTAAGGATAGAAAACTGGCGTACGTAGTGGAGCGTCGGTCAGAATGGACGGAAATAGCAACGTATTTACGACGGTGCATCTTCTGTAGGGCCCACTATAAAATTCTGAAACCCTCTGCCATGCTGTTATGTGCCAATTTTACTTTGCAGTAAAGTAATTAAATATTTCTCCCATGTGCGGTGACATTTTTATCTTTCCTTTCGGTAAAAACTATCAGTTTCTTTTTTCCTATTCATTCGTCCGCATTAATTAAGTTTTTAATATATTTTAAAAAATATAAATTTCATCTTTCATGCTTTTTAGTATTTTAAATTTTAATTTAATAAAATTTTACTAATTTTAAGTTTTTTTTATTACTTTGAATCAATATTTTAATTATGATATGAATTAAAATTATTAAATATTGACATATACATAAGAAAAAATTACTCTATATTTTGGAATTAATATTTGTTTTCTCGAAACAATACGAGAATTGTGGTAAATGACAAGTCATGAAGTAAAAAAGGAACGAAGGGATATGTACGTTATATTATATATATATACATTGAGAAGTTGTGTATTGGTAAAATCATGATATTCTTTGCTGAGGGTCAGTAGGTAAAATCTTGATATTTAACAGGTACCTATTGCTTTATTTTTATTTTATATGGGATTAGATTTTATTCTATAGATGGTGCCAACGGCAGATGTATGAGGAAAAAAAATGCACTATTATTCTCTCCTCTAACAGGACAGAACCTAATCTCATACTCTGGACAGTATCCTCTTCTTCCGTAGTAGTTAGTTGGAAACTAAATGCAAATGGTAATGCAACTTAGTCTCAAACTTAGGTGCATGCTTTGGTTGCGTTAGCTGAGTTCCGCTTGCGTTTCTTGACTTATGAGGCGCGTTCCCACTTGCATGTGAGTGCCATGTCCAAGTTTGTTGACTCACTCAAATCAAACAACCATACATTCTCCAAGTTGACCCCAACCCATACTTGAGGAGCAGGGTAATGCCATCTTTAATCATCTATTTACACTTGGAATTTCCGGACAAAAAACACAGCCATTACAACAAAGTTTCAAACATAAAAAAATAAATAGAACAATTAAAGAAACAAAAACTAAGAATCTTCTAACGTTGACTACGCAATTTTGTTACACTTCACAATTTCGTTTGCCAATTCAATCTGCTGCCTTCATGTAGATCCCTTGAATTATTCCTCAATTATTAGGGCTAAATTTTTGTACGGAATATAACCTTTTAGAAAAAATATTAAAAATATAAATAATTACTCTTAAAAATGTTATTATTATAAAAAATAATTAAATTATAATAATAAAATATATGTTTCTATGTCAGGTTTTAAAAATTTTTGTTGAAATTACTTGCCATATGTTTGATGTAATAAATATAATAATTTTAAGGTCAATTTATCTAATTACTTCATTATTAATTTCTAACTTAATGTTCAAATATTAATAAGAGATTTAACAAATTCCTGATTTATTAACAAAATAATCATTATCACAAATTTTATAATACAAATTCGATGAGTAAATTTGCGTATATTTAAGTCGAATAACAAGTTGAGTATATGAATTTTTTCAATCACTATACACCATAGTCATTGATTTTGCTTAGCTAACCATGTATTCCTATATAATATTTTATAATTAAATATACTTGCAATTCTTTCTTAAATCAATCCAATTTTGATGAACGGATGTTCCCTAATCATGCCTATTAATTAGTTAAAACATGTTAAGTAAGCCTTATAAATACTTTAATTATTGAGTCGATAAATTATAATATTAATAAGATAATTTTGCATATCCATGATGCAAGTACTAATCAAATATGAATCGAGATTGTGATGGTCTTGCGTCAAACCAGTGTTTAAAAAATATATGACTCACCTCATTACATGACTTTTCACATATCTGTCATTTTCTATTATATAGTCCACATATAAAATGGACATGAAAAATCATCTCTACTCTTAGGGCATGAACAACATACTTTATTGATTTGAACTCAACCACTCTTAACTTTGGTACACATTCATCATGTACTGTTTAACAACATTTTGAACTTCTTGTTTGTTATCAAGTTCTAAACTAATATATAATTTTTATCTGAGCCGGCAAATTTGAAAAAATTTGAAATAACACTTACACCCCATAACTCTTCTTGATTAAGATAGTTCCAATTAATATTTATATAATGTATTGTTGATTTCTTCCTACATAAATATCAAAAAAATATTTCATATTTTCATTTTAGAAAATTATTTTTATAATTTATTCGTGCTAATTTTATTGCGTCTCAACAACATTAACTTACACAGAAAGATATACATTATGATAATCTTTATCCGTATTATCATCATCTGATTAAAATAAATTATTATCAAAATTTTCTTTATTATATGATTTATCAACACATGTGTAACGCCCCGCCGTTTTTCATTATTAAAATAATTTCCTTTTTATCTCTTTATTATTATTTGAAAATATATCCTTTCATTTAGATTTCTTTGAATAAAATCTTAAAATAATTTTCCTTGCTAACAAAAACGTCACAAAAATAAAAAAAACATCACATAGATCATATCGTAACCATACATCAAAAGTTATTTACAAAACGTCACATAAGTACGTAATATTGTGATAATTATAAAATACACATTATTCACAAAAATCCTCATGTTGGCTATCCTTGACATTTCCACACATGATTACTGAATCTACCTGTCAATCTGCTCCTCCGAATAAAATTCAGGATCATCACAGGTGTCAAACCACAGACACAAACACGCAAGGGTAAGTTCCAATATCTTAATAAAAATACTTATCATGTAAAAATATTTATATAATACATATCATATAAAAATGCTAATATGATACATATCATAATCAAATCAATAAAGGATGAATTATGACTTAAATGAAATTTCTATATGATGCATGCTCCAACCTCAACTCCAAAAATATGCAATGTGGTACCATAATAGATAATACGATTATCCGCTTTGTGAGCCCACTGTCCATCGGGTCACTCACGCATGGCTTAAGTTTATTATCTGTCCCTCTAACCGAGGCCACCTCTTTTGAGGCATGTATGCATGAATGAAAATTTTACCTCCCTTTCTAGAATATCATTTTTAATCATTCATATTTTGATATACCATCAAATACCAAGAATACCAATAAACATCATGAAACCAGGAAATCAAGAAACACCAAGAAAACACCCATCAAAAGTACCGTATACATGAACAAGATCAGTATACGTGAACAAGATCGTATACGTGAACGATCGTATACGTGAATAGTACCGTATACGTGAATAGTACCGTATACGTGAATAGTAACGTATAAGTGACCGTAGTCCGTGAATAGTACACCAGGTAAGTTCCCAGGAAAGAGAGGTGGGTCACTAATGGACACACTTAAGTACCAAGTCTTTCCTTAGCCAGAACTTTCCTAGACATGCACTTCCACACTACCACCCTTTTCCTAACAACAAGAATAATTGTTTCGATGTGGAAGATCGGACAAAACCGCAACCACAGAGCATACTAAGAATTTTCTTAGCACCTTAGTATCAGATAAAATAAAGATAATAACAACAAAGAATAGTAAGATAAGGATAGCTTCCCTTACCTGTTTCTCCTAGCTTCTCTATTCCTTCCCCTACTTACTTGCTCCTATCTAATTTGGAGAGATTTCTAAGAGAGAGTTTAAGAGAATGTTCTTGATTTTGTGATTATAACTGAAACCCTTAGGCCCTATTTATAGGATTTCAAAAGTTACTATTTGCACAGTAATTTTTACTATTTGCACAGTAATTTCATTATAATAATAAATTCGTGTAACTCGTTTATTATTTTTTTTTTACTATTTGCACAGTAATTTACTATTTGCACAGTAATTAACTATTTGTACAGTAATTAACTATTTACACAGTAAATTACTATTTGCACAGTAAATTACTATTTGCACAGTAATTAACTATTTGCACAGTAATTTACTATTTACCCAGTAATTTACTATTTACTACAGTAATTTCAAAAATTCATAATTTTTATATTTCTCTCTGTTATAAAAAAAAAAAAAAAAAACTTCTTTTAAACTATATTTAAATTTTTGGGATGTTACAACATGAATTAAAAATAACATAATATTTATAATTATTAATAAAATTTAATCTTACAAGTACCTCCTCCGTAATAGGTACTAACATTTGCTTTAATTACACCTACATCATATATCAAGATGTAAACAATTATAACCATCTTTCAACAAATTATATACAATAAATAAATATTTTTATTTAAAATTAATTAATTAATTATTAAAATAATATTAAAATATATAATTAAAATTACTATAAAAAATATTTAACTTGTTATTATCAAATATTTATAATTTTAATTTTACATGAAGATATCATCATTTTTATAAAACAAAATAAAATAAAATTATTATATATATAAAAAAAATTAGAGTTCTAACGTCGGTGTGAATAAATAGACTAGAAGGAGATTATATAAGATAGAAAAGGCGCTAAGACAACAGAAAAATTGATATTTAACTAATTCAATTTTATTTTGTTAATAATTATAATATTTAATCAATTCACTTATATAAATATATATATATATATATATATATATATATTTTATTTTTTTTTTCTTCATATTTTATATTTTATAGATGTATTTTTTTTTACATTTTATAATTAATTATTTAATTATCTAAATATCTACTTATTTATTTCAGTGACGTCTCTGCCGCATCATTTCCTAACTAGCCAGATGTGTTTAGGCATGCAGGGCGACCCCTGGGTCCACATACGTGAAACTAGATACACCTAGGCCTTAAGCAGCATTTTACAGCCTTATCCGCGACTAATCTAGGTTTACCACCTGACTGCAATATGCGCACATGGTCATGACGTAACCAGGTATCTCGCTTACATTTTTCTGACACTAATTACAATCTGTAACACTTACACTAAATGCTGTAAAATGTTTCAAACCGTCCTACTGTGATAAGGTTTTGAAACAGACTCGTTTAGGTACATTTGCCCCTATATAATAACCCACGTCTTCCATCTTTCTCTCCCATACCCTGCTCCACTTCATTTAACCTGTGAGGCTACAACCAGTACAGGGAGAAAAAAACAGCAACAATTTGAGCTACTTCTCAAAAACAATTTTCCATTGTTTTTACTTGTCAGCAAGACCCCAACACACAGGATCAAGGAAGAGAGACAAAAGGGTTGTTGTGTTGTGGTTATAGCAACAAAGAAACATGGTTGGAATGTCATTAGTGGTGAGGCTTGTGTTGGCCGTCTTTGTCTTGTGCTCTCTTCTCCTGACAACCAGGGCACAGACAACATGTAGCAGCCACATATTCACAGACAACAAGATGTTCAGTACATGCCGTGATCTTCCTCATTTAACCTCGTACCTCCACTGGAACTATGATGAGTCCACAGGGAAATTGGACCTGGCATTCAGACACGGTGGAATCAATGCAACAGACAGGTGGGTGGCGTGGGCTATCAATCCCAACAACAACCTCAATTCTGCTATGGTTGGAGCACAGGCTCTTGTGGCTATAACACAATCCGGTGTTGCACCAAAGGCATATACTTCTTCTATCTCCGGATATGGAACAAGGTTGGCAGAGAGTAACATCTCTTATGCTACTTCTGGTTTGTCTGCTACTCGTGAGGGTAATGAGATCACTATCTTTGCTACCATCACTCTTCCTGCCGGTACCACCAGCTTGGTCCACCTTTGGAATGATGGTCCTCTCTCTGGTTCTACCCCTCAAGCCCATGATACCATTTCTGCTGCTCACATCCAATCAAAGGAAAGCCTGGATCTTCGTTCTGCTTCCAGTCCTGGTTCCAGTCCTGGTTCCAGTCCACCTGGATCATCAAGTGGGAGTTCCCTTATAAGAAGAAGAAATGTAAGTAGATATTCAAGTTGCTTTCCTTAACATTTAGTGGATCAACTTCAAGTTGATCCGATTTAACTAGTAGTGTCGAGATTTTGTCATGGATATGCAGAAGTCTTCGAGGGAGAGTGATCCTGCTCGACTCAGGCAGGATTGACTCCTTTGAAGGGTAGATGTAACTTTGTTACAAAAGAAAATTATTGTTTAGATTTTGTTTTGTTCTGTTTTTTTGGGAAATTGATTGAGGAATGTTGATTTATTCAGGTGCATGGAGTGCTGAATGCAGTGAGTTGGGGAACTTTGATGCCACTTGGAGCCTTAATGGCAGTACAGTATTTTTTTTATTATTAACACTGTAATATAGATTACTTTTAAACTTTTTGTGGAATCTCGTAGTATCTCCACAAGCTTATACAATAATCATATATATTGTACCCTACGATTTATAATATGTTTTCTTATCTCTTTTTAGAGTTTACGGGGCATTTATTTTTAACTAATCAACCTAGTCCAAAGTTTTAAGTTGTAACGGGTCTAACATGAAGGAAAGTTCCAACTCCCAACCACGTTTCCTTTCTCCTCTTAGTACTTGTTTTCTAAGGGTGAGGGAACTAGTAAACAAAACATTAAATATAGATAAGTGAAAAAGAACAACAAACAATGCATCTTTAAAGTTAAAGCATTTGTCCAAGATCTTAAACTCAATTCGTTGAATTTTTAAGTTAAAGTTTGGATTGATGGAGATGTTGCACAAAACTTAGTCCAAGAGTGTGCCCATCAACGATAGATCTTGTTTGAAACTTGAGGGAGTCAAATGTTAGAATCTGAGACTTTCAGCTAACCTACCATTACACGCATGAAATAACCTTATTAATAAGTAATACTTTTTAATGCGATAAAATATTATAAAAGAAACGTTAATGGACAATTACCTTTAACACTTGTGACTTGATTGACGTATTTGCCTGTCTTCCATCTCCACCTACGAAAAGTTCTAATCAGGCTTCAACCAATAAAATCATCCATGGTCTTTTTTCCTTTTTTTCCTTTTTTTTTTTTTTTTAATTTCTTACGCTGAATATTTATCAATAGGTCTTAACATGTTAATCTCCCAAGCAACACGCCACTTAATAACATGGGACGAAGAAAAAGTTTGTACTGTAAAATAAAAATCTTCATATATTATCTATGCGGTGATGAATTGAGGACTTAATTAATATTCAAATGCATCTTTTTTTTTGGAGCTTTGATACTTTCCGCGTCAAGCTAAAGCATACTTACGCTAAGTCTTGGTATTGTTTGTGAATTCTTTTTACTATTTTAATACCTTTTTTCACATAAAAGAATAACAAATCCAAAACGTCTCTTTTTATTTGTTAAAAAAAATGAAAAAGTGTTTAGACCCAGTGCATGACAAATACATTAACTAAGCGTGTTCACACATAGATAATACTTTTTCTGTTTATTAATGAATTGCAGTCCTTGAATAAACTAGGTTGCGGCTTGTTTCATCAAATTATAAAATGACGGAAATCTAATTAATGAAAAAGAGATACGTATATAAGCTGATAAGCAACATGCATGAAGAAGCTTTCTAGAATATAACTACACACCATTTCTACTCCTTGATGGTATATTTTTAATAGAAGAATTAGAAATAGTTTACTTTTAATATATAGTATTTACAACACATTTTTATTGCATGAATTTTATGTAATTTTAATTTCATTTCATTAAACAGAGAACTAATTTAAATAGATTATTTAGTAATATACACTAGAGTCAATAATATAAAAGAATAAAAAAATGTTATTAGGCATGTTATTACATTCTTTTATCATTAATTCATGTAAAGAGAACAATGTACACAACATCTGGTTCATTTTACCAATTGCCTTCAAATGCAAACGATTTCGTACTACCACAAATTAATTAGATTTTTCTCTTTAACTGTAAGGTCAACATGCACGGCTTTGAAACTTTAAAAGTCTTACAATGAATTGAAGCCATGAATTGAAGTCACATATATGAAAAAGAAAATAAAATTGGAAAGATCGTAAACGGAAGAATTAAGTATATTATTATTTCCTTCATTTTCAAATAAGAAGCCACCTAGCTTCAAGTTTTTTTTCACAAGATTTTTTTTTAAAAAAAAGATTATTTAATTATTGTAAAAATTTTACTAAATTATATATCTTTGTTATCTGTTGATGAGAAAATTGATGCATGCAGTACTAAGAAACTATCATGTTATTATTTATCTGGAATAAAAAAAAATTTAGAGTTTCACATTGAAAACCTCAAACTTCAATTAATATGAATTTTTTTTGTGTATAAATCAATTAAAATATCAAGCATTTTGAAACGTTGGAAATAATAAATATAACAAAGAAATTGTCACACATGAATATTTTTCTTTCCATTACATATATGAGATGTCATTTTACATGTGACGGACACAGTTGATCAACGCCTACTAGTTAACAAAGAGCAAATGAGAAGGTGAACTATTCAACTATTCAATATTTGAACGATGAAATTTATTTTTTGACTCTTTCAAAATTTGAGCTAATAATTTGTTTGAGCACTCCTTTTTCTTATTTAGTTAATCGTACAATATCAACATTACGACTCTTGAAAGTTTAATAGTACTCTTACAATTACGACGTTGGCATGGAATTTTCGTATCTGCAAAATTGATAATAATAGTAAACATGAGAAACAACTATTATTTAGCAATGGAATAAATGTAGGTTGCTATAATATATATATATATATATATATATATATATATTAAGTTGGATATATGACACAGTTGAACACTAACCATGAGAAACAAATATTTAAATTAGAGTATAATATAAAAAGTACTAACATCAATTTTTCTCTTCTTTTTTTTTCTTCCTTTGTTTGCTAACCAAAGAAGGGGTAAGAGAAAATTATTCGATATAATCAATTTTAACCCTCTTATTGGTATTGACAAGGAAAATTTGAAATTTGTTCTTCTTCTATTTGAAATAATTACCACTGATTTAGCCTTTATATAAGAATTAGAATAATTAACTGTAATCATTTTTAATTTTTAAAAACTATGAATTTATTATTTTCTTACTTTATTGATTTTTTTTATCACTTTACAAGATAGAAATATTAAAAGTTGATCATGAAGTTAAAAAATAATATATTTACCTTTTTACCTTTTCTTTAATTGATAGATAATTAAAATTGGTGAACTCGTGAACAATGACGAGTGTGCGTTTTGTTATTATATACATTTAGCTTGTCATTGTTGCACATGCTTGGCAACATGCATAGATTGCACCATTATATTGGACTTTGGATAGCTTCTACTATGGAAGACAGTTGAGAATGCTCAGAATTATGTGAAAGTTCAGAAGGTGATAAATGTTAAAGACTATCTATTTTTCATCACTTCCTTTAAATTTTCAATACTTTCTTTAGAATTAAAAACTGATGTATGAGGACTAAGGAACTAGCTAGCTAGGTGAGGCAAAATAAATGCGTTTAAAAAGTTTTCTAGCTATAATGATTGTTTGTTTGAATAAAAAAATAGAGCAAAAATTTTTTTAATGAAAAAGGAAAATATGAATAATATATGATTTTTTTAGTTAGCTATATAAAAAATAAAGAAAAAACTTTTAAAGATAAAAACAATATTTGTTTCTTTTTACTTTCTTTCTAATTCAAATTTTAAAATTCTCTTTTATTTCTTATTTTTTTACCCTTCAACCATATGGGTCTCGAGAATATAAACCGCGTTAGATAATTGACTGGTTTAATATATTAATTCTGTTAGCACAAATTAGCATGCAAACAAAAAGTAACAGATTCTTTATCAGTGAAAAAGCCAAACAAGTACAAAGCTGGGGAAATAAAATTATTACAGTATTTACGAGGTTAATTGCAAACATAATGTACTCAATTTGTAATGGCTTCATATTTTGAACCATTGGATCTGAATAATTAATATTTATTTATGTGTGGCATCTCCTCATAGGTGTGAAAACATGTAGGGGTAAAATGGGATTTTCGATTCAATAAAATGGTGCTAAAAACGTAATAACTGACTTGAGCTGTTATGAACTTGTTACCTAAAGAGAAAAAGAGTTGTGAGTTGTGAACATAGACAAGTAGATACAAATAGTGACATTAAATTAAACAAGAACCGCGTAGAACAAGTTGACATGTTTAACAGATGGGTAAAATTCCTAAGTTTAGTGTTCATTAATCAACATACTCCAATAATATTTTCACACCTTTTTGGAACACAGATGTCTGTAAAAATAAGTTAAAAATTAAGTGATAATAATTAACTAATGTACTCTTTCCACGTTACTCTTTCACATTGTTTGAACTCCTATTAAACAAGCATGGAGACAAGACAATAACACCACAAGAATGTGGGATTCATCTAGCTGTACTTACTTAAAAAATAGATAAAAAATTAAAAAAATGTTATTTCAATGTTATTTCTGTCTATACACGTGTTTATGTTTACTTATTTTTTAATAATTTTAATACAAATTAAATTTCAATAATTAAAATACTTAATTTAATATTTTTATTAATAAAATTATACATTAAAATAAAATAATTTGATCAACTTAAATAGTCGAATTATTCAAATTTAATTTATATTGAAATGATATGGTAAATTTTGAAGAAATGTTTTAAGAAAAATTAAAAATTCCAATTTATTCACTTATGGTAACTGATTCAATATAACTCTTTAATGCCAAACAATGAAAGTGACCTCAAAATAATAATAATAATAATAATAATAATAATAATAATAATAATAATAATAAAGTCATTTATTTATGCTAGCAATAACCACACACAAACTTACAAACACAAATACATTGTTTCAAAAATTAATTATATGTTTTCTAAATAAAAAGCTATACTTATTATGTATATTTTTTTTTGTATAATTTAATTGAAACCCTAATTTATCATTTTTCTGACAAAAATTTATGCAATTGACTTATAAGTTGTTCACATTAGAAATAACCTTCAAGACACTTACATTCAGAATTAATGAAGCAGTTTCTCAATGTCTTTTATTTTTCCTTTATCTTTTTTCATTTAGGAATCATTGGATACTTTACATTAAAATATAATAAGCAGCATGGAAAATTTTGTAGGTTTGAGAAACTAGAAAATTAATTATTTATCTTTTGGATAAAAAGTTACAATATGCCTTTAGAACCATATGTATCTCACAAACCAGTCAATATAGTTATAAAAGTTCTAAGTTTGTTCCCACTAGAAATAACCCTCAAAACACTCACATTCAGAACTAACGAAGTGGTTTCTCATTTGCCTTTTTTCTAATCTTGGATTTATACATCGCATGCTTCACGTTAAAATGTCATGAGCGGAAAAGTTTGGTAGGTTTAAGAAGTTAACTCCAAACTTGTTTTTATTATTACACATTAAAAAAATTTAATTTACTTTTAGAATCATATTTTATTATGATTTTAAAATTCTGAACTGCCAATAAAAATTAATTTTGCATGAATTATTATGATATATTTTTTTTAAAATTATTATAATAGTCAAAAAATTTATTTATGGTTAATTGATTATATAAAATGTTTCAAACAAATTGATTTTTTATAAATTTGTCTAATTTCAAATAAAATACAATGAAATGTAATAATTGAAGTAGATTTTGGTTTTGTATTATTTAAATATAATATTATTTTTGGTAACTATTTTGTAGTAAATATTTTACTATTTATATTTTGACTAAGGAGAGAAGAGTGGCGTACGGAGCGTGGGCCAGAATAGACGAAAATAGCAACGTATGTGCACCTTTTGTAGGCCCCACTATCAAAATCTGAAACCCTTTGACGCGCTATTTTGGGTTTACTTTTCCTACCTTCTTCCACACGCCCATATGCAATGACGTTTTTATCTTTCCTTTGCTTAAAAACCATTTTTTTCCTCATTCATTCGTCATGTTTTAAGGATTTTAAATTTCAATATATTTTTTTAATTTTAATTTCTTATTTATTTTCTATCAATATTTCAATCTATAATTTAAATTAAAATTATTAAATACCAATATTTGAAGTCAACATTTAATGATTAATTTGATATTAAAATTAAAAATATTAACAGAAAGTAAATAAGAGATCAAATTTTATAAATTTTTTTTATTAGAAATTAAAATTAAAATCCTGAGAATTTAAGGGATTAAAAACTCCCTAATTGCTAAATATTAAATTGTCATCAAATTATTTGCTATTGAGAATAAAATAAAAATTACGTATGAGAACAATTCACACAAATGCATATACACCCTAATACTGTAATAATACGCAGATGCAATAATGTCCAAGATTTAAAAAAGTATTAAATAAAAAAACTCAATTTACATATTGTGGAAGTGAGAATCTACGCGGATTCGCGTGTGTTTCGATGTGCCTTTGTAAATTCAAACAGTGTTTATATGACTTCTTTTAATCTTTTTGAGAGACTTGAATAGTTGAATGAGATTGATAGAAATGCCAAACCCATAAACATATTTTCTTTTTATAAACTTTACTTTACCTCAATTCTCCTTAAAAGCAAAGTTCAAATTTGTGAATATGAAAATAAAGCATGGACAAATTTGAACCTTAATGTAGTCCATCCCTTCCTTTTCTAAATCAAAATCCAAAATGATTTTTTGAATAATATAAATTATAAAAAAATATTCTATTTATAATTGGAACCTTATCTCATAATCTGGACGGTATAATCTTCTTCCTTCCTCTGTAGTCAGTAGTTGGTTGGCAACTAAACGCAAATGCTAATACAACTTAGTCTCAAACTTAGGTGCATGCTTTGGTTGCATTAGCTTAGTCCCGCTTGCATTTCTTGACTTGTGACGCGTTCCAACTTGCATGTGAGTGCCATGTCCAAGTTTGTTGACTCACTCAAATCAAATAGCCACAAATTTTGAAATATATTACTCAAATACATTCTCCATTTTGACTCCAACCCAAACTTGACGAGCAGGGTAATGCCATCTTTAATCATCTATTTACACTTGGAATTTCCAGACCAAAAACACAACAACTACAACAATGTTTCAAACTTAAAAAAATAAAAATAAAAAATAGAACAATTAAAGAAACAAAAATTAAGAATCTTCTAACGTTGACCATGCAATTTTGTTACACATCACAATTTTGTTTGCCAATTTAATCAGATCCCATGAATTATTACTCAATCATTCGGGATAAATTTATTTTCCAGTCACTTGGTAACGATGCACCGGATAAGAACTAAGAACTCTTCTCTTTATTGCTTATTCAAAGTTTTCAGCAACTTAAATCGGAAGTCTATGATTATTCGTTTTGGAACTATTTTAAATTTCAAGTTAAATAATTTGACATAAATGTGCGTAATTCATTTCACACTATTAAATTTATAACAATTAAAAAATCGATAAATTTAAAAACATTATATGTAGCCAACCAACCATAAAGTGCGTTTTAAAAATTTAAGTAGTAACATATGATTGTCTAAACCTTTTGCTTTGAGAATATACTAAGCTCAAACATTTGGTTTTCCTTTTTATTTTATACCTAAGCGTAATGCTTATGAACTATGATTTCTAAGAAAAATTAACATTTTCATCGGAAAAATATATATTAAACATGAAGACAAACTTGTGATAGAAACATGAGATTGCAAAATGCTTAAATATTTAACTAAATATTCGGATGGAATGAAGTATACATTATTAAATACAAATACGGTGCCGTATGTATACGTCATGATGAGGCATTCACTTTGGCATCATGACAACAATGCAACGCAAGAAACACAAAACTGATGACAGATGTTGTTATATAAGTACACATGGCACTTGTTTGGTTAAACCGGCCAACAATTTTGTGATTCTTAATCAACTATCAAAATCGTGTTAGCAAGTATAGATGCGAAAATATAAAGCAAGAATAAAAGAAAGAAAAAAGAAATGTGTTAGTGAAGTTTAAATTACACATTGAGACATGTGTGAAAGTAGCAGTCGTTTCACAAACGTTGAAAAACTTGTCGACTTCAGTAGTCGGAATTCCAAGTAATGTTTTGGAATGGAACAAATCAAATTGTTTATACATGACACACGTTATGGAAGCTTCCCCGTTTTGCGACGAGTGGACCCAGTTTTGAGACATAACAAGCCGTTTCATAATCTTGATAATTAATTAATATTTAAAGCATTTAATTTGAGATTTTATTGGGTTTCTTTATCAATACAAATTTTAAACACTTTTTAAGTTTAATTAATATATATTCAAAATATAAAATCAATCAATATTGAAAATCTTTCAAATTTTATCTAATTATCTTAAAAGTCAATATCTATCATAAATTATAATTGATTATCTATTTTAAAAAAGTTACCCTATTATTATTTAAAAATTTATACCTTTTAGCTATTGCCTATTCGCTGCATAAAGATTTAGACAATATATATATTAATGGCATAGATATCTTTTCATACTGTTAAATAATTACGAAATATTATATTCTTCAAAGGATTATTTTTTATTTTATTTCCTTAAATATCATAAATACAATAAATTATAATTAATTGATTATATAAAAATATAAATAGAAAATAAAGTAGAATCAAACTGAAATTTGTAGGAATTAGAGCATCTAGATTTTGCGGTGTTTATTTTAAGATTAATTTAACTCGTTTTTTGGTTTTTGTTCTACTAGACTTTTAGGCATAGTTGGATATCAACAACTCAACTACCTAAACCCAACCACTCCTATAATAACCCATGTCTTCCCTCTTTCTCTCCCACAACCTGCTCCACTTCATTTAACCTGTGAGGCTACAACCAGAACAGGGATAAAAAAAAACAGCAACATTTTGAGCTACTTCTCAAAGATCTTTTACCATTGTTTTTAGTTGTCAGCAAGACCCCAACACACAGGATCAAGGAAGAGAGGCAAAAGGGTTGTTGTGTTGTGGTTATAGCAACAAGAAACATGGTCGGAAAGTCATTAGTGGTGAGGCTTGTGTTGGCAATCTATGTCTTGTGCTCTCTTCTCCTGACAACCTCGGCACAGACAACATGTAGCAGCCACACATTCACAGACAACAAGGTGTTCAGTACATGCCGTGATCTTCCTCATTTAACCTCGTACCTCCACTGGACTTATGATGAGTCCACAGGGAAATTGGACATAGCTTTCAGACATGGTGGAATCACTGCAGCAGATAGGTGGGTCTCCTGGGCCATCAATCCCAACAATAACCTCAATTCTGCTATGACTGGAGCACAGGCTCTAGTGGCCATCTCACAATCCAGTGGTACCCCAAAAGCATATACTTCTTCTATCTCTGGATATGGAACAACGTTGGCAGAGAGTAGCATCACTTATAATACTTCTGGTTTGACTGCTACACGCCAGGGTAATGAGATCACTATCTTTGCTACCATCACTCTTCCTGCCGGTACCACCAGCTTGGTCCACCTTTGGAATGATGGTTCTCTCTCTGGTTCTACCCCTCAAGCCCATGATACCACTTCTGCTGCTAACACCCAGTCAAAGCAAAGCTTGGATCTTATTTCTGGTACCAGTCAAGCCGGATCAAGTGGAGGCTCCCTTAGAAGAAGAAGAAATGTAAGTACATATTCTAGTTGCTTTCCTTAACATCAAAATTTAATGGATCAACTTCAAGTTGATCCGGTTTAACTAGTAGTGTCGAGATTTTGTCCTGGATATGCAGATGACTTTGAGGGAGAGTGATCTTGCTTGACTCAAGCAGGATCGACTCCTTTGAAGGATAGATGTAGTTTTGTTACAAAAGAAAATTATTGTTTAGATTTTGTTTTGTTCTGTTTTTTGGGAAATTGATTGAGGAATATTGATATATTCAGGTGCATGGAGTGCTGAATGCATTGAGTTGGGGGACTTTGATGCCAATTGGAGCCATAATAGCAAGGTATTTGAAGGTGGCCAAATCTGCAGACCCTGCTTGGTTTTACCTTCATGTGACATGCCAAACCTCTGCCTATATAGTTGGTGTTGCTGGATGGGGAACTGGTCTTAAACTCGGCAGTGACTCAAAGGGTATTACGTATGATACTCATAGAGCACTTGGAATCACCCTCTTCTGCCTTGGAACCCTTCAGGTATGAGAGATGTTCTTGATTTGTTTGTTTTCAAAAACACTCTTTTGAATGCTATGGGACTAACAGAAACTTTCTTGGATAATAACAGGTTTTTGCTCTGCTTTTGAGGCCCAACAAAGATAACAAATACAGATTCTACTGGAATATTTACCACTACCTAATTGGATACGCCACCATAATCATCAGTATCGTCAACATCTTCAAAGGGTTTGATGCGTTGGAGAAATCCGTGGGGGATCGCTACAATGACTGGAAGCATGCATACATTGGCATCATTGCAGCTTTGGGTGGCATTGCTTTGCTTTTGGAAGCTTATACATGGATCATTGTCTTGAAGAGGAGGAGCTCAGAGAACAAAACGGCACATGGCGTCAATGGGGTTAATGGGTATGGTTCTAGGCCACAGCAGGTTTAGGGAAATAATAGATATTGGATTTTTGGCATCTGAATCCTATCTGAGTTTTGTTTTTTGTTGTTAAACACTTGTGTCTGTATGTAAGTATATTTGTTTACATATATTGAGTTTCTTTAGGACACTGCCAGTAGCTTAGAGTTTGGTTTTGATATGAAATTCTTTCTTAGAATAGTGAATTCCTGGGGCCTGGTTTTTTCCATGCTATTCCAGAGGATACTTTGTATCAGTTTCTTCATATTTGTATTTATTATTATTGTTGACTTTTATCTTACTTTGATTTTTCGTTCTTCCTTGTGGCTCGAGGCAACAGCCTAGCGGATTTTATTGTGAGTACAATTTGGTAAAGTTTTACCAAAACTTTATATCGAATTGAATTTCTTTTTCATGCACCTAGGACTTCAAAAGTGGAACTGTGAATAAAAGAGCATAAAGACTAAAGAGTACAGCCTGTACATTGACACGTTTGGTGAACAACATTGACTCAACCTCTATTGGCTTTGGAATCGTTTGCTTTGAATTATCAAGCCCAAGGGATGGATGGATGCATTATTATCTCTACTTTTTTTATTTCATATTCTTTCTATACTGTTCGTACTAGGCTAGTTGGCTTTACCCTATTCTGCAACAATCATTTTTTCTTTTATTTTAAAGCACCGTGTTCCTCTTTCTCTGAGAGTTTGGAAATAGTTGCCTACTTATCTCATTTTATGGGTATTGAATATGCTATTTGCAATTGTTGTCTATTTTGGCCAAACTTTTTCAAGACCGTGACAAGAGATTATGGTTATAAAATATAAAGAGTTGCGAGAAAATGTTAAAAGAATCGCAGCATAACCTAGACGCAAGTTCACGGGAAGCCTCTCGGTCTCACGGGCCATGTGAATGGAATTAGTTTAAATTGAGTTGCATCGTTAACACGTGAGGCATTTAATCAGAATTAGAGTATATATGACCAACCAATAACATTGTTTCCATCGAATTCTACTAGAATAATGCTATTTTCACTCACTTTTTCTGCAATACTACAGAGGGAAAAGAGATAGACTAGAGAAATGTGAAATAAAATCATTAATGCGACGAAGAGATAAGGGATAAAAACCCATTGTAAAAAAGGGTTAAAGTTTTTCGGTGAAAATTACATTATTACTATATATTCTATTATTAGATAATTTTCTTTTGAGCTTAATTGTTATATATTTTCAGCGTAAATTTAATTATATGATTTTCTAATCAGAAATAACGGTTATATGGCTTTTAAAAAGGGAGATTTAATTGAGATTTCGATAAACCATTTTAGTATGCAAAAGTTTACTGTGTTTTTTAGACTTATATAAGATTTTGTTAAAGATTTTTATAACTCAGATTTCTTTATTCAAATTTTATTGGATTCATTAAATTTAAAAGATTAGAAAGTATTTTATAAATTTATAAGATTTGAAGTATTTTTCTAGATTTTTAAAAATACTCAAAATTTCAAAATAAAAAGAATGAGAAATTTTAATAATATAATTCTTTGATTATAATAACTCACGTTGTCTCCAACTAAAAGCAAAAGAATTATGTATAATATAAGAAAGAAGAATCTTGCACTATCTCAAAAATTCTAAGAATATTGTTAGATAGGTGAGATATTTAAATCTCAAGAAATTTACCATAACAAACCATTCGCAGAAATTTATATATTTTTTAATACCAAAATATCATTTTAATTAGATTTTTTTAATTAAATACCACTAGACTTTCATAACTTATTTAAAAATTATAATTATCTTAATTTGAATATTTATGACAACTTTTTTACTTTATTTAAAAATTGATTAAATACCACTAAATTTTTTATGTTAAAAAAAATCTTTTAAAATCATTTGAAATCCTAATCCAATATATTCCCCTAAGAAATTTATGTAAAAATCAATGAATATATTATAATTAGGGAATTGTAATTAGATCATCTTATAAAACTCATTTGCATGAGTACCAATTAAATCCTTTTCTTTTTGTTAGACTTTCCAAATAACTTATTTTTAACACTCATAAATAACATACTATATTTGTTGGCGATGAAATGCAAAAGAAATCCACTCTTCTAAAAGGATTTTAAATGATTTATTAGTGTACAAAAAAAGGGATTAATTATTGAATATTTTGGATCGACACAAGTATTTAAAAATTATGAAACATTTTTATCAGGTACTTTTTACCTAAAATTGAGAATCTTAATAATTATTTGAGCAAAAGGTAGATGAACTAACGCAGATGGCTTTAAGTAACTAGCTCTTGCCATTGATTAATAGTACATTTCTCACACCAAATGGCGCAGAGCATCAACAAGTGCATCCTTTAAGAAAGGGTTTGAAGCTGCTACTCGCTGAGCTGTTATGTCAAAATCTGCACCAGACCTGAAGCAAGCCAAACATCAGATGTTGACAAAAGCATGAAATTTTTCCAACATATCTGTGCAATTTTGTGTGTAGCTTTCTATAATGGTAAGAAAGTTATGCCAATGGTGCATAAAATATGTCACAATTCATGTTGATCCAATAATGTCTACATAACAGTCCACATGACGAAGATGCCTGTAAAGACCCAAATGGACTATGGACCCACTATGCAGAGACTACCTAGAACTTAATAATTATTCCCTTCGTGAAGAATAAGGATGGGCAGAGTTACTTACGGGTCAAATACAACACCACCAGCTTCTCTAACAATGACAGCACCACCTGCCACATCCCTAAAAAAAAAAAAAAGACCAGGTAAATCATGCAATCAGAGTGCCTAATATTTATGTTGTAGGAGATACTCATACCAAGGACCACCAAAGCCAAGTTCAAAGAATACATCCAGCCTTCCACATGCAATTCCACAAAGATTCAGAGCGCAGGAGCCACTCATTCGAAGAGATCTCACCTGATATAGAAAATGAATGGAAATAGTAAAATCAGTCATACAACCTTAGTCTGATAGATTCCATGAAAATTCCGGGCTTTACCTTGAAAAGCAAGCTTTTAATCCTATTGGTAGAGGCATCTAATGTTTCTTGGTCACGTTGGGTTCCGGCCTGCTCTTTCAGAAGGAAAAAAAATTAATGAATGTCAAATTTATCTTGATACGAAAGGCAAAATATTTAGAAGTGAATCTGACCAATAATCTTAGTATTCCAAGTTAGTATATAAGATAATTTTACCAACCAAAAGGACCGCACTTGTAGTAACTAAGAACAACAATACTTCTTAAGGGTTAAAATCACGTGTACACTCAGCGTGGATACAACCTAAATTAGACTTTGAATTCACAAGTTACAATCTGCTAAATGGTTCCACTGATATTTTGGGATCTTTGGAGTTTCCTGAGATTGAAATATACTCATAGAAAACAAAATTTCACTGCTAAAATTAAATTCTTATTTATTTATTTGACAACTTATAGTTACGGCCTGAATAAAATAAAATGTGTAGTGTTTGTTTCTTTTAAGATTGCAAACACTAATACAATTACAAAGGTGAAATGCATGTATAGGTAAGGAGCTTAAAACTTGGAAGATTTGCATGGCAAATAGCAACGTAATGCTCTAATCTAGCTTAACTCCCCAGGGCCCAGACAAACATTCAAATCGTTTCAAAAAAACATCTAGACTTGGAGGAGTACATAAAATTTTTAAATTCAATACGGGCAAGTAAAAGATAATTTGATACATAAACATTGTGGAAATGGAGATTTCAAAGCGGTTACTACTCCACTTGCAGTGTTAGAAATAAAAGGGAACCATAAAAAAAGGTATAATAAGAGTGGGGAATGCAATGATCACAATTAGGGGGAAAGTGAGTATTATGATTCAACTAGGTTCAACAGTTATTTGGCAATGATGTGAGACTATACAGTGTCATAACAAAAAAATTACACATTAGCTACTGAGATTTAAAATGTTATTCAACTATTATCTAGAAAGTTAGTCTGACACAAATGCTGTTGAACTACCCTGTCAGGTTACCATTCAAGGGGTTGATATGTAGCCACTTTGATTAACTGAAAGAACCATTCTAACTTAGAAAGCTATTTCACACATTGATATTCTGCAGTAAACTATATTCTCAGTTACATGTGTGTCATCAACACAAGTGCGCAATAAGGAGAGGGAGGAGAATACAATTCATTGATTCAAAAAAATGAAAAAAAAAATATAATAAATAGATTTTACAAAGTGAAATATAACAGGCTTGACGTACCTCAGTTGCAAGAAGAGAGCTGATTAGTTCAGTTTGTGATGATACTGTGAAATTTCAAGGCATAAGCATACATTTAAATTAACAACAATCAATCAAAAGATAAAGAACATATAACACACCTTTTATAGGATTCCCATTCAAAAAAGCACCTTTTCCACGGATTCCAGTGAAAAGCTACATACAGTAATCCCAAATTTTAAGTTGTAAACTAACCAAGAGAGGAAAATTAATTAAAAGTACAAAAATGCCATACCAATAAGTCTATTTTAAACATAAATTCAAGGGAGTCGTATTTGTCTAGTATCTAATAAGTCTTTTGGATTACATCATGGCTACAGGGAAAATGCTAAAAGAACATGTGAGAAAAATTGATTAAGATTTGCATATAATTTTCAATCTCGCCCTGTTTATAGATCTCGCTGGTATCCTAGAACCACAAACAAAAAATAATACATACAAAATTATGATTTAACATTGAATAAAATTTGCATATAACTATAACTTGAGGAAATTTTAATTGTTTGTGGTCAACCACCTATAAAGCACGACGAGAGGGAATGTTTCTTACTTCATTGATTATTGGATTGTATACAACACCAACTGTAGGAACTTTTCCAATTGTGAGACCAATGGAGACACAGACGAAGGGGAACCTACGAATTATAGTCAATCAATATGGAAATATGAATGTAAAACTAATCCACCATCAACTTAAAAATCAGAATAGATGACTACCCATGCACAAAATTAGTAGTTCCATCCAGGGGATCAACTATCCATGTGGGTTCATCTGTAAGTTCTGTAGTACCATAGGCAGCTGTGGTCTCTTCCCCGATGAACTAAAAATGCCAATTCAAAATGAACATAAGGAAATATACACTGGCAAAAGAGAGAATACCACCCATCTTAAACTTGATTAATGATTATATGTAAGGTTATTCAATTTGAGGGAGATCTGAATCAACCTTATGAGTGGGATAAAGCTGTTTGAGATGATTAAATATGAGTTCTTCACATGCTTTATCAGTTTCTGTGACCAAATCAACCTGTTCATCATGCAAAAAAAAATAAAAATAAAAATAAGAGACAGTAAGTAAAAGAGATACAATCTTTTATCATTATATGCATTGATAGTGTCCATATTACTTAAATACATTACCATCTGAACTTCTTAACAATAACATAGAACAAGTACCCCAAATTTCTCCCTTATTTTTCTTCAATATAGCCATGTCATATTTGACACCTTTTGAGCTTGTTGAGCCTTCCTTAGACATTGATGTGCATAAAACCATTAATTAATTACCAAGTGTACGTTTAACTTAGCTTATCTGTTGAGACCTATCAAATAAATTTTAAAAAATTTTGAAATTAATAAATAATCAAAGGTTATACTTTTGGTCCCTATTTGTGCTCCTAATTTTTTTTACTTGATCCCTCCCTACATGAAAAAATGGTTTTCAAATCAGCCCATATCCATGAAATCATTTTCACTTCACTTGCTGCCATCCACTTGTCCTTCATGGCTAACAATTGATTATGATATGATGCCAACACGTGTGTAACTAGATGTGCTTAAGTTTTGGTCCCCACAGTATAGTTGTAACACTATACTGTAGGCAACAATATGGCCTGACATTCACTGGACTATTTTCTATTCTTTCCAATCAAGAAACACCATCGTTCTTTTCTTTCTTCTATTTTCTAATATGATTTCCTAAAAAATTGGTACGACCTGCCTGATGTGTCCAACCGGATTAAAGACACCCCAGACCCAAATTTTGGGGAGAAGAAATGGACAATTCCACAAGGTTTTTAAAGCAAGGGACTGGCAAGCTAAAGGGAATGCTGAAGCAATTGATGAAGACACAAGAAACAAAACCAGAACCCAGCAATGGCCACAATGGAGTTCAGAATTCAGTGGAATTCCATAAGAGTAACCAAGATCACAGAAATCCACTTTTGGAGATGGAGAAGTTCAACGGAATCAAAGAGATTATAAAAATGTGGCAGCTGTTGATGTGAATGAACATTGAAAACATCTATATATTGGCATTTTAATGTCGAATAATTCATTACATAGTTAACAAAGTAAAAAATAAACTTAAATCTCAATTCAATGCATAAGAGTCAAAATAGACCAAAACCATCTAAGGGGACACTTCAACAGTGGCTTCACATAATAACAACCTCTTCATTGTGGCTTACCATAATAACAACCTCTTTCTTTTCATATATGTAACTCATTTTTCTCCCTTTTAGCACACAGCCAGAACAAGCAGAAATCACAGAGCAGAGCTCAGGGCACAACAAAATAGAGAAATAACAGCAGCAACAAAATACCAGAGTAAGTGGTGGGGAACCACTGGAACAGCAGTACCTTGAATAATGAATGCAAGCGACAACAAAATACTGGGAAACACAGAACATACAGGCATGTGTAGTATGTGGCGGAGGCATTGATTGAATTGATTCAGGGTGAAGCATGGCCCCTAGTTTGAGTTTACTACTAGGTGAATACACCTGGGATTGCTATAAGTTGATATTGGCTTTGCATGTGTTTGAAGCAAGGACATTTCATCCACACAGGTCCTAACAATTTTGATAATTACTTAACTTTAAAGATTTGATGAATTTATTGAGCTTGCTAAGTGTACAGAATCAGATAATGTCCATAAAAATCAAGGACAATCTGAAGTCTCAGATAAAGGTATCATACAAGAATAGTCTAAAGTATTGTCTCTTGAAAGGTTATACTAACTTCTTTAAAATCAAATATGAGAAAATTTTAAGTTTCAACGCACTCAGTACACTAGATATAAAGACACAAAGAAAAAAATTAAATGAAATTGTGTCGTTGCAATATGGAAAGAAGAAAAGAACTAACAAAAAATACAAGACAACAGATCTCTGAAAAGTATACTTTCTAGTAAGAAAAGCATCTATACAACATTACAACAAGACAACAAGTCCCCGAGGATGGCACCATTTTAAAACTATATTGAAATCAAGGTTTGAAATACAATCCGCAACTGCAAATACAATGTCAAGGATTTTGAGATCTTCACGATTGCATTGTGACAGTGGCCTCGTCAACCACAATTTTTTGCAAAATTAAGAATTGTGACTAAACCGTGACTGCAATTTAAAATCTTAATTGAAATTATAGTTCAAGCCTTCAGGTATATGATGCTATAATCTGAAATTGATTTCAATTTCATATGATGTTATATTTTACACTGTGATGCTAAAACATAAACTAACCCTTACACTAATATTATGTCATAATTCTAACTAAACAGGGAGTCAAAATAATTTGAAAACTTCGTTCATCACCAACGTTTAATTGAACAGAAGTACTTCACCACAAGCCGAATCGCATCACAAAATTTAATTATGCGCTAGAGTAATGACGAGTAAGAAAACGAATAGAGAAAGGAGATAATGCAAGTAAACCTGTCCTTTGTGTTCAACGTGTTTACTCTGGTAGAAGCCCTTTCTAATAATCTGAAAACCATGCGCGTGCGTGCATTAAACGAACACAAGAGACACGCGTTAAGAGAAAAATAATGAAACGGTAAACGAATCAATGGAAAAGGTTGAAATGAAAATGAACTGACCTCGCCAGCTTTCTGAGCCGCGTCGACCGCAGATGCGAGGAATTGCGAGAGCGAATCTGCAGTTCAATTTCAGTGAGTGAAGTTTGCAATATGAATAGTTAAGTACAAAGATCCATCCCACACCAAAAACTGAAAACAGTGAAAGATAAATGAGTGCTACCGTTGTTGGTGTCAACCATTTTCTTCTTAAATTGTTGTGTGTGAAAAAGAGAGAACGACGGAACGAGATGGAACGAGAAGGTACTTAAATGCGATGATGTGTGTTAAGTAGAGGCTGTGCTTTTTTCTTGAGCTTTCCTTTTCCGTCACGTAGTGCACTAACCAGTGAACACTACACAAGTGCAACAAATCGTACATGTTATATATAAAAATTGATTCTATAATGGAAGAAGAAAATAGAATAAATTATTTTCATATAAATTACAAATTGTTTCGAAAGTTATGTGAATAATTATGTGAATTTTTACCCAAAAAAGTAATGACGTGATTCTACTGTAAGGATCATACTCAACAGAAAGTTGTAAAGGATCAAAATAAAAAATTATTATATTTATAGAGATCATAGTTTATAAATGAAGTTTTATTTCAGTTTTTGTTTTTTTTACAAGGTTTCAGAATCTAAATAAAGAAAAACTTTATTTTTTAAGTTGCCAATACTAAAAGTTTATTTCATTTATTTTTTATATTTTTAATTAGTTTTGTCATTTTACTTTGTTTTGAGGAAGATTAATAAATGCATGTAGTTATCAAAATATGTTGGTACGAGAAGAAAGGGAGTTGTTATTTTGGAAATGTGGCAATGCTACTAGAATTAAAGAACATGGATCCCTCAATGGAATCTTAAAAGAAAACTGCATTTTAAAGAAAAAAAAATATAATGATATAATGATGGTGCTTAATAAATTCACATAAATTCAATTTGTAAACTAAATCAAATCGATTTTATTTTGTAAATAATTCCAAAGACAGTATAATGAAATGGTCACTTTCAGAATCTAAACTTCTAGTTAAACTAGCATTTCTGAATGGCATATGGAATATACCCAAGAATAAGATTATACTGATGCTTTGTTTTGGTTCCGCCACATACACTTCCCCAGATTTTGGTCCCCTAGCCATGTCCATATGGGTACCAAACATATACCTGAAAAAGGGGTAATGATTAGCACACTGGGGACCCCCTTATACAGTACTACTCTTTTATTGGTTCGTGAAAGCCTCCGCTCAAATCTCAACCACGGATGAAGAGTCCCCAGCTTTTAGAAGCATAGGTTGTAAATTGTGGCATTAGAAATTGATCAGCTTAAAGAATTAGTAATGGACGCAACACAATAAAGCCTGTGTAGAGTTCAAACTTCCAAACCATTTCAAACAACACTCATGATCAAGTCTTGTGAGCACCTCAAGCTTTTAAAAAAGTTAAATTAGAAAGCTTTTATAAAATGAGTGCATAAACTTGTTCTAACATACGAGAAAAGTTCAATTAATTTTACGTTATTTTCTTTTTATTCTATCACTATCTACGAAAAAATATATGCAGACATGACTCTTAGACGCAGCAACTAGTCCAAAGTAACAAAAACAGCATATAGCCATCACACCCATAAGTAGAAGATTCTAACAAATGCGATTGTCAGATTACTGCATGACCTCGCACAATTAATAATTTACACAGCAGCTTAAAAGACCCTTATTACTACCACACTACTAACACCTACAAAGCCATAAATGTAGCTCGTTTAAGCAATTTATTTATCTACAATTTTAAAGGGCGGTTATAAAATTACAGAAAGGAAGCATCGAAGTCTATGAAATGATAAGTCCCACCATAACGAAGACTAACAGAACTAATACAATACACAATTCGCTAAAGTGAAATGCCACATTGCAATTTGCCACTTAACACAATTTGCAGTTAAGGTACGTTCTTCCCTTGGTCAAAGAGCTTCAATTTCCCTCATCACTTGAGCTTTGTCAGCTTCAAATTGTTCGTCCTCTGCACAATCACAACAAATATGTGATCATTAGAAACTGATGATTGATACCATAGAAGCAACTAGACTATTAAGAGAAGGCGTTACTTACCTTTCTCAATTTTGAAGTCATCCAATAGTCTCAGAATCTTACTTTTGTTTGCAACAAATATACTGACAATGTCAGCTGGTTTATGTTGGTTAGCAGCAAATAGCTGTTATGAGAAGCAAATATCAATAAACGCATGCTGAAGAACAGACACTTCCAAATGTGTGCTATAATATAATTATAGTACCTTGAACACATGAAATGCTTCAAGTTGTATGCTCTTGCTTGACTCCTGTAGGATGAAATCAGCACCGACCCATTAAATACCACTTTAAACATATATCTAAGTCCTAATTTTTCTTCTCTCCATTAGACATGCTATCATCAGATACTCAATTTGAACATAAGTGTTCAATATTCTAATATTGATGCTTAGACAAACTGCAGCAACAGAAACAGGGTGAAGGGCTATATATTTTGATGAAATTGATGCACTTTAACTTGCTGAAAACAGCAAAAAGAAATAGAAGAAAGGAACAATATATCATGGATACATGAGGGTTGTTGGTGGACAGGCAGCACACAAGCGAGGCATGTAAAATAAGATATCATTTAAGTTTTGTGTAAAGGACCATACTCTTAGAAGATTCATTAAAATCCTCAAGTTGTCCCTTGAGCTCACATATCGTGTCATTACTGCTGAATTCGAACGATCAAGTAATATATCACCCAACAACTGTTAAAGAGAAAGAATCAACTCAGGAATCATATACACATCAATTCAAAGTGAAACTGACATGTTAATTTAAAAAGCAGACTGCAAAGACCAAAAATCCAAAATTCTCCGGGGAAAAACAAATTAAACCCACCAGCCATGTGACTGTTGAATAGCTGAGATGTTCTTTTATATTCTTTTAATATTCCAGGAACATCCATAGGTAAAACGAATTAAGGCATACACAAGCAAAGATTTCCCAAACCCGAATTTAAGTTTTACACAGGGAAAATATTTAATGCCCTAATATCAGCAGTTTGGTTCATTCAATGTTTTTACAAATTAGCAAGTTATAGTTGAGATGAAAGTTAAATTTATATGGATGGACCAAAGAAATTAAATAGAACCTTGACAGCCTGGCGCCTTGTAATATAATTGGAAGATTCCAACAACTTAGTGTTATATTCTGCAAAAAACTGAAAACAGCAACAACAAAGTGAGTAGTACTTTATAAGTAATTGGAATATAACTATTTAAATAAACCGGATAGAAATAAAACACATTAATATAAACTGACAACTAGATGATTATATGTATGCAGCAGAAAATTTTTAAACATATCTTAAAAAGGTAGTATTCAAAAAAAAAAATGCAGTGAATTAACATGCTTGTGTTGTTAGCAACCATATTAAAAAAATAAACAAGTTGTTAATAACTAATAGC
Source organism: Hylodesmum podocarpum (assembly GCA_026586105.1). Classification (NCBI taxonomy): domain Eukaryota; kingdom Viridiplantae; phylum Streptophyta; class Magnoliopsida; order Fabales; family Fabaceae; genus Hylodesmum; species Hylodesmum podocarpum. Next base: position 1,397,496 of record JALJEV010000367.1, on the reverse strand, counting down.
CATAAAAATAGTCCCGGGATCTAGTTCAATTGGTTTAATAGGGTACAAAAAGTGTTGTAAAGCTTAGACAAGCGTGTTTGATTCTTATGGATTAAAAAACACAAAAAAAAAATATGGCTATTTGATAGAAAATATGTTCATCCACCATGCATGAAGAATCATTATCCAGAAGTACATATTTTTATCTGTATAGAAATAAATGTACATGAGCAAAGAAACAAAAAAAAATATATATAGATCTATTAGAAACTTGTGATATGAATGAAAAGAATACGATTTAAAGAAGTCAGAACTAGAGGATCTAAAATTGTTTGTCAGATTATAATTCATACCAAAAGCATTAACCATGAAAACTCTAAAACTTAAATCAAAATCTAAGGCATGCCATACTAGCACCAAAATGTAAACTCTTATTTCAGAACTTTATCAATCAAATATATCACCCATGCATATTATTTACCAATAGAATGTTATGACAAAGGAAAGGGGCAGTATAGAAGTGAATAAATTAAAATTAAAATGCTACTTTATACTTATGTTGAAGGGGAACCTACCCATTCATAATTCTTGGAAAGGAATTCAGCTACAGTAGATTTATGTCTTGTCAAGAGCTCCTGAAACAAGACAACACTTTATAGCACTGACTCTAGCAAAAATGTGCTTAGCACGAAATAAGGAAATTGTGATCATAAGTTATTCCATACGAAACCCACCTTAAAGGTTGCTGCAGCATCTGCAGCAATGTCAAAATTTGGAAGTTGAATATAGTCAAAAAACTTCTTCATAAGAGGTGAGTTCAGGACATATCTGATATAAAACCACAAAGAATTACAGCAACCAAATTGTTATGATGGGGAAAAAAGTAACAAGACCTAGGTTATTTTCCCTTTTGTAATTACTAATTCCAGTGTTCAGTTCTTTTTATGAGCTTACTCCACAGCACCTTTCTCATTTGGCATGAATCTCTAAGAAGTGCACTTATATGAGAGTATAGGAACCAAAAGTGACAGAATATGAAAATGTAATACTATTCCAACAAAGAGTACATTATTAAAACCCTAACAGTTTTTAGAAATCATAATTATTAATAGCTTTCAGCTTGATAGCACACACAACACAAAATGAATTCATCACATTCTTTTTGCTTACTTTGCAACAATCTGGTGTCTTATGCACTCCCTCAGCATTGCACCATAATGTAAAGCCATATCTGTGTTTTCATAGCTGAAAGGAAACAATGATTGATAAATTGCATACATAAATCAATACAAGGGAAAGCATAATCCAGTGACAACCACAATGAAACATAAGAAATATCATAGGCATCACAAGATGATAACAAGACATGCATGCAATGAAACTAAAACTGAATTCCCAAAAATGCAGGAATCAGGGATGCAAGTTTATCGTGTCTAATTCACGGAGACATTAAATATTCAAGGTTGATCAGAAAAAAAATCGATTTCCATTTCATTTGATCAAGCAGAGCAGTCCACCATACTGATAGCCATGCTTACTAGAATAAGAATATGAAACCAAAAGTGTCATCCAATGTTTTCTTACCCAACTATCAAAATATCCATAAGGTCCATATTTTTCTCCAGGTAATCAGATGCAATCAACTTAAACTGAACTTGTTGCCTTTGCAAATTTGCAACAACTTGAGTGGCATCTTTTCTGGCCTGCAAAAGCACATAATCTCTAGGTTGGCAAAAATAGTAAACAATCACAGTACAGAATCAAGATAAACACATGATTCACCCATCTAACAGCATCAGACAAGTAAACCACCAGCATATTTATCGACTCCGGATATCAGGGCTTCTCTCGCAAATTCCTTTCTTACCTCCAAATTCAATTTTGGAAGACATTTGATAATCAATCGCAATGTATCCGCCTTAAAGAATTCTTGAGTCAACTGAGCACAAGCTTCCGCGACTGGTTCAGATTCACTATTTCCATATAGAATAGACTTTAGCTCCCTGATATTTTTAAATAGCTCCGACATCTGCTGTTAAATGGATCACACAAACATCATAAACATCAAATAAGAACGCCAACTTTGCTGACACAATAAACCAAGATCCGATTAAAAAAATCAGAATAATTCCACCAGTTCATAAAATTTACAATTGCTCATATAATGCCTGTAGACAACATGAAAAGCTCAATTACACTTACCAGTCACCATTTAGTTCCACCTCACAAACCAAACACGTAAATAAAAGTGCAATACTGAAAATACGAGCATCACCAACCACCAACGATTGAAATAATTAACACAAATCATCGCCAACTACAGTGACTAATTATATTATAAGCTCTAAACTACGGTTCTAATTAAACGCAAAAGTTCTTTAATCAAAGAGTTAGCATAATTACATAGAGTTAGTAGAGATCAGTCTAGCAAATGGAAGAAATTAAAGAAGAAAAAAAAAAGAATAAAAATTATAAAAATGCGATCTAAAGAAAATAAAACAAAACGAACCTTCTCTTCACGTTTACTTTCCCGAATTTCGGGATTGCGATCAACGAAGAGTAGAAGATCTCTGGTCTGACGCACTACATCAGCAGGTGTGCGAGGCTTAGATTTGAAGAGACCTTTCATCTTCTGAGAGTGTTGTGTTCAATGCTTCTTCTTCTTCTCTGAAATCTCACACTGGTTAGGGTTTCTGATTCGCGGGAGTGATAGGGGAAAGGGCTAAATAAGAACGAAGATCAATAGTGGTGATATTTTATTATTTCCAAATATAGTGTTATTTTTTTTTTTATATTTATGTTTGAGATTTTGTTGGAATATTATGGATGAAAGGATAAAATTGAGTATGAGTATGGATACAAAACGATCAACTACAGGGTTACGATTCGACCAAACACCAGAAAAACAACTTTCTTATCATAATTCATCTTCCAAAATTTTATTTAACTGATACCGTTTCAGCTAAACTAAAAATAATATCATTTAACAAAACTAGTTAAATTAAAAAACTCCACTGCTGTAACGAACGAGAAAATTAATTTCTCACCTAATCTTTCTTTTTATTATCTAATGTGTTTGGATGAAGAAACATGACAGGAAAAGAACAACTCATTTTCAATATATATTTTATCTTTCTTATTATCCAATCAAATTCGTAAGTATCGTTTGTAAAGTATAAATATTTTTTATTAATAAAACTGAAACATTTAATTTTATGTAATTGAAATTATAACACATAATTTATATTATAATATAATTTATAATCTATAATTATTAATAAAGGATATTCTCTTATGTATAATTATTTTTTTTATGTTTTTATTAAACAATTTTATCCTTTTAGAATTTATAAAGCTATTTGTTATTTTTTATTTTTAATGATTTTTTTCTAAATTATCCTCAACAAAATTTGAAAATTAATTCAATTTCATATTTACTTTATAAAATATTTTATTCTTCACAATTAATATTATTTATTATCTTTTCATCTATTTTAGGACTATCAAATTTATTATTTCTATTTTTTTAATAATCATTAAAACATAAAACAGAGTCACATGAAAATGTAATAAAAAAGAAGTGTCTCGGCCTTTTATAGTTTAATAAATTAATTATATTTTATATTTTTAATAATAAATTAATTATATTTTATATTTTTAATAATAAATTAAGTTATAATATAAACTTTTTCTCTACTATAATCTCACATTTCACACTACTTAACTAGGTCTACACGATCACACACAAATTTCAGGTATCACTTATATGTTTGGAGATGTCCATACACTCATACACATGCTCTCTACACGCAAACTACACAGTAGACACTCACCTATATGTCTTGAAACATCCACACTCACTCATACGCATCCTCTTCTTTCACACATAAATTATACGCAGTCACACCTATGCCTTGAGACGCCCACACACACACTCTCTTCTTACACATACAAATTACACGACACCCACCTAAATGCCTCAAAACGCCCACACTCATTCAACACACACCCTCTTTTTACACACACAAACTACAAGCAGACACACACCTATATGTCTTGAGACACACTCCAATGCATTTACACCCACATATAAATATCTACACATATCCACCCACTAATCGATACATACGTCCAAAGATGGAGCGACTTGAATGAATGAGACGTCCACCCCATTTATATATATATATATATATATATATATATATATATAAATACCATACACAAATAATTTTTTATTAATAATAAAATTTAATCTTTTTTAAAAAAATTTATTACGTAGCTAATGGACTTATCCTCAACATATCCCTACCATATAAAAATGAAAAAAAAAATAAAATTAAAATAAAAAAACTCTATCTAATATAAAAGTAATCATTATTATTCTTTAATCATCTCTACCTCATAATTGTAATTTGTCCGAGATGGCAGCATGTCAGTTCAATGTAAAAATACTCCTTATTATTCCTTTAATTTTATTTTATTTTTTTCAAAAATAATATATATATATATAAATATAAATAAATGATTTTCTTATAATAAGATTAACTAAAAGGTATTTCTTTTCTTTTTTTTTTTTTTTTTTTTTCAAAGACAAGTTCAGGAATTACCACTTCTTGCTGATGTAATACCGATGTATTTAGTTTTTATTTCTCTTACATTATTTTTTAGTTTTGTTTTATTGTATAAAAGTTGTTATATATCATATATTAAGCCTGGAAATCTGTCTTATTGTAACTAATCCTTGTTTACATCATAATCCAGTCCATTATAAATCTATTTTTATGGATTGAGTTTGTAAGTCTAAACCATTTTTTAAATTTCTATTTAATTTTGGAATCTATATTCACGTTGAAAGTAAAAACCAAATTTCTTCCACCTGGCTAATTTATACCATACCTGGACCAAATTTAATATTTGCATGCATGTACTTGTATTTTAACTATAACAATTATATGACAATGAAATTGCATATGAAAAATGACTAGCAACCACGTATAATTTCAAGTATTGATTTTAATTTCTTTATATATTTTTATTTCAATATATTGAATTATTAAATTATATTTAGTATAAATTAAATTTATCATTTATTTAAATGAGATTCTAATGTTTATTGATTATATATATATATATATATATTAATTTTTCTTCTACTTTTAATTCTTAAATAGGTTAGTTCACTTTAAAGTAAAATAATGTAATATTTTTTATGTTGTTTATTTTATATTTTAATTTGAAATTTATTTATTTATTTTTTGTTGAAACTGATTTTGAACTAAAGATTCAATTTTTGAAGTCAATTTTAAATAAAATAAATTATTTTTTTAAAACTAGCTTAAACTAAAATCTATTTTTAAAATTAATTTTAAACTAGTCGAAAAAAATCTAAATTAATTTGTTTTAAAAAGTATAGATTTGAATTTTAAATACAATCACTTAAGTGGATTTAGACTAGATATTAATTGAATTTTAAAAAATTCAATTTATGTTCACCTTTATCATACATGTAAAGCATACATATTTCTTCTATTTTTTTTTTCTTTATTTACTTCAACTAATATTAGAATTAGTAAGTTGTTATTATTGTTTTTTTTTGTTAATTATAAGGTAGAATTTCATGTAATGTGAACGATTAGTTTGTGCTTTTTATCGTAATCAAGATTAGAATTCTTAAGTTACTTTATTATAAATTACTAATATAAGTTTCTAACTACATGAACTTATTTGACTCGTGGGCAAATTGAAAATTATTGATATATACTTTAAAAGAAGTGATCAAAGTAGTCAAGATGTTCCAACCATTGTTACACCAATCCAAATTAATTTAACAACGGGAGCATTAAATGTCGATGCATCCACGACTTAGACCTGGACAAATTGATGCTTTTCAATTAGAAAGGGATCCTAGTCTTCAACCAATGATTTTGGGAATTTCCCATTAATCAAAGAGATAAAATCTGCTAAGCTTTTCTTAAAACTGGGTCAATTAATCAATACTTTGTTTCTTATCCATTTTATAGTGACAAAAGTAATCATTATCGCTTTTAAGCTTCTTGATTTAAATTATATCCTTCTTGGATGGAGTATTCTAAAGAAATAGATGCAATATATTGTTTGCCATATTATTTTTTCGCTAAGGAATCTTTAATCAACACAAGTTCAAATACCTTTATTGAAAATGGCTTTAAGAATTGGAAGAAGGTAAGATGCAGAAAAGATTGTCCTCTCTTGAATCACATTGGTAAGGGTCCCAATTCTTTCAATTATAGAGTAGTATGATTTGATGAAGTCAACATAACATATTTATAAGCTCATTAAAAGACAGAGATCAGAAGAGGTTGAATATAATCAACTTAGACTTGAGGCATCTATAAATTATATAAAGTGGCTAAAATTTCAAGCTTGTGTTTATAGAGGACATGATGAAATTCCTAGTTCAAGCAATCGAGACAACTTTATTGAATTGTTAAAATATTCAGGATCTTTGAATGATAAAATTCAAAAAATTGTTTTAGAAAATGCTCCAAAGAACGCCAAATATACTTGAAGGGATATTCAAAAGGAAATTCTACATATTATTGACACTCAGGTGAGGAACTCAACTAGAGAAGAGATGAGAGATTCCAAATTTAGTATTATTGTTGATGAAGCTCAAGATAAATCTATAAAGGAGAAAATGACTATTGTCTTAAGATTTGTAACTATTGATGGTTTTGTTCGAGAGAGATTTTTTGTTCTTGTACATGTTAGGAACACTTGTGCAATAACTTTGAAAGAAGAGTTGATGTTTATACTTTCTCGTTACAATCTCCAAGTTAAAAATCTTTGAAGTCAAGGGTATGATGGTGCTAACAATATGCGAGGTGAATGGAATGACTTACAAGCTTTGTTTCTCAATGATTGTACACAAGCATACTATATGCATTGTTTTGCTTATAGATTGCAATTAGCACTAGTGGCAGCTTTAAAAGATGTATTTCAAGTTTATGAATTTTTTGCACGATTGACTCGTGTTGCCATTATTGTTAGTGCTTCTTACAAACGAATTTACCCATTACAAGAAGTTCAAATAGTTGAAATTGCAGACATGGTTAGTCGTAACGAGCTAGAAACAGGAAGAAGATTAAAGCAAGTGCACACTTTGCAAAGACCTGGGGATACTTTTCTCACTTTAATTCTATTTGTAGTTTGATAAGGATGTTCGTTGTTACTTGCATTGTTCTTAGTGATATAATGAAAAAAGGGACAACTTCTGCATAAAGAGGTGAGGTTTTTAGTGTTAGTAAGTGTTATTGTCATTTGAATTTATATTCACCTTACATATGATGAAGGAAACTATGAGAATTACTAACCTTCTTTGCTAAGTATTACAACAACAATCTCATGATATTTTGAATGTGATGCATCTTGTTTCTACAACAAAGTTACTTCTCCAACAATTAAGGGACGATGGATGGTGCAATTTGATTGAAATAGTTCAAATTTTTTGTTAAAAAGATGAGTTGAGGTCCCTGATACGAGCGCACAATACCTCTCTAGAAGAGGTTGTTCTCGTCAACCAAATGTAATGATTGAACATCATTATTGAGTTGAAATTTTCTTAGCAGCAATTGACTCTAAGACACAAGAGTTAAATAGTAGATTTAACGAGAGAACAATGAAGCTTTTAACTTTAAGCTCTATTTTGATCCTAAAGACAACTTTAAACTCTTTAATGTTGAACAAATCAGCAAGCTAGCAGAGAAATTCTATTCTAACGATTTTGATGAACAAGAAACAATTTTGATGAATAAGAAAGAATTATTTTGAAGACACAATTGCAACACTATGGCGTTGATATCCCAAATTATTTCAACAATATTGGAACACTTTTCTGAGTTGTGTCAACGATTGAAAGAAACGAGGAAATTAACAACGTATCAATTGATTGATAGATTGATATGCATTGTTTTGACTCTTCCAGTATCCATGACAACAACTGAGAGATCCTTTTCTACAATCAAAATTGTGAAAACAAGACTTTGAAAGAAAATGGATAATGAATTTCGTGCAAAAAATTTAGTTATTTACATTAAGAGAAAAATAATTGACACTTTTAATACAAGTTCAAGCATCGATGATTTTAAATTTATGAAAAAACAACAAACACAATTTTCTTAACAATATTGTAAGTGATAACTTTTGCAATAAATTTAAGCTTTTAATAATATATGCGTCATTACTCTTTTTATTTCAACTTTCATGGGTTATTATGTGTGTAACATGTTGTTACTTATTTATAAATTATAATCTTATATTATTTTATAATTTTGCAAGAAAATTATTATCTATATGTACTTGAATGGTGAATAGTCTGAAATGAAATATAGATTTTAATTATTGAGGTTAGTTCTTATAAATCACTTTACTTAATAAGATGTTTAGATGACATATTAAATGTTATACTATAAGAATATGAGTGTCTCTTGAATTTAGATCATAAAATACATCTTTTTTATATATTTATTTTGATAGTGATTTTTACATAAATTTATCAATTAAATGTTGATCCCTCCCGACCCTAAAGTCTAACTCTGCCCTTACTTACATCTACACCGAAACATAGCCACCCACACGTACACCTACCCATCCCCCACACGTACACACCCATACCTACACTAACCCACATTCATCCTAACACCTGCCCATACCAAACACGCATATACCCCTTCCCCACTCGCCAATTTACACCTACACACAAACCCACACTCCAACACCCATCCACACATATACCTACCCATATCCCAAGCACACATACTTCATTCTTGTTAAGAACAAAGCAATAATAAAATCAAATAAGAAAATAAAGAAGGAGAAAAAAAAAACTTAAGAATTTAACGTAGTTCAGCAATTTGCCTACGTCCACGATTACACTAGGAATGGTTAATTCTTGGTGTGCATTTCATAGATTTACAGGGAGTTGTTTATATAGAGACAAAAGACGGTCTCTCTCATCTTTCTATACGATGTGGGATTAAAGTCTAACTACATCTTTTACATGATGTGGAACTAAAGCCACTATTGACTTTTTCTACTCCTAACAATTCTCTCACTTGAAGTTTGATTTACATCACCACCTAGTGTAGTGCCTTCATCATCAGTCACTATTGAAGGATAGTTAAGGCGATACAAAACCCCACCTTATCATTTGTAATCGTCTTGGTCAACATGTCAGTTGGATTCTCTGACCCTAAGATCTTCAACAAAGACAGCTCTCCATTACTTATCAAGTATCTGATAAAATGATACTTTATCTCAATATGTTTGCATCTAGAATGAAGAATTGGATTTTTAGCGAGGTATACTGCACTCTAACTATCACTAAATAATGAATCATTATCTTGTTCCTTTCCTAATCCTCTGAGAAGATTCTTCAACCATATCATCTCTTTAGCTACTTCTGAAATTGCCACATACTCAGCTTCAGTGGTTGAAAAAAAAAACTCTGTCTTGGAGTTTAGACTTCCAACTGACAACAGTACCGCCCAACAAAGATATGTAGCATGTTGTGCTCTTTCTACCATCTAGATCTCCTCTTAAATCTGCATCAGAAAAACCTTGTAAAGTGAGATTACTTCTTCTAAAAGACAAATGCATCTTTGAAGTACCCTTCAAATATCTCAATATCCACTTCACACCCTCCCAATGCTCCTTTCCAAGACTGGATAGGAACCTACTCACAACTCCCACTACATGTGTTATGTCAGGTCTAGTACACACCATAACATACATCAAGCTCCCTACTGCAGATATGTATGGTATTTTAGACATGTAATCTTTTTCTTCATTTGTTTGAGGAGATTGCTTTTTTGAAAGTTTTAGGTGTATTCCCAAATGAGTATTCTTGGTCTTTGCATCTCCAACATTAAACTTGTTATGCAATTTTTTAATGTAATTCTCCCGAGATAACTTCAAAGTCCCTTCTGATATGTTTCTAGAGATTCTCATGCCAAGAATTTGTTTAGCTGGACCAAAATCCTTCATCTCAAAATTTCTTGCTAATTGTTTCTTCAACTTTTTAATTTCTGTCATGCTAAACCTTGCAATTAACATGTCATTGACATATAAAGTAAGAATAATATAACTGCCAACATATTTCATAAATTCATTAAAATTTTTGTACCATTGTCTTAGTGCTTGTTTCAGGCCATACAAATTTTTATGAAGCTTGCATACAAGATTCTCCTTTCCTTGTACTTCAAAACCTTCTGTTTGTGTCATAACGATGTCTTCCTCTAGGTTTCCATGCAGGAATGCAGTTTTAACATCTAACCGCTTTAGATGAAGATTTTCTGAAACTACAATGCTCAAGATAACTCTGATGGTAGTCGTCTTAACAACAAGAAAGAAAATCTTTGTGAAGTCGATTCCTTGATACTAAGAAATTGACTTTTGATACTAATTGTTAAGAACAAAGCAATAATAAAATAAAATAAGGAAATAAAGAAGAAAAAAAAAAGACTTAAGAATTTAATGTGGTTCAGCAATTTGCATACGTCCACGACTACACTACACTAGAAACAATTTATTCTTGGTGTGCATTTCAAAGTTTTACAGGAAGTTGTTTATATAAAGACAAAAGACGGTCTCTCTCATTTTTCTATACGGTGTGAGACTAAAGTCTAACTACATCTTTTACATGATATGAAACTAAAGTCAAACTATATACTCCAAACATTTCTCACACGCTAACTTACACTCACACTCACCTAAACCTACACTCTAACACCCATCCATGTGCACACATACACCAGACCACACATACCCCCCTAGACACACACTTACATCCACACTCACACACATAGCCACACACACTCTCACACACACACTAACACACACCACCCACCTACACATATATACACCTACACTAACATGGACATACACCCAGTTACACACATATACCCCTCCCACACCCCCTCGAGACCACACATACACACCTACACTAACCCTGGTACCTACACCGACACACACCCACATACACACACCGATCACACTGACACACTCCCCCAAAAACCTACACACTCACGCTCACACCCATCCCACACACCCACACACCACACACTCGTGCTCACACCTCACACCTACCCACTTTCCTAAACCATTTACCCACATGCACTCTAACACTTACTTCACACACCGACCCACACACTCAACCACACCCATACCTCCACATTCGCACACCCACCATACACACACCTGACCACACGTCGACACACCCACCCTTAAACACACACACATCCACACTCCAATCAACACATACCTCTGACACCCACGACCACACCACACACACCCTACCACCGATAGGCACACCACATCCCCCAAAACAATATCTACCCACACACTTACACACACTCCAACAATCTCCTATGCCCACACACCTACAATCAAACACCCATCCAACCAACCCATATCCTTTGAGATACACTCTCTCACATTCACACCCACTCACCTACTTACACACACCCACACATATATACCTACACTCACACCCACACCCACACCCACCACACTAACTTTAACACTTATACACATATATACACACACCCCTTCATACTAACATACACCCTTATCTACCCACCCACACACCACCACGTCCACACCCACTCATACACTCGTGGACACGTCCACACACCCTAGTATTAATTAAATAATATATTTATTTATAATTTTAATATTTTTATAATTTCATAAATATAAGTTAATGTTATATATTTATTAGTTTCATTTTAAATATTTTTTATTTGAAAATTTTATGAAGATATTTAAATCATTAATAAGATAAAAAATATAAACATTAAAGCGAGAGGAGTAAAATAAGAGAGGATTAAAGTTATTTAAAATAAAAATAAAATTTTAAGAAAAGAAATTACTTCAAACACTTAAAAATGAGAGTATGTAGTTTTGATTGCGGCACATGAATAGATCTATTAACTTAGTATAATTAGTTGGAATTTAAAATGTAAATTTCAGTTTAAATTAATATTGACTATATTTAAACAAAAGTAGTATTTTAGAAGAATAGAAAAGTATAATATATAAAAAAACACTTTAATGTAATTTCATTAGTTTTTATATTAATGGCATTTACCTTTCGAACAATAAAATCGAATATACTTTAATTTTTCATATTTCATTCATTAGCCAATTAATGTCCTACCCCACACATCTCTCTAGCTTGGCATTCTCTTTCTCTTCCAGAATCCATTTTTGCACTGACTCACTCACTATGAAACTGTCCGCACCTCCCTCACCATCTCTTCCAAGATGCCCTTCATCTCCGTTTCTCAAATCTAGGGTTAGGGTTTTTCATAGAACACCGAATATACCTTTCCACTCTTCAATCTCTTCACTCAATCAACGTAATCTTACTCCAATGGATCTTCGTAGAAACGTCACTTCCGCTGCCTCCGTCGGAAACAGCAACTCTTCACTTACAACATCTTTGCCCATTGACTCAGGTAAACGCAAACTCTTATGTTGTTACTGTTAACGTAATGCCAAGAATAAAAAATATTCACATAATTGGAAAGACCAGTTTTTTATTGGGTTCTAATCATGTATGCCTTTTGAGTTTATCAGAAGACATGTGAAATTCAAAGTTATTCTTTTGTATCTGGTTCCTTTTATCTGTTTGGTCTGTTAATAGAATTAGAATATATGACACCTAAGTGCTATGGTCGTTTAGTTTTACTTGTCTTGTAGGTGTACTTCAAAGGTAAATCTTGATGATATTTTCTCAGTAGGCCCCTTAAACAAAAAATCAAGCCAAATGATGGGTGACATTGGCTGTGCTTAATGAACACATATATACTTGGGGCTTTTAGAATATAGATGTGCGAAATACTTCAGATATAACTTTATAAGTTTGAAATTTTGAATGCTTCGATCTTTTTCAGGTGCTAGAATTGGAGAGGTGAAAAGGGTTACCAACGAGACCAGTGTGTCAGTCAAAATAAATTTGGATGGTTCTGGGGTTACTGATAGTAGTACTGGAATTCCCTTCCTTGATCACATGCTAGATGTCAGTAATTCCAATTCAATTTTAGCTTCTTCTTGTTGTTGATGCTATGCATTTTTATTTTATTGGTTCTTTTACTTTTTGTACCCCTCTGTTGCCATCTACCTTATAACCTAATAAGATTTCATTTTCAATCATTTGCTCATTTCATTTATGATCCAGAAAGTAAATGTTGTGGAAACTGGAAAAAATTAAATAAATGATTATACAGTAATAATCCTCTGTACACTTAATATTACCTTAGTAAGCAGGTATGCAAAATCACAATGCATATTATTATGTTGAAGTTTTTTGCTACGATAAAATAGTGAACATGGGGCAATCTAGAGTATGAGAGATGAAAGACTTGGTGGATGTGGGATGAGCTGTGAACATATCTATAAAAGAATGTATCTTCTTGGAAATATTTGAATTGTTAGAATTTGATCATTAATAGAAGTTTTTTGTTTTCTACTTTGTAACTTGAAAACTAAAACCAAAGGCTGTTAATTAAGCTATGAGATTATTTGATGGAGATAATAATTATGGTCATGGAAACTAAACTTGGTTGTGATTTTCCAGCAACTTGCTTCACATGGGCTGTTTGATGTACATGTAAAGGCTACAGGGGACATACATATTGATGATCATCACACAAATGAAGATGTAGCCCTTGCTATTGGAACAGTATGCAAACAATTATATCTGATTCTTTCTTTTCTTTTTAGTTTTCTTTATTACAGTTGTTCTTTGAAACTCAAACATGATTCGGTATCTTGCATTGAAGATCGGTGTGCAAGTTATGTCTTTATATTTCACCTTTTGCTTTCTATGCCCAGTGACATCTAAGTAATTGGTGATAATCTTAACAGTCATAATACCAATTCTAATCTTACAGCAATAGGGTTTATTAATTACTTTAGTCTCTCTCTCTCTCTCTCTCTTTAATAAATTTGCAATTATCTTATAAAAACTAAGGGGTTTCTATTACTTCATCTTCAGGCTTTGCTGCAGGCTCTTGGTGATAGGAAGGGCATTAACCGGTTTGGTGACTTCTCTGCTCCACTTGATGAAGCATTAATACATGTTTCACTGGTAAGTTGCTTACTGTTTGTAGAAATAATCATTAATTAGTAGTGAAAGTTAACGTGTATGTTGCAAGAAACTTTTCTTATTTTCTCTCTATTTTCATCATGGTTTCCTTGCACACTTACTTTTTCAGGATTTGTCTGGCCGACCACATCTAGGTTATAATTTGGACATACCTACTCAGAGGGTTGGGACATATGATACTCAGGTAGTGCATGCCTGTTTAATTACTTAATTGAAGTTTAGAATTTTGTCCATTGACCTTCTAATGTTTCCAAATAATTTTTTCATGTGAATGAGTGAACCATCCATCATGATACTTGTTGCTTTTGTCATTGCCTATATTTCTATTATTTACTAATGAATCCGTCGGATATCCTCATTTATAGTTGGTGGAACATTTCTTCCAATCCTTGGTGAACACATCTGGTATGACACTACACATTCGGCAGGTATTAATACTTAGAATTTAGGTCATATTCAGTTATAGTCATTAAATTTGCCAATATTTTTGTGCATATCATTATGAAAGAATAAAACAAAATGTTATAGATGTTTTAACAGGGCTCTTTGATGTATTGCATAGCCATATAGTTTAGAAAGGAGATATTGTTTCTATATTCTTCATGCATTGACGCATAATACAACTTGGGGCATATCCTTTTTTCTAGTTGATTTTTTTTATTCCAATTTTGAAACTTCTAATAGAATATATATGCATTCCTCTGAGCACAGCTTGCTGGAAAAAATTCTCATCATATTATTGAAGCAACCTTCAAAGCTTTTGCAAGGGCTCTTCGACAAGCAACAGAGTATGACCCACGTCGCCGAGGAACTGTACCAAGGTATTGTATCTGTGAAATTGCCTTTTGATTTTTTGTGAAGATGACAAGAATTTACTTTTATTCATTATAATATTATTTGCTGTTAGTATTACTTTAAAACCATTTATATTTTTTTTCCTCATTGTTCTTTGATAACAATTAACAGAGACAATCTCTCTGCCTCATACGATCACTTTTTCTTCAAATGATATAATATTAAATTGTTTCTTCTCATGCATTGCATTCACATTTACAATTTTTCTGCAAACACTGACTTTCCTTGAATCTGTTTGCTATGTAAAACTAATACTATCATCGTTTTGTATGTGCAGTTCAAAAGGGGTTCTGTCCCGTAGTTAATATCTTCTGGCAGTGGACCTTCAATGGTTATTTTGATACGTGGCTCCACAATCACAGTCCTTAGATGCTGTGTGATGATAAATGCTGGTGCGGGGGACAGTATGTGATAGAGGACTGGCCTCTGTAAACAATATTGTTGTACTTATATTTATTTTAGAAATAGAAATAATGTTTCCAGTGTTTCTCGTTGTACAAAATAAGAAGTTTAAGTGGAATATACATTCTTAGTTTTTTGGGTCAGTATCGGTCTGGTTGTTATATTCTCAGAATGGAAAAAAAATTTAGTGCTCCCAAAACATAGAATTCTTTGGAAGATGCACTTGTGCACTTGAGAGAAGTGTACATAAAAGAAAGTAAAAAAAAAAAAAAATTGTATCCTGCTCTTTTTACATTTATAAAAAGCTCTTAGCTCTATCGTATCACAATAATAAACTTAATTCTCAAAGCCAGTTTGGTCAGAGGGGAGCCTTACTTTATCAAAAATTGAGATTTTGTCTTGGTCACAGAGAGATGCTTGTGGGGGTAAAATGAAGCTAGATTATTTTGTCAAGAAGATATGATGCAGGAAATGCAAAAGGAACAAAAAGAAATTGGGTCATTGTCATATTTCATAGGATAGAGACTACTGAGAAGCAGTAACAAGTTTCTTATGTGATTGAGCATCGACTGACGTTTTGTGCAGAGTATGCAAGAGTGACCTTTTGGAGAAGTTGCTCCATCATGGTCCGATTATGAAGTCTGGGAACGAGGCACTCATCACAAGTATTATCTTGGCAATAACTTTGTCCTTTTGATCGACTTTCCAACACTTTCTTTGTCTTCTATCTAACTTCACACAACCAATAATTAGTTATCACAGTTTCCATATTCCTTGTATATGGGTTGACAAAACTACTCACTCTTTTTTTCCTTTTTTCTCATGTTCTTTATCTTTCTAAGCTCACACAAGACTCAGAGTTATTAAATGGCTTTACAAGTAAAAGCAAAGGAGAGATCAAATAATAAGAAACAAAGTATGAACGGTGCTGCATGTATTAAGGCTGAGTGATGTGAGTTTGGGGAAGTTGATCCCACAGGAAGACATGGAAGAGTATACACCTTCTCTTTCACTCATCAATAATTTTAGTTCTTCATGTTCCAAGTTTTTGTTCTGATTTTGAGTTTCATATTTGGCAGTACAATGAAATTCTTGGCAAAGGAGCTTTCAAGACAGTGTACACTTCATGTCCTTAATCCTCAAAATATTCCAAACAGAAATTCCGTCATAGCGCCCATGCAGCAAAACTAGAATTTAATTTTCTTGATTTTCTCATGTAAGTTGTGCTTGAGTGGCGGATGTTGTGATAAATTACTTCAATCTTACACTGTGATGATGATAAACTATGAATTGAATAAGGTGTGAGACACCGAAGCTGAGTTGAGTTGACTTGTGTTGGTGGGAAAATATATCACATGACAATGAGATACTAAAGATTATGATAATTAATTTTTGTTTTGATTTATGGGTTGTATGTATACTGACAGAGGTTGGTTAGGTTACCCGAATCAGGTATGTCTGGTGGACATGGTTTTTAAGAGAAATTGATAATTATCATAATTGTTTGAGCATAATGTGTTATTTGTAAAAATGAGGATGTATAGAACTATAACACCTAGTACTTAATGGTTTCTGAGTGATTCCTAGGACTTGCGAGATTGCCACTTAGTGGGGAAAGTGTCCACTCTAACCAATTATTAGGGTTGGGTTGTAAATTCCATTGCAACACATGGTAGTCCCAACGAAGATCGTCCAATATTCTCTAGTGAGAGTGCCAAAATGGCCTACTAATAGAGGTTGGTTAGGTTGCCCGAATTGAGCATGTCAGAGGGACATGTGTTTTAAGATAAATTGATGGTTATCATAGCTGTTTGAGTGTAATGAGTTATTTTTTAAAATAATGATGTATGGAATTATAAGAGTTGGTCTCTAATGGGTTTGTGAGTGATTCCTAGGACTTGGGAGATTGACACTCAGTGGGAAAAGCGTCCGCTCTAGCCGATTACTAGGGTTAGGTTGTGAATCCCATTACAATACAAGGTAGTCCCAACAAAGATCGTTTAGTATTCTCTAGTGAGAGTGCTAAGAGGGGACATGTACTCCTAAATCATCTCTCAAGTGTTTTATTGGTATATCTAACAT
The DNA here is from genome assembly GCA_026586105.1 of Hylodesmum podocarpum. Classification (NCBI taxonomy): domain Eukaryota; kingdom Viridiplantae; phylum Streptophyta; class Magnoliopsida; order Fabales; family Fabaceae; genus Hylodesmum; species Hylodesmum podocarpum. The sequence continues at coordinate 1,380,029 of JALJEV010000367.1, read as the reverse complement.
GTGAGAGAGCTATGAGTTTCATGCATCATGATTGGATCTTTGCATTGTTGTGGATCATTGTATTCATGTTTTATGATTATCATTAATCATAAGAGCTGACCCTTTCATGTCTTGTGTGTTTTGTCACCTACAAAGATCTAATAATTGGGCCAACAGACGATCAACAAGTAGTTTAGTAAGTTTTATATATTACCCTAATAATTTTTATTTTAATTCGAGTCAAAATTTTAAAATAATTAAATAATAAAGTTATTCAAAATTCAATCCAATTTCAGTACAATACAAATTAGTAAGTTGATTTCAACCCATTTAACAATTTTATTTAACTAAAATATCAATAAATAAACATATTAATAAAATAAATAATTAATATTTTAAAATATCTCATATTTCAGCACAGTAACTTAGATATACAACTAATCATAAATAACTTTTTCGTTATTATTTTGAAAATTATTTGATTAACATCAATGTTTAAAATTCCCGGTCAATTAAAATTGGAAACCGTTTATCAATAAAAAAAAATCAGTTATATAAAAAAATATTTAACCTTTTTAGTAAAACTTTCTAAGTTTAATGGTTAAAACTTTGAATTGTAAAATTTTTAGTAAAATTTTCTAATGTTCTTTGAATGGTTAAAACTTTCTAATCTTAATTTTTCAAAATCAACCCGTGACAAAACAGAATAGTGTTTTTTTGATACACAGTCAGGTCTACATTAAACGGCAAAGAAAAATGTTGGCAAAACTTTAGAAAAAAATGACCCTACAGATCTACACAGGTTTATTCTTGTCTGTGGAAAAAGGGAGACAATCTATTCTTCGGTATTTTCAAATATTTATGAATTAGAAAAAGTATTTTCAAATATTTTAAAGTTATGATACTCAGACCAAAAATATTCTTTACAAATCATATACGTATTAAAATAATGAAAATGACCCTACACAATTCAATATCCAAAACAAAAAGCTATAAGAGGCGAAAAAATCAGATTAATAATTCATTTCTCAAACAACTGGCATCAAAATTTTATACTATATCCCTTCAACTACCATTCTGACGCTATTATCATGGTTTATAAAATTTTCACCATCACCTCAACCATATTCATTCATAAATTTTATGCATGCTGTTCAACAATTGATCACAACCCAACCTCACTCAACGTAGCAGTTTTTCTCTTCCTTTCTTTTAGGAAAACAGAAATTCAACTCAAACATCAACCCATTAATTTAATTTTAGTTTTAGTCTTTTTTTTCTTTCGTAAAAAATGTCTTTCTAACTAATACAATTATACAAATAATCTCTAATTGATAAAAAACAGCTATATAAAACAAAAACGAAAAATACATGTACATTAATTATTTGAAAGAAAAAAAATTATCTCATCAATCTTAAACTATCTTAATCACTATTTAGTAATATATACATATATTTCATTCTTCATTTATTAATATTTAATTTTTTCTTATAAGGAGGAATGTGTATGAAATTCCATAATTTTTGTGATAAAAATTTTTAATTGCCTACAGACATGACATGATATGTTGTATAAACAATAATTACAGCCTAAAGATATGATATATTGTATAATAAAAAAATAAATCTCAATTTATAAACTAATTTTTTAGAGTTGAACTAAGCTAAACTAATAACTTACATTTTTCAAAGGAGTAATATTAGAGTTTGCTATCTTTAAAAAAAATAAAATGGTAAATGTTAAATATTCATATGATTTTATCAATTAAAAATTATTTTAGAAACCAAATTAATGATCTATTCAATTCTAATTTGAATCTGGCGGAGAAATTTATATATAAAAAAAGCATAAATTAGAAACAAAATCATCAAAATACAAGAATATCAATCGTAGAGTATATATATCCGAATTTAACATATCACACGGTGCAGTTGAAAACAGAGAAAAGCGCAGAATTGAAGTATATATATAGAGAAATGATTAGGAAGTGAGGGGTTTAAAGGAAGTGAGGTTCCTGAAATGGAGCCAAGGTTTTTCCCACACTAGGGCTTCATAATCGCCGGTGACGGATCCGTCCTTCGCCTTCAACACGAGGCGGTAGTTGGTTCCGGCCACCACCTGAGTCTCGCCCTTAACCACCTTCACCAGCTTCAGCTTCGCACCATAACGCTTATCGTACTCGCTCACCGCGTAATTCGCGATCTCCACCACGCCCTGCTCTTTCACGTCCTTGATCGGGGTCCAGCCGCCGACGATCTTTTCTGGCCTGGCGGCGGCGGCGATGAGTAACAGAAGGGACAGGAAAAGAAGGCTGTGATAGAATGCCATTGGTAACAGTCGGTGATGTTAGTGATTAATTTGGGTTTAGGTGTGTGAGTGTGTCGTAGAGTTATAGCTGTATTTATAGGAGATGGAAAACGAAGGTGAAGAGTGTTTCCTGAATTTTCTTCCTGTGGGCCCCACCGAATGCCTTAACTAGCTTCCTAAGCAATCAAATTACTAACATAAATACAGCTTTAAAAACAATTGTCCTTTCACAGCAACGATTAAGAAACTCAAATGAACAACGATTATTCTTATTGTAAATTATAGGAAAATAAAATATAAACTTTAGATATGGTTGCTTTTTAATTCTTTCATAGAACTTATTTAAAAATTTTCGAATTTTAATAAGATTATTTTTTTAATTTCTTAAAGACATTCGTCAGCATCTCCAAACAATTTATTGTTAGTTTGTTACCCAAACAATTTATTGTACGAAATTTCTTGCAGTATTTTCAAATGCAAATAATAAGTGTATTATTACGAAAGTTCCGTGTTAACTAGTTTTGTATGGATATTAGTTAAAAAAAAATAAAAATCATTGTAAGCATTATAACACAAAAAAATTTAGATGATATAATTTTATGTATTTTAATATTTTTTTTATTCAGTATCTTGAAAATATTGACTAAGATTTGTTATTAAGAAATTTTAAAATGTTAATTATTTCGGAATAAAAAAAAGTTAGAAAGAGAATTCGGATGGAGAGAATAATTGAGATAAGTAGAAATTTGCATAATAAATTTACATCTATAAAATATTTATTAATTTCTATACATTAACGTTTAAAAACTAAATATGTAGAATGAAGAGACTGTTAATAACAGAAAAAATGTTTAATATTTTTATAAAAATAAAAAGGATATATATTTGAAAAAAAAAGTAATATTCTAAGGACAGACGATTAGGATAGTTGGCACTGATACCGAAATTACTTGACGACTCTATTTTATTTTATTTTTAATTATCCACTCTTAATAAAAACATCCTTTCTTGAGTAATGTAACTTCATTTTTTAAAAAAAATAAAATAAAACACGCATTGGCCTAATATTTTAAGAACAAATAATCAATCTCCGTTTTAGATTATTATTCTCTTTTAAGGAGCCTTTAAAATAATAAATTTATTTAACTGATTCATTAACTATTACATATTCTTCATTTTAGTTTCTATGTTAGTGTATTTTTGTAAAATTAAGGATAAATTTAAAGAATTTTTAATATTTAAATAATTAAGTAAAATTTTTATATTTAGTAACTTTTGGTACCAAGTATATAAATTTGCATAATAGTAATATTTAAATATACACAATGTACATATTTTACCTTAAATATAATTTATTTTATATTTAAATTGATTAAGATTTATTTCCTAAATTATTTTATAATAAATTATATAGTTCATATATGATGCTCACTCGGTACTTGTTAGGTATCGTAACTCGTAATCCAAAAACAGAAAACCAAAACAAAAAAACAAAAGACTATCGTAATTCGTAAGATAAAATTTTGAGTAACGTCGAATATTTATACAATATTTTTTTAAAAGAAACTTATCTCTTATTCTGAATAAAGAAAAGGTATATTTAATGTTTTAAAACATTTGATACTTTATTTTATAGATAAAAATTTATTTTAAAAGAATTTTTTGTTATTTAATATTTTATTTTGAGACAACAACTTTGTTTAACTGTTGTAGAATAGATTTTTTGAAAATGAATGTGAAAAACATGACATTATTACACTTAACATAATTCTCAAGATATTCTTGATTCCAAATTTCCCAAAAATCAAACTTGTCCATGTTTTTTTCTTCTTTTTTTCATGATAAGAAAGGGATACACTATTCCATCATATAAATAAAAAATATCTTTAAATACAATTATATATTGTCTTTTAATTTTATTTTCTTTTATATATCAATATTTTATTTCATATTTTAAAATTTTTGACTACATAAAATTTAAATCATTTAAAAATTTATCAAAATTATTGTTAAATTTATTTGAAAATAATATTTTCAGAGTCATATTATTTTAAATATAATTAAGGTGAACACCTTCAAACAAATGTAGTAATTGATAGACTTGCAGAGTAAGATAAAAAAAACAATAAAAAGAATTATCCATAAAAAATATAATATTTATTATTTAATGTTTAAATAATTCGGATTTGATAAAACTGGTGAAGGCATGAGACATGGACAGCTCATGAAAGAACGAATGGGCATGCATGGGCCCAACCCAAACCATGTGCCTTAAAGAAATAAATCAGAGACAAAGACGATTTTATCATAATAAATAAATAATATAGCATGGGCCAAATTTGATAAGGAACTATGTGCTGCAGCCCACAATAGAAGACAAGCAATTTGGTGATAATGTCTCAAGCCACGGCACAATGAGTAGACGAGTAAATCATAAATTCAATTACACTACAAGCGCTATAAATACACTTTCAAATATATTTTTCTTAATATGGTTTTTTAAGTGCAAATTGATTTATACCTTTATAAACTATAAAAATATTTTCACCTTAATTTTTAAATAGTACAATTCCAATTTTGTTAATTTACTCAAATATATTTAACTTTTCTTTTATAATTAAATAAAAATTTCAGATGAGTTAACGATTAAGTTCTCGTGAGTGTCAAGCCTTTTAATTTTAATTTAAATGTATTTACATAGGTATTTAGAAATTTTGATCGATAAAAATCTTATTTCAGTAACCAATCTTAGTACTTGATCACCTAGTTAATTATGTATTTGTGCACTTTCACAGTGTTAGGCGGTTGTATCCAATAAACATTTAAAAATTATAACTACCTTAAAAAAACTGCCTGTTAAAAAAATATGTAATTGTTTACTACAGTTAAAAAAATATACAATTACTTATTACAGTAACTAATTAATTAGTATTTGGTCACAATATCACTTATTATTACTATTACGAAACTAATTGATTAGAAGGTCACCAAATATTTTCGTAACAGAAATTGAACTTACCACCCTGTTATTTTTTGAATTTGAAGGTAGTTATATGGGTACTTTTAATTTTAGGCCGTGTGAGTTCGATCTTTACTGCTGTATATATCAGCCTCCAACCTTTGTTAGCAAGGTGATGCTTTTTCCAAATTCAAATGTAAATAAAATTACTTGAATCCATTTAGATAAACAAAGGTAGTTAAGTATATTTAATTTTTTTATATGAAATTAAATTAAAATTCCTAAATTATATTTAATTATATTTATTGGAGATAATATTCACAATAAAAATGTTGATTAATTAAAAATACTTTTAAAATAAATATATTAAATAAAGTTAAATTAATTAAATTTTCTTAATCTATCCCATTAGATCATTATTATTTTTCTTGCATTTGAATCAAAATAGCATGTAGCTACAAGATTTTTTTTTAAAAAAGTTTCTTTTACCATAAATAATCTTATCTCCTATGCATCTATCTATGAGTTTGTCTTATACACAACTGACAACATTATTAACTTAAAATTATGATAAAACAAGTATTTCAAACAGTAAGTAACATTGTTGTAAAAAAAACAGTTAGTAACATCATTAATTATTGATCCTTTATATGCATATCATTATTAGAGATGAAAAAGATATAAGTGTGTATCATGTAAAACCTGTTACAAATTACATTTGAGTACCTAATTTGGAGAAGAAATCAATTTCCTAACCAAGAGTTTTCCTCAATGGCACTCATTATTTGTTCCAAAGACAATAGTTCCTGCAACAGTAAAACTTAGATATCAGAATCCTGTTTCAACCAAATGCTTTTGTCTACTAGAACAGAGATTGTAGGTAACTCACCAAGCGATGGCATGAGAAGAGATAGCACAACAATCCCAGCAACCTTGAGTGGCACTCCAACTTTAAGCATGTCTTTAATTTCTATGTGTCCACTGGCAAATCCAACAACATTGGATGGTGTTGAGGTTGGAAGCCAATAACCAAATTCGGTTGCTAATCCTCCAGGGATCATAAGAAGAAGAGGGTGCACATGCATGGTCCTAGCTATGTGATACAGTAGTGGGACAACAAGTGTGGCAGTAGCAACATTAGATGTGATGAACTCTGTAATAATACTACATATTATAGTAACAGATGGAACAATGGCAAGGTATGGGGTATGTTGCAAGAAATCAAAGACCCTTGACAACACATTTGCTAGTCCACTAGATTGTACTCCATCAGCTATGGCAAACCCAGCTCCTAGAAGCAAAATGAGGTTCCAAGGTAACTTTTTACATTCATTCCAATTCATTAGCTTCTCCCCCTTTTGCTTCATGTTTGGGATTATGAACAATAATACAGCCACCATCACCTACATGTATTGATGGCTTCATTTTGGTTTTGTTATAATTAATTTGAGACAAGTTTGGTGTGATGAGAGTCACATTAACTAAAAATAGGATCAAAGTAGACTAAGTATATACTTACACTGACACTTCCATCACCAACAAGGTCATGGAATAAAGCTCCCCATCCAGGAATGTCATTTGTGATTCTTTTTGTCATCCATAGTATGACCAGTAACTGCATTTACTATTTCGCTTTAATTCATGCCTTAATTCTCTAATTGAAAACACAATAATGTATAAAATTCCATTATTATATATAAAAGTTTTAAAGTTTATCCAGTAGCCATCCATACCCCAAACAAAGACAACACCATCTTCTCAGCAAAATCCAGGGGACCTGCAAACAACCATATAAAAGAATTTCAACGGACTTCACTTGTTTTGGAGCACATGTCAAATTTTCTTTAATTTTTTTTTATCAAAATCTAGTTTTTAAAGAAAATTACAAAAGATATGTGTTAGAAACGTGCTAGATGGACCTGATATAATTTTGTAAAACTTGGTTGTAAGATTGTTCCCTTTTAAATTCTTTCTAATACTCTTTTGTATATCTAGATGAGGTAGGATATTCAATATGCTCCTTGTATTCAAAATGTCACATATCAAACCTGAAAATTAAATAAAAGGTGATCTGGTATTCGATATTAGATATCATAATAGATCCAATAATAACAATAACAAACAAACTCTAGTATTATTTTTGTAAGATAAAGATTGTATATTTAAATGATCTGAAATTTTTAATGCACCCTATTAAAGATTAAATATATCGAATATGAAAACTAAACAATAAATGATATGATAAGTTCAATAATAATATCAAACAATTCTATTATATTTTGTTATTATTTTTATAGAAAGAGAATTAATTTTATTTATATTTATTAAAATATCTTTAAATAATGTAAATTTTTGATGATAATGTACCATACAAATTCTAATTATCTTATCATATTACAAAAGTTGATACTTAGAAAATTTAAATTTTATTTGTCTTGATATAATTTAATTTTATAAAATTAAATTAACTTATTAATTGTGGATTATTTTTCTTTTATATATACTAATTTGATTATGTCTTTAAACGAGTCAAAATTATTATCCATGATCGTGTTAGTATAATAACTTTTATATCACGTCAAAAATATGTGTCAATAATTTAAGAATTTTTTAAAAATATCTTTGTTTTTAGATATAGAATAAAAAAATTGTTTATATAGTTAATATTAATTTTTATTAATTAATTTATAAAAAATTTAATATCTTAAAAGAAAATTAAAAAATAAAAATTCAAATTTTTGGTAAAATCTATTTTATTTTTCGGTCTTATTATTTTCTTTTTTAGAAAATTCTTGTGAAAAGTTGAACCATTCTGGTTGAAATGAGACACTTACCAAGAGCTTGGAGGTCCCTTCTCAAGTGAGCTCTATCCAAGTAAGGAGACAAAGCCTGACGAGAACCCTTTGGAACATAAAGGAAACAGAGGATGCACCAAAAACAAATTAGAATAAGAATAGCAACAGGGAAACCAAAGAAGAACCACGTGTTGAAGCTAATTGGCGTTGCCTCAGGGTAAAGGCTCTTCCACATTCCAACTATTACTAAGTTCGGACCCGTTCCCGTCAGAGTACTCATTCCTCCAATGGGTGTCGCATACACCACCGTCAGAATCACCGCACGGCAGAACTTGTTCACTGTCTCCGATTGCTCGTCCACCGCCGGCAGCCGTTGCACGATCCCGGACGCCACCGACATCATCAGCACCGCCGTTGGCATGTTCAGCAGCCACATGCTCACGAAGAATGTCGTGCCACATAGCCCCAACAAAAACACCGCTGGATTCACCGGATCCCCACAAAATAGCAACATTACCTGTGTATAAACAAGTCAACATCGTATACCCAAAAAAGTTAGAAGACATGTAGAAGGTAAAAAGGGTTGTTTTGTTTGACTAACATTCAAGGCCATTCTGTGGTGAACGTTGTAGCGTTCGACGGCGAGAGCGAGAATGAAGCTTCCGAGAACGAGCGTAATAATATCGTCCATATAAGAGTGAGCGACGGTGTCAGCTGAAGCAATTCCAAATATGGGGAATAGAAATAAGGGACACATGGAGGTTACGGGAAGAGGCACTGCCTGAGTGACCCACCAAGCGAAGACCCAAGCAATTACACCAAGCATTTTCTGGCTCGTGGCTGGACCATCCAGTTTCACCAAGAGGCATATCAAAATAGACAACAAAGGTCCCAGAATAACATACAAGTTTTGTAGTGTCATAATGGATTTTATGCTGAAGGAGACGTTGCTGTCTGTGTTTTCCACTTGTTCTTCAACTCGTAGAAGTGGTGCCACAGCGTCATCGGAACCATGTGATTCATTGTGTTCTCCCATCATCTTGGACACAAACCAATAATCCCGAGAAATTTTTTTAGACAAATCAAAATTAATTGTGGATGCTTTTTTACACTCTAATTTTTCAGAATTAATTAGAGATCGATCCAGTTATGGTGCTTTTCACGTGGCTATTTTGTCAAGATCAGAAACACTGCATGTGTAATAATTTATGAATATAATTTGTACAATCATACATTTTTTTATTCTCGATCGCTCTTGCATACTATTTATCTCACTTTATATTAATGATGAATACAAATAAACATAAAAATGTTGTTGTATATGTATTGTGTCTCGTTTATTAATTGTTTCTTGTAAAGTCTTAAAGTCAATAACTCAAGATTATTAATGTAAGTTTGCATGAGGTCATTTATCTTATTATGGTTTGTTGCTTCACGTATCAACCATATTTTATTTGAAATATTTGTTTTGTATGACTTATTCCTTGTTAGGATATAATAGCAATATTTTATGACGTGACAACTATAATGTAGAGTGCCTAGCCTAGTAGCCTGTCTACAGCCCGACACAATAGTTTGTGATATGCAATACCATTCTTACCTGCTTTCCTTTGTGTACACGTAGGAATTGTTTCAAATTTGGACTCACTGTTTACACGATTGGATCCCTTCCCTGGTATAATTAAGATTTATATCTTTAAATATTCATGCTGAGAGATTTATATCTTTAAATATTATAGTGGGGTGAAGACTCGTCACATCCACATTGATTTGGTCACATTATAATAGAAGATTCAATTATTACACAACTTATGACATTATTTGTAAAATGATTGAGAAACCTAATCCATAGATGAAAAATTATACATTAATATGATTTATTTGTAATTTTCTTAATATTATTTTAAATTTTTTTGTTTCCCCAAAATTTGTCTTGTGTACCATTTCTTAAATCCCTGGTTACCTACTTTATTCTCCTACTCTTATTCCTAACTTTCGAAACCTTTTCATGAACCTTGTTATATCTGTTCGTAGTTTGTTATTCCTTAATATTTGATATTGTTTTAGTTGATATTACGCGTTTCACATCGTTTAGTTTGTTAAAGTATCATCTACACCCTGTTTATGTGTCTATCAGTGTAACGATAGTTTGTTTTCCTAAGGCAGAAGCCAAAGGTATTCCTTTTTTCTCTATTCTGTTTATGTTTTTTTAGGATTCATAATATATATGTTGGTATTTGACAATCGTAAAAGTTTTTTTTTTGTTGAATATTTTTTCAGTAAGAGTAATTTTTCCCATACACACTCCCAAACGGCAACTTTTTTAGCGGTGTTTTTATGTTGGTATCACGATACAAGTACTAAGTATTTACCAACATCACTAATAACAAATATTTGTTTTTAAGAAAACATTATTTTAATAAAATATCTCTCTATCTATCGGATAGTACTTGAATCTAGTATCTTATTTAAAAGAATTTGAACCCAATTATATTCGGTCAACATAATTTTCATAGTAAATTTGTTAGCACGAAAGTGTATTTCATAAATTTTAGAAATCTATTGCAAAACTAAATATCTAAATTAACAAAAGGATGACCAAAGAGAAAGAAATTCTAACAAACTCAACTAATGGAAGCAGATCAAATAGAACTCCAAAACCTTTCGAATCAACAAAATGCATTTTACACTATAACCAAATCAATTCCCTTCGTCTTTGACTGGTATGAAGTTTTACAACGGCTGAAAATTCATCATATCCCTATATTTATATAATACAACATTGTGAAAAAAATTATAAAAAAATTAACAAAGAAATACAGAATAAAAGCAAAAAAAGAAAGAGATGGAGATCTTTCTCCCTTTTCCTTTGCCCTATCGATATTTGCACTGGGTATTCCTCAATCCTCATTGCCAGATATAGCACAAGGCCTTGCACATTTAAAATTTCACTCATGATCAACTAAAACTAGAGGATTTGCGAATGATTATAGACTAGACCCACCCAAATCTTATAAAGCAAAATGGAATTTAGAGAAGAAAAATAAAATCCAAAAATCAATGTCCTAATCAACAAGAGCTTTCCTTGTCAATGCCACTAGTTTGTTCCAAAAACGATGGTTCCTGCAACAGAAAAACTTAGACGTTAGAATCCTTTTTTTTCAACAAAATGATTTTCTGAAAGCATTTTCTACCAAAACAGGGATTTTATGTAACTCACCTAGCGATGGCATGAGAATAGAAAGCACAACAATCCCAGCAACCTTGAGTGGCACACCAACTTTGAGCATATCTTTAATTTCTATGTGTCCAGTGGCAAATCCAACAACATTGGATGGCGTTGAAGTTGGAAGCCAGAAAGCAAACTCTGTTGATATTCCTCCAGGCACCATAAGAAGAAGAGGGTGCACATGCATAGTTTTGGCAATGTGATATAAAAGTGGAACAAGAAGTGTTGCAGTAGCATCATTGGAGGTGATGAACTCTGTAATAATGCTACATATTAGAGTAACAGCAGGAACAATTGCCAAGTATGGAGCACCTTGCAAGAAATCCAAGGCTCTTGACAACACATCTGCTAGGCCACTAGATTGTACTCCATCAGCTATTGCAAAACCAGCTCCTAGAAGCAAAATGAGGTTCCAAGGTAACTTTTTGCATTCATTCCAGCTCATTAGCTTCTCCCCCTCTTGCTTCATGTTTGGGATTATGAACAATAAAACAGCCACCATAACCTACATTGTATAGAAGGCTTCATTTTGGTTCTGTTTATTTAAGAGACTCCAATTTTCGGTCTAATGAGTCATGTAACTGAAAATTAAGTGAAAATGAAAATCCAAAGACAAAGTACTTACACTAACACTTCCATCACCAACAAGGCCATGGAATAAAGATCCCCATCCAGGAATGTCATCGGTGATTCTTCTTGTCATCCATAGTATGATCATCAACTGCATTCATTATGTAGCTAATTTAATTAATATAAACCTTAATTATCTAATAGAAAGCACTAGTTCAATTTCTATATAATTAGATGTAAAGTTTTAAACATTTATAAAGGCATACATACCCCAAACACAGACAACACCATCTTCTCAGCAAAAGCCATGGGACCTACAAACAATTATAAAAAAATTGCAACTGCCTTAAGATTCTGGAGCACATATCATATATATTTATTTATTTTATAAAAATTCTAAGCTAATTTTTAAATAAAACTATAAAGGACATGTGATACGTGTTGATAATGTGCATTGTTAAGATGCAGTGAGATTCCTCCATGTGAAGGGAGATCCCGAATCCAACCACAAAAGATCAGGCCTTTTGTACAACTATGTAAAAATAATTTGAAAAAACCAAACGTATTAAAAAAATTACTTTAAGGGCATTGCTTTTTTTTTTTTTTTCTTTCAATATTTTCAATCTATCTTTAAAAATTTATATGCAAAAATTTCATTAATCACTTCAACAAAAAAAATAATATATAAAATAGAGACCTATTAAGTTCTGTAATACAATTCATAATATATACATAACTTTTAAAGTGATTAATAAAAATAAGAGTGATAATAATCAACTTAATTGTTTTATATTAGAATAAATGTTTGGATTGAGGTTGACAGGTGTCCTACGTGCCAGATCAGCATAAACAGTAACTTGAGAAGCAGGTGTTAACGTAAGTAAGACAAAAAAGAAAACACGACAAAGAAAAAGACAAAGGTGGAAACTTGGGAAGGCTTTTTCTCCGCCTCCCTCTTGTGCCGTGTTTTAATTCTATTTGATTAGATTAATCAAAAATTGAATAGGGTTAAAATCAGAAACTTACCAAGAGCTTCGAGGTCCCTCTTCAAATGAGTTTTATCTAAGTAACTAGACAAAGCCCGACCCGAACCTTTGGGCACATAAAGTAAGCAAAGGATGCACCAAAAACAAATAAGAATAAGAACCGCAACAGGGAAACCGTAGAAGAACCACGTGTTGAAGCTTATTGGTTTTGCCTCAGGGAAAAGGCTCTTCCACATTCCAATTATTATTAAGTTCACACCCGTTCCCGTTAGAGTACTTATGCCTCCAATCGGCGTTGCGTACACCACCGTCAGAATCACCGCACGGCAGAACTTGTTCACCGCCGGAGATTGCTCGTGCGCTGGCGGCAGCCGCTGCACGATACCCGTCGCCACCGGCATCATCATCACCGCCGTCGCCACGTTGTGCAGCCACATGCTCACGAAGAATATCGTGGCGCAAAGCCCCAACAGTAGTAACGCTGGATTCACCGGGTCGCCACAAAACAGCAATGTTACCTGTGGGTCCCACGTCACGTTCATTAATCATATCATGCATAGTTCCTAAATGTTTTTTTCTTAATGAAGAAAGAGAACAGCGCCACGTTTTCCACCACTTCATGTATTTTACTTGAATAAATATTAAATACTACTGTACATTAAAAAAAACAACGTTTAAATATTTAAGAGTTCTCAGAATTATTCTTAATCAGAATTAAATTTCACTTTAGTAAAATAATATAATAGAACCGATGAAACTGCATCTGCCATTTTCTCCAATAGAAATCTCTCTCTCTCTCTCTCTCTCTCTCAGGTTTGGGTTGGGACAAAAAAGTCCAAATTTCAATTATTTTCAAAAGCTAATAATTGAGTATATGTGGTCATGAAACTGTATACCAGAGAAAAATAAGCCATACACATAAAAAGCATGTCTAAATAAAAATCAATATCAAATCAATAAAACAATAGCTAGTGGTTCTCTCAAATTAATGGAAACTAAATATCGAGGAAAATTATTACGTGTCACCTATCTATCATCTTATCTAAATAACATGTTTTAAAGTTTTTAATTTATGAAAAAAATTAATTACAATTAAATACATATTATATAATGATAGGTAAAAATTAATCCTGGGCTTTCTAACAAATTTTCACCAGAGTAATATTAATGAATCCTGTTAATTTGTTAACAATAGTTATTAAAATTTAATAATGTATTAGTAGAGATTAATAAAGTTGGGAAAGGTGTGACTCACATTCAAGGCCAATCTGCGGTGAACGTTGTAGCGTTCGACGGCGAGAGCGAGAATGAAGCTTCCGAGAACGAGAGTAATAACATCGTCCATATAAGAGTGAGCGACGGTGTCAGCTGAAGCAATCCCAAATATGGGGAATAGAAATAAGGGACACATGGAGGTTACGGGAAGAGGCACTGCCTGCGTGATCCACCAAGCAAAGACCCAAGCAATCACACCCAGCATTTTCTGGCTCGTGGGTGGACCATCGAGTTTCACAAAGAGGCAAATGAAAAGGGATAACAAGGGTCCGAGAATTACATACAAGTTTTGTAGTGTCAAAATGGATTTTATGCTGAAGGAGACGGTACGGTCTCTGTTTTCCACTGGCTCTTGAACTGGTAGAAGTGGTGCTTTTGGGTCATCGGAACCATGTGATTCGTTGTGTTCTCCGATCATCTTGGTCACAAACCAATAACTGTGTCTGTCACAGAGAATGAGTATGTTGGGGCCTTTTTCGATATTCGGGAGAGACCAAGGTTAAGCGTGTGGGCTTTTATTATTGAATTTTATAGAATTTGTGGGCAAATTTGCTTCCTTATTATTATTATTATTATTTCGTTCACGTATATATGGTTCGTTTTATTATAGACCATGACTCACATTTCTTAAATCGAGTTTGGAATTTGAATTTTGTAAATCAAAGAAATATAGAAAAAAAAATTGTTAAAAATGATGGAACAAGTTTTTTATGGAAATTAATTATGAGTATGATTATTAATTACTTTACATCTATAACACGTGGAAAAGAATTATCATTATTCGGGTGAGAATGAGATTAGTGTTACAATTATGGTTACTTAATGCTACAATGACCAGTTTTGATTTCGTTGCGTTTGGGTGATGTGGCTCATATTCTTCTTAAAAAAAAAATTACGTGGCTCATATTGTGTGAATCGTTTTGTGGAGTTTTAAAGTCAAATTTTTTATGGCAAACCTTAGTTAAGGAGCCATGTGGAAGTGCTTGGCTGGGTTATAATGAGTTGGGACATATGATATACGGTAGGGTCCCTTGGCGTCAACATGCGTGGTCCAGTTGATTGCAATTAATCAATTTGGTAATTTTTGATACTATCGATTTCGTATCTAATATAGAGTACCGAGTAGTTGTCGAAATTCTTATGATAGATGCAGCGGAGAAATGCACAGATAAAAAATGTAAATTCCACGCAGATGATTAAATAAAAATGCTGGTCATTTTTAAAAATAATTTACGATAATAAATTTGTTCCAAAAATATTTATTGGAGTCTGTTTTGAATTAAAGGATTGACTATCATCTTAAATTAATATTTTGTGTATTCTTTAAATAATTATTTAAATAACATTTCAATTCTAAACGTCATACAATCTCCCTTTACTGAAATATGTTAACCGCATTTTAAGTTAATATATTTCTTTTATTCTTTAAATAACTGTTTTAATAATATTTTTATTATGATTCTTAATTACTGGTCTTAACCACTTGACATTTTATTTTATTTTTTGTACGTAAATCCGTTAAAATAAATAATACTATTTATTGACTTTACAGTAATAAAAATAAAATTTTCATTTTCAAACACATAATAGTTTATCTGGGTCATCAATTTTCTCTGTTTTTGTATTTAAATTATATATAAAATAAAATGAAATTAACAAAAAATATATACATAAATTTTAATAAATAATTATTTAAAGAATAAAAAAAATATTAATTTAAAATAACAATTATCATATTTAAATAAGGAGACATTTAGATTTTAATGTTATTATTTGAACAATTATTTAAAAAATAAAAAAAATATTAATTTAAATTAAAGAGATGTTTAAATTTTAAATATCTTTTTTACACACTGAAAGCGTTACCACCAAAATACCTCCATTTTAATAAAAAAAATTTAATAGCCCGTATACGACAGTTAGCCTAAAAATACTAGATTAATCTAAATTTAAACTTTAGATATTTAGTAATTAGTTTTGACATGTAAAAAACTATGACAACTATCTCCTTAGTGAGTTTTTTAAGGAAATTTTTGGGTGAGCTTTAATAGATTTTAAGTGTCATATGTACAAATGGAATTTTATAATTATTTTAATTCAATCATTTATGATTACTTTATAATAATATTTTTAATGATTAAAAATTTCTAATAAAAATTATTTGTAAAATAATTAATTCTTAAATAAAAAGTGTCACGCAATCATATAATATAACTATATTAACGAGTTCTTTTTTACCGTTAAAAGTTAAAACCACACATTTGAGTAACTATGCCACGCGGGAAGAATCTATCTAAGTAGTCTACAAGGTTTGGTAGATGTTATTATTTTTCTTGGGAAAATTGGAAATCATTATTGAGTCATGGCTAGTTTCACGTAATCACTTAATAATTTATACAAACAGTGGAAATTACTTGAAAAAAAACTACCACGAATCATTAACTATTTGACTTGGGATCTCCTGAAAAACTTGAGTACGTTGTTATTGTCTGCTCGTAAAAATATAATTAAATTTAATAAATTGAAGTTTTGAACCCTATATACATGGATTATATCGTTTGTTCCAATCGATATCCATATACAATTTGTCTTGAATAAATTGAAGTTTTCCACACCGTTGATTTTGGATAATTATTACACCATATATGGATTATATTTTAATGGTTGTGGCAAAACTTGTTGAATGGTCTTGGTCAATCTTCCTGTTTGCGTCGGGGACCCAAGCATGGATACTTACGTTTTAATACAAATCTATAATCTATATCAACACCATTTTTTATACCCAAAAAAGGGACACCATGCATTGAATCTTTAACAATACATGTTAAATTAACTTCGATTAAATGAAGCTTATCCGGGGTCAAATTAAAAAAAAAACGACGTGCTTATCGCGTACATGAATACATATCAAGTTGTCCCGTGAAGTCGAATTTTGTTTTTATTTTAATTAATCTTACTTACTTATTAGTTTTATATTTATTGGTAACATGAAAAATTAAAATTTATTTATTTACACGGTCAGTGTAAATCTTTTATATATACAAATTTAATTATTTTACCACATCATTTAATACATTAGTTAATAAAATATGGTGATAAGTTGAATTCATATTAAATACTTGTATAAGATAGTTTGACTAATTTAGAATATTGGTCACTTAGTTGTTGGTTTTATTTTGATCTCTTATTTATTCAAACTTTTAAATTAGTCCTTTTATTCATCTTTACATAGTTTCGCTTCGATCCTTTATCTTTTAAAAGGTTTAATTTGATTCTTTACCATTTAAATTAATTAGGTTATGATTTTCCTTGCAAAACAATAATAAATTTTTATTTTTTGGCATAATTTTAAACTTTTTTTTAATATTGATTTGAAACATTCAATTTTTCCCATTTTATTAATCTAAAAAAAATATAAATCCATCTAATTAATGTATTTGAATAAAAGGAAAGATGAACAATGAAAATAGTGTGCGAAGTCAGCCTTATGAACAATTGGAAAAGTAAAATATCTAATATCACACGCGTGTGTATATATTATCAATGAGTAAGAATCGTAATTAACATGATTCTTAAATTGTTTATCATAAAATCAATAAAAATACAATAAATGTTAAATATTAAATTTTTATTAAATAATTATGTAAATATTTTTTATATGGTAAATGTATAATAATTTATTTTATATTATTAAGAGAGTCTAATTTAATTAGTTAGATATATATTACATGAGTTGCTTAAATAAAGACAAATGTTAACAATACTCTCTTATAATTTATATTTTCCTCATCCAATAAGTTTATTCTCCTTTTTTTATATTTTTCAGAAAAGATGTAGAGACATAGATAAAAAAAAATATATCAATTTTATGATTCACGTGCATTTGTTTATACGAAAAATCAAACTGACACGTTTTATTAGCAATGTTTAATAGGGAGGCCCACTACGTGGGTCCACGCAGTTTCTGTTTGATGATTTATTGGACCAAATAAAATTAAAATAATAAAAGGAAAACAATGTATGATGTGTATGTGAAATTGAACCTGGACTACAGCCCAAATCGAAAGACGTGATTGTGACACGTGGCGTATGCGGTGGCTTGATCGTCAATTTGAATGTTGGGATGAGAGGCACAAAAGTGAACACAATAATGTGATATAGATATACTACGTGGCTGCCTCGTTGGAGACACGTTTGCATATCCACATTCATGTTCACCATATATATTAACTCATTTATTGTATCAACATATTTAAGTTTGTTGATTGGTTTGAACAAAAATTATTTTTAAGTTCATTATTGAGTAGATTTGATAAATTATACTTTTAATGTTGAGTTAAAAAAAAAAAAAATTAAAGTTAATTTTTCTTACACTCACTTTTAAATCAATAATTTTATATAGATTGTGTTTAGAACAAAATTAGTCCACACACTTAATCATTTGAAATCAAAACAAATTTATAAACATTCACGATAACGCCGACTACTTTCAGAATCAGATATGGTCAAGCCACAGGATATTATAAAATCGTTAGAATATATTCTCTTGTGTGTATGCGTGGTTTCATTTTTTTATTTTTTTTTAAATTTTTTAAATAAAATTTTGACTGTTCTTTGAATTTTTTTATGTTAATATTTTTATTTTCAGAATATTTATTATATCAATGTTTCTAGTTTTTGAAATATATATTTTTTAAACAAGAACCAAAAACATTAATGTGTCAGATACTCAGGAATTAAAACTGGTCAAAATTTTGTTATGAACTAAAAAAAATATTGGAAAAGTTCAAGGACTGAGACTTGGTTAAATTTTGTTCATTAATTTTTTTTTTTAAATGAAAATATTCATTCAATTAAGTTAGTTACATGTAAAAGTTTAATAATTTATATGTTCTGTATCTTTCATAAAACCATACATTTTATTTTACACTATTGATTTACTTATAAACTAATAAGATTAAACAGTTTAATAATGATAAGATAACAATGTTAAAGATATTGTTATTACAGTACATAGTTATTATTATTATTATTATTATTAGCATTATTTTCTAAATTAATTTAGAAGTCTTTTATGTGGATCCAATCTGTAAAAGGATAAGATTGTATGAGGTTGATTACGCAGCATTTCCATATCCGTGAACGTGATTCCGCATCTAATTGTTTACCATACGTAGTTACGTATATAATAAATAGAACCATGCACCAAAAACTCCAGAATAAATAGACTCTTTCTTCGATGTTGGGTTTTTTAAATAACACTACTGTTCCTAACTTGAACCAATAAGAAATGATCGTGTTTTCAAATGCTACATGAGGTACTGTTACAAAATTTTAAGGGTTAAATAAAGTCTTTTACTCTTTATTTTTGTCAGATTATGGATTTCAATCTTTTCAAAATTTGTTTTTAACTTTTAAATTTGTATTATTTTTTTGTCAATATTTTTATCCCTAATATTAATTTGGAACCGTTATGATATCTACATATTATTATCACGTGATCGATAAAGATGTCACATGATATTAGGTTGTCACGTAATATTACATAAAAAATTATCTGATACAAAACTTATTTAATATAATTTTTAAATATTTGATTTAAGTTTTAAGTATTTACCTGTAAAATTGAAATATTTTTTTTAATTTTAATTACACATTTCATTCTTTTTCTTTGGATAACAAGCCGGTCCTCCATAATTGATAAATAAAGAAAAAATCAGTTTTTTTTTTTTCAACTTTGTGTAAGAAAACATGTCTAATTTTATGCCTTCTTTAAAATCTGATTGAAAAGACCAATTCCATATTTTTCTCCGAGCAAAATAGATATAAAACACATTAGTTTTGTATTTAGACAAAATTAGTGCCAAAATCACTCGAGTCGCAAAACTCTATGAAGAAATTTCTTCTAGATTTCTTTTCATTGGCACTAATCCCATAATTTGAACATAATAGTATATTAGTCAAGAAATTATTTTCAATCATCTTCACCATGAGAAACTGGTAGAATGAATATTTTTAATTAATCACCACCCTATGACACAGAATTATTTTGGTTATCTAAAAGTCGAAATCGAAATGATATAGATAATATCTTAAATTTAAATTTTGTTATCATTATTCTACCCCTAAAAAACTTGTGACTTACAACAATAAAATATAAAAAAATTATAACTATTAACATTTAAGATATTATTTTAACTTTGCAAGTTATGTAGACATGGTTATATGAATCTTGGTCGTTCTCAACTCATTAATATAGTGAATAAATTTTGGTGAGTGTCTATGGTTGAAGAAGGTTGACGACAGGAGAGTCCTATGGTTCTTTATATATTCACACAACATTGTTGCTTCTGGTTGTCGAATTGATTTTTCCAATGTTGAAATTTTGAAGGGAATGAAATTAGGAATCTTTTGTTATATATACAAAGGTTGAATAATTTTGTTATTTTTCCTAATTTCTTATACCAAAAAATAAAATGACCCTCTTCAAATGTGTAGTTAAAATTAAAATAAAATTTAAAAATTTACGCTTAAATCTTAAGTGTAATATTTAAAAATTTTGTTACGTGGCATTTGAAACATTTGATGACTAGTTGGTCCAAATTAAAAACAACACCGAAACGTGTTAATACGTAGCCTGTAGTGGAAATACATTGGGCTTTGCGCAGCACCTAACGTGATGTTTATTTAGGTTTTCTACTGAGCAACTGGCCCAAATAAAAAAGGGCCTGCCAATGAATTCTCTCACGAGAAAAACAACATCTTCCATCGATTCCATGTACTGTGTACATAGTTTTGCCATAAACACACTGAATCCCGAAAGATTAAAAACTCAAATTATTGTTTCATATATTATAGAATAATTATGTTATTTTCTAGGTCTTTTTATTTATTTAAACCTGTCTGTACTTTTGGTCTTTTTAATTTGTATTGGTTTACTATTCAGTCCTCTCATAAATTTTCTAGACAACAAAGTATATTTTAAAGTTAAGTTAATTTTTCTCCAACACCAATTTTTTATGAATTTAATTTATATGTATTGTTAGAGTAATTTTTTTTTCTAATTAGGAATTAAGTTAGGTAGATGCAACTTTTAAAGTAGTTATTAATTTAAAATTCAATGCACAAACAAATTACCTATGGTTACTTAAATTCAAACTCAATTTTAAAATTAAAATCATTTTTCCGACATAAAATTAAATATTCATTTTTAATTATGAATTTAAAATCAGTTTTTAAGTATAAAACCAAACATGTATATACATGCTAAGCTTTAAGAAAATTGTTGATTTATAATGTAATTTTTTTTAATATCCTGAGATTTTTTTATAAAAAAAATGAAAAACTCAATTCTTTACTCCTCTTTTACCATGGCAAAAGTATAAAACTAATGTAAAAACTGAAAAGTGTAAAAAAAAAATAAATATTGCAGTTGAATTTTAGAGTTGTTAATTTATTTTTTTAGGGGGAGGTTAACGTTACGCTGGACCATTGCAGGCCTGCGCCAGCAATTGGTTGGCCTAGTCAAGTTCTAATCGTTATGCAGACGCCGGCTGTTGCGTATTGGAACAGTTCAGTTCAGTTACCTTATTTTTTCTGCCAATTATTTTGTTGCATTTTGGTGGAGAAAGAAATATAGAAAAAAGGGAAAAAATAATAGATAATAAAAAGTAGAAATAAAAATGATATAATCTAGAAAATAAAGTAGAAATAATTTATGAAGAACCAAACTCAATACTCCATTTTCAAACCCCATTTGAGGATAAAATGGATTGTAAAAATATGAATAATCAGTGTTATTTTTAAATATTTTTTAATACTTTTGTATTATTAATTAAATCATAAATATTATTTTTTAATCAAAATTATAACTTTATCATAATGATATATTACTTCTTTCTATCCATTATAAATGTTGTTTTAAATATTTTTATTATAACAAAAAGAATTACTAAATATACAAAAAATAATTTACAAATTTAATATTATTATTTTAAAAAATTAATATTATTTATTAAAGATAATAACGAGGATAATATAAGTAATTAATTTTATATTAAAATGATAAAATAGTACTTATTTTAGAATTTATCTATTTTTCTTAGATGTAGGAGAAAGAAAGTAATATTCAATGCAACCTTTATCGTATGGAGTAATATTGAGACGAGATTTTAATTTTCATAAAGAAAAAGCAATGAAACAATTCCTCGTGTTTCGAAGTGGTTTGTGCTGTTGAATCCATTGTGATAACTTTTGGGTATTACAACAATTGTGGTGGTCCGGTTCAGTCCAGTAGATAACCACATCCCAGCGTGAGCACCAACAAGTTAAGCGCTGACTTAGGACTTCAAACCACACTTTCAGTTTCAATAAACACAATGCGCGTCCTAAACAAGTTTCTCTACACCAGAGTCAATTCAAAAATTTCTCTTTAATTATTCAATTTTAAAAAGTGAAAGTAAAAGCTTACAGGGCTAGTACCCATTAATTTTTGCCAGTGTTAAACTGATTGGAGCAGAGAACGTAACACAATGGCCCATGTCGGAAGATTCGACCGGAAGAAAGGGATGAGAAATTTCACACCTACGCTAAGTTTCCATTCTAATTTTAATTAAAAGGTTAATTAATTAATTAATGAATTAATGAATTACTAACTACGTCTCTGTTGTGATTAGATTTTAATTGTTTTTAGTGACTGAATGACTCACCCCACATTACACGACACCCAGTAAATGGATATGACTCTATCACCTAACCTAAGGCTAAGAAAAGTGATGCGTTACTACTTCGAACTTTCCTCCTTTGCAAGAGAGAAACTGAGAAACTGAGAAACAAACAAACAAACAAGACGTAGCTGGTTCCCATGTCAGATCTTCCGCGCGAAGTGATAACTGACATCCTATCCCGGTTGCCGGTAAAATCCCTACTCCGATTCCGGTCAACGTCAAAGTCATGGCGTTACTTAATCGACAGCCAGCACTTCGTGAAACTCCATCTTGACAGAACCCTAACTTTGACAACCACCAACAACCACCTCATCCTCCGCTTCGACTCTGATCTATACGAAACTAATTTCCCAAAGCTACAACCTCCTCCGGTACCTCTCAACCACCCTCTCATGTGTTACAGCAACAACATAACCATCCTCGGTTCCTGTAACGGCCTTCTCTGCATCTCAAACGTCGCCGACGACATCGCTTTTTGGAACCCCTCCCTCCGCCAACACCGCATCCTCCCTTACCTCCCTGTGCCCCGCCGCGACTCCACCACCACCTCCACCATGCTCTTCGCCGCGCGCGTCTACGGTTTCGGCTTCGATTCACGAAGCCACGACTATAAACTCATTCGCATCTCCTATTTCGTGGACCTACACCACCGCACCTTCGACTCTCAGGTCAAACTCTACACGCTGAGAGCCAACACGTGGAAAACCCTCCCCTCCATGCCGTACGCGCTCTGCTGCGCGCGTACCATGGGGGTTTATGTAAACAACGCGCTCCACTGGGTTGTGACGCGGAAACTCGAACCGGACCAACCCGATCTAATAATCGCTTTCGATCTGAACCGTGAGATCTTTCGTGAGGTTCCACTACCTGAGACGGAGGGTGCGGGTTTTGAGATCGACGTGGCACTATTAGGAGAGTGTCTATGCATGACTGTTAATTATCAGAACACGAGGATTGACGTGTGGGCGATGGGAGTGTACGGACGAAGGGAAAGTTGGTGTAAATTGTTCACTCTGGTGGAGCCGCGTGAGATGAGGACGTTGAAATGGGTGAGGCCGTTGGGGTATTCGAGGGATGGGGCTAAGGTTTTGTTTGAACATAATCGGAAGAAGCTGTGTTGGTATGACTTGAAGAATAAAGAGGTTACAGATGTTAGAATTCCGCAAGTGCCTAAGTTGAATGAAGCTATGATTTGTTTGGGAACCCTCGTTCCACCCTTCTTACCTCGTCAAACTTGTAGGAAGTTCCGACAGTTGGGGTGCGAACGTCCCAGGAACACCAGGTTTATTTTACGCCTAATTTCTTTTTTCTGCATTTTTTTTTTCATTTCTCGGAGAAAAAAGGGGTCATTATCTTTGTATCTGTGTCTAACATATTAATATGTGTTGTTGACCTTGACTTTCCCAACTCAACCCTTTCCTAGGAAACCAAAAAAAAAAAAAAAAGAGAGAGAAAAATATTCGATTAAAATAAGTTCAAACAAAATTCATTTTAATAATAGACATCTCAATAATTTGGATCTTGTCTCTATAATTTGCCCGATATAAAATTGCTTCAAAGGTTATGTGTAATTAATTGAGTGAAAATCATAAATTAATTTTTGAATTATTTGGTAAATAGTTGAGTGAAAACTATATGGATTGACGTGGTAATTTCACATTCTCGATCACAAAATGTTACGTATAGTAATTGTAAAAATTATGTCTATTATGATTATTATTACCGGTTGACTACGAAGAATATTTGTTTAAAAATTAAGAACAGTGCTATTTAATTAGTAGGAAGTTGGATTCGCACGAATTGTTAACAGGCAAATGCTGTCCGAACTATAACTGCTCGTCAATGATATAAAAGAGGAGAAAAGATTTTTTTGAGACGTGTAAAAATAGGTCGGGTGCGTCCAATTTTGCATTTTATTTTATTTTTTGTATTTATAAAGGAATAACATCTAATCATTTGTGTTTAGTGAAAATCAAAAGGACGATCAGATATAAAATAGTAACCAATTAGAATGTTTTGGTCTGCTTTCGTGCAGCCATATTTAAGGTTTAGCATTTTCCAAATGAAGCTCTCATCCGTGAAAATTTCAGTGCCAAATTGATCTTTCAAGCTTTAACTGTTAAGCTTACTTTTGTGGGATTCATATTTTTCCAGGGATGACTTCCTATCCCACGGTTTCAAATTGACATTATGAGGAAGTCATAGAAGAACCGATGGTACGCCGGTGGCTGAAACTGGCTTGGGGAGTTTGTGAAACTGGCTTGGGGAGTTTGTTTTACAGTTGATACAAGGCAAAGGGAGGCAGAGGAAAAGTAAGACAAATGTTGCTTTTGTTAAAAAATGATCGTAATGTAAACTTAAATTAATCTTACCTGTGCATACTTTACTATGGGTTGTGTACCACGTATTGCAAACTCTGAAACAAACATGCCTCTTCTGGTTCTTTCCTGTGTTATCTCTGATGATGAAATTGGTCAGAGTGCAGAATCACAGGAAGAGGTAAACTGATCAGGAGCAGGATCAAAGCCACCATTTTCCCTGTTAAGATATAAGACTTTAACTTGTACAGTTACTGCCCTTTTCAGGCTCCTTCTGTTTTCTTAGTGACAAAGGTTTAGAAATGCAATTGCCCACTAAAGTAAAAGGAAAGATGAAGAAAACAATGACTGTTGAACAGATACCAGATATACAACACAATGCTGCTTTCTTCTCTTATTAACAATCTCCAATTGTGATCTCTTACAGCTGTTTTCCGCAATAGAAAGAAAATGGCTTACCTGGTTTTGTTGTAATGAAGTGTTTAAACAGTGGTTACGTATGTAAGTGTGTTAATTAGATTGTGCCAGCGAATTGAACTTCCGCTCATAACAATTGACATGAATCATTGTTTACTTGTTTTGGTTTATTTGTGGTGGAATTTTCAGATTGAATGCATGTTGACAAGTTACACTAGTTACATTGACAAAGGATTTGGCACTAGGTTTATTGTCCTTCGGAAGACAAGATATTGAACAAGTGTTTTTTATTACTGACCTTATTCTTTGAGATACTTATGGCTTCATGATGCTAATAGTTTGTCCCATAAAAAAATTCCGCTAACGCCTTATTTAACGGTTTTCTTTGTTATTATTTTTTTTATTTTTTATTAAAACACAGGTGTTCTAAAGTAAAACACAAGATGCATCTTATTTTTCATTATCGAAAAAAGTACAAAACACTATACCCTATTGGTAGTGATAATTGTATCCATGTTTGTGGGATAATTGGGGCGGTGTTATTATTGTCTGTAGGAAGGTTAAGGTGGTTGAGTTAGTGCACCATGGGAGACTGTGGTGTTTGAGTAGTAGAAGCGTTGATCCAGGGATACCATGAGATGGTATTGGTGTCCATAGGATATCTTGGGTTGGTGATTAGTGTAGGTGTGAAAGTTAAAGTGGCTGTGTTATGCGATTAGTATTTCCGAGTACGGTCTCACATGTAGCAATAGTACAACCCGGGCAAAAAGAACTAACATGGGCCATGTAGTTAAGAAATAGCAAAAGCGGATTCAATTTGAAACAAATCATAAATCTGAGACTCAAGTTACATGAGGCTCAAGTTAAAAAGGACGTGCCATATTATATTTGAGGTTTTTAAGTATTGACACGTGGTCCAATGAAAATAAAATTGTCACATGTTATAAACGTTTTTAGTAGTTTTTTAAAAAGTTAAAGGGTCATGATACATGCATTAATAGAAATGGAGGCGCCACAGTTAACTTTACCAAAGTGAAGGTGGCATAATTAACTACATTTTCTGAAAAGTCAACATTCATTTAAATTTTTTTTAATTTTATTATTTTTTGAAAATAATTTTTATTAATGTAAAAATTAATTTTTGTTTTTTTAATTTTAATTACTGTAATTATGGTATTTGTAATTGTAAATTTTTTATTTAGTTTTATAATAGTTTGTGTAATTATAATAATTGAATTTTAAATTTTTTTTATCATAAAAATAAAAAGCTTCACCATTTCGTAAAATATGTGTACTATTTCATAAAAAAAGTTATCAATTAAAATAAAAAAAAATCAAAATGACACAAATTTCAATGTGAAGCTTTTTATTCCTACATTAAAAAAAATCCAGAATACAATTATTATAATTACACAAATTATTATAAAATTAAATAAAAAATTCATAATTACAAATATTATAATTAATTTTTGTATTAATAAAAATTATTTCTAAAAAATAATAAAATTTAAATTTTAAAAAAATTTAAATAAATATTGACTTTTCAAAAGATGTAGTTAACTGTAATGTAGTTTCGATTGATCTGATACCTTTTTTCTTCTCGTTGTAGATATTATAGAAGAATGGAACCCATAATGCGAATAAACTTAGTTAAATCAAAGTATTGTGTATGAAATAGACTTAGTTAAATTAAAATTTTGTGTAGAATTAGACTTAGTTAAATCAAAGTCTTGTGAATTCATTTAAAAATGATCTTTTAATTAAACACTCTAATTATGTCTTTCATCATTTTAAATTTAACCACTTCTTTACTAAGACAATTCTTAAAACTTGCATGGTGCGATTGTCTTAAATTTAAAAGTGTTTCAATGTTTAAGTATATAAAGGATCAAACTCATAAATATTTCATAAATAACAATTTTATAATCAACATGTTAAAGTGAATATTTAATTATTTATATGATAAATATTAATTTTATCATATACTCAACATGTAAAATTTATATATATTTAACATATATGTTCATGCATGTTAACTAGTGATTCTATAATTTGATAAGTAACTTTGTGACCTCCTAGTTAGAGTCATACATTTGAGTTTAAACTTGTGATTGAACTGCATAACCAGCAAATTAGTTACATGATATACGTGTTTTATTTTCTTAAATCTATTTAAATTCAAACTTTTAAACACGATCTGCAAACGAATTTACTAGCAGACTCAACAAGTACTCATAAATAATTTAATAAAAAAGTTATTATTAATTATTACTCTTACTAAAGTAAATGTAAATTAATATTAGAAATTTAAGTTAATTCCATGACCAAGTTCTTATTTAGGGTTTCCTTTTCCCTTTAACCTCCACCCTTGCCTAATGCAATTCATGTGTAGGTTGAAAACTTGCACAGATTCGTGCAGAAGGTCCAAAACTCACACTATCATTTTTTCTGTTATTTTTTTATAGTGAATATCAAGCAAATCTTATGTAGCATTTCAACGTCCTATACTTAAAAATTTAGACAAACGTTCATAAACATGCATATACATTTATATACATTCTACTTTTTTAGAATTTGGATCTTTTTAATATTTTTTGTGATGCAAGTTATCCCTTATCTCATTTAGGTCAAGGGCGTTGCAAAACAATCACAAGCTCATTAAAAGAGATTCCATTTAAATGGTGTGATTTGTGGAATGAATTTCATAATTATTGATATAAACAAGTGAGTAAATTTACTTTTCGTTATTTGAAAGTAATTTTCAAAATATGAAAAGAATAATTAAAAATATTTTTTTTTAAAAAAATCCTAAAAAATCACACTCACTTTTATATTACAATAGTATAAGAAAAAATCATCTATGTAATGAGAATGTAAAAAATTTATTTTAGTATTTAATCTTAATTCAATATCTTTATATATTCTATTGATAAAAAAATTCTATTTGAGATGTATTTAAAATAATTTGAACATATCTTTTATCAAAATTCAATCTTTAATAATAAAAACAAATAAACACAACACAAAATTTATTAAATAAATTTATCTCAAAAGTTGTACATGTCAACTCTTTATAATTACTTTTTAATTTTTTAAAGAGTGTAAAATGTATACGATAAATATAAGTTTTATATTATACTCAGCATGTAAAGTTTATGTTAAATCAAATTTGTATAAAGGTAAATTTCATCTCTCATAATTATAAACTATTAAGATAAAAATATGAACTTATAAGACAAATGAAATTTTCAAACCTACGAAACATATCAAGTGAAGATCAACACAAATTAAAGAGGCAACAAAAGAACTAAGAAAATAAGATATCATTTTCATGTTTTCACACTCTATCAACTTGCATCTTCACGGAGAGTTTGTTTAAAAAAACTCGCACCAACAAAACAGAAGGAAGTCAACTATATATTTTTTCAAAAGATATGTTTTTGTAGAGTTAAAAGAGGATGTGATATAACACAAATATATATTGCAACAAGCAGAACAATAATGCCTAACCTTAGGATTATGAAGACCTTTTCGTGGTAGTTAACTTGAAAAGACTAAAATCTAGCAATACTTGGTTAACCTGAAAAAGCTGGGTCCAAAAATTATTTGGAGTTAAGTCTAACTACTACCTCCATCTATATAAAGACTCCAATTTGAAGGATTGAAGTTGACGAGAACGTTTTAATTTTAAAGAAGATAAAGTATTGATAATCTTGCTCTAAACAACTTTTATTTATTCATCCTCTGTAAATAACCATTAGCCTAAACTTTATTGTATATTCCTCTCTACACAAAGGTTGAACTATTATAAATTAGACATCCTCTTTATAAATCAACCATTCGTGATAGTTAACATGAAGAGATTGAGATCAAATAATAATTAGAAAAGACTATTTCCAAATAATACTTGGCTGAAGCCAAATAATATTTATATTCACTCAATAACAGTGAAATCTTAATTGTTGCTAAGAAACTGAACATAATCATTTCTTAGAATAGACCAATATAAAATTTTTTGTGTTCATTTCCTTGCTTTATCGTCTTATATTAACTTGGGTTGAATTGAAAAATCTTTCTTGAAAATTCTTTATATGGTCTCATCCAACTTGCGTATGATATTTATTAGACTCTCTTTTAAAGGAAAAATAAAAAATTTTGCGAAAATAATTTTAATGCTAAATTCAACCCACATTTTTTTTGTGTATTTTGTTTTTACAATTTATATATTTAATATATATGGGCTCATGTTGACCATGACCTATAGCATGACTAGATTAATGATTGGTCTAATTTTTGAAGTTATGTATTTATCTTATTTTCTTTTCTCTTGTATTCTCTTTATTTCTTAATTGACAATTAAGTACAAAGTAAATAAAGTCTTTTAATCACCGAGATACTTTAAAATGAGCCAAACTTTTTAATGTTATTCTTTTGAATTTCATTCTAATTACTCCATTACTATCAAAATAAAGAAATTCACGTATGTCAAAACACACGAAAGAAGAAGACAAACATAAAAAAGAATATGTCAATTCAGATGATAGTGAAAAAGGAATATTCTAGCCGGCAGATCCTTTCAGGTTAAAAGCAACACACCTTAATTATTAGGCGTTTCCTTACACATTGTGCATATGATACATATACCTTTCAAAGTTTTCGATTAATTAACTAATGCACATGGGAAAGAGTATGTCAATTACTGTCAAAATAAAGGAACTCATGTGTTAGATCAAGATGATTAACGACTCTAAGTTTTGATTAATTACAAGACAGACGGAACTAAGCTCTCAAGACTTGATAAGACGAAACCAGCACAGACGAAAGAAGACCCTTCAAAGACGAAGTTATGCGTCTGTCTCAAAGCCAAGTCATCAGACGAAACTACAGACGAAACCTTCAGACGGAACCTCAAGCTTACTCCTTCAGTCTGAAGACATATATCGTCTGTTCAAAAAGTGAAGCAAAGTTTGAGTCACTCGCGCCAAGATTTCAAATCTAAGGAAATACTCATTAGAAGCATCCAAGATCAGTATAGGGATTCGTGCTTACACATGCAAGTCAAAAAGGTCTTCACCTTTATTGTCAAAGTCTCTGTACAAGTCAGAAAAAGTATTGCGCACGCAATCTAAATCCGCTGCATCTGCTGCGCACTCTATCAATCAATCAGTACAATCTGACATCTTTTGGAAAGCTCTCAAGAAACTTTTCAACGACATTCATATGAGTCTAACGGTCATTTTAAAGAGGATGCCTATTTAAAGACTTCACTCCATCAGATTTCAGTGGGTGAAAACGCTTCTATTATTCTATCTTCTGAATTTTCGCTCAAGACTTCTGAATACACTTCATTGTAAAACCCTCTCTGCGTAGAGGAAACTATCTGCTTTTAAAACATCTTTTTAAAATTCACTTGTGTGGTGTTAGCATGTGGAGGCTGAGTTCAAAGAATACCTTTCCTGTTTAGCCTGAGAAGGCTGTGTTTAAAGAATATTGGTGTATAGCCAGAAGTGGCTGGGTGCAAAGAATACTTGTAACCTTTTCACGGTTGGTAGTGAAAACTCAGTAGTTTCTGAGTAACTGGACGTAGTCTTGAAGAGATGAACCAGTATAAAAATATCCGTGTTATATATCAATATTGTTGAACTAACAGAGATAACTTAAAACATAATGTCTGCCCACTAAAATCAACTTTTGAAGTAAAACACTGTTTCGTCTGTACCCCTTTTTCAAAACCACAGACGAAAGGATTTAAATTTTAAATTAACACAATTCAACCCTCCCTTCTTGTGTTTTGTATTTTACATCATGTCTGTCATAACACACAAAAGAAGAAGACAAACATAAAAAAGAATATGCCAATTCAGATGATAGTAAAAAATGAATATTCCTGTCGGCAGATCCTTTCAAGTTAAAAGCAACACACCTTAATTATTAGGCGTTTCCTTGAACATTGTGCATACAATACATATACCTTTCAAAGTTTTCGATTAATTAACTAAATGTTGAAAAGAGTATGTCAGTTAGTGTCAAAATAAAGGAACTCATGTCTGTCATAACACACGAAAGAAGAAGACAAACATAAAAAAGAATATGCCAATTCAGATGATAGTGAAAAAGGAATATTCTAGTCGACGAATCCTTTCAGGTTAAAAGCAATACACCTTAATTATTGGGCGTTTTCTTGAACATTGTGCATGTGATACATATACCTTTTAAAGTTTTCGATTAATTAACTAATGCACATTGAAAATAGTATGTCAATTACTGTCAAAATAAAGGAACTCATGTCTGTCATAACACACGAAAGAAGAACACAAACATAAAAAGAATATGACAATTCAGATGATAGTGAAAAAGGAATATTCCAGTCGGCAGATCCTTTCGGGTTAAAAGCAACACACCTTAATTATTAGGCATTATCTTGACCATTGTGCATATGATACATACACGTTTCAAAGTTTTTGATTAATTAATTAATGCACATTGAGAAGAGTATGTCAATTACTATCAAAATAATGAAACTCATGTCTGTCATAACACACGAAAGAAGAAGACAAACATAAAAAAGAATATGCCAATTTAGATGATAATAGAAAAAGAATATTCCAGTCGGCAGATCCTTTCATATTAAAAGTAACACACATTAATTATTAGACATTTTCTTGAACATTATACATATGATACATATATCTTTCAAAATTTTTGATCAATTAACTAATACACATTGAAAAGAGTATGTCAATTCAGATGACAATAAAAAAGAATATTTCAATCGGCAGATTCTTTCGTGCTAAAAGCAACACACCTTAATTATTAAACATTTTCTTAAACATTATGCGAATAATACATATAATTTTCAAAATTTTTGATTAATTAGTTAATGTAAATTAAGAGGACCATATCAATTCATGAGACAGTGAATCAAGAATATTTCATTTTACATATCCTTTGAAGTTAAAAACAACACGCTTTAAATATTACAGATTTCCTTAAATACCATGTATATGATGCCTGTATCTTTTAAAATTTTTAATTAATTAATTAATGCATGATAAAAGTAACGCGTTTACGTGTACATTAAGAAATGGGAAAGAATAGATGTAAAATTATTTAAACAATAGGAAATTTTTTATTCATTATTTAAAAATAAATTTAAAATTTCAATTTTTAAAACTCAATTTTCATACTTTTAAATTTTTTAAAATTAAAACAACTTATATATACTATTTTATATTTTTAGAGTTTAAGAAAATATTAAAAATTAATAAAAAATCTTATAAATAATCCATAAGATATATATAATTTGATAAGATAAGAAAGTAAAAACTGATTACATAAAATCTTCATTAAATTATTCATTGAATCGAATCCGATCTCAGGACCATAACTAAAAAACATCGATTTTTTTTTTAAAAAAATAATTACAGTCTAAAACTTTTAGTTTACAACAATGCAATCAAGAAAAAATTCATCCACGAGAATGTAAACAAATAATATTTTAGTATATAATTATAAATCACAATATGCTTAAAAAAACATAAATCATTATAATATTATTTATTTTTATATATTTATATATATTTTAAAAATATTCTATTTGACATACATTCAAATTAAATTTAGACATGCCGTTTTATCAAAATTCAATCTTTAATTGAAAGATAAAAAATCTGGTAACACTAAATTGGTTAAATGAATTTATCTACCTGTTCACATTTATGATTATTTTTTAATTTAATTTAAAGGATAAAAAATATATAAAATTAAACTCTTTATTAAATGAATGCATTAAATACAATGTTTATATATACAAGTAAAATCAGTGAACTGTGAACCATTGCAACAGAACAGCAGAGAAAACCGTCGTTGATTTCATATCACCACCAGCTGCACACAGAATCCTGTAACGCCATATACACTTCACTCTGCAAAGTAAAATAGTACTGTTTTTCACCTCCAGTTTGTTTGACCACGGTCACTAACTTCCACCGCTGATGACTCCAGCATAGTACTCTCCGGAACCGTCACAATGAAGGACTCCGACGAGTCAATCCGGCTGAAGATACATTTCTTCGTTCGGCCCATGGTGACAGGGCGGACCATTGTGATGACCAGTGTCCGGGAAGAGCCGTTGAAATCGGTTCTAAGCAGAATTGCATGGGTCACTGGAATTCCAATGACGGAACAGAGAGTGATATATAAAGGAAAGCAACTTGAGTTGGAGAAGACGGTGGAAGAATGCGAAATCCAGAATGATTCTACACTTCATCTCGTTGGTCGCTTGCTTAGCGGCGGCTTCCCTACCGCCGAGCGAATAATCGATTACATGGTGTTTGTGCTCGTGCACATCCTTCAAGGCGGCGAAACGGTGCGTTTTAACTTGAACATAATTAGCGTTTTGACCGCTCGGAATTTCGGCCTCGCCGGTTTTGTGGAGGTTTTCACCGCTTCGCCTGGACCGTCAATGCTCGCCTCACTCTATATGGCGCGTGGCGGTGCCAAACACCTCGGTGCCGAGGCTTGCGTGTCACACATCCTGAATTGTTGCCGGTCTAGCGGTTCACAGTATTTTTGCACTGCATTGGTGTTGAAGTTTTGTAAAGAGCTTAGGAAGGTTGGGTGTGAGAGTTATGATGGTTTGTATGTGAAGTGTAGGAGTGTTTTGGGGTTTTTGTTGGAGAATGTTGGGCTTTTTTATGATTCTGGGACGGTGAAAAAGAGGGTTTTGCTTCGTGATGTTTTTTCATTTATTCCTGAGCTTGCAGAGAGATTGTTGCAGGGGTTGGATTATAGTAGTAAGTTTCCCAGTTCGTTGAAGCCTTCTTGGGAAGAGGTTAAAGAGTTTAGAACATTCTTGAAGCCTTTGAGGATTAGAATTATGGAGCAGCAAGGTTTGATTGATTTTTCGGATGTGAGTGATGAAACTGGAAAATGGAATGTGGAGGAGGAGGAGGAGGAGGAGGAAGAGAAGGAAGAGGAGGAGAAGGAGGAGAAGGAGAAGGAGAAAGAGAAGGAGGAGGAGGATGAGGATACATTGCATTCTGGAGAGGTTGATTATATTCGGGTTGTGTTTATTCGGTTTTTGAGCAAAATGGACCAGTGTTTTGGCAGCATGGCAGAATTCTTGGCCGGCAATGAACAACATGTTCTATGTACTGGATGGTCGCAATATCTTGATGTGTTGAAGGAGTTGTATGAGATTTCTAAGATCTTTGATGGTGCACAGGAAGAGTTTTGGAGACTTTTGATGTGCCATAGGAGTATGTTGTCTGTGCTTGTTGTTGGGTTTGTGAAGAGGGATGATTATGATCATATGTGGATTCTTGAGAACAAAAGTGCGACCAATTTTGAGTGTAGGAGGCATTTGGCGATGATGCTATTTCCAAATGTGAGAGAAGACTATGGCGCGTTTCATGAGATGCTTATCGATAGGTCTCAGTTACTGGCCGAATCTTTTGAGTACATTGGACAAGCAAGGCCTGAGTCTCTGCGTTCTGGTCTATTTATGGAATTCAAAAATGAGGAAGCTACAGGCCCGGGTGTGCTGCGTGAGTGGTTTGTTTTGGTGTGTCGTGCGGTGTTTAATCCACACAATGCTCTTTTTTTGGCTTGCCCCAATGACTGCAGGAGGTTTTATCCGAATCCCGGTAAGTTATGTCTGGAAATCTGCTGCTTAGTGTGCATTGGGAATATTTTCAAATGGTAAATGTTTGGCCAGGGATTAAGTTGTCCATGTGTATTTGATGATAGGTCATTTACTTGTGTATCATTAGCCGTGGTTCCTCTGGCTGGCAGAGTTTCTCCACTAACCTTCATCCTTTCAAGGGATTCCATCCTGTAAAATCTCTTTTTCTTTCTGTATAATATAGAACTTTATTTCCTGGCTGACTGGGTAATGTGGCTGAGTTTAAACAGCTAAAGAGTCCAGATTCAATCAATTGCAGGTTATCAGTAATTGATTGATCACAAATTACATTTATATGTAATGTACTCTGTCTTAACTGTGAATCTATCTTTATTGCCTTAAATGGTCCTGCATAAGGGAATTCCCTTTGGACAGAAATGGACTCAGCTGGATCCGCATAGAATTCCTTAGGATAGTACTGGGTGTACTTGCCCTTTTTTGTTAGCTATACTGAAACATTGGGTTTGTTCTTCCATCCTTGTTTTCTTGTAGCTTCCTTTATAGTGATGAAATAGTAAAGATTTTTCATTCATTGCCAACATATCATGTCTGTTTTAGTTAGGTTACATCCATTTCTCTTCTTTTTGAGTGGGTGATTTAATCTACATGATGAAACTAAATGCATGAATGACGAAGAACAAATTTAGTGTGTTTGTCTGGTCAGATGTGGAATGGTAACGAGATGTCCATGAATCGATTCAGGGTGTGGAGCAGCCCATTTTGTAGTGGCTTTGATGACTATGTCAGCATACTGTGCAGAAAAAAATGCTAATATGATATTTTAATCTGTTTTTGCTTCTAAACATTGTCACAACTTTTCCATTTTGTCCCTTGTTTGTAAACAACTGTTATCTAATCCTCATAGTTTTCCCCTTATAGTTCCCTCATCGATCTTCTGTTTATTTTGTCCATTAAGTGCCATTCTTGTCTGCCCATTTGATCCCTCTAAACATTGCGATGTTCCATTTGATTGCTCTAAATATCACAAATTTGTCATTTGGTTCCCTATTCTTTAGAAACAAGAAAAGACTGGTGCATAGTAGAGGGATTATATGGGAAATGAAATTTTTTTGAGGGCGCGCACACACACATGCATAATAGGGGATCATATGGGAAAACAGTGATATTTCAAGGGACTCAAGGAATGATGCACTGACTTCTTCTTTGTTATCCTGTTAATGCTCATATTCTCCATTGTTATGTGCATGTGTGTGTACATGTAAGATTGGATACTTTAAAGTGTGAGGTGAAGTGCACAGTATATTGATGGAAAAGTCAAGGGTATAGTTTTCTCTGTGTCTACAATCTGTTATGAACATTGTTGTATTTTTTTCAAAATTAAGCTGTTGACCTTTTCATCAGTATTAATACTCTGCGTTGTCTAAGATGTCTAATTATTAGCATTTTGTCAGTGTTGAGTATTGATGTGTTTTGCTGTATATTTTATATCATTAGATATCAATAGAGCACTTTTTCTCAATCATGTTTAGTTTATTCTTTGTCTACTTGTCTGCAGCATCTAATGTACATCCTCAGCATCTTGAGTACTTCAGGTTCACTGGTCGTATTATTGCATTGGCTTTGCTGAGAAAGGTGCAAGTAGGTATTGTTTTTGACCGTGTGTTTTTCACACAATTGGCCGGAAATAATGTTACTTTAGAAGATATAAAGGATGCAGATCCTTACTTGTATAGAAGCTGCAAGCAAATATTGGAGATGGATGCTGATTTCATTGATTCAGATGCATTAGGACTGACATTTGTGAGAGAGTTGGAGGTATTAGGATGCAGGACAGTGGTTGAGCTTTGCCCTGGTGGAAGAAGCCTTGCACTGAATAGTAAGAACAGGGTGATGTATGTTGATCTTCTTATACAGAGTTGTTTTGTGACATCCATATCTGAGCAGATATCACATTTTGCCGACGGTTTCGCTGATATTATGTCCAGCTCAACGCACCACAAGTTCTTCCAATCTTTAGAGCTTGGAGATCTTGACTGGATGCTGCACGGGAGTGAAAATACCATCTCTATTGATGATTGGAAGGCACATACCAAGTACAATGGTTATAAAGAGACTGATTATCAGATATCTTGGTTTTGGGAGGTTTGTTGGATACTGGTCTTCCCTTGTTTTCTATTTTCTTTTATTTCCTAGTACACTTTTCAAGAATTTATAAAATCATATTTCCCCCATATGATTTTATTTTTTAAGCAGGAATGGTTTTGTAGGGCAGCAGGTATCTGCTGCATGTTATCCTATGTGAAGTTTTCTAACACCAGTTTAGACACTTATTCAGATAGCATGCAGTTTTCTAACATTATGAACCAACTGTTTTCATTTTGAATCACAGTTTAATGTTCAAATCTATTAATGATATGGTGGATTCATCGAAAATTTTAGAATGTAGCAGTCTCACATTTTGTTGAGAATTGGGATGCTATAGATCTGAATAATAAGTTCTCTTGTCTTATTATTGTTATTTTTATTTTTATTTGGTTGGAACCTCATTTTAACTAAAAGTATTGTGTTTATTAAAGCCTCTGGAATAATTCTTTCTTGAATGCATTTCAAATAACTCATAATTTCAAAACATTTGATAGGAGATGCTGCTCAGTTATTAAGTTTTTAATATTGTATTTTGTGAAAAAAACTTGGCAGATTGTTGGGAGAATGTCAGCAAAACAAAGGATGATTCTTCTTTTCTTTTGGACATCTGTACAATATTTACCAGTTGAAGGTTTTGGTGGGTTGGCTTCTCCATTATACATTTGCAGGACTGTGGAACCTTCCAATCACCTGCCCTCATCTCACACATGCTTTTACGAGCTGTGTTTCCCCCTCTATTCATCTATGTCTGTCATGCAAGAACGGTTCGGAGTCATCACCCAAGAACACATTGGTTGCAGTTTTGGTACAATCTAAATTTATCTGCAATTTGGGTAGAAGATGCTGTGACTGCATACTGGAATATCAGTGCTCAATTTTGTACAAATTATAGGGTAAAATAGGATTATTTATCTGTTCTGAATGAAAAAAATGAATATAGGTTCTCTAGTTCTGTTTCTCAAATCAATGCTGGACGCAGTTTAGGGTTTAGGGTTCTCAATGTTAAAGTGGACATTGATCTTCTGTCAAATGTTTATATTCATAGGGGTTGAAGTATCAATGAAACAGGATCAAAGGAAAGAAACTTCGATGATATTTTGATAGTCATTGCAGGAAATAGCTGTTGTTTTGTCCTGCTTTGGCATGTAAGTTTAATCAATAAAGCTCAAGGCTTTATTCTTTCTGATGATCTATTAAGAACTAGCATCTTCAAAAAAAATTCAGTTTATTATTTTGTGTTTGTTGGTTTACTGTATCGTTGGTCACCCAGATATGATAATATTAAGAGCTTAAATGTGTCCCCCGCGATTGTTTGATTGATAGGGCGTGTTCTGTCATTGATTTAGATTGATATAGTCTTCCCATAAATATGAGTTTTCTCACGAGATATTTTTGCCAAAACCATGTTAGAGAGGAAATTGAGAAATTTCGGAAACCATGTTAATGATAAATTTTCATTCAATATCTCAACTTTCTTCCAAGGATTGTTCTCTGATTTTTTTTTTAAAAAAAATTGATCGTTTTTCTATTGAAAAATATTATAAGGCTAAGTTATGCAGTGATAAAAAATATTAATCCATTGCCATAGAATATTTATTAGGTAAAAACTTGTTCCTGGTATATATTTTTAAATAACATCTACATGTAATTGTATAATTAGAAAAAACATATAAATAATTTAATATAATTTTTTCTTATTTATATATCCATTTGTTTCCGTCCTTCATTTTTTATTTACGTTCCAATTCCTGTAATGTTTTTTGGAACATGAGACATAAGTAGGTAAATCGCTGAGTCATGTTCAATAAAAAAATAACACGAATTGGTATACAAACTTAGATATAATTACTTCTCAATATTAAAAGTTAAATGTAGAGAACAGAAAAATGTAAATTATAAAGTAAATATCATTTATTCAAACCTAAAGAAAACACAGTAACACACCATCACAAACTCATGTAAACCAGCCAATAACCACCACCCACAAACTCCAGCACCAGCAGCATAAGCTCAGTTCAATACACAACTCATACAATTTCTCATGTCACCACTCGTCATGCACGCTGACGTGGAGCCAAGTGCAGTGCTTACATGTAGTATACCCTCCATACAACCAAAGACTTAAACCACCATATATAATAATAGTAATAATAATAAAGTAAACTAAAGAAATAATATAGAAAAAAAAATAGCTTTCCAACTTGGCATGCAAAATGGTAGACCTGATCCTCACAACTAGGACCCTTTAAACTTGTTTTTTCTCTTACTCACACTGTCCATAGGTCTATGCTTCAGTCTTCTCAACAGGAACCTCTGCTGGGGCTTCCACTGGCTCATCTGGTTTGGTCTCTTCTTCTGTGGTGGCTGCTGCTGGTGCTGATTCTGTTTCAGTAGTTGTTGCTTTAGGTTCCTCTGCTGTTGCCTCTTCTTTCACTTCTTCAGTTTTTTCCTCTGCTTCTGGTGTTGGCTTCTCTTCCTCTGTCTTGGCCTCCTCTGTTGCAGCTTCCTCTGTCACAGTTTCAACTGGAACTTCGGTTTCTGGAGCTTCTTCTGTGGTTGTTGTTTCTGGTGTTGCTTCAATGGTTTCTTCCTTTGATTCTTCTGTGGTTGATTCTGGAGCAAGAACTTCAGCTGCTGGTTGTTCTTCTGTTGCAGGAACCTCAGTGTCTGGTTGTTCTGGTACAGGTGCCTCAGTGGCTGGCACTTGTTCTGGGGTTGTTTCCTGGATCTTGGTTACCTCTGTTGTTTCAGTTTCTGGCACTGTTGCTGGTGCTTGCTGTGCAACCTGTGAGATTTTCTAATTTTATTTAACAAAGTCTACTAGTGCCAAGTTTAATTAACGAAGGTGGATTTGTGAAAATTAGAAACCAATAACTTGATGGGAGAGCCATACAAGTGAAACATATTATCACATAATCAGCATTATCATAATGTGTTGTGAGAAAAATAATAGAAATCGAATAAATTATCATGAAATTAATAGGACTTATAAAGTAAAAGCGTAAACTTGTTGATGGAATTAATTATTTTCCTTTTCTTTCAAGTTTTAACTTTGATGAAGTTCAACGTTGTTACGTGAGTGTTAATTAGCTTCAACAACAAGTTGGGGTATATATGTTGGTTTGAGTTTTAAAGAAGTTAATAGTAGTCTACTTTGTGGGAAAAGAAAAAGGAAAAAAAAAAAACTTGCACTATTAATTGATTAATGACCTTTGATCCCAATCCAATTCCACACACCGATGGATATTTCAAAGATATTGATCAACTGGGAAATGGTTTGTGCTTCATAATCAATTAATCAATGACCACTAAAACAATGAAACGCGTTGATCCCCTTAAACCTCATGTAGATTAAGTGATTCATACATACATACATACACATATGTGTGTGTGTTAATGAATATCAACCAAATAACGCAGCAACAAAAAGAAAGATAGTTCGGGAAAACCAAACAAGAAAAAGTAAAGAAACTGTTTGACTGAGTTATATATATTGATGATCATCATATATACCGTGATTATATGACTGCAAAAGACTAGCTATTACCATGGAAAATGCAATATATAACTTAATTCTGATTATTTGGTTGATAATGAATCACTACAAACAAAGTAAGAAAGTGAAGAAACACATATATCATGTTACTGAAGTTTTGATTTTAATCGATTGCATGTAGCCGGGAACTATATAAAGAAACTAGCACACACACGTGGACTAATAAAGGAATGTACAAATTAAACTAGAGGAAATAATAAACAATGAAACTGAATATATGTTTGAATTACCTCAACACTGGCCATTTGGAAATGAGAGAGGTATTGAAATAAAGCTGTGGAGAGAGGTGTGTATAAATGAGCAAAGGAAGGCAGAGAGAAACTAAAGGAGGTTTGTGTTGTGAGTGAGTGAGGTGATCAAAGTGAGAGAGGTTTATATAGAGGTGTGCCAAGTTATGAATAGAAGCAATGCTCCGAAGAGAAAGAGAGTGTGTATGTGTATGTGTGTGCGGTGTAATCGCTTGCAAGAATCTTTTTTCAAACAGCCGGTTTATGTCACTGACACAAAATAAAAGACATCGCTATGCCCAGTTGTCAATGTTTTTCTTTTTCGTTGTTTATCCCTAGATGCAAAATAACATAAATAATATGAACATGTAGATGAAACTTTACAGATACAATTATTTGGGTTCATATACATTAGTATAGAAATTGACTGAAACCTCACATTTTAATTTTTCATTTAATTCTTTTATGATAGATATAGTAAAAATATTTTATTATTATCATTATTACCAAATTACTATTTTAAATTATTTTAATGTTAAAATGCTAAATGGAGTGAATACATTTTTGTAAAACAACTCACAGCTTAAAAATACTATTTGCTTTCAATTATGATTAACTATTTTGAGTTCGTAATATTTTTCATATACTTTTTTTTAATCAGATACTATTTTTTGTCAATATATTTATTATTAAATCATCAAAATAATATTGTATCTAATATATATTTACTCAAAATTGCAATAAATTTTTAAGGTGACTATTAAATGCACGCATAAAAATCAATTTTGAATTAATGAATCACGTCTAAAATGTACATGTGTCGCAATTTGAATTCTGTAATGTGATGGATCCATGAATAGCTTC
The DNA here is from genome assembly GCA_026586105.1 of Hylodesmum podocarpum. Taxonomy (NCBI): domain Eukaryota; kingdom Viridiplantae; phylum Streptophyta; class Magnoliopsida; order Fabales; family Fabaceae; genus Hylodesmum; species Hylodesmum podocarpum. Next base: position 1,338,029 of record JALJEV010000367.1, on the reverse strand, counting down.
TACTACAAATCCTAACCTAAGTTTTTTCATTAGTTTTTCTAATTTACCTTTTGTTTGATTATATCATTTATTTCATTTTATATTTCTCTCTTTTTTTTTTCTTTTATAAATATAAAAAATGTGTGAATAAAATTTCTCAATATTTTGTTGATCAGATAATATAGATCTATAGCATCTTAAAATAAGTGCTCCACCCTTTAGAATCGACCCAACTTTCCTTGGATCGAGAAGTTAGCCAGCTAGGCAACCAAAATGGAGCAATCATAAATAATGGAAAACAAATGAATAAAAGATATAATAATTTTCAAAGACAAGAACAACACATACTAGCCTCATCTCACTCATAAAGGCTCTTAATTACAGACTTTAATTGAAACCATACCCAATTATTTCAGTTCTGTTGATAGTTAGCATTGTTGTACACCTACAAAATCAGACCCTGGTTAATGGGTTTATGTACTGATTCAAGTATTTTTCTTGTAATACTAGTGCTAATTCAATGCAACTAAATTAGTGGACACATTGCAACTCTGGCATGTATTACATATGATCATGTGAAAAAAGCTTGTTGCCCATGTTAGAGAAAAAAAAGGAAGGTATGTATGCTTTTCCCTGTAATGGTCAAGCTAAGCTGTTCACCAAATTTTAAGAGTTTTGAGTGATTAGCTTTTGCCAAGTATGAAGCAAAATTTGAAATTGACGTTTGAGAGTTTGGAAAAATGGCTAATGGAAAGGCAACAAAGGAAATAGGCCGGTGCTTAATGTGGGACCTTTCATGAATGGGCATCATTACCCTCCAAAATCCAAAATGAAAATGGTGGACCCACATTAGAAAAAATACCAAAGAAAAAACAAACAACAGAAAAAAGAAGTTAATTGCGTGGACAACTTTTGATTCCCTGAATCGGGCCATTAGCATTGCGATTAGCATTCGGAAAACCCTCTTTTTCAAAAGATGAAAAATTTCACATGGCCCCACATGCCTATGCTTTCCACGTCATACACTCGTGACAAGAGCCCCTTCATGTGCCACGTCATTCCATCATCCTCTCCCACAAATAAATACTTGTGTATTCTTCAAACTACTATGCACCTCAAATCAATACGTTTGGATGAGATAAATAAATGTTTTGAAAAAAAAAATCTTTGATAACATTTTAGTATTAAATTTTTATATAAAAGATACTCTAATACCCTTAATAATGTGTTACTCTTGGCGTATGTAAATAATGTAATGTTACTTCTGGTTCGATCATTTCACAATATGAAATTAGCTTTTGTCCCTTTCTCTTTATTATTTCTTTCTAAACCTTACACGGCTTATTGCTCCTTTGCGCTGAGACACTATCATGTACGTTGATCATGAAATTATATAAAACATTATCGTGGATCTTCATAATAATAGTCATATAGAGTATCAAGATATATAATATGAATTTCAATTGTGAACGTAAGATAAAATGTTTCTTTCTCTATTTGTGCGTCACTAATTTGTCTATTCTGTACCCCTCCCCTCCCCCATATCTCTCGTTTTCACTACGCGCCGTTATTTCTAGTTACTTGAATTTTTGATCGATGTAATCTATAGAAATTTATTTAGTAAATTGATACATTACTCTGAAAACAATACAATCAATTGTTATGGAATAGGTTTGAATTACAATTGCATTAATAAAAATAAAAGCACATATAGAAATCATATGTGTATTGGGTAATCCAACCATTTGGTCGAGAGCAGGCAAAATTTCTTGTGATGTTTTAAATGATTACTCAAACATGAATCATCATTCCGACATTCTAGGTTGTTTTTATATTAAAAAGAACTAATTTTGAAATGAATTAATCTTAATTAACTTTTAAAATTGATACAAGTTGAAGTTGAAGTACTCATCAATTTATGAGGATTTCTTATGGTATTTACCTGTAAAGCGACAAAGTTTAGGTGAAAAGTTGAGGGGCGGTGGAGAGTCCCCACTCTGAAATTGGACGGCACTTGCTGAATGTAAAGAAATTAAATTGTAGTATGTTGGATTTGATATGTGGCCAATAACCTTAACCTTAAACCAATAAGAATACGCCACGTGAATGCTAACTAGGATTACACCTTTGAATGGGTTCATTGTCTTGCTGTCTTGGCTATTATGGGCTTTCACGTAACATGCAATGCTTGGTTTTCCAATCAGGTGACTGAATCATTCCAGCGTTGATGATGTGGATCAATAATCATGTGGGACCTTCACTCATGGGACATGCACAGATTCCTTTGCTGCATCATGCTAGCTCGTATATTCTATACTTTTTAGTCCTCAAATTTGTGACCTTGTATGTAATAAAGTTATTGTTTATTATTATATATTTTTATTATTAGTAAAGACGAATGAATAATAATAATTAAGGATGGTTCGTTAATTAAAAATAAACGATGCGTCCAGTGTGTAGTCGCGTAAGGTTAGGGTGGCAAGTGCGGAGTCACATCCACATCGTGGCAGTGGCACGTCACTTACGCTGCTGCGATCAATCGTAGTTTGGTTTGAGATGGTGACTCGTCCATTGCCAAATTCCAAATGCTATGCTCCTTCAGTCCTTTGTCACCTCGGAACAAGAAATTATATAAATACCCATACTTTTACTTGCTTCACATATTTAATTATAATTGATATATATTTATTTAATACAATTTACATCACGTGTTCATTAAAAAAAAGTTAAGAGAAATTGATATAATTACATGCTAAATATAATTACAATTACATGTATAATATAGAAATATACAAGTTACCTTAATGAATTAAAAGATGATAACATAATATCACTTTCTATTTCTATCCGGCCACATGATCAGAAGTTAAAAATATCATAAATTTTACACTTTTTATAGATTTGTCATATATGTCAACTTTTAGTGGGAAACCAAATTTACATTTTTAACATATATAATTGTCACTTGTCAGTCTTTTTTTATGAGAGATGTTACTAAATTTGTACTTTCAATATTTGATTGTCATACAACGAAAAATATCACCTCATACTAATACCTCCGATAAGAATAATCTCCGGTATAACATGTTTTAAACCAAACTTAACTAAGAAATCAAACCTTTTCCATCATTTTATCCCGTAATAATAGTTTATATTTTTTTATTTTGTTTTTTCTTAGTATCTAATAAGCATGTACTTAATTTAGGTTTGCGTAATTATAAATTACATATTTTTTAAGCTTATATGATATTTATAAATGTATTTTACGCACACACTGTATTTTATATATTTTTAAAACGCTCGTATCACTGTATTTCAATACAAAAATGTGGACCAAGTGAAAAATAGAGTTTTTGACGGTGGTTTGTATCAAGTATCGACCTTTAGTATCAAAGATGGAGAAAAAAGTATTTACAAGCTTGTTAAAAGAAGGGAGATAAAGATAAGAGGCTTAATTTAGTTAAATATTATATTAAACATGAAAAGAATAAAGTCATATTAAATAAGGAATAAGACATTAAAAAAATATATAGAAAAATTACTTTCACAAGTTATTATTATCAATTTTTTTTTTATGATGCCTTCACATTAGTAATGCAGGACAGTCTAGGAACGATCTACATACTGTATGTTGGGGATAATTGCTCTAAGTAACTTCAATTATTTTTTTTAATGTAATATAAGTTTCTCCCATAATTTAAAATATAATATAAAATATGTACGTTTAAATAATATTTTAGCCCCTTTAATATGGATGTATTTTTTTTTGTCCTTTTTCTTTTTTTTTTCTCGTTTCTATAATGTTTTGTATTTGATTTTAATTTACGCCGTTAAGTTTGACGGTCAATAAAAAAATTACAGGAAAAAATAAAAATAAAAAAATAAAACAACAAAAATTTAGAGAAAAAATAACTTCACATTATAAAGACTGAACAAGTACATGAGCCAAATTTATAGAAAATTAGGGATCAAAATGAAATAACTTTTTATTTTTTTCAGTTCTCAATTTTAATTACAAAATATTTGTGTAGAAAATAGTGACAATAATAGTTTTTTCACTAATTTATGTTCAAAACTTTAAAAATAAGCAACAAGTTGTAAAGAACGTGACACTGATGCACTGATGGGAGTGAAAAATAAAACATGCAATAAAATGCATTAATAGCTAGAAAAAAATATATAATAGTTAAATTCAATCTCATGACCTTTAACTAATTTAACAAGTTGTATGTATAAGGTTTATTTTTCAAAAAAAAAATAAAAATCTTTTGATCACTAATGCTTTATTGTTTATATTATATACCCTTTTATCATGTTTTCATACTCTAAAAAAGAAATTTCTAAATCCATCTTAGGACACATAAATTCATTACATATGAATGGGATAAACACAACAGAGAGAAAAATTGAAAATTTACTTTTTATTGTAAAGTTCTTGAACTTAAGGTAAAATAAGTAGTAAAGAGAATGATGAATAATGGAAACGTGGTTGCCTTGAATAATATACTTATACTTATAATTAAGGTGCAGAGGGCACAGGAGAGAGAGAGAGCAATTTTCCTGTAATGTTGTAGGTAACTTTTGTTGAAGTAAGACAAATTAATTATATAATATGTAAGTTTAGCGATACAAGAGACATGAATCTCAGCAAATTTAGAAGTGGAATTAACTTTGGAGTTGATCAAGTAAAACAAAATAAATTCTTGTATCTGACAAATCACATATTTTGAGTCTTCACTTATTTTTAAAATGAAATAAATGTAAGTATCTTTGAAAGTGTTATTTGAGTTTCAAGGCTTTATTTTTCTTAAATAGGTGTTACGCCCCCTTTTTCGTAAATTTTTTATACGAAAAATAGGAAAATTAGAGATTACACCTTACAACTAGACTTAGATTTAATTACACTTTTTTCACTCAATTTCAATATTTTTTTTTTGTGCAAATTACACTATGAATTTTCGTATTTGTATAATTTGTCATAAATTATTTTATTTACAATTTTTACCAGTAAATGTTGAAAGTTTTACAACTTTTACTGAATTTCAAAAGTTCGCAAATTTTGTGAATGATAAAATGGAAGAATTTGTAAATCTTCAAAAGTTACGTGACAAAACTTATAAATAAAATAATTGAATGGTAAAATTTACAAAATTGTAAAATTTTAATAGTAAAAATTGTAGACAAAATATCATAAAATTCATGAATTCATAAAATTTGAGCGGCAACTAAATCTTAAATATATTAATTCTGTCATACAAAATATTGAAAAAATCACAAAAAAGTAAAATAAAATTAGAGATAAAAAATTCACCATTTACATTATGAAATCTTTGATTTTTAATCTAATTATATATATGTGATTTAATTTGATCATAGTTTAATTCCTAATTTGATGATTTGATCTATGAATGATGATATATAATCTTGATTATTGCACCATAAATGATGACAAAAAAGCTAGTCATTTTATTTAATATAATATTCTTCATGAAAAACTTCTTTTTATAAAAATATATAAAATATTTAATTTTTTATTTAGTAATTTTTTTCTCATTGTTAAAATTTATGTTGTTTTCCTTTTTTCTGTTGAAAACAACCAAAAAGTGGAAGAAAAAAGAGCGAAAAGCCACTTCTGTTGAATAAAATGACTAACTTCTTATTGCTTTCATATATTTTCTTAGTAGTATTTTATATACATCTTTTTTTAAAAAAAAAATTAATATAACAAATAAATAAATAAATTACAAATAACATTTTTTCTTTTCACCAATAGAAAATCATCTTACTTTTTACTTATTTTATTTCTTAATTTCCCATTCTTCTATTTTCTATTTTTCCTTTGATTTTATTTTGTAAAACAAAAAATGAAATAGAGCATAATTCATATTTCAATTTGAGAAAAGTTTTTATTCAACATTTTTGTGTTCACCTATAATCTATACATTAAATACACACCTGTCATGAAATAGTCTTTGAGACCATTATTCTGTATAGAACTTTTTTGTTCTTTTTTTGCATACGTACTAAACGCACATATTGATTCAGTGTCAGTGTTTCTTGCTACTAGTACTAACTTCACTACTTTTCACTTCATTCATCAAACTTTTGATTTTTTTTCCCCTTCATTAAGGTCAAGACAAAATTACTTGTATGATTGTCTTGTTACATTAACGATTTAAGTGGAATTACATACTTTTATATGGTATTGGTGTGTTAAAATCCTTTGCATCCTAATGACTCTTCAAATAAACTCTATTTATGAGTTATTATAAACCTTGAGTGTGCTCGCTTTAGCTTCTTTTAAGGATTGTGGATTCATTGGACTATGCCTGCTTTAGCTTGAATGAATTGCATCAAACTTCATTACTTTTTAGAAAATTTAAAGGTGAAAAATATAAGAACGATTTTGTTTGAAGGCCATATCCTCGTTTGGAAAAGATGAAAGATTAGACTTAAATAATAATAATAAAAAAAGTTAGGAGTATATGATTGATTCATAAAAGAAATTGTTAACACAAGACTGTGACATTCATTTTGAAAGTCAAGCCCGGGTATTCATTATCGAAGTTGCTTTCGGGAGACATGATTCATTTTGGAAAACGACCACTTGCCCAACAACGTTTTCACTCTGATCTTTCTTTTTGGAACTTTCTTTTATTATTTTTCGATAATGTATTTGCTCCATCGTTTTGCATCCCAAATTAGCAACATACTAGGCCCCTTTGTGAAAATTGGGATATGGCTAGTGTCATGTTCTTTAACTGTCGTGAATGATTGTAATGGATTTTATATCTAAATTTCTTATATATATTGGACTAATGCTTATATCATTTCATAACTCTTAATCCCCCAACCCTTACCCAATTAATTAAAGTCAATTGAATCTTTTAACAATCTAGATCACACGTTCCTTCCCAACCACACGTACTACTACGTTCTTTTCCATTTAGCTGCATTGCATTGCCAGCTGCCATCTCATATTAATAGAATGTATTCAAACAAGAAAAAACAGACAAAAGAAGAGGTTAGTTTATTAGGTAGGAGAAGATGAAAAAACTTTTGGGAAAGAAAGAAAGATATGCACCATGATCTAATGTATAAGCAAATAATTGTCTGTCTGTTCCGTGAGGTTGCAAATCAAATTTTTTCTTTTTTGCCTTAACAAAAATAATATATCATAAATCTTTAAAATTATTTTCTTTCTACCTCCAAGCAAACTTGACTCATATATAATTCACTTTCTTTTAGTGTGAAGCCATGTCAAATTAAACTATCCAACAAATATTAACTTTTCTTGAAAAAGAGATAATCCAATCACACCTTTCAGTACGACTATCTCGTTATAACTTTATTCTAATCACTAGCATTATTTTTAGTATCTTTCTTGTGATTAAGGCAGCAATTTCAAGCGAAATCAGCTCTCATAATATAATGTAACAAGGTTTGTGATTTTAAATTTGAAAATTTTTATTTAGTTGTCTCAAATAATAATAGACAATTTAGTAATAGTCTTATCAGTCCAATAATATTGTTTTTTATTTATTTTGGTAAAAGATATTTATGGTTTATAAAGAGTACGGTACAAAAGTTTCATGGGAAATTTCATGCTTTCTATGGACAACCTAGTCTATAATAATGTTTTTACGGATTATAAAAATAATGTGATAAATGTATGAAATCGCGATTAAGCTTCAAAATTGAATTGATGGTCACTTAACCCTCAATATATATGATGAGTAATATTTTGAGTACGGTGGATGGTAAGGTTCCAACAGCAACAGTTTGAACATATATAACGTATATGAACTGTACTGTGTACTCCATGAAGTGCTCAACAATCAACTTCCCTCAATCATGCTTCAGCATGCTGTTCAAGATTTAGTAACACTCAACATGCTCAATGATTACAAATTAGAGAGAATTTAGTAGTGCAAATATTGAATTTTCATAGAAACCTGCAAATTTGGATTACTCGTATTGTGGAGTGTATTTTCTCAACCAGTGTGACTCTGACATTTAATACCAAACACCTAAGCTTGTGTGAGATATTTATGTTCAGTTTAATTTTGAGTTTTCTTAAAAACACATCAATGTGGAATAATCATATTATGGAGTGTGTGTTTGGACACAAGTACAATCCAAAACACACGTATACTAATAAAGTCATGTTAAATTATTAAATTATACATAAATGATAAATTATTGCTTCTGGTGAAGTGCCCCTAAATTGCAAGACAGAAACAAACATGCTGGTAGTATAGATATCGAAAATCCCAGATCTCTCAATAGTGGAAGGATACTACACTACATACACAAAAAGATATAATGAATAAAACACCCTCACATAAGCAACATGCATGGAAACCTTAGAGGGGAAAAAACAACTTGTGTGATGTTGATATTTCATAGTCAATAATAGTCAATACCATACCTTCTGGAGCCTTTTGTGTTTATTTTATTTGCATATCCAAAGTCTCTACAAATTGGCCAGCATTTACTTTTAGTCCTTAAAAAATAAAATTATCTTCTTTTGATTACTTATTTGTGGAAGAGACTTTCTTTAATTGTATAAATAAGGGATGAAAAAGAGATAATTTTTTGTGAAGAACAATAATCATACTAGTTATATTTTTGTAAATAAGGCAAAAAAGAAAAAGATTGTTTAATTTCGAGAAACTAAACATGAAATAAAATGAGTTTTTCTATTTGTTAAAATCAATTTATCACCTTAAGATGAGAATAAAATGATTCAGATTAGTATTTTGAAACCCCTGGATTTGGGCTATCCTAGTTTGAGTTTCGAGCTACCCTAGGCCGGGCCCAAAAGAATACTTTTATTCAAATTATACGTATATTCAAAATTTTTAATCATAAGTTTTACACGCACAGGGCGTTAAGATCTTTTTCTATTTCGGTATTTGAAATTTTCAGTTTTAATTCTTTATGTATTTAAAATGTATTATTATGATCTTTTAGTAAAAACTTATCATTTTGACTCTTTATATTTTTAAAACGTATTTTTTTAAACCCATCTAATAATGGTTAAAAATTTGTTTAATTTTAAATTTAAATCATAACAATATTGAAACTTAACGGTCAAATTAATACATTTTAAAAACATGGATGATCAGCCACACTAAACATGGCCCAAGCTCCTCCTAATAGAGTGAGGAATTTTCCGCAACGAGTGAAAGCCTGACGGAGCAATGCTGCATGGAGGTAAAGAGGTAGAAAGCCTGACAATATCCGGGGAATAAGTATCGACTAACTTTGTACTAGCAGCCGCAATAAGACAGAACAGAGGATGTAAGCGTTATCCAGAATGATTGGGCCTAATGATTGGGCGTAAAGTGTCTGTATGTGGTTTTTTAAATTCGCCGTCAAATCCTAGACAAGCGGTGGAAACTACCAAGCTGGAGTCAGTAGTAGGACAAGCGGTGGAAACTATCAAGCTGGAGTACGGTAGGGGCAGAGGGAACTTCTGGTGGAGTAGTTAAATGTGTAAAGATCGGAAAGAACACCAACAACAAAAGTACTCTACTGGGCCGACATTGTTGGGGAGCGAATGAAATTAGATACCCTAGTAATCCTAGTCGTAAGTGTGTATGGTATCGACCCACTAATGCATCAAGTATCTACGCCTTTTCAAAAATGAAACTCAAAGGAATTGACAGGGTCCACACAAAATTTAGAATAGAAGTTTTCAAACTTAAAAAATCAAAGCAAAAAAGTGTCTAAACTTAAAAAATAAAAATGACATTCAACCTAATTTAAAGATTACCAAAACATATATTTAAGCTTGTTTAGATGATAACAAATATAAAATAAAAAGAGAAAAAATTACCTTTTTAATTTAAATTTCACATTTATAACACTCTACTTCCATGTAAATATTTCTACTGTAAATTTTTATCGTCTTTGTAATTTAAATATTTCACATTTATGGTTAATCATATGATATTTTCGCTACAAATTTAGTCTGCCTGTAAACTATTAAACAATGGATCAGAAAATCCAATCTTGCCGAGGAAAAGATTATACGGAAAAGAAAATACCTAAACTTTTCTCTTAGAGAGTTACTTGGAACAAATCTCTTCAAACCACGTACTCTAATTAACCAAAAGCACTAATGAACGTATACGTCTTAATCATTACGCCCTTATGTCAATAAATTGATTAATCCATTTATCAGGTATTACTTACGGACCAACAAACCCCTTCTTATTATCTAGAAAAAACAATTAATAAAATAATATTTACAATATTTACATTGTGAGTATCTGATAGATTTGGATAGACAGTGAAATAATTTTCCAAGGTGAGCCCTTTGTAAAAAAAATATATCCTATTTGAAGTTGTTAATAGTTTAATATTTAATATTAACTTACATACCTATATAAGTTGATCCCTCGTCGATTTACTTTTGTACTCTCACTGAGTGCATGAATGAAATCGTGGACTTATTGAAGAGATACCTAGCTTTGGGGTGGAAGCATGGATCAATTACTTTACTCCTTTTTCATATCATCAAATGTTCTTAAACCTTCCCTTTGGTTTAAAGCATGTTTCTCCATCCTGTATATACAAATTATTTTTATATCACTTTTTGTCAGAGCATGTCAAATTGAACTTGTTTTTTTTCCTAAGTTCATAACTTGAGATTGTTCCATCTAATTCTATGGCATCCTTTTCAATCACTACTGGTCCCATAAAATGCCAAAGAATTACCTCGTTTTCCTCACTATCCATTCTTAGAAGAAATTTAATAAGAAAAGTTCATTCACGTGGTAATTCTGTTTTTTCATTTCCATACCAATTTTCATGTAATAGGAACTTGTGTTGTGAGAAACAAAGAGGCTTATCCCTGATAGCCTTTGATGCTAAGAATTCAGAACCAGAAGAAAGGGAAGATAATCATGGCGTGGATGCAGCAATGAAATTGTACTCTGCCTTCAAGAACAAAAACACACGCGAATTATCTGCAGATGAACGCCAACGTGTCAACGATTTTCTCTCATTCTTCGAAGCTTTCCAAGGAAGAACGGTATCTTTTCCTCCCTGTTTAGGTAGGCTTAATTCAATGTATTGAGTTCACACAAATTCAATGTTTGGATAAGCATATACAAACACATCGTCTGAAATTACACAAGTTACTTTTTGCTCATTTGCATATGTTATTCACACTAATCAAAATAAAGTAGAATTAGTGCCATAAATATATAAACAAATTTTAGAGTAAATTGGATTAATACCTACTGATTTTCTGTGTTGTTTTTGAAATGGTACATGGTACCTCCTCTATTATTCTACTAATTAGGGGGTTTATATAATAATAATAAAAAGGTAAATCCTTTGGATACCTTCGAAAAGAACGATAATTCAATACATCTAAATTATGAATATGAATATATGAATAAGATAAACTCCCATGAATCTCTTTGACTAGAACAAAATAATTTAAATTAGATTAAGTTTCTCCTAGAATTTGTATCTGTATTAACGATGGTCTTATGTCTAGATATAAAATATCTAATTCATATTGTGTAATGGTGCAACCCTTTTGCATTGCAGCAAGTGTTGGAATTCTTTTCTTATCTGACAAGAATATTTGGAAACAACATTCAATTTGTGTTGAGACCCACACCACACGAAGGCATAAATGTTGGTCTTGAGTGGAAATTTGGTAAACAATCTTAATCCCTGCCCTCCATAATCAGAACAAGCAAAATTAGGCTTTCATACGAGTTACTTGTGTAATAAGCCATTCTAATTATTATTTCCAAATTTTAGATTGGGATAAAATACACGTTCCCCTTGGGAAGGGTTTCAGCTTACAAATAAAGCATAGTTACCACGGGAAGGCCGTAATAAGGTATGTTTAATCTCACATAAACCATAGAAATAATAAAATACTGAATTTACTAATAAGATTTCTCATAGTTGATATCATCATTTATGTCTAATTTAGGAATATAGAGATGTTTATGGAACCACTGCTACTCTTGAAACCCTTGGGACTGGTACGAAACATCAAGTTATTTTAACTAGAATATTCTTGGTGTAAATAGCCTTCCTTTGATCATTTCTATTCTCCCCCTTTTGGTGTCTCTTATGCAGAAAATGAAACTAGGACTCACAGAATTCATGGACAATATAAGCTCATTCATGGTGTCCGAACCAGGGAACAAGGCTAAAAGAATTTTGTATGCTGTGATTGCTATGTTGTCCCTGGCTGCCTTTATATTTTTCATTAAACTAGCTTCATAGAAAGCCCTGTCATAAATTATGCCATGGTCAATTTGTTAATTTTAGTAACAAATGATAAAAGATTGGCTATAACAATGTAGCCTTCTTTGATAGGAATAGAAAGACACAAACAATTAAATATTATTTGTAAAAAGTCCATTAAACTCAACTTAATTGTGTATTTTTCCTACTACATAAGAGAAATTTAAATCTTTTTATTCATTTGGTCCATAAGAGTTAAAAATAGTCATATTGTGAACCATTTTTAATAATTTCACGGATATAATTTATTAATTTATTCATTTTAAAAATTAAGTAAGAGTGCTAACTAATTTGCCCACCCATTTTTTTTTTAAGAATTAAGTTAACAAATTAAGCTATGACTATAGTTTAAAAATCAAAATCATAACTTATTAACTTACATTGGTAGGATCCATCTTCACTAAATATAGATTTTTTAACTTACACATTTTTCATTTTGTATAAATTAAATCCAATTGATTTAACAGTTTAGTTTAATTTTCTTCTTAATTAAATTATATATATAAAATTTTATATAATTATAAAAATATTTAATAGTTGATTTGTATAATTGATATTAAAATATATATAAAATTTTATGGTTACTTAACATACTTAAAAATGTCTAAATTATATAAAAATTATATATATAATTTATTTTAAAGATAATATTTATTAATGTAACAGTTGAGTCAAGTTCAATTTATATATATATATACACATATATATATATATATATATATATTATTAAAATATTAAGTGAAAAATTTTTATACCTAATGTCATAATTTATATAAATATTCAATTGCTGCTAAAATAAATTAATAAATTCATTCTTCATCTTTTAATTTGTTTTTAATTTAATAGTTAAAAGAGAGATAGTAAGTTTATTAACCTCTACTGCACATGGACGAGATGTTGCAATCGAGCAGTTGTAATATCGATAGAGTGATAGTTGATGCAAATGTGTGCAAAAAAAAAAAAAAGTACATAACAAAAATAAGCTGAAAGAGACAGGTTTGTACTTTAAACTTGTGAAATCTCCTATTTTTAGTACCAGCTACTTGGCAACACAAAACTTTATGTTATTATTACCAGATTAGCATATAAGACACTTTTTAAAGTAGATTACTTTGGCTTTAGTTTTTTTTTTTTTTTCAATTCTTTTTTTAGAAAGAAAAAGAAAATATATTTGACTGATAACAATTCATCATAACAAACTGACTCTAATGTGTTTCGCCTTCTGCTTGGTCTATTCATTTTTGTGATTTCTAATTTTAACATTTTATATGTAGACACGTAGTAGTATTTTCTCTTATTAATATTTTTAATTCCCCTGACTCTGCAAATTACATTGTCATTTATATTTTTGTACACGTTAAAGATGAAGAGAAGGTTATCCTGGAATCATGGTCTTCGTGGTAGGAAGAGAGTGACATTCACTATCTTCCCACTCTCTCTCATACCATATTTTCTGTTGAAAGTTCCTCTCTTTCGGATCACCACATGACCTTTTCCTTCTCTGTTCTTTTACCCAATTAAAAAAATAAAGAAAAAATCCTCTCTCTTCTCTTTCCTTTCCCTTCTTTGCGTGTTTTCTTGCAGCGAGAGTTACCTCTCTCATTTTTCTATTCCATTTAGTTTTTACCTTTGTGGGATTCTTTGACCCATTTCTTTCTTTCTTTCATTCCTTCCTCCAAGACTCTTTCTTTTCTCTTTTGTTTTCTGAACCCAAGGTAGCCTTTTTCTTTTGCCATTCTAGTTGCGTGGAAGATTCTACCAAGTGGGTGTTTTTGTTTTTCTGTCTTCTCTTCTCTTCTCATCTCTTTCTGTGTGTCTATGTTTTTGCCTCTTTCTATGAGTTGATGGGTTGTTGTTGATGTCTCTGGCCAAAGACATGGGTTTTGATGACAAAGTGAAAGACAATGAAGGTGCAGGGGATGACACTGACACTGATACCTCTCGTGTGCATGAAGAAAGTGGTAATGAAGGAGGTGGCACTCTCAGCAGACACAGGAGTGGGAGTTCCATTGCTGCTACTGAGGAAGAAGATGATGATGAAGAGAGGAAGATTGAGTTGGGCCCTCAGTGCACTTTAAAGGAACAACTTGAGAAAGATAAGGTTTTCTTCTTCTTTTTTTTTTTTTTTATGTTCGGAAAAGTCTATGAATTTTCTACCACTTTCTCATTTTTATATGTGTTTGTGTGTTGGTTTCTGTCTGAGATGGTATAGGATGATGAGAGCTTGAGGAGGTGGAAAGAACAGCTTCTTGGAAGTGTTGACATCAATTCTGTTGGAGGTAATCGCGTGTAGAATTGGCTTCCATATTATTCAATTTTTGTTTGTTCACGTTAACTTGTTACACCGATGAATATAATTTATTCGAACATTTTGAATCACAGACGAAAACCCAAAGAAATGTGATTCTGCCCAACTTTGAATTAACTAAATTGGTCATGGATTTTTTTAAAAAAAGAAAAAGAAGTAACAAAAATATCTTTATCATCTTTTGGAGACTACTTGAATATCTCATTTCTTTACTATTTTAACACATTATTATATGGTAATTGCAAATGTGTTAATTCTCTCGTAAAAAACATAGCAGGTAGACAACTATAACTATAATATACACACAATTAATATGAAAAAAAAAAAGAAGAATGTATATATTTTATAAAAGAGTTGATTAATTAACTACATATTATAATTTGTTTTGTAGAAAAGTTGTCTAATGCTGTTTTGTTATTGTTTATATAGATAAGTGATAACATTATTTCATTTTGTGAAATCCAACTAAAAATTGAATCAGTCAGTGGTTCCATTGTTTTTTTCCTGTTTGTGACCTGCCCTCATGAAATCCTTTCCCCTATGGAACTTTGCATCAATTTTGACTTATCTATTTCATATGTGCTGTGAAATATGAACAATTCAGAAACTCTGGAGCCAAGTGTGAAGATCCTTAGCCTTGCAATTAAGTCTGCTGATAGACCTGACATTGTTCTTGCAATACCAGAGGGAGGAAATCCCAAGGGTTTGTGGTTTACTTTGAAAGAGGGTAGTCGTTACAGCCTCATGTTTACTTTCCAGGTTGAGAATAACATTGTTTCTGGTCTCAAATACACCAACACTGTGTGGAAAACTGGCATCAAAGGTAAAAGCTCCTCACATATGACTCTTAAAACTCAAATCAAATTATGTGAAACGGATAATTTGTCTTTTTCCATAAGCTTATCTCATTGTAAGCCTTGTTACAGTTGACAGCACTAAAGAAATGATTGGAACCTTCAGCCCTCAAGCTGAGCCTTACACACATGAGATGCCTGAAGAGACAACACCATCTGGAATGTTTGCTAGAGGGCAATACACTGCAAAGAGTAAGGTAAATTCAATATTCATACATGATAATGTCCTTCCTTAACATTGAAGAGAGATTATTTCTCAGTGCATACTGTCTGACCATGACCTAAGACAAAGGTTAAAAAACTACTAGCTTTTGTGCATTTATTATCCCTCGTGCATTTTTTAAGCAATTTTATCAATGATCAGATCATCAATTTTCTCTAGTTTCACTAGGGAGTTACTGCATTACTGTTTATGGGTTAAGAAAAAGAATTTTATTTTGTTTTTTAAAATTAGGTTCTTACTGCTTCCTTATGTATAGTATGACATTATTTTGGAAATCAATTGAAGATGTATTAATGCTTATTTTGGATGTATCAGCACACCAATAAATGTTCTAATAAATTTGATGCGAGACTTCATGTGCATACCTCCAACCACTCCTTTAAAGTCACTCATTTAATTCTTGTAGAAACTTCTGTTGTAATGAAGTATTTACTCTTTACATATGGATTAATGTAAACTAATTGACTTAGTATTTTTGTACTTGGATTTTCAGTTTCATGATGATGACAATAAGTGCCACTTAGAGATCAATTACACTTTTGATATCCGTAAGGAATGGCAGTAGAAGTCAACAGACTTGTCATTCTGTGACATGTTCAATGCTGAATCATTGTTATTTGTGCTGAAATCTCCTTCAGTGTTTACCTGCTTCTTTTTCATTGTTTATTTATTTCTAATCCTGTCTGAGGCCGGTAATGTTGACAATGATGAGAGGATTTGGGAGATGAAACTGGTATTCATTTGATTGATAGTTTTCTAAATAAAATTCAGTTTTGCCGGTTGGTGCACTACTATGCTCCTTGTTTCTTCTCAGGGTAGCAAACTGTAAGTAATAAACATGGTTTTGAATTCTAATTTGACATCCATTATGTGAACTTGTGTCCGAATTGTTAAACTTTAGATGCGCACGGCCACGGATGAAGATCCAACTATTTCAAAAATTATTTTATGATATGTTCTTTTAGACATTTTAACTTTTTCTCAGAAGTAATTAAATATTTCTATATTTTATATGAGAAAATAGGAAATCTTTAGTTTCTCAAACTTTAGACTAAAATTTTGTTTTTCTGTTGAGTTTCAATTAAAAAATAATATTTTCAGGAAATATTATCTCTTGAGGTTTTCTCACTTCTTATGACTACGTCCTTATAAAAAAGTTAGGAATCTAATTTTTTCAACTTTTTTTAATAATAAATATCATTTTACTTTTTATTAAGTTAGTTAATTTGATTAATAATTAAAATTACAGAAAAAGTTTAATAAAACATAAATATAAAAATATTTGAATCTCCAAACGAATTTTATTTATGTCCAGAATTAAGATTTCAACTTTGGGCATAAAGATTTTTTTTTCCTTAATACTGAAGGCACTCTTAATTTTTTAGACTTTTTTAATACTTTTTTTTTCCGGAAAAAGATATCCTGAACCGAGCAATGTTTTCGGGTCCTTTTTCTCCCTGGTACTCTGTTTCTTGGTCTTAACACGTTTCAAGGTGATGATGTACTGGAGTTATGAAACATAATGTTCAGTATAATTTTTTTAAAAGAAAAGGGAATTTGTTATATATACAACAATTTAAACTTTTTTGTTTGTTGAATTTAATTTTATTATCTTTTCGATTTTGTTACTTATAATAAATATACTTCTAGAAAACAAGTGTAAATTAGTAAATATTTATATCTATTTATTTTTTCAAAATGAGTAAATTAACAAGTTACATTTTAAATATATTTTAAGAAGATTATAATTATAATTTACTAATTTATCTTCTCTAATAATAAATAGGTATAAGTGAATGAATTTTATAAATAATTATCGATTTATACCAGTTTATTTTTTAAAGAAAATAACTACCTTATGGGAAAGAATAAAATCATAATTAAAAAACCTGACGTGGAAAAAATAAAATAAAAAAACCAATTTGAAGCTGTTCTGGAAATTTCGTAGGAAACGTCCCAGTTTGGCCCAATAAAATACTATCTAAATGCTGATAGTAACTAGGGTGATACAGAGTTGTGGTGGAGAGAGAAAGTTGACGAAAGGGGAATGGAGATAGAGGGAGAGATTACCAACTTGATCATAGTATGGATCATAGCTGCAGCAACAATGTGTTACTCTCACACTATTGGAAAACTAATCCCCAAAGGTACATCAAGACTCATAGCTTTACTCCCTTCAATACTCATCCTCCTTCTTCTACCTCTAAGACTTATCTCCATTCACCTTGGAGGTCCCACTTCATTCTTCCTTGGTTGGCTTTCAACCTTCAAACTTCTCCTCTTTGCCTTTGCTAAGGGTCCCTTATCCTCCAACCCTCCCCTCTCTCTCCCTCACTTTGTCCCCATCGCATTGTTCCCCATCAAATTCCAACACAACACAAAAACAAATACCCCCAAAAAGGGACACAAATCCCCCTTCAATTATGCCTTTACCGGAATGGTTATTATACTAGCCGCTTTGATTCCTCTCTACGCAAAAAAAGAGTTTTTCCATCCAAATTTCGTATTAGTATTGTACGGCATCCACATGTACATTGGCTTGGAATTCATTTTCGCTTCAATCTCTTCATTCACTCGAAAGCTTCTCGGCGTTGAACTTGAACCACAGTTCAATGAACCATACCTATGCACCTCTCTACAAGACTTCTGGGGCAAAAGGTGGAACATCATGGTCACACGTGTCCTGCACCCTACCGTATACGATCCCGTCCACACACTCTCCGCACGTGCCGTTGGGAAATACTGGGCCCCACTACTTGCCATTCTTGCATCTTTCGCCGTGTCAGGCGTGATGCACGAGTTAGTTTTTTATTATATCAAACGGGAAACACGCACGTGGGAGGCGTGGGAACCGTCATGGGATGCCACGTGTTTCTTTCTCATCCATGGGATGTGTGTTTCTGTTGAGGTTGCCCTCAAGAAGGGTCTCAAAGGGAACAAGTGGCACTTGCCGAAGCTGCTTTCGTGGCTTCTCACGTTAGTTTTTGTTGTCTACACTGCCACGTTGCTGTTCTTGCCTGCACTCGCACGGTGTCGTGTTTACGAGAAAGCTTCCAGAGAGTTGACCGCGTTGACCCACTTTGTGAAGGATGTCTATGGTGTTTCGGGGCTTGTTCGTTTTGCTAACGTGACTGAAATTATTATAGGAAAGAACAAATAAATAACTTTTACTATCTCTATCAATTTCAGCTATTGGAATATTTTGCTCTTCCTGATTCGTGCCGATTTTTCTTCATTTCATTTCAAATTTGATTGTATAGAATGAGAAAGAAAAATCCCTCTATGAGTATTGATGTCTAGATTCAGCCTAGTTACGTGTTACTATGTAATCCACCACCATAAGCCATGTAAGCATAATGAAGAACAATTAAAATTTAAATTGGATTTAGAAAAAGACAGACTGCGTTCAGTTTATTTGGTTCCTGATGTTAATAGCCTTGTGGCAATACACTAAAATAAGATGCTAAGATAAGTATATGGTTGTCTAAATTGTCTGAGTGGTTAGTGAATGACTAACAATAAAGGTCACTAACGTGATTGCATGATTCAATTTTAGTGACTTAATTTTTTATTTTATGGATTGTATTTTATTTTATTTTATGGACTATTATGATATCGATAGGGTTACACAATTTTAAAATTTAAAATATAGGTTATTTAATTTTGTTATTTATTGATTGTTTGAATGTGTTTGGTAAGCTATTTTAATAGCTTATAACTACTTTTATTTTTTCAATTCTATCCTCACTTATTTATTATTTGAATTTATTTTTCATTTCATAGTTACGTCTTTTTAAAATAATCAGCTATTAACTAATTATATCATTCACAAAAGAAAAAATATATTGAACACTTTCAATTCAATATATTATAACTTGTAAGCTTTTAAGATTGATGAATCAAAGAATAAATTATATTCTCACTCTTGTGTTTTTTACAGATTACAATTGGTACTTCTGCATTTTTTCAACGTTACTTTTACAGTGGAACGCCAATGTAATGTTTTTCAAAATTAAGGGACGTCAATGTTGTACATAAGAAGAATATGCATGTAACATTTTTTAAACAACTAAAGAATTTTGTAGGAGTAAAAGAAATAGTGTTTATGAAAAAAAAATCAAATAAACTAGTGACAGTGATGCTAATAATAATAAGTTATAAGTTTACATATTTTCGTAATAAGATACTAAAATAAGCTTATGTGTAAAACAAGTCAAAGTAATTTATACACTAGTTCAATTAGTGAACTACTACATAACTTACCAAACACATGCATCACAGGGGGATCTTAATTGTTGGTCATTCATTATTAGAAATTTCCTTTCTCTTTTAGCTGACTCTTATTAACTGGAATTATGAAGATACATCAGATATAGCTTATAAATTTCAGTTAATTTATAAATTTACAACTACTTTATATAGAAAAAAAAAATTGTTAGACGACGTTTCAACTGCAAAATATTAGATTTTTATTTAAAATAAAAATATACCAATTAATAGGATGAATTTATTTGTTAGTCTTGTTATGAGTGATTTCATATATATTTTATAAATATGTATTTTACATTTGAATAAAATGAGTGTCTTCTATGCTTAGACTTCTCCCTTTGTTTTTTCTTTGCACTCCAAAAACTAACAAATTAGTATCAGAGCTCTGGATCTGTGAGGGATCTATGAATCGAGAGAAACACTAATGGAGAGAGAAACACATTACACAGCGGATCCACCACCAATTTTTGATGGTGAAGAGTATGAGTTATGGGCTACAAGAATGATTAGTCATCTTGAAGCGTTAGATATCTGGGAGACATAGAAGAGAACTATGATATACCTGAATTACCTACAAATCTAACGGTGGCTCAGATGAAGTATCACAAAGAAAGGAAGACAAAAAAGCCAAAGCCAAAAATTGTCTCTTTTCTATTGTTTCAAAAATTATTTTTACAAGAATTATGAATTTGAAGTCTGCACAAGATATTTAGGATTACCTTAAAACAAAATATGATAGTTGTGAAAGAACCCAAGGTATGAAAGTGCTCAACTTGGTAGAGAATTCGAGATGCAGAGCATGAAGACAGATACAATTAAAGGTTACGTTGATCAGCTGTTAAGCATAGCAAATAAAGTGCGGCTTCTTAGGAAGGAGTTTCTTAATGAAAGAATAGTACAAAAAATTCTGGTTACTGTACTTGAAAAGTATGAATCAAAGATATCAGCATTGGAGGAATCAAAAGACTTATCGACCATCACCTTGGGAAAAATGATAAATGTTTTACATGCACAAAAACAGAGAAGGCTATATAATGTGTTTTTTATACGAAAACACAGTATTCTAGGAAGTACAAAAAGCCAAAAAGCTTCAACAAGCAACAAGGTGAGACTTTTCCAGTAGTCCTCATTGCAAAAAGACAAATCATCCTCAACGAAAGACAAATCATCCTCAGCGAAAATGTTGGTAGAAGTCAGATGTTGAGTGCAGAAAATATGGTGTTATGGGATATATAGAGCGAATCTACAAGTCCAAACTAGTGGAGGTGGTGTTATGGGATATATAGAGCAAATCTACAAGTCCAAACTAGTGGAGGCAAAGGTGACTGTCATGTTTTGCTACAAGCCACGTTCCAAAGATTCTTCCCTGGTTAATAGACAACGGCTACACAAATCATATGACCACCAATCAGAAACTCTTTAAAGAGTTGGATAAAAACATTGTTTCCAAAGTAAAAAATTGGAAATGGTAATTTTATCTCAGCCAGGGACTGTTGCTATTAAAAGCTTAACAGGTCTAAAATATATCTATGACATTTTACATGTGCCTGATATTGACCAAAATTTGCTCAGTGTTGCGCAGCTTGTAAAAAAGGGCTTCAAAGTCATATTTGAAAACAATTGGTGCTTAATCAAAGATGCAAAAGGTAGAAACATATTCAAAGTGAAAATGAAAACTAAAAGTTATACTTTAAATCCGATGGAGGAGGAGCTTTTAGAATTTACACTAAAGTATCAACAGGTATTGGCAAAAAGAGTTGTAGATCTTGTTGTCCATGATAAGCTTCAATCACTTTATAGAGAGTTACAACGCCAAAATAATAAAATGATGATGAAAGAATGCAAACATGTATCAACTACAGAGCAAAACTTAAGGCTGGATTTGTCAACCAAGTTTCAAGATGCAATCAAGGAAGTCAGTAGTAAGCTTGAAGAGCAAAATGATGAGTGTCTTTCTCAGCTAAAGGAGAATGACATATTAAGAAACAAGTTAAATCAGTTTGCTGAATTAAAAATTAAGCAACATGAAGAAAAATTGGATCAAGAACAATCATTGTCAAAGAGTAATGAGATTTTTGAAATATTCAAACAAGAAATTGAGAAGGAGAATCAATTCTTGAAGAGTAAATATAAGAAATATGAGACTTGATACAAAATCTTGGAGTTTGCAGTTGTTCCAAAATTAAGGAAGAGTGTTAATGATGTGATTATTGGAACAGCAAATCAACTGCAAAATATTAAATTTTTATTTTAAAAAATATACTAACTAATAGATGAATTTGTTTTTTAGTCCTGTTTATTAAAAATGATTGTTAGTTATTTTTATATTTTAACAATGTTGTTTATATATATATATATATTATAAATATGTGATAAAATGAGTATCTTCTGTGTTTTTTTTTTCCTTTACACTCCAAAAATTATCATGAATAAAATAAACTAATATGCCTCGAAGTAAGTATCGTGGTGGTTTACAACTCTACGTAACTTGTAACTTGCAACTCATACCGTTGAACAAAGGCAAATTTCAGTCACCTAAATAGAGAATGGTTTGTAAAAGTTTAGCGTTGTAAAAGTTTAGCGTTGTAAAAGTTTAGCTCACTTGTTTGAGCAGCCGTGAATACTTGGAAAACTTCTGATATACATGCTTGAGATGCCTAGAAGCATGTTATTTTTAAGATTTTTTTTCTCTCATTAATGATTTATAAATTAAATATTTTCTCATTTCTTAAGTTTCCATGTCAGAAAATATTTATTATAAGTTGATGCCGCTAATTTGATCAAACGATTGTGACGAGATAGATGGTTGTGCAAACCGAGAATGCAATGACCTGCCACACCCACATAGCATAAATGCGGTGTTTTATTGCAAGGTCTGCCAAAAAATTAAATGTTTCCTCACTACCGATGCCTTGTGTGAATCCTTAGAATTCTGTATTTTACACAAAAGTTTGTCAAAGTTTTATATATATGTGAAACTGTTATAGCTACCATATATTTCTGTCAGCATACACTACTCATTTTCACAGTTTGTGAAGAGCACCTGTGCTGGCAAAACAAGATATTCTAGTTCCCATGGAAACCAAGAAGCAAAGAGTAACAGTCCAAACACAAGCTATGTTGCTGATTATGATGATGGTGGCTGCACCTACCATGAGTTGTCCACCCACAGATGGCATAGGGTGCAAAGACTGCATCTTAAACCAGATGAAAAATGCTTGTCCATCCTGCACACCCATCCTGCACTGCATGGCTAGGTGTTTGTGGGATGGCACTTCAAGGTCAAATTGCATCAACAAATGCGACTACAACAAAGGCTACCCAACACTCTCTGACTGCAAGAGATGCATGTCCAAGTGCAAGTGCAACTGCATCAACTAGCACCTCCCCCACCAAATTATCACACTATCTACCATCTTAACTACTGGTTTTCCTCTACTACTATGCGTAAACTATATATATAAGCTAATTCAGTACCTCCCCCACCAAATTATCACACTATCTACTATTTTAATTACTGTTTTTCCTCTACCACCGTGTGTAAACTATATATAAGCTAGTCCAATAATTGTTGTATCGTGCACTTTTTCTAAGTTTATCATCAATCACTTTGTTCTAGTAAGTTGGAATTCAATTGGTTTAATTATTCCTATTCTTTTTAACATACATCAGTGCCAGAAGGCTCTTCCCTATAGAAAGATATCAAGACAGGTCAATGTGTGGGCGCATGATTAACTTATCACCAAGGCACGCCGTTATGCTACACAGGGACCAGCCCTCTTTTTCTTAATTCCATTTTTTAATATGGATAAAAAAAATGGTAAATTGAATCACAAGCTCATCAACAAAATTCTCAAAAATTCAAATTCATGTCCTTACTAGACATAGGATTTATCTTATTTCCTTTAGTTGGTGTTCATTTCAGTACCTTGTATTTATTATAGTTTATAGCAGCCTAGATCACAAAGTTTTTAAAGATGGTAACTATAGACATTATATTGAATTCGGCTATAATACAATTACAAAACATAAGAAAGTGAATCAGGGTTCACGAAGAAACCTTTGTAGGCAGCAAAAACTGAGATTTTGAGCGCAAAATTTTTCCATTTCTAATTTTGATTGTATGGAATGAGAAAGAAAAAATCCATCTCTAAGGATTGATGTCTAGATTCACGCCTAGTTACTTGTTACCACGTAATCCACCACCAGAAGCCATGTAAACACAATGAAGAACAATTAAAATTTAAATTGGTTATTTAGAAAAAAACAATTAAAATTTAAATTGGTTATTTAGAAAAAGACAGACTGCGTTCATTTTATTTGGTTCGTGATGTTGATAGTCTTGTGGCAATACATAACTAAAATATGATGCTAAGATAAGTATATGGCTGTCTAAATTGTCTGAGTAGTTAGTGAATGACTATCAATAAAGGTTACTAACGTGATTGTATGATTCAATTTTAGTGACTTAATTTTTTATTTTATTTTATTTTATGTATTGTTATGATATTGATAGGGTTGCACAATTTTAAAAATTAAAATGAGTGGTTATTTTATTTTGTTATTTATTGATTGTTTGAATGTGTTTGGTAAGCTACTTTAATAGCTTATAATTATTTTTATTTTTTCAATTCTATTGTCACTTGTTTATTTGAATTTATTTTTCATTTCATAGTTACATCTTTTTAAAATTATCAGCTATTAACTAATTATATCATTCACAAAAGAAAAAATATACTAAACACTTTCAATTCAAAAGATTATAACTTGTAAGCTTTTAAAAATTATATTCTCACTCTCGTGTTTTTTACAAGATTATAATTAATACTTTTGCATTTTTTCAACATAGAATCATAGATAATGTCAATGTAATATTTTTCAAAATTAAGGGACATCAATGTTGTACATAAAAAGAATATCCATGTAATATTTTTTAAACAACTAAAGAATTTTGTAGGAGTAAAAGAAATAGTGTTTATGCCAAAAAATCAAATAAATTAGTGTCAATAATAATAATAAGTTATAAGTTTATATATTTTCTACTAAAATAAGCTTACTTACAAAACAAGTCAAAGTAATTTATACACCAGTTCAACTAGTGAATTACTACATAACTTACCAAACACATGCTTCACATTATGTGATCTTAATTGTTGGTCACTCGTAATTAAAAATTTCCTTTCTCTTTTAGCTGACTCTTATTAACTGGAATTTCGAAGATACATCAGTTATAGCTTATAAGTTTCAGTTAATTTATAAATTTAAAACTACTTTGTATGCAAAAATAAATAAAATAAACTAATATGCCTAGAAGTGAGTATCATGGTGGTTTACAACTCTACTTAACCTGCAACTCATACGTTTGAACAGGGGCAAATTTCAGTCACCTAATAGAGGATGGTTTGTAAAAGTTTAGCTCACTTGTTTTAGCAGACGTGAATTAGTGGAAAACTTCTGATATACATGTTTGAGATATCTAGAAGTATGCTATTTAAGATTTTTTTTTTCTCATTAATGATTTATAAATTAAATATTTTCTCCTTTCATAAGTTTCCATGCCAGAAAATATTTATATAAGTTGATCTAATTTGTTTAAAGGATTGTGACGAGACAGATGATTGTGCAAACCGAGAGAGCAATGACCTGCCCCGGCCACATAGCAATAAATGCGGTGCTTTATTGCAAGGTCTGCCAAAAAATTAAATGTTTTCTCACTACCGATGCCTGGTGTGAATCCTTAGAATTCTGTATTTCCCACAAAAGTTTGTCAAAGTTTTATATATGTGAAACTGTTATAGCTACCATATATTTCTGTCAGCATACGCTACTCATTTCCACAATTTGTGAAGAGCACTTGTGCAGGCAAAAAAAGATATTCTAGTTTCCATGGAACTAAAGAAGCAAAGAGTAACAGTCCAAACACTAGCTATGTTGCTGATTACCATGATGGTGGTTTCACCTATCTAGAGTTGTCCACCCACAGATGGCATAGGGTGCAAAGACTGCATCCTAAATCAGATGAAAAATGCTTGTCCATCCTGCCCACCCATCCTACACTGCATGGCTAGGTGCTTGTGGGATGGCACTTCAAGGTCAAATTGCATCAACAAATGCGACTGCAACAAAGGCTACCCAACACTCTCTGACTGCAAGAGATGCATGTCCAAGTGAAAGTGCAACTGCATCAACTAGCACCTCCCCCACCAAATTATCACACTATCTACCATCTTAACTACTGGTGTTTTCCTCTCTACCACTATGCGTAAACTATATGTATAAGCCAATTCAGTACCTCCCCCACCAAATTATCACACTATCTACCATCTTAAATACTGTTTTTCCTCTACCACCATGTGTAAACTATATATAAGCTAGTCCAATAATTACTGTATGTTGCACTTTTTCTGAGTGTATCATCAATCACTTTGTTCTAGTAAGTTGGAATTCAATTAGTATAATTATCTTAATGCCTATTTTTTCTAACATATATCAGTGGTAGAAGGCTCTTCCCTGTAAAAAGATATCGAGAAAGGTCAGTGTGCATGTGCATGTCTGTGTGCGTGTGTTCAAACTCATGATTAATTCATCACCAAGGCAGGCCTTGTGCTACACAAGGACCAGCCCTCTTTTACATAATTCCATTTTTTAATATGGGTAAAAAAATGGTAAATTGAATTACAATCTCATCAACATAATTCTCAAAAATTCAAATTCATGTCCTTATTAGACATAGGATTTATCTTATTTCCTTTAGTCCGTGTTCATTTCAGTGTTCATTTCAATACCTTGTGCAACCTAAATCACAAAGTTTTTAAGGATGATAACTATAGACATTGTATTAAATTCAGCTATAATACAGTTATTACAGAACATAAGAAAGTGAATCAGGATTCGCGAAGAAACCTTTGTAGGCAGCGAAAACCGAGATTTTGAGCGCAAAACTTTTCCATTTCATCACCGCCTCTCTCCCGGCAAATACTCTCTTCCATGTCGGCTATGACTTCATCCCAACTTTTCATGGGCCACCAACTGGACTCGTCAATCTGGGCCTCCGAAACAGAGTCCAGTATTTCCTGAAGGCCCACGATCCGACGGGTGACTTTCCTCCTTGCGTCCCTAACCGTTGGATCAATTCCGGGCACGGAATCCAGCTTCAGCAGCAGAGCCATGAGTGCCTCATTCATTCTCAGCTTCTCCAGGTGGTTGGTGCGCACCGCGTCCACCGTGTCCTGCCGCTGGATCAGGCGCTGAAGCCGATCGGCTTCTGAATCCACGGCAGCGATTTGCCGGTACAGGCCACGGATCCGGTGTGCGCGGTAAGAGGATTGGATGGTGATGGCGGCGGATTGAGATGTGAGTGGCGTGGAATTGGTGTGGTCATTATGGTAGGTATAGGTGACCGTGGTTGAATTTGATTTGGAAGAGGGTTTCATGGGAAAAGAGGGGTTTGATAATCACTCATTTCGCACACAGTAAGTAACTAAGTAATGAGTAACAAGGAAATGACATTGAATGTTGTTGGCGCTTAAGTGTTGTGAAAAAGGATATAGATGATAACCTTTCGTCTCATGCAGGACCCCACATGCTTTTCTCCTACCTTCCTTTCTTTTTATTCAATTTCAGATTCAGGTTTGAATTCAAATCGTGTGATCATTTTTCATGAGCGTGGTTACAACTTAATTTAATAATCGAGAAATCAGAGTGTTAATTTCAGATTCTAATAATTGAATTCAAGTTAATTACCTGCCAAACAGTTTTTAAGAATAATTCTCAAATCTGTGCTAGTTTGCTTAACACCATGGTTGCGATGTGCTTAAAATGGACAGTACAGTTGGAAGGTCGGTTTGACATTACATGTATGGCATGGCACTGATTGAAAATTTCAGATAAGTCCACTGTTTAATTACAGCGGTGGCACAAAGATCACCTCATACATAAAGCAGGATGATTTTGTAGAATTCCATAGTCTTATTTACACGTCGTTTACTTCAAAACATACTACACTGCCTTTTTTAATCATAAAATAAGAAAATGCATTTCCTTAGGAGCACCGCCAAACTAGTCAATTTGAACTGTTGTTGAACCAGTTCAGCAATAAGTACATTATAATTTATAATTTTGTAAGCACTTGGCTTGTTTTGTAAAGGAGCACCAATGTACGATGCTTTAAAATTTATGAGATACCCGAATCCTATCTATCTCAGATTCTTAAAGAACTTAGGATGGGCTCGTATCATCCCAATATTCGTATGACATCTAATAGAACAAGTTCTATTAGCTAATCATGTGAAATAGTATCTAAGAGAAATTCATTAGTTTTAGTTACACCATAAGACAGAAAAGAAAATTATGATCTTGATGAAAGCCAGCTTTATTATAAGTCAAAGATAATTCATCAAGCGGCTAAGCGCTGAGTAAACAACACCCAGATAATAACAACTTTGTGAAAAGATGG
The DNA here is from genome assembly GCA_026586105.1 of Hylodesmum podocarpum. Lineage (NCBI taxonomy): Eukaryota > Viridiplantae > Streptophyta > Magnoliopsida > Fabales > Fabaceae > Hylodesmum > Hylodesmum podocarpum. Next base: position 1,309,653 of record JALJEV010000367.1, on the reverse strand, counting down.
CTGGTTCCTGATTGTACAACTCCCATCGCAACTGGAAAAGATCATGGAATAGTACTTGCCTCAGGGAGCTGGTGGAACAATCTTGCCTGAGCAGGTACCAAACCCAATAGTGTAACCATTTCCCTGCAAAGCAAAAATTTTAGATCTCACAAATATACCATCTTACCATAAAGGCTTAAAATTAAACAGATCAAGAATTCTCCAGAAAAAATTTGAAATGTATAGAACATTAAACGTGATGATCAAGAAAATTGAAAAATATGCCTCGGCTATAGATAAAATAAGTACAGCACATCATTTTAAAACAATTTCAGCAAGTCTAATTTAGAGGTATGTTGGGGTCAGAAGATTCAATCATAGTTCGAAAAAGGAAAGGAACAGAAAACCAACAATAAGCTTGCTCTACACTAAATGTTGGAATCCTCTTGAAATTCAATACACACAACTCCAAGATCAATGCTTTCAAACAAGTTGATAGAAAATTAGATATCTGGTATCTTATTACAAAGAGTAGAGAAAATTTCCCCTGATAACAGCACGGCAAAACTTCAAAGGTCTGCACCTCCCAATGCCCAAAGACCCCAATCTTATAGCAAATGACAAGATGATCTCTCTCTCAACCTCCTCTCAAAGTTGTACACCATCTGCCTTAATTCTTCTCTATCTCAGCCTAACAAACTAGTGCATATCAACACCTATCTAATTCCCTCACTAGGAAATATTAACTAACAGAAATTAACAAAACTAACATAGTCCTAGGTTCGAAATTCATTTAATTTGAATAGTTAAAAACTAGATACAGGCAGGAGAAATTGAAGAACTATAAAATTTCTCATGAAAAATTGAAAAGATAACAGCATTTCTGCAAAACAGAGGGATTGAAGATCTTAATTGATTGTAACCTTGCAATATCCAGTTAAGGTGACTTCATCTCCATCTTCAAGAAATTTTTTATCTAACCCATTCACCGGCACCGTGTTTTGTCCATTCCATGTTAACTCTAGCAAACATGCACGAGACTGTGGCTCCTACAGAGAAAAACACATTTTAACTGAAATTAGGTGACCAGTTGATAAGTACCTATTCCTTGAAAGAAAAAAAATAAATAAAACAGGGATCAAGAAGTTAGACTGCATAAAATATGAAATCTTACAGGACCACTAACTGTCCCAGTTCCAAGGAGATCGCCCGGCCTAAGGTTGCAACCATTGATTGTATGGTGTGCAAGTTGTTGGGTCAATGTCCAATATCTACAAAGAGCTAGAGTAAGTGGATATATGTGTTATGTGTAACTGTTTCAAAGTATTGACTTTATCTATTATGCAAGGGTAAGCAGTTATCAAACGGAATAGAAAGATGTCTGGAGCCTACTTTTGCAGTGTACCAAGGAGAATATATCACCAAACACAAGTCAAACTATGCACAAAATAATACTAACAAGTTCCTGGTCATTCACTTCTTTTCAATAAACATTGCCATCACAGTTGTCTTCCAAGCTATAATACACACAGAGTGGTAACTAAATAAATTGAGTTATCAATATTAGTTGAAGAGAAATTCCTTACAAGTGCTTTAAATTAGTCCGCGTCACCACACCTGAATCTTCATGCCCAACAGGTTTTATGTGAGCCTTGCAGCAAAAAGCAATTTTATGATTAACTTGATAATCCAGAAAATTAATTGTAATCATCTAGGAAAAACCATAAAGACAAGAATCTAGGGAAATACCAATAATCTCATATACAAGAGGAAAAAATACTAATACATGCACGTAAAGGTGCTCCGAAATACCTCTAGGGAAATATCATAGAGTTTGGACACTTTTTCAGTCAAATATGGAAGTGGAGGAGGATCCTGCATTTTATGGATTGATTAAATAATATGCCAAGGTAAATTTGAACTTCAGACATGAACAACCAAATTACAAAGCTTCTGCAATGTCAAAATCCAAAGAAAGAAACCAGTTACCTGTTTTGGTGCTTCGGTAGCAAAAGGTTCTAATGCTTCCAAGGTCACAATCCAAGGTGATATTGTTGTACCTGATATAATTTTAGTTAGCACCACAAAAGAAGGTTAACTCTAAAATAACTGTAAGATGATAGTTTCTACCTAGAGCAAATGGTACATGCAATCATCCATTTAGGATATACTGCACAAGCTCAAAAGCCCACCTTTTTTCAGTAGAACTTCAAATATATTAAGTAATTAATTGAAACATCTTACCGAAACTCTTGCCAAGAAAAGGACCAAGAGGAATATATTCCCACGCCTGAATATCTCGAGCTGCCAAATACAATTCACTGAACATCACTTACTGAACAAAGTACCATTAAGAAAATAAAGATATTGAATTAGAAAACTACCACTCCAGTCATTCAATATAACAAGTCCAAAGATGTGATCTTCAGCATTGTTAATATCCACAGGTTTTCCCAATTCATTCCCAGGTCCAACAATAGTAGCCTACAAGTAAAGTAAGATTTTAATATAAATGAAACAAATGAAAAGAAATGCAGTTTTTGATAACTCATTTAAAAAAATATATATACAGAGAAAAAATGAAACAATGTTTAATCTAGAGTTTTATATTTTTAGAATAAAGTTTTGCATATGCTCTTTGGTGAGCAAAATAGCCAGAGAAGACACGGGTAGAAAAATAGCTAACCATTTCCAACTCAAAGTCTAGCTTTAATGAAGGGCCAAAGTAGGGTGTAGAGCCACCAGCTGGATGAGCTTGACCTCTGAATAAGCACAAAGTGGCATGACATTGTGAGATAGAATACAGAGAGTTAATAATGTCTACAAAAGGAGCTAGAGTCAGTTGCTGTCCTAAAATGTTTCTATTTTCATGACATGAAGATTAACACTAAAAGTCATATTGTTTCCACAGTTGACTACATATGCTAGGAACATAGGCATGCATTACGAAGCTTCCTATGTTAAGCAACCGACCATTGAAGCAATATATCTCTATATGTTCATAAACATAAGACCTACACAAAACAGACAATTCAAAAGGCTACCAAAACACACAACTCATGACCAGAAAAACTTACACATCAAAACTTCTCACCTTGGCCTAACAATATCTGTTCCGGAAATTACAACAGAAGATGATCTTCCGTGGTAGGCAACAGGCAAGCGATACCTATGAAACCAGTTTAACCTTTTAGCTACAGAGATGAAAATACTGTCTTAAGTTGCTTTGTAAAACCTTTTAAATCAAAGTACCAATTATCTAGAACAGGAGTCTGCGGCCCACGAAATATAATCCCACAATTTTTAGTGTGATGCTCAGACGTAAAGAAATCAGTATAGTCCCCAACTGCAACAGGGAGAAGCAACTCCACACTACTCTGAAAAAAGTAAAAACCAAAATCATTAAAGTGACAAACAAAACACAACCAATTCAAAGTAAAATCAGGAATGACAGTGTGAAATACCATAGGCACGAGTGCCTTCTGCCTCAAAACCGAGTTGTCCCTCAAGGTTGGCTCTGTTGCTGCATTAAAAACAACCCAATTGGCATAAGAACCAACCATTGTAGCTCATACAAACTTTAACAAGCATGTTAATCCTAACAAGCATGCAGTATAAAAACATAAAAGCAAAAAGTAGTGAACAATTAGCCATGTTAGTTTACCTTTATTTTCAAAAACAATTTTCTACATTCTAAAATTTGTTTGTCCATCATCACATTGAAAATGTTTTTCCCATGAAAACATTTATGTTTTCCAAAGATTTGTCTCCCGAGCATTAAACAGAGCACTCGAAGAATAGAATGAAAAAAATCTCTTAATTGTTTATATTTTTTAGTTTTTAAAACACTTATTCTAGAAATAATTTACAAAACTCGATAGAACTTGTATGAAAAAATGATTGAGTGATGTAAAAAGTAGAATCATCTAAAAAAAATTCTTTTAAATAATGATAAGTGAAACAATCATTCTTTTAAAAATTAATAAGAAACTAAGTAAAGTCATATTATACTGTACCTGATAAAAGCTTTTGAAGAGTGGCACGAGCTTCCTTCCATGCTGGCCTTCCAAGCGATACAAACTTATTCAGATTAGGCTGTCATGTCACATACATAACACAATTAGATCAAAGGTTCCCATTTCCCACGCCACGACTCAATTATATTTTAAAAAAAAAAATACAATGTTGCACGTGACACAAAAGATGCAAGAAAGAGAAACAGAGTTTAAAAAAGAAAAAAAAAAACTTTTATCCTAACATCAAGGTACATTCTTCCCTTCCTTCCACTTTCGCAGGGAAACAAAAAGATAATGATGAGTCCATAAAGTACGACATCGTAGGCCCAATAGAATTAATTTAAAAAAGAAAAAAAAACGGAGATTGAAGTTGAGGAAGTTACTTGGAGGAAGCAATCGGAGTTGAAGAGTAGAGGACCGTCGAAGAGACCGGCGGAAGAGATCTCGGAGAGGTCGAGGACGTAGTCGCCGATGGCGACGGCGGGGCGAGGCGGTGAAGTGGATTGGGGCTTGAAGACACCGTAGGGAAGGTTCTGTATTGGGAAGTGAGAATCTGGCTTAACCGGAACAAAGGATTGAAGCAGGGACATGGTACGAGGTTGTGAAGAAAGATGATGCTACTGCACTATTGCTGAAGCTGAGGTCAAAGAAAGAAACAGTGAAACGTGAGATAAGAATAGAGTATTATTATTGCCTCGCATAAATCAGCAACAAGAGCGTGATTTGTTTTAATACATGATATATTAATTTACGGGAATACCTACTTCCGTCCTTGCAACAATCATTGCTGCGTACCAAATATTTCTTCTATTTTTTTTTTTTAAAAAAAAACATTACATAAGGGATTTTTTTTTCTCGGCCATTTAAATTTAAATAGTCTCATTTCTAATTTTTTATATTTTTAAAGTGTTATTTTTTTTCTTTGAGTAATTTTTTAAAAAAGATAATTTTGTATCAATATTATTATAATTTAAATTTTAAAATTATTAATCTAAAATTATGATGACTTTTAATTGTTCAAAAGTGGAAGATGATGTATTTTAAAAATATAAAGATTAAAATAATATTTTTATTAATAAAAAATTATTAAAATTTCAAAATGTGATACTTTTAAAACATAAATAATTAAATTAAAAACTTTTAAACTCAAGAGACGAAAAAAATCTTCAATTTTAAAACATTAAAATCAATATTCAACCGTTTCTTTTAACGGTTGTACTAAATCACTTCTACTGTTATGTTTTATTTTATTTTAGAAAAAAATAATTAAATAACACTGAAAAATTATTTATTTTTTTTAGTCGAAACCAATAAAAAATCTTGATTGTCGTGACTTAAATGAAAACATCAAGTTTATTTTTCTAAAATTATAGTTTATTTATTATAATAATAATAATAATAATAATAATAATTTATTATTTCTCTAAAATTATAGTTTTAAATTATATAATAATTTAGAAAAATATACATGAGTAAATTTATTGTTCATTCAAGATTTCAGAATTTATTAATATCTGAAACAAAATTCTTTCATGTCTTATTATGTACTTAAACTAAAATCAAAACGAACTTTTTTTTACGGACTCAGCACATTGAACTACACACATCATATACTCAATGTTTTCTAGTCGTACACGAAATAAATTCATATGTTAAGAATTTATTATTTAGTTAAAAAGAAAAAAAAAAAAAGAAACTAACGTATTTCATATTTATATTTATAATGGATTATTGAGTAACTTTTTCCTTTAAAATTTAAATTAAATTGAATAATTTTTTGAAGATTTATTGTTTTCAATAATCTATAATGGATTTATAATTATGGTTCATAATTTCGAGTCACGGGATGGTTGTTGAGAAGGGAATCAACGGGTTAGATAAGAGGATAGCCCCAGCTACCACAACGGCATGGTTTTGCTAACACTGTATTATGCAAATAAATATGTAACTTTTAACATTTAACACGTGATAATTTTCATATTAATAGTACATATATACTAAACACAAGTTGTATATTATATACAGTTTTATGTAAAGTAATATTTTAAGATAACAGATTAAAAAATTAACATAAAAATGTAAATTTTAATGTTGTTGATATGGATGGACCCTTCAACAAGGACGGAAAATCGGGCTATATCGATTTTCATATGGACTACATGTTTCTTTTTCTTTCTTTCTTTTGTCCCCTCTATTTCACTGGGCTGAACCTTATTGACCCATTTTATTTTTATTTAAATTTAACAAATAAAAATAAAAAATAAAAGTTTGCATCTTTCTCGGCCTAACTTTTTTTGACTCATCATCAGATCCACCAAATCAGAAAAATTTGCTGGGCACTTTTGTATCTGTCCAAGAATTCAGATAAATTCATAAAATAGATTTAAAAACAAAACAATGTCTTTCTTAAAATAAACATACATCTCATATTAAAAAAATGCTACATATAAATATCCCAAATCCCTAAATATTGTGTCTGAAGACATGATCATAAATCCTCACAAATTGGTTTGTGCCAAATGTCAATATGCAAGGCCTATGGTGACACAAAGTATAGTGGTGAGCATTAAGACGGTGTTGTGACCATAACTAGTTGAATCAGAGGAGGGAGTAGTGGGTGCAGTAGCCTCAACTGTTGGGGTAGTAGAAGACTTGGTAATGTGTGTGGATTTGGGTAGAACCTCCACGCGTAACTTGAGACCATTTTTGCAATTCTGGGACTCACTGCTCACAAAGTACCTGATTCCTTCCCTCTCAAGAGGGATAGTATGCAAACCCTCAGTGTACATCTTGATGGGGTTGCTCACATCACACGCCTCATATTCTTCTCTGCTTTTCAGCTCAGCCACTAATCCCTGAGCCACAGAGTAGGTGAGCCCTGCTCATTTTGGCATGTACCACAACAGGCCACAGAGTACTTGTGTTATTATTTACTAAGATTCAAATAGAAAGAGGCATCACAAAAGATAAGAAATAAAATGTCTCATAATACCATAATTTTTATTTTAGTTTTTAGTTTTTAGATTTATATTTATACATCAGTTTCATACAAAGTCCATTAAAACAAAGAAAAATATATGATAGAGGAAAGGGAAAAAGTAGAAGAAGGAAGACATACAAATTTGGTCTCCAATCCTGAAGAGCCTGTGTGAAGACCAAGAAACGAGGTCTGATGTTGGATCCCAACCACGGTCTCCTCCCACGACATGATGCACTTCTTCAGCTCCCACGTATTTCCCACCTATACATATCACCATCACAGCCACACTAAAAATCATACTTTTATCCATTTTCATTTTCCAAACTCAAACACAAAGAAGGTGCTTTATGTTTTATGTATATCAAGTGTGGAGTGTAAAGAGAGAGCAGTGTGGATTGGTGATGAAGGAAAAAGAAGGTGCTTTATGCTTTCTTGCTGAGAAAGAATCACTACATCAAACTCACAAGGACCAAAACAAGGACTGGTGGTTGTGACTCTTGTAGCTTCCACACTCACCAGTCACTACTCACTGCCACCACAACCAATTGTCAATAACTTCACTAGCGTGTTTGTGTCCTTCACAACAATAAAGTGAACACCTTCCAAGATTTTCACCACTTTACCCCCTATAAAGCACTATGTCACGTTCATTGCCTTTTATTTATTTATTTTTTACTTTACCAACACTTAACATTCAGATCATTTAGTTTTAAAAATTCTATTATAAATTTTAACAGTCAACTTTTGTACAGTGATATCTTTTTCAGCTTTAACTTTTATAAATAAATAAATAAAGCTTTAATTTTTATATATATTACTTAATCTAATTCTTAAATTAATTTAAATAATATTTTATAATTAGTAATAAATATTGTTTAAATCACTTTAAAACCAAATTGAATAATAAAATTAAAAATAATAAATTAATTTATTGGTTTTTAAAATAAAAATAATATTATTATTAAAAATTAAAATATTATCTTACTCCATTTTAATTTTATAAATATAGCTTATTTTACCATCGGTATATTGAAAGATGTTGTAAAAAAAAATTTAAGTCCGAATATTAAGTCTTTTCACTCTTTTTTCTACTTTCAAATAAGTATAGAAAAGTTCTTCACTTTAATTTTCTATCCTTGTCCTTCAAGTAACATATCTTTTTCACGCTATTTCTCTTTTATTACTGTCCTTTTCTTCTTTGTTTTATTTTTCTTTCTTGATTTTTATCCCTATTTTATTCCTAATTCAACTAAAATGAGTGAGAAATTCCGAGAATTGGCAAATTGAGATGAAAACATAAATTTCAACTTGGTATAATAGTTATTCAAAAGAGAAGACGGGACCACAATGATTTCATTGTTCTATTGAAAAGGGAAAAAGAAACTATCTTTAGTGGCAATTTGACCCAACTGTTTGTTTTTTTTTTTTTTTTTTTTTTTTTACAGACATAAGACTCTTCCAGAATTTAATAACAGGAGTCAAACTCAAAACTTTTTCCTATTGCGACTAACAATTATTGCATTCCATCATATAATCTTTTAGATTTATTCTCTTCATAAGTAAATTATATTAAAATTTTAACATTTTAACCAAAATTTTAAAATTTTATTTATAAATTATATGTGATTATTAAATATATTTAATTTAATAAATATTTCATTTATACATAATTAGCATTTTAAAAATTTCAAAAGCTTATGATTATTATTATATAAAATATAATATAATTAATATTAAATTATCATATTATTTTAGTTTCTTAAAATAATCATGTATTATCAATTTATTTAATTTATAATAATTGTAAGACCTCATTTAATTTTTCCATTATATTTTATAAAATTATAAGACCTCATTTAATTTTTATTATAATAATAAATCTTATTTTATAATAATTCTTCATGGATCTTATATAGATTTTACATTTTTATTTTTAAATATTTTTTTTAATCTCAGATTCAACTAGAAAAAATAGTTTAAATATTTTTATCATAAATTTAGTAAAAAATCTTAAAATTTTAAATGTAAGATTTTTAACCAAGAGTCTAATTAAAGATGCTCTTTCTTAATTGTTCTTTACTAATACGTACAGAAGTAGTGCCAAGGCTTCAAAAAAACTTTTTTCAAAGTACAGAGAAACATTCTCTTCGATTGTTTTACAACGATGTTGTTTGGGTACTGAAAAAAAATAGGTGAATTTAATATATAACATTATAAAAATCATAACAAACTAAGTTCGATATGTTGCGTGAATTTTATATATTTGAACATTATCAATATTTTTTATTTATCTTTATCTTTTTTTATATAAAATTATATTATTTTTTCTCTCATTTGTCACTCTCTTACTAGGGGTTAAATAACATTCTAAGTGTATATCAATCTTTTTTGTCTATGTAAATATACACATATAAGCATAAATAATATATTTTCTCATAGTGTTAAGAATCGAGATTCGTCAGTCCAATTTACATTGATATATCACACCAAAAGATTAGTGAATCTCATATCATTTAATTAAGTAAATATTTATATAACAGTATACTTGATGATTCTCTATATAGATCACGTGATTATGTATATTTACATGAAAGGTCCTGACTAACAATGTTGTTAGACTACTAGTTAAAAAATTAGATAATAAGTGCGTATAAAAAAAATAATAGTTGTAATTTTAGGTATTCTTAAAATAGGTGTGAAAAAATAGGTTAAGCTATCCTAACATATCATTGACTCGTAAAAAGTAGACTAGTCTATCCGGCTCAAATTATATATTTAGGTCGAAAATGATATTCTTTCGTATTTTTAATCGAACTAATGGATTGGCAAATCAATTTGCTAAACAAAAAGATGTAAAAAAGGATTTGTATTTTGAGATCAATCCACTTTTTTCTAAAAAAAATATAAAATTCAATTATCCCACGTGTATAATTTATTTAAATATAGAAGCAGATGATGTAACTAAACCACCCCAACTGTAATATTCCATCACAATAAATAGATCTTGAATAATTAAGTAGATGCAACCAGATCACGTATCAAAATGTTTATAAATAATAATGGTTCGCATAATAATAATTTAACATTAATCGTAGTTTAAATTAATAATAAAAACCTTTTTTTTGACATATTAAATCAAGGTCGGTCAAAATAGAATGATAAGTTTAAAATATTAACCTATCTCAAGTATATTTTGTCACCTCTACTCATAAAATATTTATTCTTTTTATTCTTTAATTAATGTTTTTAAGGCATTGGTTAGAATTTGCCTACATAAAAAATATCAAATTATTTATTAAACTTGTTTTATAGAACCAAATTCACTAATTAATAAAAGTGAAATTTCAAATGTATATTTACGTAATAAAATTTTATGATTTAAAAGAATTAAAATATAAGTTTTGAATTATTTATAATTGATTATCATTTATTTGTTAAAAGTATTTTATGAATAGAATGATACGAGAGATAATAATAGAAGAAGGAGAGTTATAAAAAAAGTAAAGAGATGAAAAAAGAAATAGAGAAGAAGATGTTAAAAAATATTAAATTATTTATTAAACTTGTTTTATAGAATCAAATTCACTAATTAATAAAAGTGAAATTTCAAATGTACATTTATGTAATAAAATTTTACGATTTAAAAGAATTAAAATATAAGTTTTAAATTATTTATAATTGATTATCATTTATTTGTTAAAAGTATTTTGTGAATAGAATGACGAAAGATGGTAATAAAAGAAGGAGAGAGTTATAAAAAAAAGACAAGAGAGATGAAAAAAGAAGTAAAGAAGAAGATGTTAAATCAAGGAGATTTGAAAATTTTCATTTTCTTAAATCTTAAATTCTTAATTAAAATTCTTAACTTTTATATTATTCTTATTAGATTATCTAAACAGTATATTTTATCCAAAAATTTCATATTCTTTTATAAATTAATTTTGTTAATTTTTATTCTTTATCCAAACACAAAAATGTTTAAATTGAATTAATTAACTTAAAAAAAATTAAGATATTTATAAAAAATTATTGCTAAATGAAAGATTTAAGAAATTTTCTATCATGGTAGTGAAGCTTCAAGGCCGATGAAGCCCAACTGCAAGAGCATTGCATGTAATATGTATTTGTGAGAAAAATAGTCTAACTTTAAGAGGTGGCTCATTTGGCCCAGTCAAAATATAAGGGCTTGGTCTCATACATGCTTTCAAAGGAAATAGGAAAAAAGAAGAAAAAACTAAAACTGCCTCACTTATTTGTGTATGAATTGGTAAAAAAAACAATTTAAGTTACTTAAAATCTTTTAAAATATTATAATTTTTATTTAGTCCTCCTTTCTTAAAAGAATATTATTTATTCTCTTTCTTAATTGATCTAGTCCTTTATTATTTTAAAACGTAAGGGAGAATGAGAGCATTGCATGTAATATGGATATGTGAGAAAAATAGCCCAACTTTAAGAGGTGGCTCATTTGGCCCAGTCAAAACACAAGGGCTTGGTCTCATACATGCTTTCATAGGAAATAGGAAAAAAGAAAAAAACAAAAACCAAAACTGTCTCACTTATTTGTGTATGAATTGGTAAAAAAAAAAAATAATTTGAGTTACTTTAAATCTTTTAAAATATTATAATTTTTATTTAGTCCTCCTTTCTTAAAAAAAAAATGTTATCTATTCTCTTTCTTAATTGATCTAGCCCTTTATTATTTTAAAACGTAAAGGAGAATGAAAGCATTGCATGTAGTATGGACCTGTGAGAAAAATAGTCCAACTTTAAGAGGTGACTCATTTGGCCAGTCAAAACACAAGGGCTTGATCTCATATATGCTTTCATAGGAAATAGGAAAAAGAAGAAAAAACCAAAACTGCCTCACTTATTTGTGTATGAATTGGTAAAAAAAAACAATTTGAGTTACTTTAAATCCTTTAAAATATTATAATTTGTATTTAGTCCTCCTTTCTTAAAAAAATGTTATTTATTCTCTTTATTAATTGATCTAGCCCTTTATTATTTTAAAAATTTCATATTCTTTTATAAATTAATTTCCTTAATTTTCATTCCTTATCTAAACACAAAAATGTTTACATTGAATCAATTAAATTTTTAAAAAAATTAAGATATATATAAAATAAAATTGTTGCTAAATAAATGATTTAAGAACTTTTCTATCATGGTAGTGGAGCTTCAAGGCCGATGAAGCCCAATTGCACGAAAGAAAACGCAAGGGAGAATGAAAGCATTGCATATAGTATAAACCTTTGAGAAAAATAATCCAACTTTAAGAGGTGGCTCATTTGGCCCAGTCAAAACACAAGGGCTTAGTCTCGTACATGCTTTCATGCTTTCATAGGAAATAGGAAAAAAGAAGAAAAAACCAAAACTGCCTCTCTTATTTTTTCATTTTCGACTGACAAGGTTGAAGCTATTTTATTTAATTTTTTATAGATAGTTTTCACAAATAAAATAAATGTGAAAAAATTCACATATTAGAATTCTATTTCATTCATATATATTTTTCTTTCTTTCACCCCTTCCCTTCATTTATCCGTATATTCTTATTGCTTTACAACTAATAATATGATCAGAAAATTTGGTGGAGGATAAAGTAAAAAGTGAACCAACATTGGGATCTGATCATAGCCGCAGTGAGGATGCAAAGGCGATGGTTTTTCGATTTGGCAAACAATACGGGTAAGAGAAGAACTCGACTTTTTTCCTTAAAAAAAATAGAGAAATCGTATTGAATTTGGATTCTTGTATCCAGAATTCCAAAAATTTGTGATTATTGCCGAGATTCAAAGAATCTATTAAATTAAAGAATTGAAAGAATTTTATTCTAAAATCGATTAAAAATATATATTGTAAAAAAACAATTTGAGTTACTTTAAATCTTTTAAAATATTATAATTTTTATTTAGTCCTTCTTTCTTAAAAAAAATGTTATTTATTCTCTTTCTTAATTGATCTAGCCCTTTATTATTTTAAAATTTTCATATTCTTTTATAAATTAATTTCCTCAATTTTCATTCTTTATCCAAACACAAAAATGTTTAAATTGAATCAATTAACTTAAAAAAATTAAGATATTTATAAAATAAAATTGTTGCTAAATGAATGATTTAAGAACTTTTATATCATAGCAGTGGAGCTTAAAGGCCGACTGCACAAAAGAAAATGTAAGTAAGGGAGAATGAGAGCATTGCATGTAGTATGGACCTTTGAGAAAAATAGCCAAACTTTAAGAGGTGGCTCATTTGGCCCAGTCAAAACACAAGGGCTTGGTCTCATACATGCTTTCATAGGAAATAAGGAAAGAAAAGGAAAAACCAAAACTGTCTCACTTATTTGTGTATGAATTGGTAAAAAAAAGCAATTTGAGTTACTTTAAATCTTTTAAAATATTATAATTTTTATTTAGTCCTCCTTTCTTAAAAAAAAATGTTATTTATTCTCTTTCTTAATTGATCTAGCCCATTATTTTCATTTGTTTTTAGTTATGAAGCACTTCATACAAGTTTGCCGGAGACAATTTTAGAATTGTTGTCTAATCTTCAATTCTTCATAATTTCTTCAAGGATTTTGAGAATTATGTGTTTTAGTTAAGGAAAAAGGAAGAAAGAAAAATGGAAAATGGAATTAGATTAGCAAAGAAAATGCGCCATGATTGAATCAATAAATTAAGAAAAATCGCCGCAAAGGAAGAATTCTTTGATAAGATTTTAGATTCAATCAAGAAACCTTAAAAGAGAAAAGTCTCACAATGGAAGAAGCCAATTTCAATATATTTCAAATCTAACTATAAGTATTCAACCAATGCATATAAGTAAGCTAAATGAAAGTGTGAATCCATCTAAGGGTGGCCAATCAAGCATAAGCAACCTAAGGGTTAAAAAAATTCACTTAAACAAAAGTGCATCTCATCCCTTGGATCATGTTTAGAATAAAAGGTATTGATGTAAAGAATAAAACACAAGAAGGGGGTTGAATTGTGTTCTTAATAAAAAATTTCTTTTATCGTCTGTGGTTTTCAAACAAGTTCAAACGATATGAAAATTATCTTGAAGGATTGATTTTAACAAATAAGATTATGATTTAATTATCTCTGTTAGTCACAAGATAAAATAACTTAAACACAAATGTTTTTATACTGGCTCGTCTACTCAAGACTACGTCCAGTTACCCAACAATTACTGAGTTTTCACTATCAACCGTGAAAAAGGTTACAAGTATTGTTTGAACCTAGCCACTTCTGGCTAATACAAGATATTCTTTAATCAAAGTCTTCCCAGGATAAACAACCAAGTATTCTTTGTAACAGCCTATTCAGGCTAAAACCGGTATTCTTTACACAACAGCCTCCTCAGGCTAAAGTACCACACAAGTGAATTTAAGATAGTTTTAAGAAAAACTAAAGAGTTCCTCTACGCAGAGAGGGTTTTTACAATGAAGAATAAGTTCTTTTTTATTCAAGAGCGAAGATAGAGTATAAGCTTATGTAGCGTTTTCGTCAACTTGAAACTTTGAAGAAAAGACCTTTATATAGGCAACAGTCTTGGAAAGATCCGTTAGACTCAAATCTTGACCGTTGTTTTTTTCTTGAAACTTTCCCATCAATGACAAAAATCAATCAGAATAATTAATGTTTGAGTAGCAGAGTCAGCGCACATCCAATACCTTTTTTTGACTTGATCAGATTGGATAACAAAAGAGTGATCTGCTTTTCGTGGTTGCAGAGTTTTGTACAGTATCCAACTACTTTTGGAAACTTCCAAGAGTAACGACAAAATTTGAAATGCGCACAAGTTACTTCGTCTGTCTTCAGCTTCTACTTGTAGACGATGAGTCTTGATAGAAAACATAGTTTTTGAAAGATGTTCTTCAAGGAAAGTTTGAAAACAATGTCGTCTACCATCATACTTGTATCGTCTGAACTTTGTAGCGTAACCTCGAAGATGAAAAGGAAACTTATCAGATTGAGTAGTCATCTTTCGTCTGAGATCTTCTGTTGACTAATCTTACTTCGTCTGAAGTCTTCTATCGTCTGATCTTACTTCGTCTAACAGTATCGTCTGTCTTGTGATTATCAAAATAAAGAGTGTTAATCATCTTGATCTAACAATCTTCCCCTTTTTTATGATTACAGACCATACTAATACTTTGGATAGACAAAGCTATAAAGTACAAAATCACACAAGAAGGGGGGTTGAATTGTGTAGACTGTTTAAAAAAATATTTCTCTAAAACGATGTGTTTGCGTCTGCTGTTTTCAAAGCTTGATCAGACGCAAGATTGTTTTCATTTTAAGATTGGTTTTATTATCAGATTGTTCAAGTTATTATCCCCTGTTAGTTAACAGATAAATCAGTAAAGAAGACAACAATATTTTTATACTGGTTCGTCTGATCAAGACTACATCCAGTTCCCAGCAACACGCTAAGTTCCACTATGAGTATTCTTTGAACCCAGCCACTCCTGGCTAAATATAGATATTATTTGGGTACAACCTTCTCAGGCTAAACATGTATTCTTTGAACCCAGTCTCCGCAGGCTAAATAGATATTCTTTGAACACAACCTCCACAGGCTAAATAAGGTATTCTTTGAACACAGCCTCCACAGGCTAAGAGCACCACAATAGTGGACTTAGGAAGATGAAAGAATAAGTTTATCCTCTACGCAGAGAAGGGTTTTACAATCAGTTCTATTCTAAGTTAAGGGCGAGTGAACTTTGCTTGAGAGTTTGAAACTTGAATATAATTTCTTTGTTATGCAGTTCGCCAAGCCTTCTCTTAAAGTAATGAAGTCCTTTTATAGAAAGCTCCTTGAAGTATCCGTTAGACTAAAGATTTGAACGTTGGTCCTTTGTCTTGGGGTCTTCAAACGTGTGACAGATATCAATCAGAATAATTAATGTTTGCACATACTTTTTCTGACCTTGATCGAGACATCAACAAAAACCATGGTTGCTTTTTGTGTTGTAGGGGTTTTGCACAGATATCTATTCTGTCTTTGAAAGCTTCTACGAGTAACAGTTAGATTTGAATTGGGGCACGAGTTACTCCGTCTGAACTTCATTAAACGAGGTAGACAAATGAATAAATGAAATGGTTGTGTGTTGCATTCATTCGTGTAAAAGATAGAATACAAGAAGGGGGGTTGAATTGTGCTTTATAAAAAAATTTCCTTTTCGTCTGTGAGTTTAAATAAGTTCAGACGAAATAATTTTAATCTTCAAGGATTGTTTTTAAGTAAGAAACGTTATAGTTTAATTATCCTCGTTAGTCGAAAGAACTTAGAGAAGTAAATACAAAAGTATTTTTATACTGGTTCGTCTATATAAGACTACCTCTAGTTACCCAGTAACAACTGAGTTTTCACTACCAACCGTGAAAGGGTTACAAGTATTATTTGCGCCCAGCCACTTCTGGCTATAACACGATATTCTTTGAACACAGCCTTCGCAGGCTAAACAACAAAGGTATTCTTTGAACAACCAGCCTCCTCAAGCTAAAGCACCACACAAGTGGATTTGAAATAGATGTTTTTTAAATAAGAAAGATTCCTCTTCGCAGAGAGGGTTTTACAATGAAGTACAACAAATATAGTGAGCGAAATCACAAAAGATTGAATATTAGAAGTGTGTTCGTCAACTGAACTTTAAAGGAGTGAAGTCTTTAAATAGACACCTTCTTCAGATATCCGTTAGACACAGAAGAATGCCGTTGAATATTTTCCTCGAGAGCTTCCAAAAGGTGTCAGATAGTACTTGAGTGATTGATGACGTGCGCAGCAGATTTAGATAGCGTGTGCAGTACTTTTTTTTGACATGTACAGAGACTTTGACAAAAAGGTGAAGACCTTTTCGAGTTGCATGTGTAAGCGTGAATCCCCATACTGATCTTGGATGCTTCTAAAGAGTACTTCGTAAGATTTGAAATCTTGGCACGAGTGACTCATATTTTGCTTCACTTCTTGGACAGACGATACACTTCTTCAGTCTTAAGAGATTTCGTCTTATCCTATCGTCTGATGACTTTGACTTGAGACAGATGAATGACTTCAATTTTGAGGAGTCATCTTCCGTCTGTGCTTGTTTCGTCTGACTTGCTTGCTGATGTTCTGTCTGAGAAAGTTTCATCTGTCTTGTAGAAATTAAAACTTTAAAAGTGTTAATCATCTTGATCTAACAATCTCCCCCTTTTTGATGATTACAGACCATACTGGTAACTTTCTCAAGTAGACATCTGCATAAGACAAAGTTAGTGATCACAGATTAAACACAAGTCAAATTTACATCAAGACGATGTTTTCTGAAACAATACCTCTTTAAAAAATTGTTACATCAATGTGATGTAAACCATATACAATGTTACAAGGTATACAGAAAACCAAAGTTCTAAAAAAATTACATGTATACGCTTTACAAATAAATAAAGATTCAATACAATATAAAGAAAATATATAGCTCCCCCTCAGGCGATGCAACCCCTCAGACGATGCTTGACTCTGACTTTCCCTCAGACGAAGGACTCCTCCTTAGCATAGCAACTTCTTCCTTCTTCCTTTCTAAGATATTCTCCCCCTTGGGCTGAGAATCATCAAAAACATAATCAAGAAGAAGGCTTAGGCTTCTTTTGAACAAGGCTCATAACAATCTTCTTCAGCTGCTGCATCTTAGATGTAAGAGAAGCTTGATTATCCTCAAGCTCTTTATTCTTTTGTTTCAGATGCTCGCAATTCTCTTCTAAGGCATCATATTTACGCTTTAGAGTATTATACTCATCAGCGTCCCTTGCGTCATCCTCAATAACCGTAACCTTCACCGTTTCAGCAATCTCCACAAGCAGTGATTGAGGCTCTTCCACGATTGGATCAGACTCTTCTTCTTTGATGACCACAGTTAAAGGCTCAGAAACAGGAGTTTGAGGTTCTTCAACTAATGGTACATAGTTATCTTCAATGAGCATAGTTGGAGTCCTCTCTTCAGCGCAGAGTGAAGAGTGGAAGAGTGAGATACGTAGTGAAGTCTCTTTCCCATTGCCAAGAAAACATTTTAGTGGGAACAGAGAGCTCAAGATCTGGATGCTCCTGTGATGGATGTGTATAAGCAAAAGCTTCTCCAGGATACACCCTGCCACAGATTGTGGAATCTTCATCAAATGAAGTTCTAGAGCAGAAAGCAGAGGTGGCTTCATGATCTTCTATCATCCTTTGAATCTTAGGATTGATAGGTCTTGAGGCATTAGTTTGAAGAGATTTGATATGCGAGTATGCAGCAGACGGAAGTCTCTTGGGGATGTGCCTTGCAAACTTGAAGATTCTGGAGACAGACGGAGTCTTCTTCTCTTTTCCTTTAGCCAAAAACTTGACCAAGCAAGGTCATTTTCGGTCTAAAACGATTGAGAACTTGGTTTCGTCTAAAACGAGAGAAGAGAATTGAGATCCCACCATGAATGGACAGTCTCTCGTCTCCTTCTTTGCTCTCCTTTCAATGTGATAGAAGGAATTTGATCTAGCTTTTTCTTCCCTTCTATAAGCATGGACCATCAGTTTGAATGCCATATTGTAGTCTTCAGGAAGAGCATGAGCAAACTCTTCAGGGTCTTCAAATTCATTGAGGAGGATGGAGTAGCGGGGGCAAATTCCTGAACAATGTGGTCTTGTCCAACGAAGAACAATTCCAAGAGTATGTCCTATACCTACATATTCTGTTTGATTCATAGGAATTGTGAAGGGTACAGGATCATGACGATCAATAGCGTCCAGATGCCAGTGAGAGCAATCTTTTGGCTCATAGATGGTAGAGCTGGGATCTCCATATCTGCAGTGGTGAAATGCAGGTGCATTGATTTCATGCTGAACCTTCCACTTGATGTTTTCTCTGAGAGGAATGTAGGGTTCATAGCCAAGAGCTGGTCCTTCAATTACCGACTCAGCTAGATGATCCTTGTACATGTTTATTCCTTCTAAACCCTTGATGTCTAAGGAGGCCAGTTTATCCCAAATTAGATGCTTTAGCCATTCACGTTGCTCTTCAGGAGTATAGATGAAATCTTCTTTGAAATCTACTGGCTTCAGGGGTTTGTGATAGACGATGGGGTTGGCAAATCTCCCAAGTTGAAATCCCTTTTTACCTCTGTACCGATAGGGATTCTTCAACTCAATGTATGGAGTGTCCTTTATAAAGCAGTCTTCATCGTCCGCCAAGTAACCATCTTTAGCAGACTCAGACGGTTCACCATCATTGGAGATATCTTCAATTTTGTCTTCAAGAATCCAGTCAGGCTTGACTGGTCTTTCAGCACAAGAGCTTTCAGCATATCTTCTCATGACTATTTCGTTGAGGAACGAATAATCAGTCTTGTGCTTGGGTGGAAGATCTTCAGGATTGATGACTTCAGCGTGAGATCTCACCCATGATGCATCCACCTTTATTATATCAACATGTTCTTCATCAGACGAAGAACTTATGTCCTCAATAATTATTACTTCAGACGGAATCTCCATCGTCTGTTGGTGGGATGCTTCTTCAAACGCAGCAGGTATCGTCTGATCAAAGGCAGCGTTAAGAGGAGACGCAACAATAGGATCAGAAACATTTATCCTATGTTCGTCTTGGAGTGTTGATGCAGAAACCTCCATAGTTGGAGCTTCGTCATTAAGCATAGTCTCCAATTCCTCTGCCAACTGAGCATTGTCCTTCTGGATCTGGGCAGTTTTTTCACTATTCATGCCCTCTGAAGTTACTGGAGCAGATGCAGCTTCAAACAATCCAATGCCCTTAATGCTTTCGAGAAAAATTCTTTCTCTTTCAGCTTGAAGCAGCATAGAGACCCTCATAGCCTCTTTTAATTGTTTTGCTTCGTCTGTTTCTCCAACAACCACAGACGCGAGCTTCTGCTTCATTTTCTCTTTGCCTTTGGCAGCTTTTTGAAGAGCAACCTCTCTGGCTCTTGCTTTTTCTTCAGTTACTTTCTTTTGCCTTTCTTCGTCTGAAAGAATTTTAACAGACGAAACACCTTTAGACGATATCATAACCCCTTCATCTTCATTTGGGGATATCGTCTGCTTTTGCGTCTTAGCCGCAACATGTTTTATTCTGATAGTCCTCTTCTTCTTTCTAAGAAGCTCTTCTTGAGCATCTTCGAAAGGGACTTCAGATATGACCACGGGAGGAAGAGAAAAGGGTGTTTGGGTTTGTGTTTGGGCTTGTGTTTGGGTTTGTGTTTGGGTTTTAGCGCGTTTGATGCGAGCTCTATGAGGAGGATCTTTGGTGATGGGTGAAAGGGGAACTTGTTCTTCACTCGCATTGTGATGAAGAAAGCTAGGATTCAGATGCATCTTGGCAAAGGTACTCCTTTAACCTCATTTCCTTCTTCATGCCAAACAACGCCAATGGCATCAAAGCCTTGGTTGATGATGATTTTGGAGAAGAGAGTGGCGTAGGGGATACTGCTCTTCCTACGGATGTTCCTATTTCTCAACGCATTTATCCAATGGTCAAGAATGACGTAAGGGAGACTCATCCTTGCTTTCCTCAGACAGTAGAAGATGCAAAACCTGTCACGAGTACTCACATTATCTCGTGAGCCTATTCTAGGTGTGAAGATGTTGTAGAGAAGGTTGTGGATGACTCTTCCTGTGGGATATAGATTCCCTGATCTCAGAAACTTGGGATCTTCGGGGTCGCGGAACTTTCCGTAGAGAATCTTGTCTACGTGTTCCTCAGACTCTATCCTCATCCAGTCAGCGTTGTAAAAGCGCCCTTCGGCTTTGCAGTTTCCAGCTTCAGCAGTGAAGTCTATTGTGATAATATACTCCTTGTTGTCAATGGTA
The DNA here is from genome assembly GCA_026586105.1 of Hylodesmum podocarpum. Lineage (NCBI taxonomy): Eukaryota > Viridiplantae > Streptophyta > Magnoliopsida > Fabales > Fabaceae > Hylodesmum > Hylodesmum podocarpum. Next base: position 1,288,846 of record JALJEV010000367.1, on the reverse strand, counting down.
CCTACAATACCATCATCAAATTCTTTTGCGTCACTCCAGAATTCCGCGTAGGCCTCCATCAGCCATGGCCCTCTCATCTCTGCGAAATCCATCCAGCCATTGTGTACCAGCATCTTTGCTACCCTGTCAGAGATGTTCTCAATGGTGGCTCTTGAGATCCATTTGCTACGCAAGAAGAGATCTTGCGCAAAGATGGTTGCTTTGGTTGCCTTGATATTCTTGGTGGCCATAGTTAAGTTTGAAAAGAAAGAGAAATTATGTGAGTAAAGTATTCAGAAAAAGTGTGAGTAAAGAATAAAAATGTGAACTTTAAGGGTATTTATAGTCAAAGATAAAAACGGTTGTGATTCATCAGACGAAAGAATTTGAAACTGCCCCTGATTTGACGTGTCCCCATCATTGCCCTTTTAATGATTGATTTGACTTCTGCAATTCACAGCGCGTGCTCTTCAAAGTCCTAGAATAGTGCAATAAATGACAGACACATTTATTGCTACTTTTAATTTGTCCCTGCACACTTAACTTTAAAATAATTAAATAATAACCTTGCGTCTGTTGAATTTTCTCAGACTGATTCAACTTGATTAGATGCAATGTTTCGTCTTAACACGAAAAGATATACGAAGGTATAGACGAAATGAAATGCTTCAGACGAAAAAACTTAATCAATTAAAGAGACAATTCCCAAATTTTCTTTAATGAAATTGAAGCGAGTTTCGTCTAAAGCTTTTGTAAAGATATCTGCCCATTGAAAATCAGTTTGAACAAACTGTATATCGAAAATACCTTTTTGAACATAATCTCTTATAAAATGAAATTTGATTTCAATATGCTTGGCTTTTGAATGTTGAATAGGATTTTTGCTGAGATAAATTGCACTTGTGTTATCACAAAATACTGGTATTTGAGTTTCAAACCTGGAGTAATCCTCAAGTTGATGTTTTACCCAAAGTAGTTGTGAGCAACACCCAACGCATCAATATACTCTACTTCCGTGGTTGAGAGTACAATGGAGTTTTGCTTCTTGTTTAACCAAGAAAGTAGTGATGAACCAAGAAATTGACATCAACCACTTGTGCTTTTTCTCTCCACTTTATCTCCAGCATAATCAGCATCACAATAACCACTTAGATTGAAATCACTACTTTTCTTATAAAAGAGAGAGAGAGATTAGTGGTTCCAATAAGATATCTTAAAATGCGTTTATCAGCTTGTAAATGTGATTCTCTATAATCAGATTGAAAACGTGCACATAGACAGACACTAAATATAATGTCAGGTCTGCTAGCAGTGAGATAGAGAAGGGATCCAATCATACCTCTGTATACCGTCTGATCAACGGTCTTACCTGATTCGTCTTTGTTGAGACTGACTCCAGACGAATGCATGGGAGTTTTCATTGGTTTGGCATTTTTCATTTTGAATTTCTTTAGAAGTTCCTTAGTATACTTTTGTTGATGAATGTATATACCTTGTTTAGTCTGCTTGATTTGAAGTCCTATGAAAAACTTCAGTTCTCCCATCATGCTCATCTTGAATTCTTCCTGCATTAACTTAGAGAAATCCTTGCACAAGGATTCGTTAGTTGCTCCAAAGACTATATCATCTACATATATTTGAACAATAATAAAGTCTTTTGAAACAGTTTTCTTGAAGAGGGTAGTATCAACCTTCCCTCTTGAAAAACCATTTTGAAGAAGAAAAGAACTCAGTTTTTCATACCAAGCTCGAGGAGCTTGTTTAAGACCATATAGTGCTTTCTTTAGCTTAAAAACATGATCTGGTTGAGATGAACTTTCAAACCCAGGAGGTTGTTTTACATATACTTCCTCTTCAATAAAACCATTTAGAAAAGCACTTTTTACGTCCATTTGATATAAGATGATATTCTTATGAGCAGTAAAGGCAAGTAAAATTCTAATGGCTTCTATTCTAGCTACAGGAGCGAAAATTTCAGTGAAATCTATACCTTCTTATTGATTATAGCCTTGAGCTACTAATCTTGCTTTGTTTCTTACCACTTTCCCATCTTCATCAAGTTTATTTCTGAACACTCATCTCGTTCCAATGATGCTTTTGCTTCTTGGTTTCTCTACCAAAGTCCAAACATCATTTCTGGTAAATTGGTTTAGCTCTTCTTCCATAGCTAAAATCCAGTCATTATCTTGTAGAGCTTCCTCAATATTCTTGGGCTCTATATTTGACACGAGAGCATATCCAAACGATTCTTTTAGTTTTGATCTGGTTTGAACACCTTGATGTCTATCTCCAATGATAAGATCTGATCTGGTTTGAGACAAACTTCCACGTTCTTATAGGAGTTTGATCATCATGTTGATGAGCATCAGACGAAGAGGGTTCGTTTGTACTTCTATCGTCTGCTCTTGTGTATGTTCTTCCGTCTGACTCAGGTTGACCATTTGAACTTAAACTTTGACCAGAAGGGTTAATCTGCAAATTATCAAATGAATTTTCTAGGTTTGATATTTCCTTATCAGCCTTTGAGTTATCTTGGAATTTTACATGAATTGATTCCTCTACAACTTGCGTCTTAGAGTTAAATACTCTATAGGCCTTAGACGTATTGGAATATCCAAGTAAGAATCCCTTCACCACTTTTGAATCAAATATGTCAAGTTGATCTTTAGTGTTTAAGATGAAACATTCACATCCAAAAGGATGGAAGTAAGAAATGTTGGGTCTTCTTCCTTTCCATAGTTCATATGGAGTCTTATTCAATATTGGTCTTATCAATATTCTGTTTTGAATATAACATAAAGTATTAATTGCTTCTGCCCAATAATATTTTGGAAGAGAGCTTTCATGCAACAAAGTTCTAGCCATTTCTTGTAAGGTACGATTTTTCCTTTCCACAACTCCATTTTGCTGAGGAGTTCTTGGAGATGAAAAATTGTGAAAGATACCATTTTCAAAACAAAAGGCATTGAACTCAGAATTTTCAAATTCTGTTCCATGATCGCTCCTAACAGATGCAATACATATTCCTTTTTCTTTTTGAACACGTTTGTAGAATATTTCAAAAACTTTGAATGACTCATGTTTATGTGCTAGGAAGTATACCCATGTGAATCTAGTATAATCATCCACAATTACAAATCCATATCTCTTTCCTCCAAGACTTTCCGTTTGAGTAGGTTCAAAGAGATCAATATGTAACAATTCTAGCGGTCTTGTCGTGGAAACAACATTTTTTTATTTAAAAGAAGCTTTGAGTTGTTTCCCATGCTGACAAGATTCACACAGACGATTGGATTTCCAAGATATTTTCGGCAGACCTTTTACAAGATCCTTTTTAGAAATTTTTGAAATATACTTGAGACTTAAATGTCCAAGCTTTTTGTGCCAAATATCTCGTTCATCATCTGCTGAAATCAAACATGTCACATTCTGATCACTAAGGTCAGAAAGACAGACCTCATAAAGGTTATTCCTTCTTTTCCCAACAAATAGAATGGATTTGTCTTTGTTTTTAACTATACATTCATCTGAGTTAAAAGCTACTTCATATCCACTGTCACAAAATTGACTTATGTTAAGTAGATTGAAGTTAAGACCTTTAACATAGGACACATTTTGGATAAGAGGATTGGGTGTCTTACCAATAGTTCCAATGCCTAAGATTTTACCTTTCCCTGAACCATATGATACAGATCCTTTACTTGGTCTGAGATCTTGGAACATAGACAGATCTCCCGTCATGTGTCGTGAGCACCCACTGTCCAGGTACCAGCTTGAAGTCCTCTTTTTTCCTATTAAGGATGTCTGCAACAGGAATAATGAGTGACTTTGGTACCCAAATCTTTTTGGGTCCTTCTTTGTTAGTGAAAGAAGATTTCTTTTTGTTTAAGGTTCTTTTATCTTTTCTATAATTATTTGGAACCTTATTATAATTTCTTATCTTCTTTTTATGAGCAGATGGGACAAAATTGTTTTTCTTTTTGTCTGACTCTTCAACATAACCAAGTCCACTCTTATCAGATGGAGATCTCCCATATTTTAAAATATTTTCTAGCACAGAGGATCCCTTAGTGAACTTTGTTAAGTCTTTGAGTAAGGATTCATTTTCTTTCTTCAATCTTTCAATTTCAGAAATAAAATTATCCTTTTCGACTTTCGATGATTTTTCATCTGATACTTCTTTTTGCAGTAACTCATTTTCAGTTCTCAAAGTAGCATTTTCTTCCAAGGTTTGTTTTAACTTAGCTTTGCATACTTTGTATTGCTTAGCAATAAAATATGAGTTAGCCAAAAGTGTATCGTATGAAATTTCTTCTGATTCTGACTCAGACTCAGATGAAGAGGATGAAGAAGTTTCAGATTCAATTACCTCTGATGAGACGATGTCTCCAGCCATGAGGCAGATATTTGCAGTTTCTTCTTCTTCAGTGGATTCCTCTGAGCTTTCGCTATCAAGGTCTTCCCAAGTCACTAGACTCTTCCTACCCTTGTCTTTGCGAGGATTCCATCTTTTCTTTAATCTTGGACACTCTGATCTCATGTGTCCAGGTTTTCTGCACTCATAGCAGATAACTTCTGAGCTCTCCTCCTTGCTTGAAGATTTTTCCGGGAGCTTTCTTTCCTTCTTCTCAAAGAGGCGTTGACCTCTCCCCTTTTTCATCATCATTTTCTTAAAGCGTCTGGCCATGAGAGAAATCTCATCATCAGATGATCCATCAGACGAATCAGATTCAGTGGTGTCAGCTTTCAGAACTCTGTGCTTCTTCTTTCTTTCTTTCTTAGGAGTTTCCTCCTTTGTCATGTTGTTGACAGACGGAAGAGCTATGGGTTCTTGAACTTTGATCTTGTCTCTCTTACACAGAAGTACCTCATGTACTCTCAAGGCTCCTATTAACTCGTCAAGAGTTAATGTCTTCATATCACGCCCAACTGAGATGGCAGTGGACATAGCTTCCCATGGAGGAGAAAGACTATCTAATATCTTCATGTTGTTTTGAGCTTTGGTGAATGTAATATCCAGCGCAGTGAGTCCATTCAATATCGTTTGGAATCTTCCAAACATCATGTCAATAAATTCTCCTTTCTTCATTGAGAACATCTCATATTCTCATTGAAGAGTAGCAGTTTTCCTCATTCGCACATCCTCAGTTCCTTCATAGGAAATCTTGAGGGCATCTGATAATCCATTTTATATACATTTTCCTTACTTTGTTTTCGGTTCAATTAGTTGTTATATGTGTCATATTTTGATAGTTTATCCTAGATATTGTGTTAGAGATATATTTTAGTAGTAGTAATAAATAATAGTTAAACCTCCATAAGTTCTTATGTTTTTATGCCAATTCATGTGCAGTTGCGTCTGGAGCTATGAGGAATGAAGAAGAGATAGGAGCAGGGAGGAGACTGAGTGCAAGGATGAAGCCCAAATCAAGATCAAAGCAAGCCAAGTGGAGCATTCAAAGCTGTGAAAACGCGCCAGGGCGCATTCCATTGACGCATTCAGACTTGCTTGCGGCACAAATGCGCCAGGGCCGCTCAAAGGGCGCGTCTCATGACTTATGAAAGCTCAACTGAAGGAATGGTCTGTAAGAACTCTTGTTGCGTCTTATGAGTTGCTTCGTCTGTGCTTGCCTCTTCCAAGTTGTTCCGACTGTGCTTGCGTCTTATGAGTTGCTTCGTCTGTGCTTACTTCACCTGAGTTTGTTTCGTCTGATGAAGTAGTCTCGTCCAGAGTAAGAGTTTCGTCTGTACTTGCTTCACCTGAGTTTGTTTCGTCTGATGAAGTAGTTTCGTCTAAGAAGTGAAGTGTTCCGTCTGTGCTTGTTCCATCTTATGGATGAGTGTCGTCTAACGCCAAGAATGAGTGTTTCGTCTGTGTTGACTTCTTCTAAGTTGTTCCGTCTGTACTTGTTTTGTCTGAGTCTCCAGATTGATGTTTTCGTCTGTAGTCAATACAGACGACACCAAAGACAGACGATACCAAGTTCAGACAGACGATACCAAGTTCAGACAGACGATACCAAGTTCAGACAGACGATACAAGAAAGTCCCAAGACAGACGATACCAAAATACCAAGACCAAGACAGACGATACCAAAATACCAAGACCAAGACAGACGATACAACTAGTGCAAATACTGCTTGTTTGTTGGACAAGCGCGCCAGAGCGCGTCCTACTTAAGTGGGTGGCGCGTTCCACTGCTTCCCTTGCTTTACAAGCGCGCCAAGGCGCGAAATGGTTTAATGAGAGGCGCGTTTCATCGTCTATATAATCATGCTTGGGGCGCGAAACTTAACAACTTTTTGAGACTTTTTCATAATTCTGTTTTACAGTGTCTTGTGCAAGTTTGAGTTGTGCGATTGCACAACTCTCTTCTCTCGTTTCGTTTTTGTTCTCTCTCTTCTTCTCATACTTTACTTCTTCACTTTCAATATTCATGTATTCAATTTCTCTTCACACTTTGGATAATTGCGCAAGTGAATTCGCTCTTGATTTTGATTGCGTTATTCTTCAATTCTACAATTCCCGATTCAATTTACTTCACGTTCTATTATGTTGTTCTTGATTGTTTAGGTTTCACGCTTTATGCTACTGCGTTTGATTCCTTTTCTACAATTCTCTTCTGTTTAATTCGTTGTTTCAATTTGCTTAATTCCTTGCTTCGATTTGCATTTCTCTGTTCTCCTTTCAATTTCTGATTCTATTCGCGTTCACGCTAAGTGTTCCTTATCTTCTTCTGCTCTTGTCTTTTACGCAATTCATAATTTCGATTTATCTTCCTCCGCTTCGTCTTAAGCTCTCCGTTTCATAATTACACTTTCTGTTTAGTTTTGCTGCATCAATTCAATGAAAATCCCCCTCCTAATTGTGATTAATTCTGAATTAAATAGATGTATGTCTTCTGAGAGATGACCTAGGTTGATTCCTCTATATTACAAATCTAATTGGGGATAAATCTAGCTTTTGATAGTCATTCGACAGTGGTTATCAAAATGGCGCCGTTGCCGGGGACATACGTCATTTGATTTGGAATTACCACTTTTCATGTATATAAATTGTTTGTGAATATTGCAATTGTATAGACTAACCATAATTCCATGTAATAGTAGTTGTTTGTACTGAAAAAAAAAAAAAAAAAAAAAAAAAAAACTTGCTTGCGGTGTTGTTCTGTTCTATTGTTCTGGTGCATCTTTGGTGTATTTCCATGGTGGCAGGTACATTTTGGTTAGGCTAACATGGATAATAGGAATATTGGGGAGTATTGGCGGCAAGAGGAATGTTTCAATGATCCTTGGGGCATGCCTCAGCAGCAATACGATCCTTATTCTAGTTCCTACAGTCTTGGATGGGGAGATCAGAGCTATCAGCATTCACATGAATATTCCCATCCGACACCAGATTGGCAGCAACAGTCCAATCATTATATACCACCATCGTTTCAGCATGTTGCACCACCACCACCACTAGCCCAACCACAACCTTCCTTGGAAGAATTAATTAAGCAGATGGCTATCAACAACATGCAACTTCAACAAATAACTAAGGCCAGTTTTGAGACTCTTCAAACTCATATGGGCCAATTATCTGATGCCATTAATCAGAGCCAACCTCAAGCACCCATCAGTCTACCCTCACAAGCCAACTCTGATATGAATGCTGATGGTAAGATGGTGAGTGATATCAATTTGGGGTCTGTATGCAATTGGTGGAATCTCGACATTCCTACAAAGGAAAAATTCCATGGAGGTTGTATGTAAAGAGAAAGAGCTGCAAGATCAAGAATTGAAAGAACAAGACATAGAAGAAAGAAGAGTCACAGATAGACAAGAGAAGGAAACATGTGATGATTTAGTTGTTTATGCTAATCCTTCCTCTGTTTCTACTGATTCTCATTTTATATGTGATGTAGGAGTATTTTCTAAAGAAGAAATGCAAGTTGTTTCAGACCCTCCCCTTCATAGAAATCCTCATGTCTTGGTACCTAGTGGAGAATTGTCCATCAAGTTCCCTTGGAGCTCACATTGTGAAGAGAATGAAGCATCCAAGAAATCAAAACAACCACTAGGGAAGCTTTCTTTACCATTTCATACTCTTTCTCCTTGCAAAAATATGAACAACACTAATTGTTTCACTTTTGATACTTTTGGAATTAAAGCTTGGAGTATAATTGAGTTTGCTAATTTAGACCTCTTAGTTGTTCCTAATGACTTTTGCTCTTATGATGTTGCATATTCTTCTAGATCATTAGAGAGGTCATCAATGGAGGTCCAAATGCAAATTCCTACACTTAGTGGTGAACCAGTGTCTACACACATTGTAGATGGAGTAAAGGATGACCTTAATACTTTGATACACTCTAACCCTTTACTCTCTCTTTTAAATGTTGTTGTTGATATTGATGTTCAATATTCCATATGCTTTAATTTGTGCTTTAGATTAAGTGAAACATTTAATTTGTTCAAATTGGATGCCAAGATTAAAATGAACAAATGGAAGATTATAATTATGGCGTTCAAATTTTTCCTACCACCACCATGCACTAACTATAGAACATATCTGCATCACCAATCATCTGCATTAATCAATAATGATTTACATATAGTTGCAGATGATTGGATGATATTTGATCCTGGTGGATGTTTATTTTGGTAGGTACCAAAGGCAGATTCATGGTGAATGGGCAACTGAAGCATGATCAGGAAAGCACCATTGAACAGCCATAGAGCAAGAGTTGGTACCGCTTGCACCCATCATTGCCGCTTTGAGCGGCCGAGGGAGTTTTCTTTTCTCCCTCCACTCTTTTTCGTTCTATTTTCATTCATTTCCTGTCTATCCATCTTCTGTAATTAGGAAGTAATAAGAAGTAATTAGGAAATAATTAGGGAGTTTATTTTCCCTCATCCTTCCTTACATTTATTGCACTTGTCTGATCATTGTGGCGATATGATTGATTAATCTGTTGATTGGAACACATTGGGACAATGTGTAGTTTAAGTGTGGGGGGATTTTGTGAATATTTTTCTGTTTTTGATCTAGGAATTATTTTGTTTCTACCTTTAGTTGGTTTTCTGTTTCTGCTGTTTTCTGTTTTCTGCTGTTTTCTACTGTGAAAGTTACAGAAAATATATGTGAATCATACCTTCTCTCTGAATTTATAGGTGTATAAACTGTGAAAGTTACAAACATTTTTAGTTGATAGATGTTTCAACTTTCCTATGATCTATCTGTGCATCCTTGAAGTGCAATTGACTTGAAACTGAAGTTGGATGATTTGTGATAGAAAATAGACCTTGTGAGAGTTTGAGCCTTATATGGAGGAACCAGTTTCTCCTTCAAAAATTCTTTCTTGTGTGATTACACTCATCTTGTTGGTTGCTCTAGATTTTTCCTTGACTCTTGCTGATATTTCTTGATCACATGCATTATTGAAATGATTTAGGCAATTTTCTTCTTAAGCCATTAGCCAAATGAGCCTACCTTACATATCTGTCCTTTGTTATCCCCTTTGAGCCTGTATATCCCTTTCTTCAATTTCAAGCTCATTACAAGCCAAAAAATGAAAAACAATGATGTCCCCTAACCGTAGGGACTAAAGGAGCTTTGGAATTGTTTTGGGAATAAGTTCTAAATAAGTGTGGGGGTAAGACCTTTCAAAACAAGTCTGGTATGTGAGATGGTGAATGAATTGGTATTAGTTATGCAGAAGAAAAGAAGTATACGGAAAAATATATGTATATGCATATATATAGAAAAAGATACAAAGAAGGAAATACCAAAAGTTGCAAAGAAGGAAATCTAGAAAAGAAAAAGAAAGCAAAAGAAAGAAAAAAAAAAAAAAAGAAACAGAAGGAAATGAAAATCCAGGATGGAAATAAGTGGGAAACTAAAAAGAGGTAAGTGCTAGGAGGGTAATCTTCATGCTTATAAGATTTATTCCCCATTGCTCCTCTTTTCTCTTGGTTATTACCCTAAATAATCCTTCTTTTATCCCACCTGCACCATGGCCACATTACAAGCTTAATAAAGACCTTTTGATCTTTAATTGCATGTGTTTCAAGTTATTGAAATTAGAGGCTTGTAAAAATCTGGTAGTTCTAACTTGTATGATGTGTTTGAGTGCAAATACAATCCTAAACACTTGAGAGTTAAGAGGAAACACTTACTTGTGAGGTTCTATCACTTTGAATTCATTCTTTAAATCAACTTGTCAAGTTGTTTGTTCTGGATGCACCTTAGACTTATGAATCGTTGTTAATCTTGATGCTCTGAATTTTGTCCCTTTCTCTTTATATGCATCTGTGGCTCAACTGGAATTGGTTCAGTGCACATAGCATCAACCCTTCTTTTAGTAAGTTTTGCCCCGGAGTGCAAAAGAATAAGTGTGGGGGTATTTGATAATCCATTTTATATACATTTTCCTTACTTTGTTTTCGGTTCAATTAGTTGTTATATGTGTCATATTTTGATAGTTTATCCTAGATATTGTGTTAGAGATATATTTTAGTAGTAGTAATAAATAATAGTTAAACCTCCATAAGTTCTTATGTTTTTATGCCAATTCATTCATGTGCGATTAAGGTCCGGAGCTATGAGGAATGAAGAAGAGATAGGAGCAGGGAGGAGACTGAGTGCAAGGATGAAGCCCAAATCAAGATCAAAGCAAGCCAAGTGGAGCATTCAAAGCTGTGAAAACGCGCCAGGGCGCATTCCATTGACGCATTCAGACTTGCTTGCGGCACAAATGCGCCAGGGCGCGCTCAAGGGCGCGTCTCATGACTTATGAAAGCTCAACTGAAGGAATGGTCTGTAAGAACTCTTGTTGCGTCTTATGAGTTGCTTCGTCTGTGCTTGCCTCTTCCAAGTTGTTCCGACTGTGCTTGCGTCTTATGAGTTGCTTCGTCTGTGCTTACTTCACCTGAGTTTGTTTCGTCTGATGAAGTAGTCTCGTCCAGAGTAAGAGTTTAAATCCGTACTTGCTTCACCTGAGTTTGTTTCGTCTGATGAAGTAGTTTCGTCTAAGAAGTGAAGTGTTCCGTCTGTGCTTGTTCCATCTTATGGATGAGTGTCGTCTAACGCCAAGAATGAGTGTTTCGTCTGTGTTGACTTCTTCTAAGTTGTTCCGTCTGTACTTGTTTTGTCTGAGTCTCCAGATTGATGTTTTCGTCTGTAGTCAATACAGACGACACCAAAGACAGACGATACCAAGTTCAGACAGACGATACCAAGTTCAGACAGACGATACCAAGTTCAGACAGACGATACAAGAAAGTCCCAAGACAGACGATACCAAAATACCAAGACCAAGACAGACGATACCAAAATACCAAGACCAAGACAGACGATACAACTAGTGCAAATACTGCTTGTTTGTTGGACAAGCGCGCCAGAGCGCGTCCTACTTAAGTGGGTGGCGCGTTCCACTGCTTCCCTTGCTTTACAAGCGCGCCAAGGCGCAAAATGGTTTAATGAGAGGCGCGTTTCATCGTCTATATAATCATGCTTGGGGCGCGAAACTTAACAACTTTTTGAGACTTTTTCATAATTCTGTTTTACAGTGTCTTGTGCAAGTTTGAGTTGTGCGATTGCACAACTCTCTCTTCTCTCGTTTCGTTTTGTTCTGTTCTCTCTTCTTCTCATACTTTACTTCTTCACTTTCAATATTCATGTATTCAATTTCTCTTCACACTTTGGATAATTGCGCAAGTGAATTCAGTTCTTGATTTTGATTGCGTTATTCTTCAATTCTACAACAGATTCCTGATTCAATTTACTTCACGTTCTATTATGTTGTTCTTGATTGTTTAGGTTTCACGCTTTATGCTACTGCGTTTGATTCCTTTTCTACAATTCTCTTCTGTTTAATTCGTTGTTTCAATTTGCTTAATTCCTTGCTTCGATTTGCATTTCTCTGTTCTCCTTTCAATTTCTGATTCTATTCGCGTTCACGCTAAGTGTTCCTTATCTTCTTCTGCTCTTGTCTTTTACGCAATTCATAATTTCGATTTATCTTCCTCCGCTTCGTCTTAAGCTCTCCGTTTCATAATTACACTTTCTGTTTAGTTTTGCTGCATCAATTCAATGAAAATCCCCCTCCTAATTGTGATTAATTCTGAATTAAATAGATGTATGTCTTCTGAGAGATGACCTAGGTTGATTCCTCTATATTACAAATCTAATTGGGGATAAATCTAGCTTTTGATAGTCATTCGACAGTGGTTATCAGCATCCCAAAGTTCTTTAGCAGTTTTGTAGGCACAGAATCTATTGTATTCTGTCCTTGATAATGCACACATGATGGCATATCTGGCTTTGTTGTTGAGTTCCATAAGCGAGAATTTTTCATTTCCCCATTCAACCTCAGGTTTGACAATAGGGATGTTTCCTTGAGTTATGATGTTCCACAGTCTGTACTGAGTGGATTTGATGTACATCTCCATCCGATCCGCCTAGTAAGGATAGTCATCACTAGAGAACGCCAGTGGCTTGTTCATGGATGACCCTCCAGACAAGAACGAAGGTCCTTGTGACTCCATCTAGAATCTTTTCCTCTAGCAGTTGTAAAGCGTTCAACCCTTAGAGGTTGAGCTCTGATACCAAACTGTAAAAGATAGAACACAAGAAGGGGGGTTGAATTGTGTTTTATAAAAAATTTTCCCTTTCGTCTGTGAGTTTAAATATGCTCAGACGAAATAATTTTAATCTTCAAGGATTGTTTTTAAGTAAGAAACGTTATAGTTTAAATATCCCCGTTAGTCAAAAGAACTTAGAGAAGTAAATACACAAGTATTTTTATACTGGTTCGTCTATATAAGACTACGTCCAGTTACCCAGTAACAACTGAGTTTTCACTACCAACCGTGAAAGGGTTACAAGTATTATTTGCGCCCAGCCACTTCTGGCTATAACACGATATTCTTTGAACACAGCCTTCGCAGGCTAAACAACAAAGGTATTCTTTGAACAACCAGCCTCCTCAGGCTAAAGCACCACACAAGTGGATTTGAAATAGATGTTTTTTAAACAAGAAAGATTCCTCTTCGCGGAGAGGGTTTTACAATGAAATACAACAGATATAGTGAGCGAAATCACAGAAGATTGAATATTAGAAGCGTGTTCGCCAACTGAACTCTGAAGGAGTGAAGTCTTTAAATAGGCACTGTCTTCAGATATCCGTTAGACACAGAAGAATGTCGTTGAATATTTTCCTCGAGAGCTTCCAAAAGGTGTCAGATAGTACTTGAGTGATTGATGGCGTGCGCAGCGGATTTAGATAGCGTGTGCAGTACTTTTTTTTGACATGTACAGAGACTTTGACAAAAAGGTGAAGACCTTTTCGAGTTGCATGTGTAAGCGCGAATCCCCATACTGATTTTGGATGCTTCTAAACAGTACTTCTTAAGATTTGAAATCTTGGTACGAGTGACTCATATTTTGCTTCACTTCTTAGACAGACGATACACTTCTTCAGTCTTAAGAGATTTCGTCTTATCCTATCGTCTGATGACTTTGACTTGAGACAGACGAATGACTTCAATTTTGAGGAGTCATCTTACGTCTGTGCTTGTTTCGTCTGACTTGCTTGCTGATGTTCCGTCTGAGAAAGTTTCGTCTGTCTTGTAGAAATCAAAACTTTAAAAGTGTTAATCATCTTGATCTAACAATTCGTTTGTCTCCTTCCTTTGTCTTCAACTTCAGTTTTCAAAGTCTTCCTTTTTGAGCACTTGACTTGAAGTTGAGATGAGCTCTCTGTCTTGAACAATGAAGGTTCTTCGTCTGATATAGCTTTGAGGTTTAATAACTTGAACACTTCATCTTGTGCGTCTGTGCTTGAGGTTGCATCTTGACTATGCTCATTAATGATTCGTCTAATCATTCTTCTGTTTGCATCTGATGACTCTTCAGTTTCCAACTGTTCAGTCTGCTCTGTTCCTCCAGTCTGCTCTCTTCAGTGTGTTACTTCAGTCTACTCTCTTCAGTCTGTTCTCTTCAGTTTGAGTTCGCTCTTCAGTCTGATCATTCAGTCTGCTCTTTCTTCCATCTACAGGCACAACAGACTATTCTATAATCATCAAAACTAAGATGCTAAATCATCTTGACTTAACAAAAAGTTATATGCATAAAACAGTGTTAGTAAATTGATAACAATTATGTCAGATTCACATCAAGACGATGTTTTTTGAAAAACATTTCTTCATAGAGTTCGTTACATCAAAGAGATGTAATCAAGTTCAAAATTACAGAGCTTTCAGATAACAGAGAATTTTATCAGAGCTAAAATAAAAAGAAGTAGAATAAAATTACAAGACTCTCCCCCTAAGTCTAATACCCAAAATACATGAGACTCTCCCCTAAGCTTATTATAGACGCTCTTCTTCAGATGCTCCCCCTGAGCTAAAGCTATCTTCTCTTCTTCCAAAACTTCTCCCCTTTAGATTGAAATCCATCAAAAAGATCACTAAGACGAAGGTGACTGCTTCAAAAGAGAGAAAACAAGACTTTGAATATGTTCCAGCTTGGCGTTAGTAGCCTGTTGAGACTCTTCTAGTTCCTTATTCTTCTTCTTTAAGTGCTCATAGTTATCCTCAAGAGCATCATACTTTCGCTTCAAAGCGTTATACTTATCAGCAGAATCATCTGATGATTGAGGTTCAGAAGGTTCAGAAGGTTGAGGGTCAGACGTGGGTATAACAGCCTCTTCCTCTAAGTCTACCTCTACCACAATAGGTGGTATTTCAGTCGCCTTCAGATACGAGTAAACCAGAGGAAAGTCCATTCGGGAGTTGAAGTTTTCTTCCCATTGCCAAGAATAAGATCTGTTGAAGGTTGTGAGCTAGTAGTATTGAGGTATATGGGGTGGAAGAGTATATGCATAAGCTCCACCAGGGTAGACTTTGCCACAGGTGACTGACTCTTTATCAAACGAAGTGCCAGAGCAGAACTTTGATGTGGCCTCATGTTCCTCTATCATCCTTTGAATCTTAAGATTGATAGGTCTTGTAGAATGAGTCTGAAAAGCCTTCAGATGAGCATAAACAGCTGAGGGCAGACGCTTGACAATATGTCTTGTGAATTTGAACTCCTTGGGGGAAGGGTATTCCTTCTTCTCTTTGCCTTTTGCAAGCATCCTTATAATCGTCTACAAGTAGAAGATGGGTCTTGACAGAAAACATAGTCTTTGAAAGATTTTCTTCAAGGAAAGTCTGAAAACAATGTCGTCTACCATCATACTTGTATCGTCTGAACTTGTAGCGTAGCCTCGAAGATGAAAAGGAAACTTATCAGATTGAGTAGTCATCTTTCGTCTGAGGTCTTCTGTTGTTTAATCTTACTTCGTCAGAAGTCTTCTATCGTCTGATCTTACTTCGTCTGACGGTATCGTCTGTCTTGTAATTATCAAAATAAAGAGTGTTAATCTTGATCTAACAATTGATTTATTCTTGAATTAATGAATTAAAGTGCACTCTTAGCCTATGGACTATCATCTAATCCCATGGTTTAAGATTCACTCCTTTTCTTACTCTATTTTACTTAAAAAAAAAAAGTATTTAGTTCAACAAGTTATACCAAAAAGTATTCCAAATGATCATAAGCTACTGTGTACTAACACAAAGTTGGCCGAAAATTTAAGTTGCAAGCAAAATCATTAACAAATTCATAAGAAGATTACAAGGTCTTGACTCTAGAGTAAAATTTCTAATGCTTGATTTAATCGTAAAAAGTTCTTTCTCTAACTCTTCTTGAAGTCTCTAAGCATTCCTTTTGTAAGTCTTTTATCTTCAGATGGTCTTTCATCAAACTCTTCTTCTTGATGTCAATTTGCCCATAAGTTGCCTTGATTATCGCCTACATCAGAAAAAGTCAAGTCACTCACATCTAATGAATTGGTACCTAGGAAATCACTAGGAATGTTAAGTTTATAATCATTGGATTTAAGTTTCTCAATGATCTCGAAAGGGTCTATCTCCTCTTGGAAGTAACTTGGATTTCCTAAGATTTAGAAACCTCTCTTTTATTAAATGAAGCCAAATCAAATCTCCAACTTTAAATTGCACATCCTTGCACTTTTGATATGTGTACTTGGCTACTTTGACATTCTTTTCCCTAATTTGCTCCTCACTTTCATGTAGTGCTTTAATCTTCTCTACCTTATCATTTCCATCTACATTCAAAGCAAACTCACATAAAAAAGACACATGATTAAATTAATAAGAATATATATAACTAGTACAATAAGTTATGATTGAGATGAGAGATATACCTTAAGATTTGAAAGATTGTCACTTAGTGGTAAAAACTATCATTATGGCTAATTATCATAAATGGGTAATGAGTCCCGTTACAATAACAGTGAAAACATTCGATGTAACATGTATTCCTAAACACTGCTTAATTATTTTGGTACCACGTGACATTATGTTCGAGGTTATATATATTATAGTACGAAATTATATTTGTATAATTGATTTGATTATATGTTCATATTATCTTATTATTTTTATATTTGTTTAATAAAATAACTCTTGTATTTAACCCTTATTATGACCTTGGTTGTTAGACTAATAATACATAACTAACAAGTTTTGTGATACTGAAACGTTAAAGAAATGATTATTTGAGTTGCAATATTCCTTATCTTATAAAATTTTTCTTAATTCTTTGTTTAATTTGTGTTTATAATATATATTTAAAATAAATAAAATTTTTAAAAATGCTATTATGTTTTTTTTTATATTAAAAGGATGTTGGGTTTAAGAAAACATTAAATTTATGTTTCTATAATTAATTGTACGATTTATTTATGATTAATATGAATACTTTATTTTTATTATATCCTGAAAGATAATTATCTCGTATATTTATTAATTAAATTAATTAAAAAAATTATAATGAATTTCTATATAATGTAACACTAAGGAGTTATACTATTCTATAAATTTTATTTCAATTAATAAATTATCTTGTAATTTTAACAAATAATTTAAACATAAATTTTTTATTATTTTTTATTTAATAATAGATAATAATATAATGTCAGTTACTAAATGTAGCCTATTTTTAAAAATTAAATATGTTTTTAAATTTATTTAAATTCATAATAATAATATGAAATATTTTAAATTTAAATATTTTGACAAAATATTATCCCTCCAACATTTTTAACAAGTTCTATTACATTCCATTGTATATTGTATATTTATCATTTTTTAAACAAATACAAAGTAAAAATCAATTAATCATATCCAACTTCTGCACATGATGAAATTTGACATTGATTCAATGAATATAGACATTCATTTTGAGGTTCATTGAACCTGGTCTCATCTGAACACAAAAAAAACAATAAAGAACATTCTTCACCTGATCGGTGCCTTAGCTATGCTTAACTTACTCTCACATCAAAGGAAATGGAAAGGGAAAAAAATAAAATAAAATCACTCACACAAGTTAAGACCAAACATACAATAATAGAAATGTGTGACAATGGCAGAAACATGAGAGTAACCATGACGGCCCACATTTTATTTCTCTTGTCAAACCAAATTCAAACTGTCCCGTCCATTTGAACCACTAAGGGTTACCATACTTGTCATTGCTTCTAATTTATTTTTTTAATTGCAAAATGATATTCTTATTTCATAAATATATTTTTGAAACGAATAAATTGGAGTGAAATGGATAAAATAAGTCTCAGGATTAAGATCAAAACATGAATACTAAAAAGAGACATATGATTTGAATATGTAAATTAGAAAATGTGTTCCGTTTTGATTTTTATATCATATTTATATATATTTTATGGTAAATAGACTCTTTTTTGTTAACAAATTTATGATTAATAATTTAGAAGGAACGGAAATTGTGAAACTGACAAAAACAAATTCTAATATACATTTCATTTCAAAGGTACCAGTATCTTTCTTGAATAAACCAATAAATAATATGGATTATGTTTATAACTTCTGTTTACCCTATGAGAAATATGAAATTAATAATATAACTTTGCTATTTTTCAATTTTTAAAAATTTAGTTGATGTATATTGATAATATAAATATGTTTATAGTTTCCATCAATTAAAAAAAAATACATCTTTCAAAAGGTTTGATCCTTATCTTAATTATCTTAAAAATTATTCATACTAAATATTATAATTGATTGATTATATAAAAAAAATTAAGCTGTTGATGTATATTAATTAAATATTAACCCACTTGTTATTATTTATATATATATATATGGATTATTATTAGTTAAATATCAAATTAAAGAAATAAATCATTATTATGCAGATAAATTAAACATCAATAAAAATTTAAATTAAGTTCAGATTTTTGTCTGTGAGATATTTTGCACGTCTCTCTGATCATCCAGACAAAATAGTGCTGTAATATCGAATTTGGAAACTATTTATTGTAAGATAATCTAATAAACAAACAATCTCACTAAATCCACTGATTTACAGTCTACTGTTTTAACCTTCTATACTATTATCACCCTTTTTTCTTATTCATTTTTTACGTCAAGTTCTGTGTTATCTTTTCGCATATCATAAATATTAACATTTATATTAAAAACAAAATATATTAAATTATATTTAAGTCAATTAAAATATCAATGTACATACCTGTATAATACTGACCATAAAATATTTTAAAATGTTAAAAGTAATAAATTAATTAAATTGAAAGACACCAACAACCAGAAATAAACTTTATACTAAATTAAAATTTTTAATAATAAAAAAAGTATAAATAAATTATCTCAATTAAAATTAAAGGTAATATGCGATCACCATAAAGACAGACAGAGAAATAAAAGCATGGAAACTTTCTTCTCAGGTGACGACAGAATGATATATAAGATTACAAAGTAAATAAGACGTGAAATAATTTATTTATTTTTTAGGTAAATTTTACAATTTTGTTCCAAGCGGATAAACTACCTTATTAAATTTATATAATTTTTAACATTTAAAAAAATATTAAAATTTAAAAAAATCACAGAGAAATCAAAATCACAGTGTTTAACTTGTTTTGGCTGCTTATAATCTCCTGTAATATGATGTAGCTAGAGTATGCTCATGTTCATATTTTGGAACCAGACATTGAACTCAGACGCTTTTTGAGGCTAGGTTCACCAAACGAGTACAATAATTGGTCTACATTTATAAAGTTCTAATTTTGGAAAAAATTTAAAAAATCCTCCACCATTTGCCCAGTTCAACAAGTCAATCATGACCGTACACTCCATTCAACATTATGTATAAATAATGACACCATTTTCCTCTTCCCTCATTCTTACTCCATTATCTACTCACATGACACCATTTTCCTCCTCTCTCATTCTTACTCCATTACTGTCTCCTCATATTCTCTCTGGTGGTTGTACTTTCATGTAGACACCATATCAACATTCCAACTTCACATGTATTAATACAGCACCACCCCATCATTACAATACTTTACCTATATTTATACACCCCTTAAGAAAACTAGTGAAAGGACTGCATATTCTTTACACATATTCTTTGTATAATTATATGCTTCTTAGGAAATTAAATTAGAGAAAGATTGGATCATACTGTTGTTTTAGATATGGCAAGGATTCCTGTCAAGTTTCAAAGAGTGGCTGCAGCGTTTGATGCTGACGTGGCGCGTGTGAGGCTCTGCGAGAGTAGCGGGAGCGAGCACTCGCCGGAGAGTTTAACTGATTTGTCTGATCTTGTGAAGTCATTCATGGAGAAGAACGAGATAACTGGAGAAGAAGAAGAAGTGGATGGTGTTAATCGCTGTGAGGATCAAGAACAGGAGGAAGAAGAAATTGAAAATACTGAATGGTCTGGTTCAGAGAAGAGGGAAATGTTGCATACTTTGCTTTATGGGAATGATGATGAAAATGAAAGGGATGCCAAGGAGAAAATTAGGAGAGAGGTTGAAGTTGCATGTGGAGTTGTTGGGAAGAATTCCAAACGCAGGTTGATGACTTGGTTGAGGGAGAAAGGATTTGATGCTGGTTAGTATAACATTTACATGCTATTACGGTTCTTATAATTCATTTGATATTTTTTAATCATAATTGGAATTTCAGTTATATATTCCATGATATAAAATTTGCCCTAAATATCAATGTTTGTGGTAAAATTTTAAAATATACACAAAAAACAGAAAGAACATATTCTGAACTTTTGTCTCACCGTGTCAACTTTTAGTTCTTATTTCTTGGTTTGCCCCAAGCTAAATGATCTTTTGATTTGGTACAAAGCATCCAATTGTTATAGAAAGCATCCAAAAAAACAAACTTTACTTTTGGCACATTTGGAAATGGTTGGATAGGAAAAAAATGATTCTCATTCCTTTAATTAATTAGTTTATCATATTGTCCAGTGGAGTATTGTTAGTGATCATGTCCATGTGTCCCATCAGTTACACTGTGTATCTTAATTTTTTATGTTAATTATTTTCAAAATAGCCTACATATTGAAATTGACAATTGATGTAGGACCCTTTATATGTATGGTTATATTATTGTAGCAAAATAATATTTAATCAAATGAACACTAAGTCATGGGACTGAGTTTTGTTTGATTGCTATCCGCAGGGCTTTGCAAAAGTAAGTGGGAAAAAAATGGAAGATTAACAGCTGGTGATTATGAGTACATTGATGTCAATTTTTCGGGAAAACGTTACATAGTTGAAACTTCTCTTGCTACCGAGTTCGAAATAGCTCGTCCAACAAATCAATATTCTTCCATGTTAGATGTTTTCCCATTGATATTTGTTGGCAAAGTGGAAGAGCTGAAGCAGGTTGCAAGGCTAATGTGCACTGCTATTAAGAGCTCAATGAAAAAAATGAACCTACACGTACCACCATGGAGGAGAAATGTGTACATGCAAGCCAAGTGGTTTAGTGGTTACAAGAGAACATTTAATGCGGTTGCAACTAGTAAAAGGATATCATCACATTTGTCTTCTGAGTCTTTGTTTCCTAAAAGGTCCATTGGATTTGAAGTGAGATCTGTGAAGGCACACAATTGCAGGGATGTTTATGCCACTAATACTGGCTTCAGAATCAGCCATTTGACAGCTGTGTTTAGTTCGGATAAAATTGGGGTGTAATTGTAGTTATATTCATTTATTCTACTTGTATAGAAGTGCTTTTCTTGGTGGTTGGACTTGGAGTTTTATGAGTGGTGGTGAACTATGAAGTGCCTTAGCCTAAAACAGTGCTAGAGAACAATTTCTGCGATGCACAGCACTGGCATATATATTTTTGTCTTATAGGTAGATCATAGATGTAGTAACTAGTAAGCAAGGTTATTGCTAGCTAGCATTTCTTTTTATTTATTTGGGTAGATTTAAAGAAAAAACTACTGTAACGTAGATATAAGATAAAGATTGATTTCATTGGAAATGGCAAAGGATTTAAAAGCTTAATACACCATTCAAATCCAATTTTCAGCACATTAGTCCCAATTGCAGAGCAGCTAAAATAATTGCATAGACATTTATTGGTCTGCCACTCAGCTATGCTTAGTGGTCCCAAAAGTAAATTATGCATCTTTGGATAATTACTCACTAAAAGTTAAATTGCAATATGAATTATTCAACTCTCTTTAAATTCATTTTTACCAATTCTAGAAAAAGAGACAGTCTCACTTGAAGCACATATAGTGACTGGACCATGTATAGTGAGTGTAGCACTTTAGTATTCTAGTCTCTTTGATCATGACATCAACTGTTAAAGATATTAAAACTAGAAATACTAGTGAACATTCTTTTAAAAGTGGATAACTAATAAACTAGAAACTGGTTTAGGTTAATAATCTAGACAATTTATAGTTGGAATAACAAAAACCCAGTCAAGAATCAATTAATCCCCTCGCAAACCAACTAAAAATAAGAGCTAATGCCGCAAAAATTAATTTGAACTAATTGCTATCATAATTTGATTCAAATTTAAAGTTAAAAAAAATAAAATTTAACCACTTCAAACCCGTCGAGGCAACAAAAACACATCTTTTCACATTCTTCCTTCTCAATACTATAAAAGTCTTTCTTCATTGTTCTGAGAGTCTGATAGGATTAAATGCATAACTTCCTTTCCATGAATGCCAAAGACACCTTTGATTCAGACGAGAACCTTGCAACTAAAACCTTCTGCAGTTTTAATGAGACGGTGATTCACTGTCAATTTTACTTTTATAAAATCAAACGACTAAACTACTAATTTGATTTGTTAGAAGTATTGAATTTTTTTTAATTTAAATCCAACTTTGTAAGGTTGATAGACTAAATTGTCCTAAATGGACCAAACCCATAGACAATTTATAGGAATGTCGTTGGAAACTATGTATGATATGAATATTGTGATCACACATTTTGAACAATTGGATATAGGTCATACAAAATTATGTGGTGAAGTAGTTGTTGTAGGTAGTACGTCTTTATATAATGAAGGTTGTACGAGATTACAGTCTACAGTCTAGCGACGATGATGAAGATTATATGGTTTCAGATTCGTATATTGATTCATCTTCCAATTCCGAAGATTTTGAAGGTCATTTAAATCGGATGATGATCATTTACCTCAAGTTACGTTGCCCAATGTCGATCCTCCTTGTCTCTCAACAGGGAAAACTGTGGAGTGAGAAAGACACAACAGGGATAAACTGTTTCATGCCAAATTGTCTTAATACTCTATCCGGCTAGTGCCACTCAACAATTGGGAAACATAACAGTGGGACCATAGCTCTCTGGATAGCGTGGCCAACATGACAGAACCTCAGATAGATGCTGCTGTATAATGAGACCAGTATATGGTTCCCAAACAACTTGCAATAATTAAACAAATCTACACATTAGTCATTACGAACAAATCGCAACCGGGCCTGCGACTTTGTCACATCAGCATACCAGACAAGCCTGACAATGCCACGTGTTGCTCACCTACGAAGTCGCAAATGATTCTGTGACTTTCATTCACGTCAGCTTGCCACCAAGACAGTTTTATCATGTATCATGTCTGTGCAAAGTCACATATTTTATTACGACTTTGACCAAACAACATCATTTTAATAAATAATTTTCAATTAGCATCATTGTTATGATTCCTATAAATTGGTTTTGGGTTTGGTCCATTTAGGACAAGTACCCCTAAATTGAAGGATTTTTCACTCTTAAAAGAGACTACAACAATGAAAATCAAGTAAAATATTATTGCATGAAATTCTATATTTTAACCTTATTTTTACTCTTTACTTTATGTGATTCAAACACCAGGCTAACCACCATTTCAGTGTCATTCCTTAAAGGCTGTTTGTATTTAGAGTGTAATAGAAAAAGTTTTCTTTACTGGCAAAATAAACGATTGTGCATGAAATTTTTCAAGCAAGAGAATAAGCGTTGAGAAAAGAAAATTACACTTGGGATTGATGAAAGATTTTATAAAGATTGGGGGATTGGAAGAAATGAATTCTGTGAACGTTATTGTTGTTAAATTGGAAAATGAGCTAAAGGGTTTAATAGGAATGTATGACGTATGCACAAACGGGGAGCCGAATTAATCTGTGATGAGATGCTAAGCATATGTTAGGTGGAACGTCAATCTGATTTTTTTAACTTCTGGAGCGGATGCTTGTAGGGCTATGTTACTTTTAAGCCTTGGGAGCCAATTCGGAAACTACTTCTGGAGAATGGTACAATAACATGAGATTTCATGAGCTTATAATGGGGTATTGTCATCTGGTAAGATTGTCCCTTTTTTTTATATATATAATTCATTTGGTAAGATTATTGAAACAGAAGTCATATGCTGTGTTTCAAATTATATTCATCTTTGTAAGGTCTTCAATTGGGTGGGTACATGAGCAAAAATAAAAAGATATACGAAAGAAAACTAAAAAAGCTTACTGTAAACACCTTCATTCCTAGTAACATATTTTTACATAGTCCAAAATAAGAGAATAGATGTGCTATTTTTAATTTTAAATAGATCCCAAAAAAAATAAACTTCGTCACAATTAAAATCAAACTTCGGACTCTCAATTTCTACAAACAAAATTTTTCTTTCACCTTTCATTTTCACCTGCTTCTTTCTTCACGAATTCTTCATGAAATTACCCTAAGACAAATCGTTAGTTATTTCATTGTCTTGTGCCCAGCTATTAAGATCTCGAAAGTCCTACCACTGTTTAGCCAATACCAACACTGTTAAGAGGCTTGGAGTGTGAGAGATGTTTTGGACGAGGAAAAAAAGTATTTTTCCAATAAATATCTTCTTTCTTTTCCTTCCAAAAAGTTTTAATTTGAACTATTTATGACAATATTATCTATGAACATAATACTAAATAAGGAAAACAAAATAAAAAAGATAGCAAGTCAGGACAATCCTGCAACCCTTGTAGCAGATTAATACAAGAGCAAAACCAAATGCGATTATATAAATAAAATCAAACAACTTGAACTAAAATAACATTGAAGCTATACAGCCAGGGCCTCATAATTGCAGAATAACAGCAAGGCATAACAAAGCCATTCAGTCCCGAAAGATGGTTTTGATAACTGTAATTTAGATAAACGAGTGAAAAGTTGGAAGCAGACACTTGCAAAATGTTAATTAGAAAAAAGTTCAGCATAAAACAAACGTCACAATTTAAGATTTAGGTACCAGACAGTGACAAATCTTGAACAAAAAGTTTGAATGAGCAAAATAAGATTGCAGAAAGAAGTCTATGTTTCATACAAAAGGGATTTGCGTTTTTTTTTTTTTTCAAAGTTTCAGCTTTTATGGGATAGTGCTTCACAGGAAATTTCAATTTTTATTAAAGGCAAAGAGAGAAAAATGGATGTATCTCGATTCTGTAGGCACTCTTAGACGCAGGCTGCTGGTAAATCAAAGCAGATTGCCTGGAAAGTGACTCTTGTAAGTGTTAATGTAAGAGAAGGTTCTTCGAAAAAAGTAAACTTGAAGGCTTATTTTCCTCTTCTCCCCTTCTCATCAGAAACCCAAAAAGGATAAAACAAAAAAGAATATTGAAATGCAGAGAGTGAATGAATGTGAGAAACTCGGTAAGCAGATTTGTTGACAGAAACCCTGAAAAGGATATCACAACAACCGGCCAGTTAGTTTCTCTAATCGATTAAGTTTAGCTACAGCCACTATGGCACATTCAAGATCAAGGGCACAGCTTTTAACGCTTTCACCCTTCCCTTGGTACATGTAGCTTCCCCCACAATAACACACTCATCAATTAACCATCAATTTCAATTCTTTTTGTCACAAACAGATTCAGGATTTGAGATAATAAGAATAATAAGAAAAAGTAGCCTCAGAATTGCAGAATAATAACAGCAAGGCTAAACAAGCCATTCAGTCCCGAAAGATGGTATTTGGTGACTGATATCATCATTGGCTACATTACAATTTCACAATCACACAAACACAATCTGATGAAAATAAAAAAAAAAAAATAGAACAGAGTTGTTGATTGAGACTATGGAAGGTCACCTACATTCATAAATTGTGATGGGAGCAGGAGCTTTAACCCTAACCCTAGAGAACATTGGGGACATCGATGACTCGGTATTTATTGTCAGTGTCATAGTGCTGCTCTGCACTGAGGAAAGATCATGGTCGTTCATCTTCGACCACTCTAATATTTTCCCCTCAAATGTAAACATAGACACGATAAAGAAAAATATATTAGTTTTGTTTAGATTTTAATGATTAATATAATTTAATTTTATAATAGTTCTTCATGTGATCTTTGAGATATTACATTCTCTCTTGATTAAATAATCTTTAAATTAATAAAAGTATACAAACAATTTTCAAAATATTGAAAATCTATCTGTTTAACTTGAAAAAAACTAATTGGCTTTCTTTTATACTACAAATAAAAGTTATTCAATCTAAAAAAAATCTTTAATACTTCCTCGGTCAAAACCATTAATACTTTATTTTAAAAAAATTATCCAAACAAATCAATTTAATTTAAAAAAACAAAAAAATTATATTATAGAAATTAAAAAATGTTGAAATAAACCATCCAAATCTAACTCACTAACAATAAGTTAGGCTGGTGGAATAAAAAAGGTAAAATGTTCAAGTTGATTTTTTTTTATCTTGATCGCTTGAATTTAAATATATATATATATATATATTATATTTTAAATTGTACTATTTTAGTTTTTTAAAAATGTTAATTTCATGTTAATATTATTAATAATTTTAGTTTTAATATAATTAATTTGACACAATAATGGCTTCTACAAGTATTGAAAGAATTATACAAGGCACACAATTTTATTATAAAATGAATATTTTTATAACAAAATATTTAAAAGAATAAAATAATATATTTTAAAAATATAAGAATAAAAAAAATATACTTACAAGGCAAAATTAAAAACTATCCTATTTAAAAAATCAAAATAACATTTTACAAAAAAAAAAAACAATATATGTTCAATTAAAAATATAAGCATAATGGTATACTCGCAACTATACTATTCTACTAAATTATCTTGACATCAATACTCTTTGAAAAATTAAAAGTTATCATGGGTTAAAATGTGAAACAATAAAATAATAGTGCAGAAGGTTTAATAAATAGCATTTAATGAAAGATATATTTTGGTATTTTTTTAAAAATAATTTATAAGAAGACAAAATAAAAAAAATGAATTTTATTTATAAAACGTTAAAATTAATTTTGTATTAATTAATTTATAAAAAATTCTGTATCTTTTAAAAAATAAAAAAGTGAATTTCTATA
The DNA here is from genome assembly GCA_026586105.1 of Hylodesmum podocarpum. Classification (NCBI taxonomy): domain Eukaryota; kingdom Viridiplantae; phylum Streptophyta; class Magnoliopsida; order Fabales; family Fabaceae; genus Hylodesmum; species Hylodesmum podocarpum. The sequence goes on along the minus strand of JALJEV010000367.1, from coordinate 1,262,091 downwards.
AATTAATCAATAAAAAATTTAATTTAACATTTTGAAGAAAAAAATTATTTTTTTCTTAATTTTTCTCCTAAAAATATTTTTTAGGAAATTTTAAAACAATTCATCAAACATTTCAAACCAACTTATTTTTGACCTATCAAGTTGGTAGGTTATGTTTTAAAGGAGTAAATAGGCTAATTTGCACGATTCAGTCTACTGAGAAAATAGCTCGTGAAACGTATGTTCAAAACTTAGATGATTGAATAAATAATAATTAAAATATCTGATCAATAGGATGAGAAAAAATAAGACTCGCTGTCCAAATGGCATGATATCAATTATATATAATTTAATCATTAAATTTCTTACATAGGATATGGTACTTGTTAGTTTTTATTTATAAGTATAAATAAATCAAAATTTTAAAACAAGATAAGTAAATATCCTAGGAATTTTTTCCCCCACTCTGGTGCCATCATCATACGCACAATGAACGGCCCTGATTGGCCACTGCATAAACAACAGCACAAGTGAACCACCACGTGATCACTCACTTACTCAGACACGGAAACCAAACGATAAAAAAGATGAAAAAAAAAAAAAAATAGTGGTTGTATGTAGAGAGAGAAAAGAGGTTTTGTAGAGGGAGAAGAGAATTAGAAAAAAATAAAAATTTGTAAAATATATCACAAAACCTGGGGTGTTGATTTGGTCGGAAGCAGATCCCTGGCCCAGTGGTTGTATTCGGAGCAGATCTGCCTGTGATGGAGGGAGTTGGGGCCCGACTGGGACGGTCCTCGACCCGGTATGGTCCGGCGACGGTGTTCACTGGACCTGTTCGGAAGTGGAAGAAGAAATGGGTCCACGTGTCACCCTCCTCTGCTTCCTCTAATTCCAACACTAATCACAATCACACTCATGCCTCCAATGCTTCTCATCTTCTCCTTTACAAGTGGACCCCACTCACCCAAAGCCAGAACAACAACAACAACACCAACACCACCTCCAACAATGGTAACGGTAACGCCAAGGACGCCCCGTCAGAACAACCCGAAGAACCGCCCCGGAGAAAATTCAAATACGTCCCGGTATATAACTCTCATTTTTTTAACTTAGGGTTTTAAAAGGAAATTGAAATTCACTTGTGTGTATGGTTTATAAACCAGAATAATGCGCGCCAAAGGTTCTTGGCTTTGAATGTAAAGGATTGCTCTATTCTATGATGAATTGTCTTTTTCACTTGTTTTGTTTTTTTGTTCCCTTTATACGCCGCGTGTCCTCATATTAATTCATTTTTTAAATTATTATTTTTGTTTAGGAGACAATAGATTGTGTGTAGGAATATTGGGATTATAAATAACTGATTGTTAACTGCAGTTTCCTATTTGGTTAGATTTGTGTGTTGGGACATTGAGACTAAGGAGTTTTAATTTTAGTTAAGCTTGACTTCACTGCTTGAGCTGTATGTTGTTTCCTGTGCATGTATGTGCATTTGTGAGTATTTTGAATTTTCCTAGGTGTAATTTTGATTGGAATTGATAATCAACTGATCAGGATAGTGTCGGCTATTTGTGATTTTTTGACATTTATACCATAGAATCTGTTTTTGTAAGTGATTGTAAACAACAGAGTAAAGGAAGAAAGATAGGAAATGTGAGGATTATGAATTTGTTATCATAAATTTTTCTCAGTTGCTATGTAAATGTGAAAATGCCTTTTCACTAATCTGAATGTCCTATTCAAAATATTGCTGGGGTAAATTACCTCGTTTGTATTAATATTCCTAAGTGTCATAGTATGAAACTGTGAAGAGTAGTTGGTTAGTGTGTTACAATGATTAGTTTAGTTAGAAATAAGCTCTATAAATGTAGCACTTACACATTACCATTGTATCATTTATCAATGTATTTCATTTTGTATTTCTTTTTTGGTACTCCTTTGCTCTACTCTGAGTTCTGTACTCTAAGCTCTATGATGTGTGACCTCAATGCTGTGGTGTTGTTACTTTGCATTTTTCTTCAACCAATCTCATCTCAAATTTCTGATAGAAACTACCTACTCTGCAGTATTGCTTTAGCTACCAGTTAGCGAAAATATTGAAGAAACCAATAGAATCAGGAACAAGAAAAATGATTTATGATTCTTTCCCCACTTCTATTTCCCTCCCAAATGTTCAAGTTCTTTGTTTAAGAAATGAAATCCACTCTAGTTTCAATGCACCAAATGGGAATATGGTAGTTGATGTTGGAAATTCACTGAGCTAGAAGTGACGAGCATGATAAAGTAAAGGTAATTAGTGCACAAAGTTATCAAAAAGTCACTTTAGTTTTGTTCAAGGCTGGGATTTAGAAACAACATTGGAAGTTATCAAAAATGAGAACCAGAGTGTTGGAGACCAGGACTGTTTTAGAAGAAACAGAAAGGAAGTATATATTTGCATAGTGTCTGTTGTGGCCCTAAATAGAACCCTAAGAAGGGATCCATTTGTGGGAAGTGAGAACTTTTAACACAGCCAAATTTGTTTTCAGTATTTTGTTATTTCATTTCATGTATAGATCCTCACCTCTCTCTTCAACTTCTGGTCTTCTTTTTTGGCGGCAGGAGGTAAATCAACATCCGTTGTTGGTAGATAGTTTTTAGCTGAATACACATGTGTTTGAGAACTACTTTTCTCTGAGAAATATCTTTTCTTTTCAAAAACCCTTTCTGAAGACTGACAAAAATAAGTGATTATTTTTTTAGTAATAGCGGTTCTGGATAAGCTTTTCTGTTTTTCTAATATTACATTATAGTGGCAACTGGCAAGACTAACAGCTTAATAATATTATTAACCATAAGCCCCAAGTTATTCTTCATAAAATTAGCAAAATCAATTAGTTGTCAAATGACATAAAACTGGTCCCGTAAACAGTCACTTCCGGACTCATTTTGAGGTCAAGAACCAAATTAATTTTATAATCTTCTGAGGACCATATTGGTGTCCCAAAATTCTCAGAATAAAATGGGGATTCACCTCTTCTTTTAATTATCCAGATGCATCTGTTGTTTGTTAAAGCTAAATAATGTGGTTTGCCTTTCATCGGTGTTAAAATTTCAGATTTGAGATATTGATGCAATTGGCTACAATTTAACTGTTTCCTGTCATGAATGACTGTGTGGGACATGAATACATAATTACGTTTCTAGAGAGTAGTTGAATGCTTATCACTTAACTAGACTTGTAGTGTTGCATTGGGCACTTTACACTTGTGCTGGAAATGGTATATGCAACATTCCAATGGTGCTTGTCTTGTTCCCTACAAACACTCGCTCAAAGCAAGAATCACTAGTGATTAGCTTTCAAATATACAGTTTTGTACTTATGAACTGTTAAAAATTGTCACAGAACTGATGATATTCAACAGTACTAACTATGCTGGACTGGCCAGTTTTTTATCCATGGTGTACTTGAATTCATCACACTACAGTAGTGTTTATTTTTCTCATGTCAGTAATTAATTATTCAAATTGCAAAAGTTGATGAATCATTTCAGTGTTCATGCTTTGGTGATGATAATGAATTGATACTGGTCTATTCTGTCAAATGGTAAAGAGGACTGGGAAGGTGTGTTAATCTGAGTTGTTTGATGATGCAGGTTGCTCTACTAGAGGAGCAGAGAAATGAGGCTGCAGAAAATGAGGGTGCTGAGAAGGTTGACGAAGAATCTAAGCCAGTTGATGCTGATTCAGGTGCAGCAGAACCAACTCGCAAGAATGAGACTTTAGATGAAAAACCTGACATAAATGATGTTCCAATGGAAGAAAGTGAGGTAAGCCTTTGCTTGTCTTCTTTTTTCACTTCATGTTTGATATTTCTCCACAATTTCTTTCATTCTTCTGAAGTATTGTCCTGAAAGTAAAAACTTAAGCCCGCAATGTATTCTACACCCAAATAAATTGATGAAAGAGACTGTTAAAATTAGACAATGAGGGTTCTCATCTGTCATTCTGAACTTTGGACAATTTCTATGATTCAAACAAGCATTATGCAATTTGACGATTTCGGGGTTGGGCATTATCATCGTGTACTCGGGGATCTACATGCATCAAATTTGTCGAGTCTGTTACTAAATTTAAAATTGTGTTATGAAATAGTATAGTTAACTTTTGTTATATGTTTCAGTCTCAGTACAAAAATCAAGTGGTGCGCCAAGATCTGAATGAAAGCACATTGGATTTAAGTTTGGGCCTGACATCACATGATGATGAACCTGATTCTGATTCAAAAACTAATCAAACAAGAGATGGTCAGTAACGCCAGTTAACTCAAGTGGTACTGAAACAGGAACAGGGGTCTCATTATTCTCCGATAGTGAGAACATAATTGGTGCAGTCTATACATTTGTTTGGTGGAAGAGAATTTTCCCCTGGCTTTATGTTCAACCACTTGTTATTTTAGGTTGGATTATTGTAACGGCATATGCCTGTAATATGGATTTTTTAATTCAGTGCCCTTTCTGGGTTGATCGTAACATATTGGAGGAACGGATATTGTACCTTTTTCTCAATCATTGGACAGATTTTTTTTCCAAGGTATTTGTTCAAATAGAATATTCTGAACTCTGAAAATACAATTGTGTGGAGCTGGATTTGAATTTTGCTTCTGAAATTTAAACCAGATTCCTGATGAATTTTTGCTTCTGATGTTCTCATTCTCACTAAAGTTGAATCATTGGCCATTAGAATTATAATTTCAACAAAGGCTCCTTCGTGTGAGGCTTTAGTTTATTTCTTTTAGTTATGGTTGAGTTTGGACAAAATTCTTCATAAACATTTATAGGATTTACAAGTGAAAAAAAAAAAGGTCATGCATGTATTCAAAATATAAAATGATTTTACATTTGTTCACAAATTAATTTTAATAATAATTGACTTTTTAAGAATTATCTTAAAAGTTATATTAACAATTTGCTATTGGAAAGTAATATAAAATTACTTTGCAATTTCAATATATTGTCACTAAACTCTAAATACTTGTAGGAGAAAAAATTTAAATGAATTAAGATCTATTATGATAAATAAATTACTTAAGGTCTTATTAAATTAATACTCGTTATATAAGTATTTATGCACAGGTCTCATTAAATTATTCCAAGGTAATTGTTGATTCTGAGTAAAAAGTAATACATGCATAAGACAGTGAGATGTTACTTTCTAACATTCTACCAGTTCTATTTTTATTTAAATTATTTTAAAATTTTGAAAAGATACCCGAAAATAATATTACTGCTTACAATATTATTGGATATATAATTCCTAATATGACATTACCTTAAAATAAATGCCTGAGACTTATAATGATATTATCTCTTATTATTATAATAAGGTACAAATCAAAAGTGTTATTTGGTCCTTTTAACAAAATCTAATTTAAGATGTTTGAGGAATTGATTACTTTTTAACAAAAATACCCTCAACTAATGTCAATTTTTTTACTTCAAACAATAGTTGGTAGAAAAAATGGGTTATTAATGTCATAAGTAGTTTTGAAAAACAAACTTAATGCTATTTACAAAATTAATCAAGTTTTTTTTTTTGATTTTGGAGAATTAGATAATTGAATCTTTTAATGAGAGACGAAAGGATAAATAACAATGATCAAAGACACCCATTAGGGGCAAGTTGTATTCAGTTGCCCGCTTATCTTCGAGTCCCTTATTTTACCACAATAAAATACAGTAGGAAAGCACAGAAATGAGAATGTTTCAACAGTTTGAGACATTCAAATGCACAAATGAACTAACTACACATCCAAAAGTCAGAATACAATTGTGTCAGGCAACGGAAATCACAGTCTGGGCATCTGCCTCCATGTACACAATTACTTGAAATTTTCAAATGTTTATCATCATTATCATCATTCTTTTGTGACATCTACCGCCTCAGAGGAATAATCATGCCTGGAAAATAGACAAGTTGATATATAATGATTGAGGTTAGGGTCCAGTAACAACAACTTTGCAACAGCGCTGAAATATAGGAAGGTTATTACAAGGCAGAGTTTCATTTGATATTGTAATTTTGGATCTTCCCTAGCTTTTGTGTTCTTAAAGTTTGTACAAAAATATCTAAATCTGTTTTTATGATAAATCATACCCAATACACTTGAGAAAGCAAACTTTATTATTTATTATAGAATATAGATAAAAAGAAATGGTGTGGCGTATTAGGTTCCCACTATTTGGGACCTGGGACAGGGTGAGATGTATGCAACCTTGCTCACATTTAGAAGAATATATTTGTGAGTTGTGACTAGAACACAAGATGTAGAAATCATCCAAAGCTAAAATAAATGATGATAAATATCCATTACCGCAATTTGCGTGAGAGTTGGTATATGCCTGTCCCTGCCATTGCAATGTTTACACTAAACAGGTTCCAATTTTTCTGCAACATGGAAAATAACTGATCAATTTATCTGGATTGTGCAAATTTTATCGTGAACATTATGTTGATTCTATTGTATCATATCCTGAAGCCTCAGATTGAAGAGAAGAAAAATAGATGTATTGAACGGATTAAATACATTTCATCTGACTCCATTTCATTCTATCCTGTTTTAAACAATTCAAACCAAGACAGCTAATATTTTTCCATTCCACCCATTCTAAAATTAGAATTCTTGTATGTTCCAGGTTTTATACAATTCTGGTATACAATTTTAACTTATTTAAAGCTGAAGTGGTTTATACACACACAAAGGAGCAGCTCGGTATACAGTGAAATTTCAGAAAAGCAAACAAAAGTAAGGATAAAATACTTAGAGAAACCAATGATTATGGATAATATAGTCCAATTGTCCAAAAGAGCTAATAATTATCTCATGATTCAATTACACCATCAAATCATGAACCCAAGGTTAGATTTCAAATCACAGGTTAGAAGTACCATATTATAGCCTAACTGATGTCATACAATTTCATACTTTTGTAATACTAGAAAAGAGAATTATGCAAAACTACAAACCATAATTATACACATATCATGTACTGTGATGAAGGTAATAAAGCAAAATTTATGAAATGATGCTTGCTTGCAATGAAGGTCTACAAATAATCGTGACTAAAAATGAACACCATTATTTGCTGAACTAGTTAAAAGAAATCTTTCTTTGGAAAAACCAAACTTACTGGGGTGATTACAGTGCTGTAACGAGACCAGATAATTCCAGTAGCTGTGACCGCTGCATAACAACCAAAAACGTAATAAGCAACGTACGGATGTAAATAAACCCAATACACAAAGATATATACCAAATTGCTTGCAACTTGGATACTAAGTGTTGTCCGTACCACTCAGGGAAGTAGGGAACCCAGATACATATATAGACAAGGATCAAATATGAGCAAGAGCATTCGTCAGACAGTAAGAGATGGAGACAGAGAGAAAAGGAGGAAGAGAGAGTGGTCTATCATAGACAACAGTAAATGCAGTCGCTTATGTACATGCATACCTATTTGCTGAGGATAAGAAAGCTTCTCAGGTGGTTTCGAGAAATCAGCAATATTGGCAATGCTGATGCCCCACTTAAAGGTAGGTGCCCAGAAGTGAACTGCATAAAAATATGCATTTAAATAGGTCAATAATGACAGTGTTAACACTTAACAATAACATCAGCCAGTGGGGACAAAAGGAGACAACAATTTCGATTAAGAGAAAATAATGCCTTACACTTGTAAAATATAATCTACTTGGTATAGATACCTTGAGCAAGTGATGTCTACATAGCACAGCAAAAGGAAAATCTATGTAATATGTAATAGACTGCATTCAATAATTGCTATCCTTCAAACTGCAACTCCAAAACCAATTACCTCTATTTTTCTTTTCCAGAAAAACAAATTCAAGTTCCACCGCATTCTCTAAACCACATTATCATAATGTACCAAGAACATCACATTTCCAATGCACTGAAAACGGGAAGTGCATTTCCAGCCTTTACAGTTTTACACAAAACCCAGCAAATGTGATATACTTGAAAAAAAATTGAGATATTGGGGAATATGATCATATCCTTCAAAGCAGCATCTTATTTGCATGCACCAGTTTGATTGCTGGTGTCTTCCACTTTCCCTTAATGACAAAATATGAACACTCCAAATTCTTATAAGACCATTCATCTAATTGTTTCTACTCAACCATGTCCATGTGTTCAGAAATTTAATGAAGAGACGAATCCCAAGTTCCCAACAATCCCAAATATATAACCAACACCCGGAAAATCCCTTCTGTTAAGGTGCTATCCAATGTCAAATTAGGTTACAAAAATCAAGTCAGATTAGGTCAATTTAACAAATCCCTAAATAAAAAATCCTAATCTAGGCCAAACCCTGTCGCTGGTTAATAAAAAAAATAAACCAATCACTGAGCAATTAGACGATCGAAAAAGAGAAAAACTGAGCAACGAAAACCGAAAGCGCGAGAAAACAACAAATTCAGAAGAAAAAACTCGAAGAGATACGATTAGATGTACTCACTGGTTTTGGGCCCAGCTGGGTGATTCCATAAAGCTTGAAGCTTTGCAGCCGCCATGAATTGAATCTTTGTTCTTCCCTTAGATTGAAAGCGAAACCGGTTCAGCTTCTACCACTGCGAAAGGGAAAACAACATATTTATATACAAAAGCATTATTATAACATACCGTAATCATCTACGATGTAGGATATCCACTACGCAACCACATGCAATCAAATTACGACGCGTGGCTAAAACTTGGTCAAAACATTTCTCACGTTGACCTATTTTGGTTTGGTATATATTATTCATTAAGCTTGGAAATTTTGAAACAAATAATTGTTTGTTAAATGTTTTTTAATTAAATATGTTTTATAATCCAAATTTGGACTTTTATTGGTTTTAGTCTTTTAAAAATAATTTCGTTGTGTTTTATTCATCAAATTTTCATAATACCTCTTTGAACTCTATTAATGTTCTCCGTTAAAGAGTTTCTAACTTTCTATTTTTAACTGAACCAATAACTACTCTATAGACTATAATTAACTACACCAATTAATATATATATATATATATATATACTGAAAATGCTTTTATATATTATTTTTGACGAGAATAGTGATTTTCTCTATTTGTTTTCATGTTTTCTGGGCCCTCGTGGTATGATTTAAAAGTTGGGCCGGTTGGTTTAGATGGGCTGGGTTAAAGGAACGAATAGAGGTTTCAGAATCACACTACACCCCGAAATTGAGAAGAAGACACTATTAATTTGTGTAGATGGCTCGAACCTTATAAAGATGGTGACACCAATAAAATTCTGATTTTATTATTCTCTGAGCATATATTTAAGACAATAAATAAAAACTATGAAACATTTTTTTAACTATTTGTGAAAAAAAAAACTAAAAGCATAAAATGTTTTCTTAACGGAATAAATGTGATTTTTAATTAAGGCATTATACTAATTGGTATGGCATGTCTGGATATTATTTTATTCAATCCATATATGCTTATCATCCATTCAATTGTTAATAAATGTCTGCAGAGTACATAGTACAGACACCTACGTTATGGTCCCATGGGATGATCTATAGAGCAGTCTTGTTTGAAGCAGGTCAAGAATTCAAAAAATTGGTTTTCATGTGAGTTTAAAGTGATATTTCATGTTTTCAATAATTCATTCTTTGGACCCCCCCTTCATTTCATCATGATACAAGCATGTATTTTAATTGCATCCTTATCCTAGTCTTGACCAATGACCAATCTATAAGCAATGAGGAGCTCTTGCAATATTTTTCTTTTATTCTCTGTTATTTGGCTTAGTTTGTGTGACAGTTATTCCTACTCAATGACTGAAAGATGCTAGTTAGGAAGACTGATAACTATCTTGTCAATATTTAACAAATTTCTTTGACCTCAGCTGCACATGTCACACCGTATTTTATTTTTTATATGTAGAAATCGAATACAAGTACGGAACAAATTATAATAATTCACTTATTTTTATCAACCAGCAGAACCAGATTCCTTACAAGGGGATATATGATTCTAAGTTAATTTATGAAATTATAGGCAATAATGATGGTGGATCATGATTAAGGGGATAAATAATATTTGAGCTGAAGAATAGCTTAAGTGTAAGCAACTGAAATGCCAGGAACTTTCTGATAGCTGACATGAATGAATAGGTGAATAATGCACTTCATCAAAAAATTGTGATGCCAAGTGGTGCTATTTCCTGACCCCTATTTACTTTCTGAGCTATAGCAACAACTACAAGCAGAAAAAGCATATAATGTTCTCCAAGCATACGGTGGCCAATTGATTTTCCCTTTATTTGCAAGTTGCTACTGTAACTATACAGCATTTTCTGCTTCATCCTAGGGGGGGACCAATTCAGAACTGTATATATATACTTATGGGGTAATCCAAACTATCTACGGTTTTGAGACAGCGAGTTTTTTTATACTTTAAAAGCTATTTGCTTTGGCTTTGAGCACTATCTACATCAGACTTTATTGAAAATCTTAAGTCATGATTTGCAATTTGTAAAGTAATGTTATCTATAGCTAATTATCCAAAACATATGTGTCCAATTTCACAACATTGGTGAGTGGAGAGTGAACATTATGCTAGTGAGTTTTCGTTACCTTCCTAAACGTTTTATTTGCTATCTTTTTTCTTTTGGCAAAACGCCAAATATGAAGTCAATAAATTAGAATCGTTCTTTAGGATAATGAATATGAAGTATCTGACAAATAGCAAACATCTGAAATTTTTAACAGAGACTTACGAAAATCATCTCATGGCAATCATGTTGTAAGCATACAAAGCCTCTCAAAGAGAAAATTTAAAAGATGCATTTCTCTATGGATTATAATGTTATTTCTGTTGTTCTTCTATTATAATTGAAATTTCATCTTGATAATTTATATTGTCAAAATTACACTAAATAATTAAACAAATTACAAATATAAAACTCAAATTTTAATTAGGGAATAATAAAAACAATACTAAAAAAACTTTCCTTAAATCTTATCCAGCTTTTAATAGCAATGACACCATTATCTACCTTCCATTTGAATTAACATGTCGCTGATAAAACTTGTCAGCTAAGGGTCTAGTTCTAATGAATATGTTGTAATAATCAATAATGTTCCCCACCCCTCCTATTATTATTGATGCAAAAGTGCTACTTGAATCATCACTACAATTTTTTATAGAGCTTTATCATATAAATTGTAACATCTGTCAAATTTTTTGAGGGGTGCAAACTTGGTTTTGCTTCATCTTATATATGATTGGTAAAATCACTTTAACTCATAAACTAGTTGGTTAAAGTTTACAATCCCCTTGTCCTAAATTGCTAGTTGAACAATCATTGTACAAATTTTTTTATCACATTTGAAGATAAATGCTAACAGGAGTGACAAGATGGTCTCTGCTCAAAACCTGAGTACAAACTCCAATAATGTTTGGCGTAAATATAATTTTTTTCCACTATTTTCTCTATAAAATCTTGAAAACAGTTGAATAAAATATATATATATATATATATAATTATTAGTAAAAATACATGAATGAAAAATAAACTAAACCTCGCATTTCATTCACAAAACTTTGTAACATGAACATAACCTATTCTTAATTTTAGTGATAGGTTTGATAGAAAATGAATGATATTATTTAGTAAAATATCAAAAGACAAACTACTACCATATTTCTATTATCTTAGTATTCATAAAAAAATTCTAAGATAATAAATCAAACAGTTATTTTAATTAATAATAACAATCAAAATTAAGATAGTTATTTAATATTTTTTTATTTTATAAATTTAAAAACAAAATTTGAAGAATGATATTTTCACCGTCTTCACCCTTTCAGTTAGACATTCTCAACATGTCTCATTTTCTCTCATTTAAATGTGTATTTCACATTATTTACACAACTAACAAAAATTATTATTTTTTAGTCATCTCAAATTATTCCTTTTTTATCTTTACACGTATATTTGATCCTTTTAATCACATGTCTCTTTCAATTAGTAATCTTTTGTTCCTCTATTTCTTAAGTTAAATTTTATTTTCTCTAATAGTTAAACATAATCTTGTATCATAATTTAATTTTTCAACTATTATGAATTTAAATTATATTTTATACATTGAAAGATATTTATTCTGAACTTTAATTATAATATAATGGATATATTACAAGTACATATTTATTATTAATTTTAAGATGAAGATATGTTTTTAGCCTTTCAAATTTGAAGTATAATTAGTTTTAGTCCATCAAATTTAAAATAAATATCTTTAATCAATCAAATCAATCAAATATATATATATATATATAATTAATTAATTAATTAACCATGATACTAACCATTGTTTCCTAATAAATGGTTATGATTATATCTTATTCTCAAAAAGATAAATCCAAAAATATAATTTTTAAATTTGAGAGGCTAAAATTAAATTTAATCATAATTTAAAGGATTAAATATATATATATATATATATATATATATAATTTTAATTATATAAAATAAACATTTATCATCAATTATGTAGAATAAACATTTTATAAACTAAAATACTAGCTTATCAATAAAGATGAATCATAGTAAATAAAATACAAAAAATATTCTCTTTCTCTGTATAATTTTCTTCGGGAAAATTTGAAAATATAAATTAAAAAAAAACTAAAGTAACAATTTTATAATCATCAATAAAAATACATTTAATAGAAAAATAAAAACAAACCAACTTTCTCAATTTTTTAATTCCTCATCTAAGACCAGTGTGAACTTTTTGTTGGAACATTGACTCTTTTTTTTTTTTGTAGTATTATGTTCGGACGTTGTTGCCCTGCATTAAATAAGATCTGGTGTGGTCAAATTGAATCAGATATTTTTGGTTGTTAAGCTTTCTTAGTTAGTAAGAATTTGACTATGAGCAAGAACTGTGCTGTGCCCTTTATTTTGCGTTGTACCCTCAAATTTTTTCTAAACAGTATCAGCTGACATATTTGCTTATACCAATAGATTTCTCAAGTAAAATTTTCACTTGAGTTCTTTAGTATAAGAATTTTCACCATCAAAATTTTAATATTTTTATTATTATTTAAATTTTCTCTCTTAATTTTATTTTAAAGTTAATATTATACTGCACAAAAATGTCATTGCATTCTTCCAAATCAAGGCATGGCAGGGTGTTTTTTTCCCCCCGGATTTGTATACAAAATACGATTTTTCTTATTGTACTAAAAATAAGACTCTACTCTATAGTTGACTAATTTCTTATAAATATAGGATTTACTTAGATGAATTTGATTTTTCTCAATAATTTTTTCTTATTTACTAAGTATATAGGTTGATTTAAGGGGAAAAAATTCTTATGAAGTTGAGATATTCCTTTTTTAATAAAAAAAATATATTTTTAACCTTTAATCTAAATATGCTCAAAGAAAATCTAACTCAATTAATTAAATGAAAGATGTGAGTTATTATGCATCTCCTTATATATGTATTTAATTTTTATAAATAAAAAAAATTAATAATTATATACTGAAAAATTATCATTAAAGTTAACAAATATAGGATGTATGATGTTTAACGATTAAAAATTTATAATTTTTAAATAAATGTGAAATGTGTTATAATACACGATATTCTATAAATTATACTATATATATATAAAAAATATTTGAACCGGGCTTGATTTTCTTATATGAAGCAACCTAGGATATCCGGTTTGAACCGAAGAATCATGAATTGAGTATTTGTTTAGGCCTTTTTAAGGGTGTGTTTGAAAATTTTGAATCCAGGGAAAAAGTATAAATTCGACTCTGACCGAAAACTTTGACGGGTCAACAAGAAAAATTCAAGGCTTGTCAGAGAGTTTTACTAGTTGTTTTAATTTGAAACTATTTAATACACAATTAAAAAATAGGTACTCAAACTCAATATGTTTACATTTTTTAAAATAATTTTGGTTAATAATAATTTCCTCAAAAAAAAAATTAGTAATAATTAAACCATAATTTAATCATAGTTGAATTAACAAGTTGCGAAACACTTTATTTTAATAATTAGTTCAATTTTTAAAATTTATTGTTAAACTAAAAAACGAATATTCCAACATATGGAACTCTTTTTCTATATTCTGCATCCTCTGAGATAATAAAAAGCACATAAAATAAGTGTTTGAATAAAAAAAATTATCATAATAATGGGCTAGTAAAAATAATTGGCCATTCATTTACCTTAAAATGTAGTGATGGTATAAGTATTTATTTTATATTATCAATTAATTATGAACTATTAAGTCATTGAAAACTATTAATTCTATAATAATAATTTTCAACATCATAGTGAAAATAGTGTTAGTTAATTAAAAATGTAAGATTAATCTTTGCATTAACTGGAAGTAAAAAAAGAAAATTGCGCTAACTGCTGTCAAAATTAATTTTCTTTTTTTTTTAAAAAAAAAAAACAAACTTGTACTACATTTTAAGTCTATCTATGTACAGAAAGATATTATAGATTCATATTCATACAAGATCATTTAATATAATCACCAAATATAAATTATTTAAAAAAACTATCACTAATTTAAAGTTGAATTTAATTAAAATATATTAATAGCACAAAATGAGTTTTATATCAAAGAATAAGGTACGATGGTGTAAAATTGTTTACTTGATCAACTATATAATATTTTTATTAACTTTTATAATAAAATTTCTAAATATTATATAAAGTTCTATTAAAATAGTTAATATATGATGTTCAAACTTTTTATATTATTAGTTTAATTGTTTTTTATTTTTTTGAATTTCTCAAATGTCATCTCAATTATTTGAAAGTAGTTTTACTTCAATAATACATGGTAACTAAATTCTAAAGAGTTCATATTATGTAGATTATTTTAAGAGTTATATTGATATAAAATTATTTGAAAACTTATTTATGTATAACAACTAATGTTATTCATTTTTTAAAATATACGAAAGCAACACTCATTTTTTCCTTTAATTTCAAGAGAAAATAGTTTCTCATAGCCTTAATTTTCTCCTTTTAATTGAAAACAAATCGAGTTTCAAGCATTATGACCCCTATCCTAAGTCCTAACATCATATTTGGATCTTGGATCGGCTTGGCATGCAAACTTCAACAATCTTTTAATGCGAAAAATCTTAATCACGGGAAGCAAATTGAAAAAAAAAGAAAAACAATTTAATTTGAAATGAAAGTTTCAACCAAAAAAAGGATTCATCTACACGCAAGGTTAAAAAATCACAATCTTAATAAAAGTTGGAGTAAAATTATATATTACTAGCTCCATCCTACATTTCACTGAGATCAAATATAAAATTTGCTTTTATAAAATCAAAATATCGACAAGATAAATGAACACTAGTCACAAATCACGATAAAGTATTATGGTGATAATGATATAGAATCCATATAATAATAATGATAATAATAGAGGTGACATGTTCATGTGAGAGGGAGTAAAAATGCCGTCATTCTCAGATTTTTTGTATAGGCCAAACCAATCCCACCAACCGAAACCCTAATTCATCACACGACGTGCTTGAGGCACTTGTATGAGAGAGTCAGTGTGTGAAAGAGACTTCATTTAAGATTTTAGGCTTTCTTTCCTCTCTCTTTATATATATGAAAACGAGAGAAAACAGTGACACTGTTAACAATGTAAATAATTTTTACATTTACTCTCTCGTTTAACTTTTAATATATTACTTCAAAAAAAATTCCAAAATAATTTTTAATTGATTAGTGATATCAATTTTTTTTACAAACATCTCCAACATTAGTTTCTAAAATAAGAAATGATTCTTACTCTATTGTTAAGTTAGAACATAATGATATGAACTCCATAATTGAAACTATTTTCATAAAATAACTAACAAGAACTATGTTCTTTGTCAAAAAGTAATAGTAAAAAAGGAAAGTCATGAAGCCACTAAAATGAACTTAAGATGTTAAACGATAGTTCCATTATTAAAAAGAATATGCACATTTCCTTAAGTTATGTTTGGGATTCATATTGTTACATAATCTTAAGCATTAAATACCGATTTTTTTCTAAGTAAGAGTCTTTAAAATATTTTATTTATTTTTTTCCATTGGGTCTATGTAATGATTTTTTTTAAAAAAAAAAATAAGTTAAGCACCGGTGTTTATATAAGGAGGTTCCTTGTACAAAGGACTCTCACGTGAACGTTTCTAATGTATAATAAAAATAAGGATTGATATTTATAATTAAGAATCCAAGTTTAACACTTACATTGGGTTTAACCTAATAATTTATAGAAATTAAGTTAAAAAATAATTATAAATTACAACACAAATCATTATTATTTATATAAAGAATGTTTTAAAATTTTAATCTGTTACTTTAAATTAGAATAATATTTAGTTGTATATAATTAAAATCCATAATAAATAATATATGGACAGTCCTTAAACATAAGTTTTCTTTTGAAAATAATAGTAATAATTCGAGATAACTGAAATATTTTTTTATTATTACTTACAAGAGCATGCAGTGTGTTAATTGTACTCTTCAGAAAAAAAAAATGAGATTATGTAATTGAAATTGAAGAAATGACATTTTGACTCTTGAAACTAAACGTCATAATCTATAACATTAAAGTTAGTAGATGTAATTATTTTATGAAAGAGTTTTTATATATTACAATCTTGAATGAAAAAGAAAAATCACAACATAGATCATGTGATCAGGCTAAAAATATCACATAATTAGAGACTCAAAGTGGTATTTGGATTGCTACATTTCTTTGTGAGACCAAAAAGAACAACACCATACAAACAAGGGACACCGTCCCATGGGAAGAGTTGCTCCGTGCTGCATAACAAGTCTACACAAAAGTGACTTAACCGATAAGGATTAAAGCATGACCACACAAGTCCCGCGTCGCAGAGGAACATTTCCCTAACCCAAAATCTACGTCACCAACTCCAACACCTAGCAGCTATCACTCTCTATATTTGTAATTTTTTTAAAAAATGAAAAAATGAAAAAAAGAAAAAGAAAACCCTGATTATGAACCGTCCCAACCCAACCCTTCAAAGTTCAAACCTCTCTCCCATTTTCTCTCTCTTTCTGTTCCGCGTTAGATAAGAAAACCCTCTCAGAAAAAAATAAAAAAAAAAGAGTAACCAACGCAACACACACACCACTTTCTCTCACAACACAACATAACATAACACACTTTTTCTCTCTCTACAATGAAGAAGCTCTACCATAAAGGGACGGTTCATCCGTCGCCACCGCTCATCTCCGACCAACTCTCTTTCCTTCCGGCGACAATCCTCACCCTCGCAACGGCGCTCTCCCCGGACGACCGTGAAATCCTCGCTTACCTCCTCTCCTGCTCCTCCGCCGCCACCTCCACCTTCTCCGGTCACCCTCGCCGCAACGCTTCCAAACCTTCCGCCGAACCTGACCATTCTCCTCTCTTCAGTTGCAGCTGCTTCGCCTGTTACACGAGTTACTGGGTCAGGTGGGACGAGTCGCCGAATCGCCAGCTCATTCATGAGATCATCGATGCCTTCGAAGATTCACTCGCGCAGCGAGCCAGCAATAAGAGCAAAGGAAAGAAAGAGAAGAAGAACAAGAAAGGATGTAGCAGTAAGCATAAGAATAAGCATTCGAGCGAGCTGAAACGCCCCGAGTTACCGAGTTCACCCAGTAATGACTCAGCCGAGTCGGAGCCGGTTGTTGAGAGCAACACCGGTTGCGGCGGTGAAGCTACTGAGGGTGTTCCGGTGGTTGAAGAGAAAGGGTCGATGAGAAAGTTCATGAATTTCATCGGTGAAAGGATTTGGGGCCCTTGGGGACATGAGTGAATGGAGTTTTGAAGAGAAAATTATAAAAAAAAAAAAATGAAGGAAAATTAGATATAATGAAGAAAGGAAGAGAAAAAAAGAAGAGGAAAGGTAGGTTTAGATTTTAAGATTTACACCACCTCCCTTACTTTCTTTTTTTTCTCTGTTTTTTCTTTTTTGTACATTATCATTACTACCCTGCAATGTTTGAAAAGAAATGGTTGTTTCATTCTATGTTCTAAAGGTTAGAGTTTTGTTTTGTATAATCTCTTTTCTCAATCAAGTCATGCATATCAAATTATTAATCCACTACTTTTGTTTTTATTTTTTAAGCTTCTGTATTCAATTTCTGGTGAAGTGGTTAGTGGTGTCTCCTAGGGTTTCATTAACATGTTCTTTTTTAAAATTAAATTGTGGAAGATTAACATTTTGGGCACTGAACTCGTTTTAGTTGAGGTGAAAACTGGAAATAACAGAAAAAGCTGTTTCTTTGATCATTCGAATATGGTCGTTGTTCAATTTCGGTGTTGAATGTGACTGAAGCGTTTTGTTTGTAAGGTGTGCTAATAGGTACAAATTGTAGGTCAAAAATGGTTAAATTTCTAAATATTTCGTCCTAATTAATGTGTTGACCATTTCATGTCTTGGAGGAAATTTCATACACATTTTTGTAGTCATTATATATGGTTCCATGAGGAACTTGCAAGTAAATAGACTAGAATGTCTTAGATAATCAACACATCTCTAGTAGTGTGAGCTTCATATGCATTGACCGGTAAGTATTCAAGTCTTTTTAAACATTTGAAAAGTTACAAAATTTCACTTATTAAACTTCTCGTTAATGTTTCTCATTTGTATTTTGGGCAAAATTATGGACCAGATTGATTAATTGATTGCTTCTAAAATTAATTACAATGTTTTGTACTGAAATTCTGAAAATAAATTATATATATTATATTTATGAATGGAGATTTTTATAGGAAATTTCGTTTTCACGAAATGATTTATCGTTCCTACAAAACCTGCAGTGAGAGCAGAGTAATAACCATGTCGGGTAGGGATGGCAACGTTACATACCCGCCCGCTGCTAAAATTGATGCCTGATCTATCTATTTAATAAAGGTTTTATAGATTTTTTTTTATATCATTTAATAAATATTTGTGAATTTTTTATGTTTGAGGTTATCCACGTCTAATAAATAGTTTTTAAAATCTTAAATAAGTAATATTTATTTTATAATTATCAAATAAAATTATTTTAGATGCTCTAAGTAAAATTATCTCTAAAATTACACTTAAAGAATATAAATAAATAAAATTATAGTAAATACAAATATAAATAATTTTTTTTTTTGAACAATTAGTTATAATTGTTAGTTTTTGATGAATGAAGAGTTTAAATTTAGACGTGCTCTTCCTTCATTCAACCTTAAGTCCTTCCGTGATTGTTAGATCAATCAATCGCATAATTACATATTTTTATAATTAAAATATAATATCCTTTAGGTCTACATTATAAGATTTACATAATTATTTTTTTTCACTGTAAGGTCTAAATAATTGCTTTGCCGGAGCAAAAAATTTAGTTAAGGGCATTCGTTATGTACATGTAAAAGGATTTTTTTTTTTTTAAAAAAAAAAAAAGTGAAAATGATTGATTATTCTAAAATTTTTCATTTTCTAGATTAATTTAACTTATTTTTCTTTCACCTAACCTGTGGTTTAAACGGGTTTCACACTTGGATTAAAATTTTATATTATTTAATATTTTTATGTATTTATTAATTATTACTTAAATTTTTATTGATTTTTAATATTTATTATTGAAACTTTATTTCTTTAATTTTTATTTATATTGATGTATTTAATGTCAAGATTTTATTGATTGATTTTTTATTTAAATTGTTACTGAAAATTTTTAATATTTTTTATTAAACCTTTATTTAAATTTATTCTCTTAATATTATAATTTTACTTTTTCATATTTTATTTGAATGGTTACTAAGATATTAAGATTTTATTTTAACTATTTATAAAGGATGACTTATTTAATCACCCTTAGTTTAATTCAAGTTTTAAAAAAATACTCTTAATAATAATTTCATACCATAAAACAAAGATATATTTTATTTTCATGATATTTCTCACATAATTTTATATTCTAAAACAAATGTCTCATTATTTTAATTGAAAACATTAAATTTATCTTAATCATATTTTTTTTCCAAATTGACCGTACGAACGAGTGACATTAATGGGTTAAGTTTCTGCCTCTACGCGTCATTCTATTACTCTTCCCCGAATAACTATTGAAGTAAAAGAACCAATGTCAGGGTATTTCTATTACAAAATAATTACTAAAAAATGTTTTAAATTAGGCATTATAAAAAAGATTTTTTTTTTTAAAACTTGCACCTTTTAATAAGAGAGTATAAATATTATTGTTACAAATTTTCTTTTAGTATTATTATTTTTCTATTTTTCAATTTAATATTTTTAATAATTTTTCCTTTTGAAAATATAATTCGCATGTAGTTATGTTTGTATTAAATGAAATTGGCGAAAAAGAAATAGAAATGAGCCGTATTCATACGAATGCCAGTACACTTCAATTGTTTATACGTCACATGATAAAATGAAATCTTCAACAAAATTTCTAGGCCATAAACTTAAAAAAAAATTTCATTCTAATTCTTGTCTATTCTATTTCACTCCATCTAAACAATTTTTATTTTATTCTATTTTATTTTATTTCTCATTTATTCTCTTCTTTCTACTTCTCTTTGTGCACCCAAACATACTTTAAACATCATTAGTTATATTTATGATTTCATCTAGATCAATAATTTCTAATTTACGATTTCAAAATAGAATAAAAAATAAAAAAAATACAAATGTAGCCAAAAATTCAGTGAACCATTTAACACAATTTTTTTTTTTTACCTGTATAGTTGAGTTTTTTTTCCATCTCTTTCAATTTATTCTTTCTTACTTTCATCTTTACATTGGATTTCAATAATTTTTCAAAGAAACAATTGAAAGGTTACAAAAAATCTGATATTAAATATTTATATTATTCATTATAAATTTTCTTATTTAAATTTTTAATACATAATTTAATATTATTTAAATTCTTAAATTAATTATTTATAATCATTTTAGTCCACTAAAATAAAATAAGACGCCTATGTTTATTTAAAAAAAAATCTCAAGAAGTAAAAAAAATTTATTTGCTATACTTTCTCGTTTTCTTCAAGAAGTAATGGTGTTGATACCAAAATAATAATAATAAAAATAGCATTATTTGTGTGTCTCAAGTTTGTGTGTTTGCAACTGCTAAGAATAAAGACCGGTATATATGTGTGGCAAAGAACGAGGGTCGGCAAAAAAAATATCCCTAGTTTTAATCACTCCCTAATTAAGTTTATAAAACTCAATTAGTATAAAATAAATCATCAATTTCATTACTTTAATGACAGTGAACATGTTGCTTTATATTACTGGTATTTTTAGGCGCATATACTCTTGCCTTTCGGCTTCATATATTTTGTATTTTTCTAATCAATGGATTAGTTGTTCAGTATTTCAATTATTTTAGTTCTTACTTTCGACCTGTCATCAAAATAATATTAGATATATAGACATAGATATCTTAAATATTTATAAATGTTATCTAAGCACAAGATATTTATGTATGCAATATTTTTGTGTATAATTTGATGTTACCAATGACGTCGTGGTATTTTTATTTAGTTAACAATGCTTGTTATTAAATTAATAATACTTCCTAATTTATGAAAAATGCCTTATCAATAATGTGTATTATATATTGTTTTTCATTTCATAAATTAAAGATAATATAAAATTCATACGTTTGAAAATATTCACTAATATAGAAAACATATTAATGATGATTAATTGTAATAGTTTATTAGCATAACTGATTGTCCATTTAAATTATTTCTGATTCTAGTTATATATATATATATATATATATATATATATATATATATGAATAATTTGTAAAGAAAAATACTTTGACTTTCATATGAAAACTCGTGAACTATAACAGGTACCGCAGACTGCATATATACAGTAAAAATGTGTGTATCAGATAATGATAATATCTTATTTATACATCCTATCCAAACTATTTAAACATTTTAAATGCTAAAATTAGTTGTATGCCTATAAACCAAACACCTCTTGAAAATTCTTAAAAATAATAAGATTTTGACGGTGTCTTATTTAATGTTTTTTTTTTAATTTGATATTTTTCTTAAATCTTAACTAATTAAAACTGATGTATTAAAAAAATATATTAGAAAATGTTTCAACTTCTCTTTCTCTTTTTTTTTTCTACCGAGTGACTATAGCTTTTGTTTGCTATTAGTATTCCTCCTCCTCTTCCTCTTGTTATTGCTAGCTAGGACATATTATATTCTCTTTAAATTAGTTTATTTTAAAATTATATAATTTTTTAGACAATATCAGTATCAAATATAAATTAAATTTGTAAGTAGAATTGAGTTTTTATTCAAATCAAAACCTAGTATTCTTTTATCTATTCTCTTCAAGGTGGTAAAATGTTTTTTTTGTTAATTTAGATAATATTGTATAAAATTATGTTGTTAAAAAATAAAACAAAATTAGATGCATATCATAAAATTTAAATAAAACATTGTATATAATTAAAATAAATTATGAGAAGGTGACAAAAATAGTTCAATAACATTAGCTTTTGGCATAGCTCATGCTTTAAAGAATCTATGATGTCACTTAAGAAAAATCAGAACTATGAGTTTGTATTTAGTTAAATTGGTGGGTCTGGCTGAATGAATATCTTAGGCAGTTATTATTATTTTTTAAAAATAGATACATTTTCTTCAGCTTTTTTTCCAGTAGAAAATTCAATTCTGTAGAAATAAAAGCAGCCCTTTCATGCTACTTGGTGTCTACTTAGTGCAATTTTGTAACCATAAAAACAGTTGTTGCATGCAAACGACACATTTTTCAATACACTCTTGTAATACTTACTCTATGTCTAGTTGGAATTTATTAGAATTTTAAAATTTATAAAATGAGAAAAGATAATATTTTAAAAGTGAATGATATAAAAAAAATTAAAAATATATTTGATTTTAATGAATTTCATCAGATTAGGATATTTTATTTAAAAGAAAATATTAAAAGTGTTTTGCTAACCTTTCTCTTGTTATTAATGTCATCAAATTTCAATTGAAATTCTTAATTATCATGTAAAATCAGTACCCATTATCAGTAATGACCTCAAGCACGATCAAGTAGGTGATTGCTAAGGGTCATTGCAAGAGAGGTAAAAAAATTTATTTAATTTATATAAATATTATTATAAAATTTTATTTACTATTAAATTAAATAAGAGTCTTATTTAAATTTCTATCAAAAATAATTTGTCTAAATATTTCTAATTACAAATACGTTTTTAATAATTTTGTCATAAATAAAATATAAAATAACCATATTTAAATATTATAAGAGAACTATTTTTTTTTTCAGTCAACGAAGAAATCAATTTTTTTTGGGATCGACTCTACCTTTATTGCCTGAGATGTTTCAAAATTGACTTTTTAGATGCCATACTGTAATCAAAATCAAGCCTAAAGCTTATTGATATAATTATTTCAAAAAACTCATCCAAACATTTGGGTTGCAAACCAAATACTAGTAGTTAAGAATAATTTCTAGATATTGAACGAAGATTTGATTCGTCACGTTTTAAAGAATTGAATCACACTTTAAATAATTAGTGATATATGAGACAACTCATTTTCGTAATAAATAAGCAAATACTAGAAAGAATGTTTTCTTAGTTCACGACATCATCAAACTCAAACAAACCTCGGGATAACGTCAACCTTTCACATATATATTTGCCCATTCAAAGTTTGTTAACAACGAAAATGAAGTTGAACTTGTACATTCTATCAAAAAAAGATGACCTTGTGCATATAATGTGAATATATGACTTCTACAATCCATTGCAACTTAATAATAGACCAAAATTGTTTAACTTTAAAAATGAAATAGACGAACAAAAGTAAAATAAAAATTTCAAAAAGAATTTCAAGTCTTTCTTCTAATTCAACACAGGGAATTTGGAAAAATGAGGCAACTCATAATAATAGAAGGAAATAATTATAAAAGAGTCAAGATTATCTAGTTTAATTGATTGAATAAAGTGTGTGGTTCATATCTCTCTTGTGCTTACTTCGTGCTAAGCTTGAATTGGTAGTGGTCAACAAATCAACGAGAGAGAGAGAGCCAATAGAATAAACAATAACACTTTATATCTGTTATTGATTTATTTGTTTTTCGGTATATTTTCACATTCCTTATAAAAAAAGATCTCAACATTATAACGAGAGAGTGAATGGCATGTCTATATAATTTACTCTATATAATTAAACAAATCCTTAAAATAAATATGAAATGTAATTTAATGATGAGTATTTAAAAATGCGTTATTTTATTAACATTATTTCAATCTAATCTCTCATCGAATCCGTGTGATAAGGACTCTAAAATTAGCTATTTGTAATCCAAATTGGACGTCTTTGACTTAGTTTTTATGTATTTTATTTTCTCAGAGCCATTTACTTAGTCTTTGAAGGCAATCCACGGTCATCACAAGTTTTCATTTGTCAAATTTCTCAGTCTAGCCTTTCATTAAGTTCGTTACTAAACACTCCCTTCAGCAGCTTAATTTGTTATCTTAATTCCACTCTCAAGTGCATTCATGATATTTTAAAATATAATATCCTTTTACCAATTCAATGCGAAGAAGATAAAATCTGTAAAGCAGTTCTGTATATATATATATATATATATATATATATATATAGGCATAAAAATAAGAACAATTTAACTAGGAGAATCATAAAGAGGGATTATTTTCTCTTGTTTCCTTTTTTGGATTATTTTTTTTTTCTCATTATGATTTGTGTGTACTTCATTGGCTGATCAAGAACCTAGCCCCTAAGCATAGATGTGGGTATAATCAATCAAATACTATTCTTCAAATATACATACGCAGCACGATTTAATAGCCCACCAAAAAATAAAAAGGAAGAAGCTGATTTAATAATCTAGAATACTAACTTGATTTTAATCAAATTTAAAGAATTTTTGTTTTGACAAATCAAATTTTAAAGATATTTTTCATGTAATTTATTCTTATCAGAGATAAACTTAAATAACACGATCAGGAGTGTGTTAACACACAAAATTTTTGGAGTATATGGAATCAAACATTTAAAATTAAACAGCTCTTGGAGTAATTTAATTTTTTAGCCTAAATTACATTTAGTGTCCTTGCAAATATAGCAATTAGTGTCTGTAATTTTTTTGCCTTGAGAGTGTATTGAATGTCACTCAGAATATCCAATTTGTAATGATTGCAAGCCGCGGGTTAATTTGATACTTACCATATTTGATGGAGGTATTTGAGGGCTTCATGTCAAGGCTAGGCTAGTGGAGTTAGGTACATGTTTTCCTCTCCATTCATCTTTTGCTGATTTTCTGTCTTCTCATCCATGATTGTGTCTATCGTAATTTATAAACTATAGAGGATAAGAAGAAGAAAAAAAAATGTGATTCTCCTTGGTTATTGAGAAAAGCACACAAATTACCAAGTGCATTTTCTCGTATCATTCGCTATCCATGTTGAAATTTTAAAATTCATAAAAATAAAAATTAACTGCAAGATTTAATATGTTAAAATCAAAACATTTATACTTTTTCTGTTTTAGTTTTTCGAGAAGAATACCTGTATTCTTTACATAAAAAAAAAAATACTCTTTCTCTATCGTTTTAACAATTAAAATTATACACGGTGCATAATTGAGTGTAAATAAGTTGAATAAAATAAAATCAAACCAAATACTTAAAGTTTAGACTTAATTTTTTTTTTTTTTCTAGCAGAAGTGTAGACATTAGGAAGCATTTGGTATGAAGAAATTATTTCATTAAATCCTTGACCAGTGTAACTGCCGCAAAAGGAATTTACCAATTTGACTCACTTCAACTTGGAGTTAATGCAAATTCCTTACTCTTAATCTAGGTGGGTGTTCACTAATTTAAGAATAAAACTTTTAAAATGAAGGAGAAAAAGGGTATGACAGAGAAAAAGGTTGGAACATAGTGTGGTATTAAGAGTGATGTCAGTGTTAGTGGTAGGTGGAATATAGTAGTAGTTGCCGATGATACTTTGGCCTCAGGACTAAGGTTGTTTGGTGGATGGATGCTGTTGCTGAGTTCGCTTACCACTGGTTGTTGGTAGTTGGTGAGCTGCTTCAGAATACTGTTTGCTGTTAGTTATACTTGAGGCATCAACCTTATTAGTCTAAATTATTAGAAACATTCATTCACTGTCCCAAAATAATAACCATAACAGATAGGACTAAAAAAAATTTCAAGTGGAATTATAAAATTGGAGTTTTCTGAAATTAATAGAAAATAAATAAAGAAATCTCTAACTTTATAAATTAAATGCACATAAGTATTTTTTTTATAACATGACTGCATCTTAATTTTACTTTTTCTATTATATATAAAAATATTATTTGTTGTTAAAAATTATTTATTGGTCGGTACTTTAATAAGCAGCTGGTGGTTAACAAATTCAAAATACTCAGCCCAACAGTTTTTTTTTTTTTTTTTTTTTTTTCTGGAGGTTAACAGTTACTTGTTCATGTAATAGCAAAGTTGAAATACATAGATGAAGATTTCCAATTGATCTTTCACAATCATGTCTTACGAATTAATGTTATTAATTTTCTATTTACTTCCCAAGACTCTTCTTTTCACTCCCACAATTTTTTTACCATCTTTTAAATATATTTTTTTACTCTCACAATGTTTTTTTAACATCTTTTAAATATTATGAATTTCGTAATTTATTCATAATTATTAATAAAGAAGATTTTCTTGTTCTGTAACTGTCTTTGATCTCATTTTTATTAGATAATTTTATTTTCAAATTGATAAAACTATTAATCCTATTTTTATATTTCAATCATTATATTTTTATTTTATTAAAAAAATTAAAACTAATATATTCACGGTCTCTTTTTTTCACATTTTTTTAATAACCAGAAATGTAAAGGGCACGTATCTATTTTAGCCGTAATAATGATAAACTTTATTAAAAAGCATGAGAAGAAGTAATTGGAACAATTAATTGTAATAATGACGAGTAAGAATTTAGAGAGTAATAGTTCTAAATCTTTCTACAACATTTTTTTTTTATTAAATCTTCTACTTGATTCATAATATAAGTATTGATTTTTTATATATATTTTCAAATCATTAAATATGTTAATTTTTCATTTGATAATTTTTTTTCTTTTTACAGAGTAATAAGAAGACTGACATTAGTAGAATGACTTTAAATGCATTCATTTTTATTTAATATAATTTTTTTTATAAAATTTGGAAGATTTGTATAATTAAACCCAAGACAATGGACTTGCCTTGCTAATTTCATGGTCTTTGACTCAACTTTTGCATACTAACAACACAATCTTTGATAAGTTTTGCAATACATTTTTTTATTGATTAAAATTTATGTGAATCTTATTAGTTTCAGAACATAATCACTAAACATGTTAAGAAGAGTGTTAGAGAGGAAAATAAATTCAATCATGTCGAATTTACACAATCATATTATGTTAAAATTTTATGCCTATCTCTTTTTCTAGAAACTAAACAAATACCATATTAAAGTTTATATATATTTATTAAAAGAGGCAGATATCTTTATATTCTGATAATGTGCTCATAGCCTTTTTCTCTAACTTGTATATGTGGCTAGCATCTTTTTTCTGAGTTTATCATTAACAAATTCCACTCAAACATCGTACTAGGCTCACTTAAACGAAACTATAATGTTTTACAAACAGAAAAAAGAAAGGGGCCATGTAAAAAAAAGAGCCATACTTGAAAATTTCCTGAAGCACAATTACACAATACATTATACAGTTGAAAGAACAAGAAGCGTGTATAAGTATAACTAGCATAAACTATGATATAATAATAGACTATAGAATAAAGTAATAGGAGCATCATAGGGTAAATATATAACGACAATAATATAAAAACTCTGTAGGATGGAATAAAGTATCAAGCATGTACAGGTATGGAGGAACTCATGGATACACAACCTTTAAGGCGTTCAATAATTAGATTTCTGGTTACTAGCCCTGAATGTTGATGACTCAGTGGTAGGCCCTCTTTCATACACTCATCGTACTTCTCCAAAGTAGACACAATATCACTGAAATCTGGCCTTTTTGAGGGGTTTGCTGACCAACAACGCTTTATCAGATGTGCTAGTGCTGGTTGACAACTAGCTGGCAGAGGAGGCCTTTCATTCTGATCATACATACATAATTCAATTAGTTTTTAAATCAATTAACTTATCACACCATTTTATGATTTTAATCAATGTTGATATAACACATTTTAATATCATAAGAATGAATTAGTAGTATTTGATTACATGTCATATAAAATTTATGAGATTATACAAGTCTTGGATCACATAATAATTTCTTTATAGTCCAATATTTGATGGCTTCTTTTGATGGGATGAAAGTGATGTATGTGTGCTTCATGAGAAAGCACTATATGAGAAATGTAGCAAATTTTAATCCATGGACTACTTTTGACACACATATATGCACCTGAAATGTAACAAATGTCAATCTTTTACATTTTTTTATGAGGTTGAGCGACGTTAAGGGATGGTTGTTGGGACTAGGGAGGGAAAACATCAAAAGGTCTACGCATCAGTGCTTCCCATTATTAGGACTAGAAGACACATGCACCGACTATTACACTTTTCAACAAAAAAGGTTCACTCTGTCGAAGGATTCTTGATTAAAATAATCAATGATCATTACTCATGTTAGGTTCTGCACATGTAACCCAATATCTACCTTAGTTCCATAAATAAGTTCAAGCAATTCAAATTTTCATGGAATTCGGGGATTGTGGCCTTGTAGTTGTCATGTTTTAAACCCCTTGAGGCCTCACTATTGGAGCAATTGGTGAGATGCAACATGAACATGTAGAGCACTTATAATTTAATTACTCTGAATAGTGACTACTAATAACTATCTGTGTATAGAAATTAAGATTAGTGGAAACACATTTTTATAGTTTATAGTTTGCTTTCTCTGAAGAAAGATTGTATTGCATAGGAAAGTGCTATGACCAGGTAAACCATGATGGTGACTCAGAAATTATCTTCTGAAAAAAACTACTAGTAGTTACAATATTTTTGTCCTCAAATCTTCCTTATGATCTCAGTAACAGACTTCTCTGCAAAGCAGAACTCCCTGAAACTCTGCATAAAGGTATTTGTGGCACTGAAACTATGGTGAGAAATGAGAGTATATTGATCCATCCGGTTGAAGGAAGGCAACACATTTCCATTCAGTTACATGTACTACTAAAATGGAATTGAATGGTTAAAATACTAAAAGATACTCATAAGCCATAAGAATAGTTGTTGCACTTATCGGAATAAAATTGACACTCCGATTTCCTTATCAGATTGGTCATGACATCCATGAACTAAGGACTCAGCAGCTACAGGAATTCTCCAATTTACTGTGTCTTATAGATGATTTTCTAGCAAGTATACAACTAGAGGGCTGATAGAAGTTTTGGAAATTGTTGTCGTTGTTGATTTTGTTGTAGCAAGTGATATAAGGTTTTAAAAATGATTTAGTATTGGGAGAGATCCAAACCAAACTTCCTATTTGGATATGCATATTCATTGCATTATTACAATAGATATTTTAGTTACTAGAGTAACAACAGCTACATTTTTTTAAATACTAAAAGGGACAAAATCCTATAGCTACTGTGTTTTGAAACTTTTTGCATTTAGTCACACCAGATGTATCTAAAAATTAAATCTCGTTCGTAGATATCACATTTCTTCATAGTCCCATTAGGGGAGACAAATAATGTGCAAAGGACAACTTCCTTCATCTTTATTTATCAGCTAAACTGTTTCAAGGCAGAAATTCCCATATTATTGAGTATAATTATGATTACAAAGAACTTGTCCGACCAATAATTTAGTACAATTTTGACTGCAAAGAACTTGTCCAACCAATCATCTTGACAATGCACAACAGATTTATAAAGAACTAGTGCTGAAAACGGAAACTGGTTTGGTTTTAAAATCCAACTCGTATATTTAGTTTTAAATTGGATTTAATTTGGTTTTTTAAACCAAACCATGCAGACCCCTCAGTCCAAAATTATGCCATATGTCAAATTAGGCAAAAGAATAATTAGTTTACCTATGTGTACCATTTTGTAAAGCAGACTATAAAAAGTCAAGATGGGACTAAAGAAAAAGGTTAAATCAATAAAACTATTAAGAAATTCTAAGCAGAGAAGAGATGCAATCACCTATCTTAAAACAACTAACATAATAAAGAAGACATCAAGTTTAGAAATATCCATGTTACCTTCTCAGCTACAGCAAAAGCAGCTTGCACTGGTGTCATTCCTTGGAAGGGAAGTAAAGCAGTTGTGAGCTCCCAAAGCACAATACCAAAACTGTACACATCAACTTTACGAGTGTAAGGTTTTTCCTTAACCATCTCCGGTGCCATCCAACGATATGTGCCTGAGTTCCCTTTGCTTTTCCGGCATCGTGTTTCAAGACAAGATGTGCCAAAATCTGCCACCTTAACCCTCATATCATCATTGAGAAGCAAGTTACTTGACTTGAGGTCTCTGTGAATCACACCTTGTGAATGAAGGTACTCCATACCCCTTGATATATCTAGTGCTAACCTTACTATTGTTTCCATTGAGAGTGAGTATGGCTCTTTCTTGTTCAGATACATCCTCAGAGTCCCTTGTGACATGTATTCTGTTATGATACAGTACACTGGCGGTTTTTTACATGCTGCAATAAACTGTAAATTAAGAGACATTTATAGATCAGAGATTATGAATCCATTAATGCAAGGCATTACAAACACCTCTAGAGCTCATGTTATCACTGCTAAAGGTTACATCATCAATTATCTCACATGAATAAATGTTAGACTTTTCTTAGAATGAGTTTTGGTCTAAATCAAACCCCATACGTGGTTAGTTCCATAACATCTCAATGATGGGTGGTGCAATAAGTCAATAACCATTATTAGGATAGATTTTGATATCATCTTATCATTTAAGATTTAAGTTTTAAGTCTAACTCAACCTCAAATGTTTGTTTATAAGGTGAGAATTTTCTCCTCACCGTGTCAATGGTTAATAAGAGATCTCCAACAACTTTTGTGATTATTGACATGTAAAACAAGAGAAGAACTTTGTGGCGAAAGCGAAATCAAATTAGTATTTCCAAAAAAAACCAAGGACAATGATAAATAATTGTACTCCTCGTATAAAAATGCAAAAAAAAAAAAAAAGAGAAAGAAAAAGAAGAAAGGTGTATTGTTAATTTTATTGAGACAATCCACTTATTTTACAAACAAGACTTGGTCGTTTATGAAATTTATCATTTTCTTTCCCAAAAGTGGTAAGTGGCAGTGTCTCTCTATGGGAAAAATCAGAACCACATATATTAACTCACAAGTCGTAACACAAACTAAGCTATTGCTATCTTACCTTCCTCTAAGTTTCAGATCCACAGGGACAAACAACATATATGATAAACAAACAAACTACCATGTGGACAAGAAGATTAAATGCCATAACAAAGCTGAAGAGATATATGTTCACTAAAACACCGTACCTGCACTATGTTGAAATGAAAGAGACGCGAAAGCAAAGCCACTTCAGAGTTAAATTGCATCTCTAGTAAGTCCCTTTTCTCCTCATCCTGCGATGGAATTCTCACCATTTTTACAGCAACAGCTCTCTGCTTGTAGATTCCACGGTAAATTCTACTGTGAGCACCAGAAGCAAACTTGTTACCTATAAAAAGTTGTGACAGGTCTGCTGTCCATTCCTCTTGCTCCTCCTCTTTATCCTCCTTTGAAGCCTCCCATGTCTCCATTGAGTCCAATATCATGGACCACGATTCCATGCTATCGAATCTCTTCCTTTCCATGTTCTCCGTGTCACTCTCAATCTTGTTCTTGGAGGAAGATGAAGGGTCTGCAGAAGGCTTACTCTTAGACCTCCTTAGCCTAAGCCCGTGAAAACATGACCCCGCCATTGAACCAACAAAACAAGTGTGTGATTCTGAAAGTTTTGCAGTTTTCTATGTTTATCAAAACATGCACTCAAAAGAAATTTTCCTAGCGAGAGTTGAGTTTGAAACATGAGCTCCACTGAAGAATGAAGAGCAAGTGTGGCCTTTCATGAAACCATCTTCATGAGTTTGTATATTCCAACAAAACCCTTTGCAAGTCATTCTTACGTAACCAGGCCACGGTTTATTTCATGTCAAACTATGATTACTTCGTGCATCAAAGTTGTGATGGATACCCACAGAATGTGTGAATCAACTGACATAGAGTTCTAGCATATGCAGTTATTTGAAATACTCGGAGAGAAAGAGATTTATCTATCTGGTTCCAGCAGGTGGAGGATACTTGTGTTCGCTTGCCTAGAAACAGAGTTGTTATAGATAGAAAATCTCACAGCATTCAAGACTCAAGTGAAAACAGAAAGGGGTGTTGGGAATAATATGTTTGTAGCCAAATGCTAAGAGAAGAGTGAGTTATAAAAAATATGAGTTTGTACTGGTGGGAGAAAGAAGAAGAGGAGGAAGAAGAAGAAGAAACAGTTTTCACGGTTTTTCCTAGTAAGATTAGGTTGTTTAGCAGCATAAAGAAGAATTCAGAGGCAGAAAAGTTTCAAGGGTGTCTCGTGAGTTCTTGGTTCAAAAGTGAACTAGTTATAGCGGGGGAGAGAGGGACATTTTTGGTCAATTTAATAGAGCTTCCTTGGTTATGGCATTATCATGAATGTAATATGCTAAGTGGTCACAATGCAAAGAGAAGTGACTTGAGCTTTGCGATTAGCACATCCAACTATTGGTGCTTTTGCAGTCTTCTCAAGACTTTGGATATATCCCCATCCTAGTTGGGGCCCAAAAAAGTTCTAGTGTACAAGTGGCATGTAATGTAACAAAACAAAATATAATAAACAAGTGCCAGCTGTCAAGAGATGGACCTCTCATTTGATACAGAACAAGTGATTTCTATGAATTACTGTTTTTCCTTCTGCTGTGAAAAATGAAACAGCAATTGCTGTGGTACCATGGAATAGCCCATTCCAATAATGTCCGAACATACCTGGTTTAAGTTAACAGAGGAAAACAAGATCTTATTTAAGACTCATTGGATTATATTTTCATCTAACTGCACTCACTGTTGAACTTCATCAGTCACAGTTTTTCATTTGTGTGTTGAAAAGTGCAAAATCTCCCTTCAACAACATTTTAACATATATCCACACATACAGTTAAGCAATTTAATTTCGGAATTTGGATCATTGAATTTGAAGACTTTTCACTTAAAGCATTGATCAGCAATTTTGCAAAGCAATGATTCCATTCTAGGAATCAGATCCTTGAAAGAAATATAGAAAGTGAAGTTGCGGAATCTGATTGAAACTTTCAACTTCAAGGTTTGATTAGTTTGATAAATGCTTCTTTTAACAATATTTCTATAGATAACCGTAAAACTGACCCTTGATTTTTGTCATGTTATCTAGTTTGAAATATTTATATAGAAAATAATAAAAGATACTCTCAGCAACACCCCTACTCTGCACGGTAAAAAATGAAAGAAAGATCAAGTAAAAGGGAATTGAATGAAGAAAAAGAAAAGTAAATAATAGACTCTTAACTATTAAGAACACATGATGATGTTGGATGATTTTTATAATAATATAGATGATACTAATTATATTTTAATTTATTTTATTTCTTTTATTGGTGAAATTAAGATGAAACACGATACAGATAATATGGTAACGTGAGATAAAGAGAGATTGACGAGAGTACAAAATTCTTAGTGGATTAAGTTTATTTGATAAGGAAAGTGTAACTACAAAAATACTAAACGTTTCATATGACTGAAATATTTCTAAAAAGATATTATGAAAGACAACGTGTAAAGAGCATCATCACAGTCTTTACGAGATTAGGGATAGCACTACATTGAGCGTCAAGGGCTGTAGCCCCTATACTTTTTATATATATATATATATATATATAATAAAATTAATAATAAAAATATTTTAATAATAATAATAATTGTAAATTTTTTTAATAATAATAATAGTA
Source organism: Hylodesmum podocarpum (assembly GCA_026586105.1). Classification (NCBI taxonomy): domain Eukaryota; kingdom Viridiplantae; phylum Streptophyta; class Magnoliopsida; order Fabales; family Fabaceae; genus Hylodesmum; species Hylodesmum podocarpum. Next base: position 1,227,925 of record JALJEV010000367.1, on the reverse strand, counting down.
ATAAATTTTTAATAATAATAATAATAATAATAAAGTTTTAATAATAATGATAAATTTTAATTTTAAGCTTGTTTTTAATAGGACAAGTGTTTAATTTCTTTTCAAGTGTAATTCTATGTAATTTTGGTTTTTTAATTAAATAATAAATAATAAAAATATGTCATCTATGATATGAAGAAAATTAAAATATAATAATAAAAGAATAATATGTTCTTTATAATAAATTAATTTTATTTTTGAAGTCATTATGAGAATAAAAATATACTCAAAAAAAAAAAGTTTAAAAATTTAAAATATAAAAAAAATTAAAATAAAATTCACTCTTCTTATATTTAAATTCTGGTTCCACCGTGACCGAGATCGAGCAGACTTGATGTATTGATGATTTGAACTTAAGAATGATTTGTATGAGTTATACCTAGGGTTCCCTCAAGAATGATTTCTCACTGTACATATTTTATGAAATTTTTTAAAATAGAAATTAAGTAAAAAATAAGATAAAATTTCCAAGACAAGTAATTTAAAATGAAAATGTGGAAAAGAAAAAGTTGAAAGAAGAGTGGAAGAGTGAGAGAGACATAATACACTAGTCACAGAGGCTCTACACCATTCGATATTTCCCTCGGCATGTCGAACAGTATGGCCCGCAAATTGTTAGGTGTACCATCATACTGGTTAAAATGCTTCAGTTCTTTATGGTGTGGGCTTATCACATGGAACATGTAGGGGGATTTCGTCCTCTTATTCTCCCAGCAAGTGCAACGAAAATCAATAGTAGTTTTCATGGAAGCGTCATGGTAGCTACTATAGATGTTCTGACTCTCGTTGGACGGTCACGTGGGTTTAAGATATTAGAGTTGTCTACAACAACACGTGTCCAAAGTTGCACTTACATGGTGTTATTAGACATCATGGCGATAACTCGAAGGCACTGTCCGTAAATATGTCTAAATTAAATTCTAATGTTGTAAGAGAAGCCATAATGTCTTTCTTTGCCAAATTGAGAGACACTAGTGATTAGACTTAGCATTTCTCAAATGCTCCTGTTGAGTCTTCATCACCATTTGCTTAGGTACCGTGTTTCTCCGTTAGGGTTTGTTCACCTTTTTAATTTCTCTTGTTTTCTTTTCCATGTAACCGCAAAAGGGGACATCTCAGTTATTATAGGTTGAATAGTTTCAAATGAATTCATATGGCATGCAAGGTGCATTGTACACTTCAAATGAGGGTATTGTACGAGCACAAAAGTTGTATACAGATTTTCAAAGGTATTTTTAATGCTATTTTTTTTATTATTAAAATTGGACTGTATTTTTTTATTTATTATTATACTGTGGGCCTAAAATGCAAATTGCATCGTGGGTCTAATGAGGATCTTGGTGGATCATCAAGTGGTTTCGGAAAGAAGGGTGGAAATTTGTTAAAAGGATAAGGGCTATGACTGTAAACTTGTGACATTCAAGTCAATAAAAGGTTGAAGTAACAACAGTGTAATTAAAGGTTAAAAGAACATATCTTAAAGGAAAAATAATATTGTTATTTATGAAGAAGCACCCAAACAAGGTGGATACATATGTTTTTGGAATGAACTTTGATTTCACATTTTTCACCGCTTAATAAAATTAAGTAATTATCAGTTAACTAACTCATAAAATATATTCATTTATTATTTTTTTTTTCTTCTATTTTTTTCATATTTTATGTAAATAATTATCTACGTTTTAAAATTGACAAGCAAGCATTCTCCTCTGAAACCTTCAACCTTAACAACTTAAGACCATCTGATGAATCTATCTCATCATGACTTTCGTCGACTTGTGGCAGTAAAAAAATCACGTGTTATTATGAATAATATATATTAAAGATATTAATTATTACAATTTTGATTATAATATACTTCATACTTTCAAAAATATTTGTTTATGATGAATTTTAGTTATTTTAACAAACATTTATCTTATACATTACACAGACTAAAGTAAAACTTGTTATTCTAATCCAAAAACAATACTAAAGTAAAAACACAGAAAAAGAAAATGAACACGTTTCGTACTTTCTAGAATGAAGCGGCATGAAATGCAAGATGAACCAAAATACCGGAATCAAGATGGGCCCAGAAAACGAAAATAGACGTGTGGGGCGTTGGCCATTATTCACAACCAAAAATAATGGGCTCGTGAATCTTTATCACAAACAGCTGGTTCATCCGACAAAACATTCACTACCCATTAACTCTTTTTCTTTTTTCTCTTTTTGGGTTCTACATTATGTTCTTCATCCCATGGATTTTTAAGTATATGACAATTTGGTGTTAAAAAAAAAACAGGTAGATGACGATTTAATTAACATTCAAATACTGACAAATTGTATAATGAATTCTGACTTATCTAAGAGTAAAATTAAATTTTTAAATTTCTTAAATAGAATTTTAGAAGAAGGTTTGTAGAGATCGAGATGAAAGTTTTATTTTGGTTTAAAATAGAATTTTAGTTTTTTATCAGAACCTTTGGTTTTACTTTGGTTTTTAAGTTTAAATTTTTATCATTTTAGTCATCTAAAGTATATTTGTTCGACTAGATCAGTCTTTTTTTGATACTAACGATATTAATTTTTGTTAATGTAACAAACATTCATAAGACATGAAATTCCTCACAGTTTATCATATGTTACCAACTTGATCGAGCTTGAGTGATAAATAGAGCAGTTAATTTTATATTTTTTTTATTAATGTAAAATTTAGTATGGGAAATTAGATCATAAAGTTGTGAGGCATGAGCATGATCTGTAGTGAATATGGCAAGATTAACAAGATATCACAATTAAACTAGCTATTTCTTCTTAATAAAATTTATGTACAGTTTTTTTTAGATGTTGTTGGGCTTCTTTTTTTCACTTACCATCAGAGTTTTATCTTAACAATTTGCATGATAATGATTGTATTAAATAATTATATAAACTACAAGATAATTCTGATTAGAGAAGAAGACAAATAATATCTAAAAATTTTACACAATTTTGTCCTAAAGAAAATGTTACAGCAACTAAACTAACTTGTAACTTTATAGTAAATAGTTTTATTAACCAAATTAGTTCTTAAGTTTTAGTTGAAAAAATATATACAGACATGACATGAGTAATATAAAGAGAAAGTGTTAATACACAAAAAGGAAATAATTTATCACAGCAAATAAAGAATAATTGTGTGACCAAATATACAACTAAAATGATCATAAAGTTGCTTAAAAAAACCTCTTAAGTAGGTTTAAAACTTACATCTCCCTTTGTTTTTTTTTTTTTTTTTTAACTTTAAATAAGTCCTCATAAAGATTTTATCCCTCATCTTTTTTTTTTTTTACCAAAAGTGTTGGTACACAGAAATACTACATGTCATGGGCCCAATTCTTGAAAACACAAGAGAAGCCCAAAGTTAATTTCTATTGACAAAAAGGTTGAACAAACAGAATTCTAAAAAAATAATAAGATTCAAAATGAGAATGAGAGAATGCGTGAAGCAATAAAGTAGATGCTCTCATAGAAGATGCTCCACAAGAACATACAATTTGTGGGATCATATCACTGCCTACTTTGTGCAACTTTATTTTTGGCACAATAAAAATCACTTTTTCTTCTACAACTTCACAATTTTCTTTTATCCTTTACACTTTGCTTGCTACTATTTTTTTTTTAATCACAAGTTGACTTGATCGTTTTCATTCGTGCAGAGAGCTACTTTTCCCTTCTAGTGTTAAATTTTTTTGGACTTGCTTTTTATTTGTTGTCATGATGACTCTTCCCTCTTTGGGCTTTGATTTTGTTTGCCAACCTGATTGCTTTTACTTTTACGTGATCACTGCCTACTGCTCACTCACTGTTTCTTGTTACGACTAGTTGCTTTCATTCTTACAATTTTAAACTTTGACATTTGGAGAGAAAGGCAAGTGTTGACCAAAAATAGAGGACAAAATCTCTAGTCACACCAAGGGCAAAAGATGTTATGATCAAGCTAGAGTTACACTTGTAATTTGTTATGCCAAAATTACCTTGGAATCAAGTAGACATGACGTTGTTACTCATTTGATAAGTGTACCAAAATCTTATAAGGAGTAAGTTAAAAATTGTTGTGAACATTACTTCAACATATTTGGTAACAATTAGGTATGGAAGCTTAAGACATTTGTAACATGAGAATCATCTCTTGTATAATTTTGGCCCAAAATGTAAGTTCTTTCTATATATTTCTGAAGTTCAGAAACTTTCTTTTCACAACAAGAAGAAATATACATACCCCATATCCTTTTTATACAGCCGCTAGAACCCTTGTAAAAAAAATAACATAACAAGGTCATACTTCATCATGGTCATATAACCCATTAACAAAATAATAATATTTTAAGTTTATTACATTATTATTATTATCATCATAATGGTTTTTATTATTTTGAGTTGTGGCAATTTTGGGTATGTTTTGTATAAAAAGGTATGGTCAATTTCTTAAGATTGGCAGTGACACATGGCAAACAAGAAGATCCTTGTATAAATTGTAAAGGTGAAAACTATACGGGACCCCATTTCCCCTCACTGGCCAGTGATAATCAAAGGTTATCATGGCATAGAATACTAAACCAATTTAAAGATAATGCCAAGTAGAGATGATTGGACCTATATAGGGTCAACTTAGTTCATATATTATTGATGATGTTTACACAAAGTAACTTAAAATTCAATCATTTGAAAAAGAAGTTTGTATCTACAAGTATGACCAAATATGAACTAAGATGTTGATAGATCTCCACAAGAATTTGCTTCTCAGTTGGGTTTATATTTTCGCTCTTTACTTGTCTTATTATGCATCTTGAACATTTACATTTATTTATTTATTCTAAATGCTCTCGTATAATATCACGTAACACAGCTTATCTAATATATCGCATACAAATATGCTAATTTAGGCACATTTCATAATCATACTCAAAATCCTTTTGAAATATGGTTTATATAAAACTTAATATAAGATTGAGACTCGTGATGCCAAAGATTCGGAGTACGTGTAATTAGCTTAAGAAAGCAAAAGATCACCTACCTTTCTTTATTGAGAAGGGGATCCGAAAAGCGATTGGATTTAAAATATTCAAAAGAAATTTCAAATGAGAACTTTACACATCTATTTGACTAAATTTCTGTCCAAATGACTCATGACAAGCTTAAGTGGGAGGTGTTTCCTTATTTGAATCCAACACCCAATGCACACAAAAGGGCAAAAACTTAAGTAGGTTATCAAAAACACAGCATGAGGTACCGATTAATATGCTTAAAAGAAAAAAAAAAAAAAAAAAACTAAGAAAAGCGTGTCAATAAGTAAAGTTAACAAAGACAAAAATTAGATGATGTATTGCGTGAAAAAGAATTATATTAATAAGAGAGAACAATTAAACTCTTATGTTGATATCTTACTTCATAACACATGTTATATTCTATTAAATGTAATAATGTATAATAATGCATTCAAATTTTCTAACTTGTTAGCTAACCTAATGCATTAATTCCAATTCAAGTCAAAATGATTTTGTGTCAATCATGAATAATTGCACATGCATAATTCATGTTCAACCCGAATCTTTTATTTGAATTAAATTGGGACCTTGTTTTTACTAACTTGGTGTGGGTTCTATTTCTTTACTTTACTTAAAAGCTTGTACCACAAGTTATATGGCAGTATAACACTTTAGGGTTGGCATAGAAGTGCATTTTTTGGAGAGTTTCATGAGATTTTGACGATATTATACAATAACCAAAACAAATTGATAGAAATAGAGAATAATAGGCGGATCTGAGTTATATCTATCTATCGATGTATGTATATTCTTAAAATCATACAAATATTTGTTTTTTTTTCTTTTTTTAAAAAAATTATTTTGACTTAGAAACTATAATGCAAATTGACACATATTTTTATTTTATTTTCTATACAATATTTTTAGTGATGTTATTTTTTATCTCTTTCTATGCTATAGTCATTTTCTTTTATATTTGTTTATTTTTCTTTTTTTTTCTTCAAATAATTGCAAGAAAACAAATAGAATTTTTTTCAATGGGTCGTATCTTGTGCACCCAGAAGAAAATTAAAAAGTAAAAAATCAGCAATATTATAGCAATCAGCATACTTCGATCTAAAAGGATATTTTAGTCTTTTCAAAACCTTGGACCTGCATCTAATTCCTGCACCGACTTTCGTGACAATGTGGATTTACTATATTGACCTCCACTTGAGGAATTGACGCTTATCCAACTAAGAGTAACTAATAACTGTCTCTGTTTGGGATGAAGAAAAAAAAAAGTAATATTTTTAACATGAATCTTAAATTTTATTCTTTTTTATTTATATTCATCCAAACAAAAAAAATTTAAGTGATTTTTTCGTTCATATGTGCTAAATATTATAAGTAAATTAATTATCTCATGTTAATTTTAATTTAATATAATTAAACAAAATAATTCAATCAATTCATTCTAAAATTTGAAAATGAAATTTTTTTTTACGATTTTATACAATTATTCATAATAATTAAAAATTTATTAGTTACTAGTTTAAAATTTAATCGAAATTCCTCCACAAATACTAAGCCAAAGTAATAATTAAATAAAACTCTAGTTAACATTGTTAAAAGTAAAATTAATACGAGGTTCACAATAATGTTCTTCTCGCAGTAAATCTTGAAAAAAAAAAAAAACATTTGTTTCTAAGACGAGTTTTATATGCATATTATCCGTTGGGGACGTTATGATAAATATATAACACTCATATTTATTTTAATGTTTAATTCTTTTCACTTAAAACTTAATTAATCTTAAACATATTCTAATTTCTTCGAAATTATTCTCACGAAGAAAGAAAAAAGGTGAAAAAAAACATTTTTGTGGAAATATTTTGCTTTACTATGAAGTATTCTTGTAATAAAATTTGAACACGTATATAAAATCAAGTACGTGTATGTAAAAAGTGAGTAACACGATTGTAAAAGTTATTATTCCAAGAAATTCAATCTCCAAACAATAATATATATATATATATATATATATATATATATATATATATATTCTACAAATTTTTATTTTAACATGATTATTTCATATTTAATAAACTTTAACATGATTTCAGAAATATATAAAGATTTTACTCAATCTTATAAATCAATGGTTGTTATTAAATATTATATTTTTATATAAAATAAGATCTCTAATATATTAAATTTAATAATAAAAGTTATAAAGTTTATATAAAATTTAATTTTTATAATTAAAATAAATGTATAAAATTATTTTAGAACGTGAGTCTATAGCCAAATTGAAGGTGTAGTAGATGACACTAATGCATGTGAATTCTTTTTATAAAAGAAGGAGGGACCATTTTATTTAGAAAAAAGGGGTCCACAGGGGTGTGCTCCAGTGGAAGCTTGTTGCATATGACACGAGAAGTAGCTTCCCCTTGTGGGTAGATCTACTACTACTTCCTCTGAGTAAGTGTGATCGGTCCCACACCTTCTCATCATTTTATTATTTTTGATGTGATGCTCCAATGCAAGTTACACTCTCTCCTTCTATCTACCATCATTTTTGCATGACAAGAGGCCACAAAATCTTCTTCCCGCGGAAAATCCATGTAGTAGGACCTTTCTACCCACGAGGCAGTGTCCTAAGTATAAGCTCATTTTTTATGTCCATTCTATTACTTCCTACAATACAAAATGAGATTTAAATTTTGAAAAGAAATTGGGTGTGTTTAATAGTAATAAAAAAAGAACTAATGATTCTAAATATTAATGTATGCGGATAAGTGGTGAAGAAAAATATATTAAACTAACTTGAAAATACACTCTTAAAAATTGTTTGAAAAACTTTATTACAGTATAGTATAATTATCACAATATAAATAAATTTCAGAAACAATATATGGAACTATCCAAGAAAACAAGAAATAAAATAAATGTAGATCATTTGCCTGAGAACTAAATCATAGTCAGTTGAGTAAGAAATATTTTTACTTAAAACATCAGTGTAACTGATATTTATCAATATAGTATTTATCATACTATGCGTTGTGTCTTTTTTTTCTTTTTGTTTTTTTTTCCTTTGATGTCTCATGTTATATCCAGCAGCACGTGGACATTATTACCTACTGTCTCCCGCTGCAAGAGACATTGGAACTCAATTGTATAAATTTGCTGGTTTCTTCTTCCATTTTTATGTTGAAATAAATGAGATGCTTTCTCCAGCTCTCATTTCATTCAGGTAGCTCAACTTTATTGCAACTGTTTTTCTCTGGTTGCTCTTCTTTTGCCCTTCCATATTTCTACTTTTCTTCCATTTCCTCTGTCTCACAATTTTCTGACTGATCCCCATGCTTTCCCACCCCAAGTCCTCTTTTTCTCTAGCACAATCAATTTGTTGCCTTTTGCATTAGGACATTTCTCAATATTTTACAAATTGTAAAAGTATTAAGTCATTCCTTGAAAAATTAAATCTCACACACACTTTTTCATATAAATTTATAATTAATTAGTATCCATTAAAATTAATTTTGTATAACCCTAAAATAATCTATAATCTATAATTAGTGTCTACAACCACAACTTATGAATGAGAAGCAGGTGGGAACAAGCTACCATATTTTAGGCTGCCAACACTGGAATGAGCACAAAAAGAGAAAAGTAAGAAAGAAAGTTACAAAAAGAGAAAAAGAAAAGAAACAAGAAAAGGGTAAGAAAGTAAAATAAACAGCAAGTGTGGGGACAGAAGAAACACAAAACTGTAAATAAGCCAACAACAAAGTAGTATACCCTCTAAGTCCCAACATTATTAGCACAGCTATTTGAGCACAGGTACTTTCAATGAGACAGACAACAACAGGGACACACATGTCATTATCACAAACCTCAACCCCATTTCTGCAATTCCATTGTAGCCTCCTCCACTTACTTCTAAGTAAGTAAGTTCCTCTTCCACTTGCACCACCACCACCTACTCACTCACTCACCCACAAAGTGTAAACACTAACCTCAACATCATCACTAACAACAGAGAACAGTAACTAAAACAACAAGAACAAAGCTTCAAACTTGAGGCCAAAGTTATTCTCTTTCCTCACATGGGGACCCGAATCCCTTCGCACCAGCTCAGTAGTGGGCTCTATGTGTCGGGTCGACCCGAACAGGTGAAAGAGCGTCCGCCGACAATGACGTCACGTTCCGTGCCATACACAGGCGGCGACCCCAAGAAATCCGGCGAGCTTGCGAAAATGCTTGAAATCCCTGGTGTTGATCAGAAGTCTCCCCGGCCGTCTTCGTCGTCGCAGCACAGCAGTGGGCATGTGAGATCCGGGCCGAACTCGGGCCCGGCCGGGAGGCTGAGCGGGTCGGGACCCATGTCGAGGAGGTCGTCCGGGTCGGGCCCGATAGCGCTGCAGCCCACTGGCCTGATAACTTCAGGTCCGGTGGGATCAGGCCCAATTGGGACCCGAAGGGAGCAGCCTGAGGCGTCAGCGGGGACGGGGAAGACTGTGTACGGGTCGGCGGTGACCAGTTTGAACCAAGAGGTGAAAGTGGGGTTTAGGGTTTCGAGAGCGGTGGTGTGGGTTTTCATGGTGGTGGTTGCAATGAGCTTGCTTGTTGGGGTGTTTCTTATGGTGGCTGTGAAGAAAGCTGTTATCTTGTTCGCGCTGGCTGCTGTTATTGTGCCAGTATTCGTTTTGATCCTTTGGAACTGCATTTGGGGAAGAAAAGGGCTTTTAGGGTTTGTCAGAAGGTATCCTGATGCTGAGCTTAGAAGTGCCATTGATGGACAGTATGTCAAGGTTACTGGGGTAATTTTCTGAGCTTACATAGTAAATTAATTAATGATTTCTTGTGATTATGGTGATTCTTATGTTTTATTTTATTTATTTATGGTTTATGAAGTTGATACCATCCTGCTGGGTAGGGGGTTATTTTTGTTCCAATGATGTGTTATTAGGTATGAGGTTTTGATATGTGTTTGATGCTTATGTAATGAGTGAATTTGGTTGTGGTGGTGACTGTGACTGCTTCTTTTAGAGTTGCCCTGTATGTTTGAAGTTTTTCTGGCAGGGGCTTTAGGGTTTAGAACATACATAAGCTTGTGGTTTTTGTTCGAAAATAGATATGTATGATGATTATACGGTGTAAACTTGAACTTGAAGATATGTAATACTGCTCAAAAGACAAGAGATAACTTGCACGTTGTGGAATCTTTATTTAGTTTAGAAACTGGAGTAAGAGTATATGACTGTATAAATTGAGGACAGTTGTCTTTATTTAGTTTAGAAACTGGAGTAAGAGTATATGACTGTATAAATTGAGGACAGTTGTCTGGCATGACGTTGTAGTTGTCTGGCATGACGTTGTGGTTGTCTGGCATGACGTTGTCTGACGGTGTTTGCGTACATCTGTGGTAGATTATGGAAAAAGGGTTGGATATTTGGCATTGTACAAAAATGGACACCATTTAATCATAATTCTTGAATGTAGTAACTGAATGTTAATTTCTTGGATTATCCAGCTTTTTTATGTGGTATTCAGAGATGTTCGTGTTGCCACGTTTAAGTATTAATCTTTTGCGTGACCTTTGCTTTGCTTTCTTTATATCTCTTCCCACCTGCTTGGAAAAAATCATCTTCTAGATATTACGCATTTATCACACTTGTTAGTTGTCAGGTTGTTACATTCTTAGTTGTTTCAAATCATTAATCCTTGAACAGGTTTACCGCTTACTGGTAATTGTTAGTACATTTCTTTACATTAGGACCAAAATGTACTCAAATAGGATGTTCTGTGGATGGATGATAATGTCCTATACAGAACTTGACGCTTGTGTAGGCATGTTCATTTCCCTAAAATTTTATTCTTCACTGAAGCCTTCAGGCCTTTACAGTTTACAGTCTTCTATGACAGTTGTTTTTATTGGTTTGGAGTAATTTAAGTAAAGAACTGTGGATTTTAATAGTCTTGGCTGAAAGAAAACAATTTGGCATCACTTCAATAATATATTTTTATATGTATCCTGTCTCTTTCTGTAGGTTGTAACCTGTGGCAGTATTCCTTTGGAGTCATCCTACCAAAGAATGCCTAGATGTGTATATGTCTCCACTGAATTATATGAATATAAAGGATTGGGTGGAAAATCAGCGAATCCTAAACACCATTGCTTCTCTTGGGGTTCTAGATACTCTGAGGTTAGTTTGTTCAACTCTTGATTAATGCCTTCGGCATACAACTGATTCAGGATCAAGCATAATTTAATAGAAGATATTTCCATGTAGTCATATGAAAACGGAAATGATGATTCCGTTGGGTAGGGATAGCAATTAGCAAAAACACCACAGTGGATGCTCAATAGAAAACAGTGTAGCCAGTTTAAACTACCTAAGGAGCAGCCCTCCTATCCCATGCTTCTGTCGGATCAAGTTTTACTCATATGAATATGCTGCCGAACCATGCCAGTCCACCTAAAATGTATTATAAAGTCCAATTGAATCATATAGTCAGAATCCCAAAACACAGTTATTGTTAGCCTGCATACATGCACGAATATCTTAGTGCTGTGCATCTAGTGAATACATATACATTTTAATGTTTGTTCAGGCTCCTGAGTGAATTATGCCATGAAATCACCGAGACCGTAATCACGGTTTGAGTCAATAGTTACTGCGCTGTATGTATGTATTGTGTGTTATGGACTTCAGTACCAGTGGCCTCTCTAGTACAAGAAACTGCTGTGTAAGGATTATACTTACACTCCATAATGACATCATTTTCATTATTTTTTATGGACAGAAATACGTAGCAGACTTCTACATATCAGACTTCCAGTCAGGATTAAGAGCATTGGTTAAAGCCGGCTATGGTGCTAAGGTTGCTCCTTTTGTAGAACCAACTACTGTAGTTGATGTCACGAGGGATAACAGAGAGTTATCTCCAAATTTCTTAGGCTGGCTTGCAGACCGCAAACTCTCCAGCGATGACCGGATAATGCGCCTCAAGGAAGGGTATGAACTGCATTATTCTGCATTTTACTGATCACCATCCTAAATGGTTCTTTTCTATTTCAACAATTTCCTTCTTAATTGTGATTTCGTTCTTTGTTAATTTGGAAAATGCATAGGTACATCAAAGAAGGTAGCACTGTAAGTGTGATGGGGGTTGTCCAAAGACATGATAATGTGCTCATGATCGTACCGTCAGCAGAGCCGGTCTCAACAGGTTGCCAGTGGTTCCGCTGCCTTTTGCCAACCTATGTCGAAGGCCTAATTATAACATGTGATGATAATCAAAATGCTGATGTCATTCCTGTTTAGTGTTTCTTTAGCTTGGATATCAATGTGTTACAATTCTGAAATGAAAAAAACTGATGGGGGGAATGCTATAATATGGAATCAGAGTACTTACCGGGCAGGTTTTTGTGTAAAATGGCTTAGAAGATGAAGAAGCTAAGCAGATTACTAAGGTTGTCATGATAATCAAGAATATGATTTGATTAAATATGACGCAATGATTCACAAGGCCAATTAGAAGCAGTTTGAGAATGTCATACCAATGTATCAAAGAAATTGCATTGTCCATTTTCTGCTTATTTTATTATGTACATAGGTAGAAGTAGTACCCGAAGGGGTTCAAAGTAGTTGCTTTCTTATATTTTGAGTTAATGCTAGCCGGAATGTAGCCTTGTAGCTAAATATTATTTGTTAAGTTTGGGTAACTTGTATTCTTAAGTTCATATGTTGTGTCCTGCCTATGTTAGTTGTTGTAAAATGGGAAACCATCCTTATTCCCTCAACTCTGTTGTATAAATGTTGGGTAAAATCAAGTTAAAATATGCTTTAGATCACTGTTTCTTTTGTGTTGTGTGATATCAATTATCATATGTTCAGGTTGACCTAGCTTGCTGAGGGATATATGGCTGAGGTGTAGGGGAAAGGAATTTGCTCACATCAAACATAGATGATAAGAACGTAATGCTTTTGTTTTGATAAATATTAATATGAGAAGGAAATAAAAAAATTGAGAAGGTAAAATATGTAGAGTATTTTGGTTAAATTAACTAATGTTTTTTTAGTTTTTTAAGAAATTAAATAAAAAAAGGTTTCTATCAAAGTTAAGTATATAAATTGAGTTCATCTTACACAAGAAAATTTACTTGTCTCTTTTTTTTAGATTTATTCAATTGAAAACAAAGAAAATCATAAATAGACAATGGAAATGTAAATTTAAAACAATGCATACTTATAGTGATTGAAGTGGAACTCCAATGTGTAGTACATTTATTTGATAGGAAGAAGAAGAAGAAAATGATAAGATATAGTATTTATTTTCTGTGTTTGTATGGCAATGAATAGTTATTTTGTGAATGGGTGGAAAACATTGAATGGCAGTGGATGAATGAAGAAACAATAGGTATTGGGCTAGGCCCACCATCCACCAGTAGAACAAATTGGAAAAAAGCTACAACCTGGAAGGCATTCCACCAGAAACCACTAGATTCTCTCCAGTTATGTAAGAAGCATCATCAGACGCCAAAAATGCTGTTGCAGCAGCCATTTCTTCAACTGTACCAAGCCTTCCAATCAATGTCTTCCTTTCAAGTTCCTCCCTCTGCAGTAACAAAATGCATTCAAATTACTATTCAATTTTCATAGTTTATATAATAGAAACTCCAGACAACATTGTCAAAATAGTAAATTATCATTTTTTTTTAAAAAAAATCTATAGCATTTTATATTAATTCCTAATTTTTTTTTTATGTTATCTAAATTCTTAAAATTATATTTTACTAATATTATCACTTAAATCACATTTTGTTAATTTTAAACTAATTTAATTAATAAATTGCATTTTTAAGGACCTATTTAAATACCTTTTTTTTTAATATAAAAAACTAATGTGACAATATCAATGACGGATTCACATGTAAGGGAGTGGGAGCAATTTTCCTCTACAAGATTTCTTTTTTACTTAAAATAATTTATAATAAAAAATAATTTTGTCCCCATAAAAAAATAGGCGTTGTCCCGTTCAAAAATAAAAGTTTTAAATAAAAGAAAAAAAATTACAAGATAAAAAATAAATAAAATCAAAAAAATTTTGTACCCCCACTAAATTTTTTTACACTTTCAAAGATTATGGTGATGATTTCTTCTGGTTAAAACTAATTCAAACACTATTTGGGACAAAAGATACTCACTGTAGCATCATTAGAGGTATATTGTTCAACAAAATGAGTTGGCACAATCCCAGGAACAAGACAATTCACCCTTGTATTGGGGGCCATTTCACTAGCCAAAGCCTACACAAACAAAATAAAAGTAGATGAAAATAAAGGCAAAACATAGCTTAGACTAGAGAGTTTTTGAAGGAACAAATGGAAGCCAAGTAATTACTTTGGTAAGTCCAAGAACGGCTGTTTTGGTCACTCCATACATAGCCATAGTAGGTGGTGGGTTATAAGCAACAAGAGAGGAAATCAGTACAACAGAAGAACCATTCTTCAAATGAGGACCTGCATCCTGTATAAACAATGAATTAAATAACACCCTACTACAATTTCAATTTCAGTAAATCACATGGAGTTTTAGTAAGTTTTGATAAATTTCTCTAAAATCATATCCATATAAATAAAATATATTTTTTTCAAAAATTAAAATTAATTTGTAAAAAGTAATATATCTTTTGGGGGGGAAAAAAGAACTTTTACATGTTAACTTAGCTAATCAAAAGTTAATTTTAATTTTTAAAAAAGTATATTTTAATTTTTTTCTTTTTACTTTTTTCTCCTAAGAATTCTAATATGTTGCATTTGTTCTTTTCTTTTGGAAAAGGCCAAGTATGTTACTAAGTTAGTTACCTTGAGAAGAAGTATAGTGGATTTGACATTTATCTCCCACAGCTTGTCAAGGATCGATTCTGGTGTTTGCAAAATGGGATCTACGGAAGGATGTACGGCAGCATTTGACACAACAACATCTATCTTTCCATACTTCTTCAGAAAACCAGGGAAATGGTCATTTGTGTTAGAAATTTTCATGCCTTTATAATGAGAAAATTTTGTGTTTTTTGTCTTCCTTGATAGAATTTTACAAGTTTGATAGACTTCACTTGTTTAATGTTTATTAAAAAAAGTGATCAATACAATTTTTTTTTACAAAGGTCCTGTGAAAATCTCTCATTACACCAGCAACCCCGAATGTTAATCACATGTTTAGAACACTGCAAAGAGTGACTTTTAATAAGAGATCACAATTCTAAATCATGCCACCAGATCAAGATAACAATCAAATCATCAAAATGAAGATAATTAGATTTTAGTACACTAGGAAACACGATTCATCAGTGTTCAGATAGTTGTAACAGATAGCTGATTTCCTTAGTTTATCTTTATATAAGGAAAATTTTAAAATCTCACCTCTAATGTTTTCTCTATCATATTCTTCCTTTGTTGTGCATTTGAAACGTGGCAAACAACCGCCAATACTTCAATTCCTTTAGCTCTCAGTTTGCCAGCAGCCTCATCAACATTTTGCTGCAGTAATTTACACAAAATAAACAAATACACAAAACCCAGTAATGAACCAATATCCGTGCACAAGTGTCAAATATTAAATGTAAGAGGTGGAAAGATAAATATAAGTCTTTCTTTTCAACAAAATGTTCCTCAAGTAACCCACTATTATTTAAAGTTGAAACAAGGAGGGGGATCGATCCCATTTTCTATAGAGTTAAGCTTTACATATTCTATAGAATAAGAAAAGGCTTGAAAATAGAAAATTGAAGGGCAACAATGAATTAACCTGTTTGCGAGAAGAGATGACAACAGATGCACCCTCCAAACCAAGCCTCTCAGCTATGCTAAAACCAATTCCCTGTGTGGAAGCAGTTACAATGGCTACCTTACCATGAAATCTCTTGGCAAGTTTAGTTCTCTCCATTCCTAGTTAGCTTTCTATGCTACAAAACAGAAACACTTGACTAATGTTGTCAGAAAAAACAACTTATTCCTGAGAAGGAAGTTGAACTATGCCGTACTGTCTTTAGTAAGCAGTTGTAGCGGGATAACGTGATAAATGCTGTTAACTAGTGCATAAACGTATATGTTTATATATATATTTTTTTATTAATTTTTTTTCTTTAATATTTTACATATAATTATAATTATTTAGTTGTCTACGTTAGAGTTGTCTATTAAACATTATTTCTCGTGTGAAATAAGTCATGACTCATGCCCATTCAATCCACGCTCCTCCACCATTTTCTGTCCTATTCATTAGTCATCTCTAACCGGCCATTAGGTACAGTAACCACTACTGTTCCATTTGCTAAACAACCCAAGATGCTGCACTTTCTTCTTCCTATAATGGCTAAAAGGAAAGGAGAATAATTTTTTCTGTCACCGATTATCTTTGGTTCACTTGGTTAGACACTAATTCTGCTTATAATACATATTTAGATGTATTGTTAAATATATAATGAAATTACAATTTAGACGTAGAAGCTAATATATAGTTATTAACTTATGAAATTACGTGAAAATAAAAGTAAGTTGGTTTACATAACAATAATATGATAACTTATTTTTAAGAAGATAAATTTTATTTTTAATGTACATTTGACACGCCGAATGCATTCCTTTGATATATATAGGACACACAAAACATTAGAAGTTTTTTAAAATACGTTTGTATTTTTATTGTCAAATTTATATTTAATATTTTAATTATTCTCGGGTTTTACATTTCCTAATATATTCGTCAAATACCACGTTCATTGGACATGTTACAGTAAATACTTCATTATTTAGATTATTCCATACAATTATAACTTTCATTACGTGAAAATAAAAAAGAATGAGTAAAAAATGTTGATACGTGTGAAAAGTCAAATAAAAATAAAACCCAAACTCTACCTACCCGCAATACTCAAAATTCTTATTGGCAACTACGTTGATCTAATAAAATTCAACTTACTATATCGGGAAATTCTATTATTGGTTAATCTTGCTTTATTTATTTATATATAAATATCAATGTTACATTATATATATATATATATATATATATATATATATATATATATATAAATAAATGGTACCACCGAAAATGACTTTTCCTATATATATTTATATTTTTGAAATATATTATTTAAATTTTTTAAGTAATTTTGTGTGAAAAAATTATTTCTTGAAAATATTATAGTTTAAATTTTAAAATAATTAAATTTAAAATGTTAATATTTGTTATTATGTAAAAGAAAAATAAGAAAATAATACTAATATCATTAGTAAATTAAAGTCTAGAATATTAAAACAGTGAAACGGTTTTTGCCACAATTGTTTGTCAATCATATTATGACAATAAAATTATAACCACATGTAAATCTTTTACTATATTTTAAACACACAAAAACTTCAATTATTTTGAATTTATTTTAAAATTTAAATCATATTATTAATATAAAACTAATGTTTTTTTGAAATAATTGAAAATTAAAATACTTGACTTTAAAAATATAAATAATATAAATAGAATTTTAACTAAAATTATCAAAGGTAACATTTAAATTCATGATTAAAATGATTTAGAATGATTTCTTTTTTCAGCCAAGAAAAAAAGAAAATGACTTCTCTTTGATACCACATAAAAGCTATTTGGAATTTAAAGATTTTTTCATGGCTGAAACACTGTTAGTAACTGAAAACTGGTACTTGTCAGCACCACATTCACTATTTACCGACAACATTGCCCCATAATCTCCACTAACTCACAAGAGCATTATTAGATATGTTTGATGTTCACCATAACAGCATTTTCCTAAGGTGCGCTGCCCCTCATTGTAAGGCAGAACAGAACGGTTACCAAAAAAATTCGTTGAATATAGACATTAGACACTAAAAATGAAACCATCCACAATCAAAATAATGATGATACTAAACATTAAGATCTCACATTTAGTAAAACATACATCACAACTGATAACATTTTTTAACAATTTTTATTTTAATCGTAAGGGTTTCTGAATTTCTTTAAAAGCTCTGGTATTTCATAACCAAGCATGTCATCCACGGCTTGAATCATCTTAGGCTTTAGTTTCTCAAATTTGTCGATGTTATAACCACTTAAAACTTCTCTGAAATGTTCAACACTGGGAAAATCACCAGCCGGTAAATGAAATTCCCTTTGAACCTGTTTTGTAAAAACATGAACGGTAAGTACCTGAAAATTAAGCAAATAAAGTAGGAGGAATTGAAGGGGAAGGGGAAAGACCTTTGCAAATTCTTCCTCAAGATTATCAATGAGTCTCTGTTGAGCCTTGGCTTTGCCCATTATTGCAGGCATCTCCTTCTTAAGGTGGCTAATTATATATGCATGAATTTTAGCAGATCTAGCACGTTTCACAAATTCATTGATCTGCACCATTCCAATGACAACAAATCTTTGAAACAGGAAATTAATATATAGGAGCTGACATGAAGTGCGGGCATGCAATAATCTTCAATCAACATATAATTATAACTCAATTATCAACACCAAGTCACAGTAACAGATAACATGAAATTAAATTAACGTCCGTACCCGGCGATCACATGCCTTCCTTGGAATATCTACCAAATCTGCAAGCAGATCATTCTGTTCCTTCTCGAAGAGATCCTGTCCTAATGGACTGACAAAGTCTTCATCTATAGGCTTATCATTGAATGAGCTGTGATGTCAAGCAAAGGAGAATATATTTACAACTATAGAACATCAAATCAACTGAAAAGCTATCTCATGATAATAAAAGGTGAAACAATGTGAATATCATCAAATGACACTGTATTTCAATGCAAAATGCAACTAAGAATTCAGAAATGTTAACAACTAACAGTAAAATCAAATGTTGACTAAAAGTTTGAATGAACAGAGTCATGAAACGAAAGACATTCGAAAGATAAAAAACTTACCCAATGTATACACGCGAAACTTCAGGAGTATTTAAAACTTTCCCCAGCGACCACATTAACGCTCCATAAACTCTCATAAGCTACAATTTTACAATTAGGTATGTAAGTAAACAAAAAAATCGTTAGTAAATATAACCAACATGGTAACTTTAGCAGATATTGTCTTACTTGTTGAGTATCAACTTGGTCTGCCTTGTTCAAAACCACTCGTATCTTGTCATCGTTACCACGGAGAGACGTGATTACACGTTTAAACTCATCACTGATGTCTAGTTTATGTGGATCAAATAGGAGAAGAATAAGATCACATTTTGCAGCAAACCAAGATACAACACCAGTGAAATCATAGCTTCGTTGAGTCCTTTGTTTCTCTCCAGACAGGACACCAGGAGTGTCCACAAATGTTATTTCATTTAACAGCTGAAAGAAAAAATTGCTTCATGTTCAAGCACAAATAAATAATGATAAAGTCAATGAATTTGGAAATAGTAATAAAACTCACAGGATGTGGCATTTGAGAACATTGGAACTTCGATAAAAATGATCCTCCAAATGTTGTCAGGCCACTGAAAGGCATGTCAGCATCAACAGCAATGGTATTTCCAGGAATACTCCTCTCATCAGGCCCAGACTATAAATAAAAGAGTTTTGAAGCAGGCACCGTGAACGCAATAGAATTTATGGAAGAAAAGTGTGGTAACAATAGACACATTTCTATCTTCTATGACATATTTGTACTATTTGGACTTCATAGACTTCTAGAGGTAATACAAGAACAAAAGGGAAGATTTTCGTACCATGACAACAACAAATCTATCAGTGGTAGGCTCTGGCCCAACATGTGCTCCTAGAAGGAAAGAGTCAGATAAAAAATGAATCAGTCATCAATTTTATGAATGAAGAAATTGCTATGATGTAACCACTCGATTATCGAGTACTTAACCTACCTGGATAATCACATCTTAACAAATGTTTTATAAATGTAGTTTTTCCTGTTGAATATTGACCAAGAAGCATTACCATAGGTTTAGCATCAAAATCAGTGCTGTTCTGAAACGGAGAAATCAAGATATTCTTGAAGTTAATATCATCGTATTCATGTGAATAAATAAGACGTGCTAAAAGTACCATGTTCTCACAAACACAGTTGACAAAATTTAGTATCTTTTATTTATAAATTGTGTTTAAAAGCTACTCACCAACAATGGAGACACGAAATCATTATATCGATAAGTGGCTTCCAAGGGCTTTAACCTCTCGATATACAATTTCTTCAAGCCATCAATGATTGATGTAACTGAATTGAGAGGTAACTAAGAAAAAGCAAACTAATATGATTAGAAATATCTAGCAAGTAGCAACAAATTGAAATGAAGAAAGACTACATGCAGTAATTTGAGAACAATCAGAAAAACAAATTCTAAATTGTTTCCAAGTAGAATTATCATTTAATCACATTGCTTGCTTGTACACATGATTTGACTCATCAGAGTAATGAATGGAAATGGAAGAAAAGGAACTACAAATTTTTAATGAATCTATGCCATTATAATCCATGCAAGTGAGGAAAAGTACAGCATTTCCTGATAAAATGCAGACAGAATTGACAGCATTAGCCAAGAACCTTTGCACCATAAAATCAATCGAGTAACATTGAAGTATAATTCACAACCCCATAAGTCAATCATCTTGCTTAAACTCTTAACAGCTCATTCGAGAGAGCATTATCCAGTACCAACAACTAACTAACTAAGATGTTGTAACTCATAGCAAAGGAAGTGTGTAACTTGTAAATTCAAATTCCACAAAAACCAAGACAAATCTCTATATCTGAAAATAAATAACAGGACTCACTTTCTTTGAAGATTTTGAAGCAAACCACCGGTTAGTCGGAATTGGAAACACTTGAGGCTGAGCAGACCCTACATATTAGCGGTAAAACAATCCAATCAAAGATTAATCAAAGATTAATCAAAGAATACAACACTATAATCAATTAAAAAAGAATATGTTACATATCTAACCATTTACTTCAGGCGGGACACTAACTGCTAAACTCTTTTGCTGGAAAAAAAAAACAATAAGGAAAGGAATCAATAGAAACAATTAACACGATCTATTTACTCAATAGAATCAATCAACTTACTGCTACTAAAGCATCGAGTCCTTCCAACACAGGAGGCTTAATATTTTCCTTGTCAACTGTAACAATTAAAAATGGAGCATAAATTTCGAAAACCAAGTGAATCCAATAAATACAATAACGTTTACATGTTCCAAATTCATATAAATAGCATCGATGTTGGGATTTCTAATTGAAATCATGAATTAACACTTACTTTGCGTTTTGAGAATATCTGAGTTAAGTTCGTGCCCTGCTTGCGCCAGCGAAACCAACTGTTTGTGACAACGGAAATAGAATTCAAACGGCAGCGAGAATCAGATATGAAATGAATTGATAAAACGAGAGTAAAAACAAGAAACCTGCATTGCAGTAACAAACTCTGAGAAACCCAAAAACCCTTGTCGTTTGACATCAGCGAGAGCCCACAGTTGCTTCAGTTGAGAACGGGACAAGTTTGAGAGAGCGAAGAACTTAGTAGCGTCGTTTCCAGAGATTCGTCCATCTCCATCTACCATTTTTTTCAATACCGAATCAAAAACGAATCGTTTCAATCTCAAACTGTGGAGTGAGTAAAAACTATTAAACTAACCTGAATCTGCCAGATTGAACCATTCCTGATACGTCTTTGTTTCCTCTCTCGAACGCGATTCGGTCTTCATTTTCGGAACCACTTTTCTGGCGATTCAACTTGCTGCTGTTGCAATTCAAATTGCAGAGAGGGTTCTTATCAGTTTTCAAATATTGGCTAGTGTGCCTGATTTTGACGCGTGGCTCTCGATGTCAGTGTAGTTTGATGATGCACCGTAAGATTGTGTGTCCACTTGATGGTTGCGTGGGTTGGTCCGCATTGGATACTTCTTCATTCTTTTTGTCGTTTATGACTTTTGAATTTGGGCGCCATTGCGTCGTGGCCGTTTCAGTCCACATGTAAAACGCTCTCACCGATTGTTCTTTTGTCACCGTTAATCATGCATTATGGTGTACGTTTTTTAATTTAGGGAAATTAAATTAAAAAATTATTAGATTAGATAAACTCCATTGGGATTTAGGACTTTGGGACTGTTAAATATTAATATTAAGAATAAGCAAAAGCAAAAACCCAATATTCGTTTCAAATTCAAAAAGAAAGGGCGCCATTACTTCTTTGATAAAAAAATAATTGTGTTTTTATGGTATATTTGGATGGAATGGGTTTGATAGAGAGAGAAAATAAAATTAAAAAAAAAATGTATTTCTTTTTCATCAGTTAAATGATCTCTCATTTGAGATAGTTAAAACAACAACTTTAATACTAGGTTGTTTATATTACTTGTTTAAGTAAATTTATCAAATCTCATGTATAATCTTTACATACAAGAGTTTTACATGTTTTTCCTTTAATGTTTACTTTTTAACTTGAGCGTTTTCTCTATGTTATTATTATTTTATATTGAAATAATTTATTAATTTGAATTCTTAACTCTTAAGTTGGAATAAAAAAAAATCATTGCGTATTTTTTAAAAAATTCAAGAATAACTTCATCCCATTACGAAAGAGAAGTGTGCTAGCAATATGTTCTATTAAACTTCACATATTCTCTCCCATTTTTAAAATGTATTAAAACATATAAAATTATAGAACAGAGTCATTAAATATATGGATCCAACAAAATTGTGTATACGTGTATGTGTGTGTGACTTTATCAGTATTTGAATGATTATATTTAGAGGGGTATATCCGAATTTGTGTGCCTAGGATTATGGACAAAATTAGTTATTGCATTTAATGTTGGATAATTCATGTCAATATCATGGTAAAAAAAGTTAAATAATTTATGTAAATATTGATTATATGAATTGTGAATGAAAAGAGAAAAAAAAATACATATACAGTATTTGATATATTCAATCATCTATGATAAATTCATTAACTTCAATAGCAAAATTCTTAAAAGTCATTCAAAGTTAGTAAAATTATTTTACACAATTAATACCCAACCTTTAAATCCACACACTAGTAGATCATTGACATTTAATAACATTTATTCATTAACATAAAAAATAATGGTATCACATGTTATCTTTCTGAACAATTATTTTAAAAAAATGCTACTAAACATATAAAAAATGTTATTAATATTTTGTGACATATTTGTTAAGATATATGTTGTTAATTTTTTTAAAAAAAGTATTACTAAAGATATAATATTTTTAAAAATATTACTCAAATTAATAAATAATATTTTTTAATTTTCATCAATAATTATATATAATTATATATATATATATATATATATATATATATATATATATCATGAAAAGTTATAAAATATATTTGTTGAAGATGGTAACTATTGGTTATTTATACATGCAATCGATCTTGATAATAATTACAACTATAATTATACTAATTATAATATACTTACAAAAGAGAGTATATATTCGTCAAAATATATTTTGCTCTGTATTCAAACTTAGTATAATGGATGTAAGAATATCCAAGATTAATATATATTTCAACAATGTAAAGATAATGACATATTATAATCAGTACCTCACAGTGATAGAAGTTTTCTCATTAAAGTTGTCTATAGTTGCCACACCGATAAATACATATTAATGTGCATTAGAATTAATAAATTAGAACATTTAAAGCGGGGTAAATAAAGTGAATGGATGACACCAACGAGACCTACTTCGAATTTCATATTAGATTCCGCGTTCATTTGCTTTGGCTAGGAAACAAACAGCAGCAGTACTGCATGAAATTATGAAAATATTCATCACAATAATTAGCAGTGTACTGGAAAAAAAATTACAAAAGCATTTAAATGATAATTTTTTTTATGATATTTAATTAAGATAATAGTGATTCAGATACCATAATTTATTATATTTTTATAAAATCTTGTAAAATTCAGATACCATAAAATATATAGCATTTCAAAATTCTAAGCTAAGACACCGTAAATGAATGGAAGAGAGAGACAACCAGAAATAACAAGACCATGATTTCTTACGTTATCAAGTATCAATGAATAATTATAGATTAATAGTTGAAACACATTGACAGTAATAGTATACAAGGTAATATAATTATAGATTAATAGTATAAAATTGTTGATTTTGTGTAGTAACTAATTAAAAAGTGATTTCAATGATCTATTAGTATAATTTTCTTTACACTAGGATATCAAAATTAAATTCGATTAAACTGTTTTCTTTTATTAGTTTACACATTGAGCAAATGAATTGAAAGTTGAAACAGTTTCCATAAATTGATTCTAGTAAGATGTGAAGTAATATTTGGTAGTGTTACCTTAGATGAGAAGGAAGGTCCTCCACCATATCGATTCTTAATATTTGAACAGTTGTGAAGTGGTGGAGTACTGCTTATGCTGGAGATGTTACTGTACTTAATTTGTTTTTCTTCTTTGATTTTGTTGAATATAACAGTATAACCCTCTCCTGATTTGGGGTTTGTCTCATCCCAACTACCAAATTTGGGTATTGCAGTTCCTTGATGACTCTGCCCCTTGCACACCATAAATTTAATCACCATAGAAGATCAAGATGAAGTGAGTTACAATAAGGAATGTGATAGAATATAATGAGGTGGAATAATAAATTAATAGAATAAAAAAAAGAAACTAATTTTAATCTATACTCTTAAATTGAAGGAAAATTAACTAAAAAGAATATTAGATAAAATGGTACATTTATTATTTTTTAGTGAGTAAAAATTGAAAGAAAAGGGTATGTTAAAGAAATTAGAGAAGTTAAATGTAAAAGATTACAATATTCTTTTTAACAAAAGTACAAAGGATTACTATCTTAGCTTAACTCATAACTATTCCACTAATTGTGAAGGCTAGGAAAATAAGGTTGATTAAACAAAAAAATTTAAATATTATTTAGAGGTATTAAATGTGTTAAACCTATTTCAGGTGATATTTTAAATCCATCATCTAGCTGTAATTCGCCCAATTAAAATCACTACAAAAGTCGAATTGAACATAAGGTGAGAGAGATTAACCCACTAATTTGTTTAATTACTTATGATATATAATCACTTAGATTCTTATTTTAGATTGTTGTTTTTTATTTTTCTTTGGATGAATTATAGTTAATGTTGAATTGTTGTTGTACACGGACTTATTTATTTTTATAGCTTTAATTTTTACGAAACTATTAAATATTTATAATCTATAAACATTTTGATCTGTGCCTTATATAACTGAACAAATATTCAAAATCAATTTATGTGACAAAATTTTGGAATATATTTAGTTTGCTTCAATAGTTTAGTTTTAGTAAAAACAGCACCATTTGTATTTGGATAATTTGTTCAACTTAAAATCAATTGAAAAATTAATTTATATATCTTTTTCTTTGTCAGACACATATTTTCAATCCATAAATGCAATTCGGGGGTGAAAAACATTGCGCTTGCGAGTCAATAACATATCTCAATGTAGAAATATTTAGCAACTACACAATTACTTATAAAATATAAAAAAAAGAAAAAATAATAATTAAAGAACGTTTTATAAATTAGCTGTATATGTATTATTATTCCCTATTTTGTCCGTCAAATATTATTTCACCAATTAACAAAATTTTGTTTATTTTTGTTAAAGATGTATGAAACCATTAAAAATAAAGGAAAAATATGATAATTGAGAATCCTTCCATTACTTGAAATGAAATACTAGAGAAAAAAGGATCCGTATAAAAATGTGTAAGAAAAATATAAAAGTACTTTTATTTGCAATATTTGTATTGCTATATATATATTTACTCTTTTAACCTCTTATACAAACAAGATAAAGGTTTTTTTTTAATATATGTTTTTTCTTTTTCATTTTCTCCCTTGTTAAACAATTGGAAAAATAGCTTTACTTTCTACTCGTTTTCTTTCGCCTACTTTTTTTCCCCCTTTCTAGATCAATCATATACCCCAAACAAAATGTATTGTATGTGAATGAGAAGACAAAGAGATGAAATGATAAAATTTGATGGAATAATTAGTCACAAACTTACCTAATCATTAGTATTGGAAGATTAATTGAGGAAAATTAATTACCGCATGGTGATTAGAGGAAGAGAAGCTCCTAATGCTACTGCCTCCTTTGGACATGTCTCTCTTGTGACTCTGTTCATTTGCAAACTCTGTTGTAACTCTACCTTGACTTCTCCGAAACCTGTTTGGCACATGCCGTCGTGGAGTGTGATTCTCCAACAGCGCATGTTGGCTTCCTTTTTCCGAAGAACTTTCGATGTGGGAGCACCCATGCACTTCATCAACATCAACATTTTCGCCAACTCTCGTGAAGACCTCTGGATTTTCCATTGGATCATTAGGATTCATCATCATCCCAACTTTTTCTCTCCGTGCATGCTCGAAATATGCAGTGTATGGAACGTTGTCACTGTCCCAGTTTCCAAACTTGGGAACGTGAGAATGTTGCTGTCATGAACAATTGCCAAAAGATTTTTACGACGTGTAAAATTTGTTTTTAGAACACATGGAGAAGACTCGGGGTCCAAAAATTATATATATATGTATTTCAGAAATAATTCTACTTTATTATCTAAATATTATCAATTCTATTAAACTTATCTTTACTATATATTATACGGGACTAATCATGAATGACACTGTTTTTTTTTTTTTTTTTGTCTGTTAGTGAGAATTGAAAACATGTGAAGGGGTTTACAACACTCACACACGCTCAACCAACTGAGTTACACCCCTCGGTCAATGGCACTAGTTTGAGCTTTTGTGAGAGAATTTCAGTTCAGAAGGTGCTCACAAAAGGTAATAAATTGAACATCAAGTAATTGGGAAATGATTGATAGCCACCAACAAAAACAGGAAAGGGTTATTATACTATACAGTATGAAAACTTACAGCCATTATTCGTTGAAGAGTTTTTTCTGGTACAGAATCCGGGGCACAGGGATCTTTGACCTCTCTGTGTGTCTCTAAAATAGCAAATTGGCTTAAACAGTAGAACTATATGTATGATTATATATGGTTTGAGAGTTTCTGCAAGAACAAGACCCTTTGTAGTTGAGACAGTCAGACAGTAGAATTAGTCACCGAGGAATTAATGATTATAAAAATTAATAACATAGCATTGCGGAGAATGAAAAGTTTGATCCCCAAAATCATAGGACATGCTCAAGAAAATAAAACGGTAGTTACAAAGTTTCTGTGAATATGTTCAAGACCAAAATATGAGTCGCTTTCTTCTAGTACTAGTATATCATTTTAAAATCAGGAAATGAATACGTAGTTGGCTTGGCTTTTAAGTTTTGTACTGCTCCCCATAGCAATATTCTCCCTGTCATAATCTCATTTTGACGTATCAGAATTTCTTTCTAGCGGCACCATGTGGAAATAATTTTATGTAAATATTTAATTTGTCCAACCCCTTGCAATAAACTATCTTACAATCCTACACTGTAGAAGCATTTTTTCTCTCAAGTTTTTGTTGATTGGACATATAACACATCAACGGTTGAGAGGTTATTTTTCTTTATTATTTTTAGTCCATAAGTTGTGAACTAATCACCCTTCAAAAATTTAAAAAATTCGGTGTATGATCCACACACAATTCAGGCCCTTTGTCTATTATTTAGGCAAAAAGATCCCTGAGTGGTCTTGTTGTGTGAGACCACATTACTCTGAAACGGAAGGCTAAAGAAAAATGGTAACAATGCTAATAAAATAAGCTTAGAAGGGTAAGGATCCACCAGCTACACATCGGCACTATCATAGCCCATTCTTTGCGATTAAACAAATGGTAACAATGCTAGTACACTTCGAGACTTTTCTAATTAGAGTTGGTTTCTTTTTTGCCATTTACGAATTTATATTTGAATGAATGGAAAAAAAAAAAAAAGAAGAAAACTTTTAACAGTTCTCTAATTTATCAGCAATTGAGATCTATTGTTTAGAGCAATAAAAGCCTCTTCCTTAATTATCAAAATATATGAAAAGCATTGGACAAAAAGAGAATAGGAACTTCAAATTTACATCAAGGTTTTAGCCACATATCACCAAAAGTTTGTTTCTGGCTCAGCACTTCAATGTGCTGTGCCTGTGTCATCCGAAATTATTTAGCACTGCAACAGGAGATGCGGTCATATAAACAACAGTCTAGGAAATTTCTGGTGCATTCGTAGATCATAACAAGAACTCTAAGTTCCAAATGAACTGATGAATATTAAAAAACGAGATAGGAGGATCAGGGCATAGCAGGGCCATCCTGTACCAAAATACCAATTGTCTTGTTAAGTATCCAGAGGCAAAGAGCCAATTGAATGCCAAAAATGGAGTGGAGCCAAGTTCTGTCAAGCATGAATCCGAACACTGTGATTCCTGCTCTATTGTTCTCCAAGTATGTCACTGCATCAAAAGCTAGATAACTCAGGACAAACCATAATTGGACTAATTGTTTGATGAATAAACCATCAATTTTGTCCTTAAACTATTCTTCTCTTTCCTGAATAGTCCTTAAACTAATGGAATTATATAAGCAGTTCCTAAAGTATTAAAAACTCATCAATTTAGTCCTTCCATTGTAACATTGAGAGACTAAATTGAAAGATTTCTCAATACTTGAAGGACTACGGAGTATGATTCTTAATAATTTAGATTCAAATTGATAATTTACTCATGCTTTGAGAAGAAAAGTACCACTAAGAAATTCACATTTACCTAGAGCCTGCCTCTTCTGGAATGAGATAGTTTGGGTGTAAACTGGCATCAGCAATTTGGTGTTATCCAACTCATCCTCTTCATCTCCTACCTCATCATCTGATGACCCCCAACTAATATTGGCAGCGATAGCTTGGGCTGAAATTGCATTTGCAGTTGTTGGAGTCTCACCATCAATGTTGTCGAACGAGTTTATGGTAGCACATATGTGCCACTTAGCAGCCATGCCTGTAACGGACTGTGCTTTATGTGTAATCTTGGTTGCACCTCGCAATAGTAAGAAAAGTCCACTCACCAGGACGATGGAGACTAACTGCAACATTGTACACAACCTATTATATACATTCTATTTGCAGTACTTAATGTTTGACACATGTTAAACATTTTGAACAAAAGCATAGTAGAATTCTCAAGCAAGAAACATGTTTGCATCATAAGTATAAAGAATTCCATACCCATAATAGATCAAAAATCATCATTGACATGATTTTTAAGATAATTATTATCAAAGTCAACAAACTTATTATGTGTAACAACTTTTTATTGTTTGATAGTGTGAAAGAAACCTTTTGTATGGAAGGTTATTAATTATGTGCTTATGACATGATGTTGTTGAATACAATTATATCTAATCTGTTTACCAGAGATGTCATAAATGGAGGAGAGAAGCTTTACCGCAAGTTCTCCAGCTTTGAGGACATCAACATCAGCATGGCGTTCTGTAACAATGAGCAGAAAAAAGAGTTGGCTTCCTGTCACCAAAAGCAGAGAAGATAGAATGAAACCACGAAAACGATGGCTTATGATCCTCAGATTCCTTCTCATTCCTAGGTGTTCCAACAAGATTGATCCCACCTCAGTTTCTCGCTGAAAAACACTAGCAAACTCGTCTAGTCTGAGTATCTGCAAGTAGCAGATTAGTCGAAAGAGAACACACACAAGGAAGAAAATGGAAGTTCTATATAGCCAAGAACATAGTTCCAGTGCGCCCAGAATGATGCTGCTCACGTATACATTACCATAATATGGTATTTGAGATGTTCCTGAGATGTACCACCATATCTTGTAGGCACATTCTGCTATGAAACAGGGAAGCCCCCAACACAAGATGAGCTTCATGGTCCCCTGCTTATTAGAGACTATAAGTTATTTTGTTGAACATGTGCTTTAGTAATGTAATGTTAAATGTTGAATAATGTGAGTTAATTTTAATCTCCAACAATTGATTTTATCACCCGGTGTTCTTTGACGAGAGTCAACGTTAATTAACAAAGAGATTATTGAATATTGACAAAATAATTATCACAATTCTGAACAATAAGAGGATGGAGAAAAAAACATCAGAAAACTAATTGCCAAAAGACCATGATAGTGTTCCCTTCTTTAATTGAAGATTGTACACTTCTGAAATTGATATTTTCATGCCAATTTCACAGAGGATATGGTGATTTATTACTGCAAACAAGAGTATTGTGTTGTACCGAAATTATAAAAAAAAAAAATATTATATTGAGTAGTGATATGATGAATATAGTATATATGAGTGACAAATGATAATCCTTACTCAAGATAACTTTGGATTTAATAAAGTTGGGTCTAAGTTTAAATTTTAGATAATATAATTGTCTATACTAACAGTTGTTAAACTATAAAAGTATCTCGGGACAGTTGATCAAGGTGCTAGGTGCTAATTTAAAACATATCCGTGCTACTGTTCTTTACTTTTTTCACTTTGGACATAAACATTGCAATTGGGTGAGTCAAACAAAAAATTGAAAAGCAGACAGAATAGTACTTCACAATTGTGTATAGAATTCATACAAAAATAACAAATAAAACATGAAGAAGAGAAAAGCAGAGAGAACACAAACCTGCATCTGTTGTGAGTATCCTTGTTGAATCTTGAGGTTTTCATGGCTTAATTTATCAAGGAAGAGAAACTTGCTCAAGCCATACTTACGATCCCACAAAGAGATGCTGATGAAAGAGAGGGAAGCAACAATGGAGAGACAAATCTGCACGGGTACGTGGTATGGTCGACTGTGATCACGGTCACAGGTAGGACAATCAAGTAGGAAGTGTGAGAGTATAGGCACAACAAAGGCCAAGGTGAAGAACACAGACCAAGAGAGACCAGCCTTGTACACGTTTGAATGATCCACGTAAACCCATAGGTATGATCTGAAGTTCCTCAGTTCTGCTGTTCCAACATGTGTTGAATTCTCCTCCTTGTTCTTTGGTAGGAAACTCCCTCTTTCATCTTCCATAGTCTTGGAAATATTCTAGGCATGCACTTTTCTAGGGGGCAGAACAGAACCAGATAGGAAAACATAAAACTAGAAGATCCAAGAGGGTGTGAATTGTGAAATGAATTTGTGTTGGAAATTAGAATCTGGGAATGTTGTGAGGGATTTGATATGGATGTCAATGCTGTCACTGTCTCAGCTATCTTTGCTTCTCTTCTAAACTGCAATAACAATAATGTGTTGTACTTACTTTAAAAATATTTCATATTAGTAGAAGGTTTAGTATTGACTCTTTCTGCAAATAAATTTATAGCTGTATGATTGCTGTTTTCATGATAGTACTTTTCCTAAGCTAGTTATGTCAAATTAACAATTCCATTAATTTAATTATTATGTTTGTCATTATATTTTAATAAGTTTCCTATGTCAAATGAGAGTTTGCCATGACCACGTCGTGTTCCAGTAAAAGAAATTCTATTCAACCCAAATGGACTCAAATCGCTTCGCCAATGACGTCAAAACGCATTCGCCCATTTCACTTGATTTTTACAATTTTTTGTATCGGATCCATAATGTAATATTATTGACACTTTATTAATAATTAATAACTATTATTAAGGATTAGATTAAATAATAAATATAAAAATAGTACTTACTTATTAATTTTTAAAAATCAATAATTAAAAAACATGTTCCCAAAATTTAGGATCTAAAGTGGTAATTTATCCTTGTTTTGTTTAAGAAGTTGCTAGAAGAAATGACAGAACAACGTAAGAAGTGGCAAGGAATGACTGGTCACGATGTGCTTGGGACCCAACAGGGTAACACCACAACTTCAAATAAAAAAAACCTTTCTACAAGTTGGTAAGGAATACAAGTCATACCCGTGCCTACCAATATTACGTGGCTGCCTATTTTTTTTTTGCGGTGATCAGTTGATCAGTTCCTTACGAAACCCTTTGGGGAAGCCGAATGCTCTGTCTTTTCAAACTCACTAGGTAATTTCTATAACACTTTAAACTCAAATTTCATCGTTGTCATTTAAAATTAAAACATCTGCCATATTGTTCGATGCTTAATTTTCCCTTTTCTTTTTTCAATGTTTCATAGTTAGTTTACACAGTAAATTTATTATTTCTAGTTATTTAAAAAATTACATTAAACTCCTTTTATATATTACATTGACTCTTTTTAACTTTAAAAAATATTATATTTTGAATCCTTATCAGAGATAATACTGCAAAGTAGAGACTTTCAAATACAATCAAAATCAGCTGCGGAGCCACATGTATTAGATTGGGCGGTGGTTTCCAAAAATTTTTATTTATATATATATATATACTAAAATTAAATTTTAGTTCCTCCTAAATATTTTTTAACTCTCAACTAAAGAGAAAATTATTAAATCTACGTATAGCCTGTCCTTATTCTAAAAAAATAAAAAAATATTGCCCTATGCTAAAGTCTAATTCCGTCCTCAATCAAGATTAAATTAAGAATCCCTATATTTAATTATAATTTAATTGTATTTCTCTCTTTGTGATTTAAATTGCATGTGATTTTAGTTTTTCAATTCTTAGATTTTAAAATTAAGAGAATTTTGTTCTGTCTCGTTATTTTACACAAAACTCTTTTGCTTTTTATTATTAATTTAAAAATATTTAGAGTTTTATCACGTTAATATATATATATATATATATATATAATATGATAATAATAATAATTTTCAAATTTAGAAATGAAATCTTATTAAACTTGAAAAAGAATTATAAGACAAAACAAAAGAGCAAAGACGAGAATTTTCACTTTGAACAAAACTTCTAGTTATTAATTTATTAGTAGGTTAGCAGCCTCCCTAAGTTAGCCACCTAGCCTCATAGTTGTAATCAGTATTTCGCTATTAGCCTCATAGTTGTAATCAGTATTTCGCTATTAGTAACTATATATTGTTGATGATTAATTTTTGTCATTGAATTTTTTTAGAGAAATTTCTCATCTCAATCCTATTTTATTCATTTACAAGACAAAAATTTAAAGCATTAAGAGTTTTCAATTCGGTGTCTGGAACCAATTATATGTCGGTTATCATCAGTATTTTTGGAATGAAATATTTAAAAAAATTATGAATTTTTTATTTGATTATTCTTTCTGTTTTTATTTTAAATCAAAATCTAATATAAAATATTTTGAATTGATTCTTTTTCTAATACAGTAAAAATCAATATAGGTAAAAATAATATTTATTTGAAAAAAAAGTCAGGTCACATAGTATTTTCAATATGACACATATCAAGTTATTTTGAACAATATTTTTATTCTTACCAAATTTCGTGAGTCGAGCTAAGGTCGGCTCCTTAATTGCGGGTGACGTTGATGATGACATAGAACATCATTCCAAGCTCCGTGCGATAGGTGGTGGGTACCTGCAGAGACTCCGATGGCTAAGTCAGTATTAGTCAGAGTAAAGCTAGGTTAGAATTAGGGTTTTCAGAGTTATCAAACCTGGTTAGTGAACACCTATTTATAAGAATAAGTCATTAAGGGTAAATAAGTAATTGTAGCCCAAAAAGGAATTGGGCCTGGGCCGGGTGAAGCCGGTCATAATATTCGGCCCGGTACATCAACCCCCCGAGCTCAAGCCAGAATTGCAATGGTTTGAGTTAAATGTGCAACTCGATCCTCAGTCTAGTGTTGAATAAGGCGTATGACATATGTTTGCTTTGAGCGTCTGTGACTGTTTGAGGCGTACTGATCGTACCTGAGATTTAGGGGAGACTTGTAATGGCCGGTTAATGAGCCCCGAGGTCGGCATGCTGGCAAATCCTCTAGTCCTCGGAATCACATGCTTGGTCGATATGAATTTAAATCATAAGCTCTGAGCTTCGAGTTTGGGCAGGGGCAACGGAGGCTCAGCTCAGTCATGGGACTCGATATCAGGTGGGTGAGCCCCTGAGCGCAAAGTCGGGTCGGCAAGTCGGCAACATGCACTGACTTGTTTGAATTGCCCTCTGTGGGGATAGTTTTACTCAGTCCCACGGTGGGCGCCAATGTTCTTACCAAATTTCGTGAGTCGAGCTGCTCCTTGATCGCGGGTGACGTTGATGATGACGTAGAACATCATTCCAAGCTCCGTGCGACAGGTGGTGGGTACCTGCAAAGACTCCGATGGCTAAGTCAGTATTAGCTAGAGTAAAGTTAGGTTAGAATTAGGGTTTTCAGAGTTATCAAACCTGGTTGGTGAACACCTATTTATAAGAATAAGTCATTAAGGGTAAATAAGTAATTGTAGCCCAAAAAGGAATTGGGCCTGGGCGGGTGAAGCCGGTCATAATATTCAGCCCGGTACAATTTTAAATTTATTCAATCCACTTATTTAAATAAATAAAAATAATATAATATTATTACTATGTTATATTTTAATATAATATTTTAAATTCATATATCTGTTGAATTATTTATTGACTTGAATTAATATTTATATGTAAATTTAATTTTATTATCTAATCTAACGATGTATTCCCGACAACATCTAACTAATGGGGCTTTTTGACCATATTAGTATTGTTAGAAAAAAAAATTACTGAAATGGAGTTGGTTAGAAATTATTTACGAAATTGGTGTTGTTTTGAGAAACTGCGAACTAGTTTGCGGAACCGAAACCGCAAAACACCTTGCGGAACCACCAGCTTGGAGACACTGTCCCAACAAATCTGAGTTGGTAATGAAACCGCAAAACAAGATGCGATTTCTCCACAACATGACACGTGTCCCATTTAGGGCTCACGTGGAAGCAGAGCTGGATTTATGCATGACACGTGGCAAAACCGCAAGGTTTTTTGTGGTTTCACCAGGGCGCGCCACGTGTCAGCACATTGTTGGTGGCGTCTCTGGTTGGACTTGAAACCGCAAGTCAGATTGCGGTTTCAGTGAAACCACAAACCTGCCTGCGGTTTCATTGTTACCGCAATTGTGGTTGCGGTTTGTTTTGTTCCCGCTGCTACAATTCTCGGTTTTATGTGTCTATATAACCCACCCCAGCCCAACACTCAGTGCACACCAAAATTAAACGAGTAATTTGATTGTTAGGTATGTGATATTGCTATATTTTTGTTTGTAGGTAGTATATTTATGTTTTTTCAGCATCAATAAACTTTTTAGTGTATATTTGAATTATATGTTTGTTGTATTTGTAGTAAAATTAACAAGAAATAACGTCAACAATTGTGATCCTTGTATACATTAATGGTAGAATCATCGAGGGGGAAGAAGGAATCAAGTTTGAAGGATCAAGAAAGGTTATGCAAATTGAAAGAAATATTAATTTTAGACGGTTAAAGAAAACAATTTGTCATAAATTTAAGTTACAATGAAATCAAGTAATAGGATCTATTACAACTAGATATTTTATAGAAAATAAATATGCAGCATTTCAATTAGTTGATGATGATGATGTGAAATTGATGATAACACATTTTGAACAACCCGACATGGGTCATATAGAATTATGTGTAGAAGTTGTTATTGCCAGTAGTGCGTCTTCATATAATGAAGGTCGATGATTTCAGCTAGATAGTCGTAGTTCGTATGATAGAGGATGTAGTGAAATAAATTCAAGCGACGATGATGAAACCTATATGGTATCAGATTCGTACGTAGATTCATCGTCCGACTTTGAAGATTTTGAAGGTCATTTACCTGAATCAGATGATGAATTAAATGCTGATATAAACAGTTTAAGTGTGAACATTCAACCAGTTGCAGTTGCTCAGTCGGAAACAGGTGATAAATTAATTTATGTTATATATATTTCATTTATAATTTGCATGAATTTTAAAAAATAGAACTTTAATCGATTTGAAATGTTGCATGTTTAGGTCAACTACCGTTTTGACATAATACACCACATTACACTAGCATCAATTGGGATTACCCTGATGAAGAAGATATGTGGAGTGTAAATACGCATTCAAACTAGGATGATGGTCAAGAATTATATGTTGGTTTGGAATTTGAAAATAAGAAAGCTGTGCAAAAGGCTCTGAAACAATATTTGATGAATGTACACCAAACAGCCAAAGTCGTGGAATCCTGACCGAATACTTTTGTTGTTAGTTGCCATGAAGGTAATACAAGTGCGGCATGTCCTTTTTATATGCGATCTATTCAATCTAAGAGAACACAAACATGGAAAGTCACGCAATGGGGAGGTCCTCATACTTGTTTAAATCCCAGTTTGACACAAGACTACAAAAACTTAGATTTTGATTTGATTAGTACATGCATTTTAGGTAATAATCCGTGAGTTAATTATTTTTATTGACATATGTGTCGTTAATATTTATTAATGAAATTTGGTTTAAATTTTACAGGAATGATTAGAGAAGATCCATCGATTAAAGTCGGACTTGTTCAAGAAAGAGTGTCTAGTATTTTTAATTATAAAATTTCTTACAGGAAAGCCTGGATAGGGAAGCAAAAAGCAATGACCATGGTGTATGGTGATTGGGCTGAGTCATATGCAGAACTTCCTATTTGGCTGGAATACATGAAACGACACTCTCCAGGTTCATTTTATGAAATTTTTGATGATGAATATTTTGTGAATAACATCCGTAGTAATGAATGCAGAAAATTTGAAAGGGTGTTCTGGACGTACAAACAATGTGCCGATGCATTCCAATATTGTAAGCCTATTATACAAGTGGATGAGACACACTTGTATGGAAGATATCGGGGAACCCTGTTAATTGCCACCGCACAAGATGGTAATGGTTGTGTATTACCTCTTGCATTTGCTGTTGTTGAAGGGGAAACACAATCAGCTTGGTCGTGGTTTATGAGGAGATTATGTGAAAACGTAACCAACAGATTAGACATATGTGTTATATCTGATAGGCATCACAACATAAAGTCGGCAATTGAAAATGAACAAAACGGTTGGAGTCTACCGTATGCATATCATGTGTATTGTATTAGACACATTGCGTCCAATTTCAATCACAGATTCAAGAACCAAAAATTGAAGAGCATATTGGTTAAATTAGGTATGAAAATCTTGTTTGAAAATTATATTGTTTTGTTATTAATATTTAATAGTATCTTGACTTTTGTCTATCGTTGGATATTGTAGGATATACTCCATGTAAGCACATTTTTGACAGACAACTTGAAAAATTTTGTGTTACAAGCCCTGAGGTTTGTACTTGGATAGAAGAGATATCAAAATAGAAATGGAGTATGACCTATGACGAAGAGGGACGTCGTTATGGACATATGACCACAAATCTCTCTGAATGTGTCAATAAGGTTTTTAAAGGTTGCAGAAATCTACCAATCACAGCCCTTGTTAAGGCGACGTACAACAGATGTAGAGAGTATTGTGTTGAAAGGGGTCGTCGAGCTCAACAGGAATATTTAGACGGTCAAATCTACTGTTCAAAAGTCTCACAAGTGCTTCGACGATATCAAGATGAAGCAGCTACTCACATAGTTTGGGTATATGACATACAACAGACCAGGTTTGAAGTTGAAGAAGCATTCAACCCTAGAACACAACGTCGTGGTCAAAAATGGATAGTGAAGTTAAGTGAACGATATTACCAATGTGGTCGTTTTAAGGTTTTTCATTATCCATGTTCACACGTGATAGCTATGTGCGGATATGTTTCTATCGACTTTTATTAGTTTGTTGATAATGTTTACAAAAATGAATACATAATGAATGCATACTCAGGTGAGTGGTGGCCGTTGGGAAATGAAGAAGCACTGCAACATATTGAACAACCTTGGAAACTCATTCCGATCCCGGCAACTATTAGAGGAAAAGGTAGACCAAAATCGACAAGAATCAGGAATGAAATGGATTGGACGGAACCTTCTCAGAGAAGAGTAAGATGTGGCAAATGTAAGCATCAAACGGTGGCTACAGAGGTAACCTCAGACGCAAGTTTCACGTCCCGCCTCTCGACGGCGACAACCCTATAGGGTGGCAAGCCCCTGGGCCATGTCAGGGTAAGAGCCAGTGCTTCGCCACACTTCACACAGTGAGAACCCCCGATCATGGTTTCGAATTCGCCATCTGTCATTTCAACCTGCTCTGATACCAACTGAAACGCCCATAAACAGTACCGTATACGTGAATAGTACCGTATACGTGAATAGTACCGTATACAGGAATAGTGCAGTATGCTAGAAAAATGACCGTAGTCCATGAATAGTACACCAAATAATCAAACAAGCACACAAAGTACACAAGCAAACAATCATTCACACAACAAAAACATAGCAGACACATAACTCACAAGTCGAACTGGTTCGACCTGCTTTGATACCAACTGTAAGCATCAAACGGTGGCTACAGAGGTAACCTCAGACGCAAGTTTCACGTCCCGCCTCTCGACGGCGACAACCCTATAGGGTGGCAAGCCCCAGGCCATGTCGAGTAAGAGCCAGTGCTTCGCCACACTTCACACAGTGAGAACCCCCGATCATGGTTTCGAATTCGCCATCTGTCATTTCAACCTGCTCTGATACCAACTGAAACGCCCCGCCGTATTTCATTGCTAAAATATTTTTATTTATTATTATTATTTGAAATTGTTTCCCTTCATTTAGATTTCTTTAAATAAAATCTTAAAATAATTTTTCATTGCTAACAAAACGTCACCAAAATAAAACACATCACATAAATCACATCACAATCATACATCAAAGGTTATTTACAAAATGTCACATAGGTACGTAATATTGTGACAATTATTATATATACATTATTCTATTACATCCTCGTGTTAGCTAACATTCCTTGACATCTCCACACGTGATTACCGAATCTACTCAAATCTGCTCCTCCGAATAAAATTCAGGGATCATCACGGTGTCAAACCACGTGACACAAACACGCAAGGGTGAGCTTTCCATTAATAGCATATAAAATATTAATATGATATATTTCAAAATCAAATAAATAAATAATGAATTATGACTTAAATGAAATTTCTATATGATGCATGCTCCAACCTCAACTCCAAAAATATGCAATGTGGTACCATAATAGATAATACGATGTAATCATCGAATAACTTTACCGACCAGTTGGGATTTCCCAGTGTTGCACAGAATCTCATAAACAATCATGTGATCATCATGAATTAAATGAATTCTCACCATAAAAATCCCCCAAGTCTGGCATCCCACCAAGACGCACGGCTTAAGTTTATTATCTCGTCCTCTAACCGAGGCCACCTCTTTTGAGGCATGTATGCATGAATGAAAATTTTACCTCCCTTTCTAGAATATTATTTAAAATCATTCATATTTCAAAATACCAAAAACAATCAATAACCACCAATAAAAAAATCAAATCAAGAAACACCCATAAACAGTACCGTATACTTGAACGATTATCGTATCGTGAATAGTACCGTATACGTGAATAGTACCGTATACGTGAATAGTAACGTATAAGTGACCGTAGTCCGTGAATAGTACACCAGGTAAGTTCCCAGGAAAGAGTGGTGAAATCACAAATGGATTCCCTTAATAACCAGGTCTTTCCTTAGCCAGAACTTTCCTAGACATGCACTTCCACACTACCACCCTTTTTCCTAACAACAAGAATAGTTCTTTTCTGATGTGGAAGATCGGACAAAACCGCAACCACAGAGCATACTAAGAATATTCTTAACACTTTAGCATAACAACAATAATAATTCTGTTCTGATGTGGAAGATCGGACAAAACCGCAACCACAGAGCATACTAAGAATACATGAATAGTACCATATACATGAATAGTAAATATTGTATACATGAATAATAACGTATGCATGAATAGTAAAATATGGCATACATGAATAGTAAAATACGGTATACATGAATAGTAAAATATTGTATACATGAATAGTAAAATAACGTATACATGAATAGTAAAATACGGCATACGTGAATAGTAAAATACGGTATACATGAATAGTAAAATACGATATACATGAATAGTAAAGTAAGATAAGGACAACTCCCCTTACCTGTTTCTCCTAGCTTCTCTATTCCTTCCCCTACTTACTTGCTCCTATCTAATTTGGAGAGATTTCTAAGAGAGAGTTTAAGAGAATGTTCTTGATTTTGTGATTATAACTGAAACCCTTAGGCCCTATTTATAGGATTTCAAAAGTTACTATTTACACAGTGATTTTGGTTACTATTTGCACAGTAATATGATCCGTGATTATATAGTTTTTACTATTTACACAGTAACTTTTACTATTTGCACAGTAATATGATCCGTGATTATATAGTTTTTTACTATTTACACAGTAATTTACTATTTGCACAGTAATTTACTATTTACACAGTAAATTACTATTTGCACAGTATTTTACTATTTACACAGTAATTAACTATTTGCACAGTAATTTACTATTTACACAGTAATTACTATTTGCATAGTAATTTAATCTTCTTCAAATTATATTTAAATTTCTGGAGTGTTACAATAGTAATTTAATCTTCTTCAAATTATATTTAAATTTCTGGAGTGTTACAGCAAATGTGGTCAACAAGGTCATAACAGAAGATTGTGTCCAACAAATAGTGAAAATTAGAACAGGTTTATTTAATGTGAACAATATATTGTGTCATGTTAAGTAAGAGAGACATATTTGGATGTTGTTATTTACGTGAGTATTAGTCATGTAGTTTTATTTACGAATATGCGATTTGAAAACTTAAATTCATAAACAATTAATCTAAAAAAGTTATAAGGTTCATACAATAAGTTTCACTAACATAAAAACAAATCAAATAAACATATACTAATCATGTCGGCCATGTTCGTGCCTATGGCCAATCCCACACCAATGCTCCCAGCAACGTGCATGTCTCTGAGGATTACGTCGTGGAGGATGAATCTCATCAGCTGCAACATCGAACTGTGGACCAAGATCACCCCCTAACAGATCATCCATATACTCAGCATCAGCAGGTATATTATATGGTGGGCCTGCCTGTGAAGTGGGAGTATGGAAATCAATGGAAGCAATACCCATAGGTGAAGTCCCAAATATATCATGTACAACAACATCTGGATCATGCTGATACTGGTGTAAGGCCGGTGATGGATGATATGATGGCATGGTGTGCTCATGTGAGGGTGACGTATGTGACAACCCAGGAAACTGGTACATGGGAGGCAACTGAGATGGAGGCTGAGTAAACTGCGAAGGTGTATAGTACATGCCTTCGCTAAACTCAGGTACCGGTGGGATGATGTGTGGCTGTGGATCTAACTGACTCCTCCTACGAGATAAACCCGCAGTCTCCACAATCTTGAACGACATCTCAACATCATCAACATGCACCCTCTCCACACCAATAGGGGCACTCGTAGCTGGCTCCATCACCCTAGCACACTCAGTACTCATCTGTGCCAACCTCTAACTCAATGAATACATCACATCTGTCGTAGCTGTAGCCAACCCTTGCGGAGTGGAAAAAAACAAGAGATTCTCAGAAATCTCACTCTGAAAATAAACAAAGAAACTTTATGTTAACAAAATATATCATGAAAAATACAATGAATGTTAAATACCAGTGTGTAGAAAGTTTACCAAAGCAGCCGATTGAGCGTTCTTTGGGTCAATAAACTTGATGGTTTTCTTCCTATACCAAACATTGTAGTCATCGTTATAACTCAGTGGACGAGAATCAGGAATGCTATCAACAACGTACTAATGACGATTCTCCCAGATCTGCAATACACTCTGAAGCAAGGAGGTCCAATGTCTGTCATCTTTGTAACATCCTCAAAAATTTATTTTCATACGTATATTAAAAACGTAGTTAAAACATTTACTAAAAATTCTATAAAAATGTGCAAATAGTAAATTACTGTGCAAATAGTAAAAATAATAATAATAATAATAAAATATAAAAACACGGGTTACACGAGATCCATTATAATAAGCAAATCACTGTGCAAATAGTAAAAATTACTGTGCAAATAGTAACTTTTGAAATTCTATAAATAGGGCCTAGAGTTTCAATTATAATCACAAATCTAAGAACATTCTTTCATTCTCTCAAAATCTCTTAGGAAGAAATCTCTTCAATCAAGAGAGAAGTAAATAGGTAGAGGAAGATAGGAAGCTAGGAGGAATTGGTAAGGGGAGCTATCCTTATCTTACTATTCTTTGTTGTTATTATCTTTATTTTATCTGATACTAAGGTGCTAAGAAAATTCTTAGTATGCTCTGTGGTTGCGGTTTTGTCCGATCTTCCACATCAGAACAGAATTATTCTTGTTGTTAAGAAAAGGGTGATAGTGTGGAAGTGCATGTCTAGGAAAGTTCTGGCTAAGGAAAGACTTGGTACTTAAGTGTGTCCATTAGTGACCCACCTCTCTTTCCTGGGAACTTACCTGGTGTACTATTCACGGACTACGGTCACTTATACGTTACTATTCACGTATACGGTACTGTTCACTTATACGTTACTATTCACGTATACGTTACTATTCACTTATACGTTACTATTCACGTATACGTTACTATTCACTTATACGTTACTATACGTATACGTTACTTTTGATGGGTGTTTTCTTGGTGTTTCTTGATTTCTTGGTTTCATGATGTTTATTGGTATTCTTGGTATTTGATGGTACATCAAAATATGAATGATTATAAATGATATTCTAGAAAGGGAGGTAAAATTTCATTCATGCATACATGCCTCAAAAGAGGTGGCCTCGGTTAGAGGTGCAGATAATAACTTAATCCGTGCGTCTTGGTGGGATGCCAGACTTGGGGGATTTCCAACAGTGAGAATTCATTTAATTCATGA
Source organism: Hylodesmum podocarpum (assembly GCA_026586105.1). Classification (NCBI taxonomy): domain Eukaryota; kingdom Viridiplantae; phylum Streptophyta; class Magnoliopsida; order Fabales; family Fabaceae; genus Hylodesmum; species Hylodesmum podocarpum. The sequence goes on along the minus strand of JALJEV010000367.1, from coordinate 1,185,013 downwards.
TGATCACATGTTTATTTATGAGATTCTGTGCACCACTGTGGAATCCCAACTGGTCGGTAAGTTTTACGATGATGATGTCGTATTATCTGAGATGGTACCACATTTCATATTTTTGGAGTTGAGGTTGGAGCATGCATCATATAGAAATTTCATTTAAGTCATAATTCATCCTTTATTGATTTGATTATGATATGTATCATATTAGTATTTTTATATGATATGTATTATATTGACATTTTTATATGATATGTATTATATAAATATTTTTACATGATAAGTATTTTTATTAAGATATTGGAACTTACCCTTGCGTGTTTGTGTCTGTGGTTTGACACCTGTGATGATCCTGAATTTTATTCGGAGGAGCAGATTGACAGGTAGATTCAGTAATTATGTGTGGAGATGTCAAGGATAGCCAACATGAGGATTTTTATGAATAATGTGTATTTTATAATCGTCACAATATTACGTACCTATGTGACGTTTGTAAATAACTTTTGATGTATGATTATGATGTGATCTATGTGATGTGTGTTATTTTTGGTAACGTTTTTGTTAGCAAGAAAAATTATATTAAGATTTTATTTAAAGAAATCTAAATGAAGGGAAACAATTTCAAATAATAATAATAAATGAAGAAAATGAAAATATTTCAGTAATGAAATACGTCGGGGTGTTACAATCTTTCCCTCTCAATGTCAGCTGGTGGAGACCGTCAAGCTGAGAAGGAGCTGCAGGTATGAACTGTCTCATACCAAACTGTCTCAGCACCCTATCTGGCTGGTGCCACTCAGCTATCTGGAAACAAAAAAGTGGCACAACGACTCTCCAAATACCACTACTAGCAAGACAAATCTCAAGTAAATGCTGAATATTGGGACCAGAATATGGTTCCCATTCAACCTACAAATTTAAGAAACAGTTAAAATATTAAAAATTTATTTTGAAAATGACAAAATTAATTTGTTCAAAAATTCAAATTTACCTGACGATTTGTTATCACATCTAACTTCAATCGCATCTGGTCAATAGCATGGTCGACGTGAATCTGGTGCATAACAGGTATCCACCTACACATAACATAAGAGGAAATAATTAAGAACATGACAATAAAATTAAAATAATTACAAGTTGATACTGACCTGTAACTAATCGATGTATGCTCCATATGAGGTGCTATGACGCGTGGAACCAAGGTCAAAAATCTTTCCCACGCCCAAAGCTAGACCAAGACTGTCATACCCCCAATGTTCACATTCTCATAATTTGTGGCATTACACATCTCTCTGTATAAATTGCCTAGAAGGCAGCACCCCATGCATAAGTACTAATCTCCCTATAGTCGATCAAAAACTGCAACCACTTTAAGGAGACCCTAGATCCACTCCTTTCAACAAACATGACACCTCCAACAAAACGCAGAATCCATGCTCGTGCATATCTGCGTAAGGCCTGCGAATCCCCCAAAAATGGTGTAATATCACCAAAATGATCAGCTAACCAGCTAAGCTTCACCTGAGAACCTCTCATTACATCTGCTGTCGGTCTAACTCCTAAGACCGCCTCACACAAATCAACCCAGGGTGCATGTGTATCAGCAATCAGTGGTTTACCATCAACTGGTAAACCAAGTAACATCCCAACGTCCTGCAACGTAATCGTACACTCTCCACAACGCATGTGAAATGTGTGGGTCTCAGGTCTCCATTTCTCAATAAAGGCATTTAGGAGACTCTGATGTACCTGATTAATATAATTTTTAACATAAATGATATAAAATAAAACAATCAAAAGAAAATGATATAATAAAAAAACAAACACATAAATTTATTAAATCTCCTTAATTAACGATAAATTGATAAAAAAATAAATTCAACAATATACTAACAAATTACATAATTTAAAAAACATTAAATTAAATTTAAACAATAAACTAACAAACGTAACAAAAATTTAAAAAATAATTTTTATCAAAAAATAAATTATGACAAACAACTAACAACTTACATAATTTTGAAAACAATACCATACAATCAATTAAATAATAACCTAACAACTTACGTAATAAAAATATTACAAAATAATGTCAAATTAAATTTACGTAACTAAATTAAACAATAAATTACATTTACTAAATAACATAGAATAACCTAAATGCATTTACCTTTGCGTAACAGAAGTTTAAAAAAAAAATTAATTACCAAATTTAAATATTGCAATCAATCAAGTTTTAATAATACAATAATAAAAAACGAAATGCCAAAAAAATATTTAATTAAACAATTTCAATGATTATGTTTCAATAGACATTCTAAATCTTAAATATTAATAAATATTAAATTTAATTCTACCATCGTAATTATTTTAAATAGATTAGATTAAAAAACTTATAAACTAAGCTGTAATTATTTTTTAATTTTTTTTAACAAGCTACCAATTTACCAATTAAATCAACTATCAACCTAAATAAATTATCTGTAACAAAATATTCAATCCATAACTAACAACCTATTTAATGACATAAATTATGTATCACTTACGTAATCTAAGTCTCTACCTTAACATCTAATTTTATTGTCTAATAAATTTAAGTCTTTATCTAAATATGCTATGTAACAAATTATAATATTAAAATAAATCTAAACATTTCAAAATATTAATTTTAAATAAATACCTTCATGTAACCTATCTTGCACACCCACAAAAAACCCGCTTATTCTAAAAGATCAATTATGGCATCAGGAATGACTGCTTGTCCTAAATAAAGGGGAATCGTTCTCCTCATTTGTAGCTTTCTGCTTTCCCCAGTATTCCAAACGTGCTGTGAAATGTGGGCCTTCTGAGGCCATAAAACATCATTTTCCATTGGCCCATATTCAATTTTTGCACCACTTGATGAATAGGAGGAAGCCATTGTGAATAAAAAAGGCAAAAGAGGATACTATAAATGCTGAAGGGAACCCGGAAACGAAGGAAAGTAAATTTTTTTTACTTCCTTCGCTATTTATAGTGGTCCCGGGAAGGAGGGGCTGCGTAAAAAAATGTAGAGGAAACCGCAAACAGATTTGCGGTTTCTATGAAACCGCAAGGGGATTTGCAGTTTCATTGAAACCGCAATCTGTCTTGCGGTTTCAAGTACGGTCAGAGTCGCGGCCAACATTGCTTTGACGCGTGGCGCGCCCTGGTGAAACCGCAAAAAACCTTGCGGTTTCACCACGTGTCATGCACAAATCCAGCTCTGCTTCCACGTGAGCCCTAAATGGGACACGTGTCATGTTCGGGAGAAACCGCATCTTGTTTTGTGGTTTCATTGCCAACTCAGATTTGTTGGGACAGGTTCTCAAGCTGGTGGTTCCGCAAGCTGTTTTGCGATTTCGGTTCCGCAATCTAGCTTACGGTTTCTCAAAACAATAACAATTCGGTAAATAGTTTCTAACCACCTCCATTTCAGTAATTTTTTTCCTAAAAATACTACTATGGGTAAAAAGCCAACTAATGGACTTTTTAATAAATTTATAAGTCATGTTAAACTTTTGGATGATTAATTTTTTTTTAACAATAGAATAATTAACTTAAACATAAAATAAGTTAAATAAATTAAAAATAAATCATAAATTTAAAAATTAGACTAAATTCAAAATCAATCATAACCTAACCTACTCTATTTATTTTTTATCTTGCAACTGAGATAGAGATAATAAATTAAGGTATATTTATTATTTAATTACCTATTGAAAAATTGTTCCTCACATAGGAAGAAGGAAATGTGAAAATTTATTACATTAAATTATTACCACAAATAAATAAATTATTACGACAGACCATCAATAATTTCTAATTATTTCACCGTCTAAAATTAAATGAGTTTGACTAAACCGAATTTGAACGCGAAAGGACAACGAAAAACCGAACTTGGTTGTCCCAAGAAAAAAACAAAACAAAAAAGACGTGACCAACCAAAGTGAACAGAGAGAATATCGCGATGCGAGCAATGGCATCTTGGCACGAAAAATCGCCGGCAATAGTGTAAACGCCGACAATGACTTAAAAGCCGCGAATCGACAAATCTCATGCTTGCGTGGACTATTCACTCTTCTTCTTTCGACTCTTGAATTCAATTAAATATCTCACGCCAACACAACAGAGTTCCCTCCCCAAAACCCAAACATGGCAGCGATTTTCTCTTCTCCGCTCTTCGCTTCTTCGTCTCTTTCCAAACCACCTTCGTCACCACCCTATTCCCGAATCCAAACCTCTCCAACACTTCTCAGGTTCGTACTCCTAACCTTCCTTATTTCCTTCCTCTGTTTCCATTTCCTTTCTCTGATTTCATCTTGTCTAGGGTTCGAGCTTCTCTTCTTCAGGATAAAGAGGAAAAAGTGATCGTCGGCGATTCATTCCCTTCTAAAACCTCTCCTCTTCTCACCACTGATAAATCAACTGGCGCGGATTCAATTAACACCTCCGTGTTTGAGAAACGAATTATCAAAGTCGAACAATCAATTAATATCTTTCTCACGGTAATTCTCCCCCCTTCGATAATGACCGTTACTTGTGTATTGTTACGTGTCCTTCTTCGTACTTCATCTTTTTTATCAAGTTCTTTAGAATATGTATGAACATTCAGCAAGCGTTTTACACATAGTTGAAACTTTTTTCATTCGTCGGTTTTACTTTTGAGGATTGTTATTCATAGGAAGAAGATTGGGAGTGTTTTTTGATTATTACTTATTTTCAGGATTCTGTGATAAAAATACTTGATGCTCTGTACCATGATAGACACTATGCAAGGTTTTTCGTGCTTGAAACTATTGCCAGGGTTCCTTACTTCGGTAAGTGATTGAAATCCTCACTACTATTTTCTTTTCCCTTTTTAAATGAATCTGTGTGTTAGTTTTTGGTTTTATTCTAAAGTTCGGCGTAGGTAGGGAACGTGCAATTCTTTAGATGTACTATATAGTGAAAATGACTATTCTTATTTAGCATCATAGTCAATTATGTGTTTAATTCTTTGCGACATAACAGTATTTTTTTTTCCCGTGGATTGTTATCTATGGCACAGCCTTTATGTCAGTTCTTCACATGTATGAGAGTTTTGGCTGGTGGAGGCGGGCGGACTATCTGAAAGTGCATTTTGCTGAGAGCTGGAATGAAATGCATCATTTGCTCATCATGGAAGTAAGATCTCTGTCATATTTTTTTTTTCTAAAATCTAACTGATGTATTGTTGATTAGTTCTCTAAAGATGTCACTCTGCAACTCTTTTTAGTAGTTCATGGGCATCCATGAGTGGTTCTGTTTCTGGGGCATTAGTAGTTGAACATATTAAGAATGAACTTTACTGTTGAAGCAGAAGACCTGATTGAAAATTAGGAGAAAATTTAGTCATACGGTGGTATGTGCCACTTTGAAGATATGATTCAAGTCCCATAATTGCACTCCTCTTGTGTCGTTTGCAATCACATGCATGAGTTGTGACTCTATTGTTCACTTGCTTTATTGCCTGTGATAAGCTTGGTCCTCTGATTGCAGGAACTAGGGGGGAATGCTTGGTGGTTTGACCGGTTTCTTGCTCAACATATTGCAATATTTTATTATATTATGACAGTTTTAATGTATGCGGTAAGCCCAAGAATGGCATGTAAGTGTTGAATACTTGAATTTTGTTTAACTGCAATGCCTGCTAAATCTTTTAGTTCATTGATTGGATTATCATGAAAGTTAAAATTGTATACATAGAAGGAGATTTGAAGACCCCAAATGAAAAATGATCACTTTTTTTTATTGAAAAGATAGAAGTTTCCTGCACATTTATGTATGCATTTTACTACTTATTTGCCTGGTTATATCAGTAGTGCTACTAAAGTATCCAAGATGCCCATAAGGGCTTTTATTCCCTAGCATAATTGATAAAGAGAAATGAGGTAAACCATTGACATTAAACTACGTAGCTGAATGTAAAACAACTTAAATAACACAGCTGATCAGCAGTTCATCACATACAAACGAAAGTGAAGAAACTGATGTAGGTTGCTTTTGCTAAATTATCAACAGTTAATCACCATGTTTGACTGAATTACATTCTGCCAATTGGTACCTGTAAACTTGGTTCTTCAATCACTGATTTTATGTGTATGGTTTATTGCTAGTGCAGATCACTTTTCTGAATGTGTAGAGAGTCATGCATTTGAAACTTATGACAAATTTCTCAAAGTCCAAGGAGGTATTATGGAGATTGCTTCCCTATTTACTTTTTTGTGTTATTCAGATTTTTGTTCCGCATTTAAACTATTGGTTTTATGCTTTTGTAATTGGGGTTTGGCTGTCGGGGAAACCATTGGTTTATACTTGATCACGAGCATGATTTATCCATATGAAAATTAATTGAAGATAAGATGAGCTGTAAGGCTGTAGCTTGGTTAAATAATGACAGGTTGAGGTTATTCTAGCTTTTATATTTATGCTTTAAAATTTTTCATCTTCTGTCTTTGATTAGCTTGTTCTTGAAATTACCTTAATTTGTTGCATAAACCAAAAAATAACAGAAATGAAAGCAAATAAAGGATCCTGCATTGATTATTTAATAAATAATATATTAATTATTTTATTTGATGAAGGTTCTAAAGATTGGTCCTCTTTCCTTCACATGCTTATTTTATTGTGTCTATTTGTACCTGGAGCTTCAATAACTCTAACATGATTTGATAAAATTTTTACAGAGGAATTGAAGAAAATGCCAGCTCCTGAGGTTGCTGTGAATTATTATACAGGAGATGACCTGTATTTATTTGGTAAGCCTTTCATCTCTGACCTATGGTTTTCTACTGGAGTAAAACACTGGAATTTCTCACTTCCGATATCATTATCTTCAGATGAATTTCAAACTTCCAGAGTTCCAAATTCTAGAAGACCTAAGATAGGTATGTCTTGAAACCTGGTCCAACATTACATAAATACTAATTTACTATTCTTAATTTGTTGTGGCTTATCATATATCACTTTTTGAACACTGTATGTCATTTCTGTGGTTAATGGCACCCTGTCCTGAATTGGACCAACACTTTATTTTTGTGATTTTCCTGAATACCTTGGCCTTTATTTTGTATAATTATTTGTGTCAGAACGAACCAAATAATTCTTTGCACTGGACCTTTTTTATGCCATAAAATTTCTCATATTGATGATTAACAATGTTTTATTTCTCATCTAGACAATCTGTACGACGTATTTGTAAATATCAGAGATGACGAAGCTGAACATTGTAAGACAATGAAGGCTTGTCAAACCCATGGGAACCTCCGGTCACCTCATTCATATGTAGAGGATGATGACGGCTCAGTCTGCGCTATTGAAGCAGGTTGTGAAGGAATAGTAGACTGTCTAAAGAAATCTGTTACTTCTAATCCATCTAAGGTGAAGTAAGATATGTGGCATGTACATAGTACATTGATTTAATAATATACGAGGCAGGGAATAATCATAGGAGCTAGTAAATAGTTGAAATTTGGATAAGGTTACTCTCCTGTGTAATTGTCTTTATAGCGAGTAAATGCCAATTCTATAAGATCAAGATCACGAAATATGTTGTGTTGACAATCTTCTGTTAGGTTAGATGTTCATACCTCACTCTGAAGATTATCAAAGAAAATAATAGTGAAGATTGTCCGTAGTTTTTGCTCTTTGTCTTTTCCTTGCTTCTAAAATTTGGAGTTTTACCATTAGAGCTAGAGGGTTCCGTGTGTTGCCTTCTAGAAACCATCTATCGCTAAAATATTTAAATTGAGTTTTTGACAACTAAAGAAAAATAAAAAATAAAATTAAAAGAAAATGATTTTAGCATGTACATTTTATTTAGTTTCATGAATATTTTCTTGATTTATGGGGAGAGGGGAACGTCCCCACTGCAATACGAGCCATTTCGTGATAATTGAAGATCTATTCATCTTGTCTTTCCAAATATTTCTCTTCACTGCATTCTAACACAGATGCTCAAGAAACGGAAAGATGATTTACTCTGTTTCAAGTATAGAGAAACCTCTAAAGAAAGGATAAGGGAGAAATAGATTAATTTCTCATTTCATATCATTTCATTAACCAATATAAGATTATATAACACTGTCAAAGTAACCGAGTAACAATAACGGCACATTACTAACAAACTTATTCTAACTCTACGTAAGTCACTACACAGTCCATGGGTCTCCAGAATCATGACAATAGACAAGTTATAATTCCCTTTCACCTACACGTTCTTCTTGCATGTCAGTCAAATGCTTGGAAAAGCTTTTCTTGGCTGGCAATATCACTGTCAATTTCCGCTACACTTTCCCCCATACTTCGCTTTTGATCAAACTCTTTAGATAGATCATACCACAGTAACACAGCAGTTTCATGAAGTTGCGGTTGGGATTCATGCTTTGTTTGTGGGTGAATAGCAGTTTTAAAGTGAGCAAAAGATTTCCATCGTCTAAGTTAGTTCTGATTAAGTAAACGGATAGTGATGGTTATTTGGCAGAGATATCATCTCCTAAAGGAACATGAAACTGTTAAAAGGAACATGAAACTGTTAAAAGTAATTCAATTGGGACGCTAAGACTAAATATTACTGAAGACTTGAAGTTAATTATCGTAATCCTGACCTTTATTAGAAGAAGAGAAGTAATAAGGGAGATGAGTCCCCAAGTAAATGTTATGGACTATGTAGTAGTTCTTGAAAAGCATTGTTTGATTGTTTCTTCTCTCAAACGTTGTTTGGGTTGACTATTTCACACAACCGAGACTTTATTTTATATGGGCATGCGTTAAATTTATTACTTTTGGAGACATGGTTTGTTTTGGAAATCTAATGTAGGTTCATAATGCTTTGGGAGTAAGGCAAGATATGCTGGACTTATTGTTAATGCTGAATCAGTTTCCAATCTGATGGTCTGAAAAGTAAAAGCAAAAGTAGAAAGCAAATAGATAAAGGGAAACAAAGATACATGAATGCCTGTGCACTGCACGCCAATTGTATGATGGATAGTTTCTATCAGGGAAAACTGATTTGTTGTGGCAAAGTGCTTTAGATAAGTTTGTTGCCGTGCATGGTTGATGATTGTTCTGTAACTAAGTGGAATAGATAATTTAACATATCTTCCAAGTTTCAGCTTATTGTACCAGCGCGTAAACCAATTAGAATTTGTTCTAATTTTATGAATAATCTTTGAGTTTAAATCCAGAATATATATAAATATAACTATGTTGGTCAAGAGGGTAGGGGATACATTGTATTTCATTCTGTGACAACTGTTGCTTCTCATGATTGAGGGAAAGAATGTTTTAGAAATACGAGTGAAAAACTTAACTCAATAATTAAAATCTTATAACTATAAGGTGAGGACTGTTCTTAACTTATATACATAAACACAGAAGGGTCCTTACAACAGGTGCAAAAGATTTTAGGATAGATTCAACCTTTCAAAATCAGTTTATAAGTTGAGAATTGCTCCTCATTTATACACATACAACAACCTTATATTTAGGCGACATACGATATCTAACAGAAATGAACTTTTATTTTTAATTTTCATTTTTTTCTCTAAATCTCCATGGGTCTTTCTAAGTAAAAAAAAAATAAAGTTTTCAACTTCTGATATCAGAGTAATAATATTTGCATGTATTTTACTCATAATTTCTTCAGGGTTTTTAAGGTAAACTTACATAATGAAATTATCACTAGAAAAATATATATACTTATATGTATAAAGAATAAGAAAAATGTTAACAATATATTATTTTAATAATTTCTTAACTACATACTTTATTACTGGTTGAAAATGTTCAAATTATAAATTTATATGAGTCTCACTTATATATATTTTTATTTTTTAATAAAATTTAACCATATTTAAAGTCAATGTCCGAATTTAGGAACAGGATCACAAATGCGCAGGAATATGACTAACATAGTTTTCTAAACAAGCTAGAAATAATATCAGAAAAAAAAATGTTACAATATGTTATTAAGATTTCTTTAAGATTGGAGAGTTCGACCAATCTAGAATTCGTTTCTCTTTTATTTAATTTTTTATGAAAAATATTGACAAACAATTTCCGTATGCATGGTCACATTTTTTCGCCAAAAAATTTAAACAAACGAGTTACCATCAATTAACACATAGACATGTACATAAATAGTTTAATCTTATAACTAAGCTTTAAACAAAAAAAATAAAACAAAATTGAAACTAATCTGTTCAAAAGTAGTTGAACTAACAAATCATTAATTCTCTAAATTAACTATTCTTTCACATGAGTTATAGATAGATTATTTGTTCGACATTGTCCAGTTTGATTAATCAGTTTAAATGGTTGAAACTAAAGGTAAGTTATGAAATCCATGAAACTATTATTTTTCCCTCTAACTCACACCAAAACACTAATCAATTTTCAGTACCTCTAGGTTTGTTTTCCCTTTAGACATTACCTTACCCAGTCACCTACGAGTGGTGTTTTTTTAAACTTGCCTTGTCACTTTCATCAAAGATTTATGCACTTACAATCTTACATGATAGAGTACCTTTTGACTGAAAAGTGAGCAATATTTTCCTTGAAACCGCAATTTCGTGGAGCTAGATTACATGAAATTATTAGATATTAGATAACACAAACTTGTTTCAGTTTAATAACAATAAAGTAATAAAAGGAAAATAATTGTTGTTGATAGACATTAGGCGAAAAATCAACACATCCTATTCACACGGTTTAATTCATATTCTTTTTCTTTACTATAACAAGTTCAAGATTTTCCCTTTGCATGCTATTATTATATTTAACAAATCTAACTAGATTTCGAGTATTTTTTGGGCCGGGAAGAAAGTAGATTTGGAGAAGTTGTGCTTGTGGTCCCAAATAAGCATTATGGCTTGTAGAAATTCCCTATACAAGTTTTATAAATCAAAGTGAACAAGATAAAACAAGAATCCATTTAGTTCTCTTATCAACTAAACTGACCTACTTTTCCTCCCAATTCTTTAATTTCAAGATGCTACTGTGGTAGCCATTAATTTAGTGTTGGTTTGCAAATCCAAAGAAGCTGCTTTCTTGCCAACTTTAGATTATTTACATGATTAAAATTTTTGTTTGGTCGCTGTCCAATAGTTTATAACATATCATTATTGTACCTTTCGGTTCCTCATATGGAAACTTAATTAATTACCAATCACAACAAAAACTTGTATTTCCCCTCTTTAAAAAGTAAACCACTATGAGAGACTAGAATGACATTAACTAATAGCCAACATGCAATTGAAGTTTTTTTTAATGAAAAAAAATTCCAAGCACGTAAAGGAGAGAGTAGTTGAGATCAAGTGAACAATTAAATTAATTAATCTTTAACACATATATCATGAGTAAGACCAATGTCATCAGAAATGCACGTTTGGCGTAATTGAAGTTAACAAGGTAGTAGTTACTTATAATAACGATTAATGTTTTTGACTTTACATCACGTCATCACCTATGCAAACCCAAAACCATAGGACATGGCATTCAATCCAGACATTGGAACAAGATCTGACACTAGGATTGGATTACTGTCGCTACATGCGTAAATATTTTATTTTATAGTTTTGTTACACGTAATATTTTATATGGATATTAAAGTTCAATTAACTTAACTGCCCAAGTTAAAGCCAAATAATCAAATATTTGTAACGTCATCAAATAAAATTGTCCAAATGAGTAAAAATTACATTAAATACATTATAGCTGTTCCATTTTATGAACAAAAATTAAAAAAAATCAAGTGAAAATTCTCTTTCCTTCTCAGTATTTCTCATACATTTAAAATTCTTCTGTGGTCACATCCCCACTTACTAGAAAAAGATGGGAAATAGATCACTGGTGCTTAGGAGTCGTCAATTCCCTTAGGCCACTTCACAACTTTATTTAACTGTTTGATGTGTTCACTTTTCCACAGGGCAAATTGGTGTTTTTTTGGGTTAATTTTAATTGAAAAATCTTTATTTTCTTCTTCATTAATTATTATTACATATTTCAATGCATGCCGGGATATAAATATTTAAAAAATACCTTATAGATAAATGAAATTCAGATAATTGATTATAATGTGTGAAAAAGAGAAATATTATATTATATTATATTATATTATATTATATTATATTATATTATATTATATATATGGATTTACTGTACACAGTGCAGTTGCGAATTAAGGTGGTATATATTGTAAAAGAAATAAAAATGTTTTTTTTTCATTCTATTATTTTTTACGGCATTCCTTACCCTCTACTTTTTAGATTTACAGTAGAAAGATCGATTTCTTTTTTTTCAATTTGAGCTTTTTTATTTTCTTTTTAATCATAAAGAAAGGGTAAGATCGATGGAGTAATATAATAGTAAGATGAGGTTACTTTTCTAAAACAGTGTATCACCACTACATTGCACTGAATTATAATTAACCATCACAGATCCACCACATCACTGAACACACAACAGTACAAACTAATTAAGATCACCTATTATTTTATTTTGAACTATAAGGTTTATACTGCACAAGCTCAAGCTTCCATAATCAATACCAAATTATCAAGGATACCAAACACTATTTAATAAACTGGGTAGCTTTTGTTTATTATTAACAACAACACACATAACCGTTCTAGTATTATTGCTTTCATATACTCATTAGGCTCAAACTGTGGCTATGGCACCCACATCAACGCTTGCATTGGCCTTCATAGCTTCAAATCTTGGTTCCTTAGCCTGAAACTTGAGATCAGCATAAAGCTTCATGTAATCGTCAAAGACAAATTTCGGGTACACTTGGCTTGTCTCATTTTCCTTCACCAAAGTTGGTGCTGGAGAAATGACAGCATCATCACCAGGGTTGTAAAATGATGCCAGGGACATTCTGGTACCATCGGTTTGAGCAATCACTCTGTGCATGACACTCTTGTACTTGCCATTGGTTATGACCTGTTAATGTTGTGCCCACAAAGGCCCAAAACTCACCATTCAATTATATCGAAGAATTATAGTTAATAATGCACTGAATGCCAAGAGTACCGTCTCTTTAGTGTTGGGTCTCATATTTGATTGATTGATTGATTGGAACGTGTATGCTATGAAATATGTATTTTTTTAATATACATAGATGTTACTTGTACTACATATTATATAAAGAAATTGAGAAATATTATATATAATGTGATAAATAAAAAAGAAGTTTAATTGGTATGTAATAATCTCATCAAAATTCATAATTGATACATATTTATGTAAAAGTTAATGAATATAATATAAATGATGAGTTTTGATTAGATAATTGTGTATAAAATATATTGTCTATGTATAATAAATAAAGAAAATGATATTTCAATAGTATAAATTTGTTCTAGAAATATGTTGTTACATAAATATCAGATGTTTTTTTTGTATGATGAAAAGTAACAAGTGAGAAAGATGATAGGCTAGTGGGGCATGTGGGCATGTACATAGAGTATGTACCTCAAGTTGGTCACCAAGGTTGATAACAATGGAGTGGCGCATTGGTGGGACATCGATCCACTGGTCATCCTTGAGGAGTTGCAGGCCACTGACCTTGTCATCTTGGAATAGTAAAATAATGCCACCAGCATCTGTGTGAGCTCTCAGACCCTTTATCAGATCAGGAGTGGGACAAGGAGGGTAGTTGCTCACTTTAGTTCCAAAATTTGGACCCTTGGATCCATAAAACACCTTCTTCAGGTACCCTTTCTCAAGTCCAAGATTCTCACAGAGCAGGTCAAGAAGCTGTTCTGCAAGTTTCTCCAGTTCCTGCGCAAAATTTTTCATTACCTTCCTGAAAAAAAAACAGTACATGATGAGACACTGCTTGTGCCAAAATCAAAAAAGAAGTTTGGTGCACACCGATATAATCACTATGCTACACCTAAAGAGAGAAAAACGTAGATAAAATAGATGATATAGAAAAAAAAATTGGTTTATAAAGTGTACGATATATAAAGATGTCTATATATTATCAATCAAATCAAACAGAAATTCACAGAAAAATTGATAGGTACACTAGTTTAGAAGTTTAGGTACAAGTAGATTTTGGACCTGTTGAGTTTCCATTCAACGAAATCATGACAAAATAAATTACATGACTTTGTTAAATGAGAACTCATGTAGCTATATAATGATCCAAAAACTAAGTAAACTAAAATCCTAGATTATTGTTGAGGATTATGTCAGAATTTCTCTTGAAAAAATATAATTTAACGAGTTAGTGTGATTAATTATGTGTGACCTGTAATCTTCATCAAGATCTGGGACCTCTGAAATGTTGGAGAATGGAAGATGGCGCAGAAAAAAGGTGCTTTCCCAGTCCAAGTCATTGATCTCAGACTGAACAGACTCAAGACCTTTGCTGGCCACCATTTCTTTGAACCTTTGCTCCATAGACTTCTTATAGTGCTCTTTTGTGAGCTTCTCAACAGTGTCCATCAACTCAACGGATATGCTATGGTTTACCAACTAGAAAAAAAATAAAAACACAAAATCAATCAATTAACAAACCCTTTTAACAAAACACACACATACATATTAAAAAAATTGTTTTTATGATTATGAATATATGTATAGTACCTCAAAGAAACCCCAGTTTTCACAAGCATCTTTGATCAAGTCCATGGTTGTGGCTCTCTCTTCGGTGTTAAGCTTTCCCATGTCAACAACTGGAAAGTTTGCCATTGCTTCTTTTTCTTTTGTATATAGCTCTTGCTTTAATCAGCTATATGTATGTGAGTATATATGCTGTGAGGATGTGCTGTTCTAAGAGGTGCACTTTCATGTATTTATAGGCCTTCAACTTCAAGGAGAGGCTAAGAATGGAACAAGTTTATTTAATTAAGAAAAGACTTGTTCGGACGCATGTTGCTTTATTAGTATATACAACATTTTTTATTTTTTTAATTTTTCTACATTTTCTTATACAAGTTAACTGTGATTCACTCCGAAAATGTGAAGCCGTTTGATACAGACAATGTTAATTATGGTCCTTTTTCTCCTTTTTATAAACTAAATTGAATTACCTGACTTGTAGGAAAATCTAAGTCTTACACAATAAATTTAATTAAGAACAGTTGGAGAATAAACAAATCACATGGAAAGGCTAAAACATTAAAAATTAAAACACTAAATCCACCACGTTAAGAATAGTCAATATTTTGTATCTGTCCATCATTTTTTTAATGTATCAATCAAATTCATTGGAACGGCTAAAAAATTAAAAATGAGGAATATTTGAATCTATAAAATTAATCAGTAAAAAATTAACAATATGTATATGTTTAAGGATTTAATTAATATACATTAATCATATAAATATTTTTTACACACTATCAATTAATCACATCATGTGACATTTCTAAAAAGGTTTTAATCTTATCTAATTGTCTTAAAAATTATGGCATACAATGAATATATAATTGGTTGATTGTGTAAAAAAAATTTAAGGATTAATGTAAATTCATATTCTTAAATTCATGAATATATACTAAAAGAATTTAATTTAAATATATTGACGATGTTTAAATGTTACACTTTCATATAATTATATATAAATTGACATATATAATAAAAATTTTGAATTATTTTTATATATTGACATATATAATATTAGAAATATTTTTTAATTGATTAATGATATAAAAATATGTGTATGTACATATATTACGGTCTATGAAAAGTAAACTTATATTACAATGTAAATAAAATATAAAATGCTTATATATAATTACGCTATTAAATAAATATTTCCCTATCTTACAAGCTCTAGTTCACGGACTTTAGCTTCTATACACTGACATGAACTGTTCATTTCTTTTTTAATCAAGTTAGCAATTTTTTAACAATTTAACTCGTGTATGCATTGTGCGTAGCCAAAATATTGAGTTAAAATGACCTGCTTTTAATTGTCTAGGATGTCACATTTACACTTCCAAATAAATAAAACTTGTTCTCTCATGTTGAATGTCCTTTAAACTCTGTAATGTTTTGCACACAATTTTATGAGAAAATTGCATCTAAAAATAATGTGAGTTTTAGTGCACATATAATGGTGTTTTATGAGGCTAAAATAATAATCAAATCTGAATTTTGAAGAAACCGGAGGCTGATGTGTTTAGAACTAAAGAGAGGAGAATGTTTTCACCAAAAATGTGTTGTGCCACTTATGAAGAATACATAAATAAATATAGAAGTTAACCAAGTTGGGTGGCAAACATCATTCTTGGTAAAAGGAAAGAAGGAGAAGAAAATAGGCTACCTGTAACTCTTCCACTTTTAACCTGGGATATTTTTTATTTTCATTTATTACACTTAAAAAGTTTTATTTAATTTTTTTATATTTTAACATATATCATTTTGATTCTTAATTTTTTTTCCGTAATTTTTATTATTGATTTAAATTTTAAAATAATTAATTTGAGATAATGATGATTCTAAGAACTTACTGTATATTTTTAAAGGCAATAAAAGAATTTTGTATGCCTACTATTCTATTATTATAACACTTTTTTTTTCCTTTTTGACTACAGATAGTAACTACTAAAAGTTATTATAATTTTAAATTAATAATATTAAAATGTAAATCAGAATAATATAAATGTATAATTAAGTTTTCTTAGAAAAACAGTCAAAGAATCAGAATAATACATTCTAAAAATACAAACATAAAAATTTTTAAACTTAAAAATCAAAATAAAAAAAAAAATCAAACTCAACCAATTAAAAGTGATAATAGAAAATAAATAAATAAATAATGGGAAGTTAAGTTTAGTCTCAAATTTAATTTAAAATTTTAGTGGTTATATATTGTTATTATAAAAATTTTCCATCGTTACAATTCATAACATACATAATTTTTAAAGTAGTTAAGATAAAAATTAATTTGTTAAAATATAACATTTTAAATTATTAGTGTGTATATATATCAACAAAATTAATAATTTAAAAAGGACAGCAGAAAATCGTGGAGAATGTATGTGTGCACATATTTATGGCCCCTACCATCTTTTATCTGAGAATGTGACCATGTTTCTCGTTAATAGTTTGAATCATCTTCGGTTTTGGTAGGGTAATTAATGGGTCCCTTCTTGATCTTTGGGTGCGTGTTTCCTCTCTCTTGCTTTCTTCATCAAAATTTCATCCAACCCCACATCAACAAGTGCTTTCCACCTTTTTCTCTTACACGCGCGTTACTCATTCTCATTTTCATTCCACCTTTTCAATTCATTATTTCTGCTCCCATATAACCATGGTCCGTGAATTTATAGATATACATTATATTCTTATTAAGATAAGGTTTTATTATTGAGACAATATTAAACTAATATAGAAATATACATTCGAAAATTTATGTGTAAATTCTCCCAAGTAGGTTAACACTTTGTAAATTTTTCTTTCTATCTTTTTTCTCTTATGGGAAATTTTTAACTCTCTTGTCGTTTTTTCTTATCAGGAAGCATGGACGTGTTAAAACTATGATGAAAAGATCTAGCTAGCCTCTCATTTGTGTACATCCTATGAAGGACAGACATAAAGTTAAGCTTTAATTTAGAACGATCGACATCATGATACCAAAATCAATTACCCTATCTTCTCAATTGATTATTCTTTAACTCGACAAAATTATGACGAACAATCGCGTAATTATTATGTTATTTAAACAAATCTAATCACCTACTGTGTGTCTATATGTATATACAAAAATATAATTTGATACTACATTACTGTTTACTGTTGATTTTTGCCAATAAATGGCATTCACATGCATGGCAACATTGTCTAGATACCACAAAAGATTATCATTCATGAAACCTCGTGTTAACATACATATTAATGTAGAAATGATTTACTATTTCATTAAATTTAGTAATTATTTATTTAAACGACGTAAAATAATTTACTATATCATTAAATTTTATGATTATTTATTTAAGTGACGTAAAAAGACATATTACACCAGTTTTAAAAAAAACCGATATGATATATTTTATTTTGTATTTCCTTTTATTTTTTGATTAATAGTAATTTTAATTCCCTTATTCGATTCATAAACTTTTTTAATTCTCCTATTTTTTTTTCTTCAATTTTTACTCTCATTATAAAGTCTAACAATTTTACCATTGTACCACACAATTTTTAATGTTTATATTTTCTTCATAAAAATATTATATTAAAATTTCGACCAAAACAATTTTAATTATAATGAGAATAAATCCAACTCAGAATCCAGGACCTTCTACAATTAAATTAATTATAATAAAAAAATAAGCATTACTTAAAAATATAAAAAAACTTTATGTATTACGTAATTTTATTATAACTAAAAATATATTTAAATTTAAATAATAAGTATTACATAAAAAATAATAAACATTATGTAAAAGTAAATAAACTTTACATATTATTATTATTATACAAAATATAATATAATTAATATTAAATTATAAAAAAAAAAAATTAATTTCCTAAAACAATTATATATTATAAATTTAATTAATTTAGTTGTAGAAGATCCTAAATTATGGGTTGAATTTACTTTCATTTTAATTAAAATTATTTTAGTTCAACTAATGTCCAAATTTTAATATAATATATTTATAAGAGAATATAAACATTAAAAGTTATATGATACCGTGGTAAAATTATTAGTCTTTATATCAAAAAGTTCTGGATTTGAATCTCAAGATAAATTCAATTGATTTTATAAACTTTTTTTATGTAATAATATTGTTTGTGTAGAGATAATTTCTCTTAAATCAATTAATAAAGTCCTTAAAATATAATTTATGGTTTTTAAATCTTTTTCTATGTTAAATATGAATTTTATTTAATTTCTAATTTAAATGGTTGTAATTTTATCAATTATAGCTATTTAATATGAATATTTTTTAATATTCTTCAAATTAATTTAAGATCCTTTTGAAGGAATTAGAGGCACCATAAAGTGATGGTTTTTTTATTAGTATTAGACTAAAAATCATGTTTAAATTAAACCTTAGATTCAGATCTCCCGTTAGTAATATGTTGAAATGATACATCAAAAATCAATGGATGGGTCTTTCAAAACCACCTAAAACCTTTAAAATCTTCGGGGTTTTAGAAGTTCTCATGCAAATTTAGGATTGTGTGTAAAAATCAGTGTTTTTTTTATCTTTAGGGAATTTAACATTTGAAAAGAAATTATTTTACGTGTGTAAGTTAGTTGAATATAAGTTGAAATGAGAAATTGGTAAAAGTTAACCTTTTAGGTTAAACTTAAATAACTTGGTTCATAAGGAATAAGTGGATGTACCATTAAGGCATTGGATTGGATCAAAATTGATAAATCCTGACAATGATCATTTCCTATCTTCATTTAGTAAAAATCTATTGATGTGCCTATTTAGGTTATTTCTAAAAATTAACCAAAAACATGTGTAACTCTATAAAGTAAATGGTGATTTGTGTGGTGGTTAGCCAGTAAAGTGATCATAAGCTTAATCGTGCTTAGGTGAAGTTTATTCACGAGAGTGGTGTTAGTCAACTACAACAGTGGTTAACAAGTTAAGTTCTATATTGTGTGTGTTTGGTGTGTACTAGTGACGAAGGTAAGAGAATTCACCTTTGCATCATTTGTTTATTTGCACAAATTTCTAGGAGGAGGTCGCCCTTCAAGTTGACCTATGAGTATCTAAGCGACACTTAGAAGATTGTTGCACAGGGGCATGAGTGTTTTGTGGGTAAAGTTCATTTTATCCAATTTTGTAATGTGGATGTGGTAGTTGATTGGGACGAGGATATAAAGTAGATCCTACTTACACCCACTCATTACTTCTTGGTGAGCCCAATATCTCACGTATACACTTTTGTTGACAAAGGAGTCTACGTCTAGTGGACATCTAGTGAGGAAGATGTGCTAGAGGAAGTTAGGGAATATGTTCCAACAGAGGAGCCAACATTTGTAAAGAAGCCACTAGTTGAGGGATGTCAAGCATCAGAGCTCACAGTTCTAAACTCCTCATATGAAAGTTCTTACTATAGTTGAAGTAATACTTAGCCGTGGTGGATTGTCTTATCTGAGGACATAGTTGTTAGTTGTGGGTCAACTTTTGTGGTAGGTGGTAAGTTAATGGTAAGGAAGATCGTTCTAAAAGTTCTTCTGATCATTTTGGTGATTCTGCTCACTAATGGTCTCTATTTGCTAACTTTTTTGAAGATTAAGTCATGGATAAGGAGACTCACTGTAATTTATAAGTTTATTTTTCCTTTCTTTATTGCATGTTTTGTAGGAGAGAAAACCAGATTAATACTCCAACTGTTGTCCATGTATATAACCTTTAAGGTCTTTCATTATTGGTTCCTAAACTTGTATCTGTGCATTTTACCTATCATACAATTTTTTTTTTCTAACTATGTTTCATTGCACTAAAATCATATGTTAAAAGAAAAAGATTGAAACATTGTACATTTCCATACATCAATATTCATCTAGAAGTTATGTTTGACACATAATTATAATCTATGAAATTTATAAATTTCCTTGTATTTTAGAACTAGTATGTTTCATTGCATTAACTAACATATGTTAAAGAAAAAAAATCAAACAATCGAATGTTGCAATACATCAAGCATCACACCCAAAAATTGTGTTTGACATATCATTACCATTTATGCAAAATAAATAAATAAATAAATTTTCTCGTATTTTACAACTTATGCTAATTCCTTTTCACAAAAATTTAACCAAAAACATGATAAATCTACCAAGTGATACATTTGTTTTATACACGAATTAAATTTTAAAAAATACTACAACAAAACAAAGAAATTGGCAACGAAATTGATACTAATCGAATGGATACAAAAAATAAATTCCATCATTCTAAAATAAATGCCATCATTCTTAGTATTGTTCATTGCATGAGATATATGAACTTTTCATTTTATTATTCTTAATTGGAATTTGGTAACCAAAAGACACTATGGATGAAATAGAAAATGGAGATGTCATCATCCTTAAGATCGTTCATTGCACGGGTTTGATGCATGTATACACAACCACACTTAATTGGCTTAATTTTCGTTTTATCTCATTAATTTAGTTGGTAACGAGAAGAAACTAATCGATAGAATTTGGAAGTTATCATACAACAAGAACAAAATAAAATCACATGACTAATAAAAATGCAAAATATTGACCAATGACTTCATTATGATGGATACACTAATATAAAGATTAGGCAGCAGCCAGCAAGAGGGGCCAAAAATGACACAACATAAGCCATCGCTCTAGGGTGCATGAATTTGGCGGCCCCTTATTTATATTCTCATAAATGCAATATCATAAAGCCTATTCTATTCACATTTGTTATTTCTTTTTTTTTAATTTTATTCCTCCACTAATTAGAAGAAACATGAATCTTTATTCGTTACGTTATCCGCAACTAGTCCTTCTAAGGACAACACTGATACTTAATATATCTACACGTGCCATTATAAAGAGAAAAAAAAAAGTAATATCTACACGTTTTCTGGCACATTAATTGACTTGAGGTTATGTTTATGTCTACTTGCTTTGTTTAATATGTATTTTCTTTTCAATTGAAGGCGCGTTTTATGTCTGGGATAAATATTAAAAAGTGAAAAGAATCCAAGAACTTTGGTTATGCATATTTTACGGTATAGTAGTGGTATTTAGTTTATGCTTTATAAGTAACTCAATTTCATAATAAGTTATCTTCTTGTGTAATTTTAAAGTTACCTATTGTATTAGAAGTAAGGCATTTCTTCTATTTGGTTGATACAGAAGCTTTATTAGTCGGTAAATAATGCTAACAGGGGAGATAATTAATTAAGAATAAATATTAACTAATATTTCTAGAGATACTGTTTAAATAATTTAAAGAAAAAAATTATTTAAGATACATAATTTTTTTTATATTTATCTATAATTTATTCATTAAATATTTTTTAAAATTTCTTAATTAGTATCATGTTAGGCTGACATTTAATTAAGTTGGGTACACAGGCTTTTATTTGAAAATACCTATACACAATATCGATATGTTATTCATTTGAAGATATATATGAGTATTGTGAGTTGTTTGTAGATCTATTTGACTTGTCACGTGCATCATATGCGATGCACTGAAGACATCTTAAGAAGTAAGTTAAATTTTCCGGTCAAATAATATGTATAATATATATATATATATATATATATATATATATATATAACTAAATTTAAAATAACATGAAAGAAAATAAATTTTATGTATTTTCATTTTATGTACAAGAATTATTTGTTAGATAATTAGAGTTTAAGTATTAGTTATTTTTTAACTCTCTTATTAACCTTTGTTTAAAGATCAAAAAAATTATAATAATAAAAAAGAAAATATTTTTATTACAATTAGAAACCAAAAATTTAGATGGTGCATTATAATATAAAAAACCTTAAATAAAAAATTTTATACACCGAGAATAAAAATGAAAAAGAATTATAATAAATTCCATAACCAATGTCAATTATAGTAAAATAAACTATGCACTGTTTAGTATAAAATTGTTCATTTCTAATATCTATTTTAAAAATATATAAATACTGATATTTAATTAGTTAACAACGTAAAGCTTTTACATAAATAGATGTATGACCTTCTAATTCATAAAAAAAGATATAAATATGTTATGATTAATTAAATAGTTATCATAAGTTGATGAAACAAGTTAAAAAAAATTATAATTTATAATAAATTAAAATTGTCAATCAAAATTCACAAGGTCTATATTTTGGATATACGTGCTTATAAAATAACATAAAAAACTTAATAATTACACTTTTAGGGTTAAAAAATGTTTCAAATTTATTATTTATTCTCATTAAAAACTATCAGTATATTTTTACCCTTGTGACACGTAATAAAATAATAATAATATTAATATTAAAAGGAAACATCTTGAAGTTACCTAAAGATATTTAATACTGTTATTTACACTATATAAGTTACCTGAAGATATTTAACACTGTTATTCACATTATACATTATACTAACCGACGTTAAAAGTGATTTTTACGTCAAAAGCCATTTTTTTTACTAGTGGGGATCAATCAAAATAGCAACATTTGAAATGTTAGTTAAGCAAAACGAATTTATCTAACTGATATATATATACTAATTATAAGTATAGTTGATGCATCAAGCTCTATTAACCTCTTTAATTTTACCAAATTTTTGTTATGGTTTAGTGTCAATTAAGGTAGAGGCAAAAACATTACGATAACTCCCCCGGAAAAAACAAAAAGCAAATTAAAGGCATGCCATTTTTCGAACGTGTGAAGTAAAAAGTATGAGCCGCGAGGATGGCACTATAATTTATAAAGGGATCAATTAACATGTCTCAACTCGTGATGAAGTACACAAGACATGCATTCAGAGATTTCGGAAAATGTTTTTCACTCAAATGATTATGATCTCACTGAGTCACTAGGTCTTAATTACTTGTCTTGGCTTTTTAACACAGATGGGGCATGAGATGATAAGTTCATACTTCTTCATTAATATTAACTTCAAAATTTATATAATCATTATTAAGATAAAACTTTAATATTTATGTAAAAATTTAAAATAATATAAATTATTAAGAATTAATAATTTATGACTTGCTAGAACTTTTGTTATTAAGAAACAATTAATATTGTTAGAAAATAATACTTCAACATAGGGAATTGAGTTGTTAAAATAAATATCTTGCCACATTTAATAATCATTGAAAAAAAATATTATTTAACTATAATAATTTTGATTGATAGGAAAAAATCTGGTATGTATTTATACACGATATTTGTTGCACACCCGTGGATATGTATTAAATTTTTTAAAAAAATTTAAGTACTTAGACAAGGTATATTTAGGTACTTTTGGGTATATATTAAGCATGTAGTCATTTTAAACAAATAGAATCATCGTCCTTTTAGTTTTAAAGTTAAAAAATTACGTTTTATTTTTTTTTATTTTCTATGTTTTATCTTTCACATTTATTTTTTATTTTTTCTAATTTTATCTTTCTTTTTATATTTACTTTTATTATAAATATAGAGTTAGTAGTATAAAAAGACACATTATATATGTTTTATTTATTTTTTACATGGTACCCTATTTAATTTCTGATTGCATTGAAACCCCTTTCAAAATCGTCGTCATCTTTCTTGTCGTAAAAGAAATTGGAACATATATTCTCAATCCTGATTTATACATATAAATTTTCGTCTTCTCTCAAGAAAGAATAAGAGTTATATAAATGGTAAAAGTCGATCAAATGTGGGATAGGGGTAGAGATGAATGAGATTCAGGTGAAGAAGTTGATATTAAGTTTGCTACTCTTTCTATTGATGATTCATATAGAGGCGATTCTTTTTCACCCATGATGGACAAGGAAATCATGAGATTCTAACTATTATATAATAATAATGTTTAGGTACTACCATATTTTTATTTAAGCATTTACATATAATGATTTTTTATTATGAAATACTTTTTATCACTTCGTAGATAGTTTTATATTATATATTGCATCTATTTATACTTCTTTATCAATTATAAAATTTAATCATAAACATAAATATACATATATATATATATATATATATATATATATAAAGAGGAAAGTTAGTCTATTCACTTGCCCGGTGATGAGATTTTTTTTTTTTACAAAATATAAATATTATATTTGTTTAATAATCTCATCTAAGGTAAGATTTCATAAAATTTGTGTCTCTTTCCTTACGTGTTATTTTTTATTAAAATATACAACTCTTGGTTAATATTTAATTATATCTCATTATATATTATCATTATAATTAAATTTATCATCATTATTATTATAAATTTTATTTCTAATGGAAATAATTTTGATAATAGTAAGTGATAATGATGATAATTATTATAATAATAATGGACAGATAATATAGATTTTTTATAATTAAACTTAATTGTAACTGCAATATTTTAATTATAGTATAAAAATTATATTGAGAGTTTTAATTTTTATTTTATAATTTTAATTCTTTTTAATTTAGAAAATCCTTTTAAATCTTATAGTTTTATTAAATTTTTATCAACTATATAAATTTTTATGATATAAATTTATTAAAATCCAAATTAAAAAATTTTAATTATAAGAATCTTTAAGTCATTAAACTTCTATACCATCTTTTAAATTTTGTATTAAAATATTCTTATAAAATCTGAATCCTACAGCTCTTAATAACTGATTTAATCTCTTGAAAAATTTACTCACGAGATAAAATATCAAGTTAACCCTACTGTGAATCACATCAATTCATTCTAACCAAAAAGTTATAGTACCATGTTTGATATGAATCTTTTACAGTTAATTTCCTAGCCACGAATTAGTTATGGTGCACAATAATATAAAGTATAATACCATTTCTACTTATCATACAACTTGTATGTCCATTACCAACTCAAAAAGCTAAACAAAAATCAAACATTTTCCCTCAACTATTTGTTCATCTGTCTCCTTTCCTTTCAAAGGAAAGAAAATAAGAATACATTTCTTTAAAAATTAATTTTAATTTCTAAAAATAAACTTCTCTGTCTCTCTCTTTAAAAAGAAAATTATTTAACTAGTTAAAAGAAAATAATATACATTCTTGTATTGTTTCTTTTAAGACAAGGACAATCCGTTTAACCAAACATAGAAAATTTCACAGAAACAATTAACTGAGGTGGTTGATAATTTATACGTGTGTTTCATGCATATTTAGAGCGAGTGGAGTTCTTCTACAGGTCCTCCATGACAAAATACAAGAAAACAAAGAACTCCATGAGTTTACCTGCTACTTGTCACTGACAATCTGTAATGGCATCTAAGGAATTAATCTTCTTTTCTACATACTTTACTAAACTATGTGCTATCTTTTTCTTATCAACCAAAACAATGGTCTCTTTCTACTACAGAAAAATATATAATAAACAATAATGGGATATATTTTCAATCTTTTTAGATTTTTTTTTCTTTTATTACATATTTTTTACAATATTTTCTTATCTTTTTCTCTATATCTTTCCATTAACTATATATTCTATGCCACAGTTTTAAAAAAATTATTTCTTTTCAATCTCCTAATTATAGAAAATATGCAATGATATACATGAGTGGAAATAAAATTTCTTATTTTTTATTATCTAGTAACTAATACAAAGGCATGGGCTTCAGATCGTGTTGACGGAAATTGGATTCATCAACTTTCGGTCTTGCTTCACATGCAATGTTGCTTTCTATAATGGCAGTGGCAGATTGTGTCTCATGTACTGTGATGAGATTATTAGGAGATTGTTTTTATAATGTTTTTCTTAAGTATTTATATGGAAATAAAATTAAAAAAAAATAGAATAATTGAATTTTTCATTAATATTTATATGAAAAAACAAAATAAAAATTAGAGTAATTAAGCTTCTATGATATCATAAACTAAAACTAAATTTTACATAAAATATATAAAAATTATCTTATATTCATTTCTTCAAAGTTATTTATTTAATTGTATAAAAAATCGATTTCACTTTTTTTTCTATGAATACTTATAAAAAAAAATTGTTCAAACATGCTTTGGTGATTAGCTTTTCAAGCGAGAAGTGGGAGATAAAACAGTTAGCACAGAATTTAAGAGAAAAATAATTTATAATAAAAGTTTAATATAGTTAATTAATCAAAACTTATCATATATAATATGACTTTATTAATTTTAATAACATTTTTTTTGTAAATTATTCAAAATTTAATTTATAATTAAATAATTAAATAAAATTATTTTATACTGTTAATATATAATTATTGAATTCAGGTACAAAGAATTTGAAATACTTGAAAAGGAATGTTGGAAAATAACACGAAAGCTAGCTAAGCTAAGCACGCCTGAAATTCTATTCAAATATATCTCTCGATCTCTTTTCTTTTCTGTTTTTCTCTGATGTCATTTCAATAAAGTGGTCTTGTTTGATTAGGGGAATGGGAAAAGAATAATTGATTAATTATTATAACTTGAACTGAGTAGTTTGAACGAATATATAGGTGGGACATTTCATGTATTTCAATCAATTATGATTAGATCTCACATCTGATTCAAGCTTTAGGTTGAATGGACTATTATGGTACTCGAGAAATTTTTAAGATGTAACTGGATTTTATTCCATTATCCCGTCATGGTTTGTTCAACAGTTGAATGTCTTTCCAAATATGATTAATTTCTAGTGAATACAAACAAGTCTTCAAAAATACCATGCCATGTAACAATCTTGTCGACTACTATATACTTTGTTCTTATTCAATATATTTTTATAAAATTTAGAGTCCAACCCGTACAATTAAGAAATGGATTTATATTTCTAATATCTTTTAATAGCTTAATTTGCATTCTCATATTTTTACATTATTATTATTTAAATAATATTTATATAAAAAGAAATATTACATGTCTATAAATACACTTAATATTTCAAAATCTTTTAAAAAAAATCTAAAAATAAAATCGTGAGAAGTTAAATACAAAACAGATAAGATAATATTTCTTCATTACAAATATATATATACGATAACATATCCATAATTAAGTTGTATACACAGTTAAATTTTAAAATTTTATTAAAATTTATTATTTAATATTTCACACAAGGATTATGCTACCATTAAGTTAATAATATTTAATTGATCCGAATTACGTTAGAAACTAAAACATTTGAAGATTCATCAAGTAATTGAAACTAAAATATTTGAAGATTCATCAAGTAATTGATCCGAATTTCAAGAAATATTTTTGATCCGCATAAATTAAAAATTGAATATTTAACTACATGCATAATGTTAATTACAATGTTAAAAGTTTTTTGAATTCTTTATTGATCACATCCAAATCTTAAAACCTAATATGCAATCATCATAAGCCTCTTTCTAACTAATTCCAATGATGTAAGGTGTCAAATTTCATTTCATGTATAAATCAATTATTACTAACTTTAATTTGGATATATTACGCAGCTTTTATGTATGCAGGAGATAACTGATTAGCACATAGCAGCACAGCACAAGTGAAAGAAGAAGGATATGAAAATAAATGGCCTCGTATATACCCAATGGTTTATGTCGTACTTTGTTTTCTTGCTCCGAATTCTATGAATATGTTCTCACTTATCTGACTCGTGGATACCAAGTTGTGACCTACAACAATCTGTTAGTGCTGTAATCATGCATACCCAAGACAATACATAAAGAGAATCAAGAATATCCTCTGGCGTGTCAGCAATTTTCATAATGTGGGACTCTCCCCCAGTGGAATTGATCATATATTCAAAATTGCTTTCCTTGTCGTTTAAGTTTTTAGTTTCCATAACTTACACTATTTTTTTAATTTTATTTTCACATGAAATTTAGTATCTTCCATCACATATAGCTAATGTTAATTAGTATAGTATTGGTTGGTGACCAAGCAAATACCCAATAGAGGAGCATTAATTAATTCTGGTGAATACTAATTATCTAGCACATGATATGTTGTTCATTTCACTAGTAGACAAACCAACGTGGAGTCCTCTTAGCTAGCCATTTATATCGATCCATGCCCTATTTCCTTTACTCATTCCCATCTATGTGTGCCTTTAAATAGAATATGTTAAAATGCAATCTTTAATTTTGTACACTGTTATAAATAGGATTACACCGATCATTCTATATATTGTAATCATGCTTAACGTTGTTTATCTTTATAAAAAAATTGTCCTCACCTTAGATGAATCAGTGGTAATAGTGAAAATATTAAGTTGATATATACTTTTTTTTGGTTGAAAAATAAGTTGATACGATCTAAACTTGTGCTTGATATTCTCTCTTTTTAACCTTCCAAAGAGTTCTGATATATAACATCATAACATTGCGTGTCCATCATGTTAACACAAACGTGTCTGATTTGTAACAAAAGTATCTCTTGATTCATTAATTAAGAGTTTTATATATGACGAAAGAAGGAAGATATTAAGTAATATTTCTCTAGTCACCGTAGTATATATTTATTAACTTTGTTGATGACTAATGTTTATTAAAAAAAATATGTTGAATCGCTTCCAATAAGATTTTAAATACATTTTTTATAAAATTAGAATATGAAATCATACTTAAGATAATTTATTACACTAGAAGGGTTATGAATTTAATTTATCCTATTGAAATGTAAATGTATTTTTCTATCTTCCTAAAAGTAGGATTCAATAAAACTAAATAATGGTATGTGTATATGTATCTTCCGATTCACTTTGAAGAATTTCATGAACGGGTAATTTAAGGTATTCTGTTGAGCTGTAAACGCTATCTATATTATTTTGATAAAGATATATCAATTTAAAGGTTTTTGTTGCTTGAAAGATACGTGTGTATCAATCACTACTATTAATTACAAATTTTTCTATGTGTTATTATTCCAAACGAAAGCTTATGCATTTAGTCATATTCATCCCTTTTGGAACCTAAGTTTCTATTTCATAAGTTAAAAAGCTAGGTTCCCATTAACAAGAATATATTCACAGTTTCAAAGTGTGATAGGCATTCTAATTCGTACCACGATATGTTCCGTGGTCTTAAAATTCTGAAAATTGTTTGTCATATTATATGAGAATCGAATCAATTTATAATGTTTTGAAGAGCTCCACTAGACATCCATCGACAACATACTAAGATTGATTTGTTGCCATCAAACAGTGGCCATTATAAGGAATATAATCATAACCCAAAAAGGTTTATTCTTTTGGAATATATTCAGGACGTGGAAGTTTTATATTTTTGATCATCGAAATAGACTTTATTTGCACTTAAAATCAAACGACTTGGAAGATAAAAGTGATTCCCATCACTTCTAACAAAATCTAACACTTGTACCGTCGAATCCTAATTTGAATTATTTGAGAATATGTCAATTTCTTACTTTTGTGAAAATTCTGTTATTATTAAGTGAAGATTAGTGAATAATTTTACATCATCAACACCGTCATTATGTAACTACATAGTCCCTTGTTTTCGTCAACCCGGATATATATAAATTGTAAATTATGTACTGCATCTACTTCTAATAAAAATTTTGTGGGTTTGAATTGAGATTTAAGTAGATAAATTTTGTATAAAAAATAAAAATACGATGACTTAGGAAATTTTTATGATTAAGATTTTATAATTTGAATATGATTGAATATGTAAATAAGAATTTATGACATTTAAAACATTTTATAAATTTAAGATTTAAAAGAATTTCATTATTTTCAAAAAAAATATTTTAATTTTTAATATAAATAAAATGATAATTTTCTATGATAATTTTTAAATTATAATTAAAACAAATTTACCAGATTTAAATTTAATTAAAAAATTAATTATCATTATTGTTATAATTTCTATGAATATTAATTTTATATTCATTGTTTATCTTATCATTACGACTATTATCATCGATCATATTATTAGAATCGTTGTTATTATTAGAAATATTGGTTCAAGTAATGGCTCGTAGTAGGTAAGAAAAAAAAATTATGTATTATAAAAGCAAAACAAAAATTTATTAAGATTTTCTCCTAGCACTCTTATTTATCAAATATTTATCATTAATACTTATTAGTTATTACTTATTTGTATTTGTCTTTAATTATATTGCACTATATTATTCATTATATATATAAATAGATAGATTTTTTTCCCTTTCTCTCTGAGTCTGAATTAACATGCACCTAATTATTCATGAATAAAAAATATTTTCCATAAATTTATTAAAGATGATGCAAATACATGACACATAAAGAATCTCTATTCTTGTACCACAGGGGAAAAGAATGCATCCTTTTTGCATTATTGCATATAATATTGGATACCTACGGCAAAATAAGAAACCTGTTATATAATCACTATACACATTAGAACTACACGAAAACATAAAACCAAATTATAAATCAATAAGAACTTTTCAGATCAACCATATGATATATTATTGATTACTCACTTCATCACGTGTCATGTCTTTTAATTAATTGAAGCGTGTACTTAATAATCTGCTAAGAATTTCTGTTTAGCTAAACACCAGATATTATTGAAGCACGTATCTTTAATTTGCACCTGATTTGTAAAGTAATCATGTACTCAGTATTAACTGATTGCTTCATAATGTATAGTTAAAAAACTTCATTCAAAAAATTTTCGTTCTTGTACATGCATGTATATATATTTTTAGTAAGATATAGTTTCTGAGTAAAATAGACATGAAATCATTGCATCTAACAACTAGATCAAGCCTCGTGGTTCGGAAACATGTGCATTTCAGGTTAGTTATAGAAACATGGTTCAATACAAAGAATGTTACATTTTTAGCATAAAAGTTTGTGGTAGCATGTAGCATGGAAAGGTGAATGGGACTGTTCTGTGTACGAGTCACTATCTATGTTAGCATGCCAATAGTACTATGCAAAGTAATAACCCAAAGTTTCGGAGCTCTTGGACTTACATGCTAAATAAGATCAATATGTTGATATAAGGGCATGCATCAATAGGTTTGATCCTAAAGATGAAGATAGAGATTCTATAAGCAATTGAGAAAGAGACCTTCACGTTTCTGAGACCACATAATTGGAACAAAGAGCCAAAAGGCTTTTAATTTTTCTCAAGAGTTGAACTTATGACATGACTATTGAGGACTCCTCACTAACTTGTAAGGTATACCTAATAATTAATTAAAGTCATTCGTTTTCAAATTAATATGTGCATTCTTTGTACCAAAGGGAAAATATCAACTTTCAAACTAAACAAGGGGAATCCTGTACTTCTCCACACCATCATGCTTTTCCACTTATGGTGCCTATATCTATCATATCCTTCCAAATTAATTGCTATAACTTTGTTAAATTTTATGAAATACTACATGTTATGTTAAGGGGTGTTGCTATAATTTTAGCAATGGTAAAATATATATTAAATATATAACTATTGTTTCATTGGACACTTATTAATGTCAATTAATTAATGTGATTTCCATGTTAATTAATTATGAGTATATATTATAACGTTGAACGTTGATTTAATAAAAGAAAAAAGTATTTGTTTCAATTTATATTCAATTCATGTGAAATATCAAGTGGTGTAGCTCGACTGATTAAGTTGATGTAAATTTCCTCAGTTATAGGGCGGAGTAGGATTTAGATTTATGAGAGACGATATTTTATTTTATTTTCATTTGTATTTTATTTTTTGAATTTTTAATATTTTTTTGATAAATTTTTATTTTTTATTATTATATTATATTTTTTTCTTTACTTAAAATATGTTTCATTTCTATTTGGCCATTCTCTCTGATAATTGTTTGAAAAATAAAATTAATTTATTATAAGGAGCATAATATTTTTTTAAAAAAAAATTATTATATTTTAACTTTTTTAAATCATAAAAGACTTTTTTTCTATTATTTATTGTTTAATGAGAAGGCCAAAATTATATAGAATTACACTTGAAAAGGAATCAAACACTTATTATATTAAAAAACAGGCTAAATCTCATACTTAAAAACCTTAAAATTAAAATTTATTATTATTATTATAAGAAAATAAAAAATCCCTTTTTGCGTGACGCCACCTCTCTCTCTCTCTATATATAGATAGATAGATAAGAGGCAGGTTGTAGATGTTAAACAAAGAAAATTTTGGATAAATTCATATATAAAAAAAGTTATGAATAATTAAGAAAAACAAATCAATTGTTGTTTACAGGAAATGATATTTTAGGGTAAGGATCTTCTTCCTCTGGATGTGTTTTTGTGTTTCTGGATTCTCAACCTCTGAAAACCAGTGAATTTCTTCATTTTGTCTGCTTTTGCCTATTTAGCCTTATTTTCTTTCTTTCTTTTTTTTCAAATTATCATTTATAATTTCTTTAAGTTATGTTCATCCATTTCAAACTTTATATTAGTTTTCTATGAATTAAATTGATTATATTGTAACCACACACTTTCCATAAGTTCTGGTCCATTTTTTTTTTATACAATAAGAATGTGTTTTGAACCTATTTTTAGGTGTATACATTAAGACCCTTTATAGACGTATTACAATTAATGACACATTCTCCAATCAACATGGTGCATTTATTAAGGAAATAAAAAAAATTCGCATAATACACAAGTTTCAACATTTGAAGTATTCGTCAACTGTGACCATCCAATTTCTTTTTTTTTTTTTCTTTAAGTAAAGGAGTATTTTAATTGGTCACTCAGTTTTTAACAATCTCTTTTGCTTTTTTAATGAGGTTTTTTGTATGCACAAGTGAAGATTAAAATTCCTAATTATATATTTAAGAAACTTAAACAAAAGAAAAATTAATAATTTATTTTTGAAAAATTATATATTTAACCTTTATTTACCTTTATTCTTAAACCGGTTCGGTTCTGGCTATGAACTTCCTAAAACTCCTAAAACTATATCTTGGAATTAAGTTTCTTTGGGCCCTTGGCCCCTTTCTCTGGATCTAGGTCCAGATCGAGTGTCTGTATCAAATCCAACTTAAAGATTAAGTTTGGGCCCTTACATATACCCACAGCCCAAACTAATGTAATTAATTGGACAAATCCAATCCAATTAATTTACGTTGCAGGTCAAAGTCGACCTATAAAGAATAAATCTTCCAATTGAAAGAATTTTGATCTCAACTGAGCTCCAGTTGAAGAGATTTTTAAAATATAATTTTACCTCTATTTATAAATAAATATCTTCAATTTTAATTCTATCATAATCAATCCTTAAATTTTCTCTCATTTACAAACAAATGTCATAAACTTCAATTTCATTTCAACTGATCTCAAACTTTACTATTTTTTATAAATAAACACCCTGAACTTTAATCACTTTATAATTTATTCTTAAAATTTAGCTTTTTTACATATAATTTTTCAATCAAGTTAAAATTAAATTATCTTATCTTAAGCATTAATAGTAATTCATTTTTTTTCCTTCTTTTATAACAATTCATTTTGTTCATGTATTAAATTATGATAAAAATGTGACTTTGGAAATAATAAAAATAATTAAAAATGTTTATTTGAATTTTTAATTCTAAATTTTCTTACAGTTTATTTTTTAATGAATTATTTATAGATATTAAATTAATAAATAATTGAGGTTCATTTTATATAACTCAGTATTAATTTTGATTAAATTAAAATTCATGTCTTTATATGTAAATTTCATAATATCTATTTACAAAGTTTAAAATCACTTGTGAAAATTTAAAATTGAAAGTGTCTACGTATAAAAGACGTAAAGTTTAGTATACTTACATATTTTTGTTCCCTTTAATTTTTAATCAAGTTATTACTTGACAGTATAAATGTACTGTTTGGCTTGATAACAGTTTTCAATTTTTTTTCTATTTCTAATTTATGTATTGTATTGTATACATAATTAAATATTGCCTAAGAATCAAATATAGGTTCATGTAAAACAGGGCTGTGCCACCGTAAGGCTATTGCCATTAAGCTCACAAATCTTTTATATATTTTTTTAAAATATTTTAAATTTAAATAATTAGATAATAATTAATTTACTTGCAAATTATATAATTTAAATATATATTATAAATTATGTGAGAACTTCACTATTTTATCATCAATGTGGACGGAGAATTGGGTCAGATCCTAAATGATGTTTTAGATTCAAGTTTTAAGATAAAAAAACAATTTAGAGAAAATTCATTAAAAATTAGGCCACAAATTCTTTAGTAGAGATTAATTATTATTTATAAAATTAGATAACATGCTCACATTAATAATATGGTTGGAACAAAAAATTATTTGAAAACTATATTAAAATTAGTGAAATAAAATAAATTAATCTCTTATGGAAATATTGACTATATTAAAAAATATCCTTTTTTTACTGCATACATGTAATATTTATAAAATATTAATATAATTATTATTTTTTTAAGATTTTATTTTAAATTAATATTTTACATTCAGTTTTTAAGATCAATTACGTTATGACTAAGTGATTGAATAAGTTACTATATATTAAAATATTGAAAAAATGATTATTAAAATTTAATTAACAAATACAATTCAAAATATTATCACAATAAAGCAAAACGAAAATTGATGAACTATGATAAACTAAGACAGAAATTAAGAAAAAAATAAAAAAAAATACTTGCTTTGGCCCTATTGACACGGCACTGGTATTATGAATATTGGCTAAGAGTCAAACATAGCTCTAATTTTAACGTTCTTGGCTATTTCTTCTAGAGGTGCTCTGCTATTAGATAAATAATTTACTTAGGGATGGATACATATAGCAGCAACAATGTCTAGTTTCAAATAAAAGTAACAATTAATGTTCAACATGTTATATGTTCCAACAGACATATATGAACTCATGTATAAATATTTAATGTATAGTAAGAATTAACATGTATATGCAGTTAGTTTTCATGAATGTAACAACCTTAGTTTTACATATATACATTCTCGGGGTCTGTTAGATTGGGTGGATAAAATAGCAAATGGAGAAATTTTAATAAAGAGAAGGAGAATGAATGATAGAGATTTTAAAGGAGGAGTGTAAGGAAGGGTTGGA
Organism: Hylodesmum podocarpum; assembly: GCA_026586105.1. Taxonomy (NCBI): domain Eukaryota; kingdom Viridiplantae; phylum Streptophyta; class Magnoliopsida; order Fabales; family Fabaceae; genus Hylodesmum; species Hylodesmum podocarpum. The sequence goes on along the minus strand of JALJEV010000367.1, from coordinate 1,149,320 downwards.
AATGGAGAGAATTTAAAATTTATTTATTATTTATTTTTATTGATAAATTATATTATTTTTTTAAAAGAAAAATAACAGAACAACTTAACAAGATTATATAAAAAAAATATTTTAAAATCTTTCTTCTCCTCTAAATTTTTCGAGAAAAAATTGGGTGCAGAAAATTTTATTTCAATCTCCTAGACATTTAGATTAAATATAAAATGTTTTTAAAAGAATTTTTCCTCTCCTATTTTGTAACAGAGCACTATATTAATCTCCTTCATTATCTAAATGCCTGTTTCTCTTTTAGTAACATTTTATTGCAGTCAAAAAAAATAAAAAAATAACACATGTTATTACAATCGAAAACTAATCACTGACAGAGTCTGTCAATCGCATAATATCTAATGGACTACTGTAGGTACAGTTACAATATTTATAAAAGACAAAGGTTAATTACTACACATAAGGTGAGTATAAAACTTGAGATAATTATGTAATTAGAATGTATGATTTATATATTTAAAATATGTATATAAAAATTGAGTCAACATATAATAAATAAAAATTTATAATTAAATAGTTTTATATTATTAGAGGATACGAATTAAATCGAATAAAACAATTATCGTTGACAACTAAAATGAAAGTAGTGGTGATAACATACAAATTCAGAATTTACACGGTACAGAATTAGAACAAGTGTATGGTCAAACTAATTGGTATTCTTTTCAAATAAAATTATCACCAAAATCATAATATTTTAAAAAAAATAATTGGATGAAGGCCATAAAATAAGATAAATGATGAAGAAAAGTAAAGAAAGAAGCAAAAATAATGGAGAATTTGTTGTCTAGAGAATAGGCAGGCACAGGCATATAATCATGGTATATACAAGAGATTAAAGGGCGTAACAATTACATGAAAATCAAAGTATGATGAGATTACATGTGGCGATTGATGATCTTGTTTGACGAAATTTAACTGAAGAAAGAATTTCTAGAAAATGTCGAGAATCTCGATGATGGATCGATTGCAAAGAGGACAAGATCCTCGATTGAGCCACAGTTCCCTTGAACAAACCCTACAAAATGTGTGTCCACATGGTATGAACGCTGCACCTTTCTTCCTCCCCATACACACGCAGCACACCGAATCATTCCCCACAACACCGCTTCCTTTCTCCTCTTTCTCCTTCTCCACAGTCTCCCTCTCTCCTCCGCCCTCCGTCTCCTCCAGCAGTCTCATCAGCGACACCCTCCACGGCGTCCCCGGCGCCGCCGCCGCCCTCACTGCCTCCTCCCCCCGAAGCTGCCTCTCCGCCGCCAACGCCGCCGCCAGATTCATCCCCGACCCTGCCGTAGTGGGACCCACACACTCACCCGGATCCGTTTCCTGCTGCGACGGTTGTTGTATATGTTCCACTTCTCCGTGAGAACGAAACCCCCAGTGGGCCCCACAGCATCCTATTCCGATGAATCCTAACCGTTCCTTGAAGCTACGCCTCCTGCGACTCCCTCCATCTACGCCGTCCATCTGCTCCCTCAACAGCCCCAGAATGGTTCTCGGCTCCCGCTGAGTCCGCACCGATTCCCGCAACACCACTCCGAGTTGACTCATGTCTCTGTTGCGTTCCGTTACGAGGATGACATTGAAGAATAAGAGACGGTATTACGATAAGAATTAACAACTCTGGCACTACACTGCTGCTAGGGCCACAGAGATCTCGTGAATTTAAAATGGAAGAGCCAAACAAGGAATAACAAATGGAATGCGGGTTTCTTTAATTAATAGCGGGTCCTTTGCACGCATTGCAAGCTCCGTTTTTTACTCTCGAACTTGCTTATTAGTGTGAAATTAAAATGTCAGTAATAAACACGACAAAACAGAAGGAGAAGAAACACAAGAATTCAAGCAACCTGCTTCCTTTACAGGGTGTGATTCTTCTTTATACTCACTCTCCAACTTTCAGTAACGCTGTCACAATACATTTTTTTAATCAATAAATCATCACTTTTTAAACTAACAACATTATGCAAGTAATTTATAAAAATAATAATAATTATTTTTGTTTACAAGTTAATATGTTTTAGAGATTAAAATGATACTTTATTTATTTTATAAATATTAAATTTAAGAACTTAATTATATAAATATTCTTATGAATAGGTACTCATTACATTAGATTACTGAATAATTAGAACACATGCCAATGTTCTGTTGGCCGGATTTATAAGTAAAGTCAAAAGCCATTGAAGCCGGCACGTTAGTCAAGGTTTAGGCCAAATGGCTCATGGTCTCATGCGGTGAGGGATTAATTCATTTTATTTTCTTCTTCTCTTAATACTTGCATGAATACACTTTAATTAGTTGCTTTATAATCAACATTATAGTATGTGGTTACCAAAAAAACAAATTAACCATATATAAATTTCCACTGGTCTATCTGGTCATGGAATTTTAATAGTGATTAAAAGCACGACATTATGTCTTTGAAAAAAAAAAAAGCCACAACATTATGTGTTTCTATATTATTCTTTAGTTAAACTTAAAAATCCATCTGAATAATTCATGAGATAAAATTTCACATAAGCAATTACTAGTAGTTATTCAAGTACAATTTTAATATAACATATATATATAGACACGTGGATGGAACACTTAATTTAGTTCAGAGAAGCTAAATATATAACTGAAATTATTTATTCTTATCCAAAATGAAGAATTCATATAACTGCACCAAATGTCACCTAAACAAAGATTAGGTTTGAAGATACTACATCGTCTGCCCTTATTCATTAATTAGTTGCACCAATGTTACTACTTATATTATATAAATAATGTCATCATATATAAATAAATCCACTGGACTCACTCTCACGCATTTCTTAACATGGTACAAAGTATATAATAAGCTAACTTACAGCGAATTAAGTTTAGTTTCATTAATAACCCTAAAAAGAGTTTAATTTAATTATAAGAATATCCTTTTTTTAATTTTTAAAAGTTTGCGTATAAAATAATAAAAGAAAGATGCTATTCAAAGGATAAGACTTTATCAGTTGAGCTACAAACCTTAACAAATAGCGAACTATATCTATATAGCTATTTGCTAGCTCGTTGAACTGGAAAATTTTGTGCATAGTGCACCACCAGTTAGAAGGTAGGATGAGATGTATGTATATATAACAAAATTAGGTGACCAGAAAACAAGATTAAAAAATAGCATGAAACTATAACAATTTCATAAAGTTAGAAGGAACAGAAGAAGGGAAAATAATAAAGAAAGGAAAGAACAAAGTGACAAACAATACCACAGGTTTGGTAGGAGTGGGACTGGTACCTCCCGGTCACAGCAATTATTTTGTGGAGATTCTGATCAGAATTTCAGACCTAAATTAAAGTAGCCACGTTATGGTCATCATGATCATAATCATCCCTCCGTGATTAAAGCAATAATTAATTTATCAAAACTTTAAAAATATTGGAGAGGGTTAGGATTTTAAAAATTCATCTGAACTAAATAATACTATTTATTTTTAATTTGAATCATGATAACATTGAATATTCATCATGCAGAAATTTTCGTCAATGATTGGCATGGGTTGCTAAATGGAGTCCAACCAATCAATACGTGGCTTTTATGTGGACGCCATTTGACCTTAGTATTTTAATATTATTCAACCATTAAGATTTTTTTACATTCTTCGAAAAAGTAAAATTATATTTAAAAATACCATAATATTTATATTGAAATTCGTTTTTATTTTTTTAATTAATATTTCTAATTATAAACAGCATGATTTTAAATTATAATTGTAATTTCATTCTAATTCTTAATATTGCAAACAGTTATGAAAAATACGAGTGATTTAACCCTAATTACAATCACTAGAAACTGAACCGTGTATTTGCCAATGGGCGCAGTCGCCCTTGACTTTACGTGATACTCCATTTCTTATATTATGTATATTGTCTTCCTTCAAAATTTCTTTCCCAATATAATTAGTTACATATGTATATCACTGAAGTTGAAATATATTGTACATTATTATTGAAATATCATAATTATAAGATTGAATTTTAGTATTGGAGTTTTTTTTTTTTTTTTCTTAAAGCAATGTATAGGAGGTTATTTCCTTCTAGGTTGCTAATTAAGTTTGTTAAGCTCATTAGTTTTTAGATATACAATATATTTTTAAAAGTAACTGTTTGGTATTATTTTTAAAATAAATATAAATATTTATTATATTTAATATATTTATTAATACTATCAGGAATTAAATTAAACTCATGAAATAATAAAACACTTTATTTTAAAGTAATCTTTAAATTAATGGAATTATATTATTAGTTTTTATTATATTGACCATTCATGAATTTTTATTAACTATATTGTAAAGTTTCAGATAATTTGAAAAATTTATTAATATCTGAGAGATCATATATCATAATGTTCAATATTTTAAGGGATTACTTAAGAGAAAATGATAATAATTTAAGGACTAAATTCATGGGCGGAGCCACGTAAGTGGCTTGGGGCAACTGTCCCCCAAAATTTTGCTTTTTTTTTTTTTAATATATATATATATATATTAATAATTATATATAAGTAATAAATTTATATATATATATATATATATATATATTAATAATAAATTTAATATTAATATATATAAATTATATATATATATATATATATATTAATAATAATTATAAATATATATATTAGTAATAAATTTAATATTAATATATATAAATTTTTATATATATATATTAATAATAAATTTATATATTAATATTAAATTTATTTCTAATATATATATATATATATATATATATTAGTAATAAATTTATATATATAAATCAATAAAAAATTTATATATATTAATTTATAAATATAAATTTATATATATTAATCATAAATTTTAATCTCTTCTAAATTTATTTTAATTTCTAACAAAAAAAATTATTGTGTAATTAGTAAATTATGTCCAATTAATTTTAAAGAAATAAAATTAAAAATAAATTAAAAAAAATTAAAAAAATTTTGCCCCACCCACCCTAATTTTCTGGCTCCGTCCCTGACTAAATTTACCATTTATCAATTGAAGATATGTGAAATACATAGGAAGTAAGTTTTATATGCCACTGATATTCGTAAATATTGTATAACTTTCTTCCTTCCTATTGATCCTTTCTTTAATTCATATTGTTCAAAAATTCGAGTTTCATAGAGAAAAAACATCTAAAAGATTAGAATATGAAAAATGTTGGAATTCGATCTCAAGAGAAAACAACAAACAGGTGGAAGATTCTAGGGTAGCCACGATGCCACTTGCATACAATTCCGCACATTCACAATATCAGAAAACGATAACTTGTCGATAACTCAAAGCCTAGACCATAACAAGTTCCCGAACTCAAACATTAACCTAGTTTTATTGGAAGGCCCAGGCCCATCTTACGTGATCGCTAAAACTGTCTCGCCTGGAAGTTTCTGATGTATTGCACGACTCTTCTATCTTAGCGTTTTTCTTAAATACCAATATTGCATTTCTCCAAACTTGGCAGAAAATTGAAGTAATTAATTATGTCACATAATTCATCCATAGTCGATATAGTGCACAGATTAATAATTGAAATATAAATGTAAGTATCATTTTACTCTCTCTCACTCTCGGACTGGCTTGTTCAATACAGAATTTCATTAAGATATTGTTTTCATTGAAATATTTTTTCACCTCAATTATTTCTCTTCTTGCATTGGAAGTGATTTATGCAAGGGCTTAGCTTCCACTTTAATTTTTTCTTTTCTTTATTATTTTTGATGTATTAAAAAAATTACATTAATTTAAGTTTAAAAAAATTATAAATATAATATATATATATATATATTGTGTGTTCGTGGGTGAAATCACGTTAAATTCTTAAATTCTCTCTTTCTTTTATTTTTGTATTTTTCTTTTATATTATTGTTATTTTATTAATTTTAACATTCATATTAGAGGATTATGACTTAGATCTTTTATATTAAAAAAGATTTAATTTATTTTCAGGATAGAAAAATAAATAGAACATTTATTATAAGAGTTTTCCAAAGGAAGTAGGTTTAATATTTTTCTTTTCTCTGTATTCTTCTTTTATATTATTGCTGTTTTGTTATTTTTAACAAAAGTTTGCCCATAAATTTGTAAACAGAAATTGGAAATTAAAAAATTTATTTTTTAAAAAATATTTATAATTGATTGAATACTTTATCAAATTTATGGAAGACAAATCAAATGAACTCGATTCATTTTTAATTATTTGGAATGGAGATTTGGTCATTTTTATTTATTTTTAAGTGAAAAGATGCATATAATATCTCTGAATGAAACTCTTATTTTAAAATCATAAGTACAGAATCGACTAATCTCATTGTTGGGTGGGTGGTCACTGTATAATGTTCTAAGAGTCATTACCTCGTTGACGATTTTACAACTCATCAAGGGTACACCCCATTGAAAATCCCAGTATTTAGGAGATTACACTCGATATCTCAGGGTCGTTTAAATTGTCCTAAAATTGTGGGGTCAATATCACTCAATTAATATAAATAACCAACCTAATAAACTTGAGCAGTTGCGTGATTAACAGGCTTGTGTCAAATTGTTTTTGTAAAATAAAATTGAAATAAAAAAAATTGGCCTCTTCCACCCTTTCCTTCTCACTCGTCATTGCTAGCAAATAGGAGAAGACTTTTGACTACTTTTTTAGGTGTTCTGATATAGATGACAGTTCTACATAGAAGTTTTCTGTGTTAAAATAAATAATTGTTGTTACGATTACCATTTATATTATTATTATTATAGTTATTGTAATTATGAAATAAAATTATCACTATTATTTTTTAAAAAATTTATATTAATATTTAAATATGAAATAAATTTATTCCAATTTTCTAAATTCCTAAACATAATTTATTTCTAAATTATAAATGAAAATATTATGTGAAAATTTACAAATAATGTGTAGCTTCAGTTTCACTTGTTAAAATTAATCCCTTTAAAATAATTAATTAAATGAACTTAATTAAGATTTTGAATTAGTTGATTGCTCGTCCCTCAATAGCATAATTATTGTTTCTTACGTTGATATGGAATAATAAGTAATTATTAGAATAGCCAAAATTCTATACACATTAAATGAGATTATGAATTGTAAATAAAAATAATTTTAATTTTAATATTTGATAAATAAATTTTTGACTAGTATATTATAAATGAAAATAGATGATTCAAAAAATGAAATTACATTTTTTTTTCATATTTACTTATGCATTTTCAATATTTTATATAATTTTTCATATTTACGTATACTCACCGACTTATAATTCATCTAAATGATCTTAATGATAAATTTAAACAGTAGAATGAAAAAATTATATCTTGTATTATAAATTATATTTTGACTCAAATAATATATAAAAGTCGAGAATAAAATTAGATTTTAGTTAATCATATAAATTTAATTTTTTAAAATTATTATAGCTTAAATTATTTAATTTTTAAAATAATTAGTTTATACTATAGTTATTATAAAAATAAAAGGTAAGAAAATTTATACAAATGAAGTGGGATAATATTTACATAAGTTTTGAGTTTATTATATTTTGATAAATTTTAAGATAGTGGTGTGTAATTAGATTGGATTTATAAATAAATCAAAATAGTTGAAAATATTTTATATAAAATTTAAAAATGAAATTTAATTAAAATATAAATTATACATTAAATTTTTTATTATATAATTTAATTATACGAGAATAAATAAAATGTTGCTAATCAGTATCTAACAATATTAATTAGAAAAAAAAAAAAACACACCTACAAATTGTAGGTAAGCCCCCCCCAAAAAAAATAGGGAAGAGTGTATTGATTTAAACTTTCATGAGATTTTAAATGATTTTTTTTTTTTGGTAAAAAATTTGTTCAATTGAATTAGGATTCAACGTCACTTAGAAATAGTCCAATTTGAATTTTCAAGATTTTCTAAAGAGTTCATTAAAATTTTTTGATATTTATTTGAGACGTTTTATAATTTAAAAATAATTCATTGGTGTTAAAAAATATAAAATTTTTAAAGGAGTATTATACAGAGGAATTTTAGAAGACTTTTTAATGATTTCTATGAATATCAAATTCATAAAATAATCTATCCAAACTTATTAAATTTTAGAAAATTGTTTATCATCACTTTTCAAGTGTTTAAAAAATTTCTAAATGAGTGTTTCATCTTTATTATACTCCTATCTTCTCCATTTCTTTTTCTCTGCAATTGCTGCTCATACATGGTATTACACTATTATTTCTTGCTAAAGTAGTAGAAAAATCTTCATCTTTAATATTAATCATAATTTTAATCATATTAGTTAAACACAAGAGAAAAAATAAAAGACACTAATATTTAAAGGAATTATGAATATACGAATAAATACTATTTTTGAGATATTATAAAATTATTATTTATATTTATTAAAATATTATTATTCTTTTTATTATTTTTGTCTCTAGCTCATTTAATATATTTAAATGTATGTAAATAAATATTATAAAATTTATAAAAATCTTTTCATTTCCACAAAATTCATAAAAATCCTGATTTATAAATTTTACATAATTCATTTAAATATTTATTTAAAGTATGAAAAAACTTATAATATCTTGAAAATAATAAAAATGCTTTAAAATCCTAATTCAATATAGAACCTAAAATATATACATCCAGCTAAAAAAAATGTTCTTCTTTTAATTTCTCTGACTGGTTATTAAAAAAAATACTTATTTCGTAAAAACGGATTAAAACTTATTAATGAATCTGATTTCAGGCTAAATTAATATTATGAATAAATGCAAGGAGAGAAATGTCTTTTCAGAAAGGACACAATGTTTTCATTTCTGAACGTCGTACACTCAATTATCAAAGTTTAAGTTCAACATTTCTCTTCTCCTTCGCTTCACTAACATCTCTTCTGTCTTCACTCTAAACAATGGCGTCACTCTCTCACCTCACCAAACTCCTCTCCGTCCCCACGCTCAACTCCACCTCCTCCGTTTCGCCGCCCCGTGCCGTCGGACTCTGGACCAAACCGGTCGGACTTCCGAGAATCGTCGCCGAATTCGCGAGGCCGGCGGTGCGCGTCCGAGCGGTGACGAACGACGACGAGTGGGGCCCGGACAAGGTAGAAGAGGCTTACGGCGGCGGCGTGGCGGTGGAGGAGAAACCGTCGGAGACGGAGAACCTGAAGAAGGCTTTGGTGGATTCGTTTTATGGCACCGATCGTGGACTGAAAGCGACGAGCGAAACGAGAGCGGAGATCGTTGAGCTTATCACGCAACTCGAGGCCAAAAACCCTACCCCTGCTCCCACCGATGCTTTGACTCTCCTCAACGGAAAATGGATTCTCGCGTAAGCTACCTTCTTCTCCCAATTCCCTAATTGTTTTCTTTGTTAATTCTTATTGAATGGTTAAATTCCGTAGAACCTATTTATCTGTTACGTAACTTAATAGACTTCACTATTCTTCCACCTTTTGATGATTTTTTCATCAGATAATTTATGTTATTTCAAAATCACCGTTAGATTGAATAGAAATATAGAATTATTAAAACATCAATTTAGTCACGATTTTTAGTTCTTCAACTATACGTGATATATTGAAACTCCATACCTGGTAGTCTAATTATATAAGTAATCTAAATTGATATATTTTATTAATATTGAAAGATTAATTTAAGAGATATTTCAATTCTTAATAGATTAAGGAAAATGATTTTTAATATTTTAAGAATTATTTATATAATTTTTTATTTTAATCATGGAGAAATAAGATTTGTTTATTATTGTATTTTATTTTTTTTAGTTTTCTTGAATGGTTTGCGTGTATTACTTTTTGTTGAATATGTGTGGTTTGTGCTCTTTTCGTGCGACACGTATGTCCCATCATGACTTCAATTGGATATTTTGTCACGACTAGAGATTTTTGTGGCATTTTATGTCCGTTAGCGACATGTTTTTATGTGAATGTGAATATAAAATTTTTGTTTGTATGTCTCTGCAAATTATAGAGATTTTTATTTTTTAGTTCCCAAAAATTTAGTAGGGATTTTTACTTTTAGTCCATGCTATACATTCATACAAAATACAGTGGTTTATGACAATTGAGAATAGATATTGTAGGATTCAAAAACTGGAAAATTAGTTTTGCAGGACTAACAATAATGGTTATGCAGGGTTAAAAACGATTATGGTTATATTTTCAGTGACTTGAAACATATTTGAGTTTTTTTAGTTTTCTGTCATGGTTCATGTTCTTTCCTCAACAATATGTGTAGATGCAGGGTAGAGATTGTTAAATTCTTAAATTTTCACAGAAAGTGACCAACTTGTGGGTGGATTTGTTGTTCCACAGGTACACATCCTTTGCAGGTTTATTCCCATTGTTGTCAAGAGGAACACTACCATTGGTCAAGGTTGAGGAAATATCTCAGACTATTGACTCACAGAATCTGACTGTCCAAAACTCTGTTCAGTTCGCTGGTCCTTTGGCCACCACCTCAATTAGTACTAATGCCAAATTTGAAGTTCGAAGTCCAAAACGTGTGCAGGTTTGTCTATATTAATTTAAATTTCGACAATCATGTATGATATTAGTTTAGCATCTTGATTTAGACTACATAATTTAGACTTTATTTCTTGCATTGTATTAGTTTACCATCTTGATTTGGCTCCAGAAGTGACATTTTTACATCTTAAATGTTATTTAGATCAAGTTTGAGGAGGGTATCATTGGTACTCCACAGCTTACGGACTCATTAGAGATACCAGAAAATGTGGAATTTCTGGGTCAAAAGATTGATCTTACACCTTTCAAAGGCATCCTAACCTCTGTCCAAGACACAGCTTCATCGGTGGTGAAAACAATTTCAAGCCAGCCTCCTTTGAAGATCCCAATTTCCAACACCAATGCTCAATCGTGGCTACTCACTACATATCTTGATGAAGACCTGCGTATCTCAAGGGGTGATGGTGGCAGCGTCTTTGTTCTCATCAAGGAAGGAAGCTCTCTTCTGACAAATTAAACAAAAACAAACTAGTTTTACTTTGGGGTCATTATCTAATTTATGTTTATAAATAAGCAAAGGCCGTGCATTATATATACAAATGACTCTGGAAAGTGTTAATGTATTGTTATGAGCAGAAGCCAAAGGCATCAACCAACTTCAAATATCATAACTTAAGATGTTTTCTGGTTTTGACTGTTTTCTCATGACGCCAAGTGATAATATGCATTCGTTGGTAATAAATAAATGGAGTGAGATTCTTGTCTTTCTACACTATTGACACTTGACAGTCTAATATGAATGAGCATTAGATACTTTAATTCCAGTATATGTGTAGGTAACTAAAATAAAATGGAAATTAATATTTATGAAGGAATACATCTTTTTGTTATTTGTGGGAATAAACATTGAACTAAAAAAACCTTTATTTCATTTCACTAAAGATGTGAAGTGCAGCTGAATTCATCACGCCCACATGATCAATCACAATTTTTCCTCTCTGGGCCAAGCAGTTTTATTCCAAAATAAAGAGATATAGGCCCAAACTAAACTGTTTTCTGCTTTGCTGGATTCAAAAGTTTGGTTGGCTTAAATGTGGCTAAATTGAATTTGCATGACCAAAAGTCATGTCCATGCCCCCTCTCCTCACTTCCATCAATTATCAATTATATGTAACACACCAAACTAATAAAATAAAGTTGTCATCCTTTTATTATTATCCACACTAAGCAAAGCATAAGAAGAACAGGTTCATTATCACTTCCATTCACACACTATCAGGGGCGGAGCGAGAAAATTAGGGTGGAAGGGCAAAATATAATTTTAAAAAATATAATTTTTTTTAATATTAATTTTATTTTTTTAAAAATTATTGAATATAATTTATTAATTACACAATAATTTTTTTTAAGAGATCAAAATAAATTTAAAAAAGATTAAAATTTATTATTAATATAAATAAATTAATATTTATAAATTAATATATATAAATTTTTTATTAATTTATATACATAAATTTATTATTAATATATATATATAAATTTATTATTAATATATATATATATATATATATAATTTTATTATTAATATATATATATATTAAAAAAAAAAAGCAAAATTTTGGGGGGAATTGCCCCCCGCCCATGCACACTACTGACCATTTACTTAAAATTAATAAATCTAACCAAACATGAACATTAACATGTTAATATCCTTAAAAGCATTTTATCAAGTTTAATAGAATAGAACCAAAAGTATGACCTGACAAAAGATCTATTCACCACTGTCATATGACTTACTGTTAGAGTTGTAATCTTTGTCATGACACCGATTCTTTTCTTATTTTTTAACCATTAAAAGTAGGATACGTGTTATGAATATTCGTTGCACAAATATCTTCTCTCACTTTCCCATTAAATTTCTATAAGACGACGAAGCTTGTGAGAGTGGTTCCTGCATCAAACATGGAGAAAGAAGAGTGACTGAAGTTAAAAAAATTGGTTTCAAACCCACTAATTTTTCAATGGTTGCTGAATACTATTGTTTCAAACACAAGTAAGTAAAACCGCCATGAAATACAAATCGGTTGCTTAAAATCGCCACAAAATTTAAGCACTTTTTGTGCATGAACCAATTTGTGGTGGTTTACTGTGGCTATTTCTATTTTGAGGGGATTCTACTTAATAGAGTTAAGACACACTTGACGGCAATTTAGCAAGAAGGATAAACCTTGTTTCAAACCTTTCAAGTTCCTACATTTTTAAAAGAATCAGCTCCTAATCTTTCAGTCGTGTTTGGAAAGGCGAACTTTTTCTTTTATTGAACCTTAAGAAATTTTTTTTAAAGATGTTTAATATAATATATAATATCATTCATTGATTTTTAATGTCAATCTTCTAGTTTCACGTGTTATCAAATATATTTGACTAATTTTATTTATTTCTTATATACATGTGATTCATCAGCTACACTTTTCATATACTCCTTATGTTTAAGTAGAAATTTAACTCAGTCATTATTAAATTCCTTGATAACACCTTATGTTGGGTCTAGAAGTATTAATTCTACACTAATCCTTGAATTCTTAAATCACTTAAATGCTTTTACATTTAACATTTTATAGATAACATGCTTAGGCAATGATATTATAGACCTTAATAATAAAGGTGGTCTTATCTTTTTGATAATGATTTAATTAAGCTTTTATTATAAGGTGAGTTTAGACCTAATTTAATTTTAAAAGCTAGTTTAAGAGATAAAGATTATCTTTACTTATATATTCTAATTTGATCTTATTTCTGGACGTGAGACTTGTGTTTTTACGGTAACTTTTGTTACTCATGTGATAAGAAATTAGTTAAAGAGTTATAAGGAAGATGAAAATTTCCGCTCATTCTTCCTTGATTACAAGACTAACTTCATCACTCTTATACTAACATCATTATTTTGTATGCAGGTGAGAAAGCATTTTAGAGTTTTAAGCATAATAAGAGGAAATCTTGGTAGAGAGGAGGAATTGGAGAAAACTTGAGCTAAACCATGAGAGAGTTTTCCTTACTCAAGTTACCATGAGCTTTTCCTCACGATTCTGCTTGTGTCCACATGACATGATTTCTTTACTTTCATGCCGTAAGTGTGGATAGTTTTATTTCCTAATAGATACCTATGTGGATCTGTATTGGTCTTGGACGAAGGAAATACAAAAATGAATTGTATTGGGAACTTGTCATGAGATGTACAGAGAAGAAAGAAAAGAGTACATAAAAATTAATTTACGTGATTCGGTGTCTTAAGACTTATTTTATAGTTCTATTAGAATAAAATTACAAATCTTTCTACGTGTTAGGATGTAATTAAAGTCTCACATTAAAAGAAACAAAGTTTAAAAGGAGAAGAAGAAGATTTTGCTGCAAGGGAGAATTGCTCTAAAAGTCAGTAAATCTTGTGTTAATTCAAAGTCGTCCAACATCGGGGAGAGTATTAGAAAGAGAGATGAATGAAAAACCTAGTCCACGATAACAAAATTCACTATTTGTAATTTTTGAATAGAAAAATTACAAACCCTCCTTACATGTAATTTTTTCTAGCGAAAATTACAAACATTTCAATGTATAATTTCTTCTAGCGAAAATTAAACCTTCAACGTAAAATTACAAACCTTCCATGTGTAATTTTTTCTTGCAAAAATTACAAACCCTCCCCGAAGTGTTTAACACACACTATTTAAAATCTAAAACACTCATTATAGATTCAAAGATAAATGTGGTGCAAGTGAATAAGACCTAATACTCTACCTGATTTTTCACTCAACATTTTGACACACATTACCTAAAGAAACATATTACTTTATTATGAGTACGTCGGAGCAGGGAAGATGTTGGAAAAAAAATAATATTTAATACCTATCATTTATTGATATAAAAAAAATTACAAATCATACCACATATTTACACCGAAAAATTACAAATCATCACACATATAAATTTTGTAAAAAAAATTACAAACCGTCACACGTGTTTGACACACATCATTTAAAATACACGCATTATCTAAAATTTAATACAAAGATCTAAAAATATGATGTAAGCGAAGAAACATATTATTTTATTAAATGTAGGTCTTTTATTTCTCTTTTCTTTTAACTTTTAACGTGATAACTTGAGATGTTAAATTAAAAAGAAAAAACTTAAAAAGGTAAAATATAAAAGAAGGAGGGAAGATGTTTGGAAAAAAATTAATATTTAATACCTACCATTTATCGATATAAAAAAAATGAAAAATTAAGTTGTGCATTGATTGTGAAGAATCATATTTCATGGTTCAGTGAGTTATTGCAAGAAAATGCAGAGTTTCTCCCTTCCCATTACTCATTAACGTATTCACTGGTTGAATTGAAAGAGGTCATGATCAGAGCAAGGCCCTACGGTCTACTCCTCGTCCAAATACAAAACTACTACACATAGACGTGTCGATTTTACATCTTAAAATTATGACTTTGTCTGAAGTGTCAGAACCATTACTTACCTGTGTCTGCAGTTGACTTCCTTGTAACTGATCATAAAACTACTTTAAAACAAAGTGGACCCAGATAATATAAGGAAAAACATGTCATTTATAAATGTAGCCGTTCAAAAATCTTAAGGGGAAATAAACAAATATAAGTCCATAAGATGGAATGCACTATGAAAATAATGAATAAATCACCATTTTGATTAAATAAATGTAATTTGTTGTTCCTGAAATTAAAGAAATTTTACTGAAGTTACTGAAATTTGCTGTGCCTGATCTTAGCTTTACAAAGTACTGCTATGGCTTGTGAGTTCTAACCAGTCATTCTCCTTTAAAAGCTTTATTTGTACGCAAAATGTTGAAAATAAAGGCATCCACCATCACTTCTGACCACTGCAACGGGTAATAAGTAATAACTAATAGATCAATCTGATCTGCATAAAGATTCTAACTTTAAATTCATTGTTCAAACACACACATACAAAGATAAACACATGCAATGTGCTGCCCATTCATTTTTGGTAGCTGCCACGTACTAATAGAAAAGTAAAATTGGGTTTCATAAACAACACAAACATGACCAATAGTCTACAGTGTACGTTGGGACATGTTATGTATCGAGTTTTTTGTTTCATTAAGTTATAGCTTCCTTCTAATCAACCCATTTAAAATTTGGCTACGTTAATATGTTTTTTCATTTCAATTATCACAAAGCGAATCAGATCCAGAATCCACAAGATTATCAGATACATTTAACATGCTGGCTATGGCTACTATGTATATAAAGAATATTCTAATCATATTGGTCGTCAATACATCTTAACATCTATTTCAGTACATTGAAGAATTTGGTTCGGAATTAAAGGTGGAAAATAGTAATTTAACAAAAAAAATAGGGTAGAAATATGTCAAATCACCAGAACATTCATGATATGTCAAATATTGTAGGCATATATACTTAAGTCAGGCTACATACATGATAATGTTGTCTATCTACCCGAATTGGCTTTCAAGAGTTAATTACTGCCACTATATTTCCATCAACTGGACAATCAGCTACGCTACGGAATTGTGAACAAATATTGATGAAAGTAACCAAAATAACTAACAAGTGGGTCTAAGGATTTAACGTTGGCACTCTACACTCCAACTATATATATACTATATAGTATGTTATTGGTGGCTTATCTTAATATTTTCACATTAAATAATCCAATCAAATTAATTGAGAAGATGGAGCAGGTTGCAAACAGTAACAACTATTTATGTGTTTACCTTTGTGTGTCTTTACTTTTTTTCTCCTAATTTTTTAGGGTATAATTCCTTTGTTTACAACAACAGTTGGAGTTTTAATTGTTTAGTTCCAATGAACTGAGCGAGTTTTCAGTTTTTGCCGCATGGCTTTTATTATTATTATTAGATGATAATTTTATGAATAGTAATATTAATTAGTCAATTTATTCATTTATAACTTGTTTAATTGTTTGCATATTTTAAGTATTTATTTATTAAATAATTTTCTTACTTGAAACTACCAAAAAAAATCTATTTCAAATTTATTTAATAAAAAGTAATAAATTAAAAGATTACTCTAATTCATATATTAAATAATTGTGGATAATTATGATTTATTTTTTTATTCTAACTGATCATGTAATAAATATTTATTGGATTAAAATTAGTTTAATATATATTTATATTAAAAAATTTCTTAAATTTCTTAAATTATAAATTTGATGGATAGTAATCAAAAGTGAAAATAGGTCAAGCGAGAGACTTACACTCTCATTCATGTAAAATTTGTCGTGGTCTCATTTATTTATTTAAAAATGTTAGACTAAAATTCTCAAAAGATCCTTTTAATAATAAGGTGAAACTTTAAGTCCTCTTAATAGAGTGGAGACCCTTTTACTAAGGCCAAACTTTAAGCCCTCTTTAATAGAGAGAAAATATGATAGAAACAGGAAAGAAATTAAGTGGATCTCACATTCTTAAAGTTTATTATATTTAAATTCCACTCTCTTGTAGCCTACCAAACAGACCTTAAGTTTTTTCTATCAAATTTAATAGTTCAGTTTATTTATATATAAAGTGAATCTCACATTCTTAAAGTTTATTATATTTAAATTCCACTCTCTTGTAGCCTACCAAACAGACCTTAAGTTTTTTCTATCAAATTTAATAGTTCAGTTTATTTATATATAAAGTGAATCTCACATTCTTAAAGTTTATTATATTTAAATTCCACTCTCCTGTAGCCTACCAAACAGACCTTAAGTTTTGCCTATCAAATTTAATAGGTCAGTTTATTTATATATAAAGTGAATCTCACATTCTTAAAGTTTATTATATTTAAATTCCACTCTCTTGTAGCCTACCAAACAGACCTCAAATTTTTTCTATCAAATTTAATAGGTCAGTTTATTTATATATATAATTAAACAAGAAAGAATAAGGAAGAGAAGATAACAAAAATCAGATATTTTAAAATTAAAATAGTTAATTTTTATGAGTAAATTTATTTTGGTAGATGGATGGATATCTATGAAAAAGGTAATATTTGATAGACAATAGATAACACACCTAAAATAATATTAAAATCATTAAAATTCCGTGTTTAATATTATTATCTTTATATAACTTTCAATTTAAAATTCAAAATATATACAAATAACTTAGTTGGTAAGTAGATAATATAAATTATAGGACTTACCATTAATAGATAATATTAATTTGAAATAACTATATGATAATTATATTTATACAAAACTTTCCTTTTTATCTTTTTTTTTTATACATTTATTACATATTTATCCATTTTATAAAAAAATCATTTCTTTTATTTTTCTTATCTCTCATCCACATTTATCAATTTTTTAATATCTTTTATTATTATATTATATTATTTATTATATTTATATAGAGATAAAAATAAGGGATTAAATTGTGTTAACTAAAAAAATTTAATAATTTTTTTTTTACTGATTGATTAAGACTTATCTTTACACATAATTCAGAGAAAAAACAATCAATTTGATTAGTAGACAAAGAATATATAAGATGATAAATATAAATATTTTTATATTAATTTGTCTTAATTTAATACTACACCTAATTCCTTAATAAATACTAAAATTTTATTGTATACCTAAATATAAGTATATTTTGGCTTCATCCTATTAGGCTATACAAGTATTTTTTTTAATCTAATTTCTTCAGGTTAATCATACCAAATATTCTTTGAACACATCATCTTTAGGCTAAATAAATACTTTTTTGCACATAGTCTCTCCAAGTTAACACCTAACCACCAAGATTTTGAGATTTTAGAAGAGTTTGCGTTTAACTTTGGATAAATACCTGTACAGAGGAATTTACAATGAAGTGTAAACAAAGATTTTTTGAAGAGATTGAGAATTCAAAACACAAGAGTATCTGCTTGTGTAGAATAGTCTCTAACTTTACATTTAAATATTTAGTCTTTGTATAAATGATGAACTCGAAGTAATAATAAGATTCAGTAATTTTAAATTTTTATTAATTTGTTGAAAGTGTGTTACACGTTCATTTTTATTAAATGCTTCTGTATGGACTATTTTATTGAAATTAAAATTTTATTTTTTTCATTATTAAAGAATGTATAATTTAACTTTTTTCTTGTTACAAATCTTTAAATAAGAGGAATTTCTTTTATTTTAATTTGACCTATCTTTTTAAATAAAAAATAATACCTGATTTGACCGAAGTTAACTCACCTCCTCCTAGAAGATGAATAATTTTAATAAATAATTTAATATTTTAAAAATAATTATTAGAAAAAGAACTTCTCTTTATTCTTTCATTATTTTAATTTAGTTTGTGACTGTATTCCTTAAAATGACATTCATGCATGTAATTTTCTTTATTCATCTATCCATCATACATATGAAAACATCATCTTAAAAGATATTTGTCATATTAGTTGTAATAATTAGAATTAAGATTTATTATTTATTTTTAATCATTTAGATTTAATAGTATTTTATAGTTTTTTAAATAGTATTTAACTATTATATCTATATTTGAAATTTTTCTTTTATTTTTATATTATTAATTATATTTTATAATTGATATGAATTTTAACAAATTAAAATAAGACTTGAACTTTTAAAAGATATACATTTTATAATTATCCTTTAAAAAAAAAACTACGTGTCAGTATATATCAGATAATAATGTACATCCTTCTCATTTTCTGTATACTAGTAGTAATCGAGTATCCGTGCATCATTTTTCTTACTCAAAGTACAAGCACTTTATATTTGTTCTACAACAACGCTGACACGATTAAAAACAATACTGCCAATAAAACAATATAAATTAGACACGAACAGTTAATATGGTTATTTTGATTCTATAAATGGAATTGAATATAAATCTGTTTGTTTTGCTAAAGGTTATATACAGTAAAACAAATTTAAATACTTATTTAATTATAAATCATAATAAGTTTTTGTACATAATGAATTGTGGTTGATTATATCTATGAAAATTTCATATTATAATTTTATGAACTTTTTTCTTATATAATTAACAGTAATATTTAAAAAATAGAGTAAAAAAATAAAATAAATATTTTTTAATCAAATATTATATCTAAATCCCATCATAAAATATTATTGACACATTATTTAATATCTTTAATAAAAAAAATTCATGTTACCAAAAATAAAACATAATAATAATTTTTTAAGTATTACTATATAAAATTATTATTAAATATTACTAATCTAGCGTTGATTGTTCTCGTAATATATATGACATATTACTTTCCGATATGTAAATATGTTCAAAATAGAGTTATTTAATTGATAATTTATAACCTATATTTTTATAAAATTATTTAACCTTATTTTTTCTAATTTTAAAATCAAATTTATTGTATAGTTAATTATAATATACAGTAAGTTATTTTAATTAAATATAATATATAATTAGTTAACTAATTCACTTATTAAATATATAAATATATATATATATATATACACATATTTATCATTTTATTTTCGTAAATTACACGTATCATCTATGTATTTTTGTTGCAATAAATAAATAATTAAATAATAAGTTATAAAATGTGAAATGTATAAAAAAAAATAAACACGTACACATGTATAAAATATATGAAAAGAGAGAATTACATTATATTTTATATTTGACTAGTTGATCACGCAGCCGGTAGTAAAATTGTTTAGTAAAATCCATGCAAAGCAAGCATAATAAATAGGGTACTGGTAAACTCCTCTGAAGGCAGAAAACGAGATGATACTTTCCGAAAGGAAATTCCCAACAAACCTGCATTAGTTTTCTCCCATGTTTTCAGTGTTCTCTTTGCTTTGAACCTCTTGTACGTTTATGAACAAGCTCTCCCATTCTCTTCATGCCCTCCAACAACAATACTACTCCCAACACAATGACCTTCTCCGGCCCTCACTCCCTTATTCGGGCTATTCCTCGTCGCCGGAAGTTTCGAAATCCCGGCATTTCCGTCGCGTTTCTCCACAGGGTGACACCAAAGAAACACTCTCAAGGTAATAGCTCTTCCCTTTTGAATTTTTGGAAAGATTTACAGAAAACTGAGGTTTCCGCGAGGAAGCTCACAGCAGGGTTGTGGCTCTGGCGATTTATGAAGCTTCAATGCCACCGTGATGATGTTTTCCGATATGCACCGTTGTTTCCTACGTCCCAGAATCAGGTAAAAAAATGATTATTCGACGTGGAAAAAATATATAGGTATATCAGTCAGATAATTTAGTAAAAAGAGATAAAAAAAAATAAATTTATCTTGATAAAAATATTTAAAGAATTAGGGTGTTTAAATGTTAATATTCTATGCCATGTGACAGTATAACGTGATGAAAGAAAGATAAATAATTAATAATATTGTTTGGTTGGTTTGGTAAAAGCCTAAAATGGCAATCCCCTTATGTAAGTATTTTTCAAAAGGAAAATGGAAAGAATGAATGTTAATTGGCATTTAATTTGAGAAATTGAATTTATGATACTTAACACTGAAAGCGAGAACAGATTTACTTGTTACTGCACCACCATTATTGTTTATGTTAAATGTATGAAAAAGGCTTAATTCTCATCAATATTTTCAGGCTGCATTAATTTCAGGTTACATTATATCGTATAGCCTATATATCATATTTATACTCCTCTCCCTTCTTCATTTTTCACTCTAAGTATTAATTAGCATCCAAGTGTTCATGGATTATTTTCCTTAAACAAAAAATACCATCAACTAGGGTTTCTTGCATCTTTTGCATTGGGAACTTATGGAAAAAAGTTTGATATATATCACATCGATCTCTAATTACTACCTAGAAAGGAGAAGAGAAATCAGTGAGTATAACTAATAATATGATCTGATAAAAATTAAAAAATGAAGAAAAATAATATATATTAATAAAGTGTACATGAAAGTCTTCACATATCATAAGAATAATTCAGTTTATTTTTAAAAAATTATGGTTGAAGACAGGATTGACTCAACGAAAAGTGAGGCATAAAATAAATTATAATTTTTTATTTAAACAAAAGAAACATGTGTTGAATTTTTGGGAGCCTTTTCTTAGTATATGATATTTTTGGAGTTTTTTTTTATTTAATAGAAAATAATTTTTCATGCGTAGGTCTAAAATTGAACTTTTAACTAGTTTATTCTTAGCAAGCCCTCGAAGAAATCATATCAACTTTTGTCTTTTAGTTTTTTTTTTTATTTATTCTTTTTACTATTTGATGATCAAACTTATTATCTTCAACAAAGTCGAAGGTATAATATATGCTTGGTGGTTCATGCCTAACAAGATCTCGCTTAAATCCATCCAAAAAAATTATAAAATTTAAAATTTTTAAAAACTTAAAATTTCTAATCTATGTTTAATTATTTTGTTACATGTAGGATATCAAAATTATGATAACAAAATTGAAAAGGAAAAATTTACTGACTACAAATATCTTCTTCAACAAAAAACTGATAATACAACTTCATTGCGATTTTTTTTTTTTTTTTTTACTTTTCTTGAGTTGACAATTTCATCAATAAAATGATTCTATTCACTCAATTTTTCATTCAATTTTTAGAAAAAAAATGCAAATATGATGAAAATAACTTTAAGCAATAGATATTGTTGAACAATGACTCTATTTTTAATAGAGTACATAAAAAATTAAATAAAGAAACAATGATAAAATTAAATGAGAAAAAAAATATTATTCCTCGAATTAAAATAAATCATATTAGTAGAAAAAATAATTAATTGAGATGAATAAACTATAATTATGTTAAATAAATAAATATGATACAAAATACAATATGTTTAAATAAATTTGAATACTTATTTTTATGAATGTATCTTATCAATATATTGTTAAAAGTTATTGTTTATTTTTGCATAACATACCAATACAATATTCTTATAATTAATATAATCTCTCCAAGAATAATAGATAATATAATATTTTTATCAGTATCTTTTTTTATTAGGGCATATTTTCATTGCATCGTGCTAATCTCTTAATAAATTCGAATATTTTTATATGAATGTATCTTATCAATGTATTATTAAAAATTATTTTTGTTTTTTTTATCATTGCATAATCTATCAATACAATATTCTTATAATTAATATAATCTTTCCAAGAATAATAGATAAGATAATATTTTTAGTAGTATCTTTTATTAATTTTTTGATTAGTATATATTTTCATTGCATTGTGCTAATCTATTATACTATTTAGATTTTATTTTATTTTTAACTTATTAATACAGTATTCTTATATTTAATACAGTTTCAACAGATTTTTTTCATCTTTTTTCTCTCCATTTAAACAATTTTATATTAATATGTATATATATATATATATATATATATATATATGTATATATATATATATATGTTTCTAAATCTTTGATATAGTATAATGAAGTATTAAAAATAAAAAAAAAAATTGGATAAATATTAAAAAATATATTTTTAAGAATGTAAGAGATAGATGCTAAAAGATGAAATGAACCTTAAATACGGATATTTTTATGTTTTTTCTTAGATAGAATTTATAAGAAGAAAAAAACAAAATTTATTGATATAAAAATAAAAATTTATTTTTTATTAACTAATTTTTGAAAAGTCTCGAATCTTTTAAAATGTCAAAATAGAGAATTTTTACTAATTAATCAATAAAAACTAATTTCAACTGCATATAAATTTCATTTTTCCTATTTATTTTCTTTTTCAACATGTTAATCCAAACTATCTGTATCTTCACTATGCTTCTCATCCTAAAATCACTATTCAGATTCAACATTCCAATCTATATTCTTTGTTGTGATATGATTTTTATATCTATTTTTTTTTCCTATAGCTTGAATCTTCTGTGGCATGTCTCAAATGTTCAAAAGAAGAGGCAACAAAATGGAACCCTGCCTTTAACAGTGAGGCATTCGACATGTTTACTATGATTCATGGAATGAAACATCTTCAAGACCACAAAATTGTCGGTGACAATAATTTGCTAAAATTACTACGAGGTCAGAGATCCATCAATAAACATAGAGCTACACACAAGTCCTCGAAGAAAAGAGCAGAAAAACTTTTGCAGACTAATAATCTTGAAGACAAAAAGGTCTTATGGAAGTGTACACAATGCCACAAGATTGAAAAAACGTTACTTGATTTAAAGAACAAGTTGGCAAGGGAAAGAAGAAGTAGAGAGAGGATGGAGTTGTTGAATAGCAAATTGGTAAATGAACTTTCTCAAGCTAACTTATCATCCAAGAAATATAGGACAAGCTACAAGAAAGAAAAGAAAGAGAGAAAAGTGATAGAGGAAGTGTGCAATGAATTAGCCATGCAAGTAAGGGAAGACACGGCTAAGATTCAAAGATTACTAAGTGATTCTATGAGAATATGCGAGGAAGTGGAAGAAGAGAGGGAGATGATGGAAATGCTTGAGTTATTGCGTGAAGAACGTGTGCAAATGAAGCTAGCTGATGCACAATTTTTTCTTGAAGGTAAATATAATCAAATGGTCCAGTTGATTGTTTTTCTTCAAATGTTCTTGAGTTCAAGAGGTGCTGACCTTGACCTCGATGAACTAGAGGATGCTCAGTTTATCAGACAGGCAGTTGAATCAGTAAACATTAAACACATTGTGGATCTTTCATATGATTTCTCAAGGCCAGATTATACTTTTTCTGTTTTGGAGGAATTAAGAAAAGAGAATATGGAAGATGGGGTGGTTAATCGAGAACGTGTTGCTAATATTTCTCTTCAATCTGGTATTGAAAGTAGTCTTGGTGAAAAAGTGATGGATAAAAGCTCTATAATGCATCAAAAATGTCCCTCTAGTGATTATAATATTGGATTAGAACAAGCTCATTCCTCAGATACTATTGGTTATATTGAGGAAAAGAGGTTTAGTTCATTGCCACAAAGAGGAGACACAGGTTCTGTTAATGTTAACAAAGACAAATATATATTGGGTACTAAAGAAGCAGAGTGTAGTGAAAAGGCATGTTTGAAATCTTTGAGGACACGAGTTGATGGAGGAATAAAGATTTCTT
Organism: Hylodesmum podocarpum; assembly: GCA_026586105.1. NCBI lineage: Eukaryota > Viridiplantae > Streptophyta > Magnoliopsida > Fabales > Fabaceae > Hylodesmum > Hylodesmum podocarpum. The sequence continues at coordinate 1,124,615 of JALJEV010000367.1, read as the reverse complement.
CTAAAAAATCTTCTCAACATAAAAAGGGTAGGTGATGGTTGGAACATACAAAAGGAGTGTAACTATAGAGTTCCAACCAGCTCAATTCAAAAGTTCTGTTGAATGATGGTAACTTGGAACATTCCGAACTATTGGAAAACGAAATATAGTATAGAGGTGCTTAGTTAGTTTAATTTTTCATTTGTTCTACTCGTTTTAATTTAGGAGGTGGTTTAATATGTAATGGATATTTCCTTGAAGAATGATAATGCTTTCATTTACTATGTATTAGTATTTGGTTTTACTTTTGGTTGGATTGAATTGCTAATTTTTTGATACATATATGTCAACAAAAATAAACTAAATTATAAGTCAACCTAACTTGTTGAGCCCAAAAGTAATCGATCAACACCATTGCAGCAAGGTTATGCTTAGGATAGTTCATTCTCGAGCCAAGAAGATAGACATGATTTCTTATCTAGAAATTAGTTTAGTCAAGTTGAATAAAATTTAGTACGAAGTGCTTACAATGTTAAATCAAATTGTTGAAATTGGAAGAAGTATTGGAAAATAAGCATATTTTATGTTTGTTATGATAGAATTTTGAGGCACTCATAACTAAGCTTAACTAAATGCATATTGTATTCTCAGTGTAATTAAGTACTTATATATAATAAGATAAATTAAAATAAATCTGTATTAATTTTTTCAAAATAACTCTGTGGGCTTAACTAGAGTAGGGGGACATAAGAGCCCAAAACAAAAGGGAAGTCCAAATCAAATGCACAAATATATTGTTAGCATAAATATGTTTTTAGTTTCTGTAATTTAGTTTTTTATTTTAATTTTATTTTATGTAAAAAAAATCATTTTTAATTGTTATAATTTAGCATATTTTCGTTTTCAATCTTTGAAAAATTTCTATTTTATTTTTATCTCAGTAATTTATTTATTTTCAATATTAAATTATTCTAAAATATATATTTTTTATTTTAGTCTTTGAAAAAAAATAATTTAGAATGACTAAAAATGCTTAAAATAATAATTATAAGAACAAAAAATGAAATAAATAATAATTATAGAACAAAAAAAGAAACAAAATATTTACAAAGACTAAAAATGAAGAGACGCCAAACAATAAAGATTCAAATTGAATTTTTTTTCCACGGGAACTAAAAATAAAAATGGGCCAGTTCATATATACAAAAACATATTTATACCAATATTACTGCTATGGAAAAAAATGTTTTGTAGTGTGAAAACTGAAAAGATACTTTTATGTACCAATGGAACAAAGGATATTACTTGGCCATTGATTTGCACCGTAGATCCCGATACATTTTCAAGTATTCATGCCTCTTCCATCATTAAACATATAGGAATATATTTTAAGAGTTGTTAGGTTTGTAAGAGATGTTAGGTTTGTTTCATGTACAAATCAGGAAAAAAAGCGAGAATTTTATGATTAAAAAATAAAAATAAAAATAAAAATAAAAAATGCAAATGCAAATAAGCTAACGCGTAGTAATTATATCAGCTAAGTGTGTTATTCTTGATGATTGATTAATTGGTTTACCCGGATGCTTTACAGTTGTTTTAGCACAATCTAGGTACAGTTTAATTAATTTTTGGTCTGTTTCATTAGATGAATGTTCAGTTTAATTTTGTGGCTTATTTCATTAGATGGGTTAGACTCCTTTTAATTTTTTAGACTATTTATTAAAAATGTGATAAAAATAAGATTTAAATTTATATATTAAGGTCTAAATTAAAAATTCCTAACCATTATATTACAATTCTTTTTATTATAAAATACTTTAAAAATAGTTTAAACATATTTATAAACAGACTATCAAAAGGCTTTGCAAACACACTTTTAAAAATAGGTTTGGAGAAATAGATTGATTTATTAAATCATAGGTCAAGTTAGGCCAGACTGAAAAAAAAATCTATTATAAATCACAACCTATACTTAAATCTACAATATAAAAAACAAGTCTGAAATGTCAATCTGGTCTTATTTTAACTTATTCCCATTGACAAACCAACCATTAGTTGTATAAATTATCCAAATGACCTAGAAGTGAGGAAATAAGATAATCTCCTTTTTAAGAGTTTTTTAACCACTCTTATTAAAAATGGGATTAAAAAAGCTTAATTTTATCTTGTTGTATCTATTAATTGTTTATTAGATTATTTAGTTTCAATTTTTAGTTAAGTTAAATACCATTTTTTTTTAACATCCATCCATACGCACGTGATCATGTGTACATACATTCGTGATCATGACGACAATCTACCAAAAATGACTTGAAGAGTTAATTGTAGGGGCAATTTCGCACTGGTTTGTCCATGAGAAATAATATTTTGGATTTAATTTTGTATCAACTACACTATCGGCTGCGTTGGATGATTAATAAGTATTTATGAGAGCAACCACCAAAGTTAGAAGAAATCGGGTAACACTCTACACCCCATGTGCTTATGTAGTTGCATGTGGTAAGTTTCAGCACTGTCTGGTCTTTCTATATTTTCCACTCCAATTAAATCAAATTAATTCATTACATGTGGAGCAAGTTTCAAACAAAATTAACGGTTGCACTTGCTTATTCATTTGCGTTTACTTTTCTTCTCTCTCTAAATTTTAGTACATGACACTTGTTATGGGGCGATAAAATGCATGAATAGACGGTAAATCACTCATAGATGGACTATTTCTACTCATCACGTGAATTTAATAAAGTCTTATATATAAAAAATATATATATTAAATTGATTTTGATCGACTAAGTAGTACTTAGATGGTCTGTTAGATTTTTTAAAAAATAATTGATGAATTATATATATCTACAACAGTAAATTGATGAATTTGCATTGATTTATTATTTTTTGATATTGGATAGAGTTGATGAATTTGCATGTGAATAGACTAATAAATAGATTACTTTGCTATTCCTAATAATTCATTGTTAATTTACATGTTACTTTAGTTTCAACTTTTAATTTTTGAATGCAATTGAGCTAGGGTTAGGTTGTTTTCAAGTGGAATTTCAAGAGTGAAAATAAAAATAAAGATGAGAAAGATAATGGATTCAAATATTTTGGTTAACAAATTATTAATAAATAAGTAATTATTATGTTAGATTACGTAGGCATAATTTTATATGATCATTTAATTATAAATTAAGTTTTAAATAATTTGTAGGGATTTTATCATTAAAATCAATATATATATATATATATATATATATATATAATTGTGATTTACTGTCAAACTTATTTTAATTCAATAAAAAAAAGTTAATATCTCAATATTACCTTGAAAAAGACTTTAACTTCCATACTCTCGTATCAACACAATAATTTAAATTTTGAGTGTTTATTATTTCACCAATAAAATATTTAAAAAATGAATTATATTCTATGAATATGATTATTTATCCCGTGTCTAGTGTATATATGAATTATATATTTAAGATAGAGTGTCAGAGTATTTGTATTAATTAGTCATTCCATGTATAAATATTTAAATTAATTTAATTTAAATTATTTAGAATATATTTTGTAAAGAAATGGACAATTAAATTTATTTCTCTATTCTATGAAAATCTAAAGATGTGAATTTTGTATGAGGTGTGATTGATTGATTTTTTCATTGTAATTTTTTATTTCTTTTATTTTTGAAGTCACTGCATTCATAATTGCTATGGCTAACTATCTTATACGACACTGACAAATACATAAACATTCTAATTGAAATAGCGTGGTGGAAGAGAAAGGCATGGTACTGGCTGACATCGGAATAGTTTTTTTTTATTGCTGATGGGCCTAAAGGCCTATTGCAAGCAAATTCTAAAGCTTTTAAACATCAGATCTCTAATTAAACTGGTATATATATATATATATATATATATATATATATATATATATATATATATATAAATAAAATAGTATTGTTAGTATTTAATGTCACGATAAAATCAATCATTATATTTAGTGATGAATTCTTCATATTAATATCATAATTAAACAAAATGGTAAAGGCTCAGGTAGAAAGTTTAATAATCTTTCTACGAGAAAATTAAAACTAGTGGATAAAAAGTCATCATTAAATGTTTGTGAGTTAGGAAAAAAAAAACAACTTCTGTCACCAAATCTTGTAGGGTTGTCTATGAAAAAAACGGGTAACAATAAACACTGTAAGAAAAAGAAATATACGAGTACCTTTTAAATTTGAACTGGATGTTTCACTATTTTTAGTATTATTTTTTATCATTTTTATAGAACCTTTTTATTATAATATTTTTTAAAATTAAAAAATATTAACATAATGTATAAAGAGGTTATTAAAATATTTTTTAAATAATTATAAAATTTATATAAAAACTTAAAATGTAGAAATATTATATAATTTCACAAAATTTTGAGAGATATTTACTTAATTTACTCAAAAATATATTACTCATTAAACTCGTTAGTTTTTTTGTTTTTTTTTTTCTGATTTTCTTTTGGCTTAACCTATAATCGTGTTGATGTAAGTTGTAACTTGTGACCACAATGTTAATGATAACGCACAATTTTCAACGGGTTATCAATTAAACATGTATTTGTTGAAACTAAGAGCATTAATAACTATGTTCAAAAGTCAAAGAAAAATAGCTGTACTAATTAGCAATCGCAAAAGTTGTTGATGAATATTAATGTCTACAATCATCTCTTTTAATTTTCCATTTTTAATTTCATTTCTAATTAAATTTTAATATTTTCTTAAAAGATTATCAATACATGAAACATGATTTTGCATCATAATACATATTATATATTCTTTATCATAAATCTAAAAGAGTTTAATAGTGATATAATGATAATCTAAAATTGTTTTACTAGCACTATCCATTAATCATACATTATTATTAATATTATTTTTAAACTTTTTTTTACAAAATTCAATAATTTTATTGTACTTAATAATCTGTAATTGAATGATAATGTGAAATTTATTTTACACTAATAATACATACTTTTTTCTCAATTTAAAATGTAATTTATTTGTTTTAAATTTTTTGTTTATTACAATTTGTCATTATAATATATATTTAAACATATTTATTTATCATAAACTATAATTATATAAATAAACATATATAATGCATATTACACTCATTAAAATATTAATTTTTATAAAAGTCTTATATAGACTCATTTTAATAAGCCTTAAAATACTTTATTCTTTATGAGTTTAGCCATTTTAAAAAATTCTATCATACCTCAAATTTAATACTTGCGTAGAAGTTTTATTATTAAAATTAATTAATTAATTAAATTTAGTATTTTTTTATAAATTTCATTACTACAATTAATAAATTTATTACATATAATATGTATGAATATTTTTCTCTTCTTTTTATTAATATACCTTTTAGAAAATTTTTATTTATGAATTTTAATCATTCATTTAAAGATAATAACTAAACCAATCAAATTTTAATTATTATAATTTTTATTTATATTTTCACTTCTAAGATAGTTCTTTACTTTACTTAAAAAAAGTAAATTCTTGTAATAAATATTTTTTGATGATATTAATTAAGAATTAAAAAAAAATTCATTGTTACATCTAAATTTGGGTGACATAATATTTTTTTATTCTCCAATAATCTATATAATAAATATTTTTTTATTTTAATTTGTTAATCAGTAAAGATACCTATTAGCAAGAAAAAAAAAAAAACAGAAAATTAGACAGAGTGACAAACCTCGGAGGAAACAACCACAGGTCAGAACTGAACACGTTCTGGTATTTGTCAATGTCTGAACTTAATTTGTTTGACGTACCTTGCTGTTGCGGGGCCTCTAGTATGGGTACGTTCACTTAAAACACACAGTAAATGGCTAACACCAACCCTTCATGTGTAAGTAATGATATTTAATTAATATTATTCTGAACCTAAATATTAGAAAAAATAAATTTAATTATAAATAAATATTAATTAATTTTGTTCCATGTAGTGATAATACTCTTTTAATATTTTTTTATTAATTTAAATTTTATTTTTAATGATATATTCTATTTTTATAAAAGTTGAAAAAAAGAATAATTTAGAAAAAAAATTATCTATATTAAAATCAATAAAAATAAATTATATAAACTAATTTTTCAAGACCGGCATGAATAATTGAATTTATTTATATTTAATTCTTGAGAAATTATTTATATTATTTTTATAATAAAGACATGAAACGTGACATTAAATAAAAAAATAATACTTTACTTGAAAAATGTTTAATTATTTAAAATTTTAAGTAATTATTATATATAGTAAATATTTATCAGTTTCACTTTAATTAACACTTTATTTAATTAGTGCTAAGACTTTTTATATTTGTCAGCAAAAAAACTTACAGCTTGGATTTTTTTAAAAGATTCAAAATAACAACAGTTCAAAATTATGTGCAAAATTAACAACAGTTCATGGCTTCATGCAAATGAAATAAATACTACACTGGTTACTGGTTAGTGACCACTGAACATTCTGAAATCCAAACTAAGCTTCGTTTTTTTTTTCCTCCTTTTGGTTTCGATTAAGGGGTGCCTTGTTCTGCACCCTTTCCGACCCAATGAACTCCTATGACCAGTTCCTTATCCCGGCGATACCACGTCGCCGGAAACATCGAAAGGTCGTCGTTGCATTTCGCCTCCGGCGAACTCAGAAGAAACACAGTGGCAATGGTAGTTCCTCAGTGAACTTTAGGAGACGTGTTCAGAAAAGTGATGAGATCTCAGCGAGGAAGCTCGCAGCTAGGTTGTGGAAGTTGCGGTTTATGAATTTCCCACGTGACTACGATTCTACACATTGTGGATATCGCTCATTTCCTTCCTCCCAGTTTAAGGTATAATTAAGACAAATGCTCTCCCTAATATTTTGTTTTTTTACTATTCTCCCTTTGATTGGCTTTATTTTGTATCATAAATTTTAATGAATTATATTATTCATTTAACTTTTTTTCCCCTAATTTAGATATGACACTCATTAAAGTTTTTAATTTTTAATAAATTTAAATCAATCAAAGATTAAATAAGGAAAAGATTGTGTTAGAGGAAAATGACTCGAACATTCCCCTGTAATGAATACTTAATATCATATGTCTATAGAGGTGCAACTCTTTTCCTGTTTTAGGGTTTATTTAATTAAAAACTTAGGGAAGACAGTGAACTGAAAGAAAAAAAATTAAGGATATTCGGAATAGGATAATCATAACATTCTTATCGTAAATTTATTTTCTTAACATAAATTTATTTATTATGTTTATAAAAATTAATTAAATTTAAAAATAAGCTCAAAAAACGAAATAAGAGAGTGATCATTTTGTCTCATTTGATTTCAATTTAGTAGAAAACAATCTTTAGGTACTACAAAAATATACCTTCTTTTTTATATTAGAAAAAGATACATGTAGTGGTAGTGTAAATTATTTTACACATTTAACACTCATAATCCATTAAATATAATAAATTGTTAACTTCAATAACAAAATTTCAAAAAAAAAAATATACAAAATCTAATTTATGTTTATTGATGATTTAACTTTTAAACTCTTTTCCATATTTCTTCTCTCAAACAAATGATAAAAGTTAATAATTTTATCTTGCTCTTTTCTTTTTATTTTCTTTCACCTTATTTTTATCAAAACCAACTTCATGCCCATGTTTATGAATAACTTCAAGATTGGTGAGTTGGGGTTATATATATATATATATAATATCAAGTTATATTATTGATTCAGATAAAATCTTGTCCAAACATATCCCTCTAGAATACCCCACAAACTAAGAATAGGTTGGCACATATACATAGATTAGATTATAGTTATTAAATCTTGTTTTCCCCCTTAGACAATTTATCTAGTGGAAAATTTTATCATTAATCTCCATATTGGCTAAAATCCTTTAAATCAGTAGCCACATTATTATGAATAAGATTAATCATGAGTTCAGCAGACTTAGAGATACCTAAAACATAAAAGAAAATATATCATAAATCAAAGTAAGAAGGGGAATTAATACATCTGATACCAACATTTTAAAGATTATGTATTTTTTATCTTGAAATTAAAAAGGAATAAAAACACCTTAATTTCATTATAGGTAGAATAAAAAAATAAAATTAAAATAGAGAATGTCATATTTTCAAGGAAAATGAGCTCTCCTTAAGTAAAATGAACAAATGAAAATTGAACATAATATCACTATGTTTATTCTTCTAACAACAATTAATATTCAATCTATGTTCTTTGTGGAAAATTTTTTCTCAGCTTGAATCTTCTACGCCATGTCTCAAACGTTCAAAAGAAGAGGCAACAGAATGTAACCCTGCTCCTATTGAAGAATCCAATGAATATTCGTTGATCCATAGCAGGAAGCCTCTTGATGACAAAAAAGATGTTGACAGTGACTTTTATGTCAGGATTCAACTTGAAGAAATCCTTCAAGCTCAAATGTCTATCAATAAAGCACAAAAGTCCATTGCTAAAAGAGTTGAACGATTTTTGCAGAATCTTGAAGAAGAAAGAGTCTTCTGGAAGTGCAGAGACAATCTTGAAGAAGAAAGAGTCTTTTGGAAGGGTACAGATAGCCAGAAGATTAAAGCAATCATAGATGACCTAAAGTACAAGTTGGTAATGGAAAGAAGAAGCAGAAAAAAGATGGACTTACAAAATACCAATTTGACAAATAAACTAGCTAAAGACAAGTTATGTGCCAAGCAGTTTATGACAAAATATGAGAAACAAAAGAAAGAAATAAAACAGCTAAGAGAAGTGTGTAACAAATTAGCCACGCAAGTAAGAAATGAAAAGGCTAAGCTTGAGGGGTTACAGAGTGATTCCATGAAAATTTGCAAGGAAGTGGAAGAAGAGAGGAACAAGATGCAAATAATTGAGCAATGGCGTGAAGAACGTGTACAAATGAAGCTAGATGATGCAAAGTTTGTTCTTGAAAATAAATACAATCAAATGGTCCAGTTGATTGCTTTTCTCCAGATGTTCTTAAGATCAAAGGGTGCTGACACCGTGCCTCCGGAGGATGTTGAATTGATCAAAAGAGCAGTTGAATCAGTAAATATTCAACAGATTGAGAAGCTTCCATTTGGTTTTTCAAAGTTAGAGAAAGTATTTCCCTATCCCATTGCCGAGGAGTTCACAAAAGAGAATAAGGGTAAGAAGGTGATCAAACCAAATTCCCATTCCACTCTAACTAGCCCTTTAGCAACAAAGCACATTGAAAGTCTTGACAAAGAAAGGTTGAACAAAAACTTTGTTTTACATCAATTAAGTCCCACATGTGATTATGATACTAGTTTAAATTTAGCATTAACTAATTCCTCAAAAGTTGTTGGTCATATTGAGGATCAAATGTTTAGTTCAACTTCACAAAGAAGAGATACCAATTTTGTTAATGCTAACCAAGAAAAGGATATATTAGGTAGAGGAGCAGAATGTAGTGGAAAAAAGGCATGTTCAGAATCTGTGAAGAAAAGGGTGGATGGGGTATTTTCTGTATCAGCAGGAAAATCAAAAGGGAAATCTTCACTTGCCTCTAAAAAACCAAGGTCATGCCCCAATGATGAAACAATGATTTCTTCTCCTAAATCTTCTAAACATAGAACAGGGGATGGTTGGAACGAACAGAAGAAGTGTAAGAAAAGACTTTCAATGATGAGCCCAATTCAGAATTATGTCGAGGCAACTTCTTCTCCAAGTAAAGATTTTGTTAAAGGAAGTTTCAAACACTCAAAACTATCGACATAATAAAATCCACTAGACAACGTGAATCCACATGTAACACGTTTGGAAGAAAAGTGAAAAGCCACAAACCTCGGTTGTTACACAGCATTTTGAAACTATAGATTCAACAAATGCCTTGTTTGTTCATAGATGAGCTAAACTTAAGCTACCTGTCAACCAATGAATTTTTTAAGTCTCCACCGGTACTTACTCCATCTGTTGTTCCATTGGATTGAAATTCTGAATACAATTTACAAATATTTGAGCTATGTCATTGTATTTAATCTTTTAGACATCATTGTCATCGCAGAAAGATAAGATTATATTAAAAAAAAAAATTATACACAAATCTGAATGAGTTAAAATAAAATTTATTTTTTATTTTTAAGTTTTAAAATCTGTCCATGTGAATCATGAAAATGTGTGGGAAATAAAATCTATTTTTCTTATTTAAGTTTAAAAATTGAGACTTTGAGTTAATACAAAATACTCATCACCTAAATTTTTAATGTTATCTTTTAGACTCAAAGAAATCTTATTAAATCATAGTAAAATCTATGAACCATAAGATTACACCACTTCAAGCAAAGAATAAAAACACTCAATAAAGATAAAAAGGAAGGGGACAAACAAACATAAACCATGAACTTGCCCAAAGAATCTCATAAGGAACAATATAAAAGCATGCATACACATATATAGTTAAATTAAAATCACTCAGAGTAGTGTCGGTGTGTGTGAGCTAGAGATATCATATGGAAAAGCAGAACGAGACTAACGAGCGTGTGTTTGATAAAAAAATGGAGACACCTCTACGAGCAGCATTTTTTGAAGATTGGCCACCTTTCATGGAATTCTTCGAGAAAGACAAGGAAGCATTGCTCGAGCCCATGGACTTGGAGAAGAACACCGCTATCCACGTGGCAACACGCTCCGGCAACCCGCGACTAGTCGCGTACTTGCTGGACATGTTGTCGGTAACCGAAAGGCGTCGCGTGCTGAGGCGGAGGAACGCGCGCCGGTGCACCATTCTTCACTACGCCACCTTGTTCGCGGACAATGCTGAAGTTGTGGACGTTCTCACGCCACCAACGGATGAAGAAGCTGATGAAGGTGCTTCAACAATAAAATAATAAAAACTAATTTTTAATTGACTTTTATAAAATAAAATCTCATTTATTATGAAAAACGGTCTTAAATTTTCATTATATAATTTTCATATTTAAATTTGTTTCAAGACTCGCTTAGTATTGAAGAAGGTGATGAAGATAAAGAAAGGCTATTGGAGATGAAAAATGATTTGGGCGAGACGCCGCTGTATATGGCTGCAAAGGAAGGTAAAATTAAGATGTTACAACACATGGCCAAATCTGTAAGGGACATTCGGTTGCATTCCATTAGAGATTATGACAAATTGCCAATTCTTCATATTGCTATCATTGGTCAACACTTGGGTAAGTCTCTCCCTGTCTAACATAACTTTAGTGTATATTCACAACATAATTTTACATCAAGAGCAATCTATATTGCATGTTCTACAAATTTTCCTACAAATTTTATTTTAAAACATAATTCTAGTGTGTGTTATTTTCAATCTTGGTTCACTGATTTTTTTTTTCTGGAGCAGATGTAGCCATTTGGTTGATGAAAGTGGATGAAAGTCTTGGTGATGCAAAGGATGATAACGGTTTGACCGCACTCCAACTGCTATCGAAAATGCCCTTTGTTTTCCGCAGTTGTTGCCATCTGGGGACCACAGAGTCCCTCATATATTCGTGTATTAATTTCTCTACCTTCACACATGCTTTATCATTTTCATTAATGAATAACTTTGCTTATACTACTTGCAACTCTGAGTTGTTCTTCGATAGATTCAATTTCTTATGTACTGAAATTGATGAGTCTATTATGAACGACAGTGCTTCCCGTGCAATATTACGAGTATGAAGATTATGACGAAAGCGTCAAGGTCGATTTAGAAAGTGGAAAAGAAATTAATAAGCCTCCTACCTTAGGTAGTACTTTATATGCGGGGAAAGTAAAGTTGCATTTTTTAAGTTATATACATGCATGCAATATAGTGTGTACATGAATATCGAATTCCTCATAATAATGCAAACTATCACAAATTGCAGGAATTTCTAGGATCAATTACGCTATATGGAATTCTCTTGCCAAAGGTGCAAACTTTATATATAGAAAAAAGAAATTCAGATTAATTTGGACCCGTGTCTTTTTCCTGTTTAATTTGCAGTATGTGCTAGTTAATTAATTAGGCTTGTTTAATTGCGTGTAGAATGGGATGCGGTTGGTGTTGTTTGGAAGAAAAAAAGGCAGCATAAGTTAGCTGAGCATCTAGCAGAGTTGTTAGTTGAGAAAGACGAGTCATGGCACAGAACTTGTAATGCAAAACCACGAACAGTGGTGGTATTGCCAATTATTAAGCCAACAAATGTGGCTGCAGGGATGAAACAGCTGAATGAACTGTTACGAACCAAATTAGAGAAACCTATACAACAAACCACGCCCACTTACAGCGAGTTCACACCGTTGTTGTTGGCGGCAGCCTCGGGAATCACGGAAATCGTTGACAAAATCATTAGAACGTTTCCCGAATCTATAAAACATGTTAGCGAGTATGAACTCAACGTGCTGCATATAGCTGTGATAACCCGTCAAAAGAAAATCTACAAAATCATAAAGAGTTACGGTGCATTGAAAATGTTGGCAGGTCGCATAAGTGGTAAAAGTCGCAGTCTCTTGCACCAAGTTGCAAGGATGGAATATTATAGAGGAGGTCATGTAGCTGGCTCTGCATACGAATTGCAAGACGAGTTGCGTTGGTACAAAGTAAGCATAAATCCTTGTTAAGTTATTATATATCCATTGTTGAAATTAATTTTTACATGTGAAAAATTTATTCTTCTACACAAAAATTTTATATCACTTAAAAGTACAACCTATTATATATATATATATATATAAATGATAGAACAAATCTCATATATATCAAGTATTTTATATCATGGGTGTTAATTAGAGTTAAGATAGCCTTTTACCTCACATTTCTAATTTACTTATACCGGAATTGTCATTTAGTTTCTCTTTACTTTCTTTAGAAAAGTTATTACATTTGCACCCCTAAATTGTCGTTTAGTTTCTCCTTACTTTCTTTAGAAAAGTTATTACATATGCACTTTAGTTTTGTCTATTACATGTGTACATGCATGCAGCGTGTGGAGAAGATAATTCCCCCGAACTTAGTGATGCACTGCAACGAGGACAACCTAACAGCGCGAGAACAGTTTGAGATGGAGCATGCTGATATGCTAAAGGATGCACAAGATTGGATAAAGGAGACAGCACAGTCATGCTCGACCGTGGCAGTGTTGGTGTCCACAGTAGTGTTTGCAGCAGCATATACTGTCCCAGGAGGAACCGACACAAGAGGGTTCCCCGTGTTTCTTCGCTCTCCGGCGTTTCTCTTTTTCACTATCATGGACGTTGTGGCACTGGCAAGTTCCCTCGCTTCAGTGGTCATGTTCCTTTCGATCCTCACTTCACCCTTTGAGATGTGGGAGTTTCATAAGTCACTGCCTCGGAAACTCACAATAGGGTTCGGTTTGTTGTTTTTTTCGTTGACTGCGGCCATGTTGTCGTTTACTGCAACTGTTTTGCTCACCATTCAGTTGGAGTCTACTAAGTGGAGTTCCAGTTTGATATACAGTGCTGCCTTTTTTCCTGTCTCAGTATTTGGGTTGCTGCAATTTCCCTTTTACATGGCCATCAAAGACTGGTTAATAATGCTCTTCAAGAAACTTAAGAAAACTATTCCCAGCACCCTCATTAACTCGGCTCAAAAATCAAAGATCAGAAAGTATCCACAATTTGGGCAAAGGGATTAATTCTACTTAATTAACCTTCCACCACTCTGTGATTTATTTTGTTTATACAATCACATAATTGAGTGTTCTGCATAATGGTCTGGTTATTCTGATTATATCAGAAAAGAAATATTTTGTATAGTTAAAATTTCTAGCAAGTCCAATGATAAATACTCTGCAACAAAGGTCTGTTACAAAATAAAAATAAAAGTTGTGTGATTAGATGCATTTGTTTTATAAATGCTTTTAGGTTTAGTTATATTTTTAATCTCAATTCTTATTTTTTGATTTAATTTCATTCTATTGTATTAATTTAATTTATAATTTTTAAAATTAATTTATTGTGATTCCAATGTTAATTTCGGTAACTGAGACTTATTTAATATTTTCTGATATTTCTTGACACGTGATGGGATGAAAAAACGAGGTACTAACATTCATAATTGAAAAGGATAAAACAAGAATATACCCTTGCGTCCAACAAACTCACACGTGACAGTCCACCAAAGGTAGGTGTCATCTTTTAATCACTCCAAGTTAGGTGAGCTCTTAGAATTGGGTGAATGACTCTGCTTACCCAAAAGTAGAATACCATTAGATCCTTTGCAATTAACAGTGTCCAGAAATTTTATTTATGACATTTTGGAAAGAAGTTGGGAGTTTTCACTTCAAAGTATCTAAGTCTTAGAATAAAAATATTTTATTAAAAAAATCATTCGGAAACAAAATTCATAAACACGTATGGAAGTTTTTAAGTCATTGGATTTAAATTTCATGATGAGCAGAACTAGAATAAATACCCTCAGTATAAGTGGAATGGATGATAAAGCTGTCCAAGACAAGGACATTTGTAAACTTTTATAGCAACTGTTTTTCTTGGCTGACAATAATATTATTAATTTTTTCTCCAATTTTACGATAATAACAACGTATACGTATTTTTTTATTTTTATATTTTATATATATTTTTCTTTTCATATTTTATATATATATAATTTCTTTTTCTATTCATAATTTATAATTAATTATATAGATAATGCAGTTATTTATTAAATATTTTTTTTCTCTCCGTACTTTATTTACTTTTGTAGATAAATTTAATTTTCTTTTATTTTAATTAAACTTTTAATTTTTCTGTCACTTTCAACTTTTTTTCTCCTCCTGTAAAATCGATGATAAATGACGGTTTCGGTTGTAATTACATTTCACAGTACAATAAGAAAAATATAAATAAATTAACACAAAATATAGTGATTGTGCGGCGTCAAACCAAAATAGCCATAATTGATACCAACAAACCGAAGGTAAAATAATAAATAAATAAAATAAAATGAACGTACGTTTAATTGAAATAATTAAGAGATAAGAAATTCGATAATTTTAATTTTTTTTAAATAAAGCAGAAGTGATAAGTAATTAAATTGATTTTTAAATTTCATTAAAGATAATATAAAAATAAAAAAAATGATTAAAATTTAAAAACGTAATAAATAATTTCATTCTGATTTTTATTTGTATTGTAAACATGATTATTAAACACTAAGATAGGTTATTTTCTAATTATTAAAATGCTGTACGTCATACTTACTGGGAACTACGAAAGCGGCGGATGGGTATATTCAAGTCCTTTTAGGTGCCCTTTTCAAACCTACTTCTCCGCTTGTTGAAAGTTGAAACAAACACAACGCATTTTCCAGATTCACTTTCCAACTTAAACACTTCACAGTTCACACTCTCTCTTTCTCTGCAACCAATGGCACCTTCTACCACCGTACCTAACGGTAACGGCACACTTCCCTCCGTTCCCGTCACCGGACGCCTCGCCTCCGTCTACAGCGAGGTCCAAAAGAACCGCGTCGACCACGCGCTCCCTCTCCCCTCAGTTCTCAAGCGTCCATTCACCATTGTCGACGGTCCACCAAGCTCCGCCGCCGGAAATCCAGGTAACTCACTCTCCCTCACCGCCTCTCTCATTTCGATCCGTCACTCTCTCTCATTCTTAAACGCGCGTGTTCGTCCGCGTGCTCGTCCGCGTGCAATGCAGACGAGATCGCGAAGCTCTTTCCGCATTTGTTCGGACAACCTTCTGCAGCGTTGACGCCTAGCGATTCGCCACTGACGCAGCACAAGTTGAAGATCGGCGTCGTTCTGTCCGGCGGCCAGGCTCCCGGAGGACACAATGTTATTTCTGGAATCTTCGGTAACTAGCGTTTCCAGATCAATTTCGATGAAACGTGTTTTCTTCTTCTTCTTTTTTATAGTTTTAACTGTTTCTGTTTTTATTAGATTACCTGCAAGAGCACGCCAAAGGAAGCACGTTGTACGGTTTCAAAGGTGGACCTGCTGGCATTATGAAGTGCAAATACGTTGAACTCAACTCGGATTATATTTATCCTTATAGAAATCAGGTACGTTTATGTTTCGAGTTTTCGAGTTTTCAGAACGTTGTGTTATTTATTTTGCTGAAGTTTGGAGATGTGTGAATTTGTGATGCTGCCTGATGACATTCATTTGAGATTTGATATTATTGTAAATGTTATTATTACTTTTTTATTTTAGAGTAATAGTGCTATTCCTACCAAAGAAAAAATAAAAATAATTTATAAACAAGGGAGATATGGGATTGTGATAGAAAGAGAAGTGTGGGATGGATCTGGATTCCGTGCAGTTGATTTGCCACACGATCACACTGTTGGTAATTCAGAATCGTCTGATGAAGATGGGACGGCTAATATTTTATCTTGGTAAATCAGCCTTAAAACACATTTGAAATCTGAGCCGTCTGATTTTCATCCAATGATCTCAAATGCCTTGATTGTGAATGCGTGCAGAATTGACTGCACCCGATTCGGTTCTGTGTGGAATAACATAAGTGATGTGGTAGAGGTATAAAGAAAAAATGAGTGTTGGAAACTGTTGTCATAATTTGTTGTAAGGATAGCATCACTGTTTTTTTATAATCAATTATCACAAGATTTTGACATCTAGGAATAACCATTTCTGTTGGCAGGGTGGCTTTGACATGATTTGCAGTGGGAGGGACAAGATTGAAACTCCAGAGCAGGTGAGTTTTGTGCGGCCATATGTTTACTGTATGATCTAAGTCATTTGAGCTCTTGTATATCCTCTTTAAGTCTAAAGAGTAATTTAGTTTACTTACATGGTGTAGTTTAAACAAGCGGAAGAAACAGCTAAGAAGCTAGACTTGGATGGGCTTGTTGTTATTGGTGGTGATGACTCAAACACCAATGCATGTCTCCTTGCTGAGAACTTCAGGTTTGTCTTAGCTGAATTTTATTTCTGGTATAATCTATGTCCTAGGAAGCTTTTGTTAATGAAATGATTTTATCATGTTGGCTTTTAAACATTCAAGGTTTCTTTATCAGCTCATCTGTTATGTAATTAGATGATGATAATAGTATGTACATATGAGGACATTTCCATTTATGAATATGTCCAGTGTTCCTGTTTTCTCAATGCTTGAGTATGGATTCATGCAGGAGCAAAAATTTGAAAACGCGTGTGATTGGATGCCCTAAAACCATTGATGGTGATTTGAAATGCAAAGAAGTTCCCACAAGTTTTGGGTTTGATACTGCATGCAAGGTGATTGAAGATATGATCTCAGTCTTTATTGAGCATTTGCGTTTTCATATTGTTCTGGTCTCTATCTTTTGAAATACTTCAAAAATGTAATTTTTTCTTTTGATCATCAGTTTTTTGTTAAGAAAAATATTTAGAAATCAGTTGCTCACT
The DNA here is from genome assembly GCA_026586105.1 of Hylodesmum podocarpum. Lineage (NCBI taxonomy): Eukaryota > Viridiplantae > Streptophyta > Magnoliopsida > Fabales > Fabaceae > Hylodesmum > Hylodesmum podocarpum. The sequence goes on along the minus strand of JALJEV010000367.1, from coordinate 1,107,213 downwards.
TTTATGTGTGCCAAAGGGAGAATCTGTATATAAGGATGCTTTTGACTGCACCAGATGCATTGCAATTTCTCTAGCAATACTTTCACATTTCATAGAATATTCTTAAATTTTTTCCCTCTAGCAATACATCATGATATTTATAAACTTGCTATCCTAGAAATACTTCTAAATATTAATTTAGTACTGGATGTTTTCTAACTGCTACATGTTATATAGTGATACCTTTTTACATACATGGTGCATGATTATTCTACCTGACTATTTTCACTTTTTTATGTTAATGTAATGCAGATATATGCAGAAATGATCGGAAATGTTATGATAGATGCCCGATCAACTGGAAAATATTACCATTGTAAGTACATGAATTTGAGAAACTCTTTAGATGTATATAGCGATTAAAGAGTCACTGAAGCCTTTGAGAGTTGTAGACACCAACATTTAATGCACAGCCTTGGACTCTATTGCTGTTACTATTCGCTACTGCTTCTATTGCTTCTCTCTTCTTATAACAACATGAATTGCTTCACTTTATAAACATTTTGCACTTTAATACTGCTGCTATCATCTGCTCTTATTGTACACATTTTTAATGCTTTTGTTGTAGATCAATACATCCATCAAGATACTGATCTCATTTTCCAGTACAATAAATGAGCATATGCTATCTCCTTTAATAACCAATTGCTCCTGACAATTGTCATGCTCGTAACCACTTTTATTATGTTTATGCCAAACATTGACGAGAATGATGGTTGTATCTACCCTTACTGTCACCCCTTTGTTTACAATGAAATCACCCATTTTACTTTGGAGCAAGAAATGACAAGTTCATTCATTATCCTTGCCTTATGTCAACAGTTCTGCTTTGTGATTTTTCTACTTCCAATTCTCTTGAATTGTTTTCAAATTGTTGCTTCAGTGATGTGGAAGGGTTTATTTAATTTCATGGTATGTTATTGAGTCATTGACAATCACATGAATAATCAACAAAGCCCTCAAAATTAGGTTTGATAGAAATTGGTTCTGCACTTCTCACTCTCAAAGATTATTTATTTAATATTTAATATCTAAATAAAATGTGACATTTCTCGAAAAAACTTTTGCTTGAATTTAATATTAGATATTAGGCATTATGCTTTCAAACAGTAAGACATGCAATTGTCTGTCTGCAGTTGTGCGGCTTATGGGACGGGCAGCTTCACACATTACGCTGGAATGTGCATTACAAACACATCCAAACATTACTATTATTGGAGAAGAGGTTCTTCTTATATTTGATTATTTTATCTAATGTTTGTACATAGTAGGGGTTGATGAAATCTGTAACAATATGCTTCCGTGATAATCTTATGATTAAGTTTGCTTTTTGGAAAGAAGCCATTTATCAAAATTTGATTTAACCCATAAATTCACATTTCAGGTTGCTGCAAGGAAGCTGACATTGAAAAATGTCACAGACTATATTGTAGATGTTATTTGTAAAAGAGCTGAAATTAATTATAACTATGGTGTCATTCTTATTCCTGAAGGTCTAATTGATTTCATACCTGAGGTATCTATCTCTGCATAAAAAGAATTTATTTAACTCGGTTTCTCTTTTTGTACTTGTGATAATGTATTATTGTTATTTGTAGGTCCAGCATCTTATTGCTGAACTAAATGAAATCCTTGCCCATGATATTGTGGATGAGGGTGGGTTATGGAAGAAAAAACTTACTGATCAATCATTGAAGCTTTTTGACTTTTTACCTCAAGCAATTCAAGAACAATTGATGCTTGAAAGAGATCCACATGGAAATGTTCAGGTGCCTATGTTATAATGCTTTCTTGCTGTGTTTATTTGGCTCCTCTATGCAATTTGAATCAGCATCATCACTAACCTTCTTTACATTCCCATTTAGGTTGCCAAGATAGAAACAGAGAAAATGCTTATTCAAATGGCTGAAACTGAGTTGGAGAAGAGAAAGCAAGAAGGCAAATACAGAGGCGAATTTAGAGGGCAGTCCCACTTTTTCGGGTATTTTATCTAATTTTATATTATTATTTTGAATAGTAAACTCTAATATGTATTGCTGTGAATAAAAGTAAAAAAGTTTCCAGGGACATGGTTTTCATTCTACTCAGATTAAAATTTCTCTTGATCATATATGTTATGTGTGATCTTTTATTTACTCAACGTTATATGTTATAGTTTATAGTAGTTTACCAACACCTCTATAATTTGCAGTTATGAAGGGAGGTGCGGTTTGCCTACTAATTTTGATGCTACTTATTGCTATGCTCTTGGTTATGGTGCTGGGGCCCTCCTTCATAGTGGAAAGACTGGATTAATATCATCAGTTTGTGCTCCTCTTTATTCCTTAATCTTCTGATATCTACTTAAATATCTCCTCTAGATTGGTGTTCTTAATTGATTTTGCTTGAAATTGTTCTTTTTTTTAGTTTTTACTTGTTAGTTCTTGAATTTGCTATGGCATTTTGATCAGGTTGGGAATTTATGTGCTCCAGTGGAAGAATGGACTGTTGGTGGAACTGCACTCACCTCTCTGATGGACGTGGAGAGGAGACATGGTACACATTTCTTATCTGTGGGGTCTTGTGCTTTAGCTCAATTGCTATTCACTGAATTATTGCTCATGCAAATGCAATACACTATTGTGTTGCTGCTGTAATTTGATAGGCCAAAATCTGATATAGGTTGTTATAATTCTGTGTTAGAAAGTTATTAGGCAGTTATTTTTATATTAAATTTGGATTAGGAAGTTAACAGTTATAGTAATATACAAGGGAATGGAGTCAGATTGTTATTCCCTATGTTTTGAAGGAGGAAGCTCTTTGGTAGGGATGAACCCTATGTTTTTACTCAAATTTGGCCTAAAAATCAGATTATTTCTATATTTATTCAGCATTCAGTGTATTTTTCTTAGAGTTCAACATAACTAAATCAAAATGCATTTGAATTTAGAAATATTTTCTCTTGCTTTTTTATGGACTCAATACCGGTATTGTTTGTTTTGACAACCTTTGGTTATGTAAATCGTGAAAATTTTGTATATGTTGCATTTATAAGAATGCTTTCTCCACTATTCTGCTGTTTATGAATGTTTAATTTTCTTTTCAGGTAAATTCAAGCCTGTGATCAAGAAGGCAATGGTGGAGCTTGAAGGTATATATTCATAAAAACATTATTGATTTGGTATCAAATTAATACTCCACCAAGGTAGCAAGTGAACTACATTTGTTGAGCCAGATAAATGGATTGGAAGGGAGGGTAAAATATTTTATTTCATAGGTTCATAAGTGGTACTAAGGATTAACCTCTATTATTTCTTTTCACTCATCAGTCATCACCAACTACGTACTTGGTCGCCCGTACATTGGTGTCTGGATTTTAGACAGTCCATTATTTAAATGAGATTTTGCAATATTAGATACTCAAACAATTGTAAATTTAAACTCTAATATCAGCTCCAATTATCTTCAAAATTGAATAATTATATCTCATGTTGGATTATTCAGGGGCACCCTTCAAAAAGTTTGCCTCCTTGCGAGATGAATGGGCCCTTAAGAATTGCTACATCAGTCCAGGTATTTTATACATTTGTCATTTTTTAACGTTTGGGCATTTTGAGTTGTGACTTGAAAGTGCAATTGATTTAAATATTCTTTTATGCTGAACTAGAATTTTGCAATTCGCTGCACTGTGCCTTAAGCTTGTTGCTCATGATAGTGATTTTCATTGTAGGTCCAATTCAATTCTCTGGCCCAGGATCTGAAGCAGTTAATCACACTCTACTCTTGGAGCTTGAAGCACAAGCTTAGGCATAATATGAGGTCCTTGTTTTGACGGTGGCAATTCATATTGAGTTTTGCGATCTTTCAATTCATATTGATATGAGACTAGCTAGGATTTTTGTGTTTACTTTTGAAATTTACCAGCTAATGGTTCTTGAGTTGTTTGGTGTTGAATTCAATATCCGCAATTTTCACAACCATTCCGCGACTTTGCCTGATAATGGTTATTAAGTTATTTGCATAAAATACTAGCTAGTATGGACGCAATAAGTGATATAACACCATCGAGTTCGGTTATATGTAATCGATTTGTGGTCTCATTTATACTTTTAAGTTGTTTTCCTCTTTATTAGTGGTCTCATACCAAATGTAATCTACACCTTCTCTTCTACTCAAATTTAGAATTTCACCCCCTTAAATCAAAACTATATTTTCCCCAAGGCTAGACATGGGCAAGAAGCATTCCATAAAGAAATCCATCTCACTCAAACTCAAGCTGTGGAAATATTAAATTTGTTCGTTTGGTTGATTATCGCTCGGTTTTGGTAACATAGTACGAAAATTTAGCAGTTTTCTATATAGCAGTGACTAATTTGTTAGTCCGCTAAAGATAGGCCTGTAATTTACGCATTTTTTCAGGTTTTTTTTTTTTTAACTAATTAAATACAAGGTGCAAAATGCAAATACTAGGGTAGGAAAAGGCGAAACTGGAAATTATTCCATCCAAGTAGCAATTTTTATATCCCTTTTTTTAAGTCATTAAATGATAACACAGTTCTTAAATAGAGAATTTTAAACTTTAAGTAATTTCAAATGTACGGAATTTTAATTGAAGAATTATATTTTTGTTATTTTTAAAGCACTTTGTTTGTGGAAATTACTTTCATTTCTTGAGTTTTAGTTTTTTCATGTAAAATTTTATTTTGATTATTTATATGAGAATTGAGACTATAATATAAAATTTTATCGAAAATAAACATGGGTAAATTTTTTAATTAATGAAAATTTTAAAAATTAGTTTAAATGAAAAAATTAACTGATCAATTATATCATTTTTCTTAAGTAATTAATAACTACAAAATTAAATACAAAGTAGAATTTATGACTGAAAATATTTCTTAATAATAAAAAAGTAAAAGTTAATAAATTTTAATTATTAATAAAAGTGTAAATCTTATCATTGAGAAAATATATTACTTACGAATAAATACGGATAGAGAAATGTGGGAAGAGATGTAGGACAGTAGGAGAAAGGTGCAAAAAAAAAAGAGAAAGGAACAAAAAGAAAAGTGTAACATAGAAAGAGTTTGCACTGAAAGTGCAGTGAGATCATGAAAGCGAGAAAATTTAATTTTTTTTTATTTGAAATATTTTAATTTTATTTCAATAAAATTTCACTGCAAAATTCTCATTATTTAATTTTTAAATGAGTCCTTTTTAATAAATAGTATTTTAAGTTCATTTGATGTTTTACCTTATTGTAATTTTTGACACGTTTAATTGTTTGATGATTTAATAATGAAGTGTCGCCATTTTAGGATCTAGCCATTGTCTCGTCGTAACTTGTAAAAGTTTGAAACAATTTTCTAAGCTTGTGAATAAAAGGTGTCTCCTTAAAAAAGAATATAGTCTAATGATTGTTCGCCAATTCCATACTTTGTAGTAAATTTAACCATGTGAGATTTTTTTTTTTTTTTTTTATTATTGAGTCTTTGACTCAACTTTAACGGTAAAAATTGCAAGAAAGAGGCAGGTTTTGAGATGTAAATTAACTCTCCGTAATCATAACACTCAATTTTTATAGTAATTAAATATGTAAGTTAATTACTATGATAGTTAACCATTTTTGTTATCTGCCGAAATCGAATTACAATAATAACGACAACAAAATAAGATAAAATCATACATTTTATCAAAAATAATTTAAGTTTTTGTAATTCCTTCAATTTTTTTTATTGTCTCTTAAGATTGTGCCCTTTCATTTTCACTTTCATGGTAAATTATAAATTCATGAAAAATTAGATGAAGAGTAAGAGGTTGGATGCTAATGGTTTTAAAGTGTATTCGAATGCAACAAACCACATAAGTGAAGAGTATGAGTATAATTAATCAAAATTTTCTAATATTATATTAAATTTTAGAAACAAAAAATAAATAATAAATTTTTTTTTGAAATACTGTAAAGAATAGAGAGAATATTAATTTTTTAATTATTTTTTAAATAATAGGTAATGGTGAAATGTTTAAAATTTTATATAACCTACATTGATAACGAAATATCTTCTGCGTTGTGCAGGTGTAATTACTGGTTTTCTGCACATGAATTATGTCATATTATGTTAAATTGAGTGTAAATTTTTTATCTTCATATATCCTATACCTTCAAAACTCACTATAGTAATATATTGGACGAAGTGGATGAGCGAGGATAAAACTCAGTCCCCTAGCATACCTAATAACTTATTATTTTACACCTTCAATTACAAGATTAATTATATGTTCTTAGTTGAATAAACTAACCAATTAATCCTTTGAAATTATAGTACAACTCTTTTTAGTTGTCAAGCTTTAAAAATCTTATTAGAAAAATCTTGAACAAATCATAATACTGTCTTCTTTATTTTCATTGCAGGGTTCTTCAAAAAAAGTCAGAAAATTTTGTGTGTATGCTATAACAATCTGAAGTTAATGCTCAACACTCAAATGTCAAATCTACATTCATCTTAATAAGTGGAGATAAGCCCAAGTGGCATACTCTGTAAGGTTATGTGACATATGAAAGTGGAAATCATAAGATTCAACTAATTATGATTGCATTATCATAATATATTGGTTTCTACTTTTTGAGGTGACTACACCTATAGCTACTGTAAGACGTTGACGATCAAACGTGGTGGGCTTGGAATGGATTTTTTTTGCTGGCTCTGTCTGAAAATCATTTGAGACTTTATAATTTTGGTTTCTAGTAAAATATTTAAATGTGCATAAAAATAACATATCTTACTTTCTTCCTCTTACACGTTCATACAAGCACATACAGCCACGGAGAATGCTGAATCATTATCATGACTAGGTAAGCATGTATCAAATTGAACAAAATTGAAAGGTTTTTGACCCATAATTAATATGTATTGGACTTTATTGAACCGTTCACATGACTAATTTTATGTCTCACCAACATGGGGTTGGGATGGGTCCATAATACTATAAGCTTATGGGGGTGTATGGAATATGTATCCTATATGATGATTAATTGTTATGGACTTGAACTAAACGTTAATAAAGAATAATACACTTTTTTTACATCTTGAATGCTTTGGACTTGAACTAGAACAACAACAGATAATAAAATAAGCACAAGCATTCATTTGTTCAATTGTTGTTGATGTTTTCTGCTTCAATTATCTTTCTTTGCTTTTTCAACAAATTGGCATGTTGAGTGATGTGTTGCATTGACTGAGTTACTCTACCTTCGAATGTGTGAAACTGAAAAGGACAGTGTTTTTCTAAGGAAGACACAGCATGCCATGGTTTATCTTTGGGTCTTGAGAGGTTCCTCTACATGCAAAATGCAAGTGTTCTTTCACATGCAATGCTCATTTATTTGTGCTTTTTGGACTGTTCCACTTACCATATTATGGAACATCACTGACGTTTGTGATAATCCATCTCTCTCACTCCGGCAGAACTTTTCATGTCACGTCTGAATTTTTTCAAGATTGTGCATAAAAACCAAATTTCAAAATAAAGGAGAAAGGATAGATCGATCAATGCAAGATTTTACTGCTTTGTTTTTTATTATTTTGAAATTTGGTGGTTCTTGACTTATATGTGTTGATGCTTATTCTTGTAGACAGGTTATGTATCTTTGTATTATGGCACACTCAAATCATTTGACATTTTAACCAATTGGTTTTGTTTATAATTTCTAGTTGTTAATAGGTTTTAATGGTAATGTTAAGAATTGCAAACAGAGATTACAAAACAACTTGAATCAAATCCAGTTATATTAAAAAATGGCCAAAATCTATCATATAAACAAAGCTAATTATATCTCAAAACCAATTTTGCAGTTTTCAATCCTTGGCCTCCAATCTTTCATCTTCGATCCATACTATCACAGTCTTCGGTCTTCTTATATGCAGGGAAATTGCTAAAGCACACTCGTCCGTTTTTCAATTAGAGTGTATTAGCAATCAATATAAATTTGAGACAAATAAACCAATCTTTCTTTCAATTAAATTAAATTAATTCATAGTAATTTAATATTTATTTTAAAATAAAAATATAGTTTAAGTCTTCGAGTTTCTTATATTCCATACATTCTATATCTTTCACCTTTTCTCATATATTCTATATCTTTATCTTTTCTCGTATATTCTATATCTTTATCTTTTTCACGTGGTCATGTTTAAGTTTATTTTTTTCATCTTTATTTAATGGCAAAATTGGCAAGAATACAACATGGAAAAATAAAAATAATTGTACTAATGCAAAGCAAAAACTTGGAATTATTGGTAAAGGGAAAAGACCTCCATTCAAAGTTGATTTTACCATCAAAATGATTGATAAATAAAAAATTTCTAATCACGTTGAAAGATTTGGCTGCTATCATCAATAATCAAGTATGTTTCTTAATTATTTTTTCACCACCTTTTTCTTAATTTTTTTCTCTGTGCAGTTATTTGCTTCTTAATTTATTTATTTTTTTAAAAAAAAAACTACCAATTTTAAAATAATTTTGACTTTTGTTAATTAGAAAATTGTACTCTTCCAAATTTGAAAAATCTATCATTTTCTTGATTACATATATTTTCTCTTTTTTCAAATTTTTAAAAACAAATTACAGCATTAATTGATAGAAAAATTTTGTAATATATATTTATTTTCTACCTACGTATCAAATTTCTTTTTCAGATTTTGTTGGACGTGTTTTTCTAACACATTTTTTATATTATGCGTATTGCTCTTTTTAAAGAAAATGCATCATTTTGGTCTTTTGATATGTTGCTTATTTTTTATATGTTTTTTATTTTATTGTTGAAACTTTTAATATGTTCGCGTGTTTATCTTAATTATCATTTGGAAAAAACAGAGACAATCTAAGAATACGCACTAATAAACAAACAATGCTAACTCAAATAATTTGATAATTTTTTTGAAATTTGAGTAATTGTAGATGATAATTAGAAAAATTTTAGATTTATTTGTGTTGTTAAACTCCATAAATTTTTTATTTACCTCTTTTTTAATAACTCTTGATATCTTTTTTCTTATATAATCTTGCAATTTAGACTTATAGTCAAAATCTGAGCCAAGTCTTCAGGGGACGAAGACTTACACTAGGTTGAGGTTATAATTTCTGTTAAATTTTACATGTTTAAATAATACTATAATTTATATTTATAGATAAATTTTTATATGTATTTGTGATTTTAAAAAGAGTAAAAGAATATATGAAGAAATATTAGTGCATTAGTCATCCATTTACATGTTTTTATACTTTACTTTTAAAATTTAACACAATAAAATACATTAACATATAAAAATGTACCTCTCTTATCTTATATTATATATATATATATATATATATATATATATATATAACTCACTAAAAAGTTTAGGATTATCTAAATCACTCGCAAAATCCATGGTGTTACGTGATGAAATTATTGATCCTGTCCTCAATGTGTACCTAATTGAGTGGAGGGAGGGAGACAAAGGAAAGAGGTTAGAACTTTTGAGTTCTATGCAATTCCGTATGAAATCCATCTAAATTAATTAAATCAAGATTCAAGTACCTAAGTACCAATTTTTTTATTAGTACTTAAGAACGAAACCCTATTGTTGGTAAATGAGGACCAGAAATAATTATACTTATATAATCATGTATATAAAGTGTTAGTGACAAAGTGACAAGCTGCTAGAATTGACAATTTAAATTAGTGTTTTCTTGTTATTTATGTTGTTCAGTTATAATATTTTTTATAAGAAAAAAATCTGAAAGATATGTTTACTTTGTATGAGGAGCTAAATTCCAACACATTTGTCTTTTGTCATGTCTGGAGTAGGTGTAATCAAGACTACTATGATTGTGTATAATGTTTGCACCAAGTGGAGAAGTAGGAACACTAGGATTTAACGTAATTACATGATCTTTCTCAGATGGTTCTCTTCAAAGTAATAATAAAATAATGATGTCTTGGTCAACTAAAAGCGATATTTTTTTATTTGTAAAAAGAAAAAGTTATGCATGAAACTTTTAAACTCAAAAAAATATCTATAATATAAAAGTATAAAGTATAACAAATGTGTGGGGCTTTCCAAATGAAAAGCTGTTATTTTTATTTGATTAAAATAAACTTGAAGGAAGGGTATTAAATGGGCATCATTTATTTCCCTAAATTTAATACTACTAAAATAAAAATAAAAAAAGGGATATTTTTGTTTTCATAGTTTTACTTATTTGCATTTAATTTAATCGCCATAGATATTTAATTGTTGCAATACACTTTCACGTAACATTGATTTATATAAGCTGACAAAATATGTGTGTGTGTGTGAATCCCTTGAAATAAGCTTAGTTTTAGAGCATTAAACTGACGTTGTTTTGTTCATCATTCACTTCTTAACCCAACTTTTTTTTACCTTTTTGTTCATTGTGTCGAAAATTCATTAATTTCAGAGAAATAAAAATTATCAATGCACTAGTGCCATAAAATGATTTCACAAAAATACTCAAAAATGAATTAGATTTTATATTTTGTTATAATATATTATAAAATGTAATTAGTTAATTGTGTGAACAAATTTACACTGACAAATACATGTATATTTTTTCTTTAATTTCAGTTGATTATATATTGAATTTTACTTTATTAATAAATGATGCTTATTAACTTTTTTTTATTAATAGTTGTAAAATTTTGCAATCATTCAAAACTATAATAATGAATAAATTTGGAAGAGTGACGTAATAAAATAGACTCTTTAAAGTCTAAACAGCATTCACAATCGTATAGTGATTATTAAATTTAAAGAAAAAGTTTGATCGAATTACTAGAAAACTATGGCAGTGAATGAAACCCCTCAAACTAGTTGATGATAAAAACATATATAGTAGTGTTTATTTTTTCTGGGAATAAAAGAAGTGGAAAATTAAAATGTAGAATTTATGTATGGATTGGAGAGGAGAACTGTGTAGTGTGGACGTGTGGCTAAGATTTAGGTACAGCTAAAGTTTAACAAAGTAATCATTAATTTTCACTAATCAGATACAAAGACATTTAAAATGTTGATCACCAAAATATAAATAAATAAATAAATAAAACTAAAGCTAGGTTTGAAGTGGAGCCAGATTCATTAATGAAATAATGTTTGCTTTTGCCCCCACATGGCTCTATCATTTTGCCTCCAAATTAACACCATTAACAACCTCTACTTCCTTCTTTTCATTTTCGGGTGTACAATTTTCATATCTTTCGTGCCTTGTCAATTGTCATAAAATAGATTTTCTTTAACTTTATTATGTTCAAATTTTTTTCACATGATATTTTTAATAAATATTAAAGGGTGAATCAACAAATTAGAAAAATTGAGGAAGAACACACTCACAAATATTTGATAAATAATTTTAATTTGTAAATAATCAGATAATTATTTATAAAATATAAAAAAAATAAAATACTTAAATATGATAATTAAGTATTAGAGTTGACCGCGTGTACCCGAAGACCTTTTGTGAGTGTGGGCCCCGTTATCAACCAGTTCTTGAAGTTTAACGGCCTTCTCCTCGGCCCATTTTTACTTGGTCTTTTTTAACCATTTAGGCCCATTACATTAATTCAGTAATTCTAATGTATCTCTTTCTAGATGTGTTGACTATTGAGTCAGGCAGAATATTTGACTGATAAACGAAAATGTCAAACTCTTCAATTTTAAGTTACGAAAAAGTATATATATCTTAGTGTCAATAAATGTAAGGAGCTTCTTGTTTTAAGAATATTCTTCTTTTTTTTTTATGATTCAATTGTCTATTTTATTTTTTAGTTTTTATAGTTTAAAAAAGTGGCTATTTTAATTTTAGTATTTTAAAAAATGACATTCTCAATCCTTATTAATTTATATGTTAGTTCTCTTTTCATTTATATATTTTTAACAATAAAGACCGGTATATAATAAAAATATATATTATAAAAATTAAAACAAATACTTTTAAAGCTAAAAGATTAAAATAGTATTTTTTAAATTGTAAGAACTAAAATATAAAATTAGAAAGACTAAGTATATAATTAAACTAAATTGTAATCAAATTCTTGCTAACTTAAACGTCTGAACTCTAGTAAGTGGCCCCACCATCAATCATAATAATATATCATGTCTTTGGTGTGTGTGAACAAATTTATATTTTAAATAAGTGAAATATATTAATTAATTCACTGTTATTAAAAAATTCTAATATTTTTTTTATAAAAAAGAAGTAAAGAAACGTTGTCCATAATTTATATAGCATTGTTAGTCAAACCTTATTTAAAGCTACCTTTTTTTCGATTGCTTTAACTCAAAATCTCTGTTGATATTTGAATAATCTTCCGTGTAGAACTTTTTAATATTTAGTACATACATTTTCTTGTACGAATAAGAGAAATTTAATTAGCAACTATCTAGTGATTAAATTGTGATTGAGACATTTATTAAAAGACATAATGGGGAGGGAACTGAACGTACCATCTATTCTTGTAAGATATTTTTACTTATTTTGAAAATATTATACACCAATAGCTCGACAGGGCCATAGCATATGATAGGTTTGACATCTTCATACATGTTATTATGTTAAATAAATGGCATTAATAAATTTTAAAGAATGAAATCAACAGTAAATTAGGCTGGTGGAAGTGATTACTCCATCTTAACCACGATTTAATTAGCAAGTAGTTAGTGACTAAAAAGTGATAAAGACATTTATTAAAGTGGTAATTGTGAGGGACGTAAAACGACCTGTCAAGCCAAAAAAGCTTGATTGCATGTGATTAAGATGGAAAATGGAAATGAAGCTTTTAGCAGAGCATCATGTGTAATAATAGAGGTGAAAGTCAACACTTCACAAATTTGGGAGTCTCATTTTTCATTTTCCATTGTACCATGATATGGATCCATGATATGAAGATCTGACTAGTTTATACATCACCAGGCTTGCATTCATTGTGTGATTCGACACTTCCCGTCCTCTATTTTTTTTTTTTTTTTTTTTGGTAAGCATATATTTGCAAAATAATTCATCCATTACGAAAGATGAATATTCCTTGTACCAAAGATAAAAATAATTCATATTCCTGTCATTATATTCTTTATTATACATAGGTAACGCAAAAAATATATATTTGATTTTTCGGGATGTATGCTTGGAATAGCATACAAGAGATAGTAAACTATCTTGTAAATTGGCTTCAATAATATGTAAAGATATGTTTTGAAATTTTATGCATTAATATTTCATTAACCATGATGGGACACGTGATTTTCTTTCAAAGCTAAATTCAGTATCATAATTAGATCTAGAAATTAAAATAAATTTGTTCAGGTAATTGCATGATATAAAGTATCCAAAATTTGGCCCATTAATTAAAAGTATGAGTTGTTCATAACTAGGTTATGTATAAATTTCCTGTGCCGAGCAGTTTATTACGGTTCTGGAATTACATATCAGGAATAATTTATTTTATTTTAAAATATTTTTAAAAACAATAAGTTTATATTACATTATCTTTAAATTGGATGGATAATAATGGATAAATTGAATAAAATATTAATTTAATAGCAAAAGTATAGATATTAAGATAATAATAAAAATAATAATCTAATAATAATAATAATAGATAGTAGTGTTGGTTATTGTAAAAGTAATATTAATGATAAAAATTACTGTAATAATATAAGAAATAACGAGAACGAGAATGATGATAATTATAATAATAATAATATAAATAATAATAGTGATGAAATAATAATAATAATGGAATAATAATGATAAAGATAATAATAAAAATGGTAGGATGATAATAATGAGAGCATAAATGTTAATAATAATAATAATTTTAATAATAATAATAAAAAAAATGATGATAATAATAAAATGATAAAATATTAATAAAAGTTATGGTTGAGAGATAAATCTAAAAATATAATATAATAGAGACTCTCAAACTTAAATGATGGAATTAGAATTAGGTAAGGCAGCAAGTTCATTTAACATTAAATTTTGAATTGTTGAGCTTGGTGGGAGAAAAATAAAATTTTGTGAAAATATATATAAAAACCTTTAATATATATATATATATATATATATATATATATATATATATAAAAAAAATACATAGTGGGATAAGTGTTATGGTCCTTACAACATGAAATTGTATTTTATTGTGAATATAATAATAATAATAATAATAACACTAATAAATATTAGTATGAAAATGATGTTAATAATAGTAATTATAATAGTAATTATTTTAATAATAATGATAATAATAACGATAATATTAAAATAAAAGTCACCATAATAAATTAATATCCATCATAATGATTATAATAAATATAACAAAGTTTTTCTACTTTCTAATATAATTTATCCTTTTAAAAACTTATATCAAGATTATCATAAATAAACAAATCATATATATTGATATATTAAATATATTAAATTATAGCACGTTAAAAAGTTATTATCTATCTTAATAATTAAACATATAAAAAAACTCACACTATTTCTTTTATTTAAAAAGATTTTGCATTCAAATATTGGGAATATATGATAATCATTAAAATATAATAAAGCAGGTGATGGGATTGTGTTATCACCTTGTATGGATTCAGTCAACTGAAAAATGAATTGAGATTTAATACACCCGTCAGATGCAAAAAGTTTAATTAAACAAACATGATGCTTTCAAGAATTTAAACAAGTTTTCAAAGAATAAAAAAATTAAACTTTTTCAACCCACGGTATAACATCAAATATATATCCCATTCAAACCCCCCAATCATTCTTTAAACCATAGAACTTTCTGGTGGTATAGATTGTGATGAACGGCAAGTATTAACTAATAATTTTGTCATAATTCAATCACATTTAATCATTTGTTATTTATTCTTGAATGGTTATTATCAATGGGTTAGTGCTGAGAACACACTACCCTCTTACGCAATGATAGGCGTCAACCATTGTGGATAACACCAAATTAATGTTTTTCAAGTGGCGATCGAAGCCGATGGGAATGTTTCAAAGGCAGCCATTAACGTTAACATCTTGGTGAATTATTCCACAAATTCTTCAAGAGGAGCGGGAGAAATAAAAATAATAATTAATCGAATAACATAACATACTGTACATAACATGCATGATAAAATCTTAGATATAATTGTGTATTCCTAGTAGAGTAATTAATTTTGAAGAAATAAACCACATTAGAGGCCAAAGCATGTGCACCCCACACATATCCACCATTATCTTTTGATTTTAGTTGGTGATTGGCAAACAAAGGCACATATAAAGCTGCATAACCAGGTGATTATCTATACACACCAATAATCTTTTTTTTTTTTTTTTTTTTTCTCCCAACAAACTCCACAAATTATCTTTTTCACAAACACCAATTTGTATGGCACATGGTCCTTCCACCTCATGGACCCCAACACCTCAATCCCTTAAAATCTATGCTATCCCTTTCCCTTCTCTTGTTCATTCCTCTTTCTTTCTTTAATGCATAGTAGGGTCCTTTTCATTTTCTCTCCACGCTCTCATCTACCAAGGAAGAACCTTCACTCCTCTTCTCCAACCCACACCCACCTCTTCAAAACACCATAAAAACACTATCCCTATTCACTTTTCTTCAAATCCAACGCTGTTCTTATTTCACCATCTTGTACTTTGAAAAAGTACAAACCTTTCTCATGGAACCCCAAACACTCTCTCCCAACAGAACAAATTGTAATTCACCCGAATTCGAGTTCTGGATGCTCCGAAACCCTTCTTTTCCACAACCTAATCTTCTCTCCGCCGATGAATTATTCGTCGACGGAGTCCTCCTCCCTCTCCATCTTCTCCCCACCACTAACAAAACCGAACCACCGAACAAACCAGTGGATCCTCCGATCCACGAACCCGACCCGGAACCTGACCCATCACCTTCACCTTCCATAACCGAATCGGTCTCCACCTCCTCTTTCTCATCATCCAAGCGGTGGAAAGATATTTTCAGAAAGAGTGATAAAAAAATCGCGGAAAACAACGAAGAGAAAGAGAAAGAAAAAACGAAGAAGAAAGAGAAAAAAAGTGGAACCGGAACTGGAACCGGAGCGAGTTCTGCGGAGTTGAACATTAACATATGGCCATTCTCCAGAAGCAGGTCCGCCGGTAACGCCGGGACCCGACCGAAGTTTTTCGCCGGAGCTCTGGTCACCCGGAAAGTAAACAGCGCACCGTGTTCCCGGAGCAACTCCGCCGGTGAGTCCAAGTCCAGAAAGTGGCCCAATAGCCCGGGCCGGCCCGGAGTCCACGTGGGCCGAAGCAGCCCAGTTTGGCAAGTTCGCCGCACAAAAAACTCCGACCCTCCTCAAAAATCCAAATCTCGCCGGAGCAAAGTCACCGCCGGCGGCATCGGCGGAAGTGCCAGGGTTTTGAATCTGAACGTTCCGATGTGCATTGGCTACAGACACCACCTGAGTTGCAGTAGCGACGAGAACAGCACCATAGGAGCTAGCGGTGGAGGCGGCGGCGGCGGCAACTATGTCCCCGGTAATAATAATAATAATACTAACAGTAATAGTAACAGTGGAGGCAATGATGGAGGAAGTGGGGTTAATATTTTTAACCTGCGCAATCTCTTTGCTAAAAAATGTGTAGTAACTTCTCACTAGTTTTACTTTTTTAACTGTATAATTATTATTTGGGGGGTTTAGATTTTCGTATACGGAAAGCTATAGTTTCTCTTTTTATTTTGTAACTTTGTATGTAACCAAAAAGGTATCTCTTTCTGACTTACAGAGATTAGGACTTGAAACTAGATTCGTTCATGTCATAGCTCGTAAATGGTATCTTTCTTTTGTGCTGCTCCTCGTGTAATCTGAAACGCTTTATCAGAATGTATTTATTATTATATTATATTGTTTAAGTTCGGTAGGACTTTCCATGTGGCCCTTTTTACTGTTTTTCATTTTCCTTTTCTCATTGCTTTTTTTATGTGATCATAAGGAAAATTTCTTCAAAGCAAGAGTGAGGTAAATTTTGAAGGAAGAAATTTCAAAATTTAAAATTTTAAAATTCAAATTATGAGTTTTTGTTTTTCTCTCTTTGTCATTTTATTTTCTGCTGAAATAATTATAGGTTAATTGGATAGCAAGGAAAGTGAGGAGTTTGTTGAGAGGGATATTTTAATGTAGTCGTGTTGGGAGATGAGAGAGGGTTTTACTAAAGGGCACATAGTTATTGACTGTGGAAAGAAATGAATGATCTTTACAGTTGTGTCAGCAACTACTTCTGCATCTTCGCTGTCACGGATGGTATAGCATATGATGGATTTGATTGTTAGGCGTATAGGTGCTTTCCACATTCTTGCTGGAACAGTCCCTGAAAAACAAAAAAGAAAAAACTTTGTTGCTGCCAAATGAAATGAGAATTTGGTATTACTGTACCTTAATTCTATGGAACACTTCCTTAAAATCAACTTGAGATCAGAAATTAGTGTGCTTGCACATACATACATGCACAGATTTTATTTTGGCATGGAACTGACTTTTTCTCCTCAATCCTTAAGTAGTATTTGGTCCATTTTTTTTAAGCTTAAAAGTAACTTATTAGCCTAACAATTTTTGAATAAAAGTAATTTATGTTTGAAAAAAAAAACCATAAAATAACTATAAAGTATAACTCAATTGGTTGACCGAGTAGAGCGTGAATTATTGCAAATACCTTGTACTAGTCTTTAATTCTCATTTATTAAAAAATAAAGTTTTCCAGGAGTTTCTTGTCATAGTTCACCTTTGCCATGCAGTATTTTTTGTTATTAAAATTAATTAAATTTTTATTTATTTACCATTTCCTTTATTTTATTCTTTTATAACCTTTTATTTAAGACTTAATTATATATTTTTTTATAATTTAATTTTAACATTCTAATAAGCTGTACCATTAAAATTTTATATCTATAAAAATTATCTCTCACAAATTATTTATCAATTCACCAAAGTGTTTTGAGGAGATTTCAACTTCGCCAATTATGAGTATAAATAAAAAAATATCTTACATTTCACATATTAATCAGAAAATAATAATTTTATTTATGACTTATTCACTTAATAAAAATAAAATAAATTAATAAAATTATACTTTATTAATTTTAATTACAAGACATATTAATAAATTATTAATTATTTAATTAACATTTAATGAAATAAAAAATTGTAATTTTATAATAGTTGAATGACAAATTTCATGAATATAAAAATTTTGGCGGCATAATTTGTCAATGTGGTATAAAATGTAGTTAAGACTTTATATATATATATATATATATTATGTAAATTGAGGTAATTTTATATTATATTTTAAGCTAATTTTAAATTAAAATTCATTTAAATTTTAATTTGAATTTTTTATCAAACAAATTTTAATTAAAAGTTTTTTATTTGACCATGCTGACAATAATAGTAAAACTTAAGACTGTGTATAGACTATTTTAAATTTTCTACGAATGAACCAACTCTAATAATTTATTAAAAAATAGAATTTAAGCATATAAAATAAAATATAGAAATTCTTAATTTACTAATTAAGCATATTAAACACTTATTATAATTTAATATTATTGAATTCTGTTAAAAATATTATTTTGAATTTCATTAATTAATATTATATGCTATTTTCAAATAATGGTAAAGTAAAATTTTGTTAAATAAAAATAAACTTTTTACATCTTTTTATGCAATACTTAAATATATATATGAACTATTGACTATAATAGTTACGTTTTTCTTATATATACAAAGCCATTAAGTTTTATTAACAGAAGTGATTTTTAAGATTCTTAGAAATTAGTTTTATAAAAATCATTTTAGCATCATTAAAATAGTTTTATACAGATGAAAATTATTTTTTACTGTATCATTATATTTTATATTTTTTATTAAATGAGATAACTATTTCGAGTTAAGTATAAATTTCAAAATTTTCTACAAACAATAATTAATTAAATTTAAAGGTGCTTTTAATACCAAAAAAGAAATTAACAAACAATTCTCACTTATTTCTTGTAAGCTCTTATTATAAACTTTAATTCACAAATAACTTTAAGAAAAAACTATAAATTAAGAAAAAAACGGGCCAAAAATTAATAATGGCCGATTTGATCGTCATGCAAGACTAAATGTCTTGGAAAAGCTTAGTCTTCGACAAGGTGGGTATAAATTTGGATCAAAATTAAATTAACATAATTTTATAGAATTGATTTTAATTGAAAGTCTTTAAAATAAATGTGATTTTTGGTTTTATAGTAAGTGATAGAAATATTTCTATATTTTGTATAAAAATTTTGAATCTAAGTTTATTTTCTATAAATAAATTTTGATATTGATATATTATTATTTTATTATTTTGTTCTCTTCTTCTGTATTTATTACATTCTAATATAAAATTATTAATGATGAATTAGTATAATTTAGTGTATTTATGATTTAATATAATCTTCACTTATGCAATTAAATTCGTTTTTCACTTTGATCAGTTTGCCTTCCTCTTTTCTTTTCATTGTTCTGTAAGGCCTCATAGTGCTCATCACGTTTTGCCTAATTTCTTCATTTTCCTTCTCTCTCAATTGCAATTTCAATTCGATTTTGATTTCGGAGCATTTTTAATTTTTGTAATTTTCGTTTTCCAGCACTTGTTCTTCATCCTTTTCTTTTTTTACATTGTTAGGGTTTAACAATTGCAATTTGTTTTTGCCTTGTCCTGTTACGTTTTTTATTGTTATTATGAAATTTTGTTTGATGCTTAGTTTAATTTCAAGTACGTGTAGTTAATTTCATCAACCAATTCGATCTCGTCAAGATACCTAATTTCCTTAGGTTCTCCGCTTACAATTACTTGCATGAGTACTCATTTTAGTTGTTGTAATTTCGATTTGAAGTATTCGATTGGTGTTTTGAATTGAATTTATAGATATTTTGTTGTTGTTGATTGATAATGAATGCAGAAAATTAATTATTTGATTCGAAATCGAATTGTGTGCTCTCATGCAGTTGTGTGAATTTAAAAGTTACCGAGTGTTCGATGATAATTCTCTAAAATTTTCAAACGTCAGTTCAGTGTTGAAATGCAAAGATTTCAGTTCCAATACACTGAGTGCTTTTATTTTATTAAATCGATGAGAAAAATTAAGAGCCTTTTCGAATTCATTGGTCTTGCATTTTAATCATTACTACTGTTATTTAATCATTACTGTTGTATTAATTGTTGCGATTTAATTATTTTTAATTTTCCTTAAACACAAAAACTTCAAAAATTATATTTAGTAATTCTGCATAAAAATAATAAAGATAATCAGTGTGAAACGATTCGAGTCCACTACTATATTGAATTTGATTTTATTTGACGCACTTGCATCATATATCTTATAATTTTTTTTTATTATAATTAGTTATTAGTTTTGATATTGTAATGATTTTTTATAAATGGATTTTGATATTAGTTTTTTAATATAATAATTTTCTATGAATGGATTTTCTATTAGTTTTCTATAAATGGATTTACTCTAATTTGATTTTTTGTTAGTTATTAGTTTTGGTATTAGTTTTTTATTATAATAATTTTCTATAAATGGATTTTGACATCTAAGTTATTTTTTTGTTATAATAATTAGTAATTAGTTACTTTTAAAATAAATAGACATGTAGTAATTAATATTTTTAATTTCATATTAACTATTAAATTAAAAAAGCAATACTAATTTTCCTTTATCACAGTGCATTGAGAAAAGAATAAAGGATTGAAATATTAATTTACAGTGTAACATATTTAATTTTAACACGTACTACTTCACTCAAAAAGAAAAACTGTTGTTTTTAAAAAGTCCAAATTGTGAATGAAAGTAATTGTTTCCAAAGAAAAGAAAGAAAGAAAAGTACGTAGTGCTACACTTTAAGGCCGGTCTGTTATTATACATTTAAAAAGAATGTAATTTTGTTGCAAAATGGTTTAGTGACCAAAAAGTTTAAAATTGATTCTAGATGAAACAAAAATAATCTCTATTGCTTCAACTCTAATTTGATTTTCCTCAACTAAAAATTATCTAATCAAGTAGTCAAAGATTGCACATTATTTCTGTATGTAATAAAGTAACTTATTAACCAAACAATGCATGTCATTTCGATGAGTATATATGACAAATAAAATACAAGTTAAAATGGAATCAACAACATTTGAAATTGATTTTGGAAACCTAGTTATTAATAAGCGACTAGTACATGCCATTTCGATGAGTAATTAAACAACCTCATGAACAATGAATATCATTTTAGTGAATATATATAATGAGGAAAGAGATAAATTAAAAAATACAATGACCCAACGTTCAAAATTGGAATAAATGAAATAAAAACAATATTCTCTTATTAATTGAATCCCAACTTTATTTTTTTCCAACCGACAGCTAAACATTTATATTTGAATCAAAATTTTACTAGGTTGAACATGATTCAACGTGTTTCTAGCACCAAACCAAACAGACAGATATTTGTCTATGCAAATGGATGATACCACATTTTTCATTTGCCCTCTCCTTCCTCCTTACTCGTGTAACATGAGAACCCTAGAATACTAATGGTTGTGGTTTCATCCTCAGCTCTTGAATGCGATAGAAATAGTATTATTGAGTTTTGTTGATTTGTATAATATTGGATATTTTATTTTTTTCGGTGACATATATGTTCTTGTAATAGTAACATAGGACAAGGTTTATTTTTTTATTTGTTTGTCCCTCACTTTCATACTTAACCACGTAAAATACGAGATCCCAAGGTTGTAATAAAAAAACATTGGCCGTTCCATAGTAATTGTGTGTTGCGAAATGGTGAAACTTGTCCCTTGAAAATATTTTTGATGTTTAAGTAACATGAGAGTCAGAGTTAAAAGATGAGATAATATCTTACATAAATTGATTATAAAGATATTTATAGCAACTTAGATCTTATAACTAATATAAGTTGATTATTGCTTCTTATTAATTGCTAGAGATAAGTTGACTATACCTACGTATTATAAGTCGATTATCTCACTTTAGCATTAGTACTTGGTTATCTCATATCTGCCCGTAATAATTACTCAAAATATGTCCACCATGGACAATTGTTATTTACACTTCCCCACCTCATTTTATTATATTAATTTACTTAAAAAATCTTATTTTCTCCCCTTTTGTATATGAATAAAAATAATTATTGATAAGACTTTATCTCTTATAAGTAAACTTATCAAACTCAATTTGAATTAACAGAATTTTATCAAAACTTATAAATATCAAGATTGTTAAAAAATCAAAGTCAAGTGCCGAAAGTAGCTTTTTGACAAAAACTATACACGGTTTTCCCAATGTTCTGAAAGGTGAATCATGGTTTTTCTTTATAGTAAAGAAAAATGTGTTTGTTAATGTTCGTTACTTGACATTGTCGACTATTTTATTTATAATTTTAATATTTTTAAAATATAAAAAATTATATTTATTAACTGATATATGTATTTGTATAATAATAATCTGGTGTCATCTATTTAAACACAACACCATAGAATTTAAGAAGAAAAAAAACCGCTATTTTATTCAATGCGTATTTATGACATCAAACACGTGGGCATACATATGTTGTCATGTAGATTCATTGAATATTGGATTTGGCATGTGTATAGTGATGATAGTCTTGGAGATGTACTAGATTTTTTTCTGTCAGGGAGGGTGCAGAGCAAACTAGTGTCTAATTCCTCTTCAAAATTCAAAGTTTTATTTATTTATTTATTTTTTTATCTCTATTGCTTGGCTTAGAAAATAGCAAGTTCTCTTAAGGTCATCACCATCTGCTTCTAGGGGAACAAGATGGGAAGAACTGATCCACCCATTACCATTCTTAATTTTAATTAAACTTTCCTTGTTTTCATTTCGATTAAAAATAAAAAAGTAAAAGGCAAAGTATGTTTAGTTAATTTTTTATTTTTAGAATTAGATAAAAATAAAAAAAAACATTTAATTTTCACAATTTTTAGGAAATTGTTTTTGAAAAATAAAAACTGAAAAAAAAAATCCTCATACGTAATATTGCATGTTTTTGTCTTTATTTTTTATTGTCTATAACCTGTGCCTATTGCCAGACAGGAAAATCCAGAAGGGGCTAAAGTAATTTGAACTTTTTTAACGTTACTGCATGGACCTTGCAAAACTAAGCCCAGCGGATATCCTATAACTTGGGTCCTTTTCTCAACTCTGCTTCTGCTCTACTTTGAGAGTTTATCAACATGCTAAATTTTGACCATAACTAAACCTTTTAAATAATCACAAATATTAGTTTTGATCAATGACTTGGAGAATAATTTTAATTATTTTTAATATAAAATTTTACGTTTCTAATTAGTTATAAATTTTTAATCATAAAATTTTAATATAATTATTATAAATAAGTAGTTTATTCCTATATATTAAATTAGAGTCTCTATGTATTATTATTATTAGAGAAATCCACCATTTTTACTCTTTTCCACGTCTATTTCCATTTAAATACTATTTTCTAGGAAAATGTTGAACTAATATTTCAAAATTTCAAAGTATAATTAATATTATTTAATTATATAGTATAAAACTAAAACTTATTTACTTGATGTAATTTTTTATTTTATTTATGTTGATCCACATTTAGGTTATATAATTCTCTTGACTAGATTAGTTATTTTTAACGATATTAATTTGAATCACATAATATATTAATGGCTATGTCAAACTTCTTTTACATTCGCTTATTTTTTAATCTCAGTTTATATATTTTTCTATAAATTTAATCTATTTTATATGAATAAAGTAAAGACAAAATATTTTTTTATAATTTGAATGAAATAAAAATCTTTACCTTATTAGAGGTTATTATATTTTTTAGACCATTAAATTTGACTGTGATTCCGTTACAAGATTAAATTTCTTGATTTCTAACAAACAGATTGAATAAGTATAGAATCTTGTCATGTGGTTGACTTTTCTTATTTTATTTTAATTATGTATGAGTTGAAAATGTTAATTATGGGGAGTAATTAGTATTTATTCTTGGTTTCTAACTATTAAGTCAAAATCACTTATAACTTTAATTTTAATAATTATAAAATAGATGGAAGAAGTATTAGATACAGACGGAATAATGTTGAGTCAGTGTTTGAGTATAGACGAAGAAAGAATATGTAAGGATAGACATATAAGATGAAGTGTTTAAGTCATTAAGCTCTAAAATAACTATATCAGATGAAGAACCTTCAAAGATCAAGACGTTGTTGCTACATCAACTTCAAGTCACGAGTTTTAAGTATGAAGATATAAAGACTGAAGTTGAAGACAAAGAAGACAGACGAATGATTGGTTTATAAAGCTCAGTCTTAAACTTATTCGTCCAGTGAAGTTTAATGAAGTTCAGATGTAGAGTAACACGTGTCTCCTTTCAAATCAAGCCATTATTTTAAAGCTTCTAAATGTGGAAAGAGATTTGAAAGGAAACCTCTACAACACGAAAAGCAGTTGTACGTTTCGGTGAAATCTCCGAGCAAACCAGACAAATTTTAATCTCATGCTGACTTCCGCTGTGAAATCATTAATTGTTATGATTGCTCATTCTAGCAGATGTTGGAGTACTCAAGACAAAAGACAAACGTTCAAATCTTCAGTCTAACGAATACTTTAAAAAGCTGTCTATAATAGGATTTCATTGTAACGAGTTGAAGTTGGCGAACTACACTGCAAAAATATTATATTCAACTCTCGCTCAAAACTCAAATACAAAGTTCACTTGCCTTGAACTTAGAATAAATCTCATTGTAAAATCCCTCCTCGTGTAGAAAATAATTCTTTGTTTTTAAAAGCTTTGTAAACCATTGTTGTGGTGTTTGTAGCCTGAGGAGACTAAGTGTTTAAAAAATATCTGTTTTAGCCTGAGGAGGTTAAATGTTGAAAGAATACCTTTGTTTAGCTTGCGGATGCTGGGTCCAAAAAATACTGATTCGGCCTGAGGAGGCTGTGTTCAAAGAATATATGTATTGTTAGCCATGAGTGGTTGGATTCAAAGAATACTCTTAGTGAAAACTTAGCAAGTTGCTAAGTAACTGGACGTCGTCTCTATAGACAAATCAGTATAAAAATATTAATGTCTTATTTTTGTTATATGTTGACTAATCGGGGATAACAACTTAAACAAAAGTCTTTATTAAAATCAATTCTTTGACAAGAAAATCTTATTGCGTCTATCTCTGCTTTAATCAACAAATGTAAAACGTATCGTCTGAAAAAGATTTTATTAATTAACACAATTTAACCCCATTTTTTGTGTGTTCATATTTTACACTATCTATATATGAGTGGATAACTTGGTGAGGTATTTATGAGTGATTTGAGCTTCTGTAATTTGTAAACTTAATCGATATAAAACTATATGATAATATTTGATTTTTTTCGATTTGAAAATTTGATTTATGTCATAATTTCTCATTCATGAACATGATAAGATTCTTCCCTCTATTAACATTTTAGGATGACAAAAGATCGAGGGTGAGGTTCAAATTAAGAAAGACTTTCATATCTATAGAATTCACAAGTTCAATAACATTAATCTGTTAGCCCAATCACGATTTTCTAATCCTTATAAGAAAAAATCCTTTCTCTTTTAACCTTGTTGTATGCAATGAGAGATTTGAACTCGACACTAATTTAGATTGACATATTTATATTTAATTTATGATTTTCTTATTTCACTGGAAAATTTTTTTGTTCCTTTTTACTTAGTTGTGGATGTAAAAGAATTTGAACCCGACACTAATTTAGACACTAATTTAGATTGTCATATTTAATGTTAAGATTTTATTTGTTGGCATTTTATTGAAATTGTTATGTTAATTTTTTATTTTTATTATTGAAATTTTATTTAGATTTATTCCTTTAATGTTATAGTTTTATTGTCTCATACTTCACTATGAATTTTGTTAGGATATTAATTTTTTTTAATTTTACTTTTTTATTTAAGAGGATAACATTTATTTAAGCAGGTTTTATGTAGAACAAGCTCACTTGTTATCCATGTAATATCAAAGTTACTAGCTCTAGCCTCTTTAAGTTACGGATAATATGATGACAAGTTTAACCTTTCTCAACTACAAGTGTGTAACTTATACCTTTTTCAACACTAACCTTTTCTCACCTTAATTTGACAAATTTAGATTTTTTAAAAAGATTTTGAAATTCACTTCACTTTGTCGAGATTTACTAAGTTCTTGAGTTTTACTAAGTTCATGTTAACTCGTGGGAAACTATTTTTGTTTTTTTTTCCTAAAAGAACTAGTAATGCATTCTTAAATACTTATATACTAAATTATTAATTATATTTTAAATCAAATAACATGTAAAAATAATAAATAAAAGAAATTAATAATAAAATTTTAAAAATTAACTAATATTTATAATTAAATATATTTTTTATTTAGTATTTTACTATTATAACAATTAATTTACACACACACACACACACACATATATATATATATATATATATATATATATATATATATACTTTTATATTTAGGTTTGGGACAATAATAATACCTGTGCCAATTCATATTTTATTTAAGAAAAAGTAAATGAATTTGAATGCAAGTTTAAAAAATATAATAATATCTCACACTTACTTCTACCTGTCCAGACAAGAATAAAGTGAGTTTAGATTTAAAAGCGAAAAAATCCTAATAATTTTTTTCATCTATATTAAAACAAATTTAGATAAATAGCTACGGATTTAAATATTTTTACCGTCCTTATTTTAAGTCGTTCAATCCAAAAGTTAAAACCTATTAATTAATAATATTAAAATAAATATATTAATAATTTTATAAACTAATAATTTATAGATTAACTAACTTGTATCCATAATTAATAATTTTATAAAAAAAAAAAAAAAATAGTGCTCGCGGCTCTCTGTCTCAAACACACTTGATGAGAAGAACGTCAATGCTGGTCATAAATATTCTTAAGCATTCACACTCTAAGTAACTTTGCCATACGGTTTTTCCGCCACGAAGTCACTGGATCTGCTCCCAACATTACCGAGGGTTCGTTACGCGCGTTGACTGCTGCCGTGAGTTACACGACACGCTTTTAAGTTTTCTGTTCTCTATATAAAGCGGGAAAGTTAGAAAACGGAGACTTCACTGCAGCTACACACTGAATCCTCACCGACTTGGAGAACACGAAACACATTACATACACTGTACAATCAACAAACTAGTCTCGCATTGACGCCAAAACAAAACTCGTCTTCTTTTCTGCGCTCTTCCAATGGAGCGTTTCGCCAGCTCAGCCATCGCGTGGCGTCGTCTTCGTCTTCTTCATTGCCGTTCGTTTTCCTCTTTCCAAACCCTAATTTCTCGCTCTTCAACTCCTTCTCCTTATCCCGGTACCTTCTCTCTCTCGATTTTCAATGCTGCGTTTTATTTTCTTTCTATTATTACCTGTAATTTCCAGAATTCTGTTACGGACTGTTTATGAATTGTGATTGTTTTTGTGTAGAATTTGCATCTGCTTGCTCTGCTTCCTCTGCGTCTCGTGTTTTGAGTTCTGCAGTTTCGCGTGAGGATTATTCGTTGCTTGCGGTTGTCTTGGCTTGTATTTTTGGAACTGGATTGGCGGAAGTGGCGTGTGCGGATAATGGTGCCGTGGATGTCCAAGAAATTGCTAGAAAGGAACGTGAGCGAATTGAGGAGTTGCTTAGAAGTAGAGGGATTCCATTTGGTTCTTATCCTCGTTTCACTGTTGCCGTTAAAGGCCAAAAGGTTGGCGCATTTTGTTATTTTCATCATTCGCTTAAATTTTGTGCTGATTATATGGGAAATGAAACAATTATATGGCTTCTTTGTGTTGTGGTTCATGTTTGGAACGTGAGTGAAAGTTAATCCGTAATCCAGAAAAAGTGGGCTTAACTGCAAATGATCTCTGGTATTGTAAGCATGCACATTGCAAACCCATCACATTCTTTAGCCGCAAGACATGTTTGTTTGCCAATTTGTCCCTTTTCAAGATGATACTCAGTTACTATTTTGTACTCCACCCATATTATATCCTTCATATATTAGATTTTAACATCAAGTGGCATCATGTGTGACATGATCATTATTCAACTTCAACCCATCTGTTTCTTCAGTCACATTGACTTGGGTGCAGTCTACTCTTTTTTCTTAAAAATAGAAGGCATAGTCAAACTGTATCTGATATGGAATTACAATTATAGGTTAGTATTAAGTTTCAAATTCCTCCCGGTTGTGAACTTTCACGACTTATTGCAAATCTCACTGCACATCTTGGAAAGAAAGTTGAAGGTCATGGTGGTGGTTCAGACATGTTATTACGAGCTTGGGACAGGTACTTCATCCTCAATTTCTGTGATTTCAGGAGTATGGGCTTTTGTGTTTAAGGTGTATGATACATAGAGTTTTTTCCTTTACAGTAGTGATGCACTCTATTTAGTTAAAATCCTCAATGTTTCTTGTGACTTATCCGCAGCACAGTTGCTTGGCAACTTACCCTTACTCATCCATCGAAATTTAAAAATATTCAAGGGAATGGTCTTTCTTCAACAGATATAAATGCAGATGATACAGATCTATGTATACTCATATTTCATTCTCTAATTGGCTCAGATAAAGCTGTAAGTCTTTAATTGTTTTCATTTATTATTAATTTGACCTTCACATTATTGTGCTTTTGTGCATTGAAAAAGGGTCATTGCTGACGAGAAAAATCTTCTTTGGACAATATTGCAGGAAATTGAATTCATTAAGCAAGGGAACTTGAGTCCTGAAGAGCTTGATGCTTTCATCTCTGTTTTACAATTAGCTGGTAACAAGTTGGCACAGAGAAATACCCTGGAAAGAAAACCAAGGCAAGAGACTGAAAAGGTGCCATCTGTAGATAAATCTATTTCTGATATTGAGGGTATGGGAGTGAGAATTTATGGACTTCACGAACCCGTAGGTATATCAAATGATGGTGGGATATCCTGGGACAACATTGCTGGTTATGAACATCAAAAACGGTATGTAAGTCTGGAAATTCAGCTTGTATTTTCTCACTAGCTGAATGTTCTATCTAATTTAGAAAGCAAATATTTTTTTAATAAAGGTTTCCGCGTTTATGGTTGACATCTCAGTTGCAAGTAGGCAAAAGTAAAATAGACATGCAGTTCATGTTTTTTAATCTCTTCTGGAAATTATATAGCTTGATATGACCCTTGTTGTTCGTGGTGTTATATTTCCGCAAAACTAGTTAGACCTCAGCATATTTTTCTATTAATTGAGGCAAAGTGTCTAGCCTGTGTAACCTGTAATGTTTAGATTCTAGGATAACATTTGGAGGGAATGAAAGGTTTGTCATTCATTCCAACCAATTTGATTATCAATATATGTTTAGTGCGGTCTCTATATCTCATTAGAGCAATGTAACACTGTTTTTTTCAATTGGTTCTCTTTTGTATTGAACATACTTATAAACCTAGTATAACCTGTTAACGCATGTGCTCAGCTTTCATTTACCATTATGCACGGAAGTAAATTTACTCAATCTTTAATTTTGTTATATTTTGTAGAGTAATAGAAGATACAATACTATTGGCTTTGCATAGTCCTGAAGTATATGATGATATTGCTCGAGGGACTCGTCATAAGTTTGAGTCAAACAGACCTCGAGCTGTGCTATTCGAAGGTCCACCAGGTTTGTCATTTTAGGTTCTTTATAAGTTTTCTAGGTAATTAAATAATGTGATGCATTGGAAACACATTGAAGATGAGGAACACAGCCAGTGACCATTAAGAGGAAAAAATAGTGGTGACCAGATGGCAAAGAAGAAACACGGAAAGGGACACAGTTAATCAAAGTAGAGTTCAGTTAATTGAAGCAAAAATCATGAAAATAAAGTAGAATTCCAAAGTTAAGGGAACTTAGCAGAAGAGTAACGACGAAACAGATGATGGTATCACTGTGATACCATGTTGAAGTTATTGGATTATATATATAGAGGGAGGAGATTGAGAGAAATTTGGCTTTGCATAATATCTATTATATAGTCAAATGTATTACAGTGTGTGCTCTTCAAACTTAGAGCACTAGCCGTTATTTATGCTAATCATATTCCTAAATAATTAGGGAAATAAATCATTAGGAATTATGACAACCAATCCTAAGAGGTAATGAGAAATAAGAAAACTAATTCTGAAGGATATCTAAGATACTTTAAGATATGATAAGATATTTTCATATATTCTAATTATTTCCTTCATGTGCACTTTTGGCATATCTAATGTACTTATAATCTCCAAAGTTCAAATTACTACTATTTCATGCATTGGATCCTAGATATTTAGGAGATTATGCCACTGTTTTAATAAGAAATTGCATCTGTTGAATTGTTTCTATGTGAAGTTGGATTCTTAATTTAATGAGAGGAAAGTTACTAGATCACAGCACAACCTTTAATTTTCATCGTTCACGTTATGAGTTTGAATATCACACTTTTATGGTTTCAGGTACAGGGAAAACTTCCTGTGCTCGTGTTATTGCCAATCAAGCGGTATGCTGCTTTTAAATGTTTCCAGTCTTACCCCTTAACTTTATTTTTGAACTGGTTTATGATATTGTCTCCCTAACCTCTGTTAATGAGAATAACATGTTGAAGCTATTCTTGAAACATTATTCAGGGGGCTCATGTATGATATAATGTTTTGGACACACTGGATATGTTCCATTTGTATGTCAATTAATTGGTTGTTTAAATGTCACTTACCAGGAAGTAGGATCTTGTGCTTTTCATGGGGAAAACTGCATCATATATTTTGACTAACTGACCTTTAAAGTGCCATTCACAAGGACGCCTACTCTATACCTTTGCATGCTAGCATGAATAACAATGCTTATGGTTTAATATAATGAATTCGTTCTTGCTTGTACAATTATGTGGGGAAAATCAAATAGAATTTATGTAGCAAACTGAAATCGACTTACTTGATTTGGCAGGGTGTCCCTTTGCTATACATTCCACTTGAAGCAATAATGTCTGAACTTTATGGTAAAAGTGAACGTCTTCTAGGAAAAGTGTTTTCGCTTGCTAACAATCTTCCTAATGGAGCTATTATATTCCTGGATGAGGTAACGAAATTAGAAATGTTGACAAGGAGTTGCTAACTTGCTTCGGGCCTCTTATTGATTTTCTGTAAAACTTATCATTCATGTTCTTTCCTTCTGGGATTCAGATTGATTCTTTTGCTGCTGCTCGTGACAGTGAAATGCATGAAGCTACACGTAGAATATTGTCAGTCTTATTGCGACAGGTTAATCTTGCTGCTTAATGCTTTATGATACATTGAATGGTGTGCTACATACCTTGTCTATAAAATTATTGTGTGCTAGAGTTTTACAAGTTTTATTTTATAGGGTAGAGTTTATAAAAACTTATAGGTTCTTATTTAGTATCATATGTACTGGTCAAGATTAGTTTATGATGTAATATGACTTGATTTTTAGGAGATCTCCATAGGGTTGATTGCTTTAGCAACCGATACGTTCTAATCAGACAAGTTTTGGTTGTTGTTTGTTTTGGTTTTTTGATAATATTGATATTTTATTTTTACTTAATCCAAGTAGGGGTGGACTTTCATGTAATGACAGTAAACAGCTTGATAACACTTGAATGCAAAATAAATTTTTGTATCAATAACTTACCAAAACTAAATCACTCATGATGAAACTTTACGTTTTTTATGCAATCTAACGAATGGATGGAGCAACTTTTGCAGATAGATGGCTTTGAACAGGATAAGAAAGTAGTTGTCATTGCTGCTACAAATAGAAAGGAAGACCTTGATCCTGCATTAATCAGGTGAGGTTTAATATGCATTGCTTTGTAGTTAGCAGAGTTTATGGCTAACTGCCTTTTCTCCTTCTTTTTGTAGTCGATTTGATAGTATGATTGCTTTTGGCTTACCTGATCATCGGAATCGTCAGGAAATAGCATCCAAATATGCAAAGCACTTGTCCAAATCCGAATTAGATGAACTTGCAAGAGCTACAGAAGAGTAAGTTGGGCTAACTTTTGAGTTTCCCGCCTGAGTTATCGTTTACAAATTAGTGGGCAGTGATCAGTAGGTAGAATATGAGTAAGTGTCTAGATGTATTGACCTTCTTATTTTGACTTCCACCAACATTACACGGTCTTAAATCATTGAAATTATGTAACGATTCATGGCCTTTTTCGTAACATCCACATGCTATGATTAATTACACGCATATCTAAATTGTTTTGCACGATGTCTTTTGCTCTATTTTCTGTCATTCATGTCCTATTCAT
This sequence comes from Hylodesmum podocarpum, assembly GCA_026586105.1. Taxonomy (NCBI): domain Eukaryota; kingdom Viridiplantae; phylum Streptophyta; class Magnoliopsida; order Fabales; family Fabaceae; genus Hylodesmum; species Hylodesmum podocarpum. The sequence goes on along the minus strand of JALJEV010000367.1, from coordinate 1,074,750 downwards.
CGGATCTTATTGTTGCAGTATGTCTGGAAGAGATATTAGAGATGTTTGTCAGCAAGCAGAACGATCGTGGGCATCAAAGGTAAGAATACTTTTTATTTTTAAAAATATGCAGTGTATTAGTGTTCAGGATATTATCTAAAAGAATATATTCATGTTTGCACAGATTATTCGTGGACAAGTTCCGAAAGACGGCGAAAAAGCGCAGCTTCCACCTTTGCAAGAATATTTAGAGTGTGCCACCAGTCGACAGGAGGGGCTGCGCAGTGCTGCCGCAAAGAGACAGTTTCGGAGTTCTTCACGCCGCAAGATTCCAAGTGACTGACCTTATTTGACAAGGAGAAAATACATATGTTTAACTTTTTTTACATTTTCATTCGATCACAATCTATAAATTTATTGCTTTCAATGATAATCATTCTAAAATAGTTTTTGACTTTATGATATTATGAAAAAGTTTTCTAACCTTGACGTATAGTCATTAAACTTGTATACAAGACCTCATTAGGTTCAGAATAATTTGTTTAAATTTGTAATGATTGATATGGTATTAGTTATTTTTGTTTTAGATTTTTCACAAAAGAAAAACCTTAAAAGATAAAATAATTGTCTTTTAAGATGACGAAGGATAATATTTTTTACTATTTTTGTTGTGATTTTGTAGAAAGATTCACTATATTCTTTCACGATCCTAATTTGTTTATAGATTGTGAGTGAAATATAATTTTAGTAAAATGTTATGTTTTGTCCTTTTTAGTGTTTTATTCTTCTATTTATACAAGTTTCTGCATATCATATAATTGTTAACGTTAAATTTTTTTCAAAAATAAATTATAAGTTTCTGGCATACGTTAAACTACATGTATCAACAGGATGCATTCTATGTAAAAGTAAAAATTTTAAATGGTTAGATGATGTAATTGTTATTGGTGACCGGGTTTACCGTGTGTTGGATGATAGGAAAGAAAGAGAATGAAAAGGATGCAGTCGAATTAAAGAGAATGGATTTGAATAAGGTATCGATAAGATAGAAATAGTAGATTTGAATAAAGTATAAAGATAGAAATGATCTAGTTGAGAAAAAAAAAACTGCGCTTTAATTAATAATTATAACTCTCGATCAAAGATTTAATATGTATATATGGGATTTTATGTTATATTTAAATTCTAGTTTTAATCGTAATTTTTTTTATTTGGAAGAGTGTTTGTATATAATTTCATTTCCTTCAAATCTTATAAATCTATATAATTCATTCAAATTATATAAATTCTTATAATATAAATTTAATAATATTATCGTAACAAAATCTTAATCACAATTTTTAAATTTTTTTTATTAATAAATATATTCATATAAAATGTTTTAAAATCTATAGATTTTTTTTATGCTAAAATAATCTTTTAAAATCATAATCTAATATACTTCTTAATTTATTATTATTTATCTATTATTTTTTTAAATTACTATCAATAAAAATTAGCTTAATATCACAATAATTCTATTTACCATACATCTTAAATGTAATTTATATGTTAAAATTTGTCAGAATATTTGTTTATTATACAGAAGACAGTGAATGTTCAGAATTTATAACCAAGATATTTATTATAGCATATAATTCATAATAAATAATAATTTCTTAAAATATTATCCTTAGAATAATGGTCAGCAAAATCCAGTTACATTGATGCAAACACTATATAATTATAACTATTATTATTATTATTATTATTATTATTATTATTATTATTATTATTATTATTATTATTATTATTATGATGGAGACAGAGCGGAACTACTTGGCAACGACCCAAAGCATTGTGGGCGAGTGACGTGGACCGACTCGAGATACTATATAACACTCTCCCTTTCTCTTCCATTCAATCTCTCTCTCTCTCTGTTGCGAATTTTGAAACCTTAATCGATTATGGCGTCGCGTGACAACAAGAAGGCATCGAGTAGCCGAGCTGGCAGAATTCGCACGCTCTCCGATCTGAACCGTCCCTCCGCCGATTCCGACAGCGACTCCGATGGCCCTCAGGAGTACTACACCGGCGGCGAAAAGAGGTTCTCTTCTCTTCATTCACTACTAACAATGTTTAAATTGTTTTTACTACATTCTATAGCAGGTTCTGTTTCAATTAATAAAGGATAATAATCCCTAGATAACCTAACAAAATTAAAATTAATTAATAATGTAAATTCCACAATTTAGGAACTCTAACAACTTCTTGATATCACTTTGTATGCATAAATATGTCTTATGTTATATTAGCTTACCGATTATTACTCTACGAATTGTTAGAGTTGACTTAAATCAAGCTGCCAGTCAAAGAGCTAGGTTAGATTTTGGGAACAGTTTTTTATTTTTTTTTTCCAATTATATAAAATTCTAGAATGATTTATGTGTATTTGAGATAAGAGTTACAGTTTGTGCTTGTATGTTTCGTTTTGTCTTCTAAATTTTTATATTATGGTGTTGTTGTTGTTTTGTTTAGCTTCTTATGATTGTAGATCGTAACTGTTTTGTGTGTATTGATTGCTCTTGCCTTGGTTGACTTGATTGATGCCTGCCCCTTTTCCTGCCACATTTATTGGCATGCTTCTTTGATATTACAGAGAAAGCTTTTGTCATACAGAAACTAGTGATTAGATTTCATGCTGTTCTTTTGCGCTTTCACTTGTACAAAGTGGTTCCACCAGGGTGTTTTCTCTCAAACTCATTTTTGGGCCGAAGGATTGAAAGCATTTGAAAACTTATCGTAAGGCATTCAAAGCTATAAAATTGTGTCTTTGATGAGAGTTTTTAAATTTTGAAGCTATCTTGCTTAACTTTGGTTTACATTTTTCTTGTGTAAAGTATTCTGCTTTTGAAAACCCATTCAGATTTAACTCAAGTTGTTAAATACTGGGACGTAAAAAAATTGAAACAACTCAAAGGGATGTCTTTTATCATTTTGTGTTTTCTTTTCCACTTGAAGTTCAAACAGGCATTCTATTTGCTCTTCCCAGGTTTAATAGCAATGCTTCTGTATTTTGATTGCATTTGAAGTCTATAATGACTATTTGGACTTGTGTAAAGCTTTATATTTTGACTTTAAGAATTTCCCACTTGATGATAGTTGTAAGTTCCTAAAATTAGAATTTATCAAACTATATAGCTTAGTACCTTGAACATATAGACAGGGATTGCTTTATTCGCGTTTAAGCTGTGTTTGGAAGTATAGAGAAGAATGAAGAAATATACTCAACCCAATTTTAGATAGTTTTTAAGGTAATGAATTAGAATGGTTAGGGATGGAAACCCAAACTAGTCCTTTTACCATTCTTAACTTTCAAAATTTCCTTTCTCTCTGATTTAGTGGGTTATGAATGGAACACTTATTTTATATTTTACGACATCTACAATTTTAATCCAACACCTTAACCTTTTTGCTACAAGTAGGATACTAAAAGGGTAATACTCAAAGATAAATTTGTAATTTACTCCACTCAGTTAATTACCACTTTTACTTCCAAACAAAGGAAGGGCTCTCCACCATTCCCTTGTTAAAAATTTAAACAATAGAGTGGTCCCTTTCCACTCCATCTGATTCCAAACCACTCCACTTCATCCTCTTCAAAATTCCCACACATAGCCTTATGCTTTATCCGTATGGTTTACCTTTCTAGAACCTCAAGCACCTTCTAGTGAAAATTCAATTTTCATGTTGATTTAATAAGGATATTACATTTGCACCCTAAAATTTAATGTGCATATAGAGTTTGCTGGTGTATCTGATTTTTCACAAGATTTATGGATGCACACGTCTATCTTTAGTTGGTCTTATAATTTATTTTGTCCTTTGAGTAGTCAAGTATTGAACGATTGTATGCTATATCTCCAGTGGAATGCTTGTCCAGGATCCTTCAAAGGGAAATGATGTGGATGCAATTTTCAGTCAAGCTAGGCAACTTGGTGCTGTTGAAAGGTCTATTGATCAGCTTCAGGAGCCTCCAAGGTCAACTAGCTTCACTGGAACTGGCAGGTTACTGTCAGGGGAACCTGCTCAATCTACTAATCAGCAACCTGAGGCTGTTGTCCACAACATTGTCTTTTGGAGTAATGGCTTCACTGTGAATGATGGACCTTTGAGGAGATTGGATGATCCTGAAAATGCCTCATTCTTAGAGGTGATGTTGTTCAAGATTCTGATTCCATTAATGGATTGGAGGGTACAATAATTTGGAAGCAATGGCATTGCCTTCCTTAAAAGACAAATACTGATGTTAGAGGATTGAATTTTTGGTGAACGTTCAGAAAATGATGGAGCATCTCAATAAATTTCACTTATAGCTTCACGTTTTTATTTAAATCCTTTATGAAATCTAGTATATTTGTCATAACAGTATTCCATGAGTTACTTTCATAATCTATTGACAAGACATGTAAGGGGAATGGATCCTCTCCACTAACATCATGTCCAGTTAAATCTTAAGTGGAAATCCCAACCATTAAAATATCTTGTTCTCTTTTTTTATTATTTAAATTTTATCTCTCTTACATTTAATAGATGGTTGAGATTCCACTAGACCATTATGTTCCTGGAGAGGATCCATTCCCATACGTGTAAGAATGCCCCAGAAATGTGTTTGGACTGCTATTACTTTCTTATTAGTTACATGACACGGTTTCATTGTACTTAATGATAATTGCTATTTTTTCATGCAGAGCATAAAAAAATCTGAGTGTCCCAAAGAACTTGAACCTGCAGATAGAAGGTCATCTGTTAATGTTAACCTCATAAGGAGGAATGAGAACTGTCCTGTGAGTTTCCTGTTTGAGTTCTTTGGCTTGTTTCTGTCCAATTTACTATTAAACCAGGATGAATTTAGTTGGCATTGTTTATTAGTTTTGGAGCTTTTGAAGTTTTGCATTTTGAAATGCTATCGAGGTCTTTTGTTATGCATAATGACTTGTATCTGAAACCACACATGTTCAAAGTGTAAATTATAAGTGCATTTTTTCATGCTTACAGGAACCCGAAAAGCAGCATGTTCCATTTCAGGGAGTGGGAAGAACTCTTGGAAGCAGCTCTACATCAGTGGTACCCGACCCAGCTGCTGCCTCAACATCTCCAAACACAGCACCTATTCCTTTTGCTGGCCTTGTAGTTGACCAATCATTGCCATCAACCTCAATACAACTAAGGTTGGCTGATGGAACCCGCATGATATCACATTTCAATCATCATCACACTATCAGCCATATCCGTGCCTTCATTGATGCATCTAGACCTGGGGCTCAGCAGAATTATCAACTTCAGATGATGGGATTCCCCCCGAAGGTTCTAACTGATGAAACCCAGACTATAGAGCAGGCAGGACTTGCAAATTCAGTTGTCATACAGAAATTCTAGCAAACTGCTGTTCCATGCCTTTAGCCATTCTGGCTAATGCTGCATTGAAGGGATCCATTTTTATTGGGCGATTCCAGACGTGAGGTACTGTTATTACCAAAAACAGATAGGAAGTCCCCAATTTTGGGGGGCATTTTCTTTTTTGTTTCTCAAAGTTTACCCAGTAAATTATTTGCTTTAGGACCCGTTGGATGGCTTAGTTTTGGACCCTAATTCTTTATGTTATGGTGATTGCGTTGTGTACTAGTTCTTGCCGGGCCTAGTGACTGAATTTGATATTTATATGGAACACTTCACAGAAATGTTGGATAACCAGTCACACATGTCAGTTTCTTAATATGTGCTACCAACTACCGGGTGTGGTTGTGTTATATTTCAGAAAAACAATACAAAACAAAGAGGCAGCATACTTATTTGCTTTGGCTCTGAGCAACTAAGCCGAACCCTTAAATAAGGGAATCGAAAGAACATATATTTTAATCCCAGAAAGTAAATAACATAAAAAGCAATATTTAATAGAAGAACTTTTATTTCTTTTGGTTTCTTTTTTCTCATTTTAGTTGAAAGGGAAGCGCCCTCGTATTTAAGTATCTTACATATATTTTCACCCATTCACGAATATTTTCACTTTCCCCATGTATGATTCCGAAGAATTCCTAAAGAAAACTGTAAATAAGGAGAATTACATGTCTTCAATGGACGTGCTAAACTTAGGTTCTTAATCTCAAGTATTTATTTTGTTTATGTATTGGAGAGAGTTTACCTGGCGGTTTTTATGTAACGAGCAGTTTTTATATAAGGATCGGTGCACAACTTGCTTAAAAGAAAATGTATTTCATTAATCCCCGCAAAAATTCAGCTGAAAAAACAGGAAAAGAAAAAGAGAAGGAAAAATGGTTGAATAAAAATCAACATTCATATTTGAACTACAAAAACATTGAAGCTCCAAATTCAAAACCAACATTAATATCATAATCAAAACAATATGTTCTTAACACCAGATCAAATTGATAAATATCTTAAACTAAAGCTAAAATATTAATGAAAATATTTATAAAAAAATGAATATAAAAAATATTAAATGTAAGACCTGTAAAATATTAAGAAACTCTTGTAAATAACTTTGCATTGGATCAAATTTATAAGTTGGATTCGTAGAGTGTATGTGGCATTCTTTATAAAATCCTCGTTAAGTACCTTATAGTTGGAGTTCCTCTTAGACTCTTTAGTTTTCACTGTGAGGACATTTTTAATTTCCTTTTTTTTTTGTTTAATGATGTGTTTTCATTAAAAAAACATTTTTTTATATTTGTAAATTTTGAAAATTATTAACTGTTTTCAAAATTTCTTTTGAGCCTTTCTAAATTTTAATTTTGTAATTCAAACTCGTATTAAATCTGAATTATTTATACTAAAGATTCAATCGCATATTAGATTATTTTAGCATATTATTAATTATTAACAATCCACTTAAATTTTTGGGACCAATACAGAATATACATTTTCAGTGCCAGTGCCGGCAGCCCACTTGAACCTTGGTTCATAATGCTTGGGCCCCAAATATGGAGTAGTCCAATTTCATTCTCAGTGGCATGACAAGACACAAACCAGACAAAAGAGAATAAAATGTTAAAAACTTGAAAAATAAAATAAAAATGTTGCAGCCATACAAACAACAAAGGATGTTCTATAAGAAAAAGAAATAAGAAAACCAAGCAAATCTCACCTACAAAAGTGAATCCAAGATCGGTAATAAAATCCTCAGTGTTTTCTTTCTATCATTCCATCTAGACAGGGATTAACATTTCATTCGGAACAAAGCTCAATAATGTGTTGGGAACAATGTCTAATAACCACTATCGATCAAGTCTTAGAACCTCAAAAAATCTTGAACAGAAGACTCAAAAGTTACACTTATTAGAGCCACATTCCATTTGATGGAAAAGGTAGATATGCTTATGAGAAAAAGCAAGATTTGATTTATGCTAGAAAAATTGTGAGCCAAACATTGGTGAAAAAAATATCAATTAAATATTGGGCTAACTTTTCCAACTAACAAGGTGCCATCTGACTAAGGGAAATTACATTAACTATATGAAGTTAGTCAACATGGGCAAAGGAAGGTACTAACATGTGGGGGCTTCTCTTCTCATCTTTTGTGGTGTACAGATAATGTGCAACTGCAAAGTGCCTTGGACCCACCAATTCTTTATGCTGATTTATTCTCCTGTCAATCTAATCTAAGATAAATTATGTTGTTAACTAATTAATGGTATAAGATAGTTCTAAATCAGGGAAAAGCCACTTGTTAGACTCATATGTTTAATATAAATTATATAAGAGAGGACATTTGATCATGAAATGAAACCTTCAAATGGAAGTACATGCATTCAAGTACAAGAAAACTTTTTTTTTTAGGGGAGGGGTTGTACAATCACCTCAAGGTAGAAAAATATCTTAAAAAACACAAAAGCAAATAGTGGGTTAAACATTTTATTTTATCATATCAATGTTCTTAACATTTTTTAGCGAAAATGATTGAATTTACAATTTTTCCTTTTTTTTTTTCTTTAAATTTCTTTCCTTTTCTATGCTATTAGACTAATTTCATAATTTCTATATAATGGATTAAACATGACATTTTTTATTTTTTTATTGGTGCTTTTTTCCCATAACTGCATTTTTCACCAGTAACAAGTTTACCTTTTTTATCAACCACAAGCGTTCACAAAGTGGGAAAGCTAATGATATCTACTAGCATAAAGAGTAAACACCAATGATAACTTTTGGATGGTAATATAATATCAATCAAGTAATATCACCAAATTATACTTGGTGTTGGTGTTGATGTATATTGTCATATTTAACTATTACTTTGAATGATTGCAGTGAGTTAACACCACCCTGCATGTCTCCTTAAAGCCTCTTATATGGCAGTGTTGTTTGTAACCATCTTTTGGATGTTACAATCAAAAGTATATACGATGTAAAAGTTATTGATTGAATCGCCTAAAAAAGGAAAAGTAGTAAATGTCTTTTTTTTAGGTGTAAAGTAGGGTAATTCAATCATAAACACAAGTCCTATATTAATTACATAAAATTTTATAATATACGTATATTAATTTTGTTATTCTAAAAAAATTTGTAATCGTGAACGTTTTTGTTATCAATAGTCATTTTCAATTTGTACTAATCGATGATACTTTATTCTAACTTAAATTTTGAGTCTAATATTATGAAAGAAAAAATGTAATTAAAAGAGTAAAATTTATTGAGAGTGATCAATTATTTTTTTTTTATGGAGACTGATAATTAATAATATTAATAGATATTTCACACGCATGACTAGAAATTTTAAAATATTCGTAAAATAACATTAATATTATGTTCATCAATTTTTATAGCACTCTTATAATAATAGTAACAATAAGAATAATAAATTATAAAAAAAGACATAAAAAATTAATCATAATACATGATTAGTACATTAATTAGTCATATCTTTGGTTATGAAAATAAGAAATAAAAATAAAAGATTGGGAACTTCTCTTATTGAGATGAGAGAAGAAAATAAAGCAAAAAAGAAACTAACAAAAAAAATGGATATGTATAGTATGAGAAAAATTTCTTCACGTCTAAGCAAAGAAAACAAGAATATCTTAAAAGACTGACATGGAAAAACTTCATCTCAACTTTTCATACTTTGTTGAACCAATAACAGAAGCTAACACAACACAGCAGCTTAGAAGGGATGACATAACGAATTGAAATTATAAAAATTAACGCTACGAACTGTCACTGATTGGCAAAAGCACAAGACGATTAAGCTGCCATTAGCATGGACAAAATGGAATGGCAAGCATATGCTTGCGATCATATGCAAATTATATTATGTAAATTATATTTTAAAATATTATTTGCAAATTAAATATAAATTTGAAAATTATAATTCCAAAAAATAGAATCTGAAAATTCTATTTGAAATATACTATTTCTTTTTTTGTCTGATTGTTCCATCTAAAGTTGTACTGTATCACTCGCTATGTTTCTCAACAAATGACACAATAATGGCGGTTTATATGAGGTTTAGTTCATAGCCTCGTTTTATTTCGAAATAAACTCATTTTTGTTAGTGTTTAACTTCAGTTGATTTATATGAGGAGATAAAAGTTGATCTGATTATTAGAAATGGAGGTTTAACATTGAAGAGAGAATGGGAAAAATGGTTAGTTTTAATTTATTAATAAAAATCAATGATTAATATTAATTTATTGGTTAAAAAAACTAATTGATTCGTAAATAATTTATGCGATGCTTATATTTATTTGTGGAAGATGAAAAACTCATTTTAATAAATATGTTTAATAAAATACATTGATCCATTTCTTAGCCTTATTAATATTTGATTTTAGGTTGTAAATACGTTTCTTGAATAAAAAATGGTGCATAAAATTGTCGTGGAATTTATTGAACTAACCCGATTTAATTTGTTGTCTTAACGAATGAGGTTTATGTTTAAAATATGTTAACTTAACGTGACTTGTAAGTCTAAAAAATTAATTTGAGTATAGACGCTTATTTTCATCATACTCTTGACATATAATTATTATTGACCTCAGAAGATTTATAGTTTTTATCCATGAAAACAATATATATATATATATATATATATATATATTCTTTTTGAATATATTCTCCAACATCTCAATATAGTAAATTTCATATTACCGCCACTAACCTATAAGGTATTGTTTAAAATAATTAAAAATGATATATTTTATCTAAATATATTTTTTATATACTTATAATACATATATATAATCTATTATTTTCCAAAAAAGATATTTTCTATTTGTTTGAAAACAATCACAAAGTTAATATAATCAACAGAATCATAACTATGTAGCAGCCATAAATCAGTCTCGCTCGAATTATACAAATTAGAATAATTTATTTGTTTTAGTCGAGTTCGATTCACACATTGACTCGATATCAAATAAAATTAATGAGTTTTTAGAAATAAAATAAATTGTAAATTTTATTATCTTAATGCATTTTCCATGATACAATCATATTTTACGTTGATATAATATATTTTAAATATATATTATACGTTATATTTTAAATTAAATTAAATTTCTATACATTATTAAATATAAAAAATTTAACATTATAATTAATATGATAGATATAATTTTATAAAATTAAAAATTATTAATAATATGAAAATAAGTTTAACTTGATGAGAAGTTGACCCAATTAATTGAATGGATCAACTTGTTCAAATCAATAATAACTCCACTTTAATTGTGTTTGACAAGTTTTAATAGTAAATATATAAGCGTTTTGCTCTTTTAAATTTTATAAATAGTTTGATATTATAAAGTATTTTATATTATATGCAAAACATTTTTATATTATTATTCAATTATATAGAACATTAACATGGACTACTAATTCGTTAAATGTGACTAATCACTATATTATCAACTGAAATTTTTGTAAGAGTTTTAAAAATATTAAACAATTATTTAATTATAAATCAGATTCTATATTATCTATAAAAAAAATTATTATGTACAATAAATCATAATTAGTTAATTATATAAAATGTTTTGTTAAAAATACATTAATTTTTACAATTTTTAATATCTATAGTAATAATATATTTTTAACATAAAACTAAAGAACAGTTATATGACTCAATAAATGGAAAAGATACATGATTCCAAGTTCTGTTATTTTGGACCTGCTTATTTATGCTTAGTTATTCTGTACTTAAGTTAATTAAATTTTTTTAAAAAAAGCATATAATTAATTTGATACACGTCAATCATGAAACAGTGGATGGAGGTGACTTAAAGTATGAGAATGGAGAAAAAATAAAAAAGAAAGGAAACCTATGCTAATGCTAGGGTTGCTGTCCCCTGATAGAAGCTATGCCCCACCACCATCACACCTCTCAGCAGTGACGTCTCTCAACTTTGTTTTGCTTTTTCTTATTACGCATTGTGACCGATTCGCGTACCATCTCCTCTCTTCACACATCACATGTTCTCTTTCATTCATTCACTCATTCACTCAAACCCTAACCAGTAGAACTAACTAATGCCCCAAATGGACCATCTTCTTTTTTCTTTTATTAAATTTTGACCAATCTTATTCACTCCTCTTCTAATATATGCCCCTCTTCACACATACATGACCTGCCAGACTTATGCCAACTTCATCATTCATTCCCCGTACGTTTCTTAGTATCAACTAACACTGTAAATATTTTTCACCAATACAACTTTTCACATCTATATTTTCGCACCACCTATTCTACATATATATTCCTGTAAAAAAAGAGAGTGTGTTGATACTATAAAATGTACATAGTTATATGTGTAATAATAATCTGAGATAAATATTTAATAATTAACTACTATAATGTAATATGTATATATTATATAGGATAATTAAGATAATTAGTTGATTGATTTATATTAGAATTAATCATTAAATATTTCTTATTATCATATTTGGTTTTTTGAAATGGAAGGTGATGCTAACGCACTCATGGTGGGTAATAGTCTTCGATTTAAATGTGTGAACCTGGGTAATATTGATAGGTTCGTTAATTAATCCTTTATTTATTTATAGATATAGAGGTACTTCTTAATAGATGTTTTTTGTTTATATGTTTCTAGTTGTCTCTTTTGCATATTTAAAAAATCTTGAGATAATTATTATGTTGTGTGTTAGAATATGACTTGTGAGGTAAGTTGAGTAACTCGACTAATTTTATTTATTAATAATGATTTAAGAGTGATTTAAGAGTGATTGACGATATTTATAAATTTAGAGACAAATTTCTGATATTGATACATTTAAACCCACGTCTAATTCATCGATGAAGTTATCATATTTTATTAACCAAGCATATTATTCAATATTTTTTCCCCATATTCCACGTTTATTAGACCAACCGTATTCTTTTAATCTAATAGAAAAAATTGTTTTCAGAACACAAGGATTAACCAATAAAAAGATATTTCTTTAAAATGTATCCATATTAAAAAATGAAAAATAATTAAATATTATTATAGCATAAAGTGATTGTGATGGATATTTAAATATAAGAGTGACAATAATAAATGAAGAATTCATTATCCATTCTGTACGAAATCTGTGGTGAGGTAGATTTAGGACCCACTGATTGGATAGAACGTAAAGGGGGCTGGTGTGTATGAATTAAGTGGAGGCAAGGCATTTGTCTCTACTTTGAAACCTTGATCAAACAATTTCACACACATACACACCTGATTCCCCCTTCCCTTCCGGGGACCTCTTTCTCAATTCATTTGCGTTAAACTCGGAACACTTTCTCTCTACCCAAACATCATCAAAATCGGTCACATTTAATGATGAACATGAGCTCAACCATGCAATATAATATTATTTATTCATTTCACTCATCAATAAATTTTATTGTATGATTATTTAGAGAACTATTCAATGAGTTTCTGCATATTTAAAATTCTCCTGATATGAGATTCTCTCATGCAATTCTCCGTATACAATTCATTTCCTAATATTCTACTTATAGATGCTAATGGGCATCTTAAGAATATTTGTTAAAAGATTAAAATGATTTTTTATTAAGATGCATGGTTAATATTTTCACATTTAACTATAATTTATATATTAAATATTTTCATTTTTTTAAATAATATTCTAAGAATATTCGATGACAACACCCTGTATTTTATTATTAAAAAAACCAGCCCATAAAATAAAAGTAGGTTAGGTTATTTCAGTAAAATAGGTTTACGGTTGGCATTAATTTTTAATGATTTATTGACTTTATCCATAAATGAAACACGAGTATGAATATAAAATATGTATATATAGTTAAAAATATGAAGCGAACAGATGAAGATTAAAATTATATATTTAAAATTATATATATTTAATTTTAATATTAAATTAAATATACAAAATAAGTTATTGCTGATTAAAAAAATAATGTTATTTATTTAAAGTAATATTTTCATTTTTTAAATGTTTAAATTTGTCAATAATTGAAGTATAGTTAAAATTTGCAGTTATTTCTTTTTTATATAAAATTAATTTTATAATTTAATGTATATTATTCTTCGTTAGATAAGTTTTGAAAATTAGTATACTTAAAGTAAAACTAATACAGGTAAAAGTAAAATTATTCAAATGTATTTAAGTAAAAGAAAGAGTACTTTAATACATGATAAATAAAATTAATAATGTATATACCACAGTCATTACTTATTGATCAGGAACAAATCTTTATATAAATATAATAAAATTAAAATTGGAAATCAATGATATCAACTTTAATTAAGATATGTTAACTTTTAAATTAATAAATAAAAAAAAAAACAAAGAAAAAGAATGACAGTGAGATGTGCTGAATCAATACAGAGAACAGAGAAAAGCAATAGTAGTATTTATACAATTGAGGAGAAAAAGAAGAATTAATCACCTAATTCTATTTAAGAATTTTCTGCGTTCTTTTTTTAGTTATTTTAATACGTCATTTCATCTTATAGAATAATAAATTTATAACTCCCTCTTAATGGATATAGATGTACTAAATAATAAGAAGTAATTATATATTTTAATTAATATAAAGAAAAAATTAGTTAATATAGAATTCTAGAAGTTAGAAAATAACATATTTTCTAAGGTTCTGCATTAAAAGAATATATATTTACGCATTAAATGTATAAAAATCTACTATATCCTATCCACATAAAGAAAATATTCACAAAGCTAGCTATAAAAGATAGCAGTAACTATTTGGGTAGAGGTTTTAAGCGTGGCTACAATAAGAATAAAGAAGCAAATATAGGCTTAGAGACAGAAAACTGAAGCAGCAGCGGAGCAGCCTGAAGTGTTCATTAATTCACGGCGAGATCGATCAACTCTGGAGATTCCTATACCTACATTTACAGTAGCTGCCACCGTGCAATTTCTGATATCATTCATTATTCCTATTACTGTCACTCATCCTCACATAGTCACATACTACAACTTTCAAGAATTTATTATCATACATAATTAATGTACAAACACTTACACAATACTACATAGTATAAACTATATCCATGTATGTACTTATTGGTCCTACCATAACTTATTAGATGACAATTACAATGTGATTAAATTTACCTCTAGAAAATTTTTGTTTAGCCAAGTAGAATAAAATATTAGTATGGTAAAGAAAAATTAAAAGAAAGAAAAACAAGAGTATTATAAGTGGGAGAGGGGGACAATGGGAAGCGACAATGTGTACGTAACTGATGAAGGGTGCTTTCACAATGGTATTTTACGGGAAGTGATGCTACTCTATGGCTTTATTATTATGGAGGAGGGATATAGAGAAACCTATGGTGCTGTAAATACAGAAAAGAGATTGAGAAGAAGAGACATTCGGACTGTCCCACAAACTTCACCAGCTTTATTTACTAAGCTGCAGACGCGCTTTTTCCTACCATTGGAAGAGAGAGAACCAAGCATAATCATATACATATATGTTCATGTTTAGTTCAACACACATGCAACATCGAATAATCAACTATCCCATTTCTCATCAATTGTGAAAACAAAAATAAGGTTAATGTTGAAATAAAGAAATGTAATAACTAACATGATGTAATGCAATTAACAAGAAACTTTGTTTTTTCTTAAGTACATGAACAAAATTCAGTTTTTAGATGAGTATACAAAAATATCAATGAGAGAAATTAGTTTGGTGATCAAAATCCGTACCTTAAAAAATTAGTGTAGTATTTAAATAATAGTTATTCTGAATATAATTTATTCTCATTTTTAAGTAATAGATATTCTTTTTATTGTTTAAAGGTAAATATTTTGGTAAATGTGATTTTGATTAATAAGAAACTAAATACATCCTTAGTACTTGATTTTTTTTTAAAAAAATGAAAATATCCCTAGAGAGTCAAAAACTAATTTCTTTCAAAATATAAAATTATTAAAATAAGTTTAAGCTTTCACTACAAAGTCTTTTCATATGTATAATTAGAAAATCGAATATATATTGAGAATCTAATTATGTGACAGTTTTGCTTGGCCTAATTTATTTTTAAACCCTAATCATACTTAGAGAATCTATTTTTTTTCTTATTAATAAGGAGATTCGAGCGTATAATTTCCTTAATATTTTAAACCTGTATTTTCCACTGCAACATTAACCTTATTCTGCCAGACTTTATAGGTTATTACTTAACTTCGGATTGAAGAATATTCTGAATTAGAAAAAAAACAGCAATACTTCTATTTTGGAATTAAAGAACAGGAACCAATTCAAGCAAAGATACAGTAACTATATTAAGTTTTAGTTAATAAACTTGATCCCTACTGTTTAAGTAGTTAAGTATTATTAGTAACTAATGGTTTGTGGGATTAGAGAATTTATTTTTTTACAGATTTTAAGAATGAGTGTGATGAGATGAGGACAAACAGGGTGAGAATAATAAATGAGTGGAAGAATTGCCATCAAAGAATGGAGAGAAAGAGAGAGAAAGAAGGGTGGTTGATTCCGTGCCCCATAAACATAAACCTATCCTCCATCCATAGTCAGTAGTAGGTAACTTGTTTTCTCTTCCTCGATTTGATCGTTCCTTCTTTTCTTTTTCTCTCCGTTGCGCTCTCTCTCTCTCTGTGTTTTGTTTTGTGCCAGAAATGGCAGCGTATCAGTGGCAGTGCAGGAAAAGAGAGGGAGAGTTTTCATTGGGAAGGTAAAACCCTTTGTTTGTACCAGTGCCTTCTCCAACCTCTCTTCTTCGTTTTCTCACTGTGCCCCGCGTGCACTCTCTTGTCTCTTCGATCTCACTAGTGTAACCACAGAGAGAGTGATTCATTAATTGCTCAAATGAGTAGAAAGAAAGATTAAAATTTAAGACCCTAGCTATTTTCCAATTGTGCAGCTAGCAGGCTTTGCCAGAAAAGCCAAACCTCTATACTACTTACTTCATGTAATACTAACTGACTATAGCCACCACTATCACTATTTAGGATTTTCTGTAAAAAGCCTGAAACTTTTCACCATAAAACCCGGGAGCCCCAGCCCTGAAAGACAAACATTTTCTTCAGACTTCACAACATAATATAGAGAGAGAGAAAGAGAAGGAATTGAAGTGTGTCTTTCTTTTTGGCTAGTGTGAGTGAACAACTGTAGAGAACTAAGCAAAAAGGATAAGACAGTGAGTTAGTGAGTGAATGTGAAAGCTATGGAGGGTAGTTCTAATTCTAATGGGACGTCTTATTTGTTGGGTTTTGGAGAAAACAGTGGTGGGTTATGTCCAATGACGATGATGCCTTTGGTGACTTCCCATCATGCTAGTCATCATCCAATAAATCATAATCCTTGTAATGATAATAGTAATAATAATAATAATAATAATACTTCTAATAGTAACAATAATGCAAACGCAAACTGTCTCTTCATTCCCAACTGCAGTAACAGTAGTGGAACTCCTTCTATCATGCTCAACAATAACCACAACACTGAAAACAACAACACTGGGTTAGGGTACTATTTCATGGAGAGTGACCAACACCGCAACAACAACAACAGTGGAAGCTCCTCTTCCTCTTCTTCTTTTTCTGCTGTTAAAGCTAAGATCATGGCTCATCCTCACTATCACCGTCTCTTGGCTGCATATGTCAATTGTCAAAAGGTTTGTTAGAATTTAACATTTAGAAAAGAAGAAAAAGTTTGGTTTTAACTCATCTTGTGTGCATATATATATGAATATGTTAAAAAGGTAGAGAGATTTGGACTTAGTGGTACTTGAAAACGATTGTTGCTTAATTAATTTCTGCACTCTCCCTTTCTTTGACAACTTTGGATCTAAGTTTATGTGGCATATATTTGTACTGTGAAACTGTGGACTTGTTTTTTTTGTTTCTTTCTATTTAAAACACTATGTATATTGATAAGTTATGTTTCATCGTAAGAAGTCAAAGAACCCTTTTCAGCAGAGGTGATAAAGACAGGTTTTCTATCATGTGTTATTTTAGTAATACAATGTTTTCACACGTTTGTTGCAGGTTGGAGCACCGCCTGAAGTGGTGGCAAGGTTAGAAGAAGCGTGTGGCTCCGCAGCGACAATGGGGGGTGGATCAAGCTGCATAGGTGAAGATCCAGCTTTGGATCAGTTCATGGAGGCTTATTGTGAGATGCTGACAAAGTATGAACAAGAACTCTCCAAACCCTTAAAGGAAGCCATGCTCTTCCTTCAAAGGATCGAGTGCCAGTTCAAGAATCTTACGGTTTCTTCCTCTGACTTAGGTGATGACCTCTTTCTCTCTCTGCTATTTTCTGAAAATTCATAATTGATATTTAAAACTATAGCCTCTCTTCTATCTTCTGAAAATATGCTTCGATCTTATTTAAAACTGTATCAAGAATAAAACCTAGAAACAATAAATATTGTTTGTAATGGCTTTCAGTAAGAATTAAAAGATTACGTAGGTCATTGAACGTGAAACTTTTATTCTAATAAAAAAAACAATACAAACAACATCTGAGAAGTCTATTTAAGGTTTTTTTCTTTTATTTTCAGTTAGAATCAAAATTTATGTGGATTTCAGAAGTGAAACTCTAATTTTAACTAGAATCTCTCGCAAACAATTAATACCTAAATATTCTATTTAAGATTTGTTTTTGACTTTAATTGCTTGTTATGTGATGTTTGAGAAATTGACTACCAATAGCCATGCATGTCTGTGTATCGATGCAGTATGTTTTGTGTAGATTGAAAAGTGCTTAAAGTTGATTAGGGAACCACCTTTTTTTTTCAACTTTAAAATTCTTTATTAATCATTGGGCTATCTTTTTGAGCGAGAGCATTTTATTGTGAGAGTTTCAAATACTAGCAACGGTGCCCTTGTTCAAAGCGTGGGTTTGTCTGGCAAAGTGTAGATGGTGTTGTTGTACATATCTGCATCCTCTTCTCGGTGTTAGTGCATTGAATGAACTGTTTTGGTATCTTGTCTCTCTAATTCGTCATTTCGTGTGTGCATGATATTGACATATATCCAGCTGTTTATTTTTTTTGGGAAATATAAGACTTTTTAGGTACATTCTTGTCTATCTATCTCTCCTTTTGATTTTTACCTCGATTCTCAGGTTTATTTGGTTTTGGTTCCTTTATATTATTGTTGAAGTTTCTACTTGAAATGAATCCAAAGAGGCAAAGATGGATGAAATGAAACGATCGAAGGTAGCTCTCTGGTGAATTTAGGTCTGGTAAATAACCTAGGGATTAGGGTTTCTTCTGCAGTGGTGCCCTGGAGTGGCAATTGCGGGGTTGGAAGTTGGCTAGATACTCTCATTGGAAATGTAATATGCAGACAAAAAAGTGGCAGAAAAGAGCTGAAGTTCTTTGGGGATAAGTGCAAATTTTTAAATTTGCCAGAGTGAATTTAAGAGCTAAAAGACATACTAGCTACTACTATATTCATATTTATCTATCACTTTAGAAATCCAGTATCTTTTTACCCTTAGTCTCTCTACCTAGGTTCTAAATATTATATATACATCTTAACGGCAGATGTCGTGTTAGGAAGTTGAAAATTTTAATATAAATTTCGTTTTCTTTTGATTATGGTTATGGAATCAGTGAACAGAAGGCTTACTTAAAATTATGGTAGATATCTTGTACTTTACAGAATTTTTTTTTTTGAAGCTTTTGATTCTTTAACCATACTAGTTAGTTTTTTATTATAAGAAAATTATAATGGTTAGGAAAAGAAGTTTAGTATACGATAATTATGATAATGATCATATTTTATTTCTTAATTTGTGTTTTATCTTCTTATAAAAGAAAATAAATGTTTCTCTTCTTAATTTGTTTCACTCAGTTCACAACTCATTGGTATTATTTGGAATGGAAGGAATAGTAAAGAAAGATACCTTGAAAGAACTCTTTAGGCAAGGTGTTTTTCACAGTTGAGAATGGTGATTGGTGAGAAACCATGAGATAGAAAAAGTAGAGAGTGGAACTCTTGGAAAAGATTTTCTTCTCTGGTCAGAGTAAACGGGGTAGAAGAGAGAAAATCAAATGACAGATGTACCCTTATCCTAATTATATTTTGGGGTAACAACTATTTGAGGCTATGTTTGGATTGAAGTTGAGAAAAATACTCTGGAGAATTTCAATGCGCAAATGGATGAATTTGTTGTTTTGAGAGGAAAGGTATTTCTGAGCATTCCACATAAAATCTAAATATGCAAGTTATCTTGTAACTTTTCAGTTAGCTTTGAATTAGCGAATGTTTGGATTTTAGTTAGGAGACCTCAAAAGCACTCTCACTCTCAAAGCAACAAAATTTTCCTTCTCATTTTTATGTATTGGAATTTGCAGAAGTACGTTTGCAGCTTTAACCCAAACATAGTCCTTCTTAAAAGTCCCCTCTTAAGTGCTAAAACTATGAGAGGCTAAGGTGATTGACTGTTTGATAGTTTAAGGCCTTATAAGATCTAATTTAAAGTTGATGCGAAGTTAAATGATTAAAGTGAATGTTTATTACTTTATTTTTTTGTTTTATTGTAAGGTTTTGAATGTCATTTAGCATAATTACTTTATATTTTTGTTGGATGTAAGGTTTTGAATGTTCCTACAAATAATAGATAGGAAAACTAATTTTTCCTTTTATTTTCTTCTCTGTTGTATTTTTGTTTTCTCTCTGTGGCCAAATGATGCACAGTTTTAGTTGTTGAGAGATATGGTAATCAAGTGTTTTCACCTCAGATTTAAGAAATTTTGGCGTGGCGTGATGGGTTAATTAAATTAATATCATTCATATCTCATGAGTTACTACGAAGAACAGGTCCTTGTCGTACAAGAGCCTTTTATTGTTTATCACTGTTTAAGTGAAATTTTGATCCTCCCTGCCCTTGTTTCTTAATTAAAAGTTAAATTTGAACTCTCAAAGGAGTGTCCATGTGCATTCTTTCCACATCAAGAGCCTAAATGGCATTCTTAAAGAGTGTAAGGTGTTTGAATAGTTGGTCGGTAACATTAAAAGTTCAAAAATTTTCAGTTGTATCGCCCTACTTTGTTTCCTCAAGGTTTGGTGTGTTCATAATTCTCTGTGTCTACACAGAATATTTGTGTGATTTCTGGAGTGTTACTATTGTCTTTATTTATAATGCGTTTTTCTTCATGGATGCATATGCATTTTTTTCACTCTATTTGAATTATAACAATACATAGTTTTGTGGTACACTGGTACTCATTTATTTGCATGTCTTTGACTGGAAATGGATATACATGTATCATATCTACACAGTGCTGATTGTTCAATGTAATCTATAATTGAACGTGACAACCATCTGAGTCAAACTTTGCTGCTAGTGACTTAATGGAAATGTAAGCTTGTTGCATGATCTAGACCAAGTTTTAGTTAATCACTGTTTTCTAGCTAGGTTCTAACTATGCATGAACCTAATAAAATGGCTTTCCTTCCTCTTATTCATCTAGTAAAATTTACATATTCTATTCAAGTAGAGAAACCAATTTAATTATTGGTGCCGAGATCTTTATGTTCTTGTTCCCCTTGCTATTGTCCTAGTTCATCATATGTTGGTTTTTCAATTATGGAAGTCTCCTTGTATCTCTAATGTAATGTGCTTCCTTGCCCAAAAAGATTGTTTAGGGTGGAGGATATCTCCCTAAGTATCTATTATCTTATTTTTCTATGCTTATTTAATGGAAGTAAATCACTTATTGATGTTAACTTCTTGATTTTGTAATTGATTAAATTTTCTATCACAAAATGGTTATGCATTTTCTCTTTTAAGAACATTAAGATTTAGTGATCAATTCCAAATAAATAACCACCACCTGAAAACCTTAATTTTATTATGTGAGGTAAAGTATTCTTATACTAGTGCCTTTTTTTGGTTTCAACATTAAGTTCCCTTTGGTTTTAATTCCTGCATAGGAATAAGTTTCTTTAGACTCTAATTACTAGGGGCTGTGTATGTTGATAAAGTAGTCCTTCATGAGTTAAATTGGATAAGTATACATTCACGAGGAGTATACTTTTTCTACCCTTTGTCGGTTCTGAAGAAAAAGGAAGCGTCCATTATCTGAATTTAGATGCTTGGAATAATGTTTCACATTGCGCTCGGCTCTCTATCCTATGCACCACCAATTATTTACTAATGATTGCAACTTGTACTTTTAGTTATTCTTTTCTTAAATCATTTTAAATTCTACATTTCTTAGTATTTTTTCTTTATTATTCAGTGAAGAAAGCAAATGATTTATCTCTATTTTGTTTCATTTGCTAAAGGATACGTTATAAGGTATGATATTTAATTAATCATTCATCGTTGTGCTTCCAAAATTTGTCTCAATATTAATATAGTGACTTAATCTGAAAGTATTTGCTTGTTTTAACTAGTGGATTTGTTTAATAGATTGTTGATTATTGTTATTTCCAGGTGAATTTGTTTAAATTTTATCTCATTATGTAACCATCAGAGTCCCCTCTTCTGTTTGATCCCTCTTCAAGGGTTGAGTAATTTGCATGGGTCTTAAGAGTCCCATCTTAAAGTTAAAATATGCTTGTTATATGCTAAGGAAAAATATGCATATTATATGTTTACCTATCATGACTATTATTGATAAATCTAACTGTAGTTTTTATTTCTAATAAGTCTAAATAAAATGCTTTTAGTAATGACTCTTATCATAATTGAAATGATTCAAATGATGATCAGCTAGCAATGAGGGTGGTGATAGGAATGGATCATCTGAAGATGATGTTGATCTACAGAACCTGATAGATCCCCAGGCTGAGGACAGGGAATTAAAGGGTCAGCTATTGCGCAAGTATAGTGGTTACTTGGGCAGTCTCAAGCAGGAATTCATGAAGAAGAGGAAAAAAGGAAAGCTACCCAAAGAAGCAAGGCAACAATTACTTGAATGGTGGAGCAGACATTACAAGTGGCCATACCCATCTGTATGTTCAATCTATTCTATTTTTCATCATTTCTAGTATCTTATTCCCTAATTATCATATACTTTATCACATTTTCATACATTACATGGTATTTGTGTATTCAATAACAGGAATCACAGAAAGTGGCTCTGGCAGAGTCAACAGGTCTGGATCAAAAGCAAATCAACAACTGGTTTATTAATCAAAGGAAACGTCACTGGAAGCCTTCAGAGGACATGCAGTTTGTGGTGATGGATCCAACCCACCCACACTATTTCATGGATAATGTTATGGCCAATCCCTTTCCCATGGATCTCTCCCATCCCATGCTCTAGTTCAATGATTCTGTTTTACATGTCACATTTTAAGGCAATTATAAACTAGTACTGTGTAACTTAAAACCTTACAGTTATTATATTATTTATATTATATTTAATATGCATGAAGAGCTTATATAAGCAATCTAAGAAATCTTAGATTGCTATACTATAGTATCATGCTATAGTATTATGCTAGCTCCTTAGACGGTCCTTTTGTGAAACATAATATAAATAAAATTCCAAAATTTCAGCTGTTGATACCAATGTACTTTCTTTTTTCTTATTTCTTGCCTCAAGTATTGTTACTTGTATCATTTGAATTTTATCTCCTGGTTCAAATTAAAATGAATCCATTTATACTATGTATATAGTCAAATTACAACTTTTCATTGTTACGCCGAATGTTCAATGATGAGTTAATAACCATAGCTTCTACTAGCATGCAAGTTAGAAACAAGTTGCTCTCATAGGCACTCTTATTTCCTCTTTGAATTAGAACTGTGATTCTTCAGAGTTTCTCTAAAATATTATAAGCTGAATATATAATTTTATTCATTCTTAGTCTTTCCAAGCTAAAAATAATTCACCCTCACTCGAATGTTTTAATAGTAATCCACGCTAAAAACAATTCTCAAGCTTGATCTATGTTTCAAGTGAATTCTAATGTTACCATTAAAACTTCATTTCAAAGAAGAATTGGTCTCGACACATTTTTAATTTTTGATAAATGAGTTCTCTTATCACACTAATATTACACCATGGAGAGGTAGGTATGATGGACATATGAAGAAATGATTGTTTGGTGAGATAGAGGTCTAGGAATAAATATAATACTCATGCATGGGAAACCTAAGAATAGAAAACCATTTCACCCAAGTTGGGGTTGCTTATAAACCAATGTAATTCCAAGACTTTAATTATGATATATAATGGACTAAGAGAAAAATAATACATAATGATCCTTTATAAATAAAATAATAAAGTTTATTACATTAAATGAATAATACCATTATTACAACTGTCAAAGTGTAGCTTGTTTTTCATTTAATTTGCCCTTATTTTATTGTCTCTCATCAATAAAATATAACATTGTCTTATATTATAGCTTGTATGTATTTTTATTAATAATTCATATTGTTTTTTTATAAAATTTATCCAGATTCATTATCTCTCTTCTTCTGCTTAATTAAATAAAAATTAATTAATACTTTCTCAAAAAAATTAAATAATTTCGCGTAATTTATTTCATCATATTTTATTTTTATTTTAAATTAAATAATATATTTCTATTCTATTTCCCTTCATTTATCTCTTACTAGACCTCTTATATTTGTATTCCATTTTTTTGCGTAGTTTTCTTCTAATTTTTTTTTTCTTAATTTCATTCTTCTCTATCGAACATACCCAGAAAATCTAGGGATGTATTTTTTTTTTTCTATTTAAGGTATCGCTCAACTTATATGGTCACGGTCATAGATTAATCATACTCTGCATGTGTAACATAAATATATTTTTTATATAATTAAATTTATAATAAATAAATATTTTAAACATGTAATTACATTTTAGTTCTACGATAAATAAATTTACATTACAATATAAGATTATATTTTGAATGTTTTAATTTAAAAATAAAAGATGAATATAGTTACTCCAATTAACATGAATGTAAGGGGATTAGAATGATTGTGCAGTGGATGGTACTACACATGTTACACAATTCGATGATCGGACGTTAGAAAATAGTAAAATAAAATAGTGAAATAGTCTTTTTTTAATATATATATATATATATATATATATATATTATTTTAATTGCTGAAATATATTATTTGTAATTATTTTAGTCTTAATTTAGAAGATCAGAACAAAAAAGAATTGAAAATAAGTAGTTAATTTTAAGAATCAAAATAACAATAAATAATAAAATTTATGGACTAAAATAAAAATAGATATTATTTAGGAATTAAATATAAGTGTAATACCTTAAATATTATTTTTATCTTTTATGAACTAAACTATTGAATCACACACAATTAAAATGGTGACTTACTCTTAAAATAGTTATCACGAATGAAAAAAGTATTTTTACACAATTTCTTAATTTTTAATTTCCATATACTATCTTTAAAGTAAGTTTTAATATCTTTTAAAAATAAACTATTAATAATTAGAATAATAATGTATCATAATATTATTCATCACAAATCTAGATATATACCATTTTTCATGATAAAATATATATGGTAATTACTTTATTTCTCATTATTATACCTAGGATATTAGACAATGATTAATTTATTTCAAGTCTTAAAACTTAATTACACTTAAAAGTTTTTGTCCCTGTTCAAGGAAAGATTTGTTTTGTAAGAACGAAATTTCAATCTTCCCTTACAAATTTATATTGTAAACCGAAACTCACTAGTTAAATAAATATTTATTAATTTTCAATTTCAATTACTACATAATACAATTCATACAGTAAAAATTATTTATTTATTAAAAACTTATTATATAAAATAAAAATTTATTTCGCACTGATTAATTGATTAAAGTGAAGTTGCGTAACAAATTAGCTTACTAAACCTGAGGTTTATTCTAGTAAAAAAATAAAATAAAGAAAATGAAAAAGAATGAACTGACAGAAAACGGCATCGTTTAGACCTTGATGTTTTGGCTTTGTCCTCTCTCCCGTTCAAAACCCTTGTTCCATTGTTCATTAGTTCCCATTGCTGAAACAACTATCTTATATTTTGTCCTGAATTGAACAATAATACGGAGTGATACGCTTCCATTCTTTGGTTTAGAACTTAAGGTAACAAATCTCTTCTCTTTCTCTATTTTGGGACCACTTTGTAATTGGGCATTTGCTATTTACTGTCTTGAGTGCTATTGCACATGAAGCATTTGCTTAAATGATTCTGTCAAACCTAAGAAAGCAGAGCATTGTTGTGTACTAATGTAAATTTGATATTCAAAATTTTCTACAGAAAAAATTAGGAATGAAATCATGAAAACAAGAATGAATTAAATTGAAGATGGAAAATATTTTTTGTTATAAACATGGCATTCACATTTCTGCAAAAGGGAGTGCAGTTCCTCCCTCTCTCAGATTATCCATTTATTTGTTTTGCTTCTCTTAGTGTTTCTGATGGTTCTGCATATATTTAGGATGAAGATGTCATTGGTTCGACCTCTCTTGTCAAGGCGAGGATTCAGCACAAGCACTGAGAATCTTGTTGCTTCTGTGCTCTTTGAGAGACTGCCAGTGGTCATTCCCAAAATTGACCCTGTAGTTTATGCATTTCAAGAATTCTCGTAACTTTCTCTTTGCTTTCATTGACTTTGATTTTATGTATGTGCTTGGATAAAAGTTATACCCATGAAAGATTAAATGAATTTGGGATTCACAAACTAGGTGCAGGGTGAAGTATTTTCAGATAAATTCTAGTTCTGAATATCCTATTTTCTACTTCCTTGTGTTATCTAAAGAGAAAATAATGGGAAAAATTGAATGTATGTTCATAGTATTATTATACTCTTGTCTTCCGTGAATTCTTGTTTGTGCAAATCATATGAAATTGAATATATATATATATATATATATATATATATATATATATATATATATATATATATATATATGTTGAATTAAATATGGGCACTTTCTTCCTCTTCTAATTTTAAAGATGGGAGAATGAGGTTTCGGCCAGAAACGTTAGATTTGCTATTGATATTTCTTGGTCAAATGTTTGCTTGGTAAACTTGGAGAACCTGTTTCTGCAGAGACTGTTGTACTAACTGTAATTTTTTTTTTCTTTCTGGTTAGGTTTCGATGGAGACAACAATATCAACGCAGGTATCCTGATGAATTTCTAGACAAATCTGATGCAAGGTATAAGTACACATACTCTTTCTCCACATGTATGGATGAATCTGCCTAAGAGTTACCATCACAGCTGGCAATACAGATAGATTCTTCTTCTGGTATATTCTCATGAAAATTATGTTACTTACAGGGGGAAAGGAGATTATCAGATTGACTATGTGCCAGCACCGAGAGTCACTGAAGCGGATGAAAACAATGATAGAAGGTATGTGACATTTTAAGTAGACTGACAATGTGTAATTTATAGTAAGAATTGAGAAAATGCTTTATCTTCATTTCTGGAATATATAAAGGAAAATAAGTGCCAGACAAGAGATATCATCATGTTAATACTTGTGATTTTCCCAATGAAATATTAACTTAACTCTTAGAGTGGACAAATGTCTATCTTCTTTTAATTTCTTATGGATATTAATTTTCAAGGGTTATTTATTTTTCATTTCTTATTTCCTTGTCTGCATTTTTGGTAATTGAATGGATTTAGCTTTGACTAATTGATCGTCGAATAATGTTGATGCAAGCTTGCCATTTGGATATTTAAGTTGTACTTACCTTTAATCTTTAAGAAAGCCTTCTTAGTAATGTTATGTAGTTGTCACTAGTTCTAACTTCTAACTGGGAAATTCACTTGCCCTAGGCAGGGGCCAATCCTCATTTTATGACTTAGGTAGCAATCAAAACTAAACATAATTTGAATGCTTTGAAGAGACAGAAACTTTCTTAGGTTTATTGCTGTTATTTTTCATTTTTTATGAAAAATCGAATTTGCTTTCAGGCATAATTGCTGTGCGATTTCATATGCTCTTACTGGCTAGTTACTACTTGTCTTCTTAGGTCACTACAAAGGGCTCTTGACAAAAGACTCTACCTTCTTATATATGGTAATGCATATGCGGCTCAAAGTGGGAAGCGTGTGTGGCATTTCCCTGAGAAAGTTTATGAATCTGAGGACACCATGCGCAAGGTAATATTATTATATGGCCTTCCTCTGCTTTTTCTTCATCTTCTTTTCCCTATTAACTTTTGAAATTTTGCAGTGTGCAGAGTCTGCATTGAAATCAGTCATAGGAGATCTTTCTAATACATATTTTGTTGGAAATGCACCAATGGGACATATGGTTGTTCAGCCTACAGAAGACCAGTCTAGATCCACATCTTTTAAGGTATATTTATGGGAAATTTGTGGTTCTTCTAGTTTACTAGTGAAAGATTGACATCTTTCAATATGTTTATTAATGAGTATGCGTTTGTTAGCGACTTATTGAAGTGCTTAAGATGTGCCTTGTTTGGTTGTACCGCATGATTCCAAAACTAGCCTTTCCAATGCTTGTCGTGCCCCTTCATGTAAAAATTGATTATACTTTCTTATTCTTCCTGTTTGCTGAAATCTTCTGTCAGAGATTCTTCTTCAAGTCTCAAGTAATTGCTAAAAACAAGTTTGACATCGGTAAATGTGAAGATTTTGTCTGGGTGACCAAGGATGAATTGATGGAGTATTTTCCGGAGCAAGCTGAGTTTTTTAACAAGTTGATAATTAGCTGATGACATTTGAGGGCAATTGTTTTATTGAGATTTTTGCAGAGTAGCTCATAGAGTGACAATGAAGGACATTGAAAGAAGATCATGCTAGCATAGTGTTTCTGGGCCCAATTTTGTTGACAAGTTTCTGTTTGGATATCTATGTTTCCAGTTCACCAACCACTCTTGTTTTAGAGTTCAAAGTAACACTTGTTTTTCTGTGTTCCCAAGAATCTCTGCCCAAATTTTTTGGTCTTGAACAGAGCAACGGCTGCCTTATGAGTTATAAGTTATATTTTAATAAATTTTGTAATTGAATTGTTTGTGAAAGGAAATGGTGTTATCTACCGGAAACTGGTTCTATCGAAAGAAAAAATGGGGAGAAATGTTAGCAATACAATCTTTATATACGTTTTTGAACACATTCTTTTGGCTAAAATTTATAGAAATTTAGAAATAAAAATGGGAGCTAATTCTTTCTAACATACTAGTCCGCTGTTACTTAACTTATTTTTTGAAAAATCCAATCAATTAATTTTGCTAATTTTGTGATAATTTTTCAAAAAAAGAAAACTCAAAAATTCTGTTTTAAAACATCTATGACATATAGATGTCCACCCAGTTGAACACAAGGTGGCTACTAATTAAATCTAGTTTTGACAAGTAATTGATTATTTTCAGTTCTTTTGTTTCTCCTTCATTTAGATTTAGGGGTGCTTATTAAATAAATATATTGTTCTTGATTCAAATTAATTTTGAATAAAAGTTAAATAAAAATTAGTTTATGAATAAATAATACATGCACTAAAGAAACACAAGTATCTATTATCACCCAATCAAAATTTACTCCATATAATATGATAAATTGATTTTTATAATAACAATCTTTAAAGTCGCATGAAAAATAGTTTTTAATTAATTAACAACTAGAACTTTTACACAGAAAATACATACTTGTTAAACTCTGTGGGCTAAAAATTCCATATTCAGGCCCGCTTTTAACCTAAGCCCGGCGAGGCCCATTAGCCAGAGCTACCCTTTTGTAAACGGTAACGAGCTCGGGAGCAGTTTCCATGGAAACATAGACAGAGATGAAATCATGAACAGGATAAAGTTCAGATACTTATTATGAACAGAATTTGTTGCAAACACAAACCAAATCCTCTATCAGCATTAGCTTATCTCTCTGTTCTGTCTCTGGTAACTCTTTCTCTTTTCGCACGTGTTCTTTATATGCGCAGTGATTGAAGTAGCATCAGACTGTGTTTGTTACTTGTTTCATTTTCCACATCTTTTCATTGAATTGTTGAGGGACCTTCGTGGTGATAAAATACTGTGAGATATCTCGTGGTCTATGGTTCGTTCCGTGAATTTAAGTTGCGTGCAATGTGTTTGATGAAATGTCTGACTTCCTTCTTTGCTTTAGTTTGAGCACTTCATCTAATTTTGGTTTCTCTTTTACCGTTGCTTCTGCTTTGAATTCCGAATGGAAGGTACTATAAAGTGTAGATTGATTGGTCAGTTATGGCTTCGTTGATTTCCAAAAGGCTACTACGTTGTCCTTCTAGGTCCTTGCATTCACTAGGACGATGTTACTTTGATTCACCTAATGCTGGG
Organism: Hylodesmum podocarpum; assembly: GCA_026586105.1. Lineage (NCBI taxonomy): Eukaryota > Viridiplantae > Streptophyta > Magnoliopsida > Fabales > Fabaceae > Hylodesmum > Hylodesmum podocarpum. The sequence continues at coordinate 1,045,008 of JALJEV010000367.1, read as the reverse complement.
TTTGCCACTTTATGTAAATCACGCGGTAAGACCTTTGTGGAGTTTGTTAGATGTAGATTGTTGCCATTTTCTGTCTATTTGATTTTGTTCATTTTTTTAAGCTTTTGTGAATCTTTATATATGTGATTTTTTTTATGCACAGATGAATGTAGCAGTTTTTCTGAGGAGAGACTGTTTTCTGCAGATCGTTCTTTGGTACATTGTGTTGCATTTGATTTTTCTTCTACATTTGTCACTTTGAGAATCAATGTTTGATCAATATGGTTCTGTTTTATGCTGATTGTTTACTGATGATTGTTCTTCAATAATGTGGGATAGTGTGTTTAAATGTAGGTCAGGTCATTGAGCAGACAGTTTTCTACTTCTGTTTTAACTCCTGGGGTTGACGGTGCATTTCCGGCTGATTTATTGTCCAAAAATCCTCTTGCAACATCTGAGCGTACTATAGGTATGAAGGATAATTTGAAGAATTTTGTATGTGAATATATTAGTTCTTTGCTTTGTTGATTTTGAAATTTATTTCTGAAAGTAGAGATCAATCAACTGCCAGGAATGAATTCCAATGTGATTTAGATTATTGAGATGAGATACGTTTTGTAGTCCATTTTGCATGATGTAAACCTTAATCTTCCATGTCCATGTTTCTGCTTCTTTTCTTAAATTATACTTCTTGGTAGTGTTCTGATGAATAGGTTGAAGGTGCATAGTTTTCTCCAAAGATCATCTGCAATTGAATGTTTGTATTTCTATGTATATCACATTATCAGAACTTACTGTATTCTATTTTTTAAGAACATGTTTACACCTAAAATTAGATACAATGCATGCATTGTGTAACTATTCCTTAACATTTTCGATAGCTTTGTTCTGAAATTGATCCTGTGAGTCAGAACTTTATATTTTATGCATGTTTACTGTTCTGCTTCTGCTCTGAAATTAAAGGAATTTGGTGCCAGTGTTTAATATCATATGTCAGTTAGCAATTGCTTTCTCTAGTTCTTAACTGCATGTAAGGTGGGGTTGCATCGAAAATCATGGTCAAGGTACATAAGTGACACTCTTCCATAAAAACTTTGTAACCTAAAGGCACTAGTTAGGATCTCCTTATTATAAATCAAAATTTTGAGTGCATCTTTGATTGTTTCTTTGTTTTCTTCACAACCTACCACCATCTATCTTGACAATCTATCTAGTCTTTTGATCAGTGTGTGCTGACTGCTGTCTCAGTACGATTCAAGAGTGTTATTAATGTGGTCAATTGTGATGTAGGCCTTTGTCAGGATCTTTTAATTCCAGTTACCAACTTTCGTAATGAAGACAAGGGCTTTATGGTTTTACCTGGAGATGTTTTTGATTTGCCTATTCGGAAGGATATTATCCATCGTGTTGTTAGGTGGCAGCTTGCAAAACGACAACAGGTAGTGACTGATTGATGTTTTGGAATCTAAAGCTTTTATCTCAATGTCATTGGACACGTGCAACCTAGAGGAAATGCTATATTTGTTAGGCTAGATGGTGATTGGTTTTCTATATTGACTGAGCAGGATGTGTTCTGTTGTTAAATGATGGCAATACTCAATCCCCTGCCCAACTTAGATTTGCATTGACAATTGATTATGGGGGATAAGCATTTGGGTTTGGGACAAAACTAGACATATCTGTTCAAAATTTTAAAGATGAACTATTTTCACTGATGCTCTATCACTTGTTAGTTTAAAATGTAATTGGATATAGTTTATCTTGTAGTATCGATCCAGATTTAGCTATGAAAACTGTCCATGAAAATGTTATGTATTTGCTAATTGATTTGGTCAACAGGGGACTCACTCAACAAAAACTATCAGTGAGGTCAGTGGAACTGGGAGAAAGCCTTGGAATCAAAAGGGAACTGGTAGAGCAAGGCATGGTTCATTGCGTGGGCCTCAGGTAGTGGAGCATTCTGCTCATTACTTGCTTCCTTCTTACCATTTTTCAGTTCTTTTTGTCCTCTTTTGGAATTTGAAATCAATAAATTTAATGAATGGCACCAGTTCAGGGGTGGTGCCACCATGCATGGCCCCAAGCCTCGAAGCCATGCTTTCAAAGTCAATAAGAAGGTTCGACGTCTGGGGCTGAAGGTTGCCTTGTCAGCTCGTGCAGCAGAAGGAAAGGCAAGTCTCCTTCCCCACATGTGTCCCCACTCACTATCAAAACATAAAAAAAGTGACATCTTCTGTACATTTTTATTATCCTGTCTGCTGCATGAGTGTACATTCTTGCTTATATTCAATATAGAGTGATTTTTCTCTTCTGGAAGAATTTTCACCTCTTTAAAATTAACACTTCATGTGTAGAACAAAAAAATAGAGTGCAATCTTCTCAAAGTTGTGGTCGGTGTTGGGAGAATTGAAGTAGGAACAGAGGAATCAGGGCCCTAGGGTTATCACATGGCTCCTGAGTGCAGAGTTCCATGTATTATTTGTATTATGTTAACTGTACTTTACTAAGCCAGGCTCAAAATATATTCCCCCTCTAAACATGGCACTCTAGAGTCTGGTCATGAAAAGGTGACAAGCTAGACACTTGACTACATAATACAATCAAACCACATGAAGGAGCATAATGGGAAACTAGAAAATACTAAAATCACAAAAGGACAATGCTACCATGTCAGCTATCCTGTCCTTTGCTGCTTTCCCAATGCGAGTTAAATGGTTCTTTTGAACATGTTTTCCTATCCTGATAGTCATATGCTACTGTAGTAGGCATTGCTAAAATGCCTTTCATGATTCTGGTAGGGTATGTTAGATTGTGTAGTCTTTTTGCTCTTTTGTCCATAAGGTGTGTATTTGTTTTCTTTCATCCTATCATTGTCATGTTTGTAATGTTTGCAATCCTTATTTTCTGGTTTATTCTTGCATTATATGTTAATAAGAGTTTCTGCATGCTTATGTACACTAATGTCTTGGGAATTGTGTTGATACAGCTTCTTGTTTTTGAAGATCTGGAGCTTCCCACACATAAAACCAAGAACATTGTGAATTATTACAGTCAAATGGAGGACACCAAGAAACTTCTGCTTGTAGATGGCGGGCCTATAGATGAAAAGTTAAAATTATCTACACAAAATCTACACTATGTTAACATACTTCCCGCCATTGTAAGTTACAGTCTTATCCAGGTTGCTTCGATCATAGTTCAGATGGAAGTGATAATTATCATTGTACCCTGTAAATTTAATTTGAAAATTCTATTATGCTTCTGAGTCAAAACATTCCTGCCCACATCTACTATGCATATGGCTAAAGTAGAGCTTATTATAAGGGTTTGGACAATCTTCACCTCAGGAGCTAGTCTATCATATTGATTTAGACACTGCCTAAATTCTAGATGATATTAGAACCTATTATAGATATGATATTGGGTCACCCTCGACTGTGAAAAAAAAGTAAAAAATACCCTATCCCACAGCTATATAGATCTCGCATCTATACAGTTGACTGTGTTGAGATCCCATATTGACTATATAGATATGGCTAAGCTTCGAAGGGTTTGAACAATCCTCTTAGCTTTTGGGGTTGAATTAGGTCCAACCTAAATTCAGTAGACACAATTAGGTTTGAGCAATCCAGATTTTTAGTAAAACTAATTAGAACAAATTCTTTTTTAATGGTTTCTGCAAGTTGCTTTCGTAGAGCATCTTCCATTTGATTCACTTTTCTCACTAAAGCATCTATTGGTCTTCTCACACCACCTAATTATAATTAGCAGAGTTTCCATCATTTTGTCCTCAATGGGTGCAGGGTACTCAAACAGGAAGTGAATCATCTCATGTCCAATTTAACATGACATTTGTATAATTTGTATTAGGAGATAGATAGATACCAGATTTTGACATGACTTATCATGTACATGACAATTTTGACATGTTCAAATTGCGTATATCGATCTCCCCATAGACAATAAATTGGTGGGGGACCTGTATAATTTATGTTAGGAGATAGATAGATACCAGATTTTGACATGACCTATCATGTACATGAGAGAATCCTTTCCCACTCAAAAATTGTCATCTTAGCTACTATGCTTACTTTTTGCCGTTAACGTAGAAAATTTAAGTTAGGACATCAAGTATTTTATAGATAATTTAATCATTACGTGGCGATGTTGATGTGCATAAACTACATAATGTTCAAAAATCTCTTGTTTCTATGTGTTTAACATGTTTTTTGCAGGGCTTGAATGTCTACAGCATTTTGCTGCATGACACATTGGTGATGTCCCGAGCTGCCGTGACCAGAATTGTTGAGCGTATGCACACTCCAATAAACCGTTGAGTCGGTAGCTATTTTTGGGCTTTGAGTAATTACTAGGAAATAGGAGTTGTATCCCATGTCGTCATTTCTGTAATATCATAAACAGATCCAACGAGAATATCGTTGGCACGAGTTTAAATTACACAAGTTAAGCAACTGAATGCCATTTTGCACATGTTGAAGGTTGGAACTTGATGGTAGAATTTGGATGTTCGAGTGGTTAGGTTTGTCATGCTTTCTGATGGTTAAATCTCATTTTTTTTCAATTCTTTCACGCATTGAATTAGAATCTGATAAACCTGCTTTGTCAAATTTTAAATAATTTGGAAGGTGGAAAGGGAAAAGCGAGAGGGGGATTTATTTGTACATGTTTAGATGTTGAAGTAAAGAGAAAGAAAAAATTATTTAGGCTATGTTTTGCAAGACAATTTAACAAGCTTTTTAATATTTTTTTTAGTTATGTACTTGCCTCATTTTGAAGTTTTTATCCTCTCATTATTTTCGTTTTTCACATAAAGTTTAAAATGTTCTTTATTCAGCATTATATTTTATACTATGATTAAACCAAAGTATTGATATTATTTTTACTAATATATTGCTAACAATTTTAATTTTACTCACGCCATTAAAATCATCATTTTGTAAGATGGAAAGGATATGGGTCATCTCATGTTATATTGCATTTTAAAAAAGTAACACTTTACACTCCCATGTTTTTTATATATATAATTCCAATTTCCGTCAGGAAAGCAAAATCATTTTACCACTTTCCACACTGCATGAAAGAAACCTGATCTGACAACTATCTATTTGAAGTTAAGGACCACACTTGTGTAAAATTCCAAGACTCATGCATTATTAATTTATAAATAAAAAAAAATAAGGATTTGGCTTGTTTAAAATGAAGTGAATGAAATTTAGTAAATAAAATGCACTCTCAATCATTAATTAAAAATTTAACAGTTAAGATCAATAGATTTTTTTATTCTATATATATGATTTTATCATAAATCTTAATCATTAATTTTTTAATCAATAATTGAAAATGGATTTTATAATATTTTCTCAGCTTGAAGGAAGGAAATCCAAAGGATAAATATAAGCCAAGCATAAATATATTAGGTACATCCCTCCGCATAGCAGAAATATTAAGGATTTCCAACTATTTGTATATTCTTAAAGACATGACATTTTAAATTACAAAAACTATATAGTTAGAAAATCGTCAGAAAAAAATATTATGTACAACTACAATAACGAATTGATTTCACGAAATTTTATTAACTGATTTCAAATGTTTAATACACTGATGTATATGGCTACTTTTAGGAGAAAAAAGTGTGGTCATCATGCTAGCATAATTCAATCTCGGCAATCATCTTGTACGTAAGGGAATTTTTAGCTCTTCTTTTAAGAACTTTGTCCTTGAAAATGAGCGCAGAATGAAGGAACAAGATCCTCTACTAAAGTGGAATGTAAGTAAAATTTTGTAAATGCTTAGTAAGTTTTTAGATATTTATTAATTAAAAGCTTTATAATAACATTTAAAAAATTATTAAATAAAATTAATCATCTATGAAATACTTGATAATTAAAGGGGAATTTGAAAGACCATATAAAAAATTAAACTTATGACACTGCAAAAGCTCATCATACTCATCTTCTTTTCTTCCTATTATCATAGTTTCATATCCATCCTTATTTTATCTTGAGCAACAAATGAACAAAGGTAACTAGATGACATTTTCTGCTAAAATGGGCTAAGTTAATGGTCAAAGAGTCCATTGAAGTATATTTTATATTTGGGGTGCACTATGTGAGGAAAGTGGAGTAAAATTTGTTATATTTTATCTAGCATTAATTTTAATGAATTTTAACTATATCCAGACAAAAAAAAAACAAAAACTGAATTGCAGTACTTGATTTAAAATTGCACAAATTCAACTTGCTTCAAATTGGAATAACAAACAAACCAAAAGTTTTTCGAGGCACAGTGCTGAACCCCAGAAATCACGAGTGTTTACTTATCTATTCAAACCAAAATCCACATTCAATCTCAGGACATTGTCTTTCTGCACCTTATAGATCTCCACATGTATTATCTTTTACTTTTCAAAATACATTCTATATTCTGGAATGGATATTTCAAAATGCATTATAAATTAAGCTACGTGTTGAGATGAGGAGTGCTAATAACAAATATTCCATCAAACTTTTTTTTTTTATTAAAATCTATAATATATTAAACTAACACCAACAAAATTTTATAATTTCCATTGAATTTCAATCAGTAAAAGAGTGTGTTGAAACATTTACATTAAAAAAATATGTTCCCAACATTTCTTATATTTATATTTATAAAATATCAGAAAATGCACATTCTCAATTAGACATATTGTTACTTCTCCATTTCATACTTGGGAAATGTGAAAACACTTCTCCATTTCATACATTAATATGAAAACACTTCACCATTTCTTACTTTGAAATGTGTGAACATCCAAAACAGGTTTCCAAACAAAAAATTTAAATAATCTCAAACAATAACATTAATTTTCTTATGTCCTCCTTTTAAAAAAATTGTTATACCCTAGTCCATTTATAGCATGTTTAGATCAATGGTGAGTTAAACTCACCATAATTTTTAACAGCCACAAATAATTATTTTAATAATGAACTCACCATAGTTTTAAGCTCAACATGATTTTCAATACCTAATCCAAACAAGTTAATAATTTCACGAACATGCTGACTGAGTTGCTCAGCATCTTCTGAAGAGGAAAAAGTACTTTTGGGTAAACTAAAAATAATTCAAAGTTCATACAGAAAACAACTATATACTAAAAATAAATGGAAAACGCCAAATGCAAAGTATCATTGAGAAGTGGAATAAAATTTGGGAGGGTAGGACCGTCCATATGCAGTCATAATAATCCAACTCATTACAAACATCATTCACACCCTTTCCCAATGCCTTTATGTTGTCGATTATGTCGGTAGTTGGAAATTCATCAGTGCATGCCAACAAAGCCTAAAACTCATAAAGTTGTTTGTTTCGTACAACCTTTTCTTTTAAAACTACTATTTATTTTGCATCAATGTGAGAATGGCGTTACATTAAATTAAATTACATTATATATTACAGCATGGCAAGTTAAATATACAGCTTCTTATTCAGAGGATTAAATAGTGAGTGAAATAATCCAACACACGCAATTACTATCTTGAAATTGCTTGATACATATTTTTTTAACAAACTTCTACTCCTTCATTCCTGTGTTATATATAATAATGTAAATTTTTTAGCCGGGGAACTGCACAAAATTGCAAGAGACTAGAGAAACACTGACATTTTAAAATGGTGTGTCTATGGTCTCATGATCTGGGGTCTTGTGACCAAAACCTGATTCTTCACTTGGTCTTCTTTTAACCACACTTGCTCTTTGCACTAACCGAACCAATGCTTGCACCACCTCAGACATTGGAGGTCGAAATTCAGGTTCCGGCTGTGGAAAAAATCAAAATCATTAAAATCATTTTGAAAAATTATGTTGGCAATACCAGATACGTTTATGTGCAAGATATTGGTCAACAATGTATTTAAGTACATTTATTACACCCTATTAAATACATTTAATTAGTAGGAAAAACAAGTGATAAATTTCTTGTATTTTCAACATTTCTTTATGTGGGGGAGTTTGTTTATCGGATATTATATACATATTTGTTTGTTTAAGGCATATAATTTGCAGGAAAGCCTACATCAGATATTGCACACACATATTTGTTAAAAGTTTCAAATAAATATTCCTCGAAATGATTGATTCTCGGGGATATAAATTAATCATATTTTCCTTGTTTTTTATTCCTACAATAGAAGATGGTTATATTCTATTTCCGAGAACAATATTCTCAAGAATATGATTCTTGACAACACAGTTTTGTATCCCGGAACAAACACTCCTTTAGGAATCAAACATGAATGTTAGATATTTACAACAATTCACCACTCGGATCAACCATTTCAACTAAACACCCTTGATACTTGTATTTTCAATATGATGCATATTTTTACATCAACAACAACAAAAGCCTTTCTCCCACAAACTGGAATGAGCTACATGAATCAAACAACACCACAATTTTTTCTTGCAAATTGTGGCTATAAACAATCCATTGACCTTTATATCTTTAATAGTTTTGCCTTTAGTTTATCTCGTTTGCCTTTACCTCTAGGACAAGTAATAAGACTCCCTTCATTTGATCTGGTCTTCCCAGCGACACCTCTCAAGTCTACTCCACACATGCCCATACTACCTAAGCCAAGATTCTACCATTTTTTTCTACAGTACTAGACACTATCTCAACTTTCTCTTTAATGCATTCACTCCTAACTTTGTTTAGTGTATACTCATCCTGCGCAACACTATCATCTCTACTATATGGATTTTATTCTTTTGTTGGCCGAATACCACCCAACACTAGAGGCACTCTCCATTTCATTCAATAAAAGTTTTCTACTTTCTTTTCCTTTAATTAATGCCCTTTGGTACCAATTAGCATTTATAAAGATTAAACTAGAGCATGGAAATACAAGCAGTGCAGTAAATGGAACAAGTACTCTAACAAGTTACCTGAACACAGAGGGCAATGATATCAGCAAATCGTGACAATGACTTTGCAGGATACATGCCATTCAAAGTAGGATCAACCATTTTGGCCAAGGCATCTATATCATGGAGTTGGGGTGTAGCCCACCTCACAAGTGATTGCTCTGATCTAACCCGTGAACTAAACGTCCAAAATTTACAAATGAACATGAGAAGCTATATAGAAAAGAAAGATAATAATAATCAAGGGTAAATAATAAAGTGATGGACATGGTTAATTTCCATCATGTATGATAAGCTCACCTGTCAAGTGGCTTCCGACCAGTCAACAGTTCCAGCATAACCACCCCGAAGCTGTAAACATCACTTTTTACAGTGTATACTCCTGATAATGCAAACTCAGGAGCACTATAACCAAATGAACCGACCATCTGAGTTGACACCTGTTAAAACTCGAGGATTGTAATCAATGTTAATGATAAAATACAAAAACCCTGTTTAGCTGTGCATAAAGGAAACAAAAGCACTTCGGCCAACCTGCCGCTCAGTGTTTGGTGTCAAAGCAGCTAAACCACAGTCAGACAGGTGAGGATGGAGTTCCTCATCAAGTAATATATTTGCTGATTTGAAATTTCTATGTACAACAGAAGGCAAGCACACTTCATGCAAGTACCTAATAGACAAAGCAGAACTCGAAATTAGCCTGAATGTGACATGCTAACTCACCCTACTAGGCTAAACAAATAAATTTGAGGGAAAAGAAGGGGGTGGGGGGTAGCCTGTGAAAGAAACATACTCTAAAGCCCGTGCTGTGCCAAGTGCTATGCGTACACGAGCATTCCAAGACAAAGCCTTGCTGCTATCTTCAGCAAAATGGAGCATGTCATGCAGATTTCCGTTGGCTATATACTCATAAACTAGAAGTCGTTGGCCATGCTCTGCACAATATCCGGCCAATGTCACAATGTTTGGGTGCCGCAACCGTGACATATTTGAAATAGCTTCAAGAAAATTGTCTTCCTCCTGTAGTGATAGTGCTGAGTTGTCGATCTTCTTAACAGCCATTACCTAAACAAAAGCAAAAATCATTATCATTAAAATATTATAACGTGCATAGATTTTATTTGATATCAAAATAATTTTCTCAAATTCAAATTTATAAGAAAACAAAAAATTACCATAATAGAAAAAGAAAATGAATAGATAGACAGAGAGTAGATGGATCATCATAAAAATGCTGTATCAAGGGCCAAACAAACAGCCTCTGTGAATAACGATGCTCTATGAAGCCAAATGATTTTATCAATGTTACAAATATAAGAACTGAAAAAATTAAGATATTCAAACCAAAGTAAAGGTTAAAAACAACATAAGAGGAAAAGGAAACATGTATAATATGCAGCAAAACCAAAATTATTGATGAAGAAAAACGTCTCTAAATCATCACATTCATCTAGCACTGGCTCAACCAAATCCAACTAGTAATCTAGTAGCATTTTTCACCATACATAACAAGAATAAATTCCAAAAAAGTAGGAGGGTAGCCAGCAAATTTAACACTAAGTGCATCTTTGGATTGCAGTTGGAAATGTTGTACACAAGTTCCAATGCAAATTCAACAGATAAAAGCAAAATGAACGCAAAAGTAACGGTCCTGTTCCGTTGGCAAAAGAATTTTCATCTCAAACATACGTTTGTAACAGTAATACAAACATAGTTTAAAAGGTTACCTTCCCATTTGGGAAATCAGCCTTGTAAACTCGGCCAAGAGAACCTTCACCAATAATAAATTCTTGACTGAAGCTATTTGTTGCACTTTGGAGGGAAGCAACTGTGTATGATGTAGAAGTTATAGGGGACTTCATCTGCTTTACAGATCCACTTTTTACAGCTAGCCTTTCAACTGTTACATTCTCTACTGGACGAGGCTTGAGATCTGTAACAACAGCCGCACTTTTTACCCTCTGCTCTTGCATCTGAGGAGTTACTGCAATCCCAAACCAAAAACAAAAGCCAAACTGGTCAGGATGCATATATGCCATTCTTCAGCTCAAGACAATAAATAAATAGCAGAAATTTTGAAGTGAATAAGCATTTACAGAAACAGCTTCAAACGGGTGTGCAAACAAATTCTGTAAAATGTGCTACATTTTTAATAGAAAACATGTGTTATTAAGCGGGTTTTGCTTGTTTGATATGTTTATTAATCAGTAACCAGAAGCTACAGTGTAATGTGTTAGTCTTTATGTGGACCTACACTTAGTTGACATTCAACCAAACATGCTATAAAACTATCATAGGCAAAATGCTCTATGCTTTGGATTTACACCAAATACAAAGCTCCAAATACCATTTCCATCAAATGGACTCTAAACACCTTGCTTCATAGCTGCTACCTTTAGCGCCTTCACATATCAGCATTCAACAAATATTGGGGCAAATTAATGCACATACCATATTAAACTACATTTGACAAAGAAACCAAATAACAGAGTCATAAATATAAATATATGCCTGGAAACAAAAGGAAAAAGAAAGGGAATTCACCATTAATAATTCCACGAGGAAGGCTCCCACTAAAATTCCTTTCCCCCTTTTTCTTCCCCTTTTGCTTTTGGATAAAGAAAACAAGAGCAAGCAGCACAATAGCAGCCACCAGTACTGAACCCAAAACAATGCCTGCAACAGCCCCCGCTGACAAACCCTTATGGCCATCAGAAGTTTCATTATCAGAAGCATGTGTTTTATCATGTGAGCCAGATCCAGAATGGGGATGACTACTATGAGATTCACTGGGAGGAGAAGTAGATGCTGGTGGATGAGGAGCAGGAGTATTCTCAAAAGAATTTCCTTCAAATCTAGTTAATGTTTAAAGAACCACATTAACCACATTGCTGAAGTTATGCATTAAAAGACAGATAGGCATTTCAAACAACAATCAGTAAAATACTTACATGAAATTATGAATGGAACTAAGCTCATGAGGTATCCATCCACTGAAATTATTGTTTGCAACATTTCTGGAAAATTATAGAGCAACATTAGAAACTGACATAAAGATAATTCAAGGTCCAATGGGAGGAAGAACTTACAAAGTATCCAAGGGCAAACCAACGAGAACACTAAGAGAGCCAGTCAACTGGTTATTCTGCAAGAAACTAAAAAAGAAAAGGAAAAGATAAGCATTAAAATTAACTTTTATTGAAAATCACTACCATTTGATCAATTAAAATATCATCCAACATACAGAGAAGAAAGACTAGACAATGAACCAAATGAAGGAGGAAGATCCCCAGAGAAGTTATTGAATGATAGATCCCTGTGTCATTGAAAATGAATGCAAACAACCATTGATCAGAATCCATCATAAAATTAATATTAGTTAGTCCATAATAATCATCCAAACAACCAATGACTCAGAAAGGGATTTCCATTGGAGCATGGACTCTATGCTAATATGGTAAATGAATTTGGATGCTGACATGATAATTAAAAGAATCATCATTTGGTTCAAGTATTATGTCAATTTATGAAGATGCTGAGTCCAATTCAAAACTCAAAAAAATTGAACTCAAACAAATAGCTTAGCCCTGAAATGTAAAAGTCCATCAGACTCAGCCAAGGGGAAACACTCGTTCATATTTTAAAAAAATAACAATAATGCATCGAAATGGATCAACCATGACTACAAATCAGTGCAGTAAACAATTTTTCTTATTCAGGATAAATAGAAAATGAAATAAACATGGGGAAAATAGAATGAAGAAACAATATAAGATGTCTTACAGGGTAGCAAGATCTGAAAGACTAGCAAAAATATCACTAACTGTCATGGAGAGCGCATTATTGCTTAAATTCCTAAAAACCACAAGGAAACACAGTAAGCAGCTCCAATATATGATCAAATTGAATATTATTACATAAAACTGTATACATTCAATAATAACTTACAAATAATTGAGTGAAGTCATGGCAGAAATGGAATAAGGAAGATTTCCAGATAAATTGTTTCCCGCAAGATTCCTGATTGTCACAATTTAAAAGTAATGACACAATTCAACAATAAACAAAAAATAACATTTGAAATAAAACTGCAAAATAAAAATGATCAAGAAATGAAATGATGCAATTGTAGCTGAATATTATTACAAGCTTGTAAGATTCGGCGGCAACTGGTAAGGAATTGTATCATGGATCTGGTTATCACTCAAGTCACTAGAAAAACACAGCCATAAAAAAAAATAAAAAATCAATAACCACTTAACCAGCATATATTAAAAGTGTAAAGATTATGTGTAGCAGAAAGTAACAGAGTAAAATAATCTCACAGTTTTCTGAGTGACATGAGGTCTGAAAGCAGATACCCCAGAGTTCCATCGAGTTCTAAACCTGGTAGCTCACTAACCAGAATCATCACAACACAAAGTACTATCAGTTAGTTTTCTAAACCACAACACAAACCTCACTTTTTTAAATAAATAAATCAGAAATGTGCAATAAGCAATATCACGTGAATCTCATTCATACATGGAAACAACGGCTGAAGCTTCACACGTTACCCCTTTCCATGACTCTCCACACGGATCACCACCACCGATTCTCCAACCCGTTAACTCAGTTGGACTATTCAACGCATTGTACAAAACCTCAAGAGCTTGAACTGCAACAAAAAAAAATGTATATATACATAGTCCATCAAAAAAAAAAAGGAAAAGAGCATATTTTGAATGAAAAAGCATCCACCCCATAACTTCATCACTTGCATTATCTCACTCAAACCCCTAAAAACCGAATGCCCTCATCGCAAAATCCAAACTTTATTTTCAAAACCAAACACTCCCGAGTTCCCATCACATTACAAGTTACCATCAACACAGAGTGATCACTCCCAAAAAACAGAGCAAAAGAGAATAATCATAAAAACATTGTTTCTACCATCAGAAGGGTCAGTGTTGGCGAGTGAAAGAGGAAGAGCAACGAGGATCCAAGAGAGAAAGAGTGATAGAGGGGAAGCCATTGCAGTAAGAGAAGTCAAAAACGTGGTTCAGGTGTGGGGAGGCACATGCAGAGTATCATGGAGGCGCAAGAGAAAGCAAAAAAGAAGAAGTAGAAGAAGAAGAAGAAAAAGTGGAAAATGGGGAATGGAAGTATTAGCGTAGTAGTTGAGTTTCAGATCGCGACTAGTTGTACAAGGCAATGCCATTAAAGAAAGGGACAGATATTGGAGATTCGAAGCTTGGTGTAATGAAGAGAGAGAAACAATACTCTGTTGAGTGTCTCAATTTGTGTGTGTCGGCCAAAATAACACACCACAAAATACTATTTACCAATAATTCTATTAAATTTATATTATAATAATTCACTCCAATATTATAAATTATTGTCGACACTCACTGCACCGAAAAATATATAGAGTCTACACTCTCACTCTCTATGCTCTGTACCAAACATTTTATATATACTTATCTTTTAGTACCTATTTCACACATTACTTTTTCAAATTCAATAGAAAATCAATTAAGTCTTAAAATTCTGAAACCTTTTAAAAAAAAATTAAATAATATATTTGAGAGGATGAGTGTATAAGTAGAAAGATACATGTTTTTATGCATGGCAAGGTTGTTTTTTTTTACTAAAATACGAGTATAATAATGTAGAAATGATGTGAATAAATAAATGACATTAAATGGGTGGAGGAGTGGCTGGTTTTGGTGGGTCCAATACCTTTTTTTCCTTACTGGTTTTTGGATTTTGTGGCTTCTATAGGTTACACATTCTCATTCTACACCTTTTGGGCTTTTACCCTTCAAACTCTGTCATTTCAGCTTTTCCACCTTCTCCTCTCTTCATACTACTTTTGTTTCCCTCTTCGTGTCACTTTCCTCTCAGGTACCCTGTGCAGATTTTTTAGATCAATTCATAGTTATTATGTCTTGGAAAAGTATGGAAAAATAATATATGATCAATTGTATTATATGTGTGGAATAGAATGACAACCGTTGTGTAGTTCAAAATTAACCTTAAACAATTATCTGACTGCCTGGAAAAAAATGTATAAATGGAATTAGTGTATATATTGATGCACTAGTAGGATGTAAATAATTTCAATCATTTATGTTGGTCTAAAAATTGAACTGATTTGGGAGTAAAGTGAATTATCTTAAGAAATATACGATACTATGCGTGTTTATGAGATTAATCATTACACCGAATAATAAATAATTCATATTAACATGATCCGGCAGTCCATATTCAAGGAATAATTAATGATAGATATTTAAGGGAATATTTGACAATGAAAAAAATTTGAAAATATTTAATCTTAAAAAAATATTCATTTTAATTGATAATATTTTGAACGTTTACAAATAGATAAAAATTATAGTCTTAAATTCACAAATTAAACTAAACTCCATAAAAATTTAAAATATTATTTTTAAAAAAAAAAAATCAAAGTCAAATCTAGTTAGACTTACCAAATAACGACAGTGTAAAATGCCAAAATGACATATCTTAAGTGTAATGAAATATTTGAAAATGTCTATGACATCGTAAAATGACGTCCCTGCCCTTGGCGGTGTGATGGCTTTGGGATCAAAGTAGAGAGATTCAATTCAATCACAGATTACGGTTCAAGCAAGGTGCACACGAGACTGGAGCAGGTCAACGCATTGTGTATTTTTTTTTATTATTATTATATTATTACACTAATGATCTACCATCAAATTATTAAAATTTCATTTCTAGACATTTAATTAAGAGAAATTTTATCACTTACATCATCATAGGAATCATAATTGCAACCTTAAAATTGAGATCAACAACGACCGACAGAGACATGAGTCATGACATAACATATAATGTCACATCTTTACATGAGGTAGGTCTACAACTACATATACTCTGTTAGTCTACTTTATTTATTTTTCTGCTGTATTGTTTATCATAATTCATATATACTAGTTGTGTGACTTATACAATTTTTAAAAAAATAAAGTAATATATCTTATGTTTCTTTCTCAGTGTAGAGTAACACTTTTTAAATTCGAATTCATGGTGTTTTATTTTTTAATTTTATTTTTCTCTTGTACTGTTCCATTTTTCAATTTGAACGAAAACAAAAGCAAAGAATCTGGCCCGGGTAGGTAGTTGTGACCTATCCACATCTATTAGTCATTTTCTTAGATTATAAGTAAGATATATTCATATTTACAGTATCGCACATGCCACCATAGTTCTGTCATTGACTCTATCGCTTTGGCTACCTCAGAAACTTCACCGAAAATAACACCTTTTTCTCTTTATTCTTTCTTTGCTCAATAATTTTTGCATTTTCTTTTGCTACTTATGCTACTTAATTGTATCGAATGGATAAATTAGATGGCATCACTGTTTATTTTCTTCTTTACCCTGCCAATTCATTTGATCAATATTAATTCTCCTTGTGTGTCTCTTGTCAATCCATATTGATCAAAAAACTCTTCACTAAATAGATTATTTTTACATATATTAGTGAAAAATGTTTAACCTTGACCTCAATTTCATTGAATGATATCATAATTTTTCATTCAGGGTAAATATTTTTAAGTTATAGGAAACACTTTTAATCAAATCAAAATGGAACCATATATACAATGAGACCAATTATTTCGAAAAGGATTGATTTGTATTTGCGACCTTACTTAAAGTAAATTAATGAAATCTCTATAACTTAAACTAATCACATGAAAGTCCATAATTAATGTGATAAATTTAAACAAAAATTTTGTGATAATTTTTTTTTTTCACATAGAAAAAAAATATCTTAAAAATAAACAAAAAAAAAAATGCGCAAAAGATTAGCAGAAAGGATAAAAAAGAAAATAGGGAGGGTGCAAAAAGAAACATCGTTACATTTTGGGTTCACTAAGCCCAAAATTTGAATTGGGTCTGGACCTGGAAATTTACAATGCCGATTCGGCGTAAGACTACCCAAAATAATAAACAGTTTCTCTGGCTTGCAAGTAACAGTTGCCACTGGGAACACCAACGTTGTTTGTTAACAACGTTGTAACAATCAATCCAAGCGCTTGCATGAATGCATAACAAAACGCCGCGAGTCCAATGAAGCACTTAGCAGCATCATAAGGAATGGATCATGTTTTCTTACAAACCAAAACGACAATTGCTGCTGTGTCGAAGTGTCCTAAAACGTTGCATGGTGTCACTACCACACCCATCTTCAGCTTCAGCCACCACCAAATCCTTCAATGCTATTATTAACCACCATTCATCCCAAGGTGCTCACCGTCAAGTTATTATCACCTATGCCTCTATGCTCAAAACCCATGTCCCTTCTGACACCTACACTTACCCCAGTCTTCTCAAAGCTTGCTCCTCTCTCAACCTCTTTTCTCTTGGTCTTTCCCTCCATCAACGCATCCTCGTTAATGGGTTCTCCCTTGATGCTTTCATTGCCTCTTCTCTGATCAATTTCTATGCCAAATTTGGGTTTGTTGATGCTGCTCGCAAAGTTTTCGACTTTATGCCTGAGAGGAATGTTGTGCCTTGGACTACCATTATCGGGTGCTATTCCCGCCTGGGTTGTGTTCTTGAGGCCTTTTCTTTGTTTGATGAAATGCGTTGCCAGGAAATTCAACCTAGTAGTGTTACTTTGCTGAGCTTACTGTTCGGAGTTTCTGAGCTTGCTCACGTGCAGTGTTTGCATGGTTGTGCAGTTTTGCATGGGTTTATGTCTGATATAAGCTTGTCAAATTCCATGCTGAATGTGTATGGGAAATGTGGTGATGTTGAGGATTCTAGGAAGTTGTTTGATTACATGGATCAAAGGGACATGGTTTCGTGGAATTCGTTGATCTCAGCCTATGCCCAGATTGGGGATCTATGTGAAATTTTGTTGCTTCTCAAGACAATGAGGGTACAGGGATTTGAGCCTGACCCACAGACTTTTGGGTCAATTTTATCTGTGGCTTCAGCAAGGGGTGAGTTGAAATTGGGAAGGTGTTTGCATGGGAAGATTTTAAGAGCTGGTTTTGACTTAGATGCACATCTTAAAACATCATTGATTGTGATGTACTTAAAAGGTGGGAACATTGACATTGCATTTAGAATGTTTGAAATAAGTTCAGACAAGGATGTGGTTTTGTGGACAGCAATGATCTCAGGCCTTGGGCAGAATGGTTCTGCAGACAAAGCACTAGCTGTTTTCCGACAGATGTTAAAATTTGGAGTGAAGCCGTCTACTGCTACTATGGCCGTTGTAATCACAGCTTGTGCACAACTTGGGTCTTTTAATTTGGGGACATCGATTCATGGTTATATATTAAGGCAGGAATTACCAATGGACATTGCCACTCAGAACTCTCTTGTTACCATGTATGGAAAGTGTGGTCACTTGGATCAGAGTTCCATTGTATTTGATAAGATGAACAAAAGGGATTTGGTTTCCTGGAATGCAGTAGTTAGTGGATACGCTCAAAATGGTTATGTTAGTAAGGCCCTGTTCCTTTTCAGTGAAATGAGGTCTGATCATCAAACACCTGATTCAATAACCGTTGTGTCCCTCCTCCAAGGGTGTGCATCCACTGGACAACTCCACTTGGGGAAATGGATCCACAGCTTTGTAATAAGAAATAGTCTTAGGCCATGCATCTTGGTTGATACTTCTTTGGTAGACATGTACAGCAAATGTGGTGATTTGGATACTGCACAAAGGTGTTTCAACCAGATGTTGAGTCATGATTTGGTCTCATGGAGTGCTATTATTGCAGGATATGGCTATCATGGCAAAGGGGAGACTGCATTGAGGTTATACTCAAAGTTCCTCAAAAGTGGGATGAAACCCAACCATGTGATTTTCCTCTCAGTTCTATCTTCTTGTAGTCATAATGGACTTGTAGAGCAGGGCTTAAGCATCTATGAATCAATGACCAAAGATTTTGGGATTGAACCAAATCTTGAACACCATGCTTGTGTAGTGGATCTCCTCAGTCGTGCTGGGAGGGTAGAGGAGGCATATAACTTGTACAAGAAAAAGTTTTCAGGACCTGTAATTGATATTTTAGGCATAATCCTTGATGCTTGTCGAGCAAATGGTAATGATGAACTTGGTGATACAATCGCCAATGATATTCTCATGCTGAAGCCTGTGAATGCTGGAAATTTTGTACAATTAGCACACTGCTATGCTTCAATAAACAAGTGGGAAGAAGTGGGTGAGGCATGGACCCATATGAGATCTCTTGGCTTGAAAAAGATTCCAGGCTGGAGCTTTATTGACATACATGGGGCCATCACTACATTTTTCACATATCACAATTCACACCCCCAGTTTCAAGAAATAGTATATATGCTAAAAATTTTGAGAAAGGAAATGATCAAAATGGAGGAAAGAGTTTTTGGCAACGTTTTTAGTATGGAATAGGGGGTTGCACATGGCGTGGATAAATATATGCAATCTCAGAACCTCCTAAAAAAAGGAAGTTTTTTAGTATTTGAACCGGTAATTCCCAAGCAAATGACCTTGCTATTGTAGAGACTGTGGATGATGAGAAGGTAAAAATTTTTTCTTTCTTCGAAATTTTGTTTTTGGCTTAGAGGGTAAAAATATTTTTCATGTGTATGACTACGTATAAGGTAAGGATGTAAATTTACTCTAATTTTAAATTCTTAAGGGAGGGTAGGGTGGCTGGAAAGTTCATCGAACTTGGGAATAGTTGAAATATGATGATGAGTTTCATATAAGATTTTTGGAGTTCACTTGCAACGTTGTATATTTATGCATGTGATGTTGGAATCAGTCTTTAGGATTACCTTGGATTCTCTCCAGCCATGCTTCTCTGCAGCCACTGTCCTGCAAAATCTGGTTCATTCATTGGTTAGTGTAACTAACAGTAATTAAAGAAGGGAGAAAATGTGATCGAGGACTTAGATTTTGCCCGATATTGAATCCTGCTGGAGATGCAGGAGAGAATTCTGGTCCATTTGGTCAATGAATTTTCTGGGTTTGAGCAAGTAGAGTTAAACTACATGTAATCTTAAGTTCAACTTTGTCCCATTAACAATTAATGTTTTGTAGTCAATTTCTTTAGATTTCTGTTCTTAGAAGTAAATTTAAATTAAATTTTTAAATGATACAGAAAATAGTTTATGCCAAAATTGTGCTGTCAAACTAGATATCTTAATTTAGGCATGCATGATCTTAGTGTCTTTTCATATTCTATTGCAAAATAGTGCTCTGATCATTTCGTTTTTAATATCTTATTTCCTTTTTTCTGTTTTTTGGCTGGAAGAAAGCAAATCTTCTTGATCGTGCTGTTTCGAATGTTGGCAGGAAATCATTTAAGGTTTTTGTTCAAGTGAATATAAGCGGAGAGATGTGTAAGTTACTCTTGAAACTTGAGAGAATTTCCAACCAATTCACTAATCACTATCTGCAGAATCTTAATAAAGTTGACTTGGGTATGTTAGATTATTAACACAAATTTTAACACAGCTTCTATATAAGAGATTAATGTAAAAATAACATCAAAATCACAATGAAATATAGCTTCCAATTTTTTTTATTGAATATATGTTTAGAAAACCATTGATTCTAAGTTTCTAACATCATAGATCTGTAAGTAAATATGGAACTTATTACTTATATTTATCAGAATAGATTGCTTGATTTTTGGTTTACAATCATTGAATATATGTTTAGAAAACCATTGATTTGATTTGAAGTTTCTAACATCATATATCTACAGTTGTCAAAAAAATATCATAGAAGTACATATGGAACTTATTACTTGTATTTATTAGAATAATAAATTGCTTGATTTCTGGTTTACAATCTGTCCCCTACATCTTTATTTTTTGTTTCTGTCCCATTTAAAATACCGCTGTTCCCAATGCTTTTAGTTTGTTATCAATCTCAAGAATGACATTTGACTGCTATTTTCTTGCAGCCAAATTTGGTGTTGAACCAGCTGTGTGTGTTGATCTTGCAAAACATATTAAAAGCTGCCCAAACCTCTTTTGTGGCCTAATGACAATTGGCATGCTGGATTATTCATCTACCCCTCAAAATTTTAAGGTGGCGACTATAGATTTTGGAAATGATTTGGTCTTTCCAAGATTCGTATTTAGTTTTCTAGATAGTTCTCCAAACTAATATTCTTTTGTACTCGCCAGACGTTATCCAATTGCAGAAGGGAAGTTTGTAAAGCACTTGGAATATCAGAACAGGAACACAATGTGAGCTATAAATGGGCATGACTGGAGACTTTGAGCAAGCTGTAAGGAATCCTTTTTTTTTTCTTTTGAAAATACGTGGCTTGCGCAATGTTGTCATTACTCAATATTTATGACCAATAAAGTCTCTAATTTTGCAGATTGAGATGGGAAGTACATATGCTAGGATAGGAATTCCCATGTTTGGGTCAAGAGAGAATACCCACTTAAAGAAGAGGAGTAGCTGCCCTCATTTTGCAGTCTTCTGTGTTGCTATTGAGGTGCTGACATTCACATGTCAAAGTCATAGAGTTGCATGAGCAAATTATTTAAGCTGGAAATTAATATGTTCATGAGCATGAATGATGGTGGTAGTTAATAGTTCTATGAGAGCTGTGTATCCGGATTAATCTTCAAGACTGAACTACGTAACTTGTATACATTTTCTGTCAAACATAAAAATCAACCTATTCTTCAACTGAAGCTCAACCAAGATAATATTGATAGAATAATGATATACAGCACAAAAAATAATTCCATGAAAGATAACAAACCTGACGTGTTACATTTATATCAAAAAGTAAAGATAACTTTGTTCCATGACCTCCTTTGAATCATCTGTGTTTTTTTTTACTATTGAATTTGAATTCCTGCTTACCACTTGAGTTGCAGACGATGTGTATGTCCGTTGTCTCGGGGCAATAAAAAATTTACAATTAATTCTTCAAGCTATTAATGTTACAGTTGCAAAGAAGAAACATTAAGAATCATTTTGCTCTTGACCAATCAAGAGTCCTTCTGTTTCGGATTCGCTATTTTCTTACAAAACAAAACCGTAATTACTGCCGAGTCGAAGTGTCATTACCACACCCATCTTCGGCTTCAGCCACCACCAAATCCTTCAATAAATTCCGCAAACCAAAAAATGCATTCCAGATTCGTATGCTTTTGAAAAGACTAATATGGTAGTGTCAGGGAAATCTCAATCTGGAAAGTTTAAAGGGTAGAGAAAGCCAAGTTTAATTCTTTGGCCTGTTTCATTCAAATAAGTTGATATTAAAAATATGATAAAATATAGAATTCAAACTTCATTAATATTTAAATAAAAAATTACTCATATCACTAATGTTCTTTTATTATAAATGTTATAATTATAAATAAATTTTAAAAACAAATCTCCTTAACAAATTTTAGAAACAAACTTTCTGTAAATAATTTTGGAGTCACATGTCAAATCGGACATAAAAGATAATCTATTATAAGTTAGAAATTAAGTAGGTCTGACCTGTTAACTACCGAGTCTGACTTATTCTAACATAATAAAAGGTGACACGGTTGTAACAGAAAGGGTAAAAGAGAAAAAAGGGAGGGTGCAGAAAGAAACATCCTTACATTTTGGGTCGACTAAGCCCAAAATTTGAATTGGGTCTGGACCTGGAAATTTACACCGCCGAACAACACGCATTCCGCGTCAGACATTGACCCAAAATAATAAATAGTTTCTGTGGCTTGCAAGCAACAATGGCACTCGGAGCACCAACGTTGTTTGTTGCCAAACAACGATATAACAATCAATCAAAAGCAGAAAGGAAAGTTGATTGACTACAGTACCAGTAACTGATTTCGATTTTCGAACACACGTTCATTTTAGCATTTTCCCAATAAATACCAAAACAAAAATTAAAAAATGAACAAGAAAGCTTTGTCCATTTTGATGCGCGCAAGAATGAAGCCCAACAACGATCGTACCAACCTTTCTCTTTCTCCTATTCCTCTAACGGTGAGTAATCTAGCCCTCAATTCTGTTCATGCCTTTGAATTCTTGACCTGATTTTTCATGCAGATTTGAATCATACACTGATTTTATTGAATTTTTTAGGCAATTAGAGTCTATTTTGTGTTTGAATTTGGTTCTCGTTGACTTCTTATTCCTCCGTTTGCATGAATACACAACAGAACGCCGCGAGTTCAATGAAGCAGCAGAATTTCCGGCAAAATGAATCGCCAAGTGATGGAATTTCATCGCCGAATGACTCCGGCAACTCCGACAGGTTCATATATATTATATATATATATATATATATATTGTTATTTCTATTTATTTATTTATGAGATTTACTTGTTCTTAGAAAGGAAAAACGAATACTTTAGCATGTCATAGCTATGATTGCAGTGTGTTTGGATGGAGAAATTTTACATTTCAAGGAAATTAAAATGCAAGTATGTGAATGACTTGTTATTGAATTTTCATGAGAGTGTGTTTGAATGAAGAATTTTAATTGGGAAAAGTAACCTGGAAAGGAATTTAAAATTCTCCGTGATAAACTTTGTTGTTTGGATATAAAAAGAAGAAGAAGAATTTAATATTTAAACATTTTAACTAAGAATTTAAGATAACTAGATGAATTTCAATTTCGACCGGTGTACTAGTGATTTGAAATTCTTCTTTGTTTTTTTTTTTTCTCTCCTCTCTCTTCCTTCTATCTCCTTTCTTTCATTACTTCATGTCATTCATCCAAATAATACATTTAAAAAATGAAGGGAGTTCGATTACAAGTAATTCAAATGCTTGTATTTTAATTTCTTTGAATTGTAAAATTTCTCCATCCAAACACTTATTTATTTTGATTTCACACACTTCAGATTGAAATTTACACGCTCAGTTTTTTCTTTTATTTATGTGTTGTTTTTACTTATTCACAGAGAGTTTAAGCTTGTGCATGCCTCAATGCATTCTGCCATATCGATGAACAAAACAGAAGTCCTAGATGATGTGCTTAATAACTTTTCGGAGGTAATCTAGTTTTGGAGTTTTTGATGATGATACTTTGTTAATACGGTTCTGTTGTAATCATTATTGCATTGCTTATTTGATTTCCATAACCTGGCAATAATGTAGGGTTATTTTAGCCTTTCTCATGAAAACCGTCGCAAGTTGCTCCTTGTCCTTGCTAGAGAGTATGATCTTAATAGGTCACAAGTTCGAGAACTGATAAAGCAATACCTTGGACTTGAACTTCCTGCTGGTGAGTGATTTTGAGGTGTGTGTATGTGTCATGCATTCATGCATGTGTAAGTGTATCTCTTTGCTATATTGCCTTCATAACTGTGGTGTGACAAAAGTGATTGGGTTGACAGACAAAGCTCAGGTGAGTGGCTCTGAAGATGATGGCTCATTTTCTTCTTTCTATCGAATTGAGAGGAATTTGAGGCATGCCCTTCAGCCAGTTTATGAAGTTCTCTTTGAGCGTCTCAACACTCATCCTGGAGGGTTGAGGGTCTTAACCATTCTTCGAGCAGATATCCTATCAATTCTTGCGTAAGTTTGTGGCTGATGCTACATGATTTTATTTTGAACAATATTTCTATGTCTGTTCCCTTGTTTTAAAATTCAGTGGATTCAATGTTAGACAATTCAGATGGTGATTGTCCTACAATTGTCTGCACAAGGATTTTTGCTATGAGGACCTCAGAATAAAATAAATTTATAAAATTGTGAATTTTAGATTCCTACAGTTCATAACATTCTTGGAGAAAAGATGAAAGAAAGATAAGACAAGAATAAGGGTTCTTTCCTGAAATTTTAAGCACGATGATTCAATTTTTCCATTGCACAGAGAGGAAAATATTGCATCTCTGAGAGCATTGGATTCTTATTTAAAGGAAAAACTTAGTACATGGCTTAGTCCTGCTGCCTTGGAGCTTCACCAGATTACATGGGATGATCCTGCTTCTTTGCTGGAGAAAATTGTTGCTTACGAAGTACTTTTCTTCTTTTTTTCTTTAATTGTCATTCAATGTAGCTCCAGTCTTCCAGTGCATGCATAATCTTTGATTTCTTGTGTAGGCTGTGCACCCTATTAGCAACCTTCTAGATCTTAAGAGAAGGCTGGGAATTTGCCGTCGTTGTTTTGGATATTTACATCCAGCAATTCCTGGTCAGCAGTTCTTCTAAAACTTGGTTACCGAAAAACAATTCTTTACTATTCAGTTTTATAATTTAATCTGGTACTTTAATCAACGTCCTAGTAGTCATTGTTTTCAATTCAATATGAGTCTGTATCTGCTCAAGAAGTTAGTAATGGCAATTTTCTCTCTAGGTGAGTGTATTATATAGGCTGTTCAATGGAATTTCATTACTCTTCTGCCAAGTAGCTTGAAAAATTAAATTTGGTGCTACTACTTTCTATAATTTACACTTTGCACATGATTGATTTGACATTGACACTGTATTTCAGTGGTTTAACATACTGTAGTTATATGCCTTTTCTCAAATACGTTTTGAAAACACTGATAGTGATTAATATGTCATTAGAAATTATAGGAGTTGATGTATCAAAGAAAAGTTGGAGTAATTGGAAATAGTTTAGTTCTTTATTTTTGTTCTTGAGAATGCAAAATGTATTTATTCTTATAAATATCAAGGGTTGCCGAGTGCTCTTACTCTAGCAACTCACATAACTTTTGTCTAAATTCTACAAGTCTATTCTTATAGTATCAAGTGTGCTAAACTATGTTATGTGGTCTTCTTTTATGTTTTCTTCAGGTGAACCCCTAATTTTCATTGAAGTTGCACTACTGAAGGATGTTGCTCAGACTATACAGGTAAATTTCATTTGAAATCAACTGAAACAAACCCTTTTTTAGTAACTTCTTTTAAACAACATTTCTTTGTTTCACAGGAAGTTTTGTGGGATAGTCCTCCTATACCTGAAAGTGAGGCAACATGTGCCTTGTTTTACTCTATATCATCAACTCAGGTATGCTGTGTATCATAAAAGTAATAAGAAGTTACAGCTAGTGGAGATTTGATTATATATCAAAAAATGATTAATTATGTCATTATATCACGTTCAACACAATCATTTTTAGTGAAAAGTGAATTGTTTATTCTTGGGTTTTTTCTGTGACCAGAATTTTTTGCCACTGCTTGCTTAATTTCCCTCTTTTCTTCTCTCATTTGGTTTGTATTTATGTTAGCACCTTAGATTTGTTTATAGTATCCTACGGTCAGTTTCTTCCCCTCCTATCTCACTGAAGAATAATAATTCTGAAAAATTTGCAGCCTGGCTTAGCAGGGATCAATTTAGGAAAGTTTCTTATCAAACGAGTTGTAACACAGGTGAAAAGAGAGATGCCACATATTTCTGTAAGTATTTTATGAATTATGCGGAGCTTCATGGAATATATGAATGCACAACATTTAATTATCATATTTCTATCTCTTCTTTGCTCAGTTTCACACCTTTTATTTTAGTGGTTTTGGCATGAATGGAGTCGTTGTTCACAAAAGAGTTCTATGCAATTAAGGGCACGTGGAAATTTGCCAAAAAGACTATTCTCTCAAATTGATATCATCCTCCTGTCATTCTAGAACAATCTAGAAGTAACATGCTTAATCCCACTAGTTGGTGGACTCTGATGTTATGTAAATTTCTTGAAAAATGCCATATTTTCTAGGATACTGCTTATCTTATTTATTAAATTTTCTTGTGTTGTGCTCTCTTACATCTAAGATTTCTGATCATCTTTTGGCTATTGGCTATAGACCTTTGCAACTCTCAGTCCCATCCCAGGATTCATGTCGTGGCTTTTATCCAAGCTAGCATCCCAAGCAGTGATTGCTGGAGACAACTTATCACAACCACAAGCAGAGGGATCCAGTTCCACTTTCTATGAGAATATACTTAAACCCGAAGAAGAAGAAGCACTTATGAGTTTACCTAAGTAAGCTACATACTGTACTATCTTCATATTTTATGTTATGACATTCTTGGATATCTTTTGGCAACTCCAGTACACCATAAGTTACCTGTATCACAATTTCATATTTATTTTTAAGTAAGCTATCCTAATAGCTTCATTACATTTTTATTTTCTTCCTATTTTGTTTCTCCTTTAATTGTGAGTCCAATTGGTTCCATATATATTGAAACAATCAGAAATGTTATGCATAGTGGTTAGAAATGCATGATTCAAGATTCAGATTGTGAGTAAGTATATGGTATAACTTGGAAAATTCACAATTTGTATGATCCTTGGGTGTCATTATGAAGAATCATATTTTAACGGTAGTATACTCAAATTTCTTTCCCTACATGCACGGCTATTAGTGATGACAAATAATGTTTATAGTAATTTCTCTTTGCTTCTCTAATTTGTCCCTGGTGTTGTTATCCCATGACTAATATCAATGTGATGCAGGGATATTGCCACCGGAAAAAATGGAATGGATGTGATGCTGAACTTGCTTACTTCTACATCCTATAAGTGGATCCATTCACCAGAAGTTCTCTCAGCATTGAAACCCCCTTTGATGCGATTATGTGCTAGGTATTCAAAGTATTGGAAACAAATTATGGGAAATAAAATAGCCATACCAGAAATGACTTCTTTGAAAGATTGTATTGAGCTAGGCAGCTTGCTATGCCTATAATTTTTTAAGTCATGGCAAAGTAATTAGAAAACTTTTGGGATTCTTTTGGTATCACAGGTACCTTCTGCAAGAGAAGAAAAGAGGAAAAGCTTTGGACTCTGTAGCAAATTTTCACTTGCAAAATGGAGCGGTATGTCTTGCAACCATAATTTACTGTCAATAAGCATCACCGTTATTGGCAATGGTGTTTCAATTCCGAAACCAGTAGCTTCCGTATAGTACATTATACTCTGTAATATACTTCCTGGATGGCTTTTTCACTGAAGACATTGTGTGTGTTATTTTTTTGGTATTTATCTATTTATTTATAATTAATATGGAAAAAGTAGGTGCTTTCATGTAGCAAAACTATGTCCTAACCACAAACAAGCTGTAGTTGTAATTTGAGTAGATTGATGTGAATAACTTTTTGCTTCTCAATTTGGAACAGATGGTTGAAAGAATAAACTGGATGGCAGATCGATCAGAAAAAGGTCTTTCTCAAAGTGGAGGGATCATGGTGAACTATGTGTATAGGTAATTGTCCTCTGGAGCTTCTTCTGTTCATGGCAAAGTATATTTAACAATTTCAGTTATATTTACAGTGTCAATTTACTGTGTGCCTTTTTGATCATTTGGAAAAATCTTGTTTGCTTAGATGGAAAACCCCGATTATCTCCATTTTAGTTCTGATGGTGAAGTTAAGAAATCTTGCCAATGAAATAAGCGATGGCTGTACTTGTTATTTCATGTTTTGTGGGTTACTAGTATTATTAATATCTGTATTAATGGATTTGATTCATTTTAAAATTCAGTTCACTTGATCAATTTTGAAGTATATGCTGCTGATGACACCTAATTGCAGGCTCGATCACATAGAAGAATATGCCCATTCATACTTCAGCAATGGTGAAATTCAAGCCTCAACTGATATCCGTAGCTTCGTTGATGTAATGGATACTGCTTAGTGTCAACTCAAATTTGATAGAAGATAAACCTCAGTATGTTCTCAAAAGTATCATATGTGCATGTGGTTCGGAAACAAAGATCATTGGATGTGGACAACCCTATTACTACTAACCTTTGCCTCTCGGTGTCTCATCTTTGCTGTCATTTGCAGTCATAGAACGACAAGTAATTGTGAAGTCTGCTTGGTTGAAGCATAATGGAGGTTTTATCAAAACAATAGGACAAGTACATCTAAGTCTAAAACTGAGGAAACTTGTATCTTTAGTTGTTGATGATTTTTGTTCAGAAAGCAACTGATTGTGTCGGAATCCAATTCTCTGGCAAAATATGGTAGTACTGATGGAGACAGCTTGCTAAATGCCCTACCTGATTTGGTTATAAGATGATGGAGAAAAGTTGTAATGAAGGTCCATGCTCGGTAAAACTCAAGCTAATGCAGTGTGATGTAATATTTGTAGTTATATACTGACAACAAACCCTATTCTTAGTGAAGAAGGTGCTATTGGTTGGAGATCATGAAGTGTAAATTATCAGAGGAAATCGTTCCTTGAACATTGAGGATTGAAGAATGCTTGTTGATTTTTTCATTGTTCGACCGAGTTTTCACTTTCATATGTAAAGGAGAATTGATTACGCTCATCCGGTCAAAGCTGTCTTCAGAACCAAACCTTCTTGAAAACAGCATCACTAATTTGTCTCAGAATAAGATATTCTGCCTGTACTTGAACTGTTCTTATTGTAAGGGAGCAGTGCTCCAAGTATATCCCCATAAGTCAGGACGGGTTTAACAATATATTCTATTGAATATCAATTTGTATAATGAATTAGTCCAACCATTACATGATCTAACTTTTTTTTTTTTCAATCATAACCATGCTAGTGCTGAAGTATAAAATTGATCAGAACCATGTAGATGATTTCTTTCCTGTACATATAAATAGTTACATTGCCCTAGCTTGTGTTCAACCAGAGGGAATGCAGGGGCTAATGCATTGCTGCAAGACTATTATTCACTTCTCGGTTTCAACATGACTGGTTTCTACGATATAATCCATCATGAGCCTTGTGTTAGATTCGGTAACCATCTACAAGACAACAAGGGCAGAAACATCATTGAGTTATAGATGAAGTTGAATAAGTTTCAATAGGATCAACATGCTGAATTTAAGGAAACGATGTTGAATTACAAACCTTCAAAGCTAGGCGCTTCAAGTTGTCCCATTCAAAATCATTTTTGCAGTATGCTGATCGCACCTATAATAGCACATAATCTGAACTTGGTAAACAAGTGATGGAAAAGCAAATAATGAAAAGTAATCTACAATTACCTCCATTATGCGTAGGGCTATTTCATGGACATGCCCGAGTCACACACATTAGTTGAGAGATTTCAATCGTTCAATGAGCGAGAATACACAAAAAATAAAATTGCTAGTTAGTTATTAGATACTGATTGAGGATTGGGTCGCATGATAACTGTGGTTACCTAAATTCTTGTGTCTTGGTGATTCTCTGAACATACTGGCGCAGAACTGGTCACCATCATTCAACGAGTGTCTACCCAGGAATTCCATCAGCTCCTCGTATGCTTCTGGATTGTAGCTCTGTTCAAGGATATAATTATTTCTCTTATTCCATTATTAAGATGACATTGTTAGAGATAAAAGAGAGCATTAATTAATAAAAAAAACACTACCAGAGTCTATCTAGTGATGAGATTAAGATAATATACATCAGATTTTAAATTCGATTGTCAATGTTAGTACACTTAAAATAAATCTTAATAATAAGGACATGAAGTTAAATCTAATCAAAATTACTTTTATTATTATTATTATTATTACTAAAAATGACAAATAAGCAAGATTTTGGCCTCCATGTTTTCTATCTTTTCTAAAGGATTCATTCCAACTTTCAATTAGAAAAGAAATGTTTATAAAATTAATTTTCTCGATCAAATACTATATTAAGATGAATATGTAGTTGTTATATGTGAAATCACAAATCACTAAAACATGAATAAGAATCTAAAATTTTAAGGCTATATTTATTTGTGTGGTGCGGTAGACCAAAAGACTCTTTTGAGTAATGATTTGAACTTTGAAGTACATGAACAAAGAAAAAACACTTTTAAATTGTGTACTAACTAACTTTGGTTAAAAGAGAAGTATTGATGTTTATAAAGTTTATTGATTAGTTGCATAGTGTTAATTCCCTAACTCGGAGTGATAAATGGACGAAATGATCAAATATTTTGTAGTTTAATTAAGGACCATTTTGAATTTTCCTTGGTTTTGAGGTCCAACTTGACACTACCCTACATTTTTAGGGACAAAAGTTATTTATTTTATCAAGAAACCATTATGTATTCCTTCATTACATATGCTTAATAGTTTTTTTTTAATATAAAGAATTAAAAATGAATATCAAACAAAATTTACAATAACTTATCTATCCGACTAAACTAATTGAATAAAGGGTTAAAAAATCTTGTACTCTTATATTTTGACGGATTAAATATATTTTTAGTATTATAAATATAAAATTTTTTGAATTTATCCTTCAATTTTTTTTTCGATCTTCATAATTTGTTTTCTCAAATGATTTTTACTGTTATTTACTAACAACATAGCAAGTATCTAAATTGTATCCGACGTCACATATTTCCACACGTCACGAATCATTAGTAAATGGTAGAAGAAACCATTTAATTTTAAAATTCATAAAATTTATAATGACTAAAATTAACATTTTTTAAAAACTAAATTGAAAGTTTATCTTGCATGTTAAACCCTGTTGTTTATCAAAAGAAAACAATACTATTAATTAGTAGAATTAAAAAAAATTCAAGAATAAAAAATTGTTTATAATAATTAAGAAAAAGAGTTCAGTGATAGATGAAGACATTTTTTGTTAGTCCATGTGATAAATAATTAATTATAATAAAAATATATATCTGTGAAAGTTTTCTCCTAAAATTTTTGAAGTATGCAAGATTAAATTTGCTGGTAATCGTGTAAAATTGTATGAATTTTCAGAGGTTAAAATAAACATAAGTGAGTGGTTGAAAATGATCGATATCTTGGGAGTTTGGATAAATAACCAAGAGAAATTGAGTACATAATTGTCACAGCTATTGCCACTAATTCCCATTCATTTTTTTCAACAAAAGCCAGTAATTAGAATGAACACAACCGAGAACATAGACAAATTGATCAAAGCAAATAAGTAGCAAGAGAGTGGGAAAAAGCAAAAGAAGAATTAGGGAACCTCAAGTTGAGCAGCAACAATCTTAACGGCAGTGTAGGTGAAGAAATTGTGAAGATTTTTAGCAGCCTTTGCTTCCGGTGATGCTTCTCCGAATCCTACATCAACATACAAAATTATTATTGGTAATATGGTATATACTACGAAATACATATATAACACATAGAGAAAATGTTATAGCCCCACCAGGAACAAACATCTTGCTGCAGTGTAAGCGTGTTGGTTGAGAGCTCCTACGCTTGCATGGCCAAAAGGGATAAGCTTTGTTGGTGTTGAGTACTTTTGAAGGGTAGACATAAGGAAGCTGAGAAAGTGGAATAGTTGTTGCAGAGGATTCCATGCCTAAAAGTGTTTTAGTTTTTGTGAGAGCAGACAAATTAAGCTATGAATACAATGGCAGGGTTATAGTGTCTCCACAACAAAAATATCTTAGTGCTTCAATCCATGTAAAGAAATATCTTTGTGTTATGTGGAAAAGTGACAACTTTTACATCCTATGTGGAACCCACCATTCCATATATCACTGTATTGATGAAGCTTCTCCTTCTTCACTTACTCCAAAATCATAAAGTTCTATTTTTTCTTCAACTCTTTTTCCAGGACACACAATAATCAATTAATCTTATTGTTTTTCCTAGCTATCTAATAAAGTTCTATTTAATTTCTTTAAAGTATATATCCTTCTTCCTTAATTAAGGTGTATTTTGAAAATTATTACTCTTCAACTGTACGTATCTTCTATTTCTACCTATTTTATTCAACCAAATTGGAGTAGATTTTCTTGATTTAATTCTTCGGCTATCATATGAAATATCTTACCAAAAAAACCCTGGTTTATTAAAATTTCTTATCATCAATTGACCGATTATTTAATTTAAAATTATTTTGATGTTTTTTTATTATTGTAACTTATTTTTTAAAGTGCTTGTCAAAATTTTATTAACTTTGTTGTTTTTTTACAGAAATTTTTTCATTGACTTGTACTTAAGCTTGTTTGATATGATTAGTTAGGTTTTTCCTTTCTAGTATAAGATTATTATTTTTTGACACCATATATACTATTGAATGAGTTTAAAGGCTATTGACTATTCGTATAAAATTAAGGAACCTAAATTTTCATCGCTAATTTATTTATTAAAAAGTTTTAATGAGAAAATTGAATAAGTCCATATAATATGAAATGTTGTGGGTAGGGTATCAAGCTCTGGAAAATTCAAAATTTTATGTTATGAAAAATCCCTGAATTTTTCAAATCGTTGAATTAATATTTAATAATAAGAAGTCTACTGCAGTTAAGAATACTCTAAGTCATTAGATAGATTAGAAAATATAAAAAAAGATGAAAAATTTCAGAGAAAAAAAAAACAGTTTACTGAGAGAGAAATGACAATTACACACACACAATATTGTTTGACTAACGAACCAAGAGTGTAAAAGATTCATGGAAATAATTTATACTTCAAAATGTTTATCTGGTGGACAAAATCAGTTTGTCAAATTTAGATTTTTCTAATCTTATAGTCCTTTGATTTTCTCATTCACACAGTTATTTTTCAAACAAGTTTACTGAAAAGAAACCTGAAAACTGAAAGCATGGTCCTGCACATATATATTAGTTATACTTTCATGTTTCTCCCGAGTAAAACATACACAATATAGACAAATGTTAATTTCTTAAATATAAAATGAAATCTTGCACTTTCATTATAAAAAGTGACGTAATTCTTTAATATTTTATTTGACATTATAAATCCTTTAAAATCCCAATATTCGCCCATTTGGAGTCACATTCTTCATGTAATCTCCTAATTTAAAAGTGAGAATATGCAGCAAAGATTCCAAAATAAATTAAGTACTTAACAACAGCATTAGAAGGAACAAGAGAGAAGACTCGTTCAACGTAGTCTCGATCACAACATTAACGTCAATAATATTGGTGATACAATAAAACAAAACTAAGTTAGCAGCAATAAGTAAGTTGCACATATAATAATAAACCACACTCCTAACTCCAAAACCACTTAATTCCTTGTTAACAACCTCAAAGCATTAACAACCTCCTCTAACACACAAAATGACCACAAAACCAAACACACCCACGCATGTTTTTTTCATTGTCGTAAAGTTATTGATCCTCACGAGAGTCAAAGGTAGTTGCTTCTCAGGCTGCAACCTGGCTCTAGCTTCCTACTACATAAGTGGCGGTC
Source organism: Hylodesmum podocarpum (assembly GCA_026586105.1). Classification (NCBI taxonomy): domain Eukaryota; kingdom Viridiplantae; phylum Streptophyta; class Magnoliopsida; order Fabales; family Fabaceae; genus Hylodesmum; species Hylodesmum podocarpum. Next base: position 1,011,032 of record JALJEV010000367.1, on the reverse strand, counting down.
TGAATCTCAGTTACATTAGCAACCTCTTCAAGAGTCCCACATCGGAGATTCTAAAATACAACCCAAACGTGACAAGCGTGGACCAGATTGAAAGCGGAACGTCCATCCACGTGCCCTTCAAGTGCGACTGTCTAAACGGTGAGTTTCTGGGTCACACTTTTTCGTACAGGACTCATCACGGAGACACGTATAGACGAATTGCGGAGATCCAATTCGCGAATCTCTCCACCGAAGATTGGGTGAATAGGGTCAATACTTACCCTGCAAATCAGATTGACGAAAACGTCAACATCAACGTCACCGTTAACTGCTCCTGCGGAAACCCACACGTGTCCAAGAATTATGGACTCTTCTTGACGTACCCGCTAAGGGTCGGTGACACCTTGCACCGGCTTGCGGCGGTAGCCGGTGTTCCTCCCGAGCTTCTACAATGGTACAACCCCGCCGCGGATTTCAGCTCCGGCAATGGACTCGTTTTTGTGCCGGCTAAAGGTTAGTAACTAACACTAATAATATATGTATATAACCAAGAATGTTCACACATTATTCTACTGTTCACTAAATTTTTTCAAATCTATAGAATTAAAAAAGGAACCTATTAAATAAATAATAAGCTATGCAAATTTTGTAATTTTTAATCAAATTTAACCAATAATAACAAATATATTAGAGAGTATATAATATATAGTTTTTTTTTATTATACAAAATATATATAAATTAATTATATTTTAGTACATGAAAATATAAAGAGAAAACAATTCAATTTTTAAAAGAAATGAAAAATAGTGAAATACTATCTTAAAAATATTTATATTTATTATATTTTAATTATTAAATTTAATTATTTATTATTATTATTATTATTTTAATATCTAACTTTAATTATTAATTTTTATTTTAATATGTTGAATTAGAAACTAAAGTGAACCTATTATAAAGATTATACTGATTATAAATATTTTTTAAAAATGATAAATATTTAAGATTTAAGAAATTATTTTACTAATTTTTATGTAAGACTAGATTATCTAATCTGTGTATTAATATTAGTTTACATAAATGTACACATTCTCATGTAATAGCTGATCATGATTTAGACCATTAGTTTACTTAAATGTACACATCCTCATGTAATAGTTAATCAGGATTTAAACTATGATAATTAAATATTTAGGGTTCGTTTAGTTGTTAAAAATTTATGTAATGTATAAATTAAATATTTTTTTTAACATTTGATTTGAAAAAGACTATACACACAGATAAATTATGCTTAAAAGATATATATATTTTATTTAATTTAAATTATATAGACAATTCATTATCTAGTAATTTTAATTTATTATCTATTAACTACAATAATTTTATTAAATCATTTACATTTAATTATCATTATTAATTATAACTCATTTGTATATATTCTGAATTTTGAAATCAAATAATATTTAATAATATTATAAATTACATAAATATAATTATTACTAAATAGAATACTATAATTATTTATATTATTTTACTTATATTATTTATTTTTTTATTAAATATTGAGCAAGATATAAAATATTAATTATCTGTACTGTACATTTTTTTTTATTTTGTTCGATACACCCTTAGTATATATAATATCTTTCATGCTCGTGGCTAAAATTTAAATTTTACAAAATTATTATTATTTGTACAGAGTATGATTCATTACAGAAAGAATATTGGGAAATGAGTCAGAAATTTCTCATCAAAGAATACATGAGAAAAGTTACACTTTTAAATATATTTTTATTATTTAAAATTGATCAAAAATTACAAATTGACGAGTAAAACTAATTAAATAAAAGTGACATTCAAATATAAGTAGAAAATATATTGAGTAGATCATATTAAAGTGTTATTAATTTTTTCTTATAAATGTAACGTTGATAACTTGAACCTTTATATGTCCCAGTTGGCTAGAAAAAGCAACATTGAATCATTTGATTCTATATCCTGCTAAAATAAGTACCTCATTTGGCTCTATTAAGCATTTCTAAAGGAATTTTTTTCACCTCCTCTACTTGTTTTCAATAATTTTCTATTTGTACATTTGTATTTGGATGAAGTGCTTTTCACACGTTCATACTTTTTTTTAAACAAAGTTGCGTTTCATACATACAATACACCTTTGAATATTGAAGTTTTCTCTTTGCAAAGAAAAATAACAGATTATAAGAATAGATTCGGTATATTCCATCCAAATTTGGAAATATCAATCTTGACAACAATTAATTAACTAAACAAATAAAAAAACAGACTTTTTATTTATTAAAGATGATTAGTCATCTGGCTTCAAGACAAAATAATACACATCACACTTCGTTCATATATTATGATTTTCTTATGATTATTTTGTTGATCAATACATGGCCAATAACCACTATTAGAGTGATACCTTAAAACTCAATTATTTATTTTGAAGATAATTTCTTTGAAACAAAACAAATAGACATAGGTCAGCCTTCAATAAAATTTGTCACTTTCTTGTGATTATTTACGAGTTGGTTCTGTGAGTGTGTATACAATTATATTTTAAAACTCTATAACTCTATTATTACCGTTTCATTTATAATAATCCCCGATCAATTGTTCGTCATAAAATTCCAAATTAGAAGCACGTCTTTATCTTTTGTGGGCCAACTTCGTTATTCAATAGAAATTAAATTTTACGTCGGTGCACAAAGAATATAAAGAGAAATAATATAACTTTCAAGATTTTTATTTTAAAATACATTTTAATCATAAAAAAAATTAACACAGACATAATCTAAGTATTTATAACAAGTTAAAAAAGAATAGAAGACAAGTATGGGAAAATTCAGAACTTATTCATCCTTCTCAATTAACTCTAGATCATTAGGTAAAAAAAACGAGATTGTTGTATTAGAATTATGCATTTCCAATTTCATTCACTATACATAGATGGTCCAAGCACAAAGATCAACATGTAAGACTCCTGTGTAATTAAAGACTAGAATTTCCTATAGAATAGTGATGTATAAATTACTGTAACAAAACATATGCAAGAATCATCATATAATATTACATACTCTAGAGAAAATAATACAAATTGCACTTGTGGCACTGATCATTTGACATTCCAACTTCGAGACAAATGCATTTGCATGAAGAAGAGACTGCATTAATGAATTCAGCGCCTCTCAAATTTGTTTAGAGTTGCTACATGATACAATTTTACTTTCTGATGTTTTTATATTTTCAATATGCAGATGAACATGGAAACTTTCCACCAATGCAGCTGAGGTAAGCTGAATTTTATGTTTAGTTTACATTCTATGTTGGCCAATTTGATTTGAGTTTTGACATTCACTCTTTAAAATACTTTCATTTACCTATTTTTTTCCTCCCTTTTGGCAGATCAGGTGATGTGGACACTACAAACCGCTGCTTCATACATGTTTATAGTGTGTTGAGTGTAACAAGACAAACCATGGTAGGTTATATTGCTATGAGATGCTGACATTGTTATGTTATACAAATTTAAATAGGAATATCTACTGGAGCCATTGCTGGCATAGCTGTTGGAGGAGCTGTTGGGGTAGTCTTAATTTTGGCATTTCTTCTATATGTTGGACTACGCAGAAGAAAGAAAGTGGCTGAGGTACCCTTTCTTCCAGTCCCAGTCACAGGAGCATCTGAAGATCAGTGTAGTCAACTCAATCATGGTATTGGTACGCCTTCTGTTTAATTTTATTTCTTTTATTTTTTAAATTGTGGATACAAATGATTCTAAAACATTCACTTCTTATTTTATCAATTATCATGATGATTAGCTGCAAACTGTTCTGCCAAGGATACATGATTTAGTAGCAGCTCTCTTTGCCTTACACTGTCTCCAATTTTGGTGTTTGAATGCTGAGTGATGTTTGATTATTTAATGAATTTAATTAGAATGTGTTGATAGAGTAAAAGTTTTCTACGTTATCATTGAATCATTGTACTATGTATGTGGTAAGATTGTTGACTTATGTAATAATTACTTTGATTATTTATTACTTGTAATATTAATCATAGATTTCAGATTTTTTTTTTGTTTAAAATAAAATGTGAAGTTATAAGTATAATCTGTTACATGGATTTAGGTTGTGGAAGCTCCTTGGATAAGGCATCAGAATCTTCTGTTGTTGCCTCTCCAAGGATGACAGGTATTACAGTGGACAAGTCAGTGGAGTTCTCATATGAGGAACTTGCCAAGTCTACTGATGACTTTAGTGTCGCTAATATAATTGGCAAAGGTGGCTTTGGATCTGTTTACTATGCTGAGCTTCGGAATGAGGTTTGTCATGCTTTTCATAATCTCCTTTAGGTTAAGTAAAAAATGTATAGTATCACCAAACACAAGTAGTTATTCCCAATTATTGAGATATTATGCACATGCACTCACCCAACCTTGTCTTTGGTTAAGTGATCTAATTTGAAGCCAAAAGAAACTTGTGAAAACATTAGTTACATATCTTTGTCTTGCACTACTTAATGCTTGCTTTAAAAATATTTATTTATCTCATGTATTGGATCCTATTTCATCAATATCTGACCATAACAGGTCTAAAACAGATCTATTTCAAGAAATAGAAAATCCATGTTATTAACAGCACTAGTCTTTTTCCTCTTCTATTCTCATTTTTTGCAGAAAGCTGCAATTAAAAAGATGGATATGCAAGCATCAAATGAATTCCTTGCAGAACTAAAGGTTCTGACACACGTCCATCACTTGAACTTGGTATGAAACTACTGTTAAGGCTTCTCAAACTAATTATCCTGTGTTACTTATGTAACAAGTTACATACTTAGTACTTATGTAGTAGAAAAAACAAAATATATTTTATTACATATTTTCACAATACATGATTCCTTGCAAACATGTTCTATGCAGGTGCGTTTAATAGGATATTGTGTTGAAGGTTCCTTATTTTTGGTTTATGAGTACATTGAGAACGGCAATTTAAGTCAACATTTGCGAGGCAAAGGTTCCTTTCTCTAAATTTATTCATAAATACATGATCTTAGAATGCTGCATGTTTTTAATTTCAAGAGTCTCAATAAGAAATTTCTTTCTAGGAAGGGATCCGTTAACATGGGCAGCTAGAGTTCAAATTGCCCTTGATTCAGCAAGAGGACTGGAATACATTCATGAGCACACTGTTCCTGTCTACATCCATAGAGACATTAAATCAGCAAACATTTTGATAGACAAAAACTTCCGTGCAAAGGTTTGCAATTGTAAATGCATGAATTTCCACATTTTTCAATTTTCATCCATGAAAGAAAGTTGAATGCTGAGTTCAACATTTTCCCCACAGGTTGCAGATTTTGGTCTCACAAAATTGACTGAGTATGGAAGTTCTTCATTTCAAACGCGTCTTGTCGGCACATTTGGTTATATGCCTCCTGAGTAAGAAACTACATCCTTTCCATTTGTACAAAGTTTCAACTTATGTTTGTATCAGTACTTCAGTAGCACCTATAATCATGTTCTGTTTTTGTCATTTCATATATTTTCTTGGGTGGACCTTCCATCATTGAGTTTAATTGCTATATACTATTTGTGTAAAATTTTTTACATAATCATTCAATTAGAATTTATAGTTGGTATGACTTTTATGTTAAAGTTAACAAATATTTCATAAATGGTAATTATTATGATTAGATGATTGTAAAACTCTTTTATAACGTCAATGCATGCTAATTAAATCCTTTGACATTTCATATCTTTTATGTATATATAAATTTGGAAATACACTAGAGGAACTTCAATGTGTAGGGCATTTTAATTTCACTAACTCTACAAGCTATTATTTTGGGACTGATTTTTAACATGTTATGCATATAAAAAATTATATACTAGATGTATGATTGAGTTATCCTTTGTTAGTACTAGTAAGTGTTCATAGTTTTATTTATTTGAGGTTCAAGAACAGAGTGAGCGTTTTGACCAAGTGTAAAATTTTTTGTGTAGATATGCACAATATGGTGATGTTTCCCCCAAAATAGATGTATATGCTTTTGGAGTTGTTCTCTATGAACTCATATCAGGCAAGGAAGCTATTGTCAAGACAAATGAACTTGAGAATGAATCAAAAGGACTAGTTGCCTTGGTAGTTTTTCTTTGTCCTTCTTATCTCAACAATAGCTGTAATCTAATCAATTATAGTTCTTCACTCAATTTTAGCTTGCTTTATGAAATGCAGTTTGAAGAAGTTCTTGGTCTTTCAGACCCAAAAGAAGATCTTCGTCAACTTATTGACCCTAGACTTTGTGACAATTACCCTCTTGACTCGGTATTTAAGGTAATGAATTTAATTAGAAGTAACTTGTTCACACCAGATCTTATTTTAGTATTTTATAAGAAAATAAAGAAACATTAAGTTTTAGTAAATAATCACTTTAATTAGAATGGATTGATAGTTTAATATTTTTTTTTTCTATTGTTATTTAATTATAAACTATCATGTATGTTAAAAGATAATTTATTTTAGTAACAATGACTGGAAAAGATAGTGTAAATCTTTTACAACGATAGTGTAAACTAATTTATTGTTAAATGCAAAGGTAAAGAAGACTAATGAATCAAATTGATTTGTTGTCCTATATATTTCTTTTTAAAAAAAAAAATTGATAAACAATTACATTACGTTGATAATCAGACAATTAATTATAAAATATGAAGAAGAAAAAATATATATATATATATACATATATATTCTATAAATAAGTTAACTGATAATTGACTGTGAAGTAAAATTATTCTTTTTTGTGGACTTACAGGTGTCTCAGCTTGCTAAAGCATGTACACATGAAAACCCTCAACTTAGGCCAAGCATGAGATCAATTGTAGTTGCTTTAATGACACTTTCTTCTGCAACAGAGGATTGGGATGTTGGCTCTTTCTATGAAAATCAAGCTTTAGTGCACCTAATGTCTGGAAGGTAGTTTGTGGGGTGACTCATTCAAGGCTAATTCAATAAATTCCAATGATACATGTGATATTAAATTGGTTCAAATTTTTGAATTAATTGACTTTATGATTTAATAAAATAATCATGTTTTCCCATTATTTAGTTAATATGAATATATTATAAATAAATACGTTATTTAATAATAAAGATTATATGAAATTTTTTAAAAGATGTATCTTACTTTAAAGAAATAACAAATTAAACAAAATAACGAATATATTAATAAGATATTTTAGATTTAGGTGAACAAAATCAAATCAATCTATTTTTTTTTATCAAATCTAATTTGGTTTAGATTGTATCAAAATAAACACTCAAATCAATGTCAACTAACAAAATTTATTGATTTGAATTTTATTTTGCTCGGATCTTGTCCAAACTGATATGGAGATAAACAGCTCTGCCAACATGCATGAAAATTTTAAATGTGAATTTATAAATAAAAATTATTTATCAATTAATTTCCTTTTTTAAAGATAAAATCTTATATATCAATCAATTTCCTTTTTAAAGATAAAATATAATATATCAATCAATTTCATTGTTTAAGATAAATATATGGCTTGTCACTGTGATGATGCATCGAAATGAGGATCCAACATTGTCAGATCAAGTAATAACTGCATTGACAAAAACACTGACATTTTTGATGAATGAATGGTACCGTATTCAAAGAGGAGGGGCAACAACATTCAGTGCAAAAAGGTGCTATGATTTTTTTAATCTTAACTACATAAATATACTTTTTTTATTAATAAAAACAAGAATGAAATATATGAATTTTTTAGACAAACAATTTCATCCAAAGTGATATTTTTTAAACGGATTAGCTCTTGTAAAGTGATATATGGATTTAATAAAAAAAACATGCCATAAGATTAATAATTTTAATTTTTTAAATAAATTAAAAATTATAATAAATTAATGAAAAAATAATAAAGAACAATATATTTTATAAAAATAAATTTTTAAACATCATGAAGAGAAACATAAAAATGAAAAAAAAAACTCAAATATAAAAATATAACAAATAACTCTATAAATTTATAAAAAAATAGAATAAAAAATTCCCTCATTAATAATTAATTTATCAATTAAAGATAAAATATATTTTTAATAATATAATTGGTTTAGACTTTGGACTCATGATTAAGAGAAATATTTAAAAAGTAAAAGTGAAAATAAAATTGTAAAGGATATTTTTATCATATATTTTTTTAATGGGAAATTAACAACAATTTAAAAACAAAAAAGAATAGAATGACATACACTAAAATCTACTGAGAGGAAGAGAGTTAGGAAAATACAAAAGGGAGAGCAGAGCAATTTTTAATTATAAGTAATTATGTAATTTTTAATTTAAGATTACAAGTCTTAATATATTTTGTGAGATTAAAATATCATTAACATTAAAATCACAAGGAAATTGTCTCTTTCTTCTTAAATAGGGAAACAATCATTTATTAATGGATTGTACATGTAGTTCTGATTGTGTGAGTTACCTGCTTTTCTTTATTTACTATCTTTTTTTTTACCATCAAGTTCTTTGTGCTATTTATATATACATTCTCCATTGTTGTTTGCTACAACAGTTTTAGTGTCTTTTACTCTGATCACGTCATCTTTAACACCACCTAGGGACAAGACAACGAAATGAGTTTCATGTTCAACCTGAGACAATAACCAGGTTGGTTCTTCATGTTTCTTGAATCCTGATTTTGATTGTTGTTATATAGTTTTTATCTGTTTCGTGCCATTCAAGAATAAACACACATGGAGAACCTTGTTTATCTGCACTTTGTTCTGCTATCTTTCCGGGAATGCAGTTGAAATATATATCACTTTCTTTTTCTCTTTCTTTTAATTTTTAGGCTCTTGGAAACAGTTGTCACTGTGTTGAGTTGACTGGTGTCATCTGAACTGATTTGGCTTGATTTGTAGGGTTGAAATAACTTAATGTAAAATTGGATGAATATTGATTAATGATTACCATATCATCACAGTAAGTTATAACTTTTGATATCATACTTATGAATTTGGTAGTGGTGCACTTCGATGATAGTATCAATGTGTATAGAGTTTTGAATTGATATATATGGTGTATGAATTTGAACTTTTATACCTTATAAGTGTGCACTTATGTGCACGCTTGCTCGCACTCGGAAAATTATTGAAAATTATTTGAGTTTATTTCCTGACTGTTCTTTTTGCATTGAGAATGGAAGTTACATTTCGAAGACAAGAAAAGTCAAATCAACAGTGCGACAATAAGTTAAAGTTCATTAGGTTCTCAAATTCCTTTGGAGCTCCAAAGGGATAAAATGACCAATGTGGTTATTAGAATCCAAAATCAGGAATAAAAGACACTATGTCCTGTGTACAGAACAATACTGCTTTAGGAATAAAAGTTTCAGTTGCACTTGGAGATCGACCAAACCAACATGATGATAACAATAAATACAAAATCTCAAGATGCTCAACAGATTTTGGAATTTCAAAGAAGAGAAAGGTTCAGGTTCAGAAACATGATAATATAAAATCAAACGCCGAAAGGGATGAAGACATTTTGGTTTTGTTCAAAGAGGAGAAAACTTCCATCCAGGAAAGGCCTAGAGCCAAAGAAGAGTCTTGGTGCATTGCAGAAAAAAAGAAAATTTGAAGATAATATCTTGATTAACAGTTCAGAAGATGAGGAACATTTTGTTCTTTCAAAGACAAATTCTAATAACAAAATTAGAGTAACGGATAATGTGAAGGTAATTGCTCTTTCTCAGTTCATAATGCTTACTCCCTGCACTTAAAAGGTGTCATTCTTTGTGATAATACTTTTGGTGGTTAAACATTGTATCATAGTATAATTAGTGCTTAATTACTTGTGTTAGCAGAACACCGGACAAACTTGCAGAAAATGTCATCACTGTTTGAAAAAGGACAGAGCAGCATTTGTACCTTGCACTAAATGCCAGAAAATGTACTGCATGGTGTGCATTCGGAAATGGTATAGCACTTTTACATCTAAACAATCATGGGAAAGGTATACATTTGTTCTTGTAGTTTATGTGATAACCTTGCACAATATAACTATCTCTCACTTTACTCATAGGTATCCCAATATGTCAACAGAAGATATCGCAGAAGAATGCCCTTTTTGCAGAAAGAGTTGCAATTGCAATGTTTGCTTGGGTTCAAGAGGGATAATTAAGGTATAGTTTTCTGTGCTTTCTGGTAGATACCTTTAAATCAATTCCTTTTATAAAATGAAAATGTTACACAGTAGAGTTTTAAGTATACTATTTAACTCTGTATTTTACCATCTAATTTATTCATATGTTCAGACATTCGAGAGGAACATAGCAGATGGTGAAAAGGTTCAATATCTCCAATACATTATTAACTTACTCTTTCCATTTATGCAACAAATTTGTGAAGAACAAAGTCAAGAGCAAGACATTGAAGCTAAAATACAAGGTATTAAGCTTTAACCTTTTTTTTTTTTTTTTTTTTTTTTTTTTTTTTAATTTTAATGTTTGTTATTTAACTTGAAGACATCACTAACAATGATGTCTCTTTCCAGGAAAATCAAGTTTTGAGATTGAGATAACTCAAAGTTCTTGCGGTGAAAATGAACGTATCTATTGGTATCTGTAGTGACACTTTAAGAAAGAAAATGGAAGACGACTTTATTTCATTTAAGCAAAAGCTTACTTAAATACAAAAAGGAAATAACTGAAAAGCTGAAACTTCTACCCATGTTTCCATGTACTCCCACTAACGTAAATCATGGCAACTACTTAGCTAAAAAACAGCAACTAAACAGTAATTAAACTGACCAAGTAAAAAGCAAAACAAATTCCTAAAAACTAGGACAAGTTGCAGCCACTAGAGACATTTTCAACACTCCTCCTTGGATCAGTAGCTGCAAACTCCTAAAGCTTTTCTCAATGATTCAAACCTGCTCCTTGGAAGAGCCTTAGTAAAAATATCAGCCAGCTGATCAGTAGTGCTGCAGTAGAGCAAAATGACTTCACCATTTTTCCGAACTTCTCTTAGAAAATAAAGTTTGATGTTGAAGTGTTTGGTCTTTCCATGAAAGACTGGATTATTGGAGATTGCAATGACAGCTTGATTATCCACAAACACTTCTGTGCTCCTCCTTTGCTGCAAGCATAAATCATCCAGAATCTTCCTTAACCATAAAGCTTGATTTACAGCTGCTGTAGCAGCTATAAACTCCGCTTCAGCAGTGGATTGAGCCACTATATCTTGCTTCTTTGAGCTCCAAGAAAACATTCCCGAACCAATCGTGAAACAATATCTTGAAGTGCTTTTCATGTCATCTAAAGATCCTCCCCAATCACTATCAGAGAATCCATGAAAATTAAATTCTTGACCATGTTTGAACAGAATACCATAGTCAATAGTTCCTTTGACATATCTCACCACTCGTTTAGCAGCAATAAAGTGTTCTTCACTAGCAGCTTGAGAAAATCTGGAGAGAACACTTACAGCTTGCAAAATGTCGGGTCTTGTTGTTGTGAGATACATTAAACAACCTATAAGACTTCGATAGACAGCCTCTTCAACCTTTTTTGCACCATCTTCCTTGCGAAGGTTTTCTTTTTGATTCATTGGAGTAGTTACTGCCTTGCAATTCTCCATATGAAACTTCTTCAGCTCTTTAGCATATTTTCTTTGACAGATGAAAATGCCTTGTTGATCTTGTCTAACCTCCATTCCAAGAAAGTATCCCATTGTCCCCAAGTCTGTCATTTCAAATACCTTCTTCATCTCCTCCTTGAATTGTTGAACAATGAGGTCATTATTTCCTGTAACTAAGAGATCATCAACATAAAGAGAAACAACCAAAATATCAGCAGATGATTGCTTGACATAAAGTGTTTGCTCACTTGGACTTTTCACAAAACCAACACCAAGCAGATACTCATCAATTCTAGAGTACCATGCTCGTGGAGCCTGCTTTAAGCCATACAAGGCTTTTTTAAGTAAGTACACCTTATCCTCCTTTTCATCCACCGCAAAACCTTCGGGCTGTTCAACATAAATCTCCTCCTGCAAATAACCATTAAGAAAAGCAGATTTCACATCTAGCTGAAATACCTTCCATCCCTTTTGTGCTGCCAATGCAAGAAGTAATCTGATTGTATCAAGCCGAGCAACAGGGGCGAATGTCTCTGAAAAATCTACTCCAAACACTTGAGCAAATCCTTTCACCACAAGCCTGACTTTGTATTTGTTAACAAAACCATCAACATTTAACTTGGTTCTGAACACCCACTTCACTCCAATGACCTTCTTGTGACGAGGTCTAGGAACCAACTCCCATGTCTGATTTCCTTCAATCATACGAAGCTCCTCCTCCATTGCTGATTTCCATCTTCGATTTTCTTTAGCTGCATTAAAATCTGCGTGTTCCATAACAAAAATATTGCACCTTTCATAGATGTCGAAAGCAATCTAGTTCCCTTAACGGGAGGATTATCAATATTCTCATCCTCGACTGCTTCAGTTTTCGGACCTAGATTCACTTCTTCACCTTCCCAATTCCATTGTTGATCTTCAAGAAAATGAACATCTCGACTTATTAGAATCTTATCAGTTTGGGGCTGATAGACTCTATAAGCCTTTGAAGCTGTGCTATAACCAATAAAAATTCCAGATTCTGCCTTTTTATCCAATTTGTCTCGTTTCACACTAGGTACGTAAGTGAAACAAACACAACCAAAAACTTTGAGATTCTGAATAAACGATTTGTAACCATGTCAGGCTTCAAATGGAGTTTTCCCTTGCACTGCCTTCGTGGGAAGCCTATTCAACAAGAACACAGCTGTATTTACAGCCTCTGCCCAAAACTTCTTAGGCAACCCTTTCTCATGTAGCATGCATCTGACCATCTCCATTACAGTTCTGTTCTTCCTTTCACTCACTCCATTTTGTTGAGGAGTATATGGAGCAGTGAGTTGGTGCTCAATTCCAAAGATCTTCACAAAACATATTGAACTGTTTCGAGGTGTATTCTTTGCCATTATCGGATCTAATGACTTGAATCTTGCAACCACTTTGGTTTTCAGTCCAAGATTTGAATTTCCAAAACACTCCTGCAGCTTCAGACTTGAATTTCAAGAAATAAGTCCAACACATTCTACTAAAATCATCAATAAAGAGAATATAGTATTTACTTCCCTTTAAAGATAACTCAAGTAGAGGCCCTCCAATATCTGTATGTACTAGTTGTAACTTCATTTTAGCCCTGTTCGTTGCATTCGGAAATGGAAGTCTCGTTTGCTTTCCAAATCTGCATGCTTTGCAACTTGTTAAGCTATCATCAAGAGAAGGAATTCCTCTTGCAAGATTCTTTCTTCTCATATACAGTAGAGCAGCGTGGTTGAAATGCCCCATCCTCTTGTGCCAAAGCTCAGTTGTAGTAACGGAACTCATCATAGCAGCCTGTTCTGTCTCCATCAGATTTAAAGAGAAGCTTTTTCCTTTCATATTGACCTTAAACAAGTCAACCCCACTTGAGTCTTTGATCAAACACATCCTCTCTTCAAACACAAATTTGTAGCCTTTTTCTAGCAGCTGGCCCACGCTCAAAAGGTTCTGATTAATTTCAGGAACATAAAGAACATCTTGAACTAACTTAGTACCAAGACTACTTTCAATAGCAATAGTTCCTTTTCCTTTGACAGCAATGAAGTCTCCGTTTCCAATTCTGACTTGTGACACAACTGCCTTGTCAAGCTCTTTGAAGAGCTCAATATCATGAGTCATATGGTTGGTGCAGCCGCTGTCAATCAGCCAACTCTCATTTGCAATGCTAGTTGCAAAACAAGAAGCAGTGAATAGCTGATCTTCCGTTTGCTCGACAACCTGAGCCTCACTTTTCTGACATTGCTCTTTGGACTTGCAAATCTTTGCAATATGCCCCAAGAGTTTGCACTTGTTGCATCTAACATCTGGCCTCCTCTAACATTTGTGAGGTGGATGACCCTTCTTTCCACAGTGTTGACATGGTGGATAGTCTGGCTTGTCACTCCCCTCGTCTGCACTCTTTTTTCCGGTTCTTTTCTTTCCTTGGCTAAAGTGCACCTTTGCGGCAAGAGCTCCTTCAACGGTGCCTTCAAGTCTCATCAGTCTCCTTTGCTCTTGAGCCTGTAAAGCACTTAATAATTCTGCTAACGTAATGCTCGACAAATCCTTAGAGTTTTCCAATGAAGAAATCGTGGATTCAAATCTTTCTGGAATAGTAACCAGAATCTTTTGAACAATTCTAGAATCAGAAAACTCTTTGCCAAGCAATCTTACCTGATTAACAATGCTCAGAAGTCTATCGGAGTATTCTTTGATAGTCTCCGATTCCTTCATTTTTTGCATTTCATATTCCCTAATTAGATTCAGCACACGCATCCCTTTGATCTTCTCATCACCTTCGTACTCCTTCTTGAGAAAATCCCAGATTTCCTTGGCTGATTTCAGGGTCATAATCCTGGTAAAAACTGTTGCAGACACAGCATTGAACAAGCACGACTTAGCCTTTGATTTTCTTTGCCTCTTCTCCTTGTGGTTTTTCATTTGAGCAACCGTTGGATTGGCTGGAAGAGGAGTAATTTCATAATCCTCCTCAACAGCTTCCCAAAGGTCATTTGCATCCAAATAGGACTCCATTTTGATTGCCCAAACTTGGTAGTGTTCACCTTCAAATACTGGAGGTGCCGAAGTTGGAAAAGAAATTTCAGATTGCATTTTGTGAAGGCTGAACAACAAGTTTGGTTTGATGGTAGTCTCTCAACTCACACAGGTCCCTCAAGAAGATTGGCTTTGATACCAATTTGTAGTGACACTTTAAGAAAGAAAATGGAAGACGACTTTATTTCATTTAAGCAAAAGCTTACTTAAATACAAAAAGGAAATAACTGAAAAGCTGAAACTTCTACCCATGTTTCCATGTACTCCCACTAACGTAAATCATGACAACTACTTAGCTAAAAAACAGCAACTAAACAGTAATTAAACTGACCAAGTAAAAAGCAAAACAAATTCCTAAAAACTAGGACAAGTTACAGCCACTAGAGACATTTTCAACAGTATCAAATCTGTCCGTTTGTCTAATATACTAGCTTGTCAAATATACTTTCATATTTTATAAGCTTTTTTGGTTTTCTTTTGGAGCAGTGACCATTGTGCTACTTCAATTATTGATCTTCATAGGAGCTGCCCCAAATGTTTCTTTGAAATCTGCCTTAACTGTTGCAAAGAAATACGCAATGGAAGTATATCACCCCGATCTGAAATAAAGTTTCAGTATGTGAATAGGGGCTATGATTATATGCATGGTGGTGATCCTTTACCAATGTCTTGTGATTTAGGAACTTCATATTCAAAATGTCATAATGAAACATTTATCAAATGGAATGCCAACAGTGATGGAAGTATAAGATGTGCTCCAAAAGAAATGGGGGGTTGTGGTGTCTCTGTGTTGGAGCTGAAGTGCATGTTTCAAAATGGATGGATACCAGACTTGCAAGCTAAAGCTCATAACATGCTAAAGAATTTTTTCAAAACTGAACAAACTCTTGAGAAAGAAACAGTATCAAGTGGCAACTCTATGATGAGAGCAGCTTTTAGAGATGACACAAATGACAATAACATATACTGTCCATTGTCAAGTGACCTCATAAATGAAGGACTATATCTCTTCCAAAAACATTGGACTAAGGGTGAACCGGTCATAGTTCGTGATGTTCTTAGGCAGGGGACAGGTCTGAGTTGGGAGCCAATGGTCACATGGCGAGCACTAAGTGAAAATGTGGTTCCAGGAATCAGCTCAAATATGTCAGAAGTGAAGGCCATTGATTGTCTAGCTAATTGTGAGGTTTGCTTCTTTTGTCCCTTTTTGGGTTTTATATACCAGCATTTCTTCACAATATCTTTCAGATAAAATAACTAAATTTGAATTTCTTAGGCATAAGCCAGATGATGTGGCATTTTACAATAATTTATTTATTTTACGCTTTATCAAGAGCTTCAATTGCTAATTCCTTCTTAATATTGAAATGTAACATTTTACTATGTTTTTCATGCATGTAGAATACTAGAATTTGGACCAAAATTCACCCTTCTAAACCTTTGCAGGTAGAAATAAACACTCGTGCGTTCTTTGAGGGTTACACACAAGGAAGAACATATAGAAATTTCTGGCCAGAGATGCTGAAGCTAAAAGACTGGCCTCCTTCTGACAAGTTTGAAGATCTTTTGCCTCGCCATTGTGATGAGTTTATCCGTTGCTTGCCATTTCAAGAGTATAGTGATCCTCGAGCTGGGATCCTTAACCTTGCTGTGAAGTTGCCACCCCATGTCCTTAAGCCAGACTTGGGTCCAAAAACATATATTGCTTATGGGATTAAAGAAGAACTTGGCAGGGGAGATTCAGTAACAAAACTTCATTGTGACATGTCTGATGCGGTATAAAACGTTATAACCTTAATTTCTATTCAAGCCTTTTTCTTTGAGAACTTAAAATTTATGTTCTAGTACATTGAAATCTAAATGGTGGTTTCTTTTTATGTTTTATGTTTTATATGTGTTTCTTCAATAATATTTCTAACTGTGCTTGTTTTATTTTGTAGATGATGAGCTTTCTTAGGTTTATAGTTTTGGTTTCCTGAACACTTCACCTAGTTTAAAGGGTTGTTTCCTTAATTTGTAACCAATATGTTAGGCAGAACAATGATCATAGTCAGTTTGTTGAGAAAGGATGAATTTCTTATAACCAATTTGAACTTTTAGTAGAGTTTTACGTTATGCAAAATGCAGATATTATGCTCCTCTTTAACACAAATATACTCTCTTGTTTAGATATTTTCATTACATATATGTCAAGTACCAAATGATAGTATATTTATTTATTTAGTTTTATCTAATTCTTGTTCAATAATTTTCACAGGTGAATATTTTGACCCACACAGCTGAGGTAACATTAACTGATGAACAGAACTATGCAATCTCAAAACTGAGGAAAGCACACATGGCACAAGATGAGAAAGAGTACCATGCTCGAGATAGTGTTGGTGAATGCCTGAATGAAGGACCTTGTAAAGTTAACAGAGAACAAGAAGACAAGAAGTGCCCTGTTGACATCAATGGAAAAATATTTCCAGATGATATGCCAACCATCTCCAAAGAAACAATAGAAACAGGTGGAGCTCTTTGGGATATCTTTAGGAGAGAAGATACTGAAAAGTTAGAAGCATATCTAAGAAAACATTCTAAAGAATTTAGGCATATTTATTGTTCTCCAGTTGAACAGGTACTGTTATATTCAATTAGTTTACATTTCTGCTTATCCTTTGTTTCTTGCTTGATGCTCATTGATTTCTATGTTGGTTAGGTTATACATCCAATTCATGACCAATGCTTTTACTTGACCTTGGAACACAAGAAGAAGCTGAAAGAGGAGTTTGGTTAGTACAAAGAGTTGCAAAGTGTTTGCTAAGTGCATGCCATTAGTTATTAATTATATGAATCTTCACTTTTCAGGTATAGAACCTTGGACTTATGAGCAGAAACTTGGGGAGGCAGTATTTATACCTGCTGGATGTCCACACCAAGTCAGAAATCATAAGGTAAAACATTTTTACACATTGGAATGTCTCATATTTTCAACTTCTAAGATTGTGTCTATAATCTATATTACTCTATGCCCAACATGGCAAACCTTGCAGTCATGCACAAAAGTTGCAGTAGACTTTGTGTCCCCAGAAAATGTTCATATGTGCCTGCATTTAACTGAAGAGTTCCGTCGTCTTCCTAAGAATCACAGGATCAGAGAAGATAAACTTGAGGTGATTTATTCAATAATTTTCTTTCAAGTTATTGCCTTACTTGATTTTTTTTCCACTGTCCTTTTGATGTGTAAGCTTCAAACTAATCAAATTGAAAAAAAATAAATTAAGAATGTAATGTTTTTCAACCTTGCAATATGTTTTGGTGAAACAGATAAAGAAGATGATAGTCTACGCAATTGACTATGCTGTCAAAGAATTAGAAGCTTTAGTTGGGTGTTCTTGATTGGAGCTGATTCATTTTGCCATGAGGAGAACTGCAATGATTTGCTTGCATGATTGTTTGAATTTTGTTCTGATAGGAAATTTTGTGAAGTTGCAATGTATTCCATCCTCGGTGGGTTAACTATACTCATAGTAAATGATTTCTTCCTTATTACTCAGCCATACATATTTGGTGTTTATACACTAATGGCTTGTTTCACATACCTCAAATAAAAATATATTTTTTATGATTTATGCTTTTAACCTTTTCTGTACACTGTTGTGGTTTATCTTGCGTCCTCTGTACTGTGTCAAAAGTGGTTAATGTATATAACTTTTCTGCACAATTTTAGTATAACTTTTTACAGTTTTTTAATAAGATAAATTTACATATTCTAAGAATTTATGGACCATCCATGAGTATCATCACATTAATTAATCCAATCATGATACATGTAATGTTTGGCCCAGCTTAATTGTTTTTCTTTCTTCTACTTGAAAGGAGTCGTTGGGACAGACACTCTACATGTAGAAGTTCTTCAAAATATAAGTAGCTTATATCTTAAGAAGAAACTATGAAAATAGTTGGAATATTAAAGAAATAATAATTATTATAATTATTTATAATTATATATAATTAAATGAATAATAATAAAATTTAATGATTATTGAATTTACACATAATTAATTTGTAATTAGAAAAAAAGACTCCATATATTTAGTATATATTTCCCATACACATAAATACATGTAAAAAAATTACTTTCATTAACATTTTATTAGAATTATCATTTATTTATAGACAAGAGATAAAATATCTTATATGTATATAAATGAGAAATAATTATTAATTTATGAATTAATTTTATTTGAGTTAAACTCATAATTCATATTTATAATATATTAAAATAAGTATCTTTCAAAAAGTTTCTTTGAGTGGCTTTTGTACTCTTTACTTTAATCCTCATTTGCTTAATTTCTATGTATTTGTTTTCTAAAACAAATTCAATTTTCTAAAAGCACGTCAGAAACAAATCCTAGCAAGCACACAACCTCATATTCAACTATTTCCTAACAATTCTCCTAGTTCTTTTTTAAAAAAATTCAGTTCTCTAATTATTTCTCAAAAAAAGTTTCTTTTCATTGGTGAATAAAAACTACTGAAAATTGTTAATAGAATTACACAATGCATTTCAAATAAAATTTATTAAGTTCATCTTAATATCCTCTTTATTTAATTGCATGACTCAGGAAGACATTACATGATTTTAATAATTTTTTTTGTTATTATTGAAATAACGTTATATAAATTAAAATAATTTATTAAAGTTTTTTATTTTTATAAATATAACTTATATTGGAAGAGATAATTATCTTTAAAAATTAGAATTTAACATTTTGTAACAAATAACATTTACTTTAAAAGTCACTTTTAAGTTGTAAAAGGAATTAACAAATCTTCTTTTTTAATTTTAGCTTTAACTTAAAAATAGCTTTTAAGAAAAAGTAAAACCGGGCCAAACATACACCATGTATTAAAAAAAAAAAAAATTTCTCTCATGATTATTTTTTTTATGACAATTATCTATACTATTTTAAATCAACTCAGTTTTATAAATAAATTTAATATTTTGTAATTTATATATAAATTTTATATTAATTGATTTTGAAAAGTAATCTTATCATATATATATATATATATATATATATATATATATCAATTAGGAAAATATTTTACAAAAATCTTTTAAGATAGAAACAATATATTTATGGATTTTATTTTCAAATCGCCATGCAATAAAGGTAAGAAAATATGTAATGATCACCTATAAAGATATAAAAATAATCTAACCAACAAAAGATATATAATGAAATAAAGCGACAATCAATCCATTTAACTAATTTAGTTTTTTCTCATTATTATCTTCTTATCACAACTATTTATACTATTTTAAATTGAATTTGTTTTAAAAAATAAACTGAATATTTTATTGTTTTTTAATAGTTATAATTACATAATAAAAAATAAAAATATAATTGCACACCCAAATATATTTGTTGACACCGAATAAGAGAGAAAAAAAAAAGAAAAACATGGAGAAAAGTTATATTCATAATGATAATGATAATAATTTAAATATTTTCTTTATCTTAAAATTTGATCTAATCTCTAAGTCAATCTTAAATCTTCTCTGATCTTATCAATCTTTTACCTTATTTAACTTTAATTAAAGTGTCAGAAAATCAATGTTAAATCTTTTGTTGTCTTGTTATATTTATTACTTGTTCCACAAGTATCAAGTCAGTTACTTGGGCGCGGGTTATTGTATTTGAAGTGTTTTCGTGTTATTCTTTTTTTTCTTCTCCTCACATCAATTGAAGAAAACCAAAGAACCCTAAAGTCTGAGAGAAGATGGCACGGTGGAACGAAGGAGTCGCCGCCGGGGATGACGGTGGTGGCGGCAACTGCAAGGAATCAGATCACTCCATCGTCCAGAAGAGAAAGGTTCGGGAGATTCAAACACATGATAACATAAAATCAAAGTTAGAAGAAGAAGAAGAGAATTTGGTTTGCTTAAAGAGGACAAAACTTTCATCCAGGGAAGGATTAGAGCCAAAGAAGTGTCTCAGTGCATCGAAGAAGATAGGAAAATTCAAAGACAATACTTTGAGTAACTCTTTAGAAGATGAACAAGTTTTAGTTCCTTCAAAGACAAATTCCAGAAGCAAAATTAGAAAAATGGATGATGTGAAGGTGATTGATTTCCTTTCTTAATGCTACTCCTTACACTGAAGATGTATCATAATTAAGTAGTGTTCAATTACTTCTGTGGACAGGCTAGCGGACAAACTTGCAGGAAATGTCATCAGTGCTTGAAAAAGGAGAGAACAGCATTTGTACCTTGTACTAAATGTCAGAACATGTACTGCATGTGGTGTATTAGGAAATGGTATAGTACTTTTACATCTGAATAATCATGGAAGTGTTTATTTTTGTTTATGTAGGTTTTACTATAGCATTGCAGGATATAATAAATTTTCATTTTACATATAGGTATCCCAAAATGTCAATAGAAGATATTGCACAAGAGTGTCCCTTTTGCAGAAAGAATTGCAATTGCAATGTTTGCTTGAGCTCAAGAGGAATAATTGAGGTTTAGTTTTCTGTTCTTTCTCTTAGATACCCTTAAATCACTTCCTTTGTTAAAATGAAAATGTTACTGTTAGTGATCCACAGTTGAAATGAGATAGAAAAGTGAGAATTTTAGTGAATAGAATACATGAACAAAGAAAATAGGAGAGAAATTCTCCTCCTTAAGGTTCAATTTACAAAATACCCAGTCTCTTTCTCCCTTCTATCTTTCTCTCCTGTTTATGTCTAATAAGCTCTCCAATCTAATTGTTGTCAAGTTACACAGTAGAATTTTAAGTATATTTGTTAAAAATGAATTTTACCATCTAATTTATTGATATTTGTGTTCAGATATCTAACCTGAACATAACAGATGGTGAAAAGGTTCAATATCTCCAATACATTATTAACTTACTCCTTCCATTTATGCAACAAATTTGTGAAGAACAAAGTCAAGAACAAGACATTGAAGCTAAAATACAAGGTACTAATCTTCAGCTTAAGTTTTTATTTCTTTGTTTATTTAGCTTTGAAGACATCACCAACAAAAAACTCTTTTTTCCAGGGAAATCAAGTTTTGAGATTGAGATACCACAAAGTCCTTGTGGTGAAAATGAACGTATCTATTGGTATTAAATCTGTCCGTTTGTCTAATATACTAGCTTGACTCCTTCCATAATTTTTAAGCTTTTTTTTTGTTTTCTTTTGGAGCAGTGACCATTGTGCTACTTCAATTATTGACCTTCACAGAAGCTGCCCCAAGTGTTCCTTTGAAATCTGCCTTAAATGTTGCAAAGAAATACGCAATGGAAGTATATTACCCCGGTTTGAAATGAAGTTTCCGTACGTGGATAGGGGCTATGATTATATGCATGGCGGTGATCCTTTACCAACGTCTTGTGATTTAGAAACTTTATATTCAAATTCTCATAATGAAACATTCACCAAATGGCACGCCAACAGTGATGGAAGTATAATATGTGCTCCAAAAGAAATGGGGGGCTGTGGTGTCTCTGTGTTGGAGCTGAAGCGCATGTTTCAAAATGGATGGATATCAGACTTGCAAGCCAAAGCTCATAACTTGCTAAAGAATTTCTCCAGAACTGAACAAACTCTTGAGAAAGAAGCAGTACCAAGTGGCAACTATGTGATGAGAGCAGCTTTTAGAGATAGCACAAATGACAATAACATATACTGTCCATTGTCAAGTGACCTGATAAATGAAGGGCTATATCTCTTCCAAAAACATTGGACTAAGGGTGAACCGGTCATAGTTCGTGATGTTCTTAGGCAGGGGACAGGTCTGAGTTGGGAGCCAATGTAAGACTCGTTGTTTATTATGTGACCTAAGTTATCATTTATCTAATTAATTGATCTTTGACCTTATGAATACCCACGTATTTAATTGATAATTATTTGATGGATGATCTAATTGGGTGTATATATAAAGAGATTATTAGGCAGAGGTAAAGAGAGACACACCAATCTTATTCTCTCCTCTGTCACCTCAACTCTACCATCATAACAATACACCCTAAACGGGAATTCGATGATCATCGAAATCATGGTCTCATCTCTCACTACATTCACGGGACTATCAGGTACACATGATCTAATCCCTGACTTATATTACATGTTAAAGAATTGTTCAACATCTGGTATCAGAGCATTATGTTGATTAATCAATTCTGTTTTATTCTCTAAATATTGGAATTCAGATTTGAAACATGTTTTAGCCCTAACTAAAATTGATTTTGTGTTTCTCGACTCTGTTTCCGATTTGTTCGAGTATTATGGGTTTTAACAAAAGGGATATGTTTCCGATCAAAACATTATGGTTCTATGGTTTTACTGATTCCAGAAAAATATATATATTCATATTATTCATCTTTATTTTGATGAAATCTTTGATTTATTCTTCTTTACTTGAATAATACTCTAGAGTACACTTCTGCCCAAAGGTGATGTGTTACATTTGTAAAAACTTATTCAAGTTTGATTAAGCATTTTCTCTTAGTGCATATCCTTAAACAGATATTTGCATGACGTTCGCCTTAAATACATGATTTTTCACTTCTGTCCAAAGATGATGTGCTATGATTGTGTATTGTGAACTAAGTATATATATGCATATGTGTGCATTAAAATTTGGATATCTCATTTCTACCCAAAGGTGATGTGTTACATTCAAATTGCACGTTATAATTTTATTATTCATAATACTTAAATAATTAGTCATAACCAAAGTGAAAGCCATTTGTTTAAGTAGAATTTAATTTAGTCTATTGTTTCGTTGTTATAATAGACTCTTATCACAACTTCATTAGAATATAATAGTCCTTATCTTCGTCTGCCTTAATTCATTACCCTTCAGATCACTATAAGTTCTTGTCTAATTAAGTGTCTTATTTCTCTCATCTAAATTCACTATCAGCCCCAAATATGGGAATTGAAATTTTGAATGGTGCGAACTTTTCTTATGGAAGGATTCACTGATGCTAACTCTTGGCATGTTGGATTTTGATTATGCACTAAGAGAGGATGCCCCTCCTGCTCTCACTGATGAAAGTACTGCTGAAGATAAAATAGTACATGAGAGATGACAGAGATGCAACCGAATGACTCTTATGCTCATTAGAAATTCCATCAGCATAATCATCAGGGGAGCTATCCCAGATTCAACTAATGCTAAAACTTTTCTGGCTTCTGTGGAGGAACAATTCAAAGCAACTTCTAAGGCACATGCCAATACTCTTATTTTGAAGATGGTGACTACGAAATATGACGGGAATAGCGGCATTCGTGAGCACATCATGGTGATGAACGACATGGCCCGCAAGCTTAAGGGATTAGACATGGATATCAGTGAGGATTTCTTAGTGCACTTCATCATGAATTCTCTTCCAGCATCTTTTGAAGCTTTCAAGGTCAACTACAACACCCAACAGGTTAAGTGGTCGATGAATGAGTTGATTGTTATGTGCGTACAAGAAGAAGAGCGTCTGAAGCTAGACAAACCGGATGTGGCTTATCTCATGACTGCTAATCCAAAGAAGAGGAAGGGCAATGTCGATAAGAAAGAAGTTTCTAAGGTCCAGAAACATGATGCAAGTGCTGCTTCCAGCTCTAAGAACTCCAAAGGGAAGTCTTACTGCAAATTCTGTCGTAAGGAAGGATATAGACAGAAAGACTAACAAGACTTTGAGTGACTGATTAAGAAAGGCAATCATCTTTACATGATACTTGAGTCCTTTAATTTAAATGTTCCAACTAATACATGGTGGTTTGACTCTGGTTCTATGGTTCATGTAACCAACTCACTTCAGGGATTCCTTACAATCCAGAAGCTGGAAAGAAACCGAAGAACGCTTAAATTGGGGAATGGAAATGAACTAGCTGTCGAAGCCGTGGGAACCTTAGAATTAATAATGAAAACTGGTTTGTGTATTAAACTTTATGATACCTTATATATTCCTGAGATTACTCAGAATTTAGTATTAGGGCCAAAGTTAGACATAGACGGTTTTGATGTTTCTCATGGTCATGACAGACTTACTATTAGTTTAAATTCTCAAGTGTTTGGTTGTGGTTATCTGGATGGTGGTCTCTATAAATTAGAACTAGATGATGATTTTTCCAAATCTTTGTTGTCGTATAATATCAACCAGACATTATCAATGAGAAAACGAAAGCGAGACTTAGAAACTTCGTCCATGTTGTGGCATCAACGTTTAGGCCACATTTCACGAGAACGTTTGTCTAGACTCGTGAAGGATGAAGTGTTACCTTTTTTCGATTTCAATGATTTTGGAACATGTGTCAAATGCCTCAAAGGTAAAATGACATCAGTAAATAAAAAAAGGTACCACCAGGAGTTCAAATTTATTGGAGCTCATCCACACTGACATTAGTGGTACTTACTCTATCACTGACATAACTGGACATAATTCATTTATCACTTATATTGATGATTATTCTCGTTATATGTACTTGTATCTTATTAAGGAAAAATCTGAGTCACTTACAATTTTCAAAGATTATAAAATTGAAGTTGAAAAACAACTTGATCATCAAATAAAAGTTGTGAGATCAGATAGAGGAGGAGGTGAATACTATGGTAGACATACTGATGTGGGTCAAGCTCCTAGTCCATTTTATGAGTTTTGTAAGGGCCAGGGGATCGTGAACCAATATACTGTGCCTGGTACTCCTCAGTAGAACAGTGTTGCTGAGAGAAGAAATAGGACCCTAATGGACATGGTACGCAGTATGTTAGCCAACTCAGGTTTACCCCTATTCCTCTGGACCGAGGCCTTAAAAGCAGCCGTTTATATACTCAATAGGGTTCCTTCTAAAGCTGTCCCTTAAACTCCTTATGAACTCTAGACAGGAAGGAAATCGAGTCTAAAATATATGAAAGTATGTGGTTGTCTCGCCGAAGCTAAACTTTATAATCCTTTCTTAAAGAAACTCGACATGAAAACTGTAACTTGTTACTTTATTGGTTATCCCTCTCACTCAAAGGGTTACAAATTTTATTGTCCTTCCCACGTCACTCGTATCGTAGAAACCAAAGATGCTCATTTCCTTGAGGACTTTAAGGTCAGTGGGAGCAGTGAAGACCTTTATGATGAATTGCAAGAAGTACAAGATGCGGGGGGGGAGAGACTTGTCGATTATTTTACCTCCAATTACTCCTCTTGTACTCGACACCACTCCGCAGGACACTGCACCACCTTCCACTCCGAATGTACTTAGAAATGAAGGCATCTCAAATGACCATCATCAAGACAATGCTGACAATGCTCAACCTCATAATGCTCAACCCGATAATCTACTCAGGAGGTCATCTAGGTCCAAAAGGCCTACTAACTTTGATGATTATATTACCTACCTGACTGAAGAAGAAATAGATGCTGGAAAGTTTACTGATCCTACCTCTTATAATGATGCCATTAGCAGTGATCAGTCTCCTGAATGGAATAAAGCCATGATTGACGAGCTTGACTCCATGAAGAAAAATGGTGTTTGGGATTTGGTTGAATTACCCAATGGCGTAAAACCCATAGGATGTAAACGGGTCTTCAAAACAAAACTGGATCCAAATGGAAACATTGAACGATAAAAAGCGAGATTGGTTGCAAAGGGCTACACTCAGAAAGAGGGAATTGACTATCAAGAAACCTTTTCTCCTGTCTTTCGTAAAGATTCCTTAAGGATCGTTATAGCCCTAGTAGCTCACTTTGACTTAGAACTACATCAGATGGATGTCAAAACAGCTTTCCTAAATGGCGATTTGGATGAGGAAGTATTTATGAAACAGCCTGAAGGTTTCAAATCTGAAGGTCAAGAACATCTAGTCTGTAAGCTGAAGAAATCCATATACGGGTTGAAGCAGGCATCACGTCAATGGTACCTAAAGTTGCATCAAGTCTTGAAGTCAGAAGGTTTCGTAAAAAACCAAGTGGATCAATGTACCTACCTCAAGATGAGTGGGAACAACTTTACTATACTTGTCCTTTACGTAGATGACATTCTATTGGCAAGTAATAGTTTAGACATGTTGCATGATTCTAAGCATTTACTCTCACGTAATTTTGACATGAAAGATCTCGGAGAGGCTTCTTATGTTATTGGCATACAAATACACCGAGATAGAGTCAATGAGGTTTTAGGATTATCTCAAAAGACCTACATTGAGCGTGTTCTTACACGTTATAACATGCAACGTTGCTCTCCTTCTGTAGCTCCAGTAGTTAAGGGAGATGTTTTCGGTTTATTTCAATGTCCGAAAACAGAGGTTGAAAAAGAACAGATGAGAATGATACCTTATGCGTCAGTGGTTGGAAGAAGCCTTATGTATGCACAAGTCTGCACTCGTCTAGATATCGCTTATATTGCTGGAATGTTAGGCCGTTATCAGACTAATCCTGGTCTTGATCACTGGAAAGCGGCTAAGAAAGTTCTTCGATATCTACAAGGGACAAAAGACTATAAACTGACCTACAAAAGAAGTGATAATTTAGAAGTGGTTGGTTATTCTGATTCTGATTTTGCCAAGTACAAAGATGACAAGAAATCCACTTCAGGGTATATCTTTATGTTAGCAGGCGGACTGAGTCATAAGCAAGGGTTGACTGCAACTTCCACAATGATGGCAGAATATATTGCGTTGTACATCGCAACCTGTCATAGGATGTTGCTTAGAAATCTCATCACTGGACTCAAATTAGTTAATTCCATATCTCGACCATTGAAGCTTTATTGTGATAATTCAGCTGCAGTTAGTTTCTCGAACAGTAACAGTTCGACTGGCGCTGCTTTATATCTTGATACAAAGTATTTGTTCGTACGTGAACGAGTTGAGGAAAACAAACTTTGTATTGAGCATATAAGTACTAAAAATATGCTTGCGGATCCGATGACTAAAGGTCTCCCACCTAAAGTTTTCGAAGAACATGTTTCGAAGATGGGCTTTTCTAAAGACCTTATTTAATTGCATATTGTACTTGCTTACGTTTAATAGTAAAATTTCCTCATTATTTTATTTTGTCTGTCTCTAAATATGTCTATGCATGCCTAAGTACATATAGACAACAACTATACACAAATTATTGTTGAGGGCTTATTTGTCACTTTGATTCTTAGTCTACTTAAGTTTTAAATTTAGTATTGTAGTATAATTAATGGGGGTCTTGAATTGAATAATATCGATTCAATGACTGTATTTCTCTGCTACAGTTTCGGTTTAAAACTAAAATGAGTATTAAAATTTGATCAGACTTACTAATGCTCATCATAAATGATTACTCGGCCAAGTGGGAGAATGTAAGAATCGTTGTTTATTATGTGGCCCAAGTTATCATTTATCTAATTAATTGATCATTGACCTTATGAATACCCACGCATTTAATTGATAATTATTTGATGGACATAATTATCCTCATGACCTAATCAGGGTTTCCCTTGTATATATAAAGAGATTATTAGGCAGAGGTAAAGAGAGACACACCAATCTTATCCTCTCCTCTGTCACCTCAACTCTACCATCATAACAATACACCCTAAACGGGAATTCGATCATCATTGAAATCATGGCCTCATCTCTCACTACATTCACGGGACTATCAGGTACACATGATCTAATCCCTGACTTATATTACATGTTAAAGAATTGTTCAACAGTCAATGGTCACATGGCGATCACTAAGGGAAAATGTGGTCCCAGGAATCAGCTCAAATATGGCAGAAGTGAAAGCCATTGATTGTCTAGCTAGTTGTGAGGTTTGCTTCTTTTGTCCCTTTTTAGTTTTTTAATACCAGCATTTCTTCAAAATATCTTTTAGATAAAATAACTAAATTTGAATTGTTTAGGCATAAGTCATATGATGTGGCATTTTACAATAATTTATTTATTTTATGCTCTGGAGTTTATAATAAACTTATCAAGAGCTTCAATAGCTAATTACTTCTTAACATCGAAGTGCAATATTTCACTGTGTTTTTTCATGCATCTAGAATATTAGAATTTGGAGTAACATTTACCCTTCTAAACTTTTTCAGGTAGAAATCAACACTCATACATTCTTTAAGGGTTATACCCAAGGAAGAGCATATAGAAACCTTTGGCCAGAGATGCTGAAGCTAAAAGACTGGCCTCCCTCTGACAACTTTGAAGATCTTTTGCCTCGCCATTGTGACGAGTTTATCCGTTGCTTGCCATTTCAAGAGTACAGTGATCCTCAAGCTGGGATCCTCAACCTGGCTGTGAAGTTGCCACCCCATGTCCTTAAGCCAGACTTGGGTCCAAAGACTTATATTGCTTATGGGATGAATGAAGAACTTGGCAGGGGAGATTCAGTCACGAAACTTCATTGTGATATGTCTGATGCGGTATGCAACATTACAGCAGTAATTTTTATTCAAACCTTGTTGTTTTGAAATCGAAGTCCTTGTTTGTTCTATATTGTATCTGTGCTTCCACAATAATATTTCTATTTGTTCTTCTCGTGTTATGTCGAAGATGAGCATTTTTATGGTTTGTAGCTTAACTTTTCATAATACTTTTTCTGGTTCAAGGGTTTGATTTCATGAGGTAGTGAAAATTTCAGTTTCTTAACGTGTAACCCATTCTGTATGATGGAGCAAATGATCATATTTAGTTTGTAGAGAAATGATGAATTTCATATTAATCTAATTTGAACTTTTGGAGGAATGTTATTGGATCATGCAAAACTCAAATATTATTTTCCTCTTTAACATAACATACTTCCTTGTTTTGAAATTTAATCTGTATATTATGTACCCCAATTGTATCAAATGGCAGCACATTTACTTTTTCTCATTAATTCTTGTTCGATAATTTTCTCAGGTGAATATTTTGACACACACCGCTGAGGTAATATTAACTGAGACACAGAATTATGCTATTTCAAATTTAAAAAGAGTACACATGGCCCAAAATGAGAAAGAGCGTCATGCTCGAGATAGGGTTGGTGAATGCCTTAAAGAAGGAGTTTGCAAAGAAAACAAACAAGAGGAGAAGTGCCCTGTTGAGATCAAAGGAAATATGCCCACCATCTCCAAAAAAACAATAGAAACAGGTGGAGCTCTTTGGGATATCTTTAGGAGAGAGGATACTGAAAAGTTAGAAGCATATCTAAGAAAACACTCTAAAGAATTTAGGCATATTTATTGTTCTCCAGTTGAACAGGTACTGTTATATTCAATTAGTTTACATTTCTGCTTATCCTTTGTTTAATGCTTGATGCTCATTGATTTCTATGTTGGTTAGGTTATACATCCAATTCATGACCAATGCTTTTACTTGACCTTGGAACACAAGAAGAAGCTGAAAGAGGAGTTTGGTTAGTACAAAGAGTTGAAAAGTGCTTGCTAAGTGCATGTCATTAGTTATTAATTATATGAATCTTCACTTTTCAGGTATAGAACCTTGGACTTTTGAGCAGAAACTTGGGGAGGCAGTATTTATACCTGCTGGATGTCAGAAATCTTAAGGTAAAACATTTCTTACACATTGGAATGCCTCATATTTTCAACTTCTAATATTGTATCTATAATCTATATAACTATGGCCCACATGGCAAACCTTGCAGTCATGCACAAAAGTTGCAGTAGACTTTGTGTCCCCAGAAAATGTTCATATGTGCCTGCATTTAACTGAAGAGTTCCGTCGTCTTCCTAAGAATCACAGAACCAGAGAAGATAAACTTGAGGTGATTTATTTAATAATTTGCTTTCTGCTAGGTGAACAACTTAAATCCAGGTCAACCAACTCATGTATTTCAAAATGTATCTATTTTTCATTTTTAAATTAAAAAAATTAAAATTTAGGTTAAAAATTGATAAATACATTTTGACATACGATGGTTGAGTGATCATGTATTTCAGTTATTCACATATTATTGTTCTTTGTTATAATTTTTTTATTTTCGGCCTAGTTCCTATATATTAAATATAAACATTTGCTAATAATCTTACTTGTTAAGAGTTTTGATTAGTTTGACTTTAGTTTTAGTATTTTGTGTGTTAAAGTCTTTTTAGTTGTTCATGTCTTTTATTAGTGTTATTAGACTTTGTGGATGAAATTTTTTTGTGAGATAAAATATTAGCTTTTGCTAATTGAGAGTTTTTTTTATTCTTACGAAGAATCTCAAATTCTTATCACCCAAAGAAATTCTATTTTTATTTTAGCCAATTTTCCTCTACCTATCAATCTCTTGATATTGTGGTTTTGTTATTTTTTCTGTCTCTTACCTTAATCTATTTTCCTTTTTTTTTTATTTTAAAAAAACCTCTAAAATTTTGGTGGGTATTTAAGAAATTGACATTGAATTTTTAAATCCGTAAAAGGGAATTTAGGGAAGGAAATTTTTTGTCGCATCAACAAGTCAAAGAAGATCATCAATAAAAAGATAAATCACTTCTTCCCTATCATTTTTTTTTTGCAATAAATAAATATGCTCATGATGAAAGTATGGTATAGTCAAGAAAACAAATCTCATGAATTAAATAAGCATATGCAAAATTAATGATAGGAGAGAAATAGAAAAATTAGTATTTATTTATGACATCCTCCGGTCTGACTCACGTGAATTGAATACTTGGCTTATTAACTGTGGGGCATTAGTCACACGACTAAATATATTTCACTTTTTATAAATTAAAAAAGGTAACAAATTTTATATTAATCAAAAAAAGATTTAATAACTTTTTGGTCAAGTTTATCAAAATCTTCTCAGTATTACATAAATACTTAAAAAAATGGATATGCAGTTATTTCAAGGAATGCCGTTGTTTTATATAAATAGAGACTTTAAAATCATGTCTTGGACTAATCAACCTTCAAATAAAGCATAAAGCATGTTGCTAATCAAATATATTTAATGATGATTTTATTTTTTATAACCCACAAATTTAATGTTTGTCAACCATATAATATGTTTTTAACGATGATTTTATTTTTTATGAAACAGATCAAGAAGATTATAGTTTATGCTGTTGACCATGCTGTCAAAGAATTAGAAGCTTTAGTTGGGTGTTCTTGATTGGAGCTGACTCATTTTGCCATGAGGAGAACTACAACGATTTGTTTGCGTGATAGTTTGAATTTTGTTCTAGTCGGAAATTTTTTGAAGTTGCATTGTGTTCCAACTTCGGAGGGTTAATAATTAAATGATTTTTTCCTTATTATTCAGCCATACATATATGTGTATATTATACATTAATGACATGTTTCACATGTCTCACATAATTATATGCATTGTTTGAATTAGTTGATGATAGTGATGTGAATCTTATGATAACACATTTTGAACAACCGGGTTTAGAGCATATAGAACTATGTGTTGAAATAGTTATTACAGGTAATACGTTGACGTATAATGAAAGTGGTGCATTTGAGTTAGATGTGTGTATGACATATAATGAAGGTGGTACGAGAATAAATTCAAGCGACGATGATGAAACTTATATCGTGTTAGATTCATATGAGGATTCATCTTCCAATAGTGAAGATTTTGAAGGTCATTTACCAGAATCAGATGATGATGAATTAAATGCTGATTTAAGTATGAACGTGGAACCAATTGCATTAGCTTAGACAGTAACAGGTGAGATTAATGGTGAATGTTTTGAAATTAACTTATCTAAATGCAAATATTTAACTGAAATATTAATTACGTTGTAGATGGTAGTCAACAACCGTTTTGACATAATACATTGCATTATACTCAAATAAATTGGGATCACCCTGGTGAAGAAGATTTGTTGGGTGTAAGTGGTCCTTTAACTTGGGAAGAAGGTCAAGAATTATTTGTGGGTTTGGAATTTGAAGATAAAAGAAGTGTGCAAAAGGGACTGAAACTGTACATGATGAATGTACATCAAGCTATGAAAGTAGTTGAATCAAAACCAAATAGGTATTCTGTTCGATGTCATGATGTTAGATGTCCTTTTTATATGCAAACTAGTCAATCCAAACGGACACAAAGATGAAATTTGATGTCTGATTTGATAAGCACATGCATACTAGGTATATATTAAATTTGTTGTTGAATGATTGTTGGTTTCTTAATTTTTTCTAATATTTTATTTTAATGTATACATGCATGATCAAGGAAGATCCATCAATTAAAGTTGCACTTATACAAGAAATAGTGTCTAGCATTTTCAATTATAAAATTTCTTACAGGAAGGCATGGATCGGAAAGCAAAAAGCAATGACCATGATATATGGTGATTGGGCTAAGTCATATGCAGAATTTCCTGTATGGCTTGAATACAAGAGAAGACACTTTCCACATTTATATTATGAAATTTGTGATGATGATTATTTTGTTGGTAACACTCGTAGTAATGAATTTAGACAATTTGAGCGGGTGTTCTGCATGTTCAAACAACGTGTCGATGCCTTTCAATTCTGTAAGCCTATTATGCCTCTCAATGTCAGCTGGTGGAGACTTTCCAGCTGAGAAGGCACAGCCGATATAAACTGCCTCATGCCAAATTGTCTCAATATCTTATCTAGCTGGTGCCACTCAACAATCTGAAAACATAAAAAAGGCACCACAGCTCGCCAAATGGTGTGACCAGCACGATAGATCTCAGGAACATGATCAAACAAAGACCCACTATATGGTTCCCAAATACACTGCAATAATACAAAATTATATTAACCGTAACATTAAAAAACAAACGTGCAATCAAATTAACGGCAAATTATTTTACATTACCTCTTCACTCGTAAGAAGATCTAATGAGGGTCGAATAGCCGTCACATCATGGTCAAAATGAATGTCTTGCATAACAGGTAACTACCTACATATGAAATATAAATTCATTGAAATGAATAACATATAATTCACACAAATTTTTTTTAACTAAATCAAATGAAACAAATACCTGTGGCCAATCGGTGAGTGGGGTAGTCTAGGTGCAATGACACGTGGTACGGTGCATGTAAACCTCTCCCAAGCCCATAACTGTACTAGGACCGTCATACCACCAATATTCACGTTCTCTACATTAGTTGCGTTACACAACTCTCTGTATAGATTACCTAATAGAGCACTGCCCCAAGCATAGGAAATAATCTCCCCAAAGTCAATGAGGAACTGTAACCACTTTAGGGAGACTCGCGATTCACTCCTATCAACGAACATGACACCACCAATAAAACGTAAAATTCATGCACATGCATATCTTCGCAGTGCCTCTGGATCACCTAAGAATGGTGTAATATCCCCAAAATGTTCAGCTAACCATGTTAGCTTCACCGTAGATCCATTGACTACATTTGTTGTTGTTTTAATACCCAACACTGCCTCATAGATATCAAACCACCACCCATGTGTATCCGCAATCAATGGTCTACCGTCAATAGCTAAAACCAACAACATACCCACATCCTGCAAAGTGATAGTGCACTCTCCACAGCGCATGTGAAATGTATGAGTCTCAGGTCTCCATCGCTCTATGAAGGCATTCAGTAGTCCCTGATGTACCTTATATGCAAATATTAAAAAAACTAACTGAAATTTAAAAATTAAAAGATTACTAAGTAAAAAAATGAAACTAAACTTACAAAAACAGTGCATGTAAAAAAATTTTAAAATAACGTAACATACAACACAAGTAAAAAAAATGTAACTAAACTTACAAAAACATATTACTAAGAAAACTTTAAAAATACTAATCTGACGTAACATAATAATTATAAAAATACAAACTAAACTTAAAAAATAATAAAATGTAACTTAACTTACAACTTAAAAAAAATAACTAACTGTTAAATCAAGATGATCAACACTCTTTATTTTGATAATTACAAGACAGATGATATTTTCAGACGAAGTATGATCAGACGATAGAAAAATTAAGACGAAGTATAATCAGATGATAGAAGACCTCAGATGAAAGATGACTACTCAATCTGATAAGTTTCCTTTTCATCTTCGAGGCTACGCTACAAAGTTCAGATGATACAAGTATGATGGTAGACGACATTGTCTTCAGACTTTCCTTGAAGAGCATCTTTCGAAGACTATGTTTTCTGTCAAGACCCATCGTCTACAAGTAGAAGCTGAAGACAGACGAAGTAACTTGTGCGCATTTCAAATTTAGTCATTACTCATGAAAGTTTCCAAAAGTGGTTGGATACTGTACAAAACCTCTACAACACGAAAAATAGATCACTCTTTTGTTATCCAATCTGATCAAGTCAGAAAAAGGTACTGGATGTGCGCTGACTCCGCTGCTCAAACATTAATTATTCCGATTGATCACTGCCGCTGATGGGAAAGCTTCAAGAAAAGGACAACGGTCAAGATTTGAGTCTAACGGATCTTTCCAAGACTGTTGCCTATATAAAGGTCTTTTCTTCAAAGTTTCAAGTTGGCGAAAAATGCTACATAAGCTTATACTTTGTCTTCGCTCTTGAATCAAAAAGAACTTTTTCTTCATTGTAAAAACCCTCTCTGCAGAGGAATTCTTTAGTTTTTCTTAAAAACTATCCTAAATCCACTTGTGTGGTACTTTAGCCTGAGGAGGCTGTGTGTGCAAAGAATACTGGTTTTAGCCTGAAGAGGCTGTGTTACAAAGAATACTTGGTTGTTTAGCCTGGGAAGACTTTGATTAAAGAATATCTTGTATTATCCAGAAGTGGCTGGGTTCAAACAATACTTGTAACCTTTTTCACGGTTGATAGTGAAAACTCAGTAATTGCTGGGTAACTGGACGTAGTCTTGAGTAGACGAACCAGTATAAAAATATATGTGTTTAAGTTATTTTATCTTGTAAGTAACGGGGATAATTAAAACATAACCTTATTTGTTAAAATCAATCCTTCAAGATAATTTTCATATCGTCTGAACCTATTTGAAAACTACAAATGATAAAAGAAATTTTTTTATTAAAAACACAATTCAACCCCTTTCTTGTGTTTTATTCTTTACAGTTTGGTATTAGAGCTCAGTCTCTAAGCGTTGAGTGCCTTACAGCTGCTAGAGGAAAAGATCCAGATGGAGTCACAAGGGCTAACGTTTCTTTCAGGAGGTTCCTCCATGAACAAACCGCTAGCCTTCTCAGGGGATGACTATCCCTACTGGGCCGATAGGATGAAGATGTATATAAAGTCTACTTAATATAGACTTTGGAAGATCATCACGCAGGGAGATATTCCCATTGTCAAACCTGAGACTGAATGGAGAAATGATGAATATTCTCTTATGGAGCTTAACAACAAAGCTAGATATGCACTCACGTGTGCTCTCTCAAGGACAGAATACAATAGATTATGTGCCTACAAGACTTCCAAGGAACTCTGGGACGCTTTAAAGATTTCCTACGAAGGAACTGAGGACGTCAGAATGAGAATAACTGCTACACTTCAAAGAGAATATGAGATGTTCTCTATGAAGAAAGGTGAATCCATTGAGATAATGTTTGGAAGATTCCAGACTATATTAAATGGTCTCACCTCGCTGGGTATCACATTCACAAAGGCTCAGAATAACATGAAAATTCTAGATAGTCTTCCTACTCCATGGGAACCTATGTCTACAACCATCTCTGTGGGACGTGATATGAAAACATTAACTCTTGATGAGTTAATAGGAGCTTTGAGAGTACATGAGGTACTTCTCTACAAAAGAGACAAAATAAAAGTTCAAGAGCCCACAACTCTTCCATCCGTAGATGAATTCCAGAAAGAAGAATCAGTCAAGAAAGAAAGAAAGAAGAAGACCAAGATTCTTAAAGCTGAGACGTCTGAATCAGATTCATCTGATGGATCATCTGAATATGAGATATCTCTCATGGCCAGATGCTTCAAGAAGATGATGATGTAGAAAGGAAGAGGTCAACGCTTCTTTAAAAAGAAAGAAAAGAAGTTTCCTGAGAAACCCTCAAACAAGGAGGAAGGATCAGAGATTGTCTGTTACGAATGTAGAAAGCCTAGACATATGAGTTCTGAATGTCCAAAGCTTAAAAGAAGATGGAATCCTCGTAGGGACAAAGGCAAGAAGAGCCTGTTGACATGGGAAGACCTTGACAACAATAGTTCAGACGATTCCACAAAAGTAGAGGAAACTACAAACATCTGTCTCATGGCTGGAGACAATTCTTCCTTTGAGGTAAATGACTCTCCTATCCCATCCACTTCATCTGAGTCTGAATCAGAATCATAAGAAATATCATATGATACTCTTTTGGCAAACTCTCATTTTATTGCTGAGCAATACAAAGTGTGTAAAAACAAGTTAAAACAAACTTTGGAAGAAAATGCTACTTTGAAATCTGAAAAAGAGTTGCTTAAAAAGAAAGTATCAGATGAAATATCGTCTGACTCTGAAAAGAACATTTTAATTCTTGAAATCAAAAGATTAAAGAAAGAAAATGATTCTTTACTCAAAGACTTAACTAAGTTCACAAAAGGATCCTTGAAAACATTTTAAAATATGGGAGGCTCATTCTGATAAAAGTGAACTAGGTTATGTCGAGCAGACGAATGAAAAGAAGACAAAATTTGCTTCGTCTACTCAAAGGAAGAAGAACAAAAGTTACAACAAGGTTCCAAATGATTACAAGAAAAATACTAAAACCTTGAACAAAAAGAAATCTTCTTCTACTAACAAAGGAGGACCCAAAAGAATTTGGGTACCAAAGTCACTCATTATTCCTTTTGTAGATATCCTTAATAGGAAGAGAGAAGACTTCAAGCTGGTACCTGGACAGTGAGTGCTCACGACACATGACGGGAAACCTGTCTATGTTCCAAGACCTAAGACCAAGTAAAGGGTCTATGTCTTACGGTTCAGGAAAAGGTAAAATCCTAGGGATTGGGACTGTTGGTAAGACACCCAACCCTCTTATTCAAAATGTGTCTTATGTTAAAGGTCTGAACTTCAATTTACTTAGCATAAGTCAATTTTGTGACAGTGGATATGAAGTAGCCTTTAACGCTGGTGAGTGTATAGTCAAAAACAAGGATAAGTCTATTCTGTTTGTTGGGAAAAGAAAGAACAATCTCTATGAGGTTTGTCTTTCTGACCTAAGTGATCAGAATGTAACATGTTTGATTTCAGCAGACGATGAACGAGATATTTGACACAAAAAGCTTGGACATTTAAGTCTCAAGTATATTTCAAAAATTTCCAAAAAGGATCTTGTAAAAGGTTTGCGAAAAATATCTTGGAAGTCCGATCGTCTGTGTGAATCTTGTCAGCATGGGAAACAACTTAAATCTTCTTTCAAATCAAAAAATGTTGTTTCCACGACAAGACCTTTGGAACGGTTACATATTGATCTCTTTGGACCCACTCAGACTGAAAGTTTTGGAGGAAAGATATATGGATTTGTCATTGTAGACGACTATACTAGATTTACTTGGGTATACTTCCTAGCCCATAAACACAAGTCTTTCAATGTCTTTGAGATATTCTGTAAACGTGTTAAAAAAGAAAAGGGAATATGTATTGCATCCTTAAGAAGCGATCATGGAACAGAGTTTGAAAACTCTGAGTTCAAAGCCTTCTGTTTTGAAAATGGTATCTTTCACAATTTTTCATCTCCAAGAACTCCCTAATAAAATGAAGTTGTGGAAAGGAAAAATCGTTCTTTATAAGAAATGGCTAGAACAATGTTACATGAAAGCTCTCTTTCAAAATATTATTGGGCAGAAGTAATAAATATCTCTTGTTATATTCAAAATAGAATATTAACAAGACCTATATTGAACAAGACTTCTTATGAACTATGGAGAGGAAGAAGACCCAACATATCCTACTTTCATCCTTTTGGATGTGAGTGTTTTATTCTTAACACCAGAGATCAACTTGGAAAGTTTGACTCAAAGGTAATAAAAGGGTTTTTACTTGGATACTCCAATACATCTAAGGCCTATAGAGTATTTAACTCTAAGACGCAAGTTGTAGAGGAATTTATTCATGTAAAATTTCAAGATAACTCAAAGGCTGATAAAGAAATATCAGACCTAGAAAATCTGTTTGATAATTTGCAGATCAACCCTCCTGGTCAAAATTTGAGTTCAAATGGTCAACCTGGTACAGACGCAAGAACAAGCGAAAGAAGAACAGACGAACCCTCTTCGTCTGATATTCACCAACATGATGTTCAAGCTCCTACCAGAACTTGGAAGTTTGCCTCAAACCACACAGAAGATCTTATCATTGACGATAGACTTCAAGGAGCTCAAACAAGATCAAAAGTTAGAGAATCGTCTGGCTACGCTTGTGTGTCAAACATAGAGCCCAAGAATATTGAGGAAGTTCTACAAGAGAATGACTGAATTTTAGCTATGGAAGAAGAGCTAAACCAGTTTACCAGAAATGACGTCTGGACTTTAGTAGAAAGACCAAGGAACAAAAACATCATTAGAACAAGATGGGTGTTCAGAAATAAACTTGATGAAGTTGGAAAAGTGGTAGAAACAAAGCAAGGTTAGTAGCCCAAGGTTATAACCAACAAGAAGGTATTGATTTCACCAAATTTTTGCTCCTTGTAGCTAGGTTAGAAGTTATTAGAATTTTACTTGCTTTTGCTGCTCATAAGAATATCGTCTTATATCAAATGGATTTTGTTGGTCCTTATATGAATCTAGAGGGGGGGTGAATAGATTCAAGTTCCCTAATTCAACAATCTTTTTCTCGCTTTTTCCCGATTCAATTTTATCTATATTATAAGCAATGTACCAGAGATATAACAGCGGAAAGATACAGGAAAATATAATGCAAGAAATCAATGGAAAGTAAAGTTAAGGTATAGAGAAGAGAGTAGACAGAGATTTATACTGGTTCGGCTTTCGGCCTACATCCAGTCCCAACCTAACAATCTGTTGCAATTGGTATTCCACTACAATCTTGTGTTCAATACAATCACTTCTGCACAAACACAAAACAAATCAAATACTCAAAACTCTCTATGTTCTTCACCTAAGAACATATCTCTCCAATTCTTGAATCCTTCAAGAATCTCCTTTGAGAGTCCCTCTCTCAAAACCTTTAACTCTTCTTCTAGAGAACACCTTCTCTTAAGAGTTTTCAAACCAAAACAAAAATATCAAACAAAAGATAAAGATCAGTAAAGATTACACCTGTGTGTATGCTCTGATCACGATGATAACCAAATGTATCCAATCCTTCCTTCACACATTATTCATCTCTTTGAGAAAATCTTTTTGAAATCTTTGAAGAGGGTTTCCAGAACTTGTAAACCAGTGTTTTATTTCTCTTCTTTTTTCTTCTAAAACATTAAAAGATCTCTCTCTTTGAAAACAAAATGAAAAAGTTCTATTTAAAGCAGTTTCAAAACCATTTTGAGATGAATTCTGGTGTGGTAATCGATTACAGATATTGGTAATCGATTACTCTAGAGAAATTTTGTCTTCCCCTGTATATCAAACACGGAGTAATCGATTACTATGGAGTGGTAATCGATTACTCCAGAGCAAGTTGAGTTCCCCTATTTTCTAAGTCTGTTGGTAATCGGTTACAGCCTCAGGGTAATCGACATTTCAAAAAAACTTTAAAACCAAAGTTTTTTGAGTTCTTTTCAAAATAAAATGGGGTTCAAAACTACTCTAGCTCATCTTACAAGAGTTAAAACAAATTCTCTATGAAAAGATTGACTAAAAACCACACTCAAAGCCTAAACTATAACAATCAATACATTTAAACTCCTATATACAATCTATCATAAAGATCAAAATTACAAGTATATCAAAACTAAAACTAGGAAAGACTTCTTCAGCTTCAAGTCCAACAGTCTCCCCCTTTTTTGTTTTGATGTACCAAATCTTGTGTAGTTGATCCCTTATGTAGATGATGGCTTTGATGTGTCCTGCAATGTTAGTGTGTTTTATTTTTCTTTTTTTTTTCATCAATTCTATTCAGCAATTCACATACAGTTATATGTATCATCCAACTCATGTCAAAAATATCAATTTTCAGAGATATATAAAGACAATCATTTGCATAAATTTAAATCTATCTATTACAGCCATCCAATAATAGTTTCAAATGTGTTAATCTGCTCCCCCTAAGTCAGGTGCCTAGGTACAAACAGATTTAAAAAACTTTTCAAAATAAAAACAGTTCAAAACAGAGTAAAAGCAGAGCAATCAAATACTAAAAACCTAAAGACTAAACAACTAAAATCACTAACTACATACTACTACTCCCCCTATTTGGTATATCAAATCAAAAGAGAGAAGTAGAGATGAAGTTACTAATCTGAGTTGTCATCATCCTGGTTGAGTCGTTCCATGATAGTTTCCATCAAGTCCTTCATTTCAAGGAAATGCAGATCCTGTCGCTTTCCTAGATCATCAATGCGCTTGTTGACGGTTGCTTCCAATTCATCCATTCGGTCTATCATAATGGATTCGAAGCGAGATTGTGGAATGTACTCTCCA
This sequence comes from Hylodesmum podocarpum, assembly GCA_026586105.1. NCBI lineage: Eukaryota > Viridiplantae > Streptophyta > Magnoliopsida > Fabales > Fabaceae > Hylodesmum > Hylodesmum podocarpum. The sequence continues at coordinate 969,883 of JALJEV010000367.1, read as the reverse complement.
GAATTGTCTTCATCCATATCTTCATGATGTGCTTCCTCTTGCTCTTGCTGTGCTTCTTCATGCTCTTGTTGTGTTTCTTCTCTTGTGATCCATCCAGCATCGGTTTTGATGAGTCTCATCTTTTTCAGTGCTCCATCGCCGATGACATGAACATCCTTGACTAATTCTCTTGCTTCATCAGTAGTGTCTATCTGAAAAATTTCAATTAGTCTAGAAATAAAAAGAGAGTAAGGACACTTATTGTCAAGTAGTCTCCTTGTTTTCAACATGTTGTCCATGATAACGTGAGTCCAATCCACTTGAATGTTGTTCTTCAAGGCAGCAATGAGGATCATGTCATCCTCAGTCAACTGGGCATGGTTTGCTCCTCTTGCAGCCAAGATCCAGCAAACAGTGTAGTGAAGTAGCCGGTTATCTGCTGTGAGGCCACTAATGTTATAGGTAACTTTCTTTCCCAATGCCCTTTTAGAATTTATTTCCTCTTCCCAGTGTTGAGGATTCCTCAGAAGGCTCATAAAGAAGGAATCTTTTTGCAAATCAAACCCTTTCTCTCTGAGTTTGTCTGCATGTGCTATAACCCCTTCCTTTCGAATCCCAAAGAATATCCATAAAGTGTGCGAGAGGTTAGGGAAATTTTGATACCTTTGATTTCAGAGGTCACAGTCATCCTCTCCATATTCGGTTTGAGGTTGGAGTAGAAAACTCGAACCAAATCTGGATAGATGAATCCTTTCATCCCTACAAACCTCTCCAAATGTTGTTGCCTCAAGAAGGTCTGGAATGTGAAACTCTAAGTGTCAAGCCATCCAAGGTCAAGTATCTTCGGAGGAACTAGACCTTTGTTCGCAAAGTCCAGATTGAACCGCGTCTCTTTTCCCTTTGAAGTGAACCACCGGTTGACTTCTGATACTTGTGGTTGTGGAGGAGGAGGAATTTCCGGTTGCTGCTCCGAGGGGGTAGGTTTCTTCCTCTTGGAGGATTCTCCCACCTTTTTCTTTCCTTTAATCTCTTCTTGAGTGTAGCGACTTGCCCTCATTTTAATTCTCTTACCTTTACCTTGTTTTTCCATTGTTGAGAGAGAATGAAAACCTAGGGTTTGGAGGAAGAAGATGAAGGGTTTTTCGGAGTAAGAAGTTGAGTGGTGAATTGAAGAGTCACGCCTGCACTTCTTATAAGAGAGAACAAAGCCCAAAAGATTAGCCCAAGAACGAGGTAATTGATTACCAGCTTGAAATCGATTATCTCAGTTTCTTATATAGAGGGAAGAAAGAAAAAACGAGAAAACAGTCGTGGTAATCGATTACTGTAAACTGGTAATCGATTACTCCAGTGAATTCCTCTAAACCATTAAAAAAGCATGTTCTGTGGTAATCGATTACTGCTCGTGGTAATCGATTACTCCAGGGGTTTTTCACAAAATATTGAAAACTGGTGCTTCTTGATCGACATACAGTCGTGGTAATCGATTATCTCAGTCCCAAAAATCCTTCCCGAGTGAATTTCACACGAAGTAATCGATTATCCTCCCTTGGTAATCGATTATTTCTATCAGAAGAAGGTTTTTCTTGAAATTTTTTTCACAAAAACAGAGTTATGGATAAGTGTAATCAAGTAAGAAGGTTTAGTTTAGATGTTCCTCACTCAATATGCCGAGGTTTGATCTAAGTTTGTAAAACCTTTCCTTTGGTAATGCTTTTGTAAATATATCCGCTAATTGATTCTCCGTGTCTATGAATTCGATGTTACAATCTCCTTTCTCGACGTGATCTCTAATAAAGTGATGTCTGACTTCAATGTGTTTTGTCCTTGAGTGTAGTACAAGATTTCTTGTGATACTTATGGCGCTTGTGTTGTCGCATTTCAAGGGAATGTGATCTATCTTTAGCCCAAAGTCCTCAAGTTGGTGTTTCAACCAAATTGCTTGAGCACAACAACTTCCCCAGCCTACATATTCTCGTTCAGCTTGATAGTGCTACACAAGCTTGCTTTCGCTATTCCAAGATATCAAGCATTCTCCAAAGATGTGACATGTGCCACTAGTGCTTTTCCTATCCGTTTTGCTACCCGCAAAATCGAGTCATCGAAACCAACAAGTAGTGGTGAGGTTCCTTTCGGATACCATAGTCCACAACTTATTGTTCCTTTTAGGTATTTAAGAATCTTCTTCACTGTTAGCCAATGAGATTGCTTAGGTGCAGATTGAAATCTAGCACATAAACATACAAAAAACATGATATCAGGTCTACTGGCTGTAAGATAGAGTAAGGATCCTATAACACCTCTCAGATATAGGGTAGTATCAACTTCATTACACTCGCTTCATCGGGCCTCAAGATAAGTGTTAGTAGAAATAGGTGTGTTAGACATTTTGCAATTAGTCATATCATATTTCTTAAGTAGTTCTTTAGTGTACTTAGCCTGATGTATGAAAGTGCCACCTTCCATTTGCTTGATTTGAAGTCCTAAGAAGAAACTCGCTTCTCCAATCATAGACATATCAAATTCTTCCCCCGCATATCTTTCACAAACTCTTCACAAAGTTGTTGGTTATAAGATCCGAAGATAATGTCATCAACATAAATTTGAACCAATAGAATGTAGTCAGACTTGTCCTTAATAAACAAAGTCTTATCTACTTTACCTCTGTGGAATCCTTTAGATATGAGAAACTTACTCACTCATATACCATTGCCTGGGGGCCCGCTTCAACCCATACAAGGCTTTATGAAGTTTGTAGACATGTGTAGGCCAAGTAGCATCTATGAAACCGGGTGGTTGAGCTACATAGACTTCTTCATTGATGTAACCATTCAAGAATGCACTTTTTACATCCATCCGGTATAACTTGAAATTGTTGATGCAAGCATATGCCAGGAGTAGTCTAACAAATTTCAAGTCTTCATGACAAAAGAGCAAAGGTTTTTTCAAAGTCAATCCCTTCTTGTTGATTGTATCCTTTTGCCACAAGTCTTGCTTTGTTTCTTACCACAACTCCTTCTTCACTCAGTTTGTTCTTGTAAACCCATTTTGTACCTATGATGTTCATATTGCCCTTGTCTGGAACAAGTTCCCAAACTCCATTCCTTTTGAACTAGTTGAGTTCTTCTTGCATAGCCATGATCCAAAATTCATTGTTCAAGGCTTCTTCTATGGAGGATGGTTCTACCTGAGATACAAAAGCAGTATTATAGCAAAACAAATTCTTTGAGGATCTAGTAGTTACCCCCTTGTGAATGTCACCAATGACATTGTCAAGTGATAGGTTCCTAGGTGTCCTCCACTCTTTTGCTTGTTCTCTTGCACAGTGGTCGAAGCTTTGCTGATGCTTGTTATCGATGTCTATGTTTTCTTCACCTGTTTCATCATCATGCAACAATCTTTCCTTCTGGAAAGTGTTAGTTTCATCAAATCTAATATGGACAGATTCTTCAATGCACATTGTTCTTTTTATTAAAGATCCTATATGCTTTACTGGTGTTTGAATAACCAAGGAAAATGGCTTCATCAGCCTTTGCATCAAACTTTCCAATAGGGTCTTTGCCATTGTTTAAAACAAAACATCTGCATCTAAAAACTTTGAAATAAGAAATGTTTGGTTTTCTTCCATAGAAAAGCTCATAAGGGGTTTTCTTCAAAATGGGTCTTATAGAGACTCTATTGAGAACATAACATGCAGTGTTCACAGCATCTGCCCAAAAATGTTTAGGCATCATATGCTCATTCAGCAAGGTTCTCCCAAGTTCTATAAGGGACCTGTTTTTCCTCTCCACCACTCCATTTTGTTGTGGAGTTCTAGGAGCTGAAAAACAGTGTGATATCCCATGTTTTTCACAAAACCTTTCAAAAAAGCAATTCTTAAATTCAGTTCCATTATCACTTCTTAAAGCTTTGATTTTCAAATCCTTTTTGTTTTGAATCTTTTTAGCAAGTACCTTGAAAACTCCAAAGGCTTGATCCTTTTTCTTGATAAACAAAACCCAAGTAAATCTTGAATAATCATCTACTATGACTAGTCCATACAGATTTCCACCAATACTAGCTATCCTAGATGGACCAAATAAGTCTAAGTGCAAGAGTTCAAGCGGCTGATTTGTAAAAACATGTTTTACATTTTTGAAAAATGTTTTTGCCTGCTTGAACTTTTGACAAGCCTCACATAGTCCTTCTTTGGAAAATCTAATCTTGAGGAGACCAAAAACTAACTCTTTAGAAATAAGCTTATTCAAATGCAATGTGTCAATGTGTGCTATTCTCCTATGCCATAGCCAAGACAGATTATCGTTAGAAGTTAAACATGTAGAGTAAGGAGAAGAATGATCTACTTCCAGTATGTAAATGTTGTTAGATCTCTTGCAATCATGAGAAGTTCATCTCGAGTCTTTGTTGCTGATGAGACAATGTTCATCATCAAAAACAATTCTGTAGTTCTTGTCACATAGTTGGCTTATGCTCAGCAGATTGAACCTCAATCCATCGACCAACAATACATCTTCTATCACTGTGTTTGCCTTATATCCAACAGTACCGTAGCCTAGGATTTTCCCGTTGTTGTTGTCTCCGTATACAATAGATCCTGATTCTCTTGGTGTGAAGGTGCTCAGGTTCCTTCTATCACCCGGCCATATGCCTTGAGCAGCACACGTCTAAGTACCAAATTGAGCTCATTGCTCAAAGCTTTCCTACAAGGGAAAAAGAACTTATTTTGTGGGTGGTACCCAGTTTCTCTTGGTCCATACATGTTAGTGCTACAGTTACTTTCTTAATCTATTTGTATTTGCCACCGAAATCCCTTTTCTTCCTAATCATGCGCTTATATGATTTATGTCCAGGTTTCATGCAATATGTGCAAGTATATTTAGCATGCTTAGTATTTCCAGGTTTCATATGAACACAACTTGCGAGATGTTGAGTTCTTTTAACTTTGAAATATCATTTTCTAGTTCACATATTTTCTGTTTTAGCATGGATATTTCCTTTTTCAGAATTATGTTTTCTTTTTCAAAAGTTTCAGCTTGATTATAAAGCTCACAAAAGGCAGAATGCAATTCATCATAATCATCCATAATTGAGTTCATATCACATACCTCATTGGATGTTTTGGCCATCAAGGGCACGTACTCGCCTCCCTCATCTTCACTTTCGATGTTGAGGATGTGTAGCCTTCGTCCCCAAGCTATGTATGCCTTCTTTTTCTTCTTTTCTTTTCTGGCATTTCTTTCATTCTCAGCTTTTCTCACTTCAATGTTGTTGCTTCTTTTCAAGGTTGGACAATCTGACCTGTAGTGCACAATCTTTCCACATTCATAGCAAGTTACTTTGACTGAAGTGTTATCCTGCTTCTTGACTCCTTTTCTGGGTTGACCAAATTTCTTCTTAGTGTTGTTCTTTATAAACTTTCTGAACTTCTTCACCATTAAGTTCACTTGGTCTTCTTCTGAATCATTTTCGTCTTCAGAGGATTCAGATTCAGTTTCAGTATGATCTATCTTAAGAGCAATTCCTTTGGCTCTTTTGTCTTTCTGCTCCTCATCCGCCATTCGTGTCATGTTCATTTCATATTCTCTAAGTTTTCCAAACAGTTCAACACTTGTCATAGCAGCAAGGTTCTTTGATTCAGTTATGGCTGTCACTGTAGGTTGCCACTTTCTATTCAATGATTTCAGAATCTTGACATTCACCTCTTCTTCGATGAAGTTCTTGCCAAGTCCTTTGAGATGGTTGATGATGTGTGTGAATCTCTTTTGCATTTCCATGATTGACTCTCCTTGGAACATTCTGAATGTCTCATACTCTTGAATGAGTGTGTTCTTCCTAGCTCTCCTCACCTCAGCAGTACCTTCATGGGTTACCATGATAAGCTCCCATGCTTCTTTTGTTGTCAGGTAAGCCGATATCCCTGAAAAACTCATCGAATTCAAAGCAAAGTGTATGATATTCAAGGCCTTAGCGTCATTTTCAGCCCTTCTAATCTCATCCATGTCCCATTCCTCAAAAGGTTTCTCTATTTCTTTTCCATTTTCTATTTTTATTGGAACTTTGTAGTCATTTACCACAGCCTGCCATATACTTCTGTGAATAGATTCCATAAAGATCTTCATGCAAACTTTCCAAAATGGATAGTTATCACCGCAGAACAATGGAGGTCTATTTATCGAAGCTCCTTCAGCGAAGGGTAAAAGATTACTAGCCATTCCAGGGAACTAACAAGGATTACTAGATTGATTTACTAGTTAAAGCTCGTGATACCAATTGTTGGTCCCTATATGAATCTAGAGGGGGGTGAATAGATTCAAGTTCCCTAATTCAACAATCTTTTTCTCGCTTTTTCCCGATTCAATTTTATCTATATTATAAGCAATGTACCAGAGATATAACAACGGAAAGATACAGGAAAATATAATGCAAGAAATCAATGGAAAGTAAAGTTAAGGTATAGAGAAGAGAGTAGACAAAGATTTATACTGGTTCGGCTTTCAAATTTACATCCAAATCCCAACCCAACAATCTGTTGCAATTGGTATTCCACTACAATCTTGTGTTCAATACAATCACTTCTGCACAAACACAAAACAAATCAAATACTCAAAACTCTCTATGTTCTTCACCTAAGAACATATCTCTCCAATTCTTGAATCCTTCAAGAATCTCCTTTGAGAGTCCCTCTCTCAAAACCTTTAACTCTTCTTCTAGAGAGCACCTTCTCTTAAGAGTTTTCAAACCAAAACAAAAATATCAAACAAAAGATAAAGATCAGTAAAGATTACACCTGTGTGTATGCTCTGATCACGATGATAACCAAATGTATCCAATCCTTCCTTCACACATTATTCATCTCTTTTGAGAAAACTTTTTGAAATCTTTGAAGAGGGTTTCCAGAACTTGTAAACCAGTGTTTTATTTCTCTTCTTTTTTCTTCTAAAACATTAAAAGATCTCTCTCTTTGAAAACAAAATGAAGAAGTTCTATTTAAAACAGTTTCAAAACCATTTTGAGATGAATTCTGGTGTGGTAATCGATTACAGATATTGGTAATCGATTACTCTAGAGAAATTTTGTCTTCCCCTGTATATCAAGCACGAAGTAATCGATTACTATGGAGTGGTAATCGATTACTCCAGAGCAAGTTGAGTTCCCCTGTTTTCTAAGTCTGTTGGTAATCAATTACAGCCTCAGGGTAATCGATTACTTTAGCTTAAAACTTTAAAACCAAAGTTTTTTGAGTTCTTTTCAAAATAAAATGGGGTTCAAAACTACTCTAGCTCATCTTACAAGAGTTAAAACAAATTCTCTATGAAAAGATTGACTAAAAACCACACTTAAAGCCTAAACTATAACAATCAATACATTTAAACTCCTATATACAATCTATTATAAATATCAAAACTAAAACTAGGAAAGACTTCTTCAGCTTCAAGTCCAACAGATGTGAAAAGTGCTTTTCTAAATGACTTTATTGAAGAAGAAGTATATGTGAAACAACCTCCTGGCTTTGAGAGCTCATCTCAACCAGATCTTGTTTTTAAATTGAAGAAAGCACTCTATGGTCTTAAACAAGCTCCTAGAGCTTGGTATGATAGACTAAGTTATTTTCTTCTTAAAAATGGTTTTTCTAGAGGAAAAGTTGATACTACTCTCTTCAAGAAAAGTGTCTCAAAAGACTTTATTATTGTCCAAATATATGTAGACGATATAGTCTTTGGAGCCACTAACAAATCCTTGTGTGAGGATTTTTTTAAGTTAATGCAGGATGAGTTTTAAATGAGTATGATGGGAGAATTAAAGTTCTTCCTAGGACTTCAAATCAAACAGACGAAAGAAGGTATCTATATCCATCAACAAAAATATACAAAAGAACTTCTTAAGAAATTCAAGATGGATAACACAAAGCCTATGAAGACACCCATGCATTCTTCTGGCGTCAGTCTCAGTAAAGACGAATCAGGTAAGACAGTTGATCAAACGGTATATCAAGTTATGATTGACTTATTGCTTTATCTAATTGCAAGTAGACCAGACATTATGTTTAGCGTTTGTCTATGTGCACGTTTTCAGTCTGACCCTAGAGGATCTCATCTACAAGCTGTAAAACGTATTCTTAGATATCTTATTGGAACCACTAATCTCTCTTTATTTATAAGAAAAACAACGATTTCAGTTTGAATGGCTATTGTGATGCTGATTATGCTGGAGACAAAGTAGAGAGAAAATGCACAAGTGATGGATGTCAATTTCTAGGCACTTCACTCATCTCTTGGTCAAGCAAGAAGCAAAACTCCATAGCACTCTCTACCACAGAAGTAAAATATATTGCTGCTGCTGGATGTTGTTCACAACTTCTTTGGGTAAAACATCAACTTGAAGATTACTCAAGGTTTGAAACCCAAATCCCAGTCTTCTGTGTCAACACAAGTGCAATCAATCTCAGCAAAAACCCTATTCAGCATTCAAAAGCTAAACATATTGAAATAAAATTTCATTTTATAAGAGATTATGTTCAAAAGGGTATTTTCGATATACAGTTTGTTCAAATTGATTTTCAATGGGTAGATATCTTTACAAAGGCTTTAGACGAAACACGATTTAATTTCATTAATGAAAATTTGGGAATTATTTCTTTAAAAGATTAAGTTATTTCGTCTATATCTATCGCTTATACTTATCGTTTGTACTTATCATCTGATTATTTCGCTTTAAGACAAAACCTTGCGTCTGATCAAGTTGAATCAATAAAAAGTTAGTCAACAGACGCAATATTATTATTTAATTAATTTAAAGTTAAGTGTGCAGGAAGACAATAAATGCAACATTAAATATGTTTGACATTTATTACTCTATTATAGGAAGTTCAAAGCATGTGTCGCAATTGACAGAAGTTAAATCAATATGTTCAGACGATACAAGTATGATGGTAGACGACATTATCTTCAGACTTTCCTTGAAGAACATCTTTCGAAGACTATGTTTTCTGTCAAGACCCATCGTCTACAAGTAGAAGCTGAAGACAGACGAAGTAACTTGTGCGCATTTCAAATTTAGTCATTACTCATGGAAGTTTCCAAAAGTAGTTGGATACTGTATAAAACCTCTGCAACACGAAAAACATATCACTCTTTTTTTATCCAATCTGATCAAGTCAAAAAAAGGTACTAGATGTGCGCTGACTCCGCTGCTCAAACATTAATTATTCTAATTGATCTTTGTCACTGATGAGAAAGCTTCAAGAAAAGGACAACGGTCAAGATTTGAGTCTTATGGATCTTTCCAAGATTGTTGCTTATATAAAGGTCTTCTCTTCAAAATTTCAAGTTGGCGAAAAACGCTACATAAGCTTATACTCTGTCTTCTCTCTTGAATCAAAAAGAACTTTTTCTTCATTGTAAAAACCTTCTCTCTGTGCAGAGGAATTCTTTAGTTTTTCTTAAAAACTATCCTAAATCCACTTGTGTGGTACTTTAGCCTGAGGAGGCTGTGTGTGCAAAGAATACCGGTTTTAGCCTGAAGAGACTGTGTTACAAAGAATACTTGGTTGTTTAGCCTGGGAAGGCTTTGATTAAAGAATATCTTGTATTAGCCAGAAGTGGCTGGGTTCAAGCAATACTTGTAACCTTTTTCATGGTTGATATGGGTAACTGGACGTAGTCTTGAGTAGACGAACTAGTATAAAAATATCTTTGTTTAAGTTATTTTATCTTGTGACTAACGGAGATAATTAAAACATAACCTTATTTGTTTAAATTAATCCTTCAAGATAATTTTCATATCGTCTGAACATGTTTGAAAACTACAGATGATAAAAGAAAATTTTTATTGAAAACATAATTCAACCCCTTTCTTGTGTTTTATTCTTTACACTAGCTAAAGTTAAAAAAAAGGGATTACATAACATAACACTTAAATGCAAAAATACTAAATAAACATAAAAAAAAATTTCAAATACGATACAACTTAAAAAAATAGGTCACTAAACTTAAAAAAAGAATATTACGTAACATAACACTTAAATGCAAAAATACTAACTAAACATACAAAAAATTAAAATTAAAATAACATACAACTTAAAAAAAATAAGTAACTAAACTTAAAAAAAAATTACGTAACATAACACTTAAAGATAACTTAAAGAAACATAAAAAAAATAAATTAAATTACATAAAAAATTTAAATAAACATAAAATAAATTAAATTACGTAAGACATATAACTTAAAGAAAACTAAGATTAAAAACAATATTACAAGGGACTTAAAAAAATAACTAACTAAAGTTAAAAGAAATTTAATTACGTAACATACAACTTAAAAACAAATCTAACTAAACTTACAAAAACAAATAACTAAGTAAACTTAAAAAATAATAAAGTTACGTAACATAAAAATTATAAAAATACTAAGTAAACTTAAAAAAAAAATTACTTAACATACAACTTAAAAAAAATAAGTAACTAAACTTAAAAAAAAAAAATTGCCTGACATACACTTAAAATACTAACTAAACATAAGAAAAATAAAATTATGTTTGTAAAATACAAATCTACAAGAAAGGGGGTTGAATTGTGTTTTTCAATAAAAATTCTTTCAGACAATGCATTTTTGTGTCTGTATAAAATAATTTTGATCAGACGCAAATTTAAGATTATTCTTCAAAGATGTCTTTTAATTAAATATGTTGTTTAAGTTATTACCCCTGGTTAGTAAGCAGTTAAAAATAATCAATGCAATAATATTTTTATACTGATTCGTCTTATAAAAGACTACGTCCAGTTACTCAGCAACTTTCTGAGGTTCCACTAAGAGTATTCTTTGAACTCAGCCACTTCTGGCTAACAATACAGATATTCTTTGAACACAGTTTTCTCAGGCTAAAGTGGTATTCTTTGTCCCTAGCCTCCACAGGCTAAATCCAGGTATTTTTTTTTAACATAACCTCCTCATGCTAACCAAGGTATTCTTTCAACACTTAGCCTCCTCAGGCTAACAAATGTATTATTTGGACTTTAGTCTCCTTAGACTAGACTCACAATATTCTTTGGACTATCAACCTCCACAGGCTTGATGCAAGATATTCTTTAAACACTTAGCCTCCTCAGGCTATAATATCACCACAACAGTGGCTTACAATAAGTTCAAATAGAAAATATCCTTTACGCAGAGAGGGATTTTACAATGTGAATTCTATTCTAAGTTTGCGGCGAACAAACTTGTTTTCTTGAAAGCTTGAGCGAGTATGAATATATTCTTGATCTGAGTAGTTCGCTAACTTGAACTCGCAGAGATGAACTCCTTTTATAGGTGGTTGTGTGAAGTAACGTTAGACTGTAGAAGTTAACGTTAGTCCTTGTCTTGGGTACTTTCACATCTGGCAGAGTGAGCAATTAGAATATTTAATGGAAAGTCAGCGGTTGTCAGCGTTAGATCTGTCTTTGACTTGATTCGCTCAGAGATTTCACTAAAACGTACAACTGTTTTTCGTGTTGCAGAGGTTTATTTTGAAATCTCTTTCCACCTTTAGAACATTCCGAGTAACGGTTGAATAAGTATGTATGCACGAGTTATTCAGAGTTTTTAACTTTAAAAAAGGAGTAGACAAATGAATAATTATAATGTGTTGAGTGTTGAATTCATTTGTCTGTCTTCATCCTTTGTCTTCAACCTTAGTCTTCAAATCTTCACACTTCAGCATATAACTTGAAGTTGAGACGTGCTCTCTGTTTGATCTTCAAAGTTCTTCGTCTGATAGCAGATACTTGGGATATGACAACTTGAACTTTGCGTCTGGAACTTCTAATGTTTTGAGGATGCATCTTTCGTCTCATACGAGTAATGATCCGTCTGATCATTTTTCCATCCGCGTCTGTAGATGTTTCCGTTTGTCTTGTAATTATCAAAATTAAGATGCTAAGTCATTTTGACTTAACAATGATAGACAAATAACTTAAAGAAAACTAAAATTAAAAACAATATTATGTAACAACGGACTAAGAAAAAAACTAACTAAACTTGAAATACAAATTAACGTAACATAAAACTTAAATGCAAAATGCAAAAATACTAACTAAACATAAAAAAAATAAAAATTACGTAAGACATATAACTTAAAGAAATAACTAACTACACTTTTAAAAAATAACTAACTAAATTATATAAATACAACTTAAAAAAAATAACTAAAATTAAAAAAAAATAATTTCCTTAACATACAACTTACAAAAAATTAATAAACAAATTTTCGTCTGTCACTTAAATACATATCACCTATTCATCTTTCTAACTGCAAATCTATCCATCTACTAACATACCTATTCATTTCCCTAATTAAAAATCTAACCACCTAACTAAAATTTAACTAAAGTTCAACTAATATAATAAATACAATTTCAGCATAAAAAATTAATTATATTTTCAAAATAAAAATAAAATAAAATAATTTAAGAAATACCTTCATGTAGCCAACTTGACACACCCACAAAAAGCCAGCTTCATCTAAAAGGTCCACGATAGCATCTAAAATTATGGGTTGTCCCAAGTAAAGTGGAACTGTTCTTCGTAATATTAAACGCTGGCATTCTTTGTTAAGAAATATGTGTTTTTTGAAGTCACAAAACATCCCCTGGCCCACACTCTAATCTTAAAGCAAAAGAAGATGAAGATGTCATTTTGTAGAAGAAAAAATGTTTGGTCCACAGTGTAAATTGCAATTACAGAGAGAAGGGGATAGGGAAACGGAAGTAAAAATTATTTTTTTTTACTTCCTCCCTCATTATATAGTGGTCTTGGGTGCGGGAAAAAATTCAAAAGGTGGTCGTAGGCAGTTATGCGACTACCCCTGTTCGCATACTGTTCTACGACCAAGTGATGTCAGGGGAGCTCCATCCATTTACATTATGCCAAGTGTCAAACGGAGAGCTGGTCGCAGGGGTTCCAGTAACTCTACCACGTGTCACGCTGTACTGTCCAGCTTCCACCGTGGCTGTCCACGTTGTCCACCATTTTGTCACATGTCGCCACCCTGTTAAGTCGCATGGATCTTTATAATTGTATCCTCCAACTCAGCATTTTTTTACACGTGCCTCTTTCTAAATGGGTCACATGAGGTCTTGCGACTTGCTAATCACTACAACTTATGCTACTTACCCATCTTGATAATTTGGTTCGAACTGAACCCATTTCAGTAATATCTTTCTCCTAAATATCCATTTAGGACAAAAACTCTTACTTGCGTTTTCTGTACTATGTCCACACCGGTTACCACGTAACTCTTCTTCATAATTTTAGTATAAGTTTTTACAGTTTTGTAATGAGATAACTATCTTATTATGAGAACAAATACCTAAAAACTAAATGAACTTTACACAAATAATCTCCTACACCATTTTGTTTCAAGTTCATGGTTTTATTAACACGTGATTGAGAAAGTTATTAATAATTGTTTTCATAAAAACAGGTGATATTTTTAGTAAATATTTTTCTTATTAATTTAATTCTATCTTATCTACAAATTAAACTAATAGTAAGTTTGAGAAACATGAATGTGAATTTCTTAAAGATGTTGTTGAGGGTTGAAGTCTTAACTCAGAGTGTAAAAAACAATTGTTAAGAACTATGAATGTCTTGAGATCCTCCATAAAAATTATCTAATCATACAAGTACTTAATTAAAAGATGTATGATGAAATAAAAAAAACAGCCAATTTATTTATCTGATTAAATTTTCTCTCATCATTATCTTATCACAATTATCTATACTATTTTAAATTAAATTAGTTTTAAATATAATTTTAATATTTTATTATTTTCATATATAAATATCGCTAATTTGAGTTCAAAAAATAATAATATCATATATTAATTAGGATAATATTTTACAAAAAACAACTTTTAAAATATACTAACTTTTTTATACCGTAACATATACATCATAAAGTCTTATCATTTCCTTTGCGAAATTGAAAATAAACTACCATGATATTTGCATTTTCGAATGATCCTTACATAAAAAAAAAATAAATAAATAAATCAATTTTTTTTTTTTTAAATTATCACTCTTGTCTTTGAAAGTGTGAACTTAATTGTATTAACGATATCGCAAAGTAGTTGTTCCCTTGTCATGTCACGTTAGTGTATAACTATGTAGGTGTTGGATCAAAGTGGAAGGATGTTGCATAATCTATATGAAAAGAAAACAACTATAAGTCCCCTTTGTATTTATTTACACTTTGGTCTCCTTATAAATGTATAAATGTATCGTGGGAGCCATCGTATCTTCCTTTAATCCTTTCGGTTTTCTCATTTTCATTGCTATATTTTATTGTGTTTAACCTAATTTAGTCTCAGGTTTAAAAACCCTTGACTTATTTTTTTTTGAAAGGTGTGAGTATGAAAATAAATAAATAAATAAATAAAATTACATACAAAACTTTGAAAGCATATAAAATTCTATGAGAGAGAATAAAAGGAATGTAATCTAGAGTAAGAATAACATCAACAGTTTTAATGTGAAAGTTTTCACTCCAATGAAAAGAACAAAAACTGCGGTACTTAATTCAGAAAAATATTCATTATATTTATATTTTATTTTTAAATTACTGTATATTATGTTTCTCTTGTTTCAATAAAAAAAAATTATATTATTCACGTTTTCATAATTTTTATGTGTATTTTTTCGTAACTGTATATTCCCGACATTATTTATCCTCTATGGATTAAAATACCCATTAGCACATGTCCATCATGCTTCTAGGCCCCGTTAAGCCAATGACTTTTTAAAATAACCACTTTGTTCTATGATAAGGTATATTTTAGTTACATCAATTTCTTTTGCTTTTCAAGCTTAAGGGTGAGGGATTGTGTTCTTTTGTTAAAATTTAAACATTTTGACATTTATAAATAGCACAAAGATTTTGAATATTATAAATTCCAAGTTCCTATTATTAATTTAATTATTTTCTAATAAATTATTATTTTAATATACGAGTTGATATATTAAAAATAAAAAATAATATTTGAAAATTAATATATTTATTATTTTAATTTTTTATTTATCTGATCCCTAAATTATATAATTTACTATATTTTAATTATTTAGAAAATTAAAATTAAAATGAATAAATTCAATTAAAATGATAATAAAGAACTAAATCTAAAAATTAAGAAAATGATGGGTATTTTTGTTAAAAATAAAATAATAATGTTATACTTTCGTACTATCTGTCATTGTCTAGATACAAGATTATTCAACACATGAAAATAGTTTATTCTAATTTATTATTTTAAAAATAAAAAAACACAACATTTTTTTCGGACAAAACGTCTAAGGACTAAAGAAAAATAAATTGAATATTTTATTATTTTGTAATAGTTATAATCACATTATAAAAAAAAATAATTTTGTACACCCCAATGTATTTGTTGACACCAAGTAAGAGAGAAAAAAAAAAGAGAAAAACATGGAAAAAAATATATTCATAATGATAAAGATAATGATTTAAATATTTGCTTTATCTTAAAATTTGATCAAATCTCTAATCTCTAATCAATCTTAAATCTTTTCTGATCTTCTCGATATTTTACCTTATTTAACTTTAATTAAAGTGTCAGAAAATCAATGTTAAATCTTTTTTTGTCTTGTTATATTTATTACTTGTTCCACAAGTATCAAGTCAGTTACTTGGGCGCGGGTTATTGTATTTGAAGTGTTTTTGTGTTATTCTCTTTTTTTCTTCTCCTCACATCAATTGAAAAAAACCAAAGAACCCTAAAGTCTGAGAGACGATGGCACGGAGGAACGAAGGAGTCGCCGCCGGGGATGACGGTGGTGGCGGTAACTGCAAGGAATCAGATCACTCCATCGTCCAGAAGAGAAAGGTTCGGGAGATTCAAACACATGATAACATAAAATCAAAGTTAGAAGAGGAAGAAGAGAATTTGGTTAGCTTAAAGAGGACAAAACTTTCATCCAGGGAAGGATTAGAGCCAAAGAAGTGTCTGAGTGCATCGAAGAAGTTAGGAAAATTCAAAGACAATACTTTGAGTAACTCTTTGGAAGATGAACAAGTTTTAGTTCCTTCAAAGACAAATTCCAGAAGCAAAATTAGAAAAGTGGATGATGTGAAGGTGATTGATTTCCTTTCTTAATGCTACTCCTTACACTGAAGAATGTATCATAATTAAGTAGTGTTCAATTACTTGTGTGGACAGGCTAGCGGACAAACTTGCAGGAAATGTCATCAGTGCTTGAAAAAGGAGAGAACAGCATTTGTACCTTGTACTAAATGTCAGAACATGTACTGCATGTGGTGTATTAGGAAATGGTACAGTACATCTGAATAATCATGGAAGTGTTTATTTTTGTTTATGTAGTTTTTACTATAGCATTGCAGGATATAATAAATTTTCATTTTACATATAGGTATCCCAAAATGTCAATAGAAGATATTGCACAAGAGTGTCCCTTTTGCAGAAAGAATTGCAATTGCAATGTTTGCTTGAGCTCAAGAGGAATAATTGAGGTTTAGTTTTCTGTTCTTTCTCTTAGATACCCTTAAATCACTTCCTTTAATAAAATGAAAATGTTCATGTTAGTTATCCACAGTAGAAATGAGATAGAAAAAAGAGAATTTTAGTGAATAGAATACATGAATAAGGAAAATAGAAGAGAAATTCTCCTCCAAGAGGATTTCTTCTTTTACAAACAGTTAAGGTTTAATTTACAAAATACCAAGTCTCTTCCTCCCTCCTATCTTTCTCTTCTGTTTATGTCTAATAAGCTCTTCAATCTAATTATTGTCAAGTTACACAGTAGAATTTTAAGTATATTTGTTAAAAATGAATTTTACCATCTAATTTATTGATATTTGTGTTCAGATATCTAACCTGAACATAACAGATGGTCAAAAGGTTCAATATCTCCAATACATTATTAACTTACTCCTTCCGTTTATGCAACAAATTTGTGAAGAACAAAGTCAAGAACAAGACATTGAAGCTAAAATACAAGGTACTAATCTTCAGCTTAAGTTTTTATTTCTTTGTTTATTTAGCTTTGAAGACATCACTAACAAAAAATTCTTTTTCCCAGGGAAATCAAGTTTTGATATTGAGATACCACAAAGTCCTTGTGGTGAAAATGAACGTATCTATTGGTATTAAATCTGTCCGTTTGTCTAATATACTAGCTTGACTCCTTCCATAATTTTTAAGCTTCTTTTTTTGTTTTCTTTTGGAGCAGTGACCATTGTGCTACTTCAATTATTGACCTTCACAGAAGCTGCCCCAAGTGTTCCTTTGAAATCTGCCTTAACTGTTGCAAAGAAATACGCAATGGAAGTATATTACCCCGGTCTGAAATGAAGTTTCCGTATGTGGATAGGGGCTATGATTACATGCATGGCGGTGATCCTTTACCATCGTCTTGTGATTTAGAAACTTCATATTCAAAATCTCATAATGAAACATTCACCAAATGGCACGCCAACAGTGATGGAAGTATAATATGTGCTCCAAAAGAAATGGGGGGCTGTGGTGTCTCTGTGTTGGAGCTGAAGCGCATGTTTCAAAATGGATGGATATCAGACTTGCAAGCCAAAGCTCATAACATGCTAAAGAATTTCTCCAGAACTGAACAAACTCTTGAGAAAGAAGCAGTACCAAGTGGCAACTCTGTGATGAGAGCAGCTTTTAGAGATAGCACAAATGACAATAACATATACTGTCCATTGTCAAGTGACCTCATAAATGAAGGGCTATATCTCTTCCAAAAACATTGGACTAAGGGTGAACCGGTCATAGTTCGTGATGTTCTTAGGCAGGGGACAGGTCTGAGTTGGGAGCCAATGGTCACATGGCGAGCACTAAGTGAAAATGTGGTTCCAGGAATCAGCTCAAATATGGCAGAAGTGAAAGCCATTGATTGTCTAGCTAGTTGTGAGGTTTGCTTCTTTTGTCCCTTTTTGGTTTTTTAATACCAGCATTTCTTCAAAATATCTTTTAGATAAAATAACTAAATTTGAATTGTTTAGGCATAAGTCATATGATGTGGCATTTTACAATAATTTATTTATTTTATGCTCTAGAGTTTATAATAAACTTATCAAGAGCTTCAATAGCTAATTCCTTCTTAATATAGAAGTGCAATATTTCACTGTGTTTTTTTATGCATCTAGAATACTAGAATTTGGAGTAACATTTACCCTTCTAAACTTTTTCAGGTAGAAATCAACACTCGTACATTCTTTAAGGGTTACACCCAAGGAAGAGCATACAGAAATCTTTGGCCAGAGATGCTGAAGTTAAAAGACTGGCCTCCCTCTGACAAGTTTGAAGATCTTTTGCCTCGCCATTGTGACGAGTTTATCCGTTGCTTGCCATTTCAAGAGTACAGTGATCCTCAAGCTGGGATCCTCAACCTGGCTGTGAAGTTGCCACCCCATGTCCTTAAGCCAGACTTGGGTCCAAAGACTTATATTGCTTATGGGATGAAAGAAGAACTTGGCAGGGGAGATTCAGTCACGAAACTTCATTGTGATATGTCTGATGCGGTATGCAACATTACAGCAGTAATTTTTTTTCAAACCTTGTTGTTTTGAAATCGAAGTCCTTGTTTGTTCTATATTGTATCTGTGCTTCCACAATAATATTTCTATTTGTTCTTGTCGTGTTATGTCGAAGATGAGCATTTTTATGGTTTGTAGCTTAAATTTTCATAATACTTTTTCTGGTTCAAGGGTTTTATTTCATGAGGTAGTGAAAATTTCAGTTTCTTAACGTGTAACCCATTCTGTATGATGGAGCAAATGATCATATTTATTTTGTAGAGAAATGATGAATTTCATATTAATCTAATTTGAACTTTTGGAGGAATGTTATTGGATCATGCAAAACTCAAATATTATTCTCCTCTTTAACATAACATACTTCCTTGTTTTGAAATTTTATCGGTATATTATGTACGCCAATTGTATCAAATGGCAGCACATTTACTTTTTCTCATTAATTCTTGTTCGATAATTTTCTCAGGTGAATATTTTGACACACACGGCTGAGGTAGTATTAACTGAGGCACAGAATTATGTTATTTCAAATTTAAAAAGAGCACACATGGCCCAAGATGAGAAAGAGCGTCATGCTCGAGATAGGGTTGGTGAATGCCTTAAAGAAGGAGTTTGCAAAGACAACAAACAAGAGGAGAAGTGCCCTGTTGAGATCAAAGGAAATATGCCCACCATCTCCAAAAACACAATAGAAACAGGTGGAGCTCTTTGGGATATCTTTAGGAGAGAGGATACTGAAAAGTTAGAAGCATATCTAAGAAAACATTCTAAAGAATTTAGGCATATTTATTGTTCTCCAGTTGAACAGGTACTGTTATATTCAATTAGTTTACATTTCTGCTATTCCTTTGTTTAATGCTTGATGCTCATTGATTTCTATGTTGGTTAGGTTATACATCCAATTCATGACCAATGCTTTTACTTGACCTTGGAACACAAGAAGAAGCTGAAAGAGGAGTTTGGTTAGTACAAAAAGTTGAAAAGTGCTTGCTAAGTGCATGTCATTAGTTATTAATTATATGAATCTTCACTTTTCAGGTATAGAACCTTGGACTTTTGAGCAGAAACTTGGGGAGGCAGTATTTATACCTGCTGGATGTCCACACCAAGTCAGAAATCTTAAGGTAAAACATTTCTTACACATTGGAATGCCTCATATTTTCAACTTCTAATATTGTATCTATAATCTATATAACTATGGCCCACATGGCAAACTTTGCAGTCATGCACAAAAGTTGCAGTAGACTTTGTGTCCCCAGAAAATGTTCATATGTGCCTGCATTTAACTGAAGAGTTCCGTCGTCTTCCTAAGAATCACAGAACCAGAGAAGATAAACTTGAGGTGATTTATTTTGCTTTCTATTACATGAACAATTGAAATTTTCTGGTACGTGAACAATTAAAATACGGGGCTGTATCTCAAGACGTCCCTACTTTCAATTTTTAAATTAAAAAAAAATGGTCAAAATTTGGGTTCAAAATTGAAAGTAAATACATTTATCTTAGTTGTTCACGTAATATTATTGTTTGTTATAATTTTTGTTTTGGGTTCAATTATAGAACATAAACCTTTGCTAATAATATCTTATTTGTTAAGAGTTTTTATTAGTTGGACTTTAGTTTTAGTTTTTTTTGTGTTAATGTCTTTTTAGTTGTTCATGTTTTTTATTAGTGTTAGTAAACTTTGTGGATGAAATTTTTTTGTGAACTAAAATATTAGCTTGTGCTAATTGAGAGGTTTTTTTTTTTTTTTGTTTTTTATTCTTACGAAGAATCTCAAATTCTTATCACCCAAACAAATTCTATCTTTACTTTAGCGAATTTTCCTCGATCTATCAATCTCTTGATATTGTGGTATTGTTCTTATTTCCATCTCTTGCCTTAATCTATTTTCTTTTAAAAAAATCTCTAAAATTTTGGTGGGCATTTAAGAAATTGACATTGAATTTTTAAATTCGTAGAAGGGAATTTAGGGTAGGTGTCGCATCAACAGGTCAAAGAAGATCATCAATAAAAAGATAAAATCACTTCTTCCCTATAATTTTTTTGCAATAAATAAATATGCTCAGCAATAAATAAATATGCTCATGATGAAAGTATGGTATAGTCAAGAAAAAAAAATCTCATGAATTAAATAAGTATATGCAAAATTAATGATAGGAGAGAAATAGAAAAATTAGTATTTATTTGTGACATCCTCCGGTATGCAGTGATTTCAAGGCATGTTATTGTTTTATATAAACAGAGACATTAAAATCATGTCTTGGACTAATCAACCTTCAAATAAAGCATAAAGCATATGTTGCTAATCAAATATATTTAATGATGATTTTATTTTTTATAACCCACAAATTTAATGTTTGTAAACCCTATAATATCTTTTTAATGATGATTTTATTTTTTATCAAACAGATCAAGAAGATTATAGTCTATGCTATTGCCCATGCTGTCAAAGAATTAGAAGCTTTAGTTGGGTGTTCTTGATTGGAGCTGACTCATTTTGCCATGAGGAGAACTACAACGATTTGTTTGCGTGATAGTTTGAATTTTGTTCTAGTCGGAAATTTTTTGAAGTTGCATTGTGTTCCAACTATGGAGGGTTAGTTGTACTTATAATTAAATGATTTTTTCCTTATTATTCAGCTATACATTTTTGTATATATATATATATATATATATATATACACTAATATATACACTAATGACATGTTTCACATGCCTCACATAATTATATTTTTCATCATTTATGCTTTTAGCCTTTTCTGTACACAGTTATGGTTCTGGCTTGCGTTTTCTGTACTATGTCTACACTGGTTACTGTCTTCTGCATAATTTTAGTATAAGTTTGTACAGTTTTGTAATAAGATAAATATAATATTATGAGAACAATTATCTAAAAACTAAATGAACTTTACACAAATAATCTCCTACACCATTTTGTTTCAAGTTATGGTTTAACATGTGATTGAGAAAGTTATAAATAATTGTTTTCATAAAAACAGGTGATTTTTTTAGTAAATATTTTTCTTATTAATTTAATTCTATCTTATCAACAAACCAATAGGTATTTTGAGTGACATGAATGTGAATTTCTTAAAGATGTTGTCTAGGTGTTGAAGTCTTGACTGGAGTATAAAAAACAATCGTTAAGAACTACGAATGTCTTGAGATATCCTCCATAAAAATTATCTAATCATACAAGTACTAAATAAAATATGTATGATGAAATAAAAAAATAAAGTCAATTTATTGATCTGATTAAATTTTCTCTCATCATTATCTTATCACAATTATCTACACTATTTTTAATGGAGGATCATCTCCAAATGCCCAATAAAACTCTCCAAGCACCTTATTTGTAAATTAGGCTTTTAATTGTTCTTAATAAAAATTCGCTGTTGATTTTTTTATCTGACCTGTTTCAGTATTTCGATCATAACTCGAGCTACACAAGTCCAATTGATGCGTTCTTAGTGGGAAATTAAAGAGGACTTCAAGGGCTACAAAAGCTATGAAGACACCAAAACCCAGTTCGAACTGCAACTAGTTGGAAAATGAGCTTGAAGTTAGCGTTGGAATGCTTCCAGGAATTTTCAGCGGAATGTTTTAATGTTTAGGCTTATTAGTAGTTTTCTTTCAATTATGTAATTGTTGTAAGGATTTAATTTGGGCCTAAACTTGTAATAAACAAAGAATTAGTGACCCTTAGATAGGATTCTAATCCAAGGGTTAAGCTTAGAAGCTTGGAGTGCAAGCTTGACACCGTGACCATTAGATGAGGATACTAATCCAAGGGCTAAGCTTAGAAGCTTGGAGTGCAAGCTTGCCACCGTGACCATTAGATGAGGATCTACATCCAAGGGTGGAGGATTGATCCTTGTTCTCCAAGTTAATCAAACTTGCTCCACAAGCTTCCTTCCGTGGCCATTAGATCAGAATCTAATCCAAGGGTGGACATTAGTTCCTTGCATAGCAAGCTTGGCACCAATTCTCTTAGTATAAGTAGGCCATTTTCAGATTTGTGAAGAACTTTTGATGAATTTTAGAAAGAAGCTAATTGCTTTGAGAGAGAAAGTTCTCTTCTAAGGTTTCTTGAGTAAACCTCTTTGAGTCTTATCATGGTGCAAACTCCATGTGGTGATTCTACCTAGAGCTTATTGCTTCTAGCATGGCGCTCATCATCTTCTTTCCTTCTCCATTTTATATCTTTCTTCTTCTTTGAGTTATAATTCCGTAACTACATCCATAATTCCGTGAAGTTCAAGCTTGAGAAGTAAAGATTGGGCAAAACTAGTGAGACTTCCATGGAAGGCTTACATCAAGTGGTATCAAGAGTTTGTTCCCTTTTAAAGTGGAGCTTCATATCCGTGAGTTTAAACTTCTAGATCTTAAATTTTCTTTTGAATTTTCTTCTTCCTTAAGTCATATTTTTGTTCATCTTTGAGTTCCTTGAGTTGTCTTGAAATCTTGTTGAGAAAATCATTCAGAGTAGCCGTTAGCCGTGTTTTTTGAACTTGTCTTCAATTTTTGTTCGGTGCATTGTGTAGATCCGTGTAGTAGCTTGTGTTTTGATTTTGAATCTGGAAAATATGTCATGTATTCATGTTTTGTTCGGTCAATTCTAGTTTAATTAGTAGTAATTACTAATTTCATGAGTTCAACATCAATTAGCACTTGATTCTTGCTTCTAGTATCAATTTTGCTTTCAATTGATGTGTAAATTGCCAAACCGTGAGCTATATACCTTGTGAATTCTGTTTTGCTCTGTTTTGGTACTGGACATACACCTTTAAATTTGTACATTCAAATTCGTGCATGCAAAATTGAGACATCAACATCATTACATGCTAGTAGAGTGCTTACTATAGGTCTAAATCCCTATTACACCTTGTAGTAGCATTAACACTAGTAATTGAGCTTGGAGTGCTTGTTTTAGGCAAAATATATCTCGGTCCAGTAGCTTAGACAAAAGAAAAGAAAAGAAAACAAGTGATACAAAAGAAATCAAGTTAA
This sequence comes from Hylodesmum podocarpum, assembly GCA_026586105.1. Lineage (NCBI taxonomy): Eukaryota > Viridiplantae > Streptophyta > Magnoliopsida > Fabales > Fabaceae > Hylodesmum > Hylodesmum podocarpum. The sequence goes on along the minus strand of JALJEV010000367.1, from coordinate 946,329 downwards.
AAGAAATCAAAACAAGAAGAAAACAAGTGAGAAAATTCAAAAGAAAGCTAGAAAAAGAGCCTTGAAAAGTACTAGAAATTTTGAGTACTTGAAGTGAATTTTAGTGGACTTGTAAATTTTTTCCAGCAAAGTGTTAAGAAAATTTGAGCAAGAAAAATTAGACTTAGAGCCAAGACATATCACACTCATTCACCTAGTAAAATTACTAGTAGCTTGGAAATTAGCCTAGTAGTGTGTACTTGTGACTAGCTTGTTTTGACTCAAATTTTTGTATAATTGAGACTTGTTGTATTTGATACTTGTCCAGCCATATATTACTGCACTTACATCATTTTTATTGGCATCAAATTAGTGCATTAATAACTCGAACACTACTTGTGTCGCAAGCCCCCAAAATTGTGCTCAAAACCGGTCTCAAAGTGATCACTACCAAAATTTGAGTTTGTATTTGATTATTTGCTTGTCTTGGTTAGTGATTGATCCAGCATATTCTATAATTCCTTGCTGTCCAGTTTGTGCCATTGTCATATATCATTTCATTCCTTGAGTTTGAGTAGCTTATTCCTTCATTTTAGCTTTTATTGCTTGTCCCTTTGGAATCTTGAGTTTTGTCTAAAGTTTTGCCATTTTCTTGGAATTCTTGAGCTTGAAAGTAGAGTTGTTCCTCTTTCACATGGACTTGTAGCCATATTTGTGCTTGATTTGAGGTTCACCTAAGAAGCTTAAGAGGAGAATTGAATGGTAAAAGGCTAGAGAGAACACTAGAGAAAGAGCCACTAAGAGTGCATACACGAGTTGATATTTGAGTGACACACTTAGTGAGTAGTAAGGTCCTTGATTATTATTTTCTTTATGTACTAACCCTTTCATTGCAGCTATGGATAGTTCACTTAGTGTGGGAAATGATTTGTCTCCCAAGACTAAGAGGATGATGGACTTCATGACGGAAAAATTCAATCATTTGCAATATGAAATGAATGAGTTGAGAGGTGAGAGTGAAAGGAGATATAGAGATGAAGGAAGTAGGAAGGGCCGAGAGGGAAAAGGAAAGGAAGGATATGAAGGAGGGAGTAAGACTAATAGAAGGAGTAGAAGTGAGAGAGGTAGTCAAGGAGGACACTACTACTCACCTAGAGATAGTGATGAGGTTAGTAACCATAAAGAGAGTGATGCCTATAGGGAATATGAGAATGAGAGGGAGCATAGAAGAGGGAATGACCGAGGCACCTATAGGAGGCAACCTTTCATGCATAGGAGGTATTTTGGAGAGGAGGAGCAAAGAGGTTGGGAAGCCAATACTAGGATTACTCTTCCAAAGTACCTAGGAGAAGGAGGAGCCGAAGGCTTACTTGATTGGATCATGAAGGTTGACCAAGTGTTTTCTTGCAACCCTACCTTGAGTGAGGAGAAGAGACTCAACCTTGCCATACTAGAGTTTGAGGGATATGCTTTGGTTTGGTGGAACCAAATTCTCATAGATGCCAAAAAGAGGAGGAGACCTTTCATTATATCTTGGACACAATTGAAAGATGCTCTTAGAGGGAGGTTCATTCCTAAATCTTATGTGAGAGATTTGCATGTCAAGCTCCAAAGGTTGACACAAGGAGGGAGAAGTGTGCAAGAATATTACAAAGATCTTGAGCTTACTATGATGAGGGCCGATTGCCAAGAAGAGAAGGAAGCTACCTTAGCAAGGTTCACCCATGGATTGAATAGGGAGATCCAAGATGTCTTGGAACTTCAAAGTTTTAGGACCTTGGAAGAAGTTATCCATAAGGCCGAGAAAATAGAAGCTCAAATGAAGAGAAAATTCACCATGAAGAAGTCATACACTAGTGGTTCTTCAAGTTGGAAGGAGAGGCAAAAGAAGGAGGGTTCATTTAAGCCTTCTTCCAAGTTTGGCCGAGAAGACAAAGGTAAAGATGTTCCTAAACTCAATTCTAAACCATCTAACATCAAGTGCTTTAAATGTTTAAGACATGGTCACATTGCTTCACAATGCCCAAACAAGAAGACCATGGTGATGGGGATGGATGGAGGAGTCACAAGTGAAGAATCTAATCACTCTTCAAGTGAGCATGAAGGAGAAGGTGCAAGTGAGCACTCAAGTGAAGAGTTGGCCGAAGAAGGTGACCTCCTCATGGTGAGAAGGATGTTAGGAAGTGCCTACCATGAGCTTGATGATACTCAAAGGGAAAACATCTTCCACACAAGATGTAACATACAAGGGAAGGTTTACTCTTTAGTAATTGATAGTGGTAGTTGCACTAATGTTGTAAGTACTAGATTAATTGAGAAACTTGGTTTGAAAACTTCCCCACACCCCAAACCCTATAAATTGCAATGGCTAAGTGAGAAGGGTGAGTTGGTAGTGGATAGACAAATTTTAGTTGCATTTAGCATAAGGAAATATCATGATGAAATTTTATGTGACATAGTTCCTATGGAGGCAACTCACATGCTATTAGGTAGACCATGGCAATATGATAGATATGCTTTACATGATGGTGTAGCAAATACTTACATATTTAATCATGTTGGCCGCAAGGTACACTTAAAGCCTTTGTCACCTAAGGAAGTACTAGAAGACCAAGTGAAGATGAAATTGAAAATAGAACAAGAAAAGAGAGCTTTGGCCGAAATCATCAAGGAGACTTCAAGGTCTTCCTCACCTTCCAAGAATTTGGCCGAGAGCTCCAAGAACATTTCAAAGAATACTACCTCAAGTTCCAAAGCATCAAATAACAAGAGATGGAAGGGAAGTATACTTATTGGGAGAAAAGATTTTTTAGCTAGGAAATCCATATTTTTGTGCTTACCCACATCTACTTCTTTGAGTTTTCCACTTGTAGGTGATCATGGAAGCAAAGAGGGCCTATGGCTGGAAAGACACTTGAATGAGAAGTACGATTTTGCTATTAAGTTTGGAATTCCTTTTTGCCCTAACTCTTGTTTTGAGGTTGATTGTGCTATAGGTACAAACAAGAAGTTAAGTGTCATGAAACAATGGAACAAACATCATAGAGGAGAGGAAATGGTTAAGAGTTATAAGCTAACTTTGGGGAAGAATTCCTTAACTCTTACTCATTTCAAATTGCATGGTTACACTTGCTTTATATTAGATTCCCATGATCTTGAAATGGAATTGTTGGCTGTACCTAATGCATTTAGTTTTTATAATGTTGAATTTCCTTCTAGGATGATCAAAGAGTTCAAGAAGGAGGGTACCCCACAACTCCATGGGTTTAAACAAAAGAGTTTGGGATATGTTTTGACGGATCAAATAACTTTTACTTGCACTTCATTAGTTGATGTTGTTGATGATAGAAAAAAATTTAATTCATATGATTTGCAAACTAGTAACTTTAGTAGGTGTAGAAAATTAAAGGACCACCTATGCCATAACTATAAGAAACAAGTTTGCTTATATTTTGCATCATCTAACAACAAAGTTAATGAACCATGTTTAACCTTTGATCTGGGTGGAGCTTTTTGTTGTAGGTGAAGGTCAAGTCAACTTGGGGACAAGTTGAAAATAAGAAGGAGGGTTTGATGGAGGACCGACCACCTCCAAATGCCCAATAAAACTCTCCAAGCACCTTATTTGTAAATTGAGCTTTTAATTGTTCTTAATAAAAATTCGCTGCTGATTTTTGCATCTGACCTGTTTCAGTATTTCGATCATAACTCGAGCTACACAAGTCCAATTGATGCGTTCTTAGTGGGAAATTAAAGAGGACTTCAAGGGCTACAAAAGCTATGAAGACACCAAAACCCAGTTCGAACTGCAACTAGTTGGAAAATGAGCTTGAAGTTAGCGTTGGAATGCTTCCAGGAATTTTCAGCGGAATGTTTTAATGTTTAGGCTTATTAGTAGTTTTCTTTCAATTATGTAATTGTTGTAAGGATTTAATTTGGGCCTAAACTTGTAATAAACAAAGAATTAGTGACCCTTAGATAGGATTCTAATCCAAGGGTTAAGCTTAGAAGCTTGGAGTGCAAGCTTGACACCGTGACCATTAGATGAGGATACTAATCCAAGGGCTAAGCTTAGAAGCTTGGAGTGCAAGCTTGCCACCGTGACCATTAGATGAGGATCTACATCCAAGGGTGGAGGATTGATCTTGTTCTCCAAGTTAATCAAACTTGCTCTACAAGCTTCCTTCCGTGGCCATTAGATTAGAATCTAATCCAAGGGTGGACATTAGTTCCTTGCATAGCAAGCTTGACACCAATTCTCTTAGTATAAGTAGGCCATTTTCAGATTTGTAAAGAACTTTTGATGAATTTTAGAAAAGAAGCTAATTGCTTTGAGAGAGAAAGTTTTCTTCTAAGGTTTCTTGAGTAAACCTCTTTGAGTCTTATCATAGTGCAAACTCCATGTAGCGATTCTACCTAGAGCTTCTACCTAGAGCTTATTGCTTCTAGCATGACGCTCCTCATCTTCTTTTCTTCTCCATTTTATATCTTTCTTCTTCTTTGAGTTATAATTCCGTAACTACATCCATAATTTCGTGAAGTTCAAGCTTGAGAAGTGAAGATTGGGCAAAACTAGTGAGACTTCTATGGAAGGCTTATATCAATTTTAAATTAAATTAGTTTCAAATATAAATTTAATATTTTATTATTTTCATACATAAATATCACTAATTTGAGTTCAAAAAATAATAATATCATATATTAATTTAGAAAATATTTTACAAAAATAACTTTTGAAATATACTATTTTTTTTTACTGTAACACATCATAAAGTCTTACTGAGCCATGATTTCCTCTGCGAAATTGGAAATAAACTACCATGATCTTTGCATATTCGAATGATCCATACATAACAAAAAAACCATTTTAGATTGTCACTCTCGTCTTTGAAAGTGTGAACTTGATTGTATTAACGATATTGCAAATTAGTTGTTCCCTTGTCGTGTCACGTTAGTATATAACTGTCTAGGTGTTTGATCAAAGTGGAAGGATGTTGCATCATCTATATGGAAAGAAAACAACTAAAACTCCCTTTTTATTTATCTAGTTTCGTCTCCTTATAAATGTATAAATGTATCGTGCGAGCCATCGCATCTTCCTTTAATCCTTTCACGTGTTTATCATCCTTTCGGTTTTCTCATTTTCACTGCTATACTTCATTGCGTTTAACCTAATTTAGTCTCAGCTTTAAAAATCCCTTCAGTTATTTGTCCTTTGTGAGTTAAAATACCCTTTAGCACATGTCCAACATGCTTCTAGGCCACGTTAAGCCAATGACTTGCTAAAATGCATCACCCGTTAAGGTATGTTTTAGTTATATCAATTTCTTTGCCTTTCAAGCTAAAGGGTGAGGGATTGTGTGTTCGGGGTTGTGATTAATCTCATACAAGGAAATAATAAAAATATATCATGATTTTTTCAATCTTCATTCTTTAAAGTTGAGACTAAGAGATCTTGTATTTCTATAGATTTGATGATCAACTAGGAAATTTATCCATATGTAATCTTATAAAATTCGTAATTGACGTCATTATTCATGGGAACTAACCTTACCATATAGAAGAGACCGACTCACTCAAGATAGTAAATCTATAGGTAATTATCAAGTGTTTCAAAAATCCATCCAAATAAGATATATTATTAAAAAAATATTTGGTCCCATGAAGATAAACACCAGAAGATGGAGCAAAAATAAATTAAGATTAGATTTGTAATTGACCTCATTCTATCTTTGACGTGTTCTTTTGTTAAAACTTAAACATTTTGACATTTATAAATATCACAAAGATTTTGAATATTATAAATTCAAAGTTCCTATTATTATTTTAATTTTTTTCGAATAAATTATTATTTTAATATATGAGTTAATATATTAAAAATAAAAAATAATATTTAAAAAATAATATATTTATTATTTTAATTCTTTATTTATCATTATTTTGATCCCTAAATTATATTATTTACTATATTTTAATAAAATGAAAATAAATAAATAAACTCAATTATAATAATATTAAAGAATTAAATTTAGAAATTAAGAAAATGATGGATATTTTTTTAAAAATAAAATAATAATGTTATACTTTCTTATTATTTTTCATTGTCTAGATACAAGATTATTCGACTCATGAAAAAATAATAGTGTATTCTATTTTATTATTTTAAAAATAAAATTAAAAAAAAAAAAAAAAAAACACTACTCTTATTCGGACAAAACGTCTATGGAGTAAAGAAAAATAAAAACGGCGAAGAGTGTTGGTTAGGTGAGCGAGAAGCCGGCGGGGGCGGTGCCGCGTTCATTGCTACCACGCGCTGACGTGCACAGTATTCTTCCGTGGGTCCCACCATGACGACCTGTCAAAACTGAAAAGCCTCGTGACGATGATGACGACGTCGTATTAACTGCGCTCTCCAATAACCATGTCCGTTTCCGTAACAAAGAAAGAAAGAAAGAAACTTAGTCGTAACACCTGTCTCCATTATCATCATTCAAAACACTTGTTTACACTGCATGTGCATCATCCACTTCAGTTAAATTTCACCTTCTTCTTCTTGATGTTATGACATAACAATAACAATTGTTACCACAACAGTTACGCGTAATGGCATCGGCGATAAGGGGCGTCAAGAGGCGCCACGCGATAACTAGAAAATTCTTGATCCTTCTCGCTGCTTTACTTTCATGCGTCGTCGTTTTACTTATCGCTTCTCTCTTCACATTTCACTCTCCCAAATCGAAACCCTCTTCAACTTCCTTTTCTCGTGTCTTCCATGGGCCTCCCAAGATCGCGTTTTTGTTCCTCGTTCGCCGTAACGTCCCTCTTGATTTCCTCTGGGACGCGTTCTTTCAGGTTCCACATTTTGATTTCGAAAATAAAAATTTAATTTTTTGGGAATATTATGTAATAATCTTAATGTTTTTTTTTTTTTTTCTATTTTTGGCAGAACGGCGACGTTTCGAGATTTTCGATTTATGTCCATTCGGCGCCGGGGTTTGTGTTGGATGAGTCAACTACTAGGTCACAATTCTTCTACGGTCGACAAATCAGTAATAGCATTCAGGTGATTTTTTACTTTCCCTTTTCTTTTGTTTTGGGTCCAATTGGTTGTTGAAAAAGCGACGTCAGATGTCGGTATTTCTACGAAATTAATTACTTTTCTTGAAATTGTTGTAAATGGTAAAAATTTTACTTCTATATTAAGGTTTTTCCTTTGTGTCCCGCAAAATTAGGTGAAAGGGGATGCACTTTTAGGTTTTTATTTTCTTCATTTAGGCCTTTAGGATAATTCTCTTAGCATAATTAAATGATATCTTGTTTTTTTTTTCTTTTTTATTTAGGGGGATGGGCGGTGAATAAATGATATATAGGTGACACGATGGAGAAATTGATAACATGAACTTTTTTTTTTTTTTCAAATTTTTTATATGTTTTTATTTCTATATAGGCCAAATCGCTCAAATACAGAGCTTGTTACAACGAATGGCAATGGGGTGATGATATTGTATTAATCTGTAATAATCTAATAATATTAAGCACTTTCTTTTTGCAAGGATTTATGCCTGTGGCATGATATGATATGTGCATGCAGATGCCGTTGAGCATGAAAATGTGACACTGCCATGCTTTGTTTAGTATTTGAGCGTGTTGTTTTATTCCTTGCTTATATGAATTCAGTGTTACATATTTTAGGTTTTATGGGGAGAGTCAAGTATGATTCAGGCTGAAAGATTGCTACTGGGGGCAGCTTTAGAGGACCCTGCAAATCAAAGATTCGCCCTTCTCTCAGATAGGTTGGTCTTTTCAAGTCTTATTGTATTAAGGCAGGTTGAGACTTGGCGTATGTTTGTGCAAATTTACTTGCTTATGGTAGAAGTCTGAGTTTCTGTTTTCCATGTGCAGCTGTGTTCCTCTGTACAACTTTTCCTACGTGTACAATTATGTCATGGTTTCTCCAAGGAGTTTCGTGGACAGGTAGAAGAAGGCCTTGGTTCTTGAGGTGCTTAGCACTAATTCTTTTTTGAATGTTCGATTGTCATCAGTTCAAACTTGCATTTTCTTTTTCATTTTTGTGAAAAGGATAATTTGTTTATATTGCAGTTTTCTTGATGCAAAGGAGGGTCGCTACAACCCAAAAATGTCACCTAAAATACCTAGGGAAAAATGGCGAAAAGGGTCCCAGGTGACAAGTTATTCTGCCATACCTCAATATTATTTTGATTTATTTTAACTGGTGACAAATTTTAACCAGAGAATAAATTCAAAGTAATTACAAATTAACCTGAATTTATATGCCGGTTTATTTTAAAATTTTCTAAACCAGGAAGGGTTGCTCAATTTTTGCCCAAGGTTTATTTCACTTTGCTTTTCTGGTAGAGGTAGTTTTAAGCTGTGTTTCCTGTTGGTGATAATATAGATTAATTTAACTAATTTAAGTTGATCAAGGGTTTTAAATAGAGGTAAGCTATGCCTTCCCTTTTCAAATTAGTTAAAGAAAAACTTGGTTTTTGGTTGTCTGATTGAAAACTAAAACAAATGCTGCCCACAGATTTGACCCTGCTAAGTGCTTTCTAATAAGGTCCCGAAGCTCTGCATGCTATGTTTTGGGGACAATTCCTAATTTGGATGTTTAACAGAGGAGTTTGGCTATGTATTTCTCTTGTAGATATCGAAATGAATGTTATTTGTTACATTGAAGTTATAGCCTATAGGATAACATTTTTACATGTGGTTCTGGAAATTATGCCTTAATTTGAATTTATTTTCATTTCCAGTGGATCACTATAGTTCGGAAACATGCAGAAGTGGTTGTAGATGATGATGTTGTCTTTTCTGTCTTTAGGAGATATTGCAAGGTATGTGATTGATCACAAGTTAGTTTAACTACAATTCTATGTGGATTCTGATACTCCTTTATTATTTTTTTAAAGTTGGTTGGTATTGATGTATTATATTTATATGAAAGCTGTCAAAAGATTTAAAATTGAACTCTTTAGCATACAATACTATACAAGACTGTACTAAATACTAACTATAAGTCTGCAATGTGAAATTAATAAATAAAAACCTGTCTAAATTTCTTCTGATTTTGGCAGAGACGTCCAGAAATTGATGCAAGAAAGGGAAAGCTGAATCTGGTTAGTCTTCTAATTTAGTTTTCTACTTTTGTGTTGTTACTGGAAGGTATCGTGTTATCTTATTCTGTTATGCATTATAGTGATGCACATTTGGAATTATCAATTCAAGGTAAGCTGGGTACTTTGAAGCTATGTTGATTGTGCTGATTGTTTCAAATAATTGTAACTGACTAACGGAAAACAAAAGTATGTTTAATACTGACGTAACATTAGAAAACTGGCTTTGAATTGAAAGATCAAAATCATTTATATTTGGAAAAACAGCACTTTTCATGAGGCATATTCCTTCCAGACCTAAATATAAGCAACCAAAAAATGATTTGGACCTATATATAAACAATGTTAAATAATGTTATCATATTTAATGATAGTATTCCCAGAATATCCTTTATATTATTAGGATTCTATTTTCAATTACCCATATTTTATTCTTGGTACAAGTTTCAATGAAGGATGATTTAGGAAAAAGGTTTATTTACAATTGAAATCAGTAAAAATATATGATGTAAACTTACTTTCTTAAGACCTGCACAAGTAGTTAAATTTGTTTATATTTAGGTCCCGAGTAGTAGTTCTGGTTGACTGTGTAATGTATTATAAATGTTTAGTCTGATTTTGTCAGCTTTCTATCTCCATCATTAGTTGCCATGTATAGACTTATAGAATGTTTATATTAGTAGCCTAGTTCTGATTCGGAAAACTGGTCCAGCTGATCTGAACAGTTGAACTGGAAAATGGATCACTGGCTAGTCATGTCAAGCTATCAGATTAACTAAGAGCTACAATACCGAAAACTGCCTTTGAAAGTAGTAAACTGGGGAGCGGGAAACCACCTTTTATTGGTTCATTGACTGATATGGTCTTCAAAACCTTGATTTGGAGGGAGGATGCGTCCGTAGTTTCCTAGTTAGTGTAATTCTCCTGAAAAATATTTTCATAACATATTTGGAAATTTGATTATCAGGACTATGATTACGTAGGTTCCTGTTTACCCTTTTCTAATACAATATGATTTTATTGAGTAATAACTGGCAAACATCTAGCTGTGAGATTTGAAAATTAATGAGTGATTATTTATGCATTGTGGGAAATTGCTATTTAAATTTTCACCCTTGCTCTCCTTTATTATTTTTCCTTTTATTTACACCTGATTGCGAAGCATGTTCTGATGGGTTACTGTTCAATCCATAGAACAGCAGTTGAATGTGTCTTTTTTCTTATTTGTTATCTCCAAGACTTTAACAATATAATTTTATGAAGTATGCGGAGACTATTTTGAAGCCACTCTACTAGTACTCATTTTATAATATAGTTTTCCCTTTCCTTTTTCATACTGATAATTACTTGCTGTGGTTTTGGGTTAAGTGCAGAAATATCAGAAGCAGCATAATTGCATTCCGGATGAACATTATGTGCAGACATTGCTTGCAGTAAGATACTAAGATATTTATTCCATCATCATTGTCCATGTTTGTTTTGGGGATGTGTTCTCCAATCCCATTTCTTCTTCTTTCAGCTTTATTCACAAATTTGTAAAATGTTGTCATTGATATGCAATAACTTTTCAAGGATTAATTTGCATGGGTATTGTTTGTAAACTTAAGATGCATTTCTCTTCTCTTTGTAGATGCATGGCCTTGAAGGTGAACTTGAACGTAGAACATTGACCTATACCCTGTGGAACCAGTCTGCAACAAAAATGGAGATTAAAGGCTGGCATCCTATTACTTTCAGCTATTCAAGTGCAGGCCCTGAAAGAATAAAGGAAATAAAGGTTTTCTTCTGATGCCTCATACTTAAGCATAGAATTAGACATTTAGAGGGTGGATAAATGGGAAGGCTCAATCCATCAATTTTTTTTCGGGTGGGTGGGGGGTTAGACAAAAAGTTCAGTTAATGGAATCCTAATGTCTATTATGGATCTCTCACATACTGTGGAATGGACTTGGGACGATTGAAAACTGTCAATGAAGTAAATAGAACTTTCTTGAAATTAGTCTCGGAAATGCTTGCTTGTGATGGCATAGATTGATCCTATATCATGGTAATGGTATTATTCAAATTCAATAGTCAAACTACCACCTTTCATGACAATACTAAAGTTATGTGGTTTCTGGGCTGAAAGCCTATAATGGTTTTGTTGGAAGACTTGAATAAAGTCTCGTATATATATGAAAATAATAAAAGATGATTGTAATCTATTTTACTACTTTTTGACAAATAATTTGAGTTCTCTCTTCTTTTCTGCTCTAAGGTAGATTTTATTGCATTTTTTTTTTGATAATTTGATGCAACTAATTTCTTTATGTTTCACTTTTTTTTTAAAAAAAAACAGGGCATCAACCACGTTCATTATGAGACTGAGTACAGAATAGAATGGTGTCGTAGCAATTCAACATCCGTTCCATGCTTTTTGTTTGCTAGAAAGTTCTCTCAGGGAGCTGCTATGCGCCTGCTGAGCCAGGAAGTTGTTAACAACTTTGAAGTTTCTGCACTGTTATCGACTCCCCCATGACTTGTGCTTCTGTCTAATGCAGCTCTTTAACCCATATCAATGACTGACTGACCTACATAGACATATACTTGTCAAAAGGAATAGCTACGACTCTCCAACTGCATACTCCATATATTTTGATGGGATTACTATACATCATACTCCATACAAGAAGATTTTGAAGACAAAAAGATTGTGCTGCGGTTAATTTTTAGGCAAGGTAAAGTAGCGAGGATCGGATGTTACGAGCTAATAGGACCATTTTATCTGGTGTAGTGGGAGGTCTTATATATAATACCACAATTCTAAAACAAAAATCACACAAAATATATAAAGAAGTATAAATTTTTAGTTAGATCTGAATATTTTATTTTGGATGGTTGGAATTCTCATGCCAGATTGAAAATAAGGCTCTCCACCTTCCCTTTCCTTGTCCCTCACTCCAAGAGAGGAAGGTCTTATTAGCAGCGTGTTTTCCAAATCATAAGATTCCTTTTTTAACACTAGAGTAAAAAGTTTGCAAAGGTAAGTTATCCCGTTTCCAAATCAGCATCATGTCACATGCCTTGATGACTTGTGGTTTACAGCATGTTTGATTCTGTCACTCAGCAATTGATGCGTGTCATTTTGGAAATGAGAGAAAGTAACTTTTACATTTATTTACGTTTGACACGAAATTGTGCGTAAACACAAGGCGCAACTAGACAATTGAGGCAACTTTTTTCAAGACAATAAAATAATTAAGGCAACTTTATTTTAAAACGGAAGACAATAAGTAAACCAGTGATGATATTTAAACATCTTACATTTTTAAATGTTTTACTAACAATTTTTATTTTTTTATCTTTTTCCTATTAAGTTATACTATTTATTATATCTCTATTTTTTTTCTTTCGTTACTTCTCACTATAGGTTCAATGTCATATTAGGTGTTAGAACAATTTTTTTCCTAAACAAACTTTTTGTTCCATATATTGTCAAGTGTCAACCACCGCTAGTCAATGGCTACGGGAACACCGGTTAAGGTTCAAGTTCAACACTACTTATCAAGTAAAGAGTGGCATTTGCACAAAGATATAACGGGTTGATACAACAATTCAACTGTTCATAACAAAATGAATAGTAAGTAAAATCAACTATTCATGGGAAGACTGAATAGTTTAGTGCTAACTTGAGAAGTATTTGATTAAATCTGATGCGAAACCAAAAGTGAACTTGTGTATTTATTTTTCATTAAACAACATATAAATTTAACACACCAATAAAAAAATAGGAAAATTAAGGAACTAATTAATGTCAAATATAAGGATACTATCCTATTTAAAATTGTGCTCTAGCTTTCTTTGAAGCATCTTTATTCCATCCTCTTTGGCGAGCCCTGAGCTCCCACAAAGCAGTTTCTTTCATCTGATTTTCAAGTGCTGCCTCAGTTCTTTCCCTTGCCTGCTCACATGTTTCCATACCTGAATTGCACTTGTCAGCCTCCTTTTGATACTGTGATGCTAATTTCTTAGCCTCTAGAAGTTTTATGTCTGCAGTTCTTTGTTTTTCCTCAGCTTCAGCTTCCTTTTGCTTCACTTCTTCGGCTAAAAGATCTGTAAAACTCTTCCCCACCTCTTCACTCACCTCTGGATCTTGCCTCATGCAATCTACACAACACATGCTAGGTAAAATCTGAATTTGTCCCCGTATGAGAAGTACCAGAATTTGAATTCATCTGTTACGCCTGCCTTAAATTTGAGAGTATTTTGATTTGGTATGACTAAAAAGTGTGGACTTATATCCTGGAAGAAATCATTTGATGTAATACTAGCTATTAAGTCTTGATGCTTGAGGAACTGAGTATCTTGTCCTTCTTCTCCTTATTAATTAAAAATAACATCACCAAAAATACCTGACTCCTAAGGAAGAAAGTGTTATTTTTCAATCACGTCACTTTTTAATTGGATGGACAAAAAAATGAAGGAGATAATTTTAGTCTTTTCAAATTTTATAATATAAAATCTTTTCACTTCTACTTCCTCCAACGTGGTACTTTTCCTTTTAATGTTATACACTACCATCAAAACCAGGGAGAAGATTAGATATATCATATAGGTAGACTTATCCAATAAGTAATGAGACTATTTTAACAAATAGAACTTGTGACTACTTTATACCATTGTGTCAAAGCTCTCTATTGTGCAATTTAGTAATACCCCTATCTCCTTCATCATAACAAGTAAGAATTAAAAATAAGTTTGGCCCCAGAACGAATACAGTAGAAACTTCAACAAAAGAGTGTATATATAAACCATGACCTAATGTACGTACTAAACAGTAAATGGTGAAGGACTGACCTATAATGGAATTGTTGATCAATCCTGCAAGCAGAGATACCACGTTAACAATCAGCAATTAATAAATGTCAGAGCACAAGAAACAACATCTACAAAGACCCTTTTCACTTTCCTTTTATCCGTTGCATTGTCACAGATTGTGTTTCAATAAAGTTCAGTATTTGATCACTTTTAATCGGCCAATCTATTAATCAATAAATCAATACCACTTACCGGTCTTACAAACCATGTTTAGCTGAATATACAGTAAACTACCCATCTACCAACATCAGAATGCATCTAAACCATGAAGGAACTAAAACTTCAATAACAATTTGACCACACGGCACTTCAATTTTCATACCGTAAAGGTAAAACCAATAAAAAAAAACCTTCCTAGATAAACTTTACTATTTGAGTGTAATGTTTGGTTTTTCACTGAAGTTTTTCTTATCAGGAAATTTTGGTTTTTGTAAAAAAATATCAATGGGAGAATTCAAACATGTGATCTCTCTCTCTCCCTCCATCCTTAAAGACAGAATTCTTAACTATTAAACCAACTTTATATCTACTATGAAAAATAGAATCTAATGAACATTTAGGTTAATGTAAACAAAATTCACTTTTTCCAATATATATGGCAAACAGTTGGAAAAAATTCCGTATTCTTTTCAAACATCATCACTTAAGAAAGAAAACTCAATTCCATCAAGTCATTTGATAAACACACAACGATGAGAAAATAAAAGATAAATTAAATAGGTACCTTCGGGTAGAGAAAGAAGGGGTTGAAGAGAACAATCACAGTGACAAGGAGGACAAAAAGAAGATGTGTAATTGAGGGTCTCATTGAGATGCCAATACAAGGGTCGTCCTGCAATGTATGCGATTAGAAAGAGTCCCAAAATCCAAATGAACAATTTGAACGCTCTTTGCTGTCTTCTATTCATCTTTCTTTCTTTCTTTATTTTTGTTTCAGTTTTGTGGATGCATGCAATAGTGAACTCAGCTGGGGAAGAGGATCTTAACTGCGAATCAATTGGTTAATTAAGGTTTTGTTTTAAGATTCGCGTATCTGTCTCACTTTCATCTCTACGAGGAAACTGCACCCGCATGTTTACGTGTGTTTCTCTCATGTCCCATGCGAACTTGTTTACGTGTTTTGATCACAAATCATTATTTCATATATTTCATTAATTTTCTTACCCAAATTAAATGAAAAAATTTATATGATAAATATGAGCAAATTAATACACTTCAACACTATATATAAGATAGTAAGATGAAAATGAATGAAAAAAAGAGACAAAAGTAAAAGAAAATCCAAGTTCTAAAGTGTGTATAATTTTAAATTAAAAAATAGTTTATCGGATAATCAAATTGATTCAGGTTGAAAAAGATAATCTGATATAATTGGTTTTGATTGAAAAGAAGTAATCAATTGAATTAATTCAAATCAATTTAATTGATTTAACTTAGTTCTTTGGATTAATTTGATTTAATGAACACCCGAAATTTTAATACTTTTTATTAGTTGAAAAAAAAAAAGAAAAATGAAATTCTAAACACAAGATTAATTATATTATCTTATGATTCATTGAAAAAGAGTAAACAAATTTTATAAGCATGAATTGTTAATATAAAAGTTTCTATACTATTAGTTAATATAAAAATTATCCTTAGAATAATTTAACATAGAATAATTTAAAAGGTGATTACTATAAAAGTCAATAAATTTACTTGTATGACATTTTTTTGTGATGAGATAATATTATAAAAGACATTCACACTATGGTGAAAGGGAGAAAACTTAGGTACAACTCTTTAGGCATTATTTATGTTTTTCTTTAATTAAAATTAGAATTTCATCTTGGTAAAATCTAAATTATCAAAATTGTATTAAATAAATATGCATACTACTGAAATGAAACTCCAATTTTGATTGGGCTACAGCAAAAATAACACCAAAGAAACTTTACTTAAATTTTGTCTTAATATAAGTATTTTTATTCAAATAATGATTTATAAAGATTTGTTCCATACTAAAAATATAAGTGAGCCATGAACATGATACAACAAGAAGGTCATTTGCTTGGGATTTACAGGTTCAAATACTAAAGAACTTCCTTTTCTTAGGAGGTTCTGAGATTGCATATATTTATCCTCGCCATGTGCAAACCCCTATTACATACTAAAAATGTTCCTAAAAACTCCTTCATGCTTGTGTTTCCTGTTTAGAGAATATATCAGCATATTAGTGTGATATGGTGTGGCTGCTTTCAAGGTTAATCTCTACTTCCTCCATTTTGATAATTTCCTTTCTCACAATATTTAGCGTACAAACTATTTCTTGAAACTGAGGGTGTGATTGTGAATTTGTGATATGTGAAAGATGTAGTGATGGCTCCATGTATGAATAAAGCTCCAGCCAGGAATCTTTTTCAAGCCAAGAAATCTCATATGGGTCCATGCCTCACCCACTTCCTCCCACTTGTTTATTGAAGCATAGCAGTGTGCTAATTGTACAAAATTTCCAGCATTCATAGGCACCAGCACGAGAATATCATTGGCGATTGTACCACCAAGTTCATCATTACCATTTGCAAAACAAGCATCAAGGATTATGCCTAAAATATCAAGTACAAGACCTGAGAATATCCACTAACTACTGCATTCCAGGAAACCAAATCCCTTTTGTTCATCTTATCAAATACAATGGAACCCTGATACAAGTGACCACACTTTCCATACATGGTAACAAGAGAGTTCTGAGTGGCAATGTCCATTGGTAATTCCTGCCTTAATATATAACCATGAATCGATGTCCCCAAATTAGAAGACCCAAGTTGTGCACAAGCTGTGATTACAACGGCCATTGTAGCAGTAGACGGCTTCACTCCAAATTTTAACATCTGTCGGAAAACAGCTAGTGCTTTGCCTGCAGAACCATTCCACCCAAGGCCTGAGATCATTGCTGTCCACAAAACCACATCCTTTGCTGAACTTATTTCAAACATTCTAAATGCAATGTCAATGTTCCCACCTTTTAAGTACGTCACAATCAATGATGTTTCAAGATGTGCATCCAAGTCAAAACCAGCCACAGATAAAATTGACCCAAAAGTCTGGGGGTCAGGCTCAAATCTTTCCACCCTCATTGTCTTGAGAAGCAACAAAATTTCACATAGATCCCCAATCTGGGCATAGGCCATCAATGAATTTCAAGAAGCCAGGTCCTTTTGATCCATGTAATCAAACAGTTTCCTAGAATCCTCAACATCACCACATTTCCCGTGCACATTCAGCATGGAATTTGACAAGCTTATATCAGACATAAACCCATGCAAAACTGCACAACCATGCAAACAGTACACGTGAGCAAGCTCAGAAAGTCTGAACAGTAAGCTCATCACAATAACACTACTAGGTTGAATTTCCTGGCAACACGTCATCAAATGAAGAAAAGGACTCAGGAACACAACCCAGGCAGGAATAGCTGGCCGGTTGGATTTATAGTTCAGGTCTAGTAGCTTTATATGTTAATTCTTAGTTTAGATTGGATGATAATAGAATTTAGAACTTTTCCATTGTGAGAACATTTCTCTTCTAAAGTTTTTTGAGTGAACTTAGAATCTTATTAAAGTATCACATCCTTTGTGGTAATTCTACTTTGAATTTATTGATCATGATCATGCCTCTCTCCATCTTCTCCATTTAAAATTTTTCTTTTCCCTTTTTTAACTTGATCAAAAACTATCCCCAAAACCTTAGAGAAAAATCTATAAAAAATTGAAGATTGAACAAAATAATTAAGCTTGTGAAAGTAAGCTTGTATCAAAGAGATTGACGCAGAAGCAAGCTTTGAGAAGACTAGGATAAGTGTAAGTGTCAAAACATAGATGCATAGATGACAATGACTTGATGGTGAGAACCTTGGGATGAATGGACCTTGATAATGGCATCGAAGGATTTGGTGGTAGCTTAAGATGGGTGTGGCAGTGACACCACGCAACGTTTTAGGCCACTTCGACTCAGCAGCAATTATGGTATTGGTTTGTAAGAAAACATGATCCATTCTTTATGATGCTGCTAAGTGCTGCATAAACCCCTTGGCTTAAAGGGATTAGGCATCGTGCTCATGCATTCCTCTTACACTTTAGTGCTGCATGGAAAAGATTTTATTTCAAAATCAAATCCATTGTAAATAAAATTAATTCAGAAAATTTGTTTTTTCTGCACCAAAAAGAAAATTAGCAAATCCGAACCCTCTTAATTGGTCTCGAGCAAAATGACTCTTATTGCTTTTTCTTTGCAAGTGTATCGTTAATAGTTTGAAGAATTGTTTGTAAATTTTTTTATTGCCCTGAGACAACGGACATACACATCGTCTGCAACTCAAGTGATAAGCAGAAATGTGCACGAATTCAAATTCAATAGTAAAAAAACACGCGTGATTCAAAGGAGGTCATGGAACAAAGTTATCTTTACTTTTTTATATAAATGTAACACGTCAGGTTTCTTATTTTTCATAGAATTATTTTTTGTGCTATACATCATTATTCTTTCAATATTATCTTGGCTGAGCTTCAGTTGAATAGGTTGATTTTCATGTTTGACAGAAATGTATACAAGTTACATAGTTCAGTCTGAAGATTAATCCGAATACACAGCTCTCATAGAGCTATTAACTAGCCCCATCATTCATGCTCATGAACATATTTATTCCAGCTTAAATACTTTGTTCATGCTATACTCTATAACTTTGACATGTGAATGTAAGCACCTAGTTACCAACACAGAAGACTGCAAAATGAGGGCAGCTACTCCTCTTTAAGTGGGTATTCTCTTGCCCCAAATATGGCAGTTCCTATCCTAACATTTGTACTTCCCATCTCAATCTGCAAAATTAGAGACTTAATTGGTAAATAAATATTAAGTTATGACAACATTATGTAAGCCATGTATTTTCCAAGGGAAAAAAAAAAAGGATTCCTTACAGCTTGCTCAAAGTCTCCAGTCATGCCCATTGATAGCTCACATTGCGTTTCTGATATTCCAAGTGCTTCACAAACTTCGCTCCTGCAATTGGATAACGTCTGGCGAGAACAAAAGAATATTTAGTTTGGAGAACTATCTAGAAAACTAAATAGGAATCTTGGAAAGACCAAATCATGTCCAAAATGTATAGTTGCCACCTTAAAATTTTCAGGGGTGGATGAATAATCCAGCATGCCAATTGTCATTAGGCCACAAAACTCAAGGTTTGGGCAGCTCGTAATATGTTTTGCAAGATCAACACACAGAGCTGGTTCAACACCAAATTTGGCTGCAAGAAAATAGCAACAAAAAATAAAGATGCAGGGAACAGATTGTAAACCAGAAATCAAGCAATTTATTCTAATAAATACAAGTAATAAGTTCCATATGTACTTCTATGATGTTTTTTTTTTTGACAACTGTAGATACATGATGTTGGAAACTCAAAATCAATGATTGTAAACCAGAAATCAAGCAATCTATTCTAATAAATATAAGTAATAAGTTCCATATTTACTTACAGATCTATAACCAATGGCTTTCTAAACATATATTCAATAAAAGAATTGGAAGCTATATTTCATTGTGATTTTGATGTTATTTTTACATTAATCTCTTATATAGAAGCTTAGTTAAAGATTTGGGTTTATAATCTACACACCCAAGCCAACTTAATTAAGATTCTGCAGATAGTGATAAGAGAATTGGTTGGAAATTCTTTCAAGTTTCAAGAGTAACTTACATATTTCTCCACTTGTATTCACTTGAACAAAAACCTTCAACGGTTTCCTGCCAACATTCGCAACAGCACGATCAAGAAGATTTGCTATCTGCCAGCGAGAAAACAGAAAAAAGGAAATAAGATATAGAAAAACCAGATGATCAGAGTACTATTTTGCAATAGAATATGAAAAGACACTAAGATCATGCATGCCTAAATTAAGATATCTAGTTTGACGGCACAATTTTGGCATAAACTATTTTTCTATATCATTTAAAAATTTAATTTAAATTTTACTTCTTAGAACAGAAATCTAAAGAAATTGACACCAAAACATTAAATGTTAATGGGACAAAATTGAACTTAAGATTACATGTAGTTTAATTCTACTTGCTCAAACCCAAAAAACTCATTGACCAAATGGACCAGAATTCTCTCCTGCATTTCCAGCAGGATTCACTGTTTAGCAAAAATCTAAGTCCTCAATCACATTTTCTCCCTTCTTTAATTACTGTTAGTTACGCTAACAAATGAATGACCAAGATTTTGCAGGACAGTGGCTGGAGAGAATCCAAGTTGATCCTAAAGACTGCTTCCAACATCACATCCATAAATATACAATGTTGCAAGTGAACTCCAAAAATCTTTATATGAAACTCATCATCATATTTCAACTATTTCCAAGTTCTATGAACTTTCCACCCACCCTACCCTCCCTTAAAAATTTAATTTTTTAAGTAAATTTACATCCTTATATGTACTCATACACATGAAAAATACTTTTACCTTCTAAGCCAAAACAAAATTACGAAGAAAGAAAAAAAATTTACCTTCTCATCATCCACAGTCTCTACAATAGCAAGGTTGGGAACACCAGCTGTGAAACAAAAAATTAGAATCTGATTCCTTACCTCAACAGTAAACCCAAATTATTAATGTTGTAAAGAATACTAAAGACGAACTCTTCTCTCCACAAAACAAATCAATTAGAAGAAGAAAAAAAAACTTGTTCATGTTCCTAAATCAACGAGCAATCAAGAATCAAGCAAAGTTATTACACACGTCTATATATTTTAAAATTCAATTTTGAGAATGATATAAAATTGATACGTTAAACACTTAAAACAATAACAAAACAGCGTCGTTTTGGTTGCGGCAATGGATTTAGGGATAATAGATAGTAAGATACCGATGAGAGGCTTGACTTTGTTGCTCTGCAAATTACCGATGAAATGCCACTCGATATCATCAGGAAGCTGAAGTTCGGAAAGGAATTGCATAAAGAATGAGAAATGAATCGAAAAGGAATAAAAGTGATTAACTGAATGAAATTCAAGTAAGTAAGTAATTAACCTGAGGAGCTTTGTGAATGAGTTCCTGAACGTAGTTCTCGCCGAAGCAACGGTGGCCGGCGTCGTATACCTGACGGAGAGCGGTAACTGACTTGGTCTTGCTCGCCGCCACGACACGAACCTCTTGCTCATTCCGACCAGAACGCTCGGCGGCGCATTGGACGCGGTCCAGCACCGCCTTCAGCGACGGCGCTGCGGACGATGCCATAGGCCCTGCTAGTTGATTGGCCCATCTAACTCACCGATCTTCCGCATATATAAGAAACAACAAAAGAACCTTATTCGCAATCATTCACATGGCCCAGCCCAGGTTCTCTTGTAATAACCAACTATTGGCCCGTTCATTTCAATTTTCTTCAAAATTGATTTTAAAAAACTAAAGTAAAAGTGTGTCTTTAGTCTTCAGAAAAGAAAATGTAAAATAGTTTTTGAAAATATAATATATTTATTATTTTAAATTTAAAATATAGTTACTGTTATTTCGGTGTTTAAATCTTAAATTATGTCAATTTTGTCTTTAGATTAGAAGATTAAAAGGAAAATAAATATTTAAATTTAAAAATTAAAATATAATAAATGATATAATTTATGAACCCAAAATCATGATAGATATTTTTTTAGGGTTTAAAATGATAAATATAATATACCTATTTTGTTAATTTTTGTTTTTCAAAGAATAGATCGCCTAATTCATGTACTTTTAAGGAATAAAATGGTGATTTATTTTAAATATTATATTTAAAAAAATTAATTTCAACTTTTTTCTTTTAAGAAAACGTATTTTTTTTTTCATAGAAGCAAGTTTATTCAAACATCTAAAAGACTATAATAAATATTTTTTTAATAAAATACTTTTTTTTTTATTTCAAAGAATTTAAACAAAGACGCTCATTATTGAGCTTGTGATTTGTAGCTTTCAGACATGTAATCATGTTAAGTTGGGTTAGACAAAACGAAATATCTTTTTTCCCATGTTTGGGTTATTTCAAGCTAAGAGGTGCGTCTCAACATTGTTGCGTAGCAGTCACCACATCATCCATGTTACATCACAATTTTATCATTTGGTTTTCGGATAGGGTTGTTCTTTTCATAATAATCTTTTATGCTGTCAAGTGGGTTAAGGGTTCCGTGTTTATCTTCTTATTGGTTAAATTTGCATTATATTGATATTACATTGTAATATTATGCTGAGTGGGCATCTTTTTTGCAATTATTTAGTTTAAATAAAATTTTAGGTTTATTCAATTAAAAAAAATATATCAAACCTTTGTACATATAAGAGCTGAGATTTGCCAGTTAAAAACTTTTAAATCTTAGCAAACTTTAGAGAAACATATGAAATATAGACATTAAAGAAATGTTTTTATGTATCATATTTTACATCGATCAGACCCATGCGTGTTTTACACGTGTCAAACAAAACCTAAATTTTAAACACAGTATCAGAGTAATACTTTAAAATTTCCTATAAGAGCATACAACAAATTGGAACATTTTCCTGTCAGATATCTAACTGAGTTGAATTTCAAGAATTTATTGTTATTAAGATAAATCTCAAAACTCTTTCAATACTTAATACTTATAAAGAAATTTAAAATTATTTATTGAAAATGAAATTTAATTAAATATACATCTTTGTGCAATATAAGTGTAATCGAGAATCTAACTCGACTTTTTTTTGAGTATTACACAAACGTTACCGTACAGCCTCCCAAGAAATAAAGTGAGTCATGCATGCAATACAAAAATTGAAGTTCAAATTAAACATGTAAGAATTAACTTCTCATATTTGTATAAATAAAAATGATGATCAATTTGCTACCTATGTTGGCTTGAAGAAATGTGAATTCAAATTCATAACCGTGGACTAAATATATAAAAAATCAAAGGTCAAACTATGCATGCAGAGTATGGTGATTCTGTAACAGATTTCCGGTTTCTGTAGACTGAATATAAACAACTAGTTGATTTTCCTAAGACTTTATGTTCGACCCGGCTTCGATAAATCACCAAACTTGATGAAAATAAACCAATTTCAGTTAATAATATTCAAGCATATATACATCTCTTTTAGTATGTACAGTTATTTCTTGGACAAGTTTCCTCCATTTTAGATATAGCAAGTTTGAAGAAAGTTCAATTCATACCAAAAAAAGAGCCTAACATGGTTTACAAATTTAATTTGGCCGTTGATTTAGACCACTCCACTAATAACTAACAACAAACACGAAGATTATTACATCATGCACGTAATCTATGCAAAAGCCAGAATCCACGAACCAAACTATATATAAATACTTGGAGCATGCATGCATTGTTCAAATCAATACATCCACCCCATTACTTCAATATTCAACTTGTTCTATATATCTCCTATATAATTAACACAAACACAAAAAAATATAATGAAGACCCTCTTCCTTGTGGCATTGTTAATGGCTTTGGCAATTACTCTGTCAGCAACATCTTTCGAAACTGAAGAACCAAAATCTCTAAGAGGAACAAGCCGGTTTCTAATTTCTCAGAGAAGGGTGGCATTGACATGTGACAAGAACCCTAAAATTTGCCTTATTAAAGGAAGTGCAGGCCCTGATTGCTGCAGCAACAAATGTGTCAAATTTTCCACAGACAGACTTAACTGTGGAAGGTGTGGAAAGAAATGCAGCTTCCAAAAGATATGCTGCGAAGGCAAGTGCGTGAATCCTAACACTAACGAGAAGCATTGTGGGAAATGTGGCAACAAGTGCAACGCCAAAGGTTCTTGTGTTTATGGAATGTGCAGCTATGCATAGAATTTGAAACCTTCCAGCATTATTCTTTGGATCAATTAATTAAGATGTGGATTTGTGGAGTGCGTGTGATTAATAAAGCAGCTATCTACGCTGCTACTTGTATCAAAATTTATTCTTTGCGTTGATTGATTACTTGATTTGTACGGATAATATATTTCCTTAATTGTTACCTTATTATTATTTAAAATAATTTCGAATTGGTTAGTACGCAAATAATACATGTTGCTTAATTTTATAGAAATATTTCTTGTTATTCTTGTGTAGTAGCAAGGAATTAGAAATTCATGATTAATAGGGAAAAATATATTAAGATGTGATACAAGATATTCACATAAAATATTAATTAGATACATTTTTGGATCTAATCTAGCTAGCAGTGATACCTCTTCCAGCTCTGTGTAAAACCATTTTTAAGCTATTATTCATTTCCTACTTTTAAATTCATTTTAAAAGGTAATAGTTTTTATGAGATACTTTTCAATTATATAGTAAAATATCACTATTTTAAACCGAGAAAATAGATTAATTGAAATTAAATTGTTACAATTTGAAGAGTGTTTTTAAATTCAAATTTTAGGTGTGGGATAATTTTATCGCTATATCTTGAATATGATTAATCGGTCCATAAAAAAGTCTATATTCTCTTAAACAAAGTCACATTTTAACCCTACAAATCCCGGCAAAAATATCTACCAACAAAAAGAGTTACTATTTGTTTATTGGGACAACAGATATTTACCATCAACTTTTCATGGTTGTGAAAAAAAAGTAATAATACTTGTACCACATCTATTTATTTTATATAATATAATTTGAGATTAAGATTAAGAGATTTATTTTTTATCTTAATTTATTAATTATAATAAGTGGTTCATTCTTTATTATTAGACTAAGATTATTTTAGGAAAATTATTTAAATAATACCGTATTTATTATTGTTCTTACTATAACTATTTTTGAAACTGGAAGAGTAAATGAGTTAATTAAACTTAATATGGGTTAATTAAGTTATCAACTTTGAGAAAACATTTAAGGTTTTTACATTTTCAATAATCCTTCGCAGTGAAAGTAATATTTATTGTTAGGTAAATTTTAATCATTGTCTTTAGGAAGATGAAGAAAGAATTTTTTTTATTGGGACATATAAAGTTATGTAAATAATATTTTTTTTATATACTTTTATAATTTATATAGTAAATATTTTTTCTTTTAATTTCTTAACTTAAGGCCTCAGTTAGTATAATTTAAATTTCTAATTTTATAAAATGTATGTATACCTTTAAGAAAAAATATTTATTGCCATCGAGTGGTACATATCAACTGACATATAAGATTATTCCAACTTAATCAGTGATATCGACTTTAAATCCAAAGTGTACAACTGTGTTAAATACTCGACTTGAATATGATGGTCTTTTTGTTCTTAAGTTTTTCGTTCGAATACTATTTTTTACTTTTATTTATTACAGATAATGTAAATGTAAATAAAATTATTGAAAATTAGAGATCGTAATCAACTGAAAGATCGCATCTTCGTAATTGTGACATTAAATTGAATAAAAATATTAATAGCTTGATTTCACGTGTCTAAAAGAAAAAGTTTGGTTGACGAAAGATACTTTGTTTAGAAAGTTAAAATTTAGTTTAATAATATATATTACTTAAAATAATTAATCTATAATAAATGTCAATTTAAGATACTCTTGATTAACAAAATCAAGAGAAGACTTTTAAACACACTTTTGACTTTTGGTAGACTAATAAATTCATTATTGCTAATAATGTAAAAATATTTTTTTTTAGGTATTTTCAATATAAATATTATCAATTTTAATAAATTTATTACATATAGTTATCTGCAATTCAACGTGGGTAACATACTTTTCCACTGACCGCATATATTATATTCTCTTAGATTTTGAAGTTTGAACCTCTAAATACGATCCCCAAATGTCTTAATTTGACTCTGATGGATAGTTGACTAGCTCTGTTATTTACTCATTTTTTACAGCAGAAGGTCAGAGGGAGGAGCAGCAGTGCTTCTGTAACGGTTTTTCTGGTAAGAAAGACTGCGTTTCCTTTGATACTTTTGTACAAGCAATTAAATGTTCTCTACGTTACTTGCTATAAACTATTATTGGACCAATTAGTAGTTCTTATACAATTCAATTTTTTTTCTTAAGTATACAATTCATTCATTATTAACAAAAGCGCACATAGAATATATATTTAATTAGTTCAAATATCAATCACAATCCAAATAACAACAGAAAAAAGCTTAGTTTATACTTGTAAAAAGAGCCTATCTAATTTCGTTACTTAACCACATTCATTAGCTGACTATGTTGAATTAGACCACTCCACTTGCACATTTTCTGCAACTTTCCAATTCATACAATCACCTATATAAGGCTATCAGCATACTGAATTTCCTCCAACAACCGCAACTTCCATTCCTTCTTATATATATAATTAACCAATCAAAGCACCCTTCAATATCATCCAAGAAAACCTTTAAATTCAAAATATGAAGTCCCTTCATATACTCTTCCTTGTGGCCATGCTAATGGCATGGGTCATTGCTGATTCAGAAACACCACACAGAAAAGAATCACCATTCATCAATAATAATTATGTTAAAAACCAAAACTTTACCAAAAACCCCACAACCCCATCTTCTAAAAGTGAAGAATTAGGCTCTCTGAGAGGCTCCAAAGGCCTCCATGGCCATAAAAATAATGTGAGAGGGGCCATGACTTGTGATAAGTACCCAAGAGTTTGTCGTGTTACGGGAAGTGGAGGGCCTGATTGTTGCAAGAGAAAATGTGTGAATGTGTCAACGGACAGAAACAACTGTGGCAAGTGTGGAAAGAGGTGCAAGTACTCGCAGGTGTGTTGCAAAGGTAAGTGTGTGAATCCCATGTTTGACAAGCACCATTGTGGAAGATGTGGCAACAAGTGCACCAAAGGAGATTCTTGTGTTTATGGTTTGTGCAGCTATTCGTGAATCAATCACAAGCTAGGAACATCGATCGATCAACTTCGAATGAATGCCAATGATTAATTAATTAGTTTGATTATTTGCCTATTTGGCATATATCTATAGTGAAAAAATACATGATTCATTGTATGTGACCAAATAAACGAGCGCAAGTGATCATCATAGGATATGATACTTTGACGCGGGCGCCTGTATGATAATTTCAATAGAAGCTTTTATGAAAAGATGAAGAAAATGACAAATTTCCTAAGCCTGATAAGAAGAACCCTAGACCCCATCCCAAAAAGCTAAACATTGAAAAACAATAAAAATTATAATTAACTTCAATTATTTCAATCAACAACAGCAAAATAAAAATAAAAATTAGAATCCAAATAGATGAATCACATTGTTGGATGGAGGACCAAATTGAAGTCCGCCAAGTGCGGTTTCCCCTTGATGGCAATAGATCTTACTTTGGGGAATCGTTGTATGACGGTGGACAGAGATACAACGTAGCGGTTGTTAGGAATATATAGTTTGATTTTAGTTCCACGTGAGAGGGATTGCTCTTATGTCTTTATATAAACAACTCTATGTAAAAGTTTCTATATGCACAATGAATGCAATACATATTGTATGTCTGTGCACGTAGGCAATTTGCCGAACCACGTTAAATTTCTTGAGTCTCTTTTTTCTCTCTTCCTTATTTTCTTATTTTATTATTTCTTTGTTCTTAACAATTGGTATCACAGTCAATATCTTAGTATGCTCTGTGTTGCGGCTTTGTCTGATCTTTCACATCAGAAAAAGATTTGGTTTGTCCTTAGGTAGACATGCAATGGAAGCAAGAACAATGACATCGGAAGAAGTGTGTGTGAAGTCTTCCCTTGGTTACCTAACAAGTGGTATCAGAGTCGTTAGTGTGACTTGGTAACCGACTCAGACCAGCGATGCAATCTAAGTAAAGGTCAGGTGGACCTACTTTGTGGGGATCCCTTGTATCGAAAGTCTTCCTAGCAAGGATGGCCAGGTTGTGTGTGTCGTTGATGTGATCTATCAGAACGACGGTACAAGACTAAGGCATATCAACGACAATGTGAAGCTCAAGAATTGTCGCGACGAGAAGCTCTAATGACCATAATTGACAATGGGGGAGGAATGCAAACAATGACATTGGAAGAGGAGAAGTAATGGGA
The DNA here is from genome assembly GCA_026586105.1 of Hylodesmum podocarpum. NCBI lineage: Eukaryota > Viridiplantae > Streptophyta > Magnoliopsida > Fabales > Fabaceae > Hylodesmum > Hylodesmum podocarpum. The sequence goes on along the minus strand of JALJEV010000367.1, from coordinate 918,320 downwards.
GATTAAGAAGAGAACTGATGGGGTCTTTCTCGCAGAAGAAGTCCTGTCAATGGACAAGGTAATGCGCATGAGAAGTCTCGTCAATGGACATTGCAGTGCGCAGGAGAAGACCCGTCAGTGGACAGGGCAGTGCGCAGGAGAAGACCCGTCAGTGGACAGGGTAGTGCGTAGGAGAAGACCCGCCAATGTACAGGGCAGTGCGCAGGAGAAGACCCGCCAGTGGATAGGGCCCGCCAGTGGACAGGGCAGTGCGCAGGAGAAGACCCGCCAGTGGACAGGGCAGTGCGCAGGAGAAGTCCCGTCAGTGGAAAGGGCAGTGCGTATGAGAAGTCCCGTCAGTGGACATGGCAGTGCACAGGAGAAGTCTCGTCAGTGGACAGGGCAGTGCACAGGAGAAGTCTCGTCAGTGGACAGGGCAGTGCGAAGGAGAAGAATCGTCAGTGGACAGGATAGTGCGAAGGAGAATACCTGTCAGTGGACAGGATAGTGCGCATGAAAAGACCTGTCAGTGGACAGGGAAGTGCGCAGGAGAAGTCCTGTCAGTGGACAGGACAGTGCGTAGGAGAAGACCTGTTAGTGGACAAGGCAGTGCGGAGGAGAAGTCTCGTCAGTGGACATGGCAGTGCTCAAGAGAAGTCCCGTCAGTGGACATGGCAGTGTGTAGGAGAAGTCCCGTCAGTGGACAGGGCAGTGCGAAGGAGAAGAACTGTCAGTGGACAGGGAAGTGTGCAGGAGAAGTCCTGTTAGTGGATAGGGCAGTGCGCAAGAGAAGACCCTTTAGTGTTCAAGGCAGTATGAAGGAGAAGTCTCGTCAGTAGACATGGCAGTGCTCAAGAGAAGTCCCGTTAGTAGACATGGTAGTGTGCAAGAGAAGTCCCATCAATGGACAAGGCAGTGCGCAGGAGAAGACCTATTAGTGGACTAGGCAATGTGCAGGAGAAAACCCATCAGCATTTGAGAAGCAACAAAGAGATGATAAAGGCATTACAATAAGTGGTGATGTAAATCAAACTCCAAGTGGGAGATTGTTAGGAATATGTAGTTTGATTTTAGTCCCACATCGTATAAACAATGAAAGTAATTGCTCTTATGTCTTTATATAAACAACTCTGTAAAAACTTCTATGTGCACAACGAATGTAATACATATTGTGTGCCCGTGAACGTAGAAAATGTTCTTAACAACGGTTTCCAAGGAAGACTCTCCGACGACACCATGCTCAATCTCTCGTACCAAGACTTGCATACAAGAAGGATTGAGCCTCAGTCCTTGTCACACTTGATGAAGGAAAACATGTGCTCGAACACCTCCTCAAGGAATGAGTAAGAAGTGAAGTAATTGGAGATTAAGAAGAGAAGCAGTGGGGTCTTTCTCGCAGAAGAAGTCCCGTTAGTGGACAGGGTAGTGCAAAGGAGAAGTCTCGTGGACAGGGTAGTGCGCAGGAGAAAACTCGTCACTGGACAGGGCAATGCGCAGGAGAAGACTCGTCAGTGGACATGGCAGTGCGTAGGAAAAGACCCGTCAGTGGGTCAATAGAAATAAAAAAGAATTCATAATTACCGATAAAAGAGACATTCTTTCATAATTCTGAAGGGTCAATAAAACTCAAAAGAATTCATAATTATCGATAAAAGAGACATTCTGCCATAATTCCAATGACAATTCACAAAGAATTCATAATTACTAATAAAAGGGGCATTATTCCGTCATAATTGTGATATGTCAATAGAATTCAAAAAAAATTCATAATTACTGATAAAATGGACATTCTGTCATAGTTCTAATGGGTCAATAAAATTCATAATCACCAATAACAAGGACATTCCGCCATAGTTCTGATGGGTCAATAGAATTCAAAAAGAATTCATCATTATCGATTAAAGGGACATTCCGTAATAGTTCCGATGGGTCAATAGAATTCAAGAAAAATTGATAATTACCAATAAAAGGGATATTCCATCATAATTCTGATGGGTCAATAGAATTCAAAAAGAATTCATAATTACCGACAAAAGGCATATTCAGTCATAGTTCTGATGGATTAATAGAATTCAAAAATAATTCATAATCACCGATAAAAGGGACATTCCGTCGTAGTTTTGATGAGTCAATAAAATTCAAAAAGAATTTATAATTACCGATAAAAGGTACATTCCGTCATAATTCTGATCGGTCAATATAATGCAAAAAGAATTCATAATCACTGATGAAAGGGACATTCCGTCATAGTTCCAATGGGTCATAAGAATTCAAAAAGAATTCATAATTACCAACAAAGAGACATTCTGTCAATAGTTCCGAGGGTCAATAGAATTAAAAAAGAATTCATAATTACCGATAAAAGGGACATTCTGTCAATAGTTCGAATTGTCAATAGAATTCAAAAAGAATTCATAATCAACGATAAAAGGGACATTTCGTCATAGTTCGATGTGTCAATAGAATTCAGAAAGAACTCATAATCACCGATAAATGGGACATCCCATCATAATTCCGAAGGGTCAACAAAATTCAAAAAGAATTCATAGTTACCGATAAAAGGGACATTCTGTCATAGTTTCGATGGGTTAATAGAATTCAAAATGAATGCATAATTACCGATAAAAGGGTCATTCTGTCATAATTCCGATGAGTCAATAGAATTAAAAAATAATTAATAATTACCGCAAAAAGGATCATTATGTCATATTTCCGATGGGTCAATAGAATCAAAAAGAATTCATAATTACCATAAAATGGACATTCCGTCATAGTTCTGACTGGTCAACAAAATTAAAAAAGAATTCATAATTACCTATAAAAGGGACATTCCGTCATAGTTTCGATGGGTCAATAGAATTCAAAAAGAATTCATAATTACCAATAAATGAGACATTCCATCACAATTTCAATGGGTCAATAGAATTAAAAAAGAATTCATAATTACCGACAAAAGGGATATTCTCACATAGTTCCGATGGGTTAATAAAATATATAAAGAATTCATAATCACCAATAAAAGGGACATTCCGTCATAATTCCGATGGGTCAATAGAATTCAAAAAGTTTTCATAGTTACCGATAAAAGGGACAATCTATCATAATTCTGAATGGTCAATAGAATTCAAAAAGAATTCATAATTATTGACAAAAGGACATTCTGTCACAGTTCCGAAGGGTCAATAGAGTTCAAAAAGAATACATAATTTCCGATAAAAGGGACATTTTGTCATAGTTTCGATAGGTCAATAAAATTCAAAAAGAATTGATCATACCGAAAAAATGGACATTCCGTCATAGTTTCGACTAGTCAATAGAATTAAAAAAGAATTCATAATTACCGATAAAACGGACATTTCATTATAGTTCCGTTGGGTCAATAAAATTCAAAAAGAATTCATAATTACCGGGAAATTGGTTATAGTTCCGACTGGTCAATAGAATTCAAAAAGAATTCATAATCAACGATAAAAAGAACATTCCGTCATAGTTCCGCTTGGTCAATAGTTTCTATGGGTCAATAGAATTCGCAAAGAATTCGTAATCACCGATAAAAGGGACATTCTGTCATAATTCCGATATGTTAATAGAAATCAAAGGGAATTCATAATCATAGACCAAAGGGACATTCCATCAAAGTTCCGATGGGACAATAGAATTCAAAAAAAATTCATAATTACCAAAAAAATGGACATTCCGTCATAGTTCTAATGGGTTATTAGAATTTAAAAAATATCCATAATCACTGATAAAAGGGATATTCAGTCATAATTCCGAAGGGTCAATAGAATTCAAAAAGAATTTATAATTAACAACAAAAGGGACATTCCATCATAGTTCCGATTGAGTCAACGAAATCAAAAAGAACTCATCATTACCTATAAAATTGACATTCCGTCAAAATTCCGATAGGTCAATAAAATTCAAACAGAAATCATAATTACTTATAAAAGGGACATTCCGTCATAGTTTCGACTTCTCAATAAAATTCAAAAAGATTTTATAATCACCGATAAAAGAGACATTCCGTCATAGTTCGATGTGTAAATAGAATTCAGAAAGAACTCATTATCACCGATAAAAGGGACATCCCGTCATAGTTCCGATGGGTCAACAGAATTCAAAAAGAATTCATAATTACCAATAAATAGGACATTTTGTCATAGTTTCGATGGGTCAATAAAATTCAAAAAGAATTCATCATTACCGAAAAAAGGGACATTCCGTCATAATTCAGACTAGTCAATAGAATTAAAAAAAGAATTCACTATTACTGATAAAACGGACATTCTGTCATAGTTTCAATAGGTCAATAAAATTAAAAAAGAAATCATAATTACCGGGACATTCCGTTATAGTTCCGACTAGTTAATAGAATTCAAAAAGAATTCAAAATTACAGATAAAAGGGACATTCTGTCATAATTCCGATGGGTCAATAGAATTCAAAAAGAATCCATAATTACCGACAAAAGGGACATTCTATCATAGTTCCGATGGGTCAGTAGAATTCAAAAATAATTCATAATTACCGATAAAAGGGACATTCCGTCATAGTTCCGATGGGTCAATGGAATTCAAAAAGAATTCATAATTACGAATAAAATGGACATTCCATCATAATTCTGATGGATCAATAGAATTCAAAAACAATTCATAATTATCAACAAAAGGGACATTTAGTCATAGTTCCGATGGGTTAATAGAATTCATAATCACCGATTAAAGGGACATTCCGTCGTAGTTTCGATGAGTCAATAAAATTTAAAAAGAATTCATAATTATCAATAAAAGGGACATTCCGTCATAATTCTGATGGGTCAATTGAATTCCAAAAGAATTCATAATCACCGATAAAAGGGACATTCCGTCACATTTCCCATGGGTCATTAGAATTCAGAAAGAATTCATAATTACCAACAAAAGGGGCATTTTGTCATAGTTCCGAGGGGTCAATAGAATTAAAAAAGAATTCATAATTACCGATAAAAGGAACATTTCATCATAGTTCAGACTTGTCAATAAAATTCAAAAAGAATTTATAATCATTGATAAAAGGGACATTCCGTCATAGTTCGATGTGTTAATAGAATTCAGAAAGAACTCAAAATCACCGATTAAAGGGACATCCCGTTATAGTTCTGATGGGTCAACAGAATTCAAAAAGAATTCATAATTACCGATAAAAGGGACATTCTGTCATAGTTCCGATGGGTCAATAGAATTCAAAATGAATTCATAATTACCGATAAAAGGGACATTCTGTCATAATTTTGGTGGATCAATAGAATTCATAATCACCGATAAAAGGGACATTCCGTCATAGTTCCGAGGGGTTAATAGAATTTAAAAAGAATTCATAATTACCAACAAAAGGAACTTTCCGTCATAGATCCGATGAGTCAACAAAATTCAAAAAGAATTTATAATCACCGACAAAAGGGACATTCCGTTATAGTTCCGATGGGTCAATAGAATTCAAGAAGAATTGATAATTACCAACAAAAGGGACATTCTGTCATAGTTCCGATGGGTCAATAGAATTCAAAATGAATTCATAATTACCAATGAAAGGGACATCCTATCATAATTCTGATGGGTCAATAGAATTACAAAACAATTCATAATTACCGACAAAAGGGACATTCAGCCATAGTTCTGATAGTTTAATACAATTCAAAAAGAATTCATAATCACCGATAAAAGGAACATTCCGTCGTAGTTTCGATGAGTCAATAAAATTCAAAAAGAATTCATAATTACCGATAAAAGAGTCATTCTGTCATAGTTCCCAGGGGTCAATAGAATTAAAAAAGAATTCATCATTAACGATAAAAAGGACATTCCGTCATAGTTCAGATAGGTCAACAAAATTCAAAAAGAATTCATAATAATCGATAAAAGGGACATTTCATCATAGTTCCGATGGGTCAATAGAATTCGAAAAGAATTCTCAATTACCAATAAAAGGGACATTCCATCATAATTCATAATTACCGATTAAAGGGACATTCTGTCATAGTTCCGATAGATCAATAGAATACAAAATGAATTCATAATTACCGATAAAAGGGATATTATGTCATAATTTTGATGGGTCAATAAAATTCATAATCACCGATAAAAGGGATATTCCGGCCTAGTTCCGAGGAGTCAATAGAATTCAAAAAGAATTTATAATTACCAACAAAAGGGTCATTCCGTCATAGATCCGATGGATCAATAAAATTCAAAAAGAATTCATAATTACCGATAAAAGGGACATTTCGTCATAATTCCGTTGAAGCAATAGAAGTAAAAAAGAATTAATATTTATCGACACATGAGACATTCCACCATAGTTCCTATGAGTCTAAAGAATTATAAAAGAATCCATAATTTCTGATAAAAGGGACATTCCGTCATAGTTCCGATGAGTCAATAAAATTCAAAAAGAACTCAAAATCACCGATAAAAGGGACATTCTGTCATAGTTCCGATGGTTCAATAAAATTCAAAAATAATTCATAATCACCGATAAAATAGGCATTCTGTCAAAGTTCAGATGGGTCAACAAAATTCAGAAAGAATTCATAATTACCGGTAAAAGGGACATTCCGTCACAGTTCTGATGGGTCAATAGAATTCAAAAAGAATTCATAATTATCAATAAAAGGGGCATTCCATCATAATTCTGATTAGTCAATAGAATTTAAAAAGAATTCATAATTACCGACAAAAGAGACATTCTGCCATAGTTTTGATGTGTTAATAGAATTCAAAAAGAATTCATAATCACTGATAAAAGGGACATTCCATCATAATTCCAATGGGTCAATAGAATTTAAAAAGTATTTATAATATCCGATAAAGAGGACATTTTGTCATAATTCTGAAGGGTCAATAGAATTCAAAAAGAATTCATAATTACCTACAAAAGGGACATTTTCTCATAGTTCAGATGGGTCAATAGAATTCAAAAAGAATTCATAATCAACGATAAAAGGGACATTCCGTCATAGTTCGATGTGTCAATAGAATTCAGAAAGAACTCATAATCACTGATAAAAGGGACATCCCGTCATAGTTCTGAATGGTCAACAGAATTCAAAAAAAATTCATAATTACCGATAAAAGAGACATTCTGTCATAGTTCCGATGAGTCAATAGAATTCAAAATGAATTCATAATTACCAATAAAAGGGACATGCTATCATAATTCTGTTGGGTCAATAGAATTCATAATCACCGATAAAATGAACATTCTGTCATAGTTACGATGGGTCAATAGAATTCAAAAAGAATTCATATTTACTGATAACAGGGAGATTTCGTCATAATTCCGATGAGTCAATAGAATTCAAAAATAATTAATAATTACCGAAAAAAGGGACATTCTGTCATAGTTCCCATGCATCAAAAGAATTCAAAAAGAATAATTACCGATAAAAGGAACATTTTGTCATCGTTCCGATAGATTAATAGAATTCAAAAAGAACTCACAATCATTGATAAAAGAGGCATCCTGCCAAAGTTCAAATGGGTCAACAGAATTAAAAAAGAATTCATAATTTTCGATTAAAGGATCATTCTGTCATAGATCCGATTTGTCAAAAGAAATTAAAAAGAATGCATAATCACTGATAAAATGGACATTCCGTCAAAGTTCCAACCGGTCAACAGAATTCATAATTACTGATAAAATGGACATTCCGTAATAGTTCTGATGGGTCAATAGAATTCAAAAAGAATTCATAATTACAAATAAAAGAGACATTCCATCATAACTCCAATGAGACAATAGAATTAAAAAAGAATTCATAATTACCGAAAAAATGAACATTCTATCATAATTCTGATGGGTCTATAGAATTCAAAAAGTGTTCATAATTACCGATAAAAGGGACATTTCGTCATAATTCTAAAGGGTCAATAGAATTCAAAAAGAATTCCTAATTACTGACAAAAGGGACATTTTGTCATAGTTTCGATGGGTCAATAAAATTCAAAAAGAATACATAATTACCGATAAAAGGGACATTTTGTCATAGTTTCGATGGGTCAATAAAATTGAAAAACAATTCATAATTACAGATAAAAAGGACATTCCGTCATAGTTCCGACTTATCAGTAAAATTCAAAATAAATTTATAATCAGAGATAAAAGGTACATTTCGTCACAGTTCTGATGGGTTAACAGAATTCAAAAAGAATTCATAATTACCAATAAATGAGACATTTAATCATAATTCTGATGGGTCTATAAAATTCAAATAGAATTAATAATCACCGATGAAAAGGACATTCCGTCATAGTTCCGATGGGTCAATAGAATTCAAAAAGAATTCATAATCATCGATAAAAGGGACATTCCGTCATAATTCCGATAGGTCAATAGAATTCAAAAAGAATTCATAATTATCGATAAAAGGGACATACCGTCATAATTTTGATGGGTCAACAGAAATAAAAAAGAAATCATAATTACCAATAAAAGGGACATTTTGTCATAGTTCCGATGGGTCAATAGTATTCAAAATGAATTCATAATTAGCAACAAAAGGAACATTCTGTCATAGTTCCGATGGGTTAACAGAATTCAAATAGAATTCATAATCACCGACAAAAGCGACATTCCGTCATAATTCCGATGAGTCAATAGAATTAAAAAAGAATTCATGATTACTAACAAAAGGGACATTTCCTCATAGTTCCGATGGGTCAATAGAATTCGAAAAGAATTCATAATTACCGATAAAAGGACATTCTGTCCTAATTCCGATGGGTCAATAGAATTCAAAAAGAATTCATAATTACCGACAAAAGGGACATTCTATCATAGTTCTGATTGGTCAATAGAATTAAAAAAGAATTCATAATTACCGATAAAAAGGACATCCTGTCATAGTTCCGATTGGTCAATGAAATTCAAAAAGAATTCATAATCACCGATAAAAGGGACATTCCGTCGTAGTTTCGATGGGTTGATAGAATTGAAAAAGAATTTGTAATCACCGATAAAAGGGACATTCAGTTATAGTTCCGATGGGTCAATAGAATTCAAAAATAAATTATTCCGTCATAATTCCGATGGGTCAATAGAATTCAAAAAGAATTCATAATTACCGACAAAAGGGACATTCCGTCAAAGTTCTGTTGGGTCAATAGTATTCAAAATGAATTCATAATTAGCAACAAAAGGGACATTCCGTCATAGTTTCAATGGGTTAACAGAATTCATAATCACCGACAAAAGGGACATTCCATCATAATTCTGATGGGTCAATTGAATTCAAAAAGAATTCATGATTACAAACAAAAGGGACACATTTCCTAATAGTTCCGATGAGTCAATAGAATTCAAAAATAATTCATAATTACCGATAAAAGGGACATTTCGTCATAATTCTGAAGGGTAAATAGAATTAAAAAAGAATTCATAATTACCGACAAAAGGTACATTCTCTCATAATTGCGTTGGGTCAATAGAATTCAAAAAGAATTCATAATTACTGATAAAAGGGACATTCCGTCATAGTTTTGATGGGTCAATAGAATTCAAATAGAATTCATAGATAATGATAAAAGGGACATTCCATCATAGTTCCGACTGGTCAATAGAATTCAAAAAGAATTCATGATCACCGATAAAAGGGACATTCTGTCATAGTTTCAATAGGTCAATGAATTCAAAAAGAACTCATAGTCACCGATAAAAGGAACATGTCGTCATAGTTCTGATGGGTCAACAAAATTCAAAAATAAATTATTCCGTCATCAATTCGAGGGGACAAAAGAATTCAAAACGAATTCATAATTATCGACAAAAGGGACATTCCGTCAAAGTTCCGATGGGTCAATAGTATCCAAAATGAATTTATAATTAGCAACAAAGGGGACATTCCATCATAGTTCCGATGGCTTAACAGAATTCAAAAAGAATTCATAATCACCGACAAAAGAGACATTCCGTCATAATTCCGATGGGTCAATAGAATTCAAAAAGAATTCATGATTACCAACAAAAGGGACATTTCCTCATAGTTCTGATGGGTCAATAAAATTCAAAAAGAATTCATAATTACCGATAGAAGGGACATACCGTCATAATTCCGATGGGTCAATAGAATTCGAAAAGAATTCATAATTACCGACAAAAGGGACATTCTCTCATAGTTCCGATGGGTCAATAGAATTCAAAAAGAATTCATAATTACTGATAAAATGGACATTCCGTCATAGTTTCGATGGGTCAATAGAATTCAAAAAGAATTCATAAATAACGATAATAGGGACATTTCATCATAGTTCTGACTGGTCAATAGAATTCAAAAAGAATTCATAATCATCGATAAAAGGGACATTCTGTCATACATCCAATGAGTCAATGAATTCAAAAAGAACTCATAATCACCGATAAAAGGGACATTCCGTCACAGTTCCGATGGGTCAACAAAATTCAAAAATAAATTATTCTGCATCAATTCTAGGGGACAAAAGAATTCAAAACGAACTCATAGTTACCGATAAAAGGGACGTTCCGTCAAAGTTCCAATGGGTCAATAGTGTTCAAAATGAATTCATAATTACCAACAAAAGGGACATTTCCTCATAGTTCCGATGGGTCAATAAAATTCAAAAAGAATTCATAATTACAGATAAAAGGGACATTTCGTCATAATTCCGATGAGTTAATAGAATTCAAAAAGTATTCATAATTACCGACAAAAGGGACATTCTCTCATAGTTCTGATGGGTCAATAGAATTCAAAAAGAATTTATAATTACCGATAAAAGGGACATTCCGTCATAGTTTCGATGGGTCAATAGAATTCAAAAAGAATTCATAAATAACGATAAAAGGTACATTTTGTCATAGTTCCGACAGTTCAATAGAATTCAAAAAGAATTCATAATCACCGATAAAAGGGACATTCTGTCATAGTTCCAATGGGTCAGTGAAGTAAAAAAGAACTCTTAATCATCGATAAAAGAGACATTCCGTCATAGTTCCGATGGGTCAACAAAATTAAAAAATAAATTATTTCGTCATAATTTTTAGGGGTCAATAGAATTCAAATCGAATTCATAATTACCGACAAAAGGGACATCCCGTCATAGTTCCGATTGGTCAATAGAATTCAAAAAGAATTCATAATCATCGATAAAAAGGACATTACGTCGTAGTTTCGATGGGTTGATAGAATTTAAAAAGAATTCGTAATCAACGATAGAAGGGACATTCCGTTATAGTTCTGATGGGTCAATAGATTTAAAAATTAAATTATTCCGTCATAATTCCGATAGGTCAATAGAATTCAAAAAGAATTCAAAATTACCGACAAAAGGGACATTCTGTCAAAGTTTCGTTGGGTCAATAGTATTCAAAATGAATTCATAATTAGCAACAAAAGAGACATTCTGTCATAGTTCTGATGGGTTAACAGAATTCATAATCACCGACAAAAGGGATATTCCGTCATAATTTCGATGGGTAAATAGAATTCAGAAAGAATTCGTGATTACAAACAAAAGGGACACATTTCCTCAGAGTTTCGATGGGTCAATAGAATTCAATAATAATTACCGATACAAGGGAAATTTCATCATAATTCCGAAAGGTCAATAGAACTCAAAAAGAATTCATAATTACCGACAAAAGGGACATTTTGTCATAATTGCGATGGGTTAATAGAATTCAAAAAGAATTCATAATTACCGATAAAAGGGACATTCCGTCATAGTTTTGATGGGTCAATAGAATTCATAAAGAATTCATAAATAACGATAAAAGGGACATTTCATCATAGTTCTGTCTGGTCTATAGAATTCATAATCACTGATAAAAGGGACATTCTTTCATACATCCAATGAGTCAATGAATTCAAAAACAACTCATAATCACCGATAAAAGGGACATTCTGTCATAGTTCCGATGGGTCAACAAAATTTAAAAATAAATTATTTCGTCGTAACACCGATGGGTTAATAGAATTCAAAAAGTATTCATAATAATCGACAAAAGGGACATTCCGTCATAGTTCTGATGGGTCAATAATATTCAAAATGAATTCATAATTACCAACAAAAAGGACATTCCGTCATAGTTCCGATGGGTTAACAAAATTCAAAGAGAATTCATAATCACCGACAAAAAGGTCATTCCGTCATAATTCTGATGGGTCAATAGAATTCATAAATAATTCATGATTACCAAAAAAAACGAAATTTCCTCATAGTTCCGATGGATCAATAGAATTCAAAAAGAATTGATAATTACCGATAAAAGGGATATTCCGTCATAATTCCGATGGGTCAATAGAATTCAAAAATAATTTATAATTACCGACAAAAGGGACATTCTCTCATAATTGCGATGGGTTAATAGAATTCAAAAAGAATTCGTAATTACTGATAAAAGGGACATTCCTTCATAGTTTTAATAGGTCAATAGAATTCAAAAACAATTCACAAATATTGATAAAAAGGACATTCCGTCATAGTTCTGACTGATCAATAGAATTCAAAAAGAATTCATAATCATCGATAAAAGGGACATTCTGTCATAGTTTCAACGGGTTAATGAATTCAAAAAGAACTCATAATCACTGATAAACGGGACAGGCCGTCATAGTTCCGATGAGTCAACAAAAATCAAAAATAAATTATTTCGTCATCATTTCGAGGGGTCAAAAGAATTCAAAACGAACTCATAAATATAGACAAAAGGGACATTCCGCCAAAGTTCCGATGGGTCAACAGTGTTCAAAATGAATTCATAATTAGCAACAAAAGGGACATTCCATCATAGTTACGATGGGTTAACAGAATTCATAATGAATTCATAATCACCGACAAAAGGGACATTCCGTCATAATTTCGATGAGACAATAGAATTCAAAACGAATTCATGATTACCAACAAAAGGGACATTTCCTCGTAGTTCCGATGGGTTAATAGAATTCTAAAAGAATTCATAATTACAGATAAAAGGAACATTTCGTCATAATTTCGATGAGTTAAAAGAATTCAAAAAGAATTCATAATTACCGATAAGAGGGACATTCCGTCATAGTTTCGATGGGTCAATAGAATTCAAAAATAATTCATAAATAATGATAAAAGGTACATTTCGTCATACTTCCGACTGTTCAATAGAATTCCAAAAGAATTCATTATCACCGATAAAAGGGTCATAGTTCCAATGGGTCAATGAAATCAAAAAGAACTCTTAATCACCGATAAAAGGGACATTATGTCATAGTTCCGATGGGTCAACAAAATTCAAAAATAAATTATTTCGTCATAATTTTGAGGCTTCAATAGAATTCAAATCGAATTCATAATTACTGACAAAAGGGACATTCCGTCAAAGTTCTGATGGGTCAACAGTTTTCAAAATGAATTCATAATTAGCAACAAAAGGGACATTCCGTCATAGTTCCGATGGGTTAACAGAATTCAAAATGAATTCATAATCACCGACAAAAGGGACATTCCGTCATAATTCTGATGGGTCAATAGAATTCAAAAAGAATTCATGATTACCAACAAAAGGGACATTTCCACATAGTTCCGATGCGTCAATAGAATTCAAAAAGAATTCATAATTACCGATAAAAGGGACATTCTGTCATAATTTCGATGGGTCAATAGAATTCAAAAAGAATTCATAATTACCGACAAAAGGGACATTCTCTCATAGTTCGAATGAGTCAATAGAATTTAAAAAGAATTCATAATTACCGATAAAAGGGACATTTTGTCATAGTTTCGATGGGTCAATAGAATTCAAAAAGAATTCATAAATAACGATAAAAGGGACATTTCGTCATAGTTCCGATATGTCAATAGTATTCAAAATGAAATCATAATTAGCATCAAAAGGGACATTCCGTCATAGTTCGATGGGTTGACAGAAATTCAAAAAGAATTCATAATCACCGACAAAAGCGACATTTCGTCATAATTTCGATGAGTCAATAGAATTAAAAAAGAATTCATGATTACCAACAAAAGGGACATTTCCTCACAGTTCCGATGGGTCAATAGAATTCAAAAAGAATTCATAATTACCGATAAAAGGGACATTCTATCATAATTCCAATAGGTTAATAGAATTAAAAAAGAATTCATAATTACCGACAAAAGGGACATTCTATCATAGTTCCGATGTATCAAAAGAATTCAAAAAGAATTCATAATTACCGATAAAAGAGACATTTCGTCATAATTTTGATAGGTCAATAGAATTCAAAAAGAATTCATAATCACCGATAAAAGGGACATCTCGTCATAGTTCTGATTGGTCAATAGAATTCAAAAAATTTTCGTAATCACCGATAAAAGGGTCATTCCGTTATAGTTCTGATAGGTCAATAGAATTCAAAAATAAATTAGTCCGTCATAATTCCGATAGGTCAATAGAATTCAAAAAGAATTCATAATTACCGACAAAAGGGACATTCCGTCAAAGTTCCAATGGGTCAATAGTATTCAAAATGAATTCATAATTAGCTACAAAAGGGACATTCCGTCATAGTTCCGATGGGTTAAAAGAATTCATAATCACCGCCAAAAGGGACATTCCGTCATAATTCCGTTAGGTCAATAGAATTCAAAAAAAATTCATGATTACCAACAAAAGTGACACATTACCTCATAGTTCCGACGGGTTAATAGAATTCAAAAATAATAACCGATAAAAGAGACATTTCGTCGTAATTCCGATTGGTCAATTAAATTCCAAAAGAATTCATTATTACCGGCAAAAAGGACATTCTCTCGTATTTCTGATGGGTCAATAGAATTCAAAAAGAATTCATAATTACCGATAAAAGGGACATCCCTTCATAGTTTCGATGGGTCAGTGGAATTCAAAACGAATTCATAATTACCGATAAAAGAGACATTTTGTCATAGTTCCGATAGTTCAATAGAATTTAAAAAGAATTCATAATCACAGATAAAAGAGTTATTTCGTCGTAGTTTCGATGAGTTAATAGAATTTAAAAAGAATTCATAATCACCGATAAATGGGACATTCTCTCAAAGTTCCGATGGGTAAATGGAATTCATATATAAATTATTCTGTCATAATTCCAATGGGTCAATAGAATTCAAAGAGAATTCATAATTACCGACAAAAGGGACATTCCGTCAATGTTCCGATGGGTCAATAGTATTCAAAATGAATTCATAATTAGCAACAAAAGGGACATTACGTCATAGTTCTGATGGGTTAACAGGATTCAAAAAGAATTCATAATCACAGACAAAAGGGAAATTCCGTCATAATTTTGATAGATCAATAGAATTCAAAAAGAATTCATGATTACCAATAAAAGGGACATTTCCTCATAGTTCCGATTGGTTAATAGAATTCAAAAAGAATTCATAATTACCGATAAAAAGGATATTTCGTCATATTTCCGATGGGTCAATAGAATTCAAAAAGAATTCATAATTACCGACAAAAGAGACATTCTCTTATAGTTCCGATGGGTCAATAGAATTCAAAAAGAATTCATAATTACCGATAAAAGGACATTCCGTCATAGTTCCGCTGGATCAACAAAATTAAAAATAAATTATTCCGTCAAAATTCCGATGGGTCAATAGAATTCAAAAAGAGTTCATAATTACCGACAAAAGGGACATTATATCAAAGTTTCGATGGGTCAATAGTATTCAAAATGAATTCATAATTTGCAACAAAAGGGACATTCCGTCATAGTTCCGATGGGTTAACAGAATTTAAAAAGAATTCATAATCACTGACAAAAGCGACATTCCTTTATAATTTCGATGGGTCAATAGAATTCAAAAAGAATTCATGATTACCAACAAAAGGGACATTTCCTCATAGTTCCGATAGGTCAATAGAATTCAAAATGAATTCATAAATACCGATAAAAGAGACATTCTGTCATAATTCCGATGGGTCAATAAAATCCAAAAGGAATCCATAATTACCGACAAAAGGGACATTCTATCATAGTTATAATGGGTCAATGGAATTCAAAAAGAATTCATAATTACCGATAAAAGAGACATTCCATCATAGTTTCGATGGGTATATAGAATACAAATAGAATTCATAATCACCAATAAAAGGGACATTCCGTCATAGTTCCAACTGGTCAATTGAATTAAAAAAGAATTCATAATAACCGATAAAAGGGACATTCCGTCGTAGATTCGATGGGTTAACAGAATTTAAAAAGAATTCGTAATCATCGATAAAAGGGACAATCCGTTATAGTTCTAACAGGTCAATAGAATTCAAAAATAAATTATTCCGCCATAATTCCGATGGGTCAATAGAATTCAAAAAGAATTCAAAATTACTGACAAAAGGGACATTCCGTCAAAGTTCCGATGGGTCAATAGTATTTAAAATGAATTCATAATTAGCAACAAAAGGGACATTCTGTCATAGTTCCAATGGGTTAAAAGAATTCATAATCACCGCCAAAAGGGACATTCTGTACTAATTCCGATGGGTCAATAGAATTCAAAAAGAATTCATGATTACCAACAAAAGGGACACATTACCTCACAGTTCCGACGGGTCAATACAATTCAAAAATAATTACCGATAAAATGGACATTTCGTCATAATTCCGATTGGTAAATAGAATTCAAAAAGGATTCATAATTACCGATAAAAGGGACATTCTCTCATAATTTCGATGGGTCATTAGAATTAAAAAAGAATTCATAATTACCGATTAAAGGGACATTTCGTCATAATTTCGATGGTTCAATAGAATTCAAAAAGAATTCATAATCACCGACAAAAGGGACATTCTTTCATAGTTCCAATGGGTCAATAGAATTCAAAAAGAATTCATAATTACCGATAAAAGGGACATTCCGTCATAGTTTCGATGGGTCAATAGAATTCATAAATAACGATAAAAGGTACATTTTGTCATAGTTCCGACAGTTCAATAGAATTCAAAAAAAATCCATAATCACCGATAAAAGGGACATTCTGTCATAGTTCCAATAGGTCAATGAATTCAAAAAGAACTCATAATCACCGATAAAAGGGACATTCCGTCATAGTTTCGATGGTTCAACAAAATTCAAAAATAAATTATTCCGTTATAATTCCGATGGGTCAATAGAATTCAAAAAGAATTCATAATTACCGACAAAAGGGACATTCCGTCAAAGTTCCGATGGGTCAATAATGTTCAAAATGAATTCATAATTAGCAACAAAAGGGACATTCCGTCATAGTTCCGATGGGTTAACAGAATTGAAAAAGAATTCATAATCACCGACAAAAGGGGCATTTCGTCATAATTCCGATGGGTCAATAAAATTCAAAAAGAATTCATGATTACCAACAAAAGGGACATTTCCTCATAGTTCTGATGTGTAAATAGAATTCAAAAAGAATTCATAATTATCGATAAAAGGGACATTCCGTCATAATTCTGTTAGGTCAATAGAATTCAAAAAGAATTTATAATTACCGACAAAAGGGATATTCTCTCATAGTTTCGATGGGTCAATAGAATTCAAAAAGAATTCATAATTAGCAACAAAAGAGACATTTTGTCATAGTTTCAATGTGTCAATAGAATTCAAAAAGAATTCATAAATAACGATAAAAGGGACATTTCGTCATACTTCTGACTGGTCAATAGAATTCAAAAATAATTCATAATCACCGATATAAGGGACATTCTGTCATAGTTCCAATGGGTCAATGAATTCAAAAAGAACTCATAATCACCAATAAAAAAGACATTCCGTCATATTTCCGATAGGTCAACAAAATTAAAAAAGAATTCATAATAACCGATAAAAGGGACATTCCGTCGTAGATTCGATGGGTTAGTAGAATTTAAAAAGAATTCGTAATCATCGATAAAAGGGACATTCCGTTATAGTTCTGACAGGTCAATAGAATTCAAAAATAAATTATTCCGCCATAATTCCGATGGGTCAATAGAATTCAAAAAGAATTCAAAATTACCGACAAAAGGGACATTCCGTCAAAGTTCCGATGGGTCAATAGTATTCAAAATGAATTTATAATTAGCAACAAAAGGGACATTCCGTCATAGTTCCAATGGGTTAAAAGAATTCATAATCACCGCCAAAAGGGACATTCTGTCATAATTCCGATAGGTCAATAGAATTCAAAAAGAATTCATGATTACAACAAAATGGACACATTACCTCACAGTTTCGACGGGTCAATAAAATTCAAAAATAATTACCGATAAAATGGACATTTCGTCATAATTCCGATTGGTAAATAGAATTCAAAATGGATTCATAATTACCGACAAAAGGGACATTCTCTCATAATTTCGATGGGTCAATAGAATTAAAAAAGAATTCATAATTACCGATTAAAGGGATATTTCGTCATAATTCCGATGGTTCAATAGAATTCAAAAAGAATTCATAATTACCGACAAAAGGGACATTCTCTCATAGTTCCAATGGGTCAATAGAATTCAAAAAGAATTCATAATTACCGATAAAAGGGACATTCCGTCATAGTTTCGATGGGTCAATAGAATTCATAAATAACGACAAAAGGTACATTTTGTCATAGTTCCGACAGTTCAACAGAATTCAAAAAAAATCCATAATCACCGATAAAAGGGATATTCTGTCATAGTTCCAATGGGTCAATGAAATCAAAAAGAACTCTTAATCACCGACAAAAGGGACATTCCGTCATAATTCCGATAGGTCAATAGAATTCAAAAAGAATTCATGATTACCAACAAAAGGGCCATTTCCTCATAGTTCCGATGGGTCGATAGAATTCAAAAAGAATTCATAATTACCGATAAAAGGGACATTCCGTCATAATTACGATGGGTCAATAGAATTCAAAAAGGATTCATAATTACCGACAAAAGTGACATTCTCTCATAGTTCCGAGGGGTCAATGGAATTCAAAAAGAATTCATAATTACCGATAAAAGGGACATTCTATCGTAGTTTCAATGGGTCAATAAAATTTAAAAAGAATTTGTAATCACCGATAAAAGGGACATTCCATCATAGTTCCGACTGGTCAATAGAATTCAAAAAGAATTCATTACCACCGATAAAAGGGATATTCTGTCGTAGTTTCGATGGGTTAATAGAATTCAAAAATAAATTATTCCATCATAATTCCGATGGCTCAATAGAATTCAAAAAGAATTCATAATTATCGACAAAAGGGACATGCCATCAACGTTCCGATGAGTCAATAGTATTCAAAATGAATTCATAATTAGCAAGGAATGGGACATTCCGTCTTCCGATGGGTTAACATAATTCAAAAAGAATTCATAAATCACCGACAAACGGGAAATTTCGTCAAAATTCCGATGGGTCAATAGAATTTAGAAAGAATTCGTGATTACCAACAAAAGGGACATTTCCTCAAAGTTCCGATAGGGCAATAGAATTCAAAAAGAATTACCGACAAAAGGGACATTTCGTCATAATTCCGAAGGGTCAATAGAGTTCAAAAAGAATTCATAATTACTAACAAAAGGAACATTCTCTCATAGTTCTGATGGTCAATAGAATTCAAAAAGAAATCATAATTACCGTTAAAAGGGACATTCCGTCATAGTTTCGATTCGTTAATAGAATTCAAAAAGAATTCATAATTAATGATAAATGGGACATTCCGTCATAGTTCTGACTGGTCAATAGAATTCAAAAAGAATTCATAATCACCGATAAAAAGGACATTCTGTCATAGTTCCAATAGGTCAATGAATTCAAAAAGAACTCATAATCATCGATATAAGGGACATTCCGTCATAGTTTCGATGGTTCAACAAAATTCAAAAATAAATTATTCCGTCATAATTCCGATGGGTCAATAGAATTCAAAAAGAATTCATAATTACCGACAAAAGGGAATATCCGTCAAAGTTCCGATGTGTCAATAATGTTCAAAATGAATTCATAATTAGCAACAAAAGGGACATTCTGTCATAGTTCCGATGGGTTAACAGAATTGAAAAAGAATTCATAATCACCGACAAAAGGGACATTTCGTCATAATTCTTATGGGTCAATAGAATTCAAAAAGAATTCATGATTACCAACAAAAGGGACATTTCCTCATAGTTCTGATGTGTAAATAGAATTCAAAAAGAATTCATAATTATCGATAAAAGGGACATTCCGTCATAATTCCGTTAGGTCAATAGAATTCAAAAAGAATTTATAATTACCGACAAAAGGGATATTCTCTCATAGTTTCGATGGGTCAATAGAATTCAAAAAGAATTCATAATTAGCAACAGAAAAGACATTTCGTCATAGTTTCGATGTGTCAATAGAATTCAAAAAGAATTCATAAATAACGATAAAAGGGACATTTCGTCATACTTCTGACTAGTTAATAGAATTCAAAAAGAATTCATAATCACCGATATAAGGGACATTCTGTCATAGTTCCAATGGGTCAATGAATACAAAAAGAACTCATAATCACCAATAAAAGGGACATTCCGTAATATTTCCGATAGGTCAACAAAATTCAAAAAGAATTCATAATTACCGATAAAAGGGACATTCCGTCAAAGTTCCGATGGGTCAATAGTATTCAAAATGAATTAATAATTAACAACAAAAGGGACATTCCGTCATAGTTCCGATGGGTTAACAGAATTCTTAAAGAATTCATAATCACCGACAAAAGGGACATTCCGTCATAATTCTGATGGGTCAATAGAATTCAAAAAGAATTCATGATTACCAACAAAAGGGACATTTCCACATAGTTCCGATGCGTCAATAGAATTCAAAAAGAATTCATAATTACCGATAAAAGAGACATTCTGTCATAATTCTGATGGGTCAATAGAATTCAAAAAGAATTCATAATTACCGAAAAAAGGATCATTCTCTCATAGTTCCAATAGGTCAATAGAATTTAAAAACAATTCATAATTACCGATAAAAGGGACATTCCGTCATAGTTTCGATGGGTCAATAGAATTCAAAAAGAATTCATAAATAACGACAAAAGGGACATTTCGTCAAAGTTCCGATGGGTTAATAGAATTCAAAAATAAATTATTCCGTCATAATTCCGATGGCTCAATAGAATTCAAAAAGAATTCATAACATTCCGTCAAAGTTTCGATGGGTCAATAGTATTCAAAATGAATTCATAATTATCAAGAAAAGGGACATTCCGTCTTCCGATGGGTTAACATAATTCAAAAAGAATTCATAAATCACCGACAAACGGGAAATTCCGTCATAGTTCCGATGGGTCAATAGAATTCAAAAAGAATTCATGATTACCAACAAAAGGGACATTTCCTCACAGTTCTGATAGGGCAATAGAATTCAAAAGGAATTACCGACAAAAGGGACATTTCGTCATAATTCCGATGGGTCAATAGAATTCAAAAAGAATTCATGATTACCAACAAAAGGGACATTTCCTCATAGTTCTGATGTGTAAATAGAATTCAAAAAAAATTCATAATTACCGATAAAAGGGACATTCCGTCATAATTCCGTTAGGTCAATAGAATTCAAAAAGAATTTCTAATTACCGACAAAAGGGATATTCTCTCATACTTTCGATGGGTCAATAGAATTCAAAAAGAATTCATAATTAGCAACAAAAGAGACATTTCGTCATAGTTTCGATGTGTCAATAGAATTCAAAAAGAATTCATAAATAACGATAAAAGGGACATTTCGTCATACTTCTGACTGGTTAATAGAATTCAAAAAGAATTCATAATCACCGATATAAGGGACATTCTGTCATAGTTCCAATGAGTCAATGAATTCAAAAAGAACTCATAATCACCAATAAAAGGGGCATTCCGTCATATTTTCGATAGGTCAACAAAATTCAAAAAGAATTCATAATTACCGATAAAAGGGACATTCCGTCAAAGTTCCGATGGGTCAATACTATTCAAAATGAATTAATAATTAACAATAAAAGGGACATTCCGTCATAGTTCCGATGGGTTAACAGAATTCATAAAGAATTCATAATCACCGACAAAAGGGACATTCCGTCATAATTCTGATTGGTCAATAGAATTCAAAAAGAATTCATGATTACCAACAAAAAGGACATTTCCACATAGTTCCGATGCGTCAATAGAATTCAAAAAGAATTCATAATTACCGATAAAAGGGACATTCTGTCATAATTCCGATGGGTCAATAGAATTCAAAAAGAATTCATAATTACCGACAAAAGGGACATTCTCTTATAGTTCCAACGGGTCAATAGAATTTAAAAAGAATTCATAATTACCGATAAAAGGGACATTCCGTCATAGGTTCGATGGGTCAATAGAATTCAAAAAGAATTCATAAATAACGATAAAAGGGATATTTCGTCATAGTTCCGTTCCGATGGGTTAATAGAATTCAAAAATAAATTATTCCGTCATAATTCCGATGGCTCAATAGAATTCAAAAAGAATTCATAATTACCGACAAAAGGGACATTCCGTCAAAGTTTCGATAGGTCAATAGTATTCAAAATGAATTCATAATTAGCAAGAAAAGGGACATTCTGTCTTCCGATGGGTTAACATAATTCAAAAAGAATTCATAAATCACTGACAAACGGGAAATTCCGTCATAATTCCGATGGGTCAATAGAATTCAAAATGAATTCATGATTACCAACAAAAGTGACATTTCCTCATAGTTCGATAGGGGCAATAGAATTCAAAAAGAATTACCGACAAAAGGGACATTTCGTCATAATTCCGATGGGTCAATAGACTTCAAAATGAATTCATGATTACCAACAAAAGGGACATTTCCTCATAGTTCTGATGTGTAAATAGAATTCAAAAAGAATTCATAATTACTGATAAAAGGGATATTCCATCATAATTCTGTTAGGTTAGTAGAATTTACAAAGAATTTATAATTACCGACAAAAGGGATATTCTCTCATAGTTTTGATGAGTCAATAGAATACAAAAAGAATTCATAATTAGTAACAAAAGAGACATTTCGTCATAGTTTCGATGTGTCAATAGAATTCAAAAAGAATTCATAAATAACGATAAAAGGGACATTTCGTCACACTTCTGACTGGTCAATAGAATTCAAAAAGAATTCATAATCACCGATATAAGGGACATTCTGTCATAGTTCCAATGGGTCAATGAATTCAAAAAGAACTCATAATCACCAATAAAAGGGGCATTCCGTCATATTTCCGATAGGTCAACAAAATTCAAAAAGAATTCATAATTACCGATAAAAGGGACATTCCGTCAAAGTTCCGATGGGTCAATAGTATTCAAAATGAATTAATAATTAACAACAAAAGGGACATTCCGTCATAGTTCCGATGGGTTAACAGAATTCATAAAGAATTCATAATCACTGACAAAAAGGACATTCCGTCATAATTCTGATGGGTCAATAGAATTCAAAAAGAATTCATGATTACCAACAAAAGGGACATTTCCACATAGTTCCGATGCGTCAATAGAATTGAAAAAGAATTCATAATTACCGATAAAAGTGACATGCTGTCATAATTCCGATGGGTCAATAGAATTAAAAAAGAATTCATAATTACCGACAAAAGGGACATTCTCTCATAGTTCCAATGGGTCAATAAAATTTAAAAAGAATTCATAATTACCGATAAAAGGGACATTCCGTCATAGTTTCGATGGGTCAATAGAATTCAAAAAGAATTCATAAATAACGATAAAAGGGACATTTCGTCATAGTTCTAATGGGTTAATAGAATTCAAAAATAAATTATTCCGTCATAATTCCGATGGCTCAATAGAATTCATAATTACTGATAAAAGGGACATTCCGTCAAAGTTTCGATGGGTCAATAGTATTCAAAATGAATTCATAATTAGCAAGAAAAGGGACATTCCGTCTTCCGATGGGATAACATAATTCAAAAAGAATTCATAAATCACCGACAAAGGGGAAATTCCGTCATAATTCCGATGGGTCAATAGAATTCAAAAAGAATTCATGATTACCAACAAAAGGGACATTTTCTCATAGTTCCGATAGGGCAATAGAATTCAAAAAGAATTACCGACAAAAGAGACATTTCGTCATAATTCCGGTGGGTCAATAGAGTTCAAAAAGAATTCATAATTACCGACAAAAGGGACATTTTCTCATAGTTCTGATGGGTTAATAGAATTCAAAAAGAATTCATAATTACCGATAAAAGGGACATTCCGTCATAGTTTCGATTGGTTAATAGAATTCAAAAAGAATTCATAAATAATGATAAATGGGACATTCCGTCATAGTTCCGACTGGTCAATAAAATTCAAAAAGAATTCATAATCACCGATAAAAAGGACATTCTGTCATAGTTCCAATAGGTCAATGAATTCAAAAAGAACTCATAATTACCGATAAAAGGGACATTCCGTCATAGTTTCGATGGTTCAACAAAATTCAAAAATAAATTATTCCGTCATAATTTCGATGGGTCAATAGAATTCAAAAAGAATTCATAATTACCGACAAAAGGGACATTCAGTCAAAGTTCCGATGGGTCAATAATGTTCAAAATGAATTCATAATGAGCAACAAAAGGGACATTCCGTCAAAGTTCTGATGGGTCAATAGTATTCAAAATGAATTCATAATTAGCAACAAAAGGGACATTACGTCATAGTTCTGATGGGTTAACAGGATTCAAAAAGAATTCATAATCACAGACAAAAGGGAAATTCCGTCATAATTTCGATAGGTCAATAGAATTCAAAAAGAATTCATGATTACCAACAAAAGAGACATTTCCTCATAGTTCCGATGGGTTAATAGAATTCAAAAAGAATTCATAATTATCGATAAAAAGGATATTTCGTCATATTTTCGATGGGTCAATAGAATTCAAAAAGAATTCATAATTATCGACAAAAGGGACATTCTCTCATAATTCCGATGGGTCAATAGAATTCAAAAAGAATTCATAATTACCGATAAAAGGGACATTCCGTCATAGTTCTGATGGGTCAACAAAATTCAAAAATAAATTATTCCTTCATAATTCTGATGGGTCAATAGAATTCAAAAAGAGTTCATAATTACCGACAAAAGGGACATAACATGAAAGTTTCGATGGGTCAATAGTATTCAAAATGAATTCATAATTTGCAACAAAAGGGACATTCCGTCGTAGTTCCGATAGGTTAAAAGAATTTAAAAAGAATTCATAATCACTGACAAAAGCGACATTCCTTCATAATTCCGATGGGTCAACAGAATTGAAAAAGAATTCATGATTACCAACAAAAGGGATATTTCCTCATAGTTCCGATAGGTCAATAGAATTCAAAAAGAATTCATAATTACCGATAAAAGGGACATTCTGTCATAATTCTGATGGGTCAATAAAATTCAAAAGGAACCCATAATTACCGACAAAAGGGACATTCTATCATAGTTCTAATGGGTCAATAGAATTCAAAAAGAGTTCATAATTACCGATGAAAGAGACATTCCATCATAGTTTCGATGGGTATATAGAATACAAAAAGAATTCATAATCACCGATAAAAGGGACATTCCGTCATAGTTCCAACTGGTCAATGAAATCAAAAAGAACTCTTAATCACCAACAAAAGGGACATTCCGTCATAATTCCGATGGGTCAATAGAATTCAAAAAGAATTCATGATTACCAACAAAAGGGCCATTTCCTCATAGTTCCGATGGGTCGATAGAATTCATATTTACCGATAAAAGGGACATTCCGTCATAATTACGATGGGTCAATAGAATTCAAAAAGGATTCATAATTACCGACAAAAGTGACATTCTCTCATAGTTCCGATGGGTCAATAGAATTCAAAGAGAATTCATAATTACCGATAAAAGGGACATTCTATCGTAGTTTCAATGGGTCAATAGAATTTAAAAAGAATTTGTAATCACTGATAAAAGGGACATTTCATCATAGTTCCGACTGGTCAATAGAATTCAAAAAGAATTCATTATCACCGATAAAAGGGATATTCTGTCGTAGTTTCGATGGGTTAATAGAAAACAAAAATAAATTATTCCATCATAATTCTGATGGCTCAATAGAATTCAAAAAGAATTCATAATTACCGACAAAAGCGACATGCCGTCAACGTTCCGATGAGTCAATAGTATTCAAAATGAATTCATAATTAGCAAGGAAAGGGACATTCCGTCTTCCGATGGGTTAACATAATTCAAAAAGAATTCATAAATCACCGACAAACGGGAAATTTCGTCAAAATTCCGATGGGTCAATAGAATTCAAAAAGAATTCATGATTACAAACAAAAGGGACATTTCCTCATAGTTCTGATAGGGCAATAGAATTTAAAAAGAATTACCGACAAAAGGGACATTCTCTCATAGTTATGATGGGTCAATAGAATTCAAAAAGAATTCATAATTACCGATAAAAGGGACATTCCGTCATAGTTCTGATGGGTCAACAAAATTCAAAAATAAATTATTTCGTCATAATTCCGATGGGTCAATAGAATTCAAAAAGAGTTCAAAATTACCGACAAAAGGGACATAACATGAAAGTTTCGATGGGTCAATAGTATTCAAAATGAATTCATAATTTGCAACAAAAGGGACATTCCGTCGTAGTTCCGATTGGTTAACAGAATTTAAAAAGAATTCATAATCACTGACAAAAGCGACATTCCTTCATAATTCCGATGGGTCAATAGAATTCAAAAAGAATTCATAATTACCGATAAAAGGGACATTCTGTCATAATTCCGATGGGTCAATAAAATTCAAAAGGAATCCATAATTACCGACAAAAGGGACATTCTATCATAGTTCTAATGGGTCAATAGAATTCAAAAAGAATACATAATTACCGATAAAAGAGACATTCCATCATAGTTTCGATGGGTATATAGAATACAAAAAGAATTCATAATCACCGATAAAAGGGACATTCCATCATAGTTCCAACTGGTCATTTGAATTAAAAAAGAATTCATAATAACCGATAAAAGGGACATTCCGTCATAATTCCGATGGGTCAATAGAATTCAAAAAGAATTCATGATTACCAACAAAAGGGACACATTACATCACAGTTCCGACGGGTCAATAAAATTCAAAAATAATTACCGATAAAATGGACATTTCGTCATAATTCCGACTGGTAAATAGAATTCAAAAAGGATTCATAATTACCGACAAAAGGGACATTCTCTCATAATTTCGATGGGTCAATAGAATTTAAAAAGAATTCATAATTACCGATTAAAGGGACATTTCGTCATAATTCCGATGGTTCAATAGAATTCAAAAAGAATTCATAATTACCGACAAAAAGGACATTCTCTCATAGTTCCAATGGGTCAATAGAATTCAAAAAGAATTCATAATTACCGATAAAAGGGACATTCCGTCATAGTTTCGATGGGTCAATAGAATTCATAAATAACGACAAAAGGTACATTTTGTCATAGTTCCGACAGTTCAATAGAATTCAAAAAAAATCCATAATCACCGATAAAAGGGACATTCTGTCATAGTTCCAATGGGTCAATAAAATCAAAAAGAACTCTTAGTCACTAACAAAAGGGACATTCCGTCATAATTCCGATGGGTCAATAGAATTCAAAAAGAATTCATGATTACCAACAAAAGGGCCATTTCATGGGTCGATAGAATTCATAATTACCGATAAAATGGACATTCCGTCATAATTACGATGGGTCAATAGAATTCAAAAAGGATTCATAATTACCGACAAAAGTGACATTCTCTCATAGTTCCGATGGGTCAATAGAATTCAAAAAGAATTCATAATTATCGATAAAAGGGACATTCTATCATAGTTCCGACTGGTCAATAGAATTCAAAAAGAATTCATTATCACCGATAAAAGGGATATTCTGTCGTAGTTTCGATGGGTTAATAGAAAACAAAAATAAATTATTCCATCATAATTCTGATGGCTCAATAGAATTCAAAAAGAATTCATAATTACCGACAAAAGGGACATGCCATCAACGTTCCGATGAGTCAATAGTATTCAAAATGAATTCATAATTAGCAAGGAAAGGGACATTCCGTCTTCCGATGGGTTAACATAATTCAAAAAGAATTCATAAATCACCGACAAACGTGAAATTTCGTCGATGGGTTAATAGAATTCAAAAAGAATTCATGATTACCAACAAAAGGGACATTTCCTAATAGTTCCGATAGGGCAATAGAATTTAAAAAGAATTACCGACAAAAGGGACATTCTCTCATAGTTCTGATGGGTCAATAGAATTCAAAAAGAATTCATAATTACCGATAAAAGGGACATTCCGTCATAGTTCTGATGGGTCAACAAAATTCAAAAATAAATTATTTCGTCATAATTCCGATGGGTCAGTAGAATTCAAAAAGAGTTCATAATTACCGACAAAAGGGACATATCATGAAAGTTTCGATGCGTCAATAGTATTCAAAATGAATTCATAATTTGCAACAAAAGGGACATTCCGTCGTAGTTCCGATGGGTTAACAGAATTTAAAAAGAATTCATAATCACTGACAAAAGCGACATTCCTTCATAATTCCGATGGGTCAATAGAATTCAAAAAGAATTCATGATTACCAACAAAAGGGACAGTTCCTCATAGTTCCGATAGGTCAATAGAATTCAAAAAGAATTCATAATTACCGATAAAAGGGACATTCTGTCATAATTCCGATGGGTCAATAAAATTCAAAAGGAATCCATAATTACCGACAAAAGGGACATTCTATCATAGTTCTAATGGGTTAATAGAATTCAAAAAGAATTCATAATTACCGATAAAAGAGACATTCCATCATAGTTTCGATGGGTATGTAGAATACAAAAAGAATTCATAATCACCGATAAAATGGACATTCCATCATAGTTCCAACTGTTCAATTGAATTAAAAAAGAATTCATAATAACCGATAAAAGGGACATTCCGTCATAATTCCGATGGATCAATAGAATTCAAAAAGAATTCATGATTACCAACAAAAGGGACACATTACCTCACAGTTCCGACGGGTCAATAAAATTCAAAAATAATTACCGATAAAATGGACATTTCGTCATAATTCTGATTGGTAAATAGAATTCAAAAAGGATTCATAATTACCGACAAAAGGGACATTCTCTCATAATTTCGATGGGTCAATAAAATTTAAAAAGAATTCATAATTACCGATTAAAGGGACATTTCGTCATAATTCCAATGGTTCAATAGAATTCAAAAAGAATTCATAATTACCGATAAAAGGGACATTCCGTCATAGTTTCGATGGGTCAATAGAATTCATAAATAACGACAAAAGGTACATTTTGTCATAGTTCTGACAGTTCAATAGAATTCAAAAAAAATTCATAATCACCGATAAAAGGGACATTTTGTCATAGTTCCAATGGGTCAATGAAATCAAAAAGAACTCTTAGTCACCAACAAAAGGGACATTCCGTCATAATTCCGATGGGTCAATAGAATTCAAAAAGAATTCATGATTACCAACAAAAGGGTCATTTCCTCATAGTTCTGATGGGTCGATAGAATTCATATTTATCGATAAAAGGGACATTCCGTCATAATTACGATGGGTCAATAGAATTCAAAAAGGATTCATAATTACCGACAAAAGTGACATTCTCTCATAGTTCCGATGGGTCAATAGAATTTAAAAAGAATTCATAATTACCGATAAAAGGGACATTCTATCGTAGTTTCAATGGGTCAATAGAATTTAAAAAGAATTTGTAATCACTGATAAAAGGGACATTTCATCATAGTTCCGACTGGTCAATAGAATTCAAAAAGAATTCATTATCACCGATAAAAGGGATATTCTGTCGTAGTTTCGATGGGTTATTAGAAAACAAAAATAAATTATTCCATCATAATTCTGATGGCTCAATAGAATTCAAAAAGAATTCATAATTACCGACAAAAGCAACATGTCGTCAACATTCCGATGAGTCAATAGTATTCAAAATGAATTCATAATTAGCAAGGAAAGGGACATTCCGTCTTCCGATGGGTTAACATAATTCAAAAAGAATTCATAAATAACCGACAAACGGGAAATTTCGTCAAAATTCCGATGGGTCAATAGAATTCAAAAAGAATTCATGATTACCAACAAAAGGGACATTTCCTCATAGTTCTGATAGGGCAATAGAATTTAAAAAGAATTACCGACAAAAGGGACATTCTCTCATAGTTCTGATGGGTCAATAGAATTCAAAAAGAATTCATAATTACCGATAAAAGGGACATTCCGTCATAGTTCTGATGGGTCAACAAAATTCAAAAATAAATTATTCCGTCATAATTCCGATGGGTCAATAGAATTCAAAAAGAGTTCAAAATTACCGACAAAAGGGACATAACATGAAAGTTTCGATGGGTCAATAGTATTCAAAATGAATTCATAATTTGCAACAAAAGGGACATTCCGTCGTAGTTCCGATTGATTAACAGAATTTAAAAAGAATTCATAATCACTGACAAAAGCGACATTCCTTCATAATTCCGATGGGTCAATAGAATTCAAAAAGAATTCATAATTACCGATAAAAGGGACATTCTGTCATAATTCCGATGGGTCAATAAAATTCAAAAGGAATGCATAATTACCGACAAAAGGGACATTCTATCATAGTTCTAATGGGTCAACAGAATTCAAAAAGAATTCATAATTACCGATAAAAGAGACATTCCATCATAGTTTCGATGGGTATATAGAATACAAAAAGAATTCATAATCACCGATAAAAGGGACATTCCATCATAGTTCCAACTGGTCAATTGAATTAAAAAAGAATTCATAATAACCGATAAAAGGGACATTCCGTCATAGTTCCGATCGGTCAATAGAATTCAAAAAGAATTCATGATTACCAACAAAAGGGACACATTACCTCACAGTTCCGACGGGTCAATAAAATTCAAAAATAATTACCGATAAAATGGACATTTCGTCATAATTCCGATTGGTAAATAGAATTTAAAAACGATTCATAATTACCGACAAAAAGGACATTCTCTCATAATTTCGATGGGTCAATAGAATTTAAAAAGAATTCATAATTACCGATTAAAGGGACATTTCGTCATAATTCCAATGGTTCAATAGAATTCAAAACGAATTCATAATTACCAACAAAAGGGACATTCTCTCATAGTTCCAATGGGTCAATAGAATTCAAAAGAATTCATAATTACCGATAAAAGGGACATTCCATCATAGTTTCGATGGGTCAATAGAATTCATAAATAACGACAAAAGGTACAATTTGTCATATTTCCGACAGTTCAATAGAATTCAAAAAAAATCCATAATCACCGATAAAGGGGACATTCTGTCATAGTTCCAATGGGTCAATGAAATCAAAAAGAACTCTTAATCACCGTCAAAAGGGACATTCCGTCATAATTCTGATGGGTCAATAGAATTCAAAGAGAATTCATGATTACCAACAAAAGGGCCATTTCGTCATAATTCCGATGGGTCGATAGAATTCAAAAAGAATTCATAATTACCGATAAAATGGACATTCCGTCATAATTACGATGGGTCAATAGATTTCAAAAAGAATCATAATTACCGACAAAAGTGACATTCTCTCATTGTTCCGATGGGTCAAAATATTTCAAAAAGAATTCATAATTACCGATAAAAGGGACATTCTATCGTAGTTTCAATGGGTCAATAGAATTTAAAAAGAATTTGTAATCACCGATAAAAGGGACATTCCATCATAGTTCTGACTGGTCAATAGAATTCAAAAAGAATTCATTATATCCGATAAAAGGGATATTCTGTCGTAGTTTCGATGGGTTAATAGTATTTAAAAAGAATTCGTAATCACCGACAAAAGGGACATTTCGTTATAGTTCTGATGGGTTAATAGAATTCAAAAATAAATTATTCCGTCATAATTCCGATGGCTCAATAGAATTCAAAAAGAATTCATAATTACCGATAAAAGGGACATGCCGTCAACGTTTCGATGAGTCAATAGTATTCAAAATGAATTGATAATTAGCAAGAAAAGGGACATTCTGTCTTCCGATGGGTTAACATAATTCAAAAAGAATTCATAAATCACCGACATACAGGAAATTCCGTCATAATTCCGATGGGTCAATAGAATTCAAAAAGAATTCATGATTACCAACAAAAAGGACATTTCCTCATAGTTCCGATAGGGCAATAAAATTCAAAAAGAATTACCGACAAAAGGGACATTTCGTCATAATTCCGATGGGTCAATAGAGTTCAAAAAGAATTCATAATTACCGACAAAAGGGACATTCTCTCATAGTTCTGATGGGTCAATAGAATTCAAAAAGAATTCATAATTACCGATAAAAGGGACATTCCGTCATAGTTTCGATTGGTTAATAGAATTCAAAAAGAATTCATAAATAATAATAAATGGGACATTCCGTCATAGTTCCGACTGGTCAATAGAATTCAAAAAGAATTCATAATCACTGATAAAAAGGACATTCTGTCATAGTTCCAATAGGTCAATGAATTCAAAAAGAACTCATAATCACCGATAAAAGGGACATTCCGTCATAGTTTCGATGGCTCAACAAAATTCAAAAATAAATTATTCCGTCATAATTTCGATGGGTCAATAGAATTCAAAAAGAATTCATAATTACCGACAAAAGGGACATTCCGTCAAAGTTCTGATGGGTCAATAATGTTCAAAATGAATTCATAATTGGCAAAAAAAGGGGACATTCCGTCATAGTTCCGATGGGTTAACAGAATTGAAAAAGAATTCATAATCACCGACAAAAGGGTCATTTCGTCATAATTCCGATGGGTCAATAGAATTCAAAAAGAATTCATGATTACCAACAAAAAGGACATTTTCTCATAGTTCCGATGTGTCAATAGAATTCAAAAAGAATTCATAATTACCGATAAAAGGGACATTCCGTCATAATTCCGTTAGGTCAATAGAATTCAAAAAGAATTTATAATTACCGACAAAAGGGATATTCTCTCATAGTTTCGATGGGTCAATAGAATTCAAATGAATTCATAATTAGCAACAAAAGAGACATTTCGTCATAGTTTCGATGTGTCAATAGAATTCAAAAAGAATTCATAAATAACGATAAAAGGGACATTTCGTCATACTTCCGACTGGTCAATAGAATTCAAAAAGAATTCATAATAACCGATATAAGGGACATTCTGTCATAGTTCCAATGGGTCAATGAATTCAAAAAGAACTCATAATCACAATAAAAGGGATATTCCGTCATATTTCCGATAGGTCAACAAAATTCAAAAAGAATTCATAATTACCGATAAAATGGACATTTCGTTAAAATTCCGATTGGTCAATAAAATTCAAAAAACTATTCATAATTACCAACAATAGGGACATTCCGTCATATTGCATATGGTTCTAAAGATTTTAATGATTTACCAACCAGTAAAATACTCTACCTTACAGATTCCAGAATATCAGGAGAGGATGAAGGCAAAAGCTGAAGCACATGTTGTAGGTAATCACCATGAACTTGCTCCTGAAAATATTTTATATCGTGAATAACCTACAAGGATTGAACATCTGTCATATTTCAGGTAAAGTACAAGTGTACAACCATTAATTTCATTTTGCTTATCTAGCAAATAATTGAAGTAAGGTTAATGTTATTTCTTCCCAGGTATTTTCAAATTTATTTGTTTTTTACCAATTCCTTAAATAGAATTTCAGGAAAAGCCTGGTAGAAGACTTGAACAAAATTTTGGACATGTGTGTGGGTATAGAGTATGTGAAGCAGCAAATTCAAATTTTACTTCAGCATACAGAATGTGGATTAAATGGATGTATGATGCATACAAAAATAAAGTGAAGGCATGATGCATACAAAAATGAAGTGAAGGCATGATGCATACAAAAATGAAGTCATCTCTAACAGCTGAGACAGCCCATTCACACCCAGAGCTAGTGCTTGCATTATGGTTTTTGCGAGCAGTAAGTCCAGATGACAGCCAATTTGAGTATCTGTAAGTTCAAAGAGAAGCTCTTCAGGAATCTAAACTCTGAAAATTAATGGAACAATCATAACATCAGGGATGAGATCTGCTAGTCATGAGCAACTAATGAAAGCATGAGAAACACCAATTTGCCTTGTACAATTCCAACCACTGAAAAAGAATCACTTCCAAAAGAGTGCTCAATCGAATTACAGTTATTAAGAATAACAAGGACAAGCTATTGGTAAAGGTTTAGATGCAGAACAACATCAAAAATTGAACCATTCATGTGAAAAATTTGAATGGGATAAATAGAAGGTACTTGGGGGAACTGTATTGAAAAACTACATCATGATTGCATCTTCAAAAGGCATAAAAGGGCTCACTTCCAATACTGTAATCAGCTGCTCTGGCTGCCTGCAATCCTTCCCTGCCACTGATGCCCAAACCAATATCAGCTTGCTGTATCATCCTTACATCATTCCCACCATCACCAATAGCCAATGTTCTATAATCACATGATTTTAAGATTTGTACAAGCTGTAACAAGTAATAATACACAAGACAAATCAGTGTCATTGTTTTCAGGTAAACTAGAGTAGAACTAATATAAACAGCAATTTTATTTTCCTGTTAAAGGGAAACATAAGATATTAATCTTATTCTCATCTTGTTATCGCAATAAGTTAATTAAAGGAACAAGATAGAACAAGCCTAGTATATAACAAGGATGATAACTAAAAATGAAAGGAAAGCAAAGCTTCATGTTTCTATGAGCAAATAAAATGGTCAAATAAAACACATGCGCTTTTTGTGATGGTGTCACGTGACAACATATAGCAGTCCTTGACAAAACTGCCAACTCAGTGAAAGCTTTACAATAGTGGCTAAGGGCGATCTCAAGAGCCTAACCATCAACAACAAAAGCCACGTCCTGTTTGGAGAGAAAAATGATCAGATAAACTCCAAAACCTTCCAAATTAATACATGTTTGCTACAAAAATGTACTAGTCAAAACACCCACAAGAAGCCCATCACTAGATTTAATTTTAAACATGAAAATAAATTTATTAGAGAAGAGAAAGCGAAAAAAGGGTACAGCAAATAATAAGATATACTCCTAAATAAAAATACAAAATCCAGAATGATCCAGAAAAACAGAACTAGTTGATTCTAAGATTTTACAGAAATTTATAAGCATTACCTTGGGTTCCGAGGTAGTTATCCGCATAGTACAGAGCACTCTCTCTAAACTCCTACAAACCTCATCCTCTGTTTTCCCATCAATTGATAAAAGTTGTCCCTTTGGTTCTGTAAGTTTTGGGGGAGGGAATTGTAAGAATAAGGCTCCTCAGCATTAACACCATAAATTAAGAACCTTCCAAAGAAGGATGCATAATGCTAATCAAACAATAAAATTTAAAGCAATTTGTAAACAAACTATTACCACCACAAATTAAGCAATTTGACATCCCCACATCAATGGTATTCTTTCTCTTTGCAATGGTATTTTTTCTCTTTGCTACCCCAACTAGAACAATTTAGCTCCACCTCTACTAGCAGTACAGTGGAGCCTTGAGAATAACCATCTGGTATTCACCTTTTGTACAGTTGGGACAGTTTTCACAACTTATACACTTACTCCAGGAATGAACGGGAGACATAAAGAAGAAAAATATGGGATAAACACAGACATGAGTTCATCTGTTTCTACATAAACAGAGAGAATGGCAGACTAACTATGGATCATTTTGAGACTCTAATGCCGCTAGATTACAAAACAAATTCAATAACTGTACTATTTTCATGAAGAAAACTAAAATATTCTGCATGATTTCAAATCTGAATCACCTGGGCAAATAAAATTACATGACAGAGCAATTTGTATTGCAGTATTCTGCTTGTCACCAGTTAGCATTCAAAAATTTATTCCCGCTTTTCTTAGCATCTCTATTGTTTCAGGCACTCCGTCCTAAAAGGTATTAAAAAAAAAGATAATGGTCACCATATAAAATCACAAGGGGTTTTCTACCTTGAGTATTTCTCTTCTATATACAATAGACAGCATTTCAGTAAAATTATAGTGATTTAAAAAATACTATCTATATATTAGATAGCTATCTGCAAGTAGCCAAGTACAACTAATATTCACCTGTAAATATTGCTGTTACACCAAGAATTTCCAAGTCATGTTCTACTCGTTGACAGACCTCAGCTACTCTCCATTGTGAAAGATATTAAACTGAGAAAGAGTAATTTTGAGTTAAAAATAAAAAATCAGCAATAAGGGTGCTCTTTACCTCCCTATCAACCAAAGTGTTACTGGCCTCTTTAAACATCAAAGACCATTCTCGATATTCATCTTTCTTTAATTCACGCCAAGCTAAACATAGCGTACGTAACCCCAGGTGAGCATATTGGTCCACAACTTCAATGAAATGTCGGGTCTGCTGCCCTGAAGTAAGCAATGGTGTCAATCATACAACTAAATAACTGTCAACAACAACTGCAGGCACCCAAGGTTTTTTTTTAAGTTTTTGTGTGTGAATAGACCACAAGTATTCACTAAAGGCAAACCTGTTCAAGCCAGGAGTATTTAAAGTCAGGGTAGTCTCTCAGTTAGTTCAGCTATGTTTTGGCACTTTTACCGGTCAAACTAACCTAATCACTTTGAAGAATCCCACCTCATGCCAGCAATGTTTTATGATAAAATTCAATGACATAATCCAACCTTAATAATGACTGGTTAGCATTACGAATGGTCAATATTAAAATTGAACAAAACCAATTTATATTATTCATGTATGTGTTATGAACCTTCATTTAGATTCACATTGTTC
Source organism: Hylodesmum podocarpum (assembly GCA_026586105.1). Taxonomy (NCBI): domain Eukaryota; kingdom Viridiplantae; phylum Streptophyta; class Magnoliopsida; order Fabales; family Fabaceae; genus Hylodesmum; species Hylodesmum podocarpum. Next base: position 881,506 of record JALJEV010000367.1, on the reverse strand, counting down.
CTTTTTTCTGCTATGTTTCCATCTCATCCAGGTTTCGTTCTCTGCTGCACACTTATTCAACATGAAGTAAAATTCATTTAAATAAGAATTGATTCACATATTCATCCATAAAAGCAATGCCTATCCATCTTTGGATCTTTCATCTTAATCATTGGGTATAATGAGGATCTTACAATTAAGTTAGTAGGAAGAACTGATAAAGGATTTAACAAGGAAATAAAATTTGTGGGTCAATGACATAAAAATAAACCTCTGCAGAAATACAAGATATTGTTCAATTCAATTTTCTTGAATCAATGTGAATCTTCAAGATATTGTTCAATCCAATTTTCTAGAATTCAAAATTACCAATAAAAGGCACATTCCATCATAATTCCCGAAGGATTAATAGAATTCACAAAGAATTCTTTACTATCGATAAGTGGGACATTTCGTCATATTTCCGATGGGTCAATTGAATTATCAAAGAATTCATAGTTACTAATAAATGGGACATTCCGTCGTAATTCTGAAGGGCCATTAGAATTCATACAATACCGATAAAAGGGACATTCCGTCATTCCGATGGTCATTTGAATTCTCAAAGAATTCATAATTACAAATAAAAGGGACATTCTGTCATAATTCCGAACGGTAAATAGAATTCATACAGAATTCTTAATTACCGATAAAAGGGACATTCCGTCGAATTTTTGATGGGTCATTTGAATTCACAAAAAATTCATAATTACCAATAAATGGGACATTCCGTCATAATATCAAGGGTCACCAGAATTCATAACTCCTGATAAAAGAAACATTTTCATCATAAATCTGATGGATCGATCAAATTCACAAATAATTCTTAACTTCTGATAAAAGGGACATTCCGTCATATTTCTTAATGGTCATTTGAATTCACAAAGAATTCAAAATTACCAATAAAGGGACATTTCATCATAGTTCCGAAGGGTCAATAAAATTCACAAAGAATTCTTAACTTAACTACCGATATAAGGTACATTTCATCATATTTTCGATGGGTCAATTGAATTCTCAAAGAATTCATAATTACCAATAAATGGGACATTCTGTCATAATTCCGAAGGGCCATTAGAATTCATACAGAATTCTTAAATACCGATAAAAGGGACATTCTGTCATATTTCCGATGGTTCATTTGAATTCTCAAAGAATTCATAATTACAAATAAAAGGGGCATTCCGTCATAATTACAAAGGGTCAATAGAATTCATACATTATTCTTAATTATCGATAAAAGGGACATTCCGTCGTATTTTCGATTGGTCATTTGAATTCACAAAGAATTCATGATTACCAATAAATAGGACATTCCGTCATAATTTCAAGGGTCACTAGAATTCATAACTCCTGATAAAAAGGGCATTTCATCGTAATTCCAATGGGTCGATCGAATTCACAAAGAATTCTTAACTTCCGATAAAAGGGATATTTAGTCATATTTTCCGAATGGTCATTTGAATTCACAAAGAATTCAAAATTACCAATAAAATGGTCATTCCATCATAATTCCGAAGGGTCAATAAAATTCACAAAGAATACCGATAAAAGGGACATTTCGTCGTATTTCCGTTGGGTCAATTGAATTCTAAAAGAATCCATAATTACCAATAAATGGGACATTCCGTCATAATTCCGAAGGGCCATTAGAATTCATACAGAATTCTTAAATACCGATAAAAGGGACATTCCGTCATATTTCCGATGGGTCATTTGAATTCTCAAAGAACTCATAATTATAAATAAAATGGAGATTCCGTCATAATTTTGAAGGTTCAATAGAATTCATACAGAATTCTTCTTAAATACCAATAAAAGGGACATTCTGTCATATATCCGATGGGTCATTTGAATTCTCAAAGAATTCATAATTACCAATAAATGGGACATTCCATCATAATTTCAATGGGTCAATCGAATTCACAAAGAATTCTTTAATTTTCGATAAAACGGACATTCAGACATAATTCTGAACAGTCATTTAAATTTAAAAATTTAAATGAATTCAAAATTACCAATAAAAGAGTCATTCCGTGTCATTCAAATCATATTTCCGATGGGTCATTTAATCTAGAACATGACTTCTTGCATTGGAATAATCATGTACTGGATCCTATAAAACAATCTGTTTGAAAAAATACTGAGCAACAAATACACTGCACATGCAGATTCAAAATAAAGAGTAATTTCATTACTGCATGTGTAAAGACAAATGCTCAAATACCTTAATGATTGCATCCGAATCATGGACTGTACCACTACCTTTCACCGCAATCTTTTCAAGTCATGCATACCATCTATGCCAATATCTTCAAATATAAAAAATAAAGGAAATTAAATATGTGGGTGTGTAGAGAAAAGGACCTGTCCAGGGTCTCGTACATTGGATGAAGGAAGCACATTTTGAAATTTCTGATGATTGAGGCCAAATGAACTGCAACGTGACGAACATGATAAGTTGCATACAATTTTCACTGGATTTAAGTAAAATATATTTCGACAATTTTCAGTTTCAATCAGACATATGTCATGCAGTAATAATGCTTCCTCATAATTTTACACAGTTGATTTTAGAAATTCGATCTCTCTATATACCGCCTAGTGCCTAGTTTGTATTCATTCATGCAACCAAAAAATTGAACAAAGAGGTACCAATAACCAGGGCATGTTTAGTATAAAGTATAAACATTAAACCTCAATTTAACATTATTAAGAAAGCAAGATAATGGAGCCAATGCTCGAGATTGGAGAGTTGGAGTTTGAACACCGGCTTCTATATATGAAAGGATCAATCATGTGTCGAGAACAAGTGTTTAACATCTGAAGGAAAGAAATTTTGTGAATAGTAGATTTTGTGAGTAGCAAGTGACTGCTATGGTAGTAAAACAGTCTGAGACAACTGTTTAAAAAGCTAGAACAATATTTTTATGTTTACTTTATTGGAAGGCAGGAACTCAATTTTTGTTTATCTATGTGTGTATATATATTTTATTGTAGGAATCGAATATAGGTATTACCGACTATGATAACAATTCAAGTACTCTCTTTAATTACCTGAGTTAGACTTCCTTAATAATATAGTGTATTTATGTACATTAATATCAATAGTAATACATAATATTAATATACACAGTGCAATTTCTGAGGCAGATTGGTTAATCCCAAATATGACTTATAAATTATAATGAAACGAACATGCGGACAAAGCGTTAACTTGTTCAAACAAAATAACATATTTTATACATGTATGAATGATTCTTTATGGAAACAGCTCCTACTATAATCCTACGTGTGAAAAGCAAGTTAGGAGTAGCGTAGAAAGTGGACTCCAAATCATGTGAGCAAAGAAATAATCTCCTCAACGGCCATATAAAAAAATAAGAAGGAAAGAGAATCTCTTCCGAAACTTACTTATATAATAAGGACCCCATGAAAAAAAATTACCCTGCGTAGCTTCTTGTACTTTTGGAAAAAGGCCGCAAGGTCAATGTCTCTGTCAAGGAGATGCTGGTGCAGATTTCAGATTGTTCATCAGTCTTACTCACAGACTCTGCAAAAATATTACATAGTTTATCATAACTATTGAAGCAAATTACAATTTCAAGTCATACAGAAGGGATGCTAGGGAATTCATCTTTAACTCAGTTGTTCGAATTATTCTACTCTGTTAATATACTAATTTTAAATATTGGGAAGTACGGTCTGGAAAATATAACTTCAGCAACTAAAGCCAAATTAAATGGTTACTTCAAAATTTTCTAACTACAACTTAAATTTGATTTTTGGATGATAAAAAGAAATTCCACTAGTAGAACAGAACAATAAAAAAATAAAGATATCCGCTCACTTGAACTTTAACAGAGTCAAGCTTCCCTCAAAATGAAAACTTTAGGGATGAAATTCTCTTTGATTATGCATCTGAAAGTCATTGTTAAATTATTTACATCTATTTTCAAGAGAACAAAAGACTCATACTTGGTCTCTAGAAGTACCTGGGCAAATGATGGCTCAAATCTTGAACTCGATGCATCCACTTTGTTGAAGACCATATATTTCCTTTAATTATTGGGCAATCACCTGGAAGCAAAGATAAATTAATTAACTACCAACTATGGCCTTCCAGAAGCAAAAGAAATTGAGTATTGGACAAAATGCCATGTGGCTTTTAATTTCCACTGGTAAGAAAAAGTATTGAATGACATGCAAGAATATTTTAACGCAAGGTCTACACTGCATATTTATTAGTTATATAAATGAAATACGGCATGCATGCAGAAGATTAAACAGCAGCAGTAAATACATGGATCAGCCTGAACCTAAATATAGAAAGATGGCTCATAATTAAATTTTGTAATAAAAATGGATAGATGTGAACTTGACATGCTATAGTAACAAAATCTGTATTTACAGCTCATCTGGTTACAATTTTGAACAGTTTCTAACCATGTAAACTAGATGGATCTAGGGTGGCATCAGGCCTCATGCTCTAAGTAACATGATCGGGAAATGGGCCTTCCAAGTAACAATTTGAATCCTGATTCAAATACCATGGCAGAAAGCCAATAATTCGGTGTGTCATATAGTGAATAGCACAGAAATTGACACAATATTAAGTTATTGACTCAAGAGTTCAATTGGCCAAAGACTCCAGAGATGACAAGAGGATGGAGAATGCATGTCACAACCATAACACCTATAGCAACCAGAGTCATAATCGCAAATTCCAGGAATTCCACAATGCAATAGAATTATAGCACTGCTATAATGGCCATTTAACAATGCTGGTTATAAACACAGTCCTTCCAAAAAAACATGAGTGAGTATACAGAGTATTAACAAACCCCATACATTTGCTCACTTTTTCCATAATTTCCAAATGTACGAGACAATGCACACTCTCAAAAGAAAAAAAAAAAAAAAAAAAAAAAAAAAAGATCAATTTGGAATACTACATCCAACTGAACTTCATCTCAGTTGAATAGAAATTAAAAAGAGTACTATAACCTCATTGAACAGAGCAAGTTCACCATAAAGAAAATTATCCCTGCCCAAGCTAGAAGACAGAAGTAATAACAGAGTAAGGAAAGCATAAAAATATGCAATTCAGTCCTTTCTTGAAACTAGCCCCAATATTGGGATTGCACAAAATCAACGTAGATACAGAAAATTGAAGATTACTCATAGAGACCCATCATTGTATTTTTCTTTCAAGATTACTCTTGAAATCGAAGTCAATAGAGACCCCACTATCACAACTAGATACAGAAAATCAAATAAAGTTTGGGTACCTTAAAAAATGGCAATGGCGGCAAGGTTCTTGGACAAGAGATGAAAGAAGCGAGAAAGAACGGGAAAGAGCGGAAACGCGAGAGAGAACAATTAGATATTTTATTCTTTTCCATTTCAAAAGCACATCTTGAAAGAACCTTGTTTCTTGTTAGTTACGCCTCTTTCTTGTTTTTCTTTTTAAAAGATCAACAATGCTTTTATATATAAACTCAACTAATAAATTAAAATATATTATTTTTTAAAATAATAAATATTAAATATAAAATTTTACATAATTTAAATATATTTATAACTATTTACACGTAGAATTCTTCTCTCATTTTTATTGAAAATTTAAACATATAAAATTATTTATTACTTTTACACATCATTATTTTTATACTTCCACCTTACTTTTATAAACTTATAAAATAATATTCTAAAAATTTAAAATTAATTAAATTTTATATCTATTTTTATGAAATATTTCATTTCTCTCCACTCATGTTTCAATTTGTTATAATTTTTTAATTAATTTAAAAAATTAAAACTATCGAATTTGTTATTTATCTTACTGTTCTTTTCTTTCTTTTCTTTATATCTCCCTTCAAGTAAAATATAATTACGTAGAAATAATTTCAGGATTATATCTAAATTATTTGAGAAAAATATTTTCAATTTACTTGTATTATTTTTTAATAAATATTTTTATTAGTTTATTAACTTTATATATAAATAAAACATAGATAAGATACAAACACATGAATACTAATCAAATATGAAATAATGATTGAAGTTATTATTCACATGGGATGGTAAATTAGGATTCTACTCACTTTGATCCTAGTTCGCACTTAATCAATAATCTATTGAATGAAGTTTTTTTTTCTAATCGGCATCTATAAATGAAGTGTGTATAATTAAGAACTTACGGACTCGGAGACAGCAAATTTGCATAAATTCATTACTGCTAATAATTTAAAAAATATTTTTTGAAATTTTCAATATAAATATTATCAATTTTAATAAATTTATTATATATAATTATCTGCAATTGAATGAGTAACATACTTTTCCACTGTCCGCATATATTATATTCTCTTGAAATTTATTAAATGTCTTAATTTGACTTGATGGATGATTGAATAACTCTGTTATTTACTATTTTTTACAGCAGAAGGTAAGAGGGGGGAGGAGCAGTGCTTCTGTAACGGTTTTTCTGGTAAGAAAGACTGCGTTTCCTTTGATACTTTTGTACGAGCAATTAAATGTTTCCTCTTGATTTGGAGACCGACCAGATATGTCAAGACAACTTTTCTTCATGAGGATTTAAATAAGTTCCTTTCTTAAGATTTGGGTGATGCAAAATAAATTTTAGGCATGATGATTACTCGATATTGATATTCTAAGAAGCTTTATTTGTCACAAGAGAGATACATAAAAAAGGTGCTTCAAAAATTTAACATGGACGCGACTAAACATGTTGTCGATCCTCTTTCTCCTCATTTCAAATTGGATACTAGACAATGCCCCACTTTAGATAAAGAGAAACAAGAAATGGAGAAAGTTCTTTATACCTGACTTGTTGGAAGCCTGATGTATGTACTAGATCACACATTACTTATGAAGTTAGTACAATGAGTAATTTTCTCTCAAAATAAAGAACATTGAAATGTGTGAAAATGAATTATGAGATTAAAATATATATATAAAATCAACTAATTAAATTAAAATATATTATTTTTTAAAATAATTAAATATAAAATTTTACATGATTTAAATATATTTATAGTTATTTACACATAGAATTCTTCTCTCATTTTTATTGAAAATTTAAACATATAAAATTATTTATTACTTTTGCACATCATTATTTTGATACTTCCACCTTACTTTTACAAACTTATAAAATAATATTCTAAAAATTAAAAATTAATTAAATTTTATATCTGTTTTTATGAAATATTTCATTTCTCAATTTTTTTTAATTTTTAATTAATTTAAAAAATTAAAACTATCAAATTTTTTATTTATCTTATTGTTCTTTTCTTTCTTTTCTTTATATCTCCCTTCAAGTAAAATATAATTATGTAGAAATAATTTCAGAATTATATCTAAATTATTTGAGAAAAATATATTAGTTTATTAACTTTATATATAAATAAAGCATTGGTAAGATGCAAACATTTAAGTACTCATCAAATATGAAATAATTATTGAAGTTATTATTCACATAGGGATGGTAAATTAGGATTCTACTCACTTTGATCCTAGTTCGTACTTAATCAATAATCTATATATGAAGTTTTTTTTTTTTTTTTCTAATCGGCATCTATAAATGAAGTATGTATAATTAAGAACTTATGGACTTGGAGACAGCAAATTTACAGGTAGACTAATAAATTCATCACTGCTAATAAAGTAAAAATAATTTTTTGAAATTTCCAATATAAATATTATCAATTTTAATAAATTTATTATACATAATTATCTGCAATTGAATGTGTAACATACTTTTCCACTGCCGCATATATTATATTCTCTTAGATTTTGAAGTTTGAACCCCTAAATACGATCCCCAATTGTCTTAATTTGACTCTGATTGATGGTTGACTAGCTCTGTTATTTACTCATTTTTAACACCAGAAGGTCAGAGGGAGGAGCAGAGTGCTTCTGTAACGGTTTTTCTGGTAAGAATGACTGCATTTCCTTTGAGACTTTTGTAAAAGCAATTAAATGTTCCCTACGTTACTTGTTATATTGGACCATTCAGTGGTTCTTATACAATTCAATTTATTTTTTTCAAGTATACAATTCATTCATTATTAACAAAAGCGCACATAGAATACATATTTAATTAGTTCAAATATCAATCACAATCCACATAACAACAGAAAAAAGCTTAGTTTATACTTGTAAAAAGAGCCTATCTAATTTCGTTACTTAACCACATTCATTAGCTAACTATGTTGAATTAGACCACTCCACTAGCACATTTTCTTCAACTTTCCAATTCATACAATCACCTATATAAGGCTATGAGCATACTGAATTTCCTCCAACAACCGCAACTTCCATTCCTTCTTATATATATAGTCAACCAATCAAAGCATCCTTCAATATCATCCAAGAAAACCTTTAAATTCAAAATATGAAGTCCCTTCATATACTCTTCCTTGTGGCCATGCTAATGGCATGGGTCATTGCTGATTCAGAAACACCACACAGAAAAGAATCACCATTCATCAATAATAATTATGTTAAAAACCAAAACTTTACCAAAAACCCCACAACCCCATCTTCTAAAAGTGAAGAATTAGGCTCTCTGAGAGGCTCCAAAGGCCTCCATGGCCATAAAAATAATGTGAGAGGGGCCATGACTTGTGATAAGTACCCAAGAGTTTGTCGTGTTACGGGAAGTGGAGGGCCTGATTGTTGCAAGAGAAAATGTGTGAATGTGTCAATGGACAGAAACAACTGTGGCAAGTGTGGAAAGAGGTGCAAGTACTCGCAGGTGTGTTGCAAAGGTAAGTGTGTGAATCCCATGTTTGACAAGCACCATTGTGGAAGATGTGGCAACAAGTGCACCAAAGGAGATTCTTGTGTTTATGGTTTGTGCAGCTATTCGTGAATCAATCACAAGCTAGGAACATCGATCGATCAACTTCGAATGAATGCCAATGATTAATTAATTAGTTTGATTATTTGCCTATTTGGCATATATCTATAGTAAAAAATATATGATTTAATTCATTGTATGTGACCAAATACACGAGCGCAAGTGATCATCATAGGATATGATACTTTGACACGGGCGTCTGTACGATAATTCCAATTCATCCTGCACGTAACTATGATTTTTTTTCATTGCTTTGTGGTTGAATAAATTAAATGAATTAATGTGATATATTTATTAGTAGTGCCTTAATCATTTCTATAGTAAAAACAATTTTTTTAAAGGAGTAAAAGATTGCTCTAGCCCTTATACACAAGAATCCCCCTATACACAGATTTTCAATATATAAGAAAGGACAAAAACCAAATTGAAATAGAATTTATGACTCGATCAATTCGAACAAAAGTGAAAGGCCAACTCTAGTTTGGTTCTGACTATCGATTTTGTTCGAACACCAAAAACAAGTTTGAATTTTTGAGAATTATTATCAATTAAGTATTGTTGGGGTTTCAATTTGTTATAGCACATATGGTCGAATCCGAGAATTTGCAATATATCTGATATAATCTGCCTCGCCCAAGAGAATACACACACAAAGGATTGCAAGAATATGCTTTGCCTGAGGAAACAGATTTTTCAATCAAACATTTGAATTTAAACTTCACATAAACTATAAATCAAGTTCACAAAATTTCACATAGATAAAAAATTAATTGACATTTTATCACTTCAATACTTTAATATGTGATATTAAATATAAGCAAATAGTAACCACTTGATTACTTTTTTACCAACACTTAAAGAATGTAAAATTATATGTTATATAATATAAATTTATAATAATATCACATGATTTATTATCATTTTAAAATATAATTGTAAATAATTAGTGTTTAATTTCATATTTTCAAACATCTAAATCACATAGATTAAGCATACTAAATATCATATAATTTAACGGTTAAATTAGTAAAATTATTTCTAATAAATTTTTTTAAAAGTATCGATTTACTCATGCTAATTTCGTTCCAAGATATAAAAGATATGTTTATCTGTCAAGGAATATTATCTAGTTTATTTACGTATATATGGTTAGCATGTTTAAGTGAAGACTCTCCACCACTAACTATTATATTTCCTGCCACATTACCCCATCCGTTGAATTAGTCATTGTGATTAAAAATCACAGATAGATGCAGGAATATCCATGAATGGTCGCTGTTTGGTAACTATATAGCCAAAATACGTAGATTACAATCATCTAGTCAACCGACCCACGTCTTTGTTGGCCAATGTACTCAAATTAATTCTTGACAAGTAATTGTGAAACAATTTCACATACATACCCTTCATCAATCGTGTGCACCACCTTCTATATATATTTGGTATCGTATCTACAAGACTATAATATATATTTAGTATATATATATAACTCCTTCATCCAATACCTGACTCAAAACAAATTCATCCACAAACCATGGCCACTTTAACTACTCTCCTAGTGTTCTTATCCTTTCTAGTACCCACCTTAACTTCAATACCAGATAGAGATTCAACAAAGGAGTTCAAAACCCTCTCTCCAATCTCAAGCTATATCGCCGAGAGTCCTGAAGATGTTGTCATGAACACAATAGACACATGTTGGCGAACCAAAACAAATTGGGCTTCTAACCGCCAATCCTTAGCAGATTGTGCAACTGGCTTTGGCAAAGATGCCATAGGAGGAAAATTTGGTGACACATATGAAGTCACTGACCCCTCAGATGACCCTACAGACCCAAAACCAGGCACACTCCGTTACGGTGCAATCCAAACAGAACCCCTTTGGATAACATTCGCCAATGACATGGTTATAACCCTCAAGAATGAGCTCATGGTGAATAGCTACAAGACCATTGATGGAAGAGGTGTAAAAGTGGAGATTGCAGATGGACCTTGCATTACAATTCAAGGTGTTAGCCATGTTATCATACATGGAATTAGTATTCATGATTGTAAACCTAGTAAGGGTGGCATGGTGAGGAGCACTCCTGAGCATGTTGGATATCGTGAAGGATCTGATGGAGATGCCATTAGCATATTTGCCTCCTCTAATGTTTGGATTGACCATTGCTTTTTGGCTCGTTGCACTGATGGTCTTGTTGATGTTATTCATGCCTCAACTTCTGTCACCATCTCTAACAATTACTTCACCCACCACGACAAAGTAAGAAAAACATAAAGCTTATTTCTTAACCTTTCTTTTAATAATAATATATATCATTTATTCTGTATAGATTCTATTTGTATAAATTTCTTTGTATATAAATAAAGAAAAAATAAAATATTTTTTTCATGAACTAAAATTAATTCATGAATAAGTTAAAATTAGTTTACAAGAGAAGTTAAATAATTTTGTTGAAGATGTAGCCTATGACAAAAATAAAATATATAAATAATCAGACGGTTCTCATTTTTAAATCAGGTTTTGAGATTAACATAAATTCAAAACTCATATTTAATAATTTTAGTTTCATAAAATTTGTTTTATTTTTTACTCCGTTTAAGTATTCAGGAAGAAACTTATTGAAATGAGAGATATATCTATATGTGATTTTTTCTATTTATTTCTTTTTATTAAATTATATAACCTATTATATTTTTTATTTATTTTTATACCTATAATAATATTATAGACATCTATCCATATTTTTTTCAAGATAAAGACATTAACTACTAGCTTTTGGGTGCAATTCACTAGTAGCTACAAGTCACATAAAAAAAAAATAATGACTCTCTCTCTATCAAACAATACTTATTTTATAATGGGTGATGATCTATTAAAATTTATAAATCAAAACACTTATTTTATATTTTTTTAATATTTTTTTACGCTTATATATAATATGTATGTTAAATATATTTTTTTCAATTTTTTAATTAGTATTCTTAAAATAGATTAATAAGATCCTAATAAATATAATTTTTAAAAATATAAAATTTTTAAAAATTTCAATCCTATCCTATTCCGAAAATTATTTTTAATAAATAAATTTCAATTTTCGGGCAAATTAAAACATATATTGTTACGTATCATCTGGTTTTAAGAATATGCATGGTTTCCTGATTAGGCTAAATGCACTCGTTGGTTGCAGGTGATGCTGCTGGGACACAGCGATGAATACAGCGCTGACAAAACAATGAGAGTAACAATAGCTTTCAACCACTTTGCCAGTGGCTTAATAGAAAGAATGCCTAGGTAATGAAGAGTGCTTTGAAAGACAGAGTTTTGTTCGTTGTTCATTTCAAAGCTTCAGATACTTGATTAATTAATTCTCATATTTACATGTATATTTGGTTGATGACATGGTGGTGTAGGGTAAGATTTGGTTATGCCCATGTGGTCAACAACCGCTATGATGAGTGGCTCATGTATGCCATTGGTGGCAGTGCCAACCCTACCATCTTCAGTGAAGGCAACTATTTTATGGCTTCAAATGATTCTGTTGCAAAACAGGTAATTAAGAAAGGAATTAATTAAGATTACATTAATTTAATTAATAACAGATTAAGGATTTATAATATTGTTGAGTGTTGATGACAGGTTACGAAGAGGGAAGGTAGTGAAAAGTGGAGTAATTGGAAATGGAGGAGTTATAGGGATGAATTCTTAAATGGTGCATATTTTGTGCCATCTGGGTATGGAAGTTGCACACCAATATATTCATCTACTCAAACTTTTATGGCTGCCGAAGCTTCCTTGGTGCCCTTGTTAACTCTCAATGCAGGGCCACTCAATTGTGTTGTTGACAAAGCTTGTTAATTAATTAAATTGCTCCAACATTTTCATCTCTTTTGTTAAGATTTTGTGTCATGAAATCCCAATTCAGCATCTCCATCAGAAGACATGTACCCAAAGTTGTGTGTAGAAAAAGAATTCCATGCAACAACCCTTTTTTTTTAAGAAAATTTACTAAATAATCCAGGTTTATCATCTAAATAATCATGATGTCAGTCAATTTTTATATGATATAAATATATTTTAATTTATAAAAAATTAATAATATATACATGCGTGTTATATAAAATTAGTTGATGGTATAATTGTATAAACAAATTTTGATTCATAAGCACCTAATAATTTCTCTATTTTCAGTCATTTGTATTTCAATGGGGGCAGAGAGTGAAATATGGTTGCATGCCTTGCAGAGGCCTGACTGCATCGTCCATTTGTATTTTATCTCCCAATCCATTATATTCTGAACAGTTTATCAATAAACATTCTATTTTCTCAAATTAATTCCCAAAATAAATTAGGTATATGTAGTTCTGGACGTACGTGTTACCAAAATACTGATGAAATATCTTATAAAAGAAAAACTGAATGCTAATTAATTAAAGGGTATAATATATAATTAATTCCTCTAAAACTAAAGAAATTTATTTTTAATTTCTCTGAATTTTATTTTTATTATTTAATTATTTTAATTTAAAAATGTATTATTTTATCTTCAAAGTGAATTAAATAACATTGTATAACTAGACAGCATTATTTTAAGAACTAAGATAATAATTCTTAAATTATAGGGATTAAATTATTATAATTTTAAAAAAAAATGAATTGAAATTAAACATTTTAAATTTTACCTGAAAACAACGTATTTTCCCTTTAAATAATTTTATATTGACGTGGCATATGTTCAATTCTAAAAGTCTCAGCCCAAACATAATTTTATTATTCTCCAACTATATTGCCAGGCTATCTTATAAATAAAAAAAAAAAAAGTGATTTAGTGAAAAAAAAAAAGTGATTTAGTGAAAAAACAAAAGTGATTTAGTCATCCCATCTTATTTTGAAAATTTTTTATTAATACCAATTCTAAGGATTAATCTTAATTTTAAGTAATTGAGAAAAAAAAAAGCATTTAGACCAACACGCACCACCTTCTTTTTTAACAACTTAAATTAAGCATGAATTAGTGATCAACCCACTTTGACAATGATGGACCATGTAGATCAATAATTATGAAATTATTTTACGTTAATTAATTATTTGGTATTCAATTTACGATAAAATTAATTTTATTAAAATTTAACAGAGTATTTTGTTGTTCATAGTATTTTTATTCTAGTCGAACCAAACTAATAGAATGTTTAGTATTATTTCAAGATATCGGTGCTAAGCCAAAAATAACAATGTTGCTCTTTATAATTGTAAAACAATAGATTTTCCAAACAATATTCGTAATTATAAAATATAGATTATGAATAAAGAATGAATTTATCACGTACCATTAGTCATAATTATAAATTTTAAGAGTAAATCATTGTTGATTAGCATATCTGATCGAGTCTTCCGTCTCCACTAATTGTGATTTAGATCTAATTTTCTAGTTTATTTCCTATTAATAAACATTATTTAAATTCCCCCAACAAGTCTTAATAATGAAGCGCGTCGTCTCCTGATCCGAACTTTCATACTAATAAAAATAATAATAAACCATCAAATTACTACTCCAGTTATAATCACCAATCATTTTAATTTCCAAAACAAATTACCTAACGTTTAAGGTTTCTTACAAGTATTAAGAAATATAATTATTATTTATTTTAAATTTTATATAAATATTAATGTAATTTCCTAATATATCATTTTAACACTTCTTTAATTAATTGGAATAATTAATGAAATAAAAAAATGTATATAGTATTAGAAAGAAAAGTGACCGGAGTTAATGTTAATATTGTTAATATTAGTTAAGATTATTCTTAGAAAAAAATAATTAAAGTCGTATTAATTTTCTAAAACCACATATAACATACAATAATTTTTTCTTTAAGAAAGTCATGTAATTTGGAATGGAAGGGATAAAGATTTTTAATTCTTAATATTAATTTAAATCATAAAATTCTTTTATCAATATAATTTCTTTTTCATGATTAAAGGTGAATCAATTTGAAATTTGAAATGAAAAAAATATCCATTAATATTTTAGTCCCGAATAAAATTAAAGATCTATCAAATTTATAACTATCAAATATTTGATTCTTCACTCTAAATTATCAATATAATATTTGATTCTCTGATTTAGTTTCTAATTTTAATAAATATCGATAGTTTTAGTCCTTCTTTTTGGCGCATATCACTGAATTTCGCCCCTAATTTTGTTTTCTAATTGAAAGCATCACTCATTTTGTACCCTGATTGAATTATATTTGTCAAATACTCAAATATCATATGGATAATTAATATATATCAAATTTAGGGATGACCAAACTACTTCATTTTATATTATAATGTCAGGGATCAAAGTGAACTGCAATCTCATTAACATACTGAATTAAAAAGTATTTGTAGAAGTCAAAGATTAAATATTTTGTTTCTATAATTTTAGAAAAGAATTCAGTATATCACTCAAAATTTAGAACATACAAGATTGGCTATCTATGTATTTACATTTTCAGCATCCTAGAGTAAAGTTTTATAATGAAATTTGCAAGTCAATGAAGCAAATTAAGCTCGTGCATCCACGTTTTTGTTAACCCAATAAACAAAACCAAAGAAATTAAAAGTCAAGCCCCTAAAATGTGTGCACAACTTCACTTAGCATCTATTAAATGAACTCACTTCATATATTGCCTCAACCTCACAAACATCAACATGGCCACCTCTAACTCATTCTTCTTGCTTTCATTCTTCATATTACACTTTGCCTATTCAACTGAGAGTGTAGTCCTAAACAAGATAGACTCTTGTTGGCGTGCCCGATCAAATTGGGCATCAAATCGCAAAGCATTTGCTGATTGTGCAATTGGTTTTGGCAAAGATGCCATTGGAGGAAAGTATGGGCCAATATATAAAGTCACCGATCCCTCTGATGACCCCATAAGCCCAAAACCAGGGACACTTCGTTATGGTGTGATCCAAACACAACCCCTTTGGATCATTTTTACCAAGGATATGGTTATTAGGCTCAAGAATGAGCTTATCATGAATAGCTACAAGACCATTGATGGAAGAGGTGCTAAAGTGGAGTTAGGAAATGGGCCATGCATTACAATACAAGGTGTTAGCCATGTTATCATACATGGAATTAGTATTCATGATTGTAAACCAAGCAAGGCTGGCCTTGTAAGGAGTACACCATCTCATGTTGGCCATCGCCAAGGCTCTGATGGGGATGGTGTTAGTATATTTGCTTCATCAAATGTTTGGATTGATCATTGCTTTTTGGCTCGTTGTACTGATGGCTTGATTGATGTTGTTCATGCCTCAACATCCATTACCATTTCTAACAATTACTTCACCCAGCATGACAAAGTAAGCAAAACAAGTTATTAATTCCTAGATGGAGTATCTTTTGCTTATGTGTGTGTTGACTAAATTAACAATCATTATACTATTGATCCTAGGACCAAAACAAGTAACCTAATATGCTATAAAATTGGACTCATTCTTTTTTGTTATTGGTTTATGGTACTGTCCCTTGACTGCAGGTTATGCTACTAGGACATAGTGACGAGTATACAGCAGATAAAATAATGAAAGTGACAATAGCTTTCAACCGATTTGCTAGTGGCCTAATTGAAAGGATGCCAAGGTGAGATTGTTTTTCATAGATTGAATTTTCATAGAATAGGTGAAAGAAAGTACATTTTTTGTATTAACTTGTTCATGAACATGCAGGGTAAGATTTGGTTATGCCCACGTGGTGAACAACAAATATGATGAGTGGAAGATGTATGCCATAGGTGGAAGTTCTAACCCAACCATTTTAAGTGAAGGAAACTACTATGTAGCTCCCAATAACCCTGCTTCAAAACAAGTAAGCAAAAGAATATAGAAAAATACTAAGAATAACTCTCCCTGTGACAAATTCTTTTAATTAATAAATTATTAGATAATCATAGATTATAAAAATTCTGATTAAATTTTTATCTGTCACAAATAATTGAATCTTATTAATTATTACTCATAAATCAAAAAGTTAATCATGTCATATAAAATTAATCATGACTATATCTATATGATTTAAAATTATATAATTTCTCCTTCTAAACACGTTTATTGGCATTCACAAAAATGTTTGAATCCTACCTCTTCTTTAATGAATTTTACTCTCTTTTTGTACTGTAATAAAGTCAGAGTCCCATGAAACATTTCTTGGATGACAGGTTACCAAGAGGGAAATGAAGGGAAAATTGAAGAATTGGAAATGGAGGTCTTCTAAGGATGCATTCCTTAACGGTGCTTATTTTGTTCCATCTGGGTATGGAAGTTGTGCTCCAAATTATTCACGTACCCAATTTTTTACTGCTGCACCAGCTTCCCTGGTGCCCGCAATAACTCTCAGTGCAGGTCCCCTGACTTGTGTTGTTGGAAAATCATGCTAGTTTTGTCTTGTATTTGAATCTTTCCCTCTCTTATTTTTCTTGTTTTGGTTGATTCACGCTTTGGAGACATGTATCAAAGTACAGTAATTAACTGCTTTGCAGAAATACGACACTTGCCAGATTCCTTTCTTAAGGATTGTTATAAAGTGAAAGATATGATTCTCCACCAGCAGAATGCTTTCTTTCTAATAAACTAGATACTATACATAAAATACAAACCGACATTAATAAAGAAGGCAATATCAAACTCGGAAAAATGGAATTCAAATCTATGACTATGTATAATTGTTGTATAAATAAATAAGCACAAAGTAACAAAAGGAAGATGTGTAGTATGGTTCACATCATTTTGGTTTTCAGAATAGCCTATTTTCGTTGGTTTGAACTCCACATGTGACTGGTGCTTTGGCTCTCACTTTCTTCAAGTACCAAACTGAAGCTCCAACTCCAAAAGCACCCGCAACAGAAACGGCCGTAACTGTCCCTGCACCCACAATTCCAACACACACAACCACAAATATGAGTCTAATGATCCACTTCAAAAACTTACATCCATAAGAATATGTTTTTTTAATTCTCTTACCTGCAATTACATGGACCCTCCTACTTTGCCTTGTATTTTCATAATCTGACAAACAAACATCACACTATTACATGCCTTCCCTATTGAAATTATTATTAGTCATCTATGTAGAATTAAACCTCACTTGATCAGCATAATTGACACATTTAGGAAATAGATTTGTATAGAAACTAGAACTTAAGAGGATAATAACAAATTCACAGCAAGAACCGATGTTTAATAATAAATATATAAGTACAAAAAAATAAATATTGATCCATGCAGGGACTGATTCTCAAACAAGAGGCAACTAGACAAAGAAATTATCACATCATCTTGGATTGTTATAGTCCTAGATCATTTTCACGTCACACATGATTAAATTTGATTAATTTTTTTTCATAAATTAAAATTTTTGGTCATGTATTATGTAGAAATTAACCAGAATTGTAATCACATAATCCCAAACCATATATAACCTTTCGGTTACGAACGAAAATTTATTAGATAGTTCATGATCAGCAATTGGATTATAGTTCAGAACCATAAACAAGTAGTCCATTGGTCACTAATAATTTCTGGATGTGAAGAGAGATAGATTGATTGAATCTTAAATTGGAAAATGTGTTGAACTTGAACATACCTCTACAATGAGTAGTGGAGTTTCCGTCCTTACATAAACACATGAAACTCTGATTCTGTGTATCAAATCCACAAGTGCCACCACCTTTCAACGGATCCTGACACTGAAGGCACTTGGTGGTAACGGGTATATCAAAATCAACTCTGATCCCATATTCAGGAACCTGATCATAAGGCATAGGAGCACCCACATTCCTCCAATAAACGCTAGCATAAGTATCACAATACTTAAGCATCAACCTAAAAGACTCAGTAGCCTTAGGGTAGTAAGAGCAACAAGTACTACGAGGAAGCGCAAAGGAGCACTCAGGCAAGTGCCTACAAAGATAGCTAGCACTGTCACACGACGAGTCACAATGTTCTGGAAAGTGTTCACAGAACATTGGCTTAGGCTGAATGATAACGTTGTTCTCGCTGCAGTTGAAGAACATGTACTCGTTTTGCGTGGAAAGCTTCAGGTGTGTGCTTGTGTCTAAACTGAATGGTTTTGTGGGGCGAAAGTTTTCACCGTCATGGCAGGTCCACATGAATGGATCAGTGACTACAACGTGTGGATCAGAGTAGCTTAAGTTGCGAACAGGGTATTTTCCTGAAGGGGTTCTGAGTAGGAGTTTTCCTGAGGAAGAAGAAGAAGAATCACATGCGAGAATGTATCTGTAATATGGGCTTCCGCAACCATCGTCAATGCCAAATGGGTATTTGATGGGTATGTCGCCGCATGATGTTCTGCATATGGTGGATTGTGATGTTGTGAGAATTAGAAATGATGATAGAATGAGATGAATGAGTAAAAAGAACATTGTGTGAATGGGGTTGTTGTGGGAGAGAAGCAAAGTCATGAGAGATAGTATTGTAGTTTCTGAAATGAGGAGTGGATATAGCTCAAGTGTTACTTCTATAGTCTCCTCTGCTTTTGCTTTATTCTATTCCCTTTTGGTTTCTTTAATCCATATATATGCATTTGTTCTCTTTACTTGTTGCTTTTGCTTTCTGCATTGTTAAGCTCTCTATGGTTTTTCTAACTGTTCAGTCTAGTTATTTTTGTTCAATACACATTCCTGGATTACCAGAAGAAAATGAAGGATGAAGAATTTAGTGCAGAGTATAAGTATTTTTGTGTTATCGCAATTAACATCTAGACGTGCACTTTGTAACATGGTTGAATGTTTGGATTACATGGAGCTGAATTTTTCGTAATTTTGAGAAATAATAAAATTATTTTTTATGAATTTACTTTAAATGTGATTTTTTAACATCAATTTATAACAAATATAGTTAACATGTTAAACATCGAACGTTTAAAAATCAGTTTCAAACATTTATTAAGAAAAAAAAAACACAATGCTACATGAACGGCGGTGATCACCCACGGGGTATCAAAAAGGTATTTATTTTCAATTTTTTATTTATATTTTATTTTTTATTTTAAAAATAAAAAATAATTACATCTTACGATATTAGTTAACGTCGTGTCCCAATTATTTACCTAGTATTATTGATTAAGAAAACATTTAATAAATACGAAATAGTATTATTTTCAAATTAAAAGGAAAACTACCATTTTTCTTGAATTAAAATATACTTATTTAATCTCCTATTACTAGTTATACTACAGTAGTTATTGAATATATATATATATATATATATATATATATATATATATATATATATTGTTAAGAGAATGTTAGCTAGCATCTCTTTGTATTGAATACAAGAATTGTATTCTTAAATTTCTTTTGGGCCTCTAATCACAATAATATATCATATTTGCTCCAGACAATTACAATATCTAGGAGAGATCAAATTGAAAGAGATTTTTATTTTGTTTAGGATTATAACATTTAACATTCGACTAATAGGAATTTATTTTAATTTGTAATGTTAGTATTTTTAAATAATGAAACATAAAACTCCCGATTAAATTAAAATAATCCTGTACTGAATAATTCATACTGTCAATGATAGATTAAAATTAATTTAATTATTATAGAGTTAACAAAACAATATTTTTGGGGATTCAAAGGTTAATAATCCAAATACCAAACAACAACATGAAATAAGCCTGAAGGTAGGCCCATATTCTTAAATTCAACTTCCTAGGCTTGTTTCATGTTCCTTTTGGGCCCATTTCTTTCCTACCTCGGGTGAGAAGAAAACATTGATAGAGGGGGTGATGATAACTTCAATTAAATTTTAATTATCTAACTGTGATAATAATCGGTAACTTTTTTGAATTAAACATTATTTACTAGCTGAAAATATTTTTTTTTTCCTTTGTTGTTCTTTTGTTATATTCAATATAATAAATTTTAACAAATCAAATGGACCCTTTATGATTCCAACCAATACAAATAAATTATTTTGCATAAAAATTATTACTTTTGTTTCAAAAAATAAAATAAAAAATTGAAATAATTATTAATTTTAACAAATTATCTTGATTTATATTTATTTGAATTTAATTTTATGTTACCAACTTTTTTCCTTTATTATTTATTTTAAATTTATCCTAATTTTTATGGAATATTTTTTGTATACTTTATTCTATTATATTTATTTTTATTTGGGGATATTTATGTTGTTATATATATATATATATATATATATATATATTGTTCTCATTGTCTTTTTTTTTTCTTTCCTGCCAAACAACTAAGAATTTATCTCGCTGCATTTTTTTGACTTCGTTTCCATTTGGTCATTTTCCTCTTGAGCTAAAGATATATGATAGATTTCGGAATTAGAAAGAACTTTTAATATTTTGGATCATCATGACATTTATTCAAAAAATTTTAATACCAGCTGATGTTTTGCAGGAGTGGTTGATTACTTGATTTCTTATAACAAAATTTTGTGTTTGAACGTATAAACAAATGCTTATGGGTGCAATGTTGCTAAGAAAAATAATTTACGAATGAATAATTCTCTTCAATGTAATGCAACTGAAACGGGGAAGCTTGCGGTCAATGAAATACAAATATTAAAAGAATGTTAGTTTTGAATGAGCATCCGGTGACCAATGCCCCCCACAAGCCAACGGGTTTGAAACCGAGAAAGCAAAGACTAATAAATAGCTTGTGTGAAGACTTTGTTTATACGATCCCTTGCTTTGTCTCCAAAGATGCTCTTAGTAATAGAAAATCTTAGGAACTAAATGCTAAAAAACTAATTATAGTTGATAATTAAGAATACAGCTAGACAAAGCAGAAAACATTTGATTCGATTCTGACTATGCGCAAAGGTGAAATTCACCTTGTCTTTTGTTTCAGAATTGATCCATTTTATATAGTACTCCATTGTTTAACTTTCTAGTCTTAAGGTCAATAATACTTTACAATTAAAGATTAAAAATTATTTATTTTTGTTCTTGTAACACGCAGACCAGTCCCTAATAATAATTGTAATAAGTTTAACCCGTGAATAGGTAAATTCAGGGGGTTTCAGATTTTACAAAAAAAGTCGGTTTGTTAATTATAAATTTTGTATGGTATGGGTGCAGGGCGTTTGTACGGGTGATGTAAAAACTTTTCTTCTAAAATGTCCTAATTTTTCTATAATTTACGGCAGTTAAATACACCAATAAACATTAAACATTGATGATTAAATTTTATTCATGAAACAAAAACTGAAAATTTACCTACAACTAACATAAACTAACAGCATGTTCTTTAGTGAAGTAAACAAATACAGGATTTAACAATTGTTAACGTTGTTAGCTAATAACGTAAAGCAAAACTAAGGAGGAAAGAAAATAATAGTAAATGCTGAAATTTTCAATAAAATAAGGCTGTTCGCCGGCTTTTTCTTTTATATTTATTTATTTTTCATTTATTTATTCATTCACGAGGTTATTATATGCGTCAATTATATAAAAAAAAATAGTTAATTCAAATATTAATAATAATAAAGAAAATTATAAAGATATTAACAATATATCAAAATATATAAATATAGGAATCTTTAATTCACAACATCTCACAATCAACAAGTTATGTAACACAGCATAATGCATGCAATTTACAGTTCACTTTTATGTCAAATGATATCATCAAAATATATTGTATCGTATTGACACTCTACTACATACCTAATAAGAGTCATGTCATGTCATCTATATTTGTCCCAATAGTTAAGGTAATAATACATGTTGAAGAGGTATTAAAACGTCAACTTCTAAGGATGTCATCATATAAATAGGTTAGCCTAGTCTCCACCAAGAGTCGGCCTTGTCCTTACAATGAACATACCTCTCATTAATGACGACCCAAAACTCAAGAATCTCTCATCTCAATCTCAACCTACAAATATCATCAGGAAGTATCTCTCTAACACTTTATAACTTCAATTTCTATTTTTTTACCTAAACATTTTGGAATCAATATTAACTTAAGCATTGAAATACTTTTTTAAGTACGTACATCTCCCATTGACAAAGAAATATTAAACAAACGTTTAGAATCACTTCGCCGAACTGTTCTTAAATCTTATAAATAAAGATCAATCCTCTCAATATAATTATATAAAATTATTATAATTTAAACAAATATTAGATAATTATAAAGTGAGTATAATACTGAACATAATACTCTGCTCGATCACATTCACCCCTCTTTCTAATTCTACCTTTTAATAATAGGATACTAATCATTTTCTATTTTTTTTTATTGGAATTAAAACTAAAATATATTTGTCATTTTCTATATATTTTTAAATTTTTTACAAAATTCTCTTTCAAAAATTTACGGTAATTTTTTGTGATTTTAGTAAACGACATTTACATCATTTTTTTTTATTCATATCAACATGTAATCCAGGATATTATATCATCAACGGCGTACTCGTATGGAATCCAAATTATATATGAAAATAGTACTTGTAAAATGTGTGCCCAAACGTACAAACCTACTGATCCTACTATAAAACCAACCTTGACTTTAACGAGTCATTCAAAGCTAATCAACTTGAGTTTTTTTCAGTGAAAAAAGTAAAGCATCTTGTCATAAAAATGGTCCTTAGTGTATTATGACATGTATAATGTTCTCTTTGTTTGACTATGGAAATAGTAGTTCCAGTAGCGCCATGCATCCAAGTTGACGAAAATGACCGACAAACAACCACTCATCAAAACAAGAAAAACAATAAAAGACCGCAACGCTCGCCAAGAAAAGCAAGTGGATTTATATTAAAATTTTGACATAATTATATTTAAATAAAAAAATAAAAAAATTAAATAGAACACTTGAAATTTATTTGTTAAAAATATTTAAATTTTAATATTTGTTCAAATAATTTTAATTCAATCTTAAGCATGATTTATTTAATAATAGTTTGAAGTTTAAATGTTTAAGATATACTCTGCTAATAATGTTGACTTTTTTCTCTTTCTTTATCAAAATTATTTTCAACTTCTTAAAAGTTTACCAATTTAATATTTAGTAAATTTGTGTTAAAAAATGAAGATACACATATATAATTTGGTATTTATAAATATAATTTTTTTTTTACAAGAATACAATACATTAAATTAAACACATTCTTAATTTATCTTTACTCTATACAGTTTCCTAATTTATAACATCAAATAATTCTTATTCTCATTTAATTTATTAAATTAAATTATTTATAATTATTTTATTTCTTAAACTTAATTATTTCCTCTCGTCTTGATTCATTAGTCAAGGACTATAATTAGACTAAATTATAAAATTTAAAAATTAAAATGATAATAAATATTTTTAAAAATTAAAATTAAAATATATTATAATATTAAAAATTATTTTATTATTTTTATCTTTTCGTATATTAAATTATCGGATTGATCACATTTTAAGATCAACGTCATATATTTAAAAAATAACTATCAAAACTGAGTTGTTGGTGATTTAGTTAATTTCATCAGAGATTTGTACTTTATGCATAATTTGTATTGCTCTTGTATATTCACATGACCATGGTCAATTCCATTTTTAGGTGTAAAAAAAACATATCCATCCTCAAATTATCATTATTGTTTTTTTGACACTATCCATCCTCAAATTTTAATAGCTTAATATCACGATATTATAAATTAAAATATGAATGAATTCTATATCATTACCTTAAATATAATTTCATTTAAAAATAAAAAAAAAACTTATCCATGTGACATATAATGTAGTAGGTAAAATATTTTCAGAAGACAGTAATTTAATATATAGAAAGGAATTGCAAATGATACTTCAACTATTTTACAATTTGTTTAAGATTCATATCATAGCCAAAGATACGTTAATTTTATAAATTTTTTTCTGAAGACACCATTTTACACGTACGTTATAAAAGATTGATATATCTCAATCTGGAAATAACAGTCTAACGATCATATAAGAAAAAACAAGTACAATACGGTTTCTCAATTCTTTTTAATATTGTTATGATGGATAATACGAAGACATGCTTAGAAAGAAAAATTAATGAAAAATGTTAGTCCCTCATAATATTGGCCAATTGAATTGAAATTTAAATATTTATTAAGAGAGCTCAAAATTTAGTGTCCAACAACATATATGTTTAAGATTGCATCTGAAAAAGGTACGAGAAACAAAAAAAGAAAATTATTGGATCACGATCCAACCGTTAAAACGAAAACAGAAGTAGTCATTTATTAATTATGATAAAAAAAAATATGATAAAATCGCCATGTATTAATTATAATAAAAAAATTATGAAAAAATAGCCTTAAACCCATAATCTATTAGTCGATCACAATAAAAATACTTTAAAAGGACTCAAATTTTGGTCGTATATATATGCTTTATTTAAAAATACTGAAAAGGACTCAAATTTTGGTTATATATATATATGGTTTATTTATCACGCTGGTGATGAACTTCATTTGATATGACGATCGATATCTGGATTTGAATAACAATGAGAAAGACGTTTAAAAAATTGAAGTTAGTTTCGAACTTTCAAAACGAGGGAGAATAAGTTCACACGAGTGTACAAATTAATCAAAATTATTCTAACGTTATTCAACCATTTTTAATTGAGTAATTCATTTATAAAATGTATCGTTGTTTTCATAAAATCATGTTCATAAAATCTTACATTCATGTAAATTTATTTAATACTTCAATTGATAAACATAGATCGAGATTAACATCGTAACCAACGATATATTCCGGGCAGAATTCATTGATACAAGTTATAAATTTTGTTGATTTATACTTTTTAATAATTTTTGTGTGAATTTTTTTTTTGAATGATCCAACTGTTTAATTTAACGTTGTTATATATAATTTTTAAATTATTTGATAATTCATTAAAGTTAAAATATAATATATATATATATATATATATATATATATATTTGATAGTTAGATAATATATTTAGAAAATTTTAATTGCATAAAATTTTATATAATTAATTTTATTTTAAGAATGTGTATTTTAATGGTCAGATTATTCAAATTTAATTCATACAACAAATTATCAAAAAGTATAAATTAGCAAAATTTACGATAGATCTGCCCGTATATTTTAATTTATTTACAAGTATTGAATTTTATTAATGTAAGCATTGATCAATGACAAAATTTTACAGAATAGCAAAAGGGTTAAACTACATAGTACGGTAATAACATCATAACAAAAATTACAAAATAAATCTTAAAAACCTTAATTACACACGCGCGCGACATCAATTGTCATAATAACCAGTAACAAACAAAATTGAAGTCCGTATAATTTTAAGCACCTGTATTATTTTTTCAACACACATTGAATATATAATAAGAGAAAATAACAGTATCCCCGAACATTATTCCGAAACAAAGTAAGCAACTCTAAATTAAATAAGAGTGACATAAACAGCTTCAATCATAAATAGATAATAACTAATATTTCAAAACATATATGATTTTTACACACATACATATACATAAATCGATTACTTTACTTCAAAATAAATCGGTGACTCGCATGTACATAATAATCATGTAACTTGTCCAACGCAACCACGAAAGAACTATATCTGACAAAAAATCAAGTCATAGGATTGGTGAAGTGATGATGCAAGGTGTTTCTATATTTACGTGGGTGACAAAATAATTCATTTAATGGAAAAATTAATATTAATTTTTAATTACGTAAAATGTTTTGACCAAAATAATTATATATCTTGAGTAATGACGTGTTAGAAAAAATGATAAAAATGAGTGAAAACGTTGGGTGAATGAATTGAATATATAGTAATGTGAAAGGTATCAATAGGTTTGTTAAGAGGATACGCAACAAGAGCTGTCATGATGCCGTTGGGCGCATGGCTCTGAGACTCTCTTTCTCTTTCTCTATCTCTGTTAGGCCAATGGTCTGCTTATTTTCTACAATCCCTGCTGTCACAACCTAACCTCACACCATATTTCTACGTCAAACAAGTAAGCCACGTGGGGCAGTATCTAATCGTCAACCTATATCCTAGTCAACTCTAACCTTTTTCTTCCCTCTCCTTTTTGTTCTCTCTTTCTTCAACTCTTGAAATCTTAGCATATTTAAATCTCTTCATTCATTTTTATTCACATCTTTCTGACCTTAAGAATCTTAATAGCATGCTTAATGAGATTAAATCGGGTTAGTCTTTCTTTTTTGTTATATATTGAACACGTTTATGTGTATTCTTATACATGAAACGTTTTTTGTATGAACAACTACGCTTAATTTATTTTTTAAAAAAAAATTATCTTTTACACTCACTCATGATTCAAATTTAACAAAAAAAATATATGTATAATACACACAAAAAATAATGATTATATTAGAATGAAATTACACATTAAATATTTAAAATTATGTAATACGAATCCCAGATATAATATATATACATGTTTGACATTAAAACGTTGAATAAATTAACACTCATCCTTTTAACTTATACTAATGTCTATGTATATAATTCTTTAGGCCACTCCATCAATAATTCAACTAAAATGTTATAATAATTAGAGTTAACATTGATTGAAGTGTATAGGTTGATTGATTTCTGTTTTTATTTATAGAAAATTTGAAAATAAAGATATAAGCTTGACCTGAGGGTGCGGTATAGAGTGAAGTAGGAATTGTGTGTAATACGTACGTCATTGACTATTTGTTTTTTTTTTAAAGAACACACTGTCTATAATTCTTGAAAAAAAAATAAAAAACTATATATTACCTGCATTTGCTGACCAACGACCAAGCATGTCTGACTAATTATGGTGATGATAATTTTTCGTTTTGTTTGTTGGAAAAAATTAAGATTGTAGCAATCAAGATGTGAGGTTGATGAGGTCCCCTGAAATTGAATGCTTTGAATTCAAGAAATTATTACGTGTAATTGGTTGAAGTTGTGCTATGCTTTTAATGAGCCTCACATTGTAGTGTGCTACTACTTATGAACGTAACTCATTGTACAAGGAAGTTGTTATTAATTTGTTTTGGTCATGTGCCCTTTTTTTCTAGGGTATGTCGGAATCAGCAACTATATAATATAATAACCATGTGCTTAACCTCTGGTTTCAATTTTAAACCACAACCTTTTTTCTTCATAAAGATCTAACTTTTTTCACATGCTTTTGAAAAACAATTTCTGAACGGGACTGTTCCTTCTTTAGCAGCCGCATCCATCTGTTCCCTATCCTTTTCTTTGGGCGTTGGAATTAATTTGAACGCAGACATATTTTCTCTCAAGTACTATACTATATATATATATATATATATATATATATATATATATATATATATATATATATATATATATATATATTACCATGCATGGACAATTATCCATTGTTTGAATATCCCATTGGTTCTGTGTGTCCAAGCCACGTGCTTGGCTAATTAGTTAACCAAGAAAAGAATAATGTTAACTCGCCTATTATTATATACTTTTATTTGATTAAGAAAAGTTACATTCAAAGATAAAGATACTAAAGGATTTTTCACCTTTTGTTTTTCGATCTGTCTTCTTCTTTTCCTTTAACCAAGATATCTCTTTTTCAAGTTTTAATTATTGCTGCAAGATTAATTTCTCAAATAATGTTACTGCGATTAGGAGACTTAATTTGTTTCTTAATAATTCTTTTTTTTTTAAATTTTGATGATTTTTATTTTTATTTTAATTAATTAAGTTGAGATAGAAGAAAAAGAAAGACACGACATTTACATTTACGTATGACAGTTGTCTCAGATGGAATTTCCTTTTCAAACATTAAAAATGAACACAAATTTTTTTTTTTAATTTCAAAATATATTTTTACATATGCATATATAGGTCAGGAGTATAGACATCAAATTATCCAGCTCAATTAATTATTTAAGATATGAATTTTATAGTTGATGTTTAATTTCTATGAATAAAAAGTATATATTGAGAATGCGAGTAAAATAAAACATAAGAAAACCACACAACTGAATATTTGACATACATTCAACCTCTTTATTTTAAAATATATTTTTGATGTTGCATGCAAAAAAATTAAAAAATTAATGATAATGCACTAACAATATAAAATAATTTAATACTATTATCTAATCACATAATACCGTTTATACGACTTGTAATAAAATTTTATAAAAATAATAAATTTCTAACACATAGTGATTTATGATTCAATAATTTAATATGAAAATATTTCATAGTTAATGCATGATTTTTTTCTAAAAAAAAAGAGAAACAAATGAAAAATTTAGATATAAAATATATTTTAGGCGTTCAAATGGTGGAACTCTTTTTCTTTCATCCATGTCGTTATATTCATGTGTAGTTACTAATTAGTCAACGTTCAACGGACGTTGTCTTTCTATTTAATGGGTTATGTTCAATGCTTTGAAGGTGATTATTCTTTTAGGGTAAAATGGAAGTTTTTGTTTCAAATAAGGACTCTTCCTAGTCAAGGTAAAGAAAGGAAGCTGGGATCGTGTGATGAGCTATTTTTCCTTTGTTTGGCAACATCAAGAATTGCCTTTTCCCCTCACACTTTAGCTATTTTTCAAAAGAAGTATTAAAGGCCATTTGAAAGAGACAAAAGTTAAAGAACATCGTCGCAGGAAATTGAAATTTGTTAATGCATGGAAGGAAGAAAAAGTAGTCTAGTACGGTATTTCGAATTCCCCTCGTATTTTAACTTGCCCTAATCCATATTCACACGTGGTTTGGGAATAAAACGGTTGGGTAGGTTTCTCATCTTAGTAGTTTCCTTTCTGAAGATGGATGCACTTCAATTTCTAAAAGAATAAAACCCTAGTGCCAAATTGATATAATACATGACTCAAAAAGTTTCTTTTTCCTTTAAAAATGTTTTTTAAATATATTTTTAATCTTTAAAATACGAATTAGTTGATTTTAATATTCTATTTGTTTTTTTTAATTTTTATGTTCATATTTTTTATAAAAAGAAATATCTATTATCATTCAATAATTTATAAGATATAAAATTGAATGTTAATTTTTTTCCTCGTATAAGAGTAATGATAAAGTTAATCTAATAATGAGAAAAAAGACTTAAAATATATTTAAAACTAAGTCTACAGATTTAAATCCTTCCATTAAAATTGATAATTATTAATAATTATTATAAAAGGAGGTTTATTTGATCCGGTGATAATATTAAATGGTGGAATAAATTATTTTTAAAAAATTAAATTCTATGACAAAAAATAAGAATCTCTTTTAAACAATTATAAGATTAAATTTTAATCACAGTCGAGCTTAAATGGCTGAAGATAAATTAATTAGCACAAAGGTAATGAACTATATATAGTTACCTTAAGACTTATACTCTTTAGTTTTTTTTCGTTAAAAATTACTCTACGACGAACTTTGTTTTCTTATAAAAATATGGTATTTTTTCCTGTTGCGATAGAGGATCAAGTTATCTACTTATTTATCAAAGATGGCTGATATCATTGAAAGAAATTTGACTTGTCATGAAGTTTCGATCGATTTGAATCACCCCACGAAACTATTATTCATTCACTTTGTACCAAACCCCTTTTACTAATTATAAGATTAGGTACTAAAGCTGATGTCGTATTTTTATTCATAAATTAATAATTATAAATTTAAGCTGTTTTACTTTGTCATTTATATCGTCATTGTAAAATAGGGGAATTAATCCTTTTAGTAAATGTCTAGAATAAACAATACAAAAGTAAGAAAACGCTGCAAAAGTAATTCTAAAATTAGTCCAGTCATTGAATCGATTATTTCAATTTATTTCTTTATTAATGTGAATTATTTATTAGTTTTAAAATTCTAGAAATCAAAATTCTTCTAAACTTACACCAACAATATTTGGGTATACTAGTTCAATATGTTAATAGTCCATTTGTAGTATAATTAGTATTAGTAAAATATAGTATAGAACACATGTTGCGTCAATTTCTTGAAATGTAGTTTTTGCAGCATAAGATTTGGTGCTTCGTAACCCATTCAAATTCTGAAATTGTCAAATTCCTGAAATTAAGGGACAAAGAATTGTTTAAATTCCTAGTACAACCTAAATGTTATGACTTCCACGGAATTAAAGAGGTGAAGTAATTAAACTATAGACGTTTAAGTTGATTCGGTTGCTGCTTAATCTTGTAAAAAGAAAATTATACACATTTGGAGAATTTTTGTTGATTGTAGCTAGACCAATTCATCGTATTCGTTCGGATTTAACAACATTGTTTTTTCCTCAGGAACTTTTGGTCAATGGGTACATAAAATGGAAAATGATTAATCATATACAAGTAGTTGATGTACGACTTCTACTAGTTTCCCCGTTACAGGGTTAGCAAATTAATAGTGACCTATTGTCTAACCAATAAATCAAATTAAGCCATTGAATGAATTATTAATTTTTAGTCACCTTGACAATAGAATATATAATAATAAGTAACCAATTTACTTGCACGATTTCAATTGTTTCTCCAATTTACACTGCGACTTTGATTCATGTAATGATCATAATTGGAACGAATTCACATATAGGATTTTCTTATTGCGAGTTTGATTTTAACCTAGAAAAGTCTAAATTTGATTTAATATAAATATTTTAATATTACTTTTGTATTGAATAAAAAAATAATATAATACTAACTTATTTTTAAAACAAAAATATCTAAACTTAAATTATATCACTTCAAAATCAATTTTAACCCACATTAATTTTATAAAATCAATTCTATTCAAAATTAATGTTTCAAAAACCTACTTACAGTAGACAGGTGGAATTTCCTATGCATGTAAAAGAAAAATACATCAATAGACACTCCAACACCTAAATAGTAAATAAGAATTTGAGACCAGTAATAATATTAAATTAAAAATATATGGACATATATTTGAGATTGTTGTGGAGGCATTCCAGAGAAATTGATGATTAGTGTGTTAGACATATTTTCATCATAAACTTACATGAATCCAACAAATCATCCTGGATAATATTGTAAATGTCTTTCATATGTAAGGTCTATATTTTTAAAGATCGCATGACATTAAAGATGATATATTAAGTGACGATTATTGTTGAGAATCAACATCAATCAAAATAAATTAAGTGAATGATAGATGTAGGAAAGTTGAACCAATCGAGTGATCAGTGACTTTGCTGAACTACTCAATCGTATTTTTTATTTTTATCTTTAATTGTATAATTTATACAAAATGTCATCATCAAAAATATTTGTTCAATTCACTAACGATCTTAAATCAACATAAGACATATATATATTAGATAACTTTTATATATAGAGGTATTTTATTTTTTTATTTTTATCTTTATAAATTTTTTTGTTTTATTTGGCTCTATTAAATTTCATCGTAAAATCTAATAGAAGAATTAAGATCAAATAATTAAAAATTATAGAGACTAAAAATTAAAAGATCTAAAATAAAAATGATAAAATATTCAAAAGACTAAAATGAAAATAAATTTATGTATTATAAAGATCAAAAAATTATATAATCCAAATTCATTAACACTAAGAATTTTTATTTTTAATTAATTACACAATTATAATTTTCAATTTATTTTTTTATTTTAAATATTTCAAAAAAGGGTGAAAAAATCACCTTGTTTTTATTTTATTTTATGTCTTCAAAGATTTGTAATAAAAAACA
Organism: Hylodesmum podocarpum; assembly: GCA_026586105.1. Classification (NCBI taxonomy): domain Eukaryota; kingdom Viridiplantae; phylum Streptophyta; class Magnoliopsida; order Fabales; family Fabaceae; genus Hylodesmum; species Hylodesmum podocarpum. Next base: position 848,842 of record JALJEV010000367.1, on the reverse strand, counting down.
AGAAAAGAAAAGTCAGCATCTCTATTTGCTGTACAAAATTTTCAAAAGAAAAAATAAAATGAAAAAACGGTCTTAGTTTTATAATTAAAGAATAAAAATACAACGAAAGGATAACCAATTTTCACTCTTCCATATGTAATAAATCTTTAAAAAAAATTATGTGTAAAGTTTAATTATTTTTTTATGTATTCTATATCTTATTTCAATTATGTTTTCATTTCATTTGAGATATTTAATATTTCTTCTATTTATTAATGGAATATTCTATGATTGAAGGTTTAATTATTATGAATTTTAATTGATAGTTGTGTAATTCTTATCATGTAAAGTTGTTTTTGTTTTGATCCGTTTAGTTAATATTTTAATTTTGGTCATTTTAATTTTGAATAAGAGTTAATGGTGAAATGTAACCAATTGATGAGGAAAGGTAGGGTGTTGAATAAAAAATAGTAAGAAAGTGTGAGAAGAGAAGAGGAGAGGGTCCCAGGAGTAAAGAGTCAACAAGGTACCCGGGGGATTTGGATCTAAAATGTGGTGTGTGGGGCCATACAAAGACTAAGTAACTTGGCAAACCAGTCTTCAGTCACCCTTGGATAGAGAAAGAGAGCCGGGCCGTCAAATTGGTTGACTTGGCTTTTGCTTTATTCGTGTGTTTCCGTTGAATTATTTGTCTCTCTGTGTGTTTTGAGAGAGAAGGTTTCATTTTCATCACGTGTAACGTTACCGCATCATTCGGCTGGCGGTGCCTCTTTTTCTTCCTCATTTATGAGTCAGTCAAATCCTTTCTTCACGAAACCTAGACGAAACTCCCCCGCACGTCTATACTTTTCTCTCTCTCTCTCTCTCTCACCTCTTTTCTTTTTTAAAGCAAACTCATGGACCACTATACCCTCTTCTCTTTATTTCAACAAAATGTACCCATCTATCGGGTCGGGTCGGGTCGGGTCGGGTCTCGTGTTTTGTCCGTTTCATTCACCCACGTTCATCCAACAATCCCCAATTTATTTTATTTTTTACTACTATAATTAATTAATTATTGCCTCGGGATTGGATATTTGGATTTGGATCATGTACTATAGATATTAGCCTCTCCTACTCTCTCCGTCTCGGGTATCGTTACTATTGCCTTTTAAGACAAAACTATTTTTTTAAGTTTAGATTTTCTAGAAAAAATTTATCATTGTTAATATTTTAGTACAACATAGTACTAATTATTATTTTATTAATTATAGTATTGAACAAAGAGAATAATTAGTTATGATTTTTATAAAGACAAAACGTATTACTCTATAAATTTAAATATAAAAAATATTATAATTCTTGACCAATTATGAATAATAGTTAAGTGTATTCATTTCATTCTATAGAAAAATTAATTACACTTTCTGAAATGAGTCATGTTTACTGGAGAAAGCATTTATATTTAGAAATTTAAAATAATTTTATGATATTTTTTTAACTAAAGACATTAAATGGGATAAAATTGATTAAATTTGACTAGAAATTTTTATATTAAATTTAAGATTAATTTTCTTAATTTTTGTATTATATTCTTAAATGATATGTAAAAAAATGAAGGAAATTTTTTTATTCACTCTCATTTAAAAACATATTATTTTTATAAATAACGTGGTTTAGACCGTGCTTTATAATGATTAAAAAAACTGTCCAAATAATTTTAAAAAAATTACGCATTTTTAAATTTGAAAGATTAAAATAAGACAATTTTTTAAAAAACTATAAACAAACCTCTTAAACGAGAGATAAAAAACATATTTATCTAATAAAATAAATAAAATATAGTTTTAGGAGAACTATGAATAACATAAATTATAATGATAAATTATGGAAGATGAAAAAAAAAATTCAATTAAAATATATTAACAGTTAAAGTTTTATTTATTATCATCTAGTCATGGTCTTCTCTAGGTAGTAAATTTATTACTTTTCATAATAATTATTTTAAAATTCATATGAAGGAAATATTTTAAAAGATGGTTGACCGTACATAATAATTAAATTAATTTATTAATTATAAAATTTAGAGATAAGAACTAATATTATTTTAAAGAGATCATAATAGGAAAGAAGTTACTAGCCGGGTTGACGGATCGGGTAACCGAAGTAAAGTGTGAACTAAAAATGAAGAATGGTTGTTGAACCGTGGGCAGGTCCGTGTGCGGGTTGTGTGGGATCATTTGGAAATTGTCTAGGCTGACGCACCATCTGGCGCAATAATTTAGACAAATTTTAAGATTTTTCACTAATGTCCAAATTTCATTTCCATTTGGTCCACGCTCCTTCAATCTCCCCAACTCTTTTTATACCCCAACCCATTGCACCGGAGAAAGACTTCATCTCCTAATACCACCAATTATCTTATCACCTCTTCTTCATTTCTCTCTATCTCTTTCTTTCTCCCTCCCTTTCTCTCTTTCTTTCTTTCTTCCTTTCTTGTTGAATCTATTTTATGGACAAAGGATGGGGACTCACCCTTGATACTTCTTCCTCTCAATCCCTTCCATTATTCCCTCCCAAACAGCAACCAACATCTCTCAACTCTTTCTCTAAACTCACCAACGACAACATGTTCCCTCTCCTCGGATTCCCCGTCAACCTTAGCCGCGCCGCCTCTAAGGAAGACAACAACGATGATAACCGCAAAGTCGTCGGTGAAGTCGATTTTTTCTCTGATAGAAACAACAAACCACCTTCTCACGCCCATAACGTTGTTAAACCCAACATCGTCAAGAAGGAAATTGATGAACCACCTCTTCACGTTAATGTAATTATTTATTTTTCCCGAATCCATAGTTTATCACTTTGCGCTTCCAATTTCTAAATTACTAATTTTTTTATTTTTTATTTTCTAATTTAGACTGGTTTACAACTCCTTACTGCTAACACCGGGAGTGACCAATCTACTGTTGATGATGGTGTCTCATCCGATGTAGAAGATAAGCGAGCCAAGACTACTGAGGTATATAAAATTGTGAATCAATTTAAGTGTTGATTAGTTATATTCGTTAAAATTGTGAATTAATGAATGTGTTTACTTGTTTATTATTCAGCTTGCGCAGTTGCAAGTGGAGCTTCAACGCATGAACGCAGAGAACAAGAAGTTGAAAGAGATGCTCAGCCATGTGACCAGTAACTACACGGCGTTGCAGATGCATCTCATGACATTAATGCAACAAAACCAGCGCACGGAGAGCACTGAAAATGAGGTACAAAGTCATAAATTGATGTGAATAATTAGTTTTTTTTGAATTGGAGTTGTTTTATTTATAACAAGAGAAGGAAAATTATGGCATCATAAATGAATTAATTGCGCTTCTTTCTTCTGTACCATGTTATTAATAATGTTGAGGTTGTGCAGGTAAAGGTTGAGGATAAAAACCATGGTGTTGGTGGAGGAAAGGTTCCGAGACAGTTCCTTGATGTAGGTCCAAGTGGCGTAGCTGAAGTAGAAGAACAAGTATCTGATTCTTCTTCTGATGAAAGAACACGATCAAGCACACCTCAGAACAATAACGTGGAAGTTGGAACAAGAAATAATAATGGTAAACACGAGTTGGGTAGGGAAGAGAGTCCAGACTCAGAATCACAAGGTTGGGGTCCTAATAAGCTTCAGAAAGTGAACCCTTCTTCTAATGCTATGGATCAATCCACCACAGAAGCCACAATGAGAAAAGCTCGCGTCTCAGTTCGTGCCCGTTCAGAAGCTCCCATGGTATATATTTTCATCAATATTGATTAAGTAATTCACAAACAATTGAAGCGAGTGAAGACTAGTTTTCTTTTCTCTAACTGAATGGATTATTAATTTTTCAGATAAGTGATGGATGCCAATGGCGAAAATATGGACAAAAAATGGCTAAGGGGAACCCGTGTCCTCGAGCATATTACAGATGCACTATGGCAGTTGGTTGTCCAGTTCGCAAACAAGTGAGTTTTTATGAATTCTGATTAAGCAAACTAGATAATAAATTTTATTGTCATGAACCATTTATCAAAATGCATTGTGGCTGAAGCTAATTGATATTTCTTATTTTCTTAATAAAGGTTCAACGTTGTGCTGAGGATAGAACAATTTTGGTGACAACATATGAAGGCACACATAACCATCCACTGCCCCCTGCTGCCATGGCTATGGCATCAACAACTTCAGCTGCTGCAAGCATGTTGCTATCAGGATCAATGTCCAGTGCAGAGGGAATAATGAACTCAAATTTGTTAGCCAGAGCAATTCTACCTTGTTCAACAAGCATGGCAACACTCTCAGCATCAGCACCATTCCCCACTGTGACTTTGGACCTCACACACAACAACCCAAACCCATTGCAATTTCAAAGACCTGCCACTGCCCCATTCCAAGTACCCTTCCTCCAAGGGCAGCCTCAGAACTTTGGGTCAGCTACCCCAATTGTCCAAGCACAAGCACAAGCACAAGCACAAGCTCTTTATAACCAATCAAAATTCTCTGGTCTTCAGTTATCTCAAGAAGTAGGATCTTCCCATTTAGTCCCTCAAGCTCCAAGACCACCCTTGCAGCCAAGCCAACAACCCTCTCTGGCTGACACCGTCTCCGCCGCCGCCACCGCCATCACCGCCGACCCAAACTTCACTGCTGTGCTCGCCGCCGCCATCTCCTCCATCATCGGCAGCGCTCATACAAACAACACCAACAACACCACCGACAACAACAACAACACCAGCAGGACTAGCATTAGCAGTTTTTCAGGAAACTGAACTTAAATTTTCCCATTTGGCTCCATTTTTTTTTGGGTTAATATTATTATTCCTTAAAATTTGTATTTTTGTACATGGGTAAGGGAAAATGAAACCATGCATAAATGTTCATATTCTTTTTATTCCATGTCTGGGAAGGGATATATATTAGATCAGAAAATGTTTCATTTTTTTGTATCATTAATATAATTTCTCTTTGAATAATGGTTGTAATATATTGATTATTCAAATATAATCTGAGAGTAAATAGACAAGGGCAGATGAAGAGATGAAGAATCCTCTTTTATCTTCTTTTCCTTTATAATTATCTGGTCGTTATCTTTTCTACCTTGGCCAGCATCCTTTCTGACAATATATTGAAAACAACGTAGATAATATAACCCATCCCAGACGAACAAAAATGAAAAGAATAATAACAAAGAAAATGATATACTAACAGCCAATATTGAACGTGTTGCGAAGAATATTCGGAATTTTCCCATTGGTCAAGAAATACGGCCATTACTATTAATTTGACATGGACACGTAAATGAATAGTTCGATAAGAAGTAGTAATTGATCGATACATGTGGACTTTTGCTAGGGTAAGCCACGCTAATAGTGAATTTCTTGGCAACTTCGTGTGCCCGTGGTGTACGTGAGACTATTGAAAAATAATTAATAAGATGAATTGAATAATAGTATATAGTAGTAATAACAATAAAGGGTCAACTTAATAATTAATTTAGGTGGTGGAAATAGAAAAGTGAGATGGTGGACGTTGATTGGAGAAAGTTGGATACAAAATTTGACTTTGTGTGGATGGACGTCGCGTCCACGTTAATGCCACCTTAACGCAATTTGACGAATCATGTGAGAGTATTTAAACTAGAAATGGAGCAAGACATGTCATCACCTTGTTGCGGTGTTTGCGCACTTTTCGCACCGTACCTCACACACCGTACACAAATGGGTCTTCATCACCTTTTATTTGACTCTATCCAAACCAAACTGGTGACTATTGTGTGATTAGCTAATGCCTCAAGAAAAAAAATGTACAAAGATAACATTTTTATTTTCACGTGAATCATTCAATATAGGTTCATGTGCTTCCATGTGATGGGGGAGATTATTTTTGGATTTCTGATAAAGTCCTTTTCACAATCAAGTTAACATGGACGCAAGTTATAGGCTCAAGAAGGATACTATATATTGAGTTTAATTAACATATTTCGATGGCGGAAAAATGAAGTTTTTATTCACATACTTTTGACAGATTGCATACTAATAAAATGGTTTCTTTTTTGTATAACTGTTAGGGATATTATTTTTTTGGGTAAAGAAAGGATAATGAGGACCGATCGAGCTTAACGTGGAGCATTTGAGTCAATTTCAATGACTATTGAAGATAAGATTTTATAATCATGTGAATCAATGATTTATACGAGTAAAATGTACTTATACTAAAAAAATATCTTTACATTTATAAAAAATAACTAAAAATCAATCATTTCTTATGGGTTACAAAACTATGATGCGTCACTATATAGTTTTTATATTTTGGTTTACTTGTAAGCAGAGGGAAGTGTGTTATCCCAAACACGTACGTTGTTTATACCGACAACTAAAAGAAAAACAATGTTGGTTTGTAAAAAACAAGCATTGTTCTCATTAGATGTGAAGTAAAGAAAAAAAAATGCTTTGTTAATTATGAGAACAGTTTAATACACACAAGCACGTTAAAACGAGAATATATGATATTTAAAGCTATTTAAAATGGCATTTATCAACCAAAAGAAAATATAAGTGTTAGACTATTAAGTTTTATTTTGTTGGTACAATATTTACCTAACGTAAATTAAATTGTTAGTATAACAAAATAAGAATGATGTATTATGTATATACACTAATATGATACATTATATGGTTTTAATCAATAAAAGTTAGGGCTTTTGTGAAAATATTATTGACAAAAGATCATTTTTACCGTTGACTAGGTCAGCATGATAATCAAAATAGTGAGTTTTATATTACATAGGTGATTAAAATTAAATCCAATCAAACTAAATAGTTTATGTTACACAGACTCACAAAATGGAGCTAAATTTATTTGGAGTAGTGGGCTTCAAATGAAATGTGAAGTAAGACTTAGGCCCATTTCTTTTTATAGAAAATAATAAATTTAAAAAGTATAATAAAATCTTTTAAAGCTCCTACATTTGAATGGTAGGACTTGAACCTCCTTAAGTGGTGGTGCTTCAGGTTCAACATGCCTTGAACAGTTGCAAATGGTCCATTGCATAGAAATAGAAAGTATTGCTTACCCTTACAAAACAAGTCTTTGATGATTCTACAACCAACGTAAATAAATATTCGGGTGATTTTAAAAGTTGGACTTTTTTAACATCAATTATGAATCAACATGAAAAATAGAATTCATATGTATCTATGTCAATTATTAATTTAAATCGGGTTGGTTATGTAACAGGTGGAAAATGTAATTTAGAATAAAAATAAAAAAGATTTTTTTCATCTTATAACATGAAACCTGGACATTAGTCGCAATCAAAAATTATTTCTACTAGTGGAAATTAAATTCAGGACCCTTCTCCTTCTTATTCTTATTGTTTTTGCTTTTTTTTTAATTATATTATATTTAATTTTTTTTTACTGAAAGAAGATAAGATACATGTAAGTCATATAGTTTAACCGATAATAATACAAGACTAAGGGTGGGTAAGCGGGTCGGTCCACCCCGCCTAAGACCCGCCCGCGAAGGCCTGTGAAGAGCTTGTTTCACCCCGCCCAATCTCACCCATGGGCTTTGCGAGTAAAACCCGTGACGTTCGCGGGGTAACTCGCAAGCCCGAGTTTTTCAGAAAAATTTAGGGGTATAGTCCATAAAAGTTTGCCCCGCGCAACCTGTAAGGCTTTGCGGGCCAAACTGCGATGTCCATAAGGCGATCCGCAAGCCCACACTATTTTTTTAGCTCTTTTATCTGGGTTAACAAGTCAACATGTTTGGCTCATGGGCGGGGACGGACCACCAAATTAAATCTGTTTGACATTCCGAGTGTCTTGTCCTATTTCAAAATAATCAAAAATTAAATATAATATAATTATAAAGAGAGTAAAAGAAATAAGAACCTAGACTTGAGTTTGATTCCCTCTCATAGAAATAATTTTGATATTTCACGTTAGTAACCAAAAAGTGACACGTGGCAAACAGCAGTAAAGTTGCAACATGACCTGACTTGCGACTCACCATATGTCACTCTGTGCCTAGTCAACAAGTCACGTTACATGTCACACAAGCCCTAAAACACACGCATCGCAATCTCATGATGTCGCAGATGAGCTGTAACTGACATTCACGTCATCTCACCACCAAAACATTTTTACCACGTATCAACACGGTGAAGTCGCATATTCAGATTCTATTACGTTTTCATGGTCATAATCCAATTTGCTACCGGAAATGAACCATTGTGACAAAAAAAAAAAAAATGTGACTCATTGAATCATTTCTAATTGACCTATTTATGTAAATAGTAATTTTTCTTGTACAAAATTGTAAATATACATAAAAATATGTTAAATCAAACATACACGACAATTCTTTAATAGAGACAATGCAGTGCTGCTAAAAGAAATAATGTTTATTAAATCAAATAAAAATTTGACAATAAATAAAGTCTGATAACATGCAAAATCTGCACCAATCATACTTTCTTTAACATTCAGATGTCTCAACCTTACCATTATTAGAAAAGTATCACTATACACAAGCATGACAAGAGAACAAGAATAACAATAACAATACTGCCATAGCCGAAACAACAACAGAATATAAAACAAAAAATAGACATAATCACATTCTTTTCAAGAATTGGCTTTCAATGTAAAACACGAAGCAAGTATAAGGATTAAGGACGTTGCAAGGAAATCAACAATAACAAGTGCCCTTAAACCCTGTATAGCCTTTTCATTGTCATCATCTTCTAGAATCTTCAACAACCAATAATAAATATCAGATGCAAGGGAAGCAAGAGGTACACAAACATAAAACATTAAAGTATAAGCACTATTCTCAATCCTCTTATTATACAGGCTTATGTGATGAGTCCTGAATTATTCAATGTACTTCCTTGATCTTAATGACCAAAACATTAATCCTCGTCAACAATGAAAGCTGGAAATCCATTCTCCAAAAGGAAAGGCAGCAAAAATAAACACCAATAAACAAGGTTCAAAAATGGGTCAATAACCAAAACTCCAATAATTCACATTTGACCGCAATTTCTTGTAACATCAATAAACAAAATATAACCAGCAAAAAGGTGAAACAAAACTTGCACCCATTCTCAAAACTACAAGATGAATTTATGTTTTAAATATTTTCATATTTCTAAAACGGAGAGTTAGTAACTATTGAGTTATTTGATGTAATTTTTAGTATTCTTATTATATTATTTAATTACTTATTCTTTTCTCAAATAAATAAGATTAACTCTTACATAACATCTAGATAGCAAGTCTCACTAGCATGTCAGGTGGAAGATAATCTCATTTAAAAAATTATATGTGTGAATGATATTAAAGTAACTAATCAACATAAGAGACATAAATTTAACCATTTTAATTTTAACGGTATAAATGATACAAATCTCACTAGTTTAATTAACAATTTGACTTCGCCAATTAGTTAAATTAATCTAATGCAAATAACATAATTGAGAAAATCCTATTTCTGTATTAATTTTTTAAAATATGATCAAACTAGATTATTTAATAATTAATATTCTACCTCTATATATTAATTACCAGCAGTACTTAAACTATATCTATTAAAATGATATGCTTTAATTTTGAAGAATATATAATTTACTTCGTTATTAATGTATATTTGTAACGTCTATATTGACCGTTTCACTAAAGAAAAAGTATAAGGATAAGGTTATTTAAATAAATAGAACTAGCTCTTATGTGACATTGCACATAATATATGACTCAATATCCTAACTAGTAAGTTTCGTATGGATGTCAAGTGGAAGCTAGTCCCTTTTAAAAAATCATATATAATCCAAATTAAACTAACTAATTAATTTAAGTTTGAATTTAATTGTCTAAATAATTAAAATCTTACTAATTTGATTAATAAGTTGACCGAGTTTATATAGTTAAAATATTGTAATATGGATAACATAGTTGAGAAGAATCCTATTTATATATTTAATTTTTAAAAGTATTTCAGTTAAGTCAATCAACCTAGATTATATTAATAGCAATACTCACTAGTATATATTTATTCTCTATATTAATAAAATTATATCTGTTAATATATGGTTTGCCTTATATGTGATTTACTTTGTCAATAATGTATATTTGTAATATTTTTATTGACCGTTCCATCAAAGAAAAATAATAAAGATGAGATTGTTTTTATTGGGTGGGCAGGGTTTTATTCTCCAAGCCTAGAAAATAGGCTGGAATATATTAGAGTAAAATGTGATAACTTTTTGCTTTTGTTGTATTTATAATAATAATCTCTTATGAAAGTATAAAATGTATTTTTTTTAATAAATTAACAAGATCAATAAATAATAATGAGTATTGGTTGTAATTATTTTTTAGATAATTAAGATAATTAATTTAATCGTGGACAAATTTAATAAAATTTATTCTAAATACTACTCCTGCCCTTGAAATGTCTTTAATTTTTTTATACAAAACTAATAATGTAATAATTTTTTTTATTATTTTTCATAAAATAGTTTTGAAATTTGTTATTGTACTCTTTTATATTTCTGTTCCACAATAAATATAGAGTAATTAAAATTATTTAAAGTAATTAATAATTGATAAAAAATAAATGTTGTCCTAAACTTTAAAATAATATATAAATAAAAACAATTTTTTTGAAATGAACCGAAACTTGAACAAAAAGGAGAGATAAAGTACTATCCAACATGGATTAGAGTGAGTAATTAATCAGGACTTAGTAGAGTAAAAAAGAATGAAATAAAATAAAATAAGATGAAAATATTTAAATTGAAATAGAATATAAAATAATGGATCAAATAAAATTTTAAAAAATTTCCACTCCATTTTTTTCATTTGATTTAGAGAAAATTCAGACCATATTAAAACATCGAAGTATTTGATTTAAGATGAACGATAAATTTAATAATTATTTAGACAATAAGGTTGAAAGTGTAAAGTTTTCTTTTTTACATAATTAATTATCACAATTATACATGATAAATTATTAACTTTAATCATAAAATTTTAAAAAATTATAAGAAAATTCAATTAACTATTAAATGATCCTACGAAACATTGTACATCTTTAATATATATTTTTTAAACTTAATTATTTATTTGAAACGCATATGGAAATGAACGAAGGCAGCGAGAAGTGATAAAGAGGAAGATGAAGTTGCCTTTATAACTTTGCATGAAATCAGGTTCTTCTCGTGATGCTCCAAACACATGATCCTATTCCATATTCAATGCATATGAATTGGAACTATGATTATAACTTGCAATTTCTTTGAATATTATTTATTTGTCTTTATCTCATATATTTATACACTTTGGGTTTTATCTAGAATGTGAATATCTGCTATCTAGAGCGACAACAACGATGTTATCTAACATTTTACAACTCAGCATTTCAATTACTATATTTCCATGTGTTCCGGTAAAAGGGAATTTATGGGCATCATTACGCCTCTCTTCTTTTCCTTTCCATAAAGACTCGTAAATTTCAAAGTTTAATTATTACATATTACTATTATATAACTTTTTAATTATAATTTATGATGAAATAATTTTACAAAATTATTTTATTATGGGAGCATAGTCAATATCTCTCTCTTTCGGTTTATTTTATGAATATTGAATAGGTTTTATTATTAGAGAAAAATAGATACATAAATAGTATATTATTTTATACAGTCATAAACTATCACATCTTAAAAGTGTGTTATCTTTCATAAAATTTCATTCAAAATCATACTAATAATTATAATGTATAATTAAATGATGATATGAAACTATTTTACATTATTAATACATTATCTTTAAACTCTTACTATTCATAACTTTTTTTTTTAATTTTTTTTATAGTTAAGGTTGTCCTTTTCCAACACAACAACTTCAAAAGATTTCTCGATTCTCACAGATCATCACCTTAGTTAATAAACAATAATTTGATAGAGCCAAGCATCTGGTGGAGGTACACTAAGGGGAGAAAGAATTGGACCCACATCCCAATCACTAAATTTTCAAAAAAATAAATTATAAATGTTTTTAAAATGCTTAACAAGTATATTAATAATTAACGGATGCAGTTCTAGTTGCCTTTAATATTATTATTATTATTTTCTTAACATTTTCTATTTTTTTGTCCACCAATAACATATTCCTCGTGGGCATAAAGAGCCCAAGCAAGAAGGATTATCATAACATCATTGGCAAATATAGGGTCCAAGAAGAAAATAGATGAGGAATCTGCCCCAAGTTCAGGCCCAAAGGCCCACTGCGCTAGTACAAATGCTATGTCAGCTCAATTACTCTATGTGGAATTTTTATGTACACCTACGCTTTTTTATAAATATACAACCCTTTTTTTTGTTTTCCAAAAGTACCCTTTCCCAAAAACATAGATTTTCTGGTTACCCACTCTTTCTCAACAATTTCATTCTATTTGTGCTTTATATCTTGCCAGGGAACATCTCTGATCGCAACGGCAGAGCAATATTTTAAAGAAAAACAATCTCATAAAAAATATTGGTTTTTATTTTTTTGTTGAATTTTTTAAATATAATTTTTAGATTTTTATTCTTATAACCGAAAATATATTTAAGGTTGATATATTTTTTTTAATTTTATCTTCCGGTAGTCTTATGCGTTTTCTTTTAATTCTTTGTCATGACAAAATCTTTTTTTAGTTTATATTTTATTTTAGTTTAAAATTTTAAACTATTATTTTAATCTCTTATAATTTTTTTCTAAATAAAATGGTATGATTTAATTTAACAGTTTAATTTGATCTGTTGAATAAGTTTCTTAAACTAAATTTGGTGATTGTTGTTACATTAATTAAAATTAATATTAATAATATAAAAATTATGAAAAAAATCAATTAAATCTAACATATTTTTTTTTAATATATTAGATCAAATACAATATTAAATTTATAATAATTCACTGTTTTATATCTCTATCTAGATTATATTCTCTTGAAAATAAATTTGATCTGCAGCGGAAGTTTTCATCTAAATGAATTGAAAATAAATAATTATAAAATCGAGAAACAAAATTATTTTCATTTATAACAACAAAAATAAGGAAAGATCAAATTAAAAAAATATTAAAAATAGAAATTTTTTTAACTATAACGATAAAACCTAAAAATTATAAGTAAAAATTAAAAAAAAAATAAAATCAATTTTATTAAGTGTCAACCCCTGTAATTTGAAAGGGCAATGATATATGTACATTTTAAAATTGTGTATGAAGTTGAGAGAGAGGAAGATAAAAATAAAAAATGCAAAAAAAGAAGAGAGAAACTAATGTGTAATAAATAATGTGAATCAATGAGAAGGGAAAAGACAGATGCGAAGAAAATGATAGCGTGTTAATGTGCTGGATCAGTTTTGGATTGAAATAATCAAACCTAGACTGATCATATTTGATTTTGGTTCCAATTTTTAATTATTTTTTTGGATCAATCCAAATAAATCTAATCTTTCTTTGGATTAGTATGGTTTATTTAAAGAAATAAAAACTATGAAAATGACATATAAATAACAGATTATATTAAATGATATATAAAATTACTCTATATATTGAAACTAAATTGCAAAGTTAAAGAAATCAGCTAGAAAACTTAAATTAGTTTTGGGAGTAAATAAAAACAAAATGGTGACGATAGCATTGATCTCCCATGCAAGTTATTTCTAATGGCCAGCACCTTATTACCAATATCTAGATCTATCAATATAATTATATATATATTGAAATTAATAACTATCAATTATTAAATTTTGCATCATTGTTTGCACATTATCGTAAAGATTGTTTATTGCCAACTTTAGCCATTAAAAGTTGAAATCACATATTTAAGACAATGCATTCCTCCTTGGATTCACATCAATAGATGATTACACAATCGTAAAACATTATCTTTACTATAAATTAATTTTCTTGGATATCAACACGTTGAAGCCTCATTTACCAAAAGCATTTTGATATCCATACGCATTGGAATATCCATTCATTATGGTTATTATGTAACAATCATCAATGTGTAGAATAAGCACAAATATGTGTTGTTTTTCATTTTCTCTTATGGTTTTGGCAACCTTGCTAAAATGTTATTTGCTAGGTAGCGTGTTAACAGTGCTTAACTTGCACTGCCATGACACTCCTCACTGGGACTACCACACATTCTATTATTTTCAACTTGACACTCTGTCTTTGCTTCTTGGCAATGTCTTCAACACTTGTTTCACCACTCTACCTTCTACTCCACACCTTTGTGCTTTTCCGTCGTTCCTACTCTTATTTGAACGTCACTTCCATTCTTTCCTAACTCACCATATCCTTACTATCCCCCACACTAATGTTTTTTTCTATTACTTTTTGTTCATATGCTATTAATAGATTCCTTTTAAGTGTACGTTTAAATTATCCCATTGTAAATATTAATTGAATGAGATTTATTTTGCAACTAGCTAGCCTTCAATTATGACATCATCTATGTATGTATATCAAACTTGGTCTTCAAAATTGTTTCTCATATAAATACTTATATCCCCCTCACCCTCTCACAATATTCATAGTAGCTTCTTCTCTTGGTTGAAGATCTCTCTCTCTCTCAAAGGTTTTCATTTTATTTCTTTTACTCATTTCCATCTTCATCATCCAAAACCACCAAGCTTCCATCACCTAGAAAGTTTCCAGTTTTCAAGCTTTTTCCACCATCATATCAAGTTGGGATCTTGAAGCTTCTCATCCTTCTCTTCTTCCACGGGGAAGAAAGGTATGGGAGGAGTAAAATTTTATTTAATTTTTAAGCTTATTCACTCTTGCTTTCTTGTGTTCTAAGTTTGATGAGGTTCTTGTTTTTTCTTGACCTTAGATGATGTTGTTGGAATTATTTTTGGCGTGACTTTAGTTTTATTTCCATTTGAACATGCCCACATTGCAGGGTAAATGCTTCCTTTTTATTTTTTCTATTTATAAACTTTTACTCAAACTTTGAAGCTTTTGAAGTTTTATTAAATATCCATTAAATAAAATTTAGGTAAATTTTTTTGGAATTCTTCTATTTTTGAATTGAGGAAAACTAAGTTTTTTTTTTTTATTTGATCGATGACAAATTAAAATAGTATTGGTAACTTTATAGCATAGTGAATGAAAGTTTAAATCAATAATAACATTTATAATAAATTAGTGAGGAAAAATATAATTTTGTATTTATTTTGTAAGAACTAATATTTGTAGTGAAAAAGATTACCGTTCTTTATATGAAATATTTTTTTTTATAAGTCATGGAATAAATGTGAAAATTTCCCCCTCATTTATACAATAAAGAAAAGAAAAATAATGTAAGATGGGTCCGATATTATAGAGTCTTACATTTAAATGTCACACTTAATATCAAGACTTTCGGTATGATATTTCCTATGTTGTGTCCATGTGTTATCTATTATGAATAATGAATAGGAATGAAGTTATTTGTTTTTATATTCTTTGTTGAGAAACAAAAATATACATAAGATATGATTAATACATAAAAAAGTAACAAATCATATTTTAATTTTTAATGAGTTTCTAAAATAAAATAGTCAAAAAATGTATTTTTTTTAATTTTGAATTTTATTTTTAAAGAAAATTATAAGTATAAACAAATTAGAATTTTTAAAGAAACTTATAGTCAAATAAAATAATCATTGTTAAAAGTAACGAATGTTAAAATTGTCACGAAGAGATTGTTGAAATTTTTAATTATAAAATATTTTCACTGTTTAATTTAAAGGTTATGAAAAATTCGTACCCTTAAACGTTAAAGATGAATTCACTAGAAGTGAAAAACGTTAAAGATTAATTTACCAAAAGAGAAAAAAAACGTTAAAAAGGAATAAATAACAACATTGAATTTTATCACCAAAAACTGAAAGTTGAAACATGAAAACAGCCATCACCAAAAAGCTTTTCCAGTGGTGCGTTAAATTTAGATCACGAGCTTATCACATAAGCAAGTGAGAAAGGGAGAATTAATGGAATTAAGTTTTATTTTTTAAAAATATAATCCTTTTAGATAATAAAGAAAAATATATTATTAAATAAATAATGACTGAAAATAAAGAATTAAATAATTTATTTTATATTTTCAATTATAATTTTGAATAAATCATTATAATTTGCTAATTTTATCTTTTAATAAACCTAATTCATCAAATAACTAAATCCAAACAAATGTGTTGTGTCACATGCTAAAAACACGTATAATTTACTTTTGAGATACGGAAGAAAGGAGTTATGATCCTTTCATTCTTGTTTCTTTCTCAATTTCATCAAAAGTATCATTTATTTATTTGAAAGTATGATAACAAAAGAAATGAACAGAAAAAGAAACACACGAGAATATTAACTTACAAGAGAGTTCGGTACAAAATTTCACCCCTACCTTAAATTCATGAAAAGTTAAAGATGCGAGACCCATAAAAAGTAGATTCTCTCTAACCTTTTTTCCTATGCCATAAATCATAACCGTTAGTTTGTTGTATAATGATGAATCAATGGTTATGATCTTGTGAGTTGATAGTTATAGGGAAAAAAAAAATTGGTTTATTATACCTGAGCTAGGGCCACTACTGTTCTGGCCATAGCCAGATAGTTACTTTCTTTTATTAAACTTTTCAGTTCTTTAAATTCTCCTTCTCATTCCCTTTCCTCTCCTCAATTCACTTGCAATTCTTCGTATTGTAATCTCTTTTCTTCTTTTTTCCATTATTTTTTTCTTGCATTGGTGTATTTTTTTCACATGTATTATTGTTTGGAAACAAATCTTTTCAACTTTAAAATTTTGGTTTGTCACAAATAACTTGTTCCATTAGACTTGACTCTCTTTTGAATTTGTGTCCTAATGCTTCTCATTCATGTTATTGTGACTATTTTTTTTTTCCTGCAATTAAATGAGTTTTATTTTAATTAATAACCATTATTGTTATTATTAATCCATTGCATGCATCAATGAATGTTGTTTCATGTTAATTTATTATTTTAAAACATGCGTACCTATGATCCAGACTAGAGTATTTAAAGTTGTCAGTTGTCAAATTTTTCATGGTAATGAATTTTCTTTTTGGTTGAATTTTGATGAAACAGGTCAGTTAACATGGGAAACATGTTTAAAGGGCTTGTGTTCTGTTTTTGTGTGTGGAACCTGTTGTTTTCTCTGGTGTTCTGTGCACCCAACAATGAGTTACGCAGGATTGGACTGAAAAAGATCAAACTTGATATCAATGACGATTTGGGGTTTAAGGATTTGCGATCATCAATTAGAAAGTATCATCTTCAGAACATCCTTGGAAGTGCTGGGGAAATCGATATTGTTGGGCTAAAGAATTACTTGGATGCTCAATACTATGGTGAAATAGCCATTGGTACCCCTCCTCAGAAGTTCACTGTGATTTTTGACACGGGTAGCTCTAATCTGTGGGTGCCATCATCTAAATGTTACTTCTCGGTGAGCTTGCTTTTCATAACCGTTTCATGTATGTGTGGTTTCTTTTTTCCTCATTCTGGTTACGTGTACATGGTGTTTTTCATTTTGGTGCAGGTTGCATGTTTCATGCATGCTAAGTACAAGTCTAGCCAATCTAGCACCTACAGAGAAAATGGTTTGTTTCCTTATTTTCTTCTGATTCTTAGGCTTTACCTTTGTCTATTTAAAATGAGTTTTTCTCACTTATCCCAAATAAAATTGAGATTAAACAACCTAATCAAAGATGTTGGTATAATAAATAAATGTAATTAATCATATTAAAGTACATAAGGTGATTAGAGCAATCATCTTTGATTGAATTATTTAATCAGATAACTTAGACAACCTATTAACATGTGAAGTTTTTGTTTGATTAACTTTATTTTTCTAAGTAGTTTGGTGTGGTGTCTAACTTCGTTTGTCGTGTATCAATATAGACAAGGGTGTACCCTTTTCCAAATGACTTATTTTACCATGCAACCCTTTTCATCCTGTGAAATTACAAAACATTGACAAATTTTTTTATATAATTATTGACAATATCAGTGCTTTTTCATTTATTAAATACATGTAATTTGGATTACATAACATAATTCATAACCTAAGAAGTCATTTTTTGTTTTTTTTTTTTTGTGTCTTTTACTTTGGGTTACTTGACATTGTGCACCTGAAGAAATAATCTCGAGACATTGTCTTTTGTCAAAAAAGAAAAGAAAAGAAAAATGAGCGTTTGTTTCTTTTATTTAGGCACTTCTGCTGCAATTCAGTATGGTACTGGAGCAATTTCTGGTTTCTTTAGCAGTGATGATGTTAAAGTTGGTGACATAGTTATAAAAAAACAGGTAATTGTAATTGTCAATCCCTATTTCCTTTTTCTTTTTCTTCACACCGACAGAGTATGATGTCAGTTGACTTGTCTTTTTTCATAATATGTTGATTAATCAATTAATATATATAGTACGTTTTGATTTTCATTAGGAATTTATTGAAGCAACTAAAGAACCTGGAGCTACATTTGTGGCAGCTAAGTTTGATGGTATACTAGGACTTGGATTTCAGGAGATATCAGTTGGATATTCTGTTCCACCATGGTATATGAGCATACATAAAGTTTCAAATACTATTTATGTTATTATTTTATTCGGATCTTTATGTCATTATTTGTCATTTTTCTGGCACAGGTACCGTATGGTTGAACAAGGTCTTGTAAAGGAGCCAGTATTTTCATTTTGGCTGAATCGTAAACCAGAAGAAGAGAATGGGGGTGAGCTTGTTTTTGGTGGTGCCGATCGTGCTCATTACAAGGGAGAACATACTTATGTACCAGTGACACAAAAAGGATATTGGCAGGTTCGTATCAACATATTTGTTTAGTTCACTTGTAGTCTATGATGTATTCTACCCTTAAATTCTTAACAAAGCCAATATTAACTACCTATTGATTGGGTATACATGGTTATGTGCCCAATACTCATCACTCAAGTACATATTAGTTCATACATAACATCAAGTTTTATTGTTGTGTTTTCAATAGTTCTCTCTGCTAAACTTTTTTTCATGAACAGTTTGATATGGGAGATGTGCTTATTGCTGGTAAACCCACTGGTATGTATAGAAAGCAAATTAGCAGAAATACCTATTTGCTTCTTCCATGACATGATATTAATAGCACATTCATAAATGGCTTATGGTTTTATTTCATGTTACTAACTTAAGCATGTTGTCATTCAGGATATTGTGCTAATGGATGCTCAGCAATTGCAGACTCTGGAACTTCTTTGTTGGCAGGTCCAACGGTATGAATAAACTCTTGTAATTTGTAAATGTTAGCTGCTATTTAGATTTTGAATTCCAATTAGAAATTCATGATCTGTAAAGCATGCTTATCATTAATAGGAAAGAGGTCTACAAATTGTAGACCGGAGCACTCTATCTTGATACATTTTTTACATTACAAATGCTTCTAATCAGCTTGTTTTGATGATCAAATATACATATTTTGTTTTTGTAGACCGTAGTTACTATGATAAATGATGCAATCGGAGCAGCTGGAGTAGTAAGCAAAGAATGTAGGTCTGTTGTTGAACAGTATGGACAGACAATCTTGGAATTGCTTTTGGCTAAAGTAAGTTGCATTTTTTCTATTCAATCCTTGTCATATTTTGTTGATGGAATTTTTCCCTTGGCTGAGATGATCCAATCATCCTTCAGAACAAGTTTTCTAATGGATTTTACTTGATCTTGTAGACAAAGCCAAAAAAGATCTGCTCACAAATTGGATTGTGTGCCTTTGATGGGAATCATGGTGTGAGGTTAGCCCCGAATACATTTTACCTTTTTCTGATCAGCTTAGAGAATATAATATATTTAATGTTTTGTGATAACCATTTTATTGAAGAGTTTTCTTCTTTTTTTTTTCTCCTTTAGCATGGGTATTGAAAGTGTGGTGGATAGGAATGAAAGAGAGTCATCTACTGGCATTAGGGATGCTACTTGTTCTACATGTGAGATGGCTGTTATCTGGATGCAACATCAGCTGAGACAGAATCAAACACAAAATCAGATAATAGACTATGCCAATGGGGTGAGTTAGCCTTGATTTTTTTCTATTTGAATACTTGAATCCTAGTTTTGAATTTGATTCTAGCCTCTTGACAATATTGTAGCTTTGTGATAAATTACCTAATCCAATGGGAGAATCATCTGTTGATTGTGGAAAGATCTCTTCAATGCCTACTGTTTCCTTTATTATTGGTGGAAAAGTTTTTGACCTTGCCCCACAAGAGGTATAATTCAATAATAATAGGCAATAGCACAATTTTTATGAACTAATGGTTGTCATGTTCCATGTACTTTGTTTTCCTCATCCAATTTTCGATTTGGTTTTCTTTAGTATATACTGAAGGTGGGTGAAGGTTCTCAAGCTCAATGCATCAGTGGCTTTACTGCTTTGGATGTTCCTCCTCCTCGTGGCCCTCTATGGTACATTAAACTTTAATTTGCTTGAGACATACGCTGACATTTACCTTTTGATTGTGATGCATTTGATATGATTCTAGCTTAGTGACACATGCATGATAAATGCAGGATCCTAGGAGACATCTTCATGGGGCGCTATCACACCATCTTTGATTATGGTAAACTGAGGGTCGGATTTGCCGAAGCAGCATAGAGAATGTTCTTGGGTGTTGCAGATCAACAACTATTGTTTTCTAGTAGTTTTCTTCTCTTTTCTTTTTTCTGGTTCAAAAAATTAGTAATACCAAAAAAGAAATTACATCATGAAAGCAGAGCTTTAATACTGAATATTGATTACCCTTATGGCGTTATATACATATAATCTGTATGCATTTGCAATCAGAATGGCCTAAAATTATACTTGTTTATGTATTAATATTCTCTCTTGTATGCTTGCTTGATAGAGTGGTGTAAATGTCTTTTGTGTGGTGTAAATATCTTTTGTGATTCCTTACTTTCTTTTAGCTCTTTATGATTTGCAAGATAAATGTATGGTATGTTCCATACTTCAAGTTCAATCTGCAAATAAAATAGTTTTAGTAAGAAAAGAGAATTACGCATAAGAATGATAAATATGACGTTAGAAGATATAATACAGTATAATATCATTGTGTTTACAAACTACAACTTAATAAGTACCAAAATGTCTAATAGGGTGTGTAGTAATGATATAACAAGTTTTATTTTTATCAGGGACTCTGTTAAAATAATCATCAAGAATTCTAATTATTTTTCTTTTTTGAAGTGCATCAAGAATGTGTAATATAACAAAATTTGTTTCGTTTTTCTTTTTCAATAGTATATCTATAATTAATCAGATTGGTTTTCATTAGTGTCAAATAACAATGAAAATGTTTTTATTATGAATCTCATCTATGCAAATCAATTGGTCAAATAGGTTAGGTCACTAATAGGACAAGAATTTACTGCTCTTAAGCTAATAGCTTGTAGCTTCTAATATTTTGTGTATAATATAATTTTCTGTTTTAATTGGATCAGTTTATTCAAGCCCAATCGAAATCAAAATGACCAATTTATTTTTATAAAGTTGGACTTTCTCAACCCATTTTGAATACTGTCCGAAAATCCAATTTCATAAAAATATACAAGCATGTAGATTTGTCAGTGCAACTCAATTCAAAAGCTTAAAGAAATGAAGAAAAGAAAAAGAAATAGAAGAAAATCTTAAAAAATCTTCCACTTGTTGAGCTCGAGAACCCTTGGCTCCCTCTTTTCTCTTTATGTGTTTAGAAATTTATAAATATGTAATGTAAAAAAGTAATGCATATTTTACACTACAAAGGGATTTGATATTTTGCAGTGTAAAAATTAATTATGAATTTTTAAATCCGAAAGTTAAAAGCACCGTGAACATTTAAATTCATAATTGAGGCAGATGACAGGGTGCAGAATACTTAAGGGAATAGGACGAGTGGGTGAAAAAATTTATATGATAAAGGTAAAATAGAAAATTCATAAAAAATAAGATGCCTAGAAAAAAAATGAGAAGGTGCAGGGAGAAAAACTTATATCCTTAACCCTTTTTATTCCGCAATATGGGCCAAATCCATTTTCGTGTCGTGTTCTTAAGGAAGAAATAATAAAACAGGGAAAATCGTTTGGGCTGAGTTGTTATGATAGAGGTTGAGCCCATCTTTTTTCTGTACATAATTGTGTTAATTGCATGAATACATGTAGAAATCTGAAGGGTTATGAACATGAGTTTCAATACTTGACTTCGGTTTCCTTTTATGTGGAAATTAATGGAATAAACTAGTCAGCAAATAATACCACAAAATTTGGGTTAAAAAGAATATATAATGTTAAACCAACAAACGAAATCGGATTACATCAAAGTATTTCAAATGCCTCGTGCTTATCTAGTGACTAATCTCTCAAGCCAAAATGCTAAACCGAAATTAAATTACTAACAAAACTTCTCTCTAGTCATAGTTTTCCAATTTATACACGAAAAAGTTTCCTATACCCTTCTTCAAATTCACTGTTTTTTTATTAGGTTCTTCAAATTTATCTTCAAGGTGTTCATGATGTTCTCACCAAATCTTTGTCATCTTCTATACTTGTTTATGGGACAAGTTCATGGTTTCATGCCCCAATGAGCTTGAGGGGAGTGTCAGACAAGCCATCTATCATGCCCTGTAACCTGGGATTTTATTGATTTATTAAGATTATTATTATAATTAGTTCATTTGCTATAGTTGTCTTAATTGATTGATTCATTGTATTGATACACTATTATAATTACGTTTTCAGTTTAAATAAAGTTCTCCCTCGCTGGATAGCTCAGAGAGGAATTAAATTGCATTTCTTGCAAGTATATTATTGTGTTAATTAAGGTAACAAATAAAAAAAAAAACAAAATTGAAATTAAGCAACCATATATTTTCAAAGGGAGATATCCAGTGGCGGAGTCACCTTAGTGGTGTGGAGGCGGTGACCCACCAAAATTTTCCAAACTTTTATTTATATATAAAATTTTAATTTTCCTCCCAAAAATTTTCAATATATTTTAATTTTTTATGGTTTTCAATTTTTAATTTGTAATTTCATATCTAATTTTAAAAATACATAAGTTTAAAACTCTTATAATAATAATTTTTAGTTTAAAAGTTTTTAATATTTTTTTTAATTTTAAAATTTTAGTGTCATATTATATATTTATTTAAGAAAGTTATTGATCATGACCATAATTTTTTATTATTAATGATGTATTTTTTATTATTTTTAAAAGAATATAACTAAATAAATTAAAATAACTTTAACTTTTTAAAAATACATTATGTCTTTCTAGATAAATTAAATAAAAAATTTAAAAAGTGATAAGTTAAAATGAAAAAAAATAAAATAGAAATGAAAAAAGATAAAAGAAAATTAAAATAAAGATGAAAAGAAAATGTTAGCCCCTCCTACCTTAGAGTCTAACTTGTCTGGAGATATCATGCTAAACAAGAAAATTAAATGAATTAAAATGATAAGAATTAGGAATAAAAAATAATGTTTATCTAAAAAAATGGTATAAATAATATTACTATTTTGACATTGCAAGGATGGTAGCTAGTAATGTCTTTAAAATGAATGTTAAAGAGGGGCCGGCGTGGATTAAGGCTAAAGCCAGTTTATGTGAACATAGGTCCGTCATTTCATTTAATTAGTAATTAATTGTGGCGTTTAATGGATGTCTTAAGGTGAGGTGAGCATGACTAAGGGTATGAGGCAAAGCATAGATAAGGTTTTTGGATTTGGAATTATAAAATGAATTTAATTTAGAAAGGTAAAGCAAAGCACAAAGTGGATTATGCAGCGTATAGCATGCATGATATCATGATCCGATGCATGCATTGCAGACTCAGACGCGGAGGAATCAAAGCATAGAGACTAGTACAAAAATGGGTTGGTGCCATGTGATCATACCACATTTCAATCATTGCCTTGCTTCAATTTGACTCTTCCTTTGATGCCCTCATATTACGCACGCAAAGTGTCAACGCCTACGCACTCACTCCACTTTCACCTTACTTTCTACTATTTTAAACTTATAATACTAACTACTTAACATTCCAACAAATTAAACTCCTCTCTCTCTCTCTCTCTCTCTCTCTCTCACTCTCACTTACACATGACACATCACTCAACTTCACACTTATTTAATTTGTTAGTTAACATCTACACACAATGTGAATGTGAGTGTGAATGGACAGGCTGGTTAGTGTTTTTTCCTTTTTTTAATTAATGAATGGTGATTAGGGTTAGTGCAACAAGTTAGTTGGCTTTGGCCTTTTCTTCTTTACCAACATTTCCAACTGTCCAATATGTGTACAAAACAACAACATCCTTGCCTTTGAGGCTTTCACCACTCCTTGCGCTTTACACTCATCATCGTAGTGGGATTTTGCCTTTAAATTGACTTTCACTGTTGGCTTTCGTTTTGCTTCGCGTACAATCCACTTAATTAACTTAGCAGATAAACCGGTTGTGAGTTTGAAATAAAGCACCGTATATACCCATTTGACTTCAAAATTAATCCAGAGGACGTATGTGGTTAATTAGGATGAAAGAAAGAGGATATAGATTATAATTTAGAACTAATCTTCTACTTCTAGTCAATAATTGACATCCACCAAATTGAATATGTATACAATATAAGGTCAAACTCAAACTAGTCCAAAATACACGAAATTGTTATGGGCCTAACTTAAGCGAATTCAAGTTAATTGAATTAATTCATCAATTCACCATGACTATGAGACAATTTCCATGGTATTCATTTGAAACAACATCCTCTACCAACTAATCGAAGTATTCAAGCATTGTTTGGCACAACCCATCTACATTAAAACTACCATAATTCTACCAAGGCAACAAGGACAATGGACATTGTTTACTAACGACACAAAGACCTACTAATAATCCAAATTTTAGAGCAATATTTTTCTTTCCTTGGTGGGCCCGAAAAGATGACACAAGAAATTAACAATTAAAAAACATAAGCCATGGAATATGCCACAAAAAAAGTAGCACGATGGACAGACACCAATATCCATCCCGCTCCTCCTTAATCAGCACCTCATGATTCACGAAGCACGCTCACACTCGCACACAGAATAACACAGACTTGAATCACCCCTAACACCGCAATCTTTGCACTCAACCCTTACTAATCACGTGTCACCATGTGCACCGTCTCTCCTTAAAACCTAGTAGCTAGCTCATCCATTCATTATTAATTCATCTATTCCTTCATGCCTGTCTAAAGCCAAGTAACACACATACACATAGCCTGGCCGGCACAACAACAACAACAAAAGTTCTCACTCCCACAACACCTCCCTTTTGACACGTGGACCCCTCCTATCACAAGATCGTGAAAGGACAAGACGGCGGCCGTCCATTGGTCACAAGCAAAAAAGTGCATTCCAAACAAAAATCAAACCCTTTCCACATCATCACCATCCATCACACCCTCTTTTCTTACCCTCTACATCAAGCCAACCACAACACACCAAACACTTAACCTTCCCACCTATATACATACATACATAGCTTCTAACTACATTCACTCCCTTCTCACTTCAATTTTTACTATATATACTCTTTAAGCCATAGACTAATCTCTCTAGATACAAAATATTCTACCTCCCCATTATAGTATACCCAACATCCTAACACCATTCATTTCCTTCTCATTTCAATTTCATCTCTTCTGACAAGATCAGAAGAGGGACTAATTAATTCTCGAGAAAAAAAAATCTATTTTTTTTTATGGAGTGGACTAGGGGCAATGTCCTCGGCCGGGGCTCCACCGCCGCCGTGTACATTGCCAAGTCTCGCCACTCCGATCAAGTGTTCGCGGTGAAGTCGGCGGAGCTCCACCGTTCAGAATTCCTCAAAAAGGAACAGAAGATTCTTTCCACGCTGAATTGTCCTCACATTGTGGCGTACCAAGGTTATGACATCACGTTGGAGAACGGCGTGCAGTGGTTCAACATGTTCATGGAGTACGCGCCTCACGGCACGGTGGCGGAGAGCGGTGGTTGCATGGAAGAAACACTGGTGGGGTCCTACACGCGCCAAATTCTTCAGGGGTTGAACTATCTCCATTCAAATGGAATAGTACATTGCGACGTGAAGGGAAAGAACGTGTTAGTAACAGAGCAGGGAGTGAAAATTGCAGACCTTGGTTGCGCTAGAAGGGTGGAGGACGAGGATTCGTCGGTGATCGCGGGTACGCCGGCGTTCATGGCGCCCGAGGTGGCGCGTGGGGAGGAGCAAGGTTTTCCGGCAGACGTGTGGGCTCTGGGGTGTACTGTTTTGGAGATGATTACCGGAAAGCCGCCGTGGCAGGGAGGCGGTGACCCGGCGGCGGTGGTTTATAAGATAGGATTCTCCGGCGAGGTGCCGGAGATTCCGAGTTTTGTGTCGGAGCAGGGGAAGGACTTTTTGGGAAAGTGTTTGAAGAGAGAGATGAATGAGAGATGGACGGTGGAGGAGCTTCTTGGACACGTGTTTGTTAAAGATTGCATGGAAGTGAAAGTGTTGTTGGATTCAGACACTCCCACTAGTGTGTTGGAACAAGGGTTTTGGGACACGGTGGAGACAACTCAGCAACTTTCACGTGATTGTCCCTCTCTTAGGGACAGAATTCGTAGGTTGTTTTCTGATGAACCTGTTTGGGAATGGGATAATGATGAGGAATGGGTCACGGTGAGAAGCAATGAGGTACATCACATTTTTTGTGACGATGAGAATAGTTTGGTAACTTTTTGTGAACCTAACATTGTAGTTGAATTGAGTAGATGTAATGTTGTTATTAGTGATGATTGTTATTTTGGATATAGAAACTGTGATTGTCCTGACAGAGAATCATTGTCAATTTGTGTATGTCTAGTGATTGTTTCCAGAGGAAAATTGGATGGGAATTTTTATCATGCGTTGCTTTCTGCTCTCTCTTTCATTCCACTTTGGATGAATTGGACACTTTTCATTTTTATTATTTTTATAGTATAATGTGGGATAATAAGTACCCTCCATAAATATTGAATATACGGTTAACTATGCCAAATTTAACCCAACCCAAAACTAATAGCTTGCTCCTGCCATTGTGAGCCATCATGCTGAGACTGAGTTCAATTAATGCATATCAAATAGTTTTTTAAAATAGTAATTTCTTCAACTTATAATTAAAATTGTAGTTGTTGCTACTTGCAAGTTATCCTAATCTGTATCCTAATTTACCCACAGGAAATGCTTCAAAAGCAGTGAGCTGAGAAAATTGTTTTGGTACTCTTGCGTCTATTTTTTTATGCATCTGCATTAATGTTTGTGAATTTTAGTGGTCTCAATCGCAACTTTTTACCGCAAAAACAAAAATATGGGTGTTGTACTGTTGTCTTGGGTGTCGTCCTAGTGATCTAGTTACAAAACAATTCTCCGCTCTTAAATTATTTTAGTTTGAGCAGCATTTTTTTCCCTCTAATAAGCACGGGGACTCTATCTATTTATCTTAATATTCATACACACATAATTTAAGAAAAATATATTTGTTAACTTCTAAGGTTGATATATAGAAGTGGTAAATATTTATTAAGAAATATATCAGGTATTTTCTTTATCAAGAAAAAGTTATCATGTTTAATTGCCTTAAACCAATCACAGAGACTAATGTTAACTAAATTGATAATTTAATCTTGCGAATATTAAAGCAAAATGCACAATTACCTATGCTTTCAAAGAGTAAGAAGATTCCCACTTTATCCAACGTAGCAATAGTCACTAACCCTGAGTAACTGTCTCACTCTCTTCTGTGTGGCTAATTTATGTGTATTAACTATTTAAAAAATTATCTCATTTAACTTGTTTAATAAGTGCCAATAAACTTAGCGGAGCTCCACATTTTGGCTTTAAAAAATCTTAATAATGACTGGTACAATTTAAAAGTTCCTATAGGCAAAAAGCTAATCCAAATAGGACGTATGCCATTCAATGCAGAAACAGCTTCAATAACCTGGCTATGTGAATGGATGCACCAATGAGAGAAGTGAATAAAGGCTTGAAAGGTTGAACTATTTCCTTTTCTTTAAAATCATAATGGTATCCTGTTAGGAGAACAAAGGACAATCTTTCTGGTGTAGAACTCACCATTTATAATGCAGAGATCAACTAAGATTAGTACCGATAACAAATTATCTATCGTGGTTGATCTCTGAATTAATAATGATATCTGCCAAAAATTGTTGTGGGGCTAGTCAAATTTTTAATGCAGACTTCAGCCGCTTGAAGTACCTGGGCCAGAGCACATGGGGCTGCCTTTGATCAAATAATTAACACTAGTACATTACATGATTGTGGGTATACATATGATGCGAAAAAAAAAATGATCCAAAATGAAGTAATAAGAGACATCACTTAAATAGGATAAACGATAAAGAACATTAAGTACCGAGAGATTACTTAAATACCATCAAGCACTATTTGTGGGCACATTCCCTTCACAGTTTGTCAAATCTTAAAAATAGTGAAACAGAAGTTGCAAAAGTTACATATGTGCAGAAAAAACAAATCAGCACTATATTTTGTCATCACTCGAAAAAAAAAATCACAATTTGTCAGTACAAAAATTGATCCAAATTCAACTCAAAAGTGGAAATCGTATTCCTTGATGAGCAAGCACAAAAGGATTGACTAACTGTTATCAACAAACTGCTATGGAATGGAACTCCTGAAAAGTATACAAGAAGAAGCCATTCTCGCCTGCACTATTTCTTACATATTCTTCTTGGAACCTGAATGTGACAATTTCCTATCCAAGGATTGTAGTTGGTTGCGGAGATTCTGGTTTTCCTCAAGTAAGCGATCATACTCAAGGAGGAATCCTTCAGATTGTTTTCTCAGAGCAGATACATTGGCTTCTGCAGCATCTGCATCTTTAGTTTTTGACTTCAGTTCAGATTCTAGGCGGCTAAGTTCACCTCTCAGTCTGGCTCTGTCTTCCTCCACAGCCTTCATTTCTTCATAATTTGCAACTTTTCCATCTTCATACCCTCTGGTCTGTTTCTTGACAGCTTCCATGCCCTTTCTCCGAATCCGCAGTTCTCTTATATAATGATGCAGTCTGTCTATCATAAGTGCAAGAAAAAGCGCAGCACCTGCAAATAATTGACCAAATATGAATGATGCCCAACTGCCAGAAGAGGTCTCTTTATATTTCAGAAACATTGGAGAGAAAATAGGACAATAAACTCAAAACAATATCATTTGGGTTAAATTAGAGAAGGAATTTCACTTTAGTCCTGTTTTTAAGATGTGACCAATGTTATGATGAATCAATGGCATAAAATTTCTTGCAAAGACAGCTAAGGAAATTATGTTAAACATGATACACTTCGCATAGGTACTTCAAGGATATTATCTTGTAAAAGAACAAATCATTATCGTAAAAATTTTAGTTATAGAAGACTAGAAGAGGATGATTACAAGAAGCAAGAAAATCACTATAGAAGAAACCACCAGAATGAAGCACTGTGAAACCAGAAAGATGCCTAGGCTTCATTTACATGCATACAGCCTACTTGAATTTCCAGTAGTGAATTTTTTCATGGATTCATGCAGTCAGAAACAGTGAATCAGAACTGTTGGATGAATATTAGACGGTTCAATGCTCGAATGCATATTTCCAGTCCGATTTACCGAGATAAAT
Organism: Hylodesmum podocarpum; assembly: GCA_026586105.1. Classification (NCBI taxonomy): domain Eukaryota; kingdom Viridiplantae; phylum Streptophyta; class Magnoliopsida; order Fabales; family Fabaceae; genus Hylodesmum; species Hylodesmum podocarpum. Next base: position 819,098 of record JALJEV010000367.1, on the reverse strand, counting down.
CATGGCTGGTATGATATTAATCTAACAGTTCCAATTCGTTGATTGTGTGAATGTTTAAAAATATCTGACTGCAGAAAATCAGATTATACACCTTTTTTTAGCACAGGGCAAGTGAAACCAATGTGTGCACAGTTGATTCAAAACAAATATGAAGGAACAAAACTTAATGTCTCCATGATTGTAACTCCAATGCCTCATGAATGGAGTCAATATAAAGCAGTTAATACAAAATCATAGATTTCCATATAGTGCCAGCAGACACCTATGTTCCTTTCCGAACATGATCCCAGGACTCATAATTCATAGCAATCGTGACCAACAAAATTTAACATCATAGGCAATGACACAACTCACAGCTAAATGCTTTCAGCTTGTGAGAAAAAAAAATCCCAAAAACATTGAAAACCACCCCTCCAAAAAAAATCATCTTTTATTTTCAACTCTCACATTGTTCAAATTGCTCCAAAATTTAAACTAAGTATCAAATCAATCATCAGAAAATAGCAACGTGGGGATTCCCAGGAAGATAAATCACAAACCTAATGCAGTGAATGAATCAATTTGATTACCTTACAGACACATGAACCAGATCAGGAATCAAGAAAACAAATCAATTCATCACAAAATAAAACTTCAAAAATAAAAGGAATAGAAATTAGAAACAGTGAAATATACCCATAAGTGTCGCTTCAAGGAGGTGCTTGGCCATAAGAACCTGATCGGTGGGATTAACAGCACCACCTTCTTCGATCCCACGTTTCTGAATCTTGACCATGCTATACACACTCGAAATCAAAACAACGAGCATGGTCCCGGCAACGGTTTTCACGATCAAGGGTCCTCGACCACGCTTCAACCGATCCAACCCCATTATCACAAGCTTCCTCAAAGGGGTCTTGAATAGCAACAACGCTATCATCGCTGCCTCAGAAAATATCAACGTGAACAGAAGCTGAATCATCTTCACAATTCAGATCCTTCAGGCTCACTCACACAATTCACAATACGATCAGAGAAAAACACACACACACACACTATAATTTATGGTCCCTGCGAGAGGTTGTGCGTCACTATCATGAATCTTAAATCAGAGTAGAATTTGATAAGAGAATCTCACAAAAATAAAAAAAGAGAAAAAGAGTGTGACAGAGAGAGAGAGGGGAAGTGAGACCCTTTCAAAAGCAGAAGGAAAGGAAACAACAACGACAATTCAATTTCGAGGCTTCCACTAGCTCTGTCTCTGCCTTCTAAACATTGCTTTCAAACTTTCTGGTTTTGGGTCTCTTGCGTTGTATTGTTACTATATATATATTTGCCGAATAAATTCTCAATTTCCATGTAAAAATAAAATAAAATCTCAATTTCAATCACAATGTATCTTTTATCTATCTTAAATAGTCTATAAAATAAGAGAATTATATTTAGCATCTATTTTTGTTTTCTATAAAAATTATCTTTTTCTTATCTTCTTCTTTTTTTTATATGTATAAAATCTTCTTCTATTTTTTTTTTCTTTTTTTTTCTATCTTATTTTATTCTTCTCCTACTATCTTTTATCTTTTATAAAGTTTTATTATATAAAACTAGAAAATTTTACCATACATGTATCTTTTATCTTCTATAAATTTATTTTTATCCTGTTTAAGTTTCTATATAATCTTCTTCTATCAATTCTTTTGATAAACTTCTTATTTTTCGGTTTTTTTCTATCTTATTTTTCTTTTATCTATTATAAAATTTATTATATAAAATAAAAAATTTATGCTACAAATCTATATTTTATCATTTTTAAACTTAGTATTTTATCTTGTATAAAATCTTCTTATATCTTATTTATCTTTTTCTTCTATCTTACTCTTCTTTCTCTATCTTTTATTTTTATAAATCAGAATAATATAAGAATTTAAAATTTAAAATTTATTCATTTGTTTTCTTTTTCTAAACAATAAAACGAAATATTTATTTTATTATATTATAAATTGTTCAGATAATGTAATCGAATTTTTCATCACGAGTTCGTTATTATTTTTAATTTTTAAAATGAGATGAAATTTTATAGATTCTTATTAATCTTAAAATATTTAAATTATACAAGCACTCAAATATTTATAATATAAATTTTTATTGGATAACATCTTAATTAAGTTATTTATCAAAACTTTCCCTAAGAAATTATAGAATTTTGTTTAGATATTTAGAAGGTTATTCATTGATTAGTAAAGAAAGTGAGTTTTACAACACCCAAATTTAATTAGCTTCGAAGTTCTAATAAGTGACTTTACACGTTATCTATGATTTGCATTTATAGTTTAAATTATTTGAACTTATGATTTGCACTTATGATTCGAACTTATAGTTTAAATTATTTGCATTTATGATTTGCATTTATGGTATGTACTTATTTAACTTATGATTCAAACTTGTGTCACGTCCCATTTAATTTTTGTTATGTTTGATCAAAGAGTAACTTATAAAAAATGGAATCAAGAAATGAGACCTGAATTGTAAGCATGTAATTTCTTAAGAATTTCCTTTATGGAGTTAAAAAATTAAAACATAATTTCTCTCTTTATCTAAAGAAGAGTAGAATAGCAGAATGACCATAATTTGACAAGATTCCACCTCAGATGGGACAGTTTACACATAACTGTTAAGCAAAAATAAGCATATAATGTTTATAGACAGAGACACCTAAAGAAAAGGTAGGATTCATTTTAAAGAATCTTTACTTACTTGCCAAACACACCATTATAGAGTTTTTTTTTTTTTTTATAAATAGGTTTAATTACTCATTTTCTATAATTTTACAAGTTTTACTTTTATAATTTCACAACTTTTATTTTGTTATTTTTATAGTTTATAAATAATATTTAGAGTTCCGGCATTTCGTGTCTTAATTATCTTTTTATTCCCTTTTCCTAAACATTTGTAACATTATTAATTACAAGAAAATTCATAATAGCTAACCAAAATATTTTTTAGGTAATTTGAAACTATTTTGTTGTAAAATAATTAGCTATAGATTAATTATAAATTACTCCTATTTACTATTTTTTCTCTACAGATTAACTACTAATATTTTTGTTGCTAACCATAGTGGACGGTGTTGTAATTATTTTGATGGTAAAAATGAAAAATGAATTAAAATATTAAATATATATATTAAAAAATGTTACTTTTAAATTATAGAAATCAAAAACTAAAATTGTGACAGTATAGAGATTATATAAAAATTAAATAAATAGTTACCTGTAATAAAATTAATTTTAATTTTGTATCTATTTTATTTTTCACAATATTATTTTATTATAAATTTTAATTTATTTAAAAAATTAAAATTATTGAATCTATTATTTCTACGTAGTTTTAGTTTGAACCAAACATGCACCTGCTGCTAATTTTTTTTCATACTCGTGTTATTTCTTTTTTCACATATTTTTTAATTATTGTTTTTTTCTCTTTCTTATACATTATTTCTTCTCTTCAAAAAAAATTTAGTCAGGTTAAAAAATATAAACATATAAGCATGAGTACACATAATTTTTTATTAGTATTAATAAAAGAAATTCCTGACCCACTTACTAATTGCTTTTAATATTTATTTTTATTTAACAATTTTATCCTTTTAAATTTATAAAATAAATTATTAATTTTCTATATTTTAATTATTATTTTTTCATTTTCACGTTGTCCGGATAAAATTTGAAAATTAATTTAATTTTATGTTTTTTTTTATAAAATATTTTATTTCTCACATGTTACAATTTTTAAATTATTTTAAAAAATAAAAAATTATCAAATTCGCACCCATGTGTGTGAAGTACAGGCTATTGCGTAATCACATCCTCCCCAGCCTGTATTTGCCTGAATTTTTGGTATTTCACAACTAACTTTCCTTTGCTAGTAACTGTGATATATAGTCAGTTAAATTATTTATAAAATATATATATATATATTTTATTTTTTACATTTTATACATACACATATTTTTTTTTCTCTACTACAGTTTATCTACCGAACATTTTACTTTCACCGATATACATATTAAAATAAGAATAAAATCAGACATTTATTACAAAATTGTAAAACTATCTTTCCCTTTTATATAGTCTGTTCTTTTAGCATCTGAAGAACATCATTGCTGATTGCTAGGATAGCTTTCCAGAACCCCTCCACGTAAACAGGTTTAACTGTTCTGAATTGCTGATCTAACTTGTATTACTCGACTTGTAATATAATAATCACATCTACAGTTTGAAAAAATAAATATGTTGTTATCTTAAATTATAATATCCAGAATATGATTTTCAAAAAGTGGGAATTTTTCCACGCTGTCCATATGTGAAGTTTAATGTTAATACAAAATTCTTCTTTGTCGCGGTGCTCAATGGGTAGAGTGCAAAGATAGAGCAAATCATAAGTAGACACAAAAGAATAAGGAATGCAAACAGTACTTAATCACGTGGCTCTTTTAGTTTTAATTCTTTTTTATTTTGCACTTGTTTCAGGAATTCTGGATGCAATACAATTTTAAAAAATGCTGACGATTAAATCAATAAAATGATTAGCTAGCTGTGGATCAAAGGTAAGAACTAGTTGATGAATAATTTTAAGTTCAAAGTTAAACTCTAGAAATTTTATTCACCAAAAAAGTCCTATAGTATAGTTAGTACACATAGTAGTAATACCTGCTAGCAAAGTACTCATAAGCTATGAGAATATTTTCGAAAAATGCTTAGAAGTTACATACAGTACACATGGTAATAATACTAGAAAAGTTTGCTAGCAAACTCTTCACAATCATTCTCTTCATGTGATGATGAAACTGCAGCAGCAGATTGCCTTAGTTCTGAGACACTTCTACCTAGCTGTAATGCTACTTTGATTTCAAACAATTCCCCATTTTCTCTTTTTTGAGGATCTTGTTCATTTATATTCTGTTCTATACTCTCTTCCATGAGCTTAAAGAAACCAATAATTGTCCTATACATCTCAAACACCATCCCTACTTGCCCCCCATGTTCTAATGTGTTAACAACACTTGCCAAAGCTCCTCCAATAACACCAAGCATCACGGGCCAAGATGCATTCACAGAACCCAAAAGAATAGAACCAACAGCTGCAAGGCCAGTGAGTAGTGGACCAGAAACTGCCAACACCTTGTTGAAATTCAGAACCTTTTTACTCAACCTCAAGTAGTCTTCCATGTCCTTCTTTCTCAAAACCATCACAATCTTTCTCATTTCATCTTCCAACCTTGCATCCCATCCATTCTTCCCTTTCAATTTCCCACCACACAACTCTTCTTTTCTTGAACTCATCTGCTTCTGTTTAGGCCACCACACTGCTGGATCCACAGTTTGAGGGAATTTTTCAAGCATTGTCCCCAACAAAGGAAGAGGGTAAGCCTTGTCCAATGCCAACACTTTCTCCATTGCTTCATCAACATCTTTCTCACTAGGATTCCCTTGTGAAAGCCTTGTTCTGAGTTCTCTATGAAGCTGCTTGAACAACCTTGCAGCATTCCTCTGCTCCTCTACAAGCTGTGATGGCTGAATTTTGTTCATAACCACAAGTAACCCTGTGGCTGCCATGTAGAGAATTGTTGAGGAAATCTTCAAGGTCACAATAGGACCTCCACTTGAACACACACTTGCAAGGCCAACCATGGTTGAAGCAGAGAGAGTGATCATGTTAACAGATGTTGTTAGAAGGCGGTTCCAATTGTCGCGCTGTGTTCCAATATTCTTGTGCATCTCAATTCTATCTGCCACGATCTCCATAATCAAATGAAACTTAACAACCACCATGGAATTTTCTGTAGTTCTGCTAGGTGCTGTGGAAATGTTAGTGTTGATGTTGGAGTAGTAAGGATCCTCTTTTGAATGAGTTGTTGTGGCAGTGGCGGTAGCTGAAATATAATTTTTTATATAATCAAATTCAGCTACCAAACTTCTATTGGAAAGCCTTGGAATGGTGATTTTAGTTACCTTGATCTTTGGCACATTCATTGCGGCAGCTATTCTTGTATTGCAATATGAGAAAGAAGAAAAAACTTTGCTTGAAACCATGTTAGTTTCCATGTGCTATTACCTTTTGTGTGTCAATATTTAACACACTAGCTGTTTTTTTTGTTATGAAGGCCTTAGCTAGTTAGGGTCAGGGTGCATGTGATTAAGGTACGTCTAGAATTGGTTGAAATTGAATTGCAACTTTCTTTTATAACACATGCATATATATACAAGTAGGTGGAATGTGATTGAGAAGTTTCCTAACACGGCTGAATAGGTTTTAAGCATTGAAATCTATGTTTGTCTTTTCATTTTGGCTACTTCTGTTCCGAGTAATCCCTCCTATGCTGACTTTCAACAGAAATAACGAGTAAACCCTGCAAGGCTGTAATACCAACAAAAAAAACTTGTTAAATAAAATTAATAATACCCTGAAGAAGAGTTTAATTAATGACCTTGCAAAAAATTAAAAAAATGAACATCTTGTTGAATTTTTTAAATTGCCTTTATGACACCCAACAACCATAATATGATAATAATATCTGGTAGAATAGAACGTCCATATACCTCCTCAAGAAACTAAAACCACATGGCTATGCTTAATATTTTAGTACATGGTCATGCATTTAATTGATTAGAACATTTTGACAGAGTTTAGTAACTTATTACTCGAAGTCCTATTTTTTTCTTTTTCTTCATTCATTGCATTCATTCACGTGGGTTGAGTAAAATTGTTTTTTCACAGTTGGTGACAATAGGGACTAGGTACCGCGGTTGTTCACTTGTTCACAATATATGATCGCTTTGAAATTAATGCCACATTTTTTTCAAGTACTACTATAACTCAAAATGGTCAGAGGTTTCTTTTTCTGACCAGTTCTCTACATAATTCCTACGCATTTTGAGCAACATCGGTAAAAAAAAATAAAAAGAAAGCCATAGATTTCTCTCATGTTCACACGTCCATGACCTTTTTCCGAGTTGAATACTGTACCTCATTTTTCATAGCAAATATTTGAGTATTTAATATTTGTTATAGTCCAATATATTGGCGACATATGCAATATTATTAGATGTTCCGCATTGCATAGAGACGTGACATTTTATATGTATATAAATGGGAGCAGATCTCACTAAGTTGACTTTGTAGAGGTGAGTTACTCCTTCTCTCATCTTATATTTTCTTTATTCTTATAATAGATTCAAAAATAATATTTAGACATTTTTTTCCTTTCAACATGCTTTAGACATTTTCATTCAATAAATCATTTTGGTTTGTTTAATTGAAATTTATATGTTAGAAAATGTTTGATTAGTTGAAATTATTTGGCATCAATTAGATTTTGATGATACTACTCTGAAAACATGGATACTATATTTAATATACTCATATCATGTCATAGTTTTTCTTAATTGTTTGTAAAGAAATGATGGAATAAGTATATTATTTTTGTATTCTAACCCTACTTTCAACTTTATATACCAACAGGTCAACGACATTTTTGGTATATGCACTTGCTAACATCAATAAAAACGCAGTGCGGAAATTAGAAACCCAACCTAACGCTGAAGAGTTGTCTCAACTTTCACGTTACTTCAAACAGAGCACGTGCCATATCTTCTTCCTCTTGACATTCAACAACGCAGATTTGACAATACAACCCCATTGGGACTTTTAATTCTTGTGCCATGTTTCAATCCCTTGATGCCCTTTCTCATAAAAGTGCATAAAATCCTAATAATGAATTGATCTATTAACTAGTTATATTTGTATGTTTCTGAATTTTGCTGTTATGTTTATGAACCTTTCACATTACGAATGGTTAAAATTTGAGAAATTTTTACTATGGCACGTCAATCATAACCATCTAGTTTTTGTGCAACCATATTTATAGGATAAACTGTGTCAAAATGGTGGTAATGATCCTAGGGGAAGTGAAGAATTTCCTCTAAAATGAATCAAGAATTTTCCAAAAGTACATTCAGCCATTGACAAAGTTGCCAAGAACAATGAACTTCTAGGTGCTTATTTATCCCTTGGTCTCCAATATTCACTTGACATTTACACATGAGGAGTAACATTCAGTCACTCAAAAACATCTAAACTACATGCACAACAAATTGTTCATGTCTACATAGTGAGACACTTGCCAACACATCAACTTGAATGGCAGATATTCTTTTGATTTGTTTAAACTGATGCAAACTTATAAGACTGTAAACAGAAATCTATTTTGCTTCAGGCTTTTGTCAATGCCATAGATCGTGCCCGAAGGTTCAAGAATATTCCCCTGAAATGAAACACAAACAATGAATGATCTCAATTTAGTTGGTGTTTTACAAATGGGAATGTTCATTAATAAGTCAAGGAAAGCAGACAAACAAAAAACACGTACCAGCAAAATGCTACTAGGCTTTGGAAAACAACACGGAAATGAAGAGGTAAAAATTTGTGATTTATCCACCCCACAACAGGCCAGAACTGCAGTTGAATTAATTGGGGTTCTAAAGTCAAAAACATAAAAATTTGATCTAAAGTAAATTCTGTTATTTTCTACACTTGTAATAGACTATTACCGTCCATGATGTGTACTGCACTGATGGATAATCCTTTCTAACTTTAGCTTTCACTTGCACCCAAGGTCTGCCTGAAATTCATTTTTCATCATAAACAAAACTTACCAACCAAGCATGCCATTTTACACAACATTTTTAGGACAACTTATTTTTTTATTAAATAAGTAAACATGTAGTGGACCAGGAATTTGGGCACCCTATTTTTGACACCAATGAGAATCATTCTATTTGTCCACATTTTCCACCTGCATCTTACTTGAAGTATGTCCATGTTTCTTCAATGTAAATAAAGAATTTAAATGTTGAAAAATGACTAACCTTCAATAACTAATCCGTAGTAAATCAGGAAAAGCAAATTGTTCAAAGGAGAAGTTGTTAACTGTTCAATCAGAACCTGAAAAGGAAAATTCAAAGAAAGAAGAATCAATTGCAAAAGGATAAGTTATATATATCATCCTTTTCCCATCTGTATTCAGAGAGGTGGTATATAAAATAAAACTAGTTAATTTGACTATAAATTTTTGTATAACGATGTTCAGAGTGATATTAGCTATTCAATTCATTTTGGCATTATGAGTATAATATAACACTCTTCATAAATCCTGCCACTTCTGATAAGAATTTCACTTCCAATGAATTCTTTTCAGTTCTGGAGTCTTAAGTGCTTCAAACACTACTGCATTAAGTTAACTGATATTTTCATGCCGTAAATACTGTAAGAAAAGCAAATTTATGACACAGGTGTCAACTACAATGCCTGAATTCAGGTCGTGATGATAGATGTAGTTAAAAGAAAAGGTTCTGCAGTTTTACCTTCTTGGCCACAGTTTTTGAATCTTTCTTCCCTTTGAAAATTCTATCTAGTGTTAAATGAAAATAGTGTCCAAAGGGTCCAAGATAAGCGGCTCCAAAAATCTGCATGCAATAAAAATTTATATGATTCTTAATGCATAATAAATATTGTACCGGACTCTACCCAAAACCGACCGAGCTCTGCTCAACTGGTATCTGCCCAGTATAGACCGGACTCCATCTCAACCTGTAACCACCCCCTCAAAGAACGGGGTTCATGGGCTTAAATGAATTCCCTCGCGATATCCACGAAGATGAAACCCTAAAAACAACGCCTATAAATATGGATGACAAAATCACAATAACACACTGAAAAAATCCCTTAATACTTACACACATCAACGGGAAACCAACCCCTCACGCCGCAGAATTTCCTGGAATCGAGCTCAGCTCGGCTCACCGGAATTCAGCAAGAACAAATATAACAACAAAAATCACAAGCTACAATTAACCGTAGTAATTAGAACATAAAGGTTTAAGCAAGCAGTGCTGGATTCGCTGCTAATTTGTCAATCTATTTAGGCACGGCATAATTCATCAAAATAAGCAGCAACATGTTAATGTTAAATTTTCTTGCGGTGAAACCAAAACAAAGAAGACCCATTTCAGCATTTTCACAAACAATAGAGTTCCAATTTTCTATCTCCCCCCCAACCCAAACACACACAGTATGGCACTTTCTCTCCCAAACAATTATCAGAATAATAAAATGCACAACTCTTTGAGATCCTTAAATGACCTAGTCATTCCCTTTTGTTTTAAAAATTACACTTCCCTTTCAATGTGCACACTTTAGTCTATTTATATGTAAATGACAGTGATAGGGTGTTAGCTATGAACACACCATCCAAGAAGATTTTCCTTTACTTTCAACTTTTCAATCTTTTAACAAAAAAATTTTGACCACCGAATACAATCAATTTGCAGACTTAACAGCAAACAGATGCAATATTGTTTTGAACACTTGTCCTATCAACTCTGAAATCTCGCTCAAAATCTTCATTTCATCTCTTTAAAGTCCCAAAATTTTAGTAGAAATTCAACCTAATTACCAATAATACCAAGAACCATAAAAAAACAGAGAAATTTGACCCTAAGACATGGCACATACCAAGAACCATATTAAATTTCTTACATCAGAAATTTAGTAAATTGTACGTATACACACACACATTAATTATAACATGGGTTGAACAAGAATAAAATAATAATAACAATAAAAAAAGTATACGGAGCTGACCACTTTGAGAAGAAGGCGTTTGAGTTGAAGTTTCTGTATCCCAGTAAGCTTCTGAGACACAATATCGCTTATCCCTGACAACACTCCTGCAGTGATTACCTGATTTAATGAGGAAAAGTTAGGTTCAATCAAAATGGATGCATAAAATACGTATAAAACAATAGTAATGGGGATTGAAAGTATGATAGATTGAGCAGAAGATTGTGAAAGAGGAACCTTGGTTCTCAAAGGGTGTTGTTGAAGCTGTTTGACATAGTTGTTGAGTCCCTTCTTCGCCAAAGATCCCATCTTTGCCACAACACGTTGACTCAAAAACAACACTGCGTATGGGACTCTGCCACTATCGTTGTGTACTATGGTTGTTGTCTAAAAATATCTGAACTAAAAAGGTTAGGAGAGCTCATTAATCCACGTGGTTGTTACAATGTTATGCCACATTCTCCCTTTAGAGTGAGTTAATATGTAAGAATGCGTTTAAATTTTTTTTCAAGAAAATATTATTCAAGGATGTGTAGTTAGAACATTTTAAAAATATTTTTATATCGTTATAGTTAAAAAAACAAATTGAACTAGGTATATCAAATTAAAATGAAAATTCATATTTAGAAAAAGTAAAATAATTTTCAATATATGATATTAAAATAAGACTGGTAATAATTTATAAAAACTAGTTCATAAACAACTCTACCAATATTTTTTTATGCATAACAATAGGTAAAGGGAAGCATATGGGTTTGAAATTTTATATTATTTAATATTTTAATATTTATTTAAATTGTAATTAATTTTTTAATATTTGTTGTCAAAATATTATTTAGTTTTTTGAAATTTTATTTGGATGGATATAGTTAGTATTAAAATTTTATTTGCGAAGATTTTATTTAAATTTTTATTGTGATTTTTTAATTTTTATTATTGCAATTTTATTTCTATCTGTGTATTTAATATTATGATTTTAATTTTTTTATTATATTTGGATTTCTGTTAAGATATTAATTTTTTTTATAAATTTTAATTTTTTTGTTTAAGAGATATTATTTCTTTTTAACATTTTTATCAAAATTATAATTTTTTAAAAGAAATTGATTTTAATTCACATGTCATCATATTTTAGCTTACAACAAAGCTGCTTCAATGTGAGCTTATGTAAGTAAGGGTAAGTTATTCAATGTTTTAGCATCTTTTCATTGTCATAAATATATTATTTAAACAAAAGAAATTAACACGAAATTTATCTAAAAGGAAAAACATAAAAAATAACAAGATTGTTAATGGAAAACGTTTCGGCTTTATATTATTTATTCACATGACTCATCATATCTAGTTCATGTCAATTATTTGTTCTTCCTGTCTTCGTTTCAGTACTTAAAATGATGTATGAAATCTTCGCTTACAACTCGAATATTGTATGATACTATAAAATAATAATACTAAACGACATTTAAAAATATGTGTCATCTATGGAATATTATGCATCACTAGTCAAGATCATCAATGTTGAAATGGTATTCACTTCTTACCTTATATTCATCAACCACAGTAGAAAATATTCTTCACCAAATAACATATCACCTGAGTTCTAGGACTCCCTCTCACTTAAAGAGTTCAAGTAGAGACCAACCACACTAATAATTCTATTGTCATCTTTATTTTTCAAAATTATCAATACACATAGGGTAATTATGATAATCTAACCAATTTCTTAAAAACACATATCCTACGGACATATCATATTCAGACAATCGACTACACCCCATATAATAAGTATACATCCCATCATTTTCAAATACACGTATCATTGTAATCCCCCACAAATTCTTATGCAATATAATCATTTCTATCACAGATCATCTCACATTATCACCCAAATAGGTCATTATCATTCATAATCAAAAGCAAATGAATTAGCCAATTCAATTATCAAATCACAACATTAACTCATTTATAACTCATAATTCGTATTCAAGGACTAAGATCTAAAATCACTATTTGCCTTATCAAATGAAGTTCAAAATTTACTCGTAATATACTGATTGAAAGGATGTTATGTTACCTCTCCATCAATGTCTTCATAATTTCAAAACATTAAGTACAAAAATACAGAATTACAATTCAATTGTTGCTATCACAAGTGGAACAGGAAAAGTAAACAGACATTTTGGAAAACTTGGATGATTGACCTGAAAATTTGAAATAACCACCAAAAGGTATGAACAACAAAGTTGTATCATTTCAAGTATTCTTTCACTTAAAACCTGTTTCAGCAAAAATCAAATGGTTAATTAGTGAAACATATTCGAAGGAAAAGCGATTTCCGCACAATCTGAATGTATTCATAATTAAATATTTATATTAATATGTGTATTTGTATCTTAGGGTTCTAAATTTCAAAATTAAATCTATGGATTTTGTAACCAAACTAAAAGTTCTATTAAGTCTAAGATACCTTAAGCTAGGTGGTATTTATATACAACTACTCTAAGATTAAAGTCAATTCTCAAAACCTCTAAAAATCAAGTACTTAATCCTCACAGGACATTCCATATACAATTCACGTCAGGTAACAAAGCAATCACAGCCAATACCAATAATAACACAAGTGAAGGCGACCACTTGAAATTAAACAACGATGAGGTAAACATTCAAAGAGACCAGAAACATTTATACACATGATGAACAACAATAAAAGACAATAACACCAATAATAATTATCATAGAATCTATTCATTATCATTATTGAATTAATAATTCTGTAATTAAATAAAAAAGGAAAAGAAAAGATGAATATTTAAGGATATCTTATCTATTTTAAATAATATCTTGAAAATATCTATAATTACTTTGCCATGAATTAACCAAATTAAATATAAGCTTGGTCCATTCATTTCTTAGTTGAACTGATCGGTCCGGTTTAATTTCCGTAACACTGTTATCAACCGTTGGATTTAACACTAGGCTTTTGATATGTGATATGATGGACATAAGAAGCCTAGACATGTTATTAATCTAAAATGGTTGAAGAGTTCATGGGATAGACTTAAATATTTATATTACAATTATATTTTATTTTATTTTTCTTAAAATAATAGGATGCCACGAAAGAAAACTCCTTTGCAGCACCTTGAGCTATGTATGCCATTGATTGGAGTATTTTCTTTATGCCACAAAAGAAAACTGTATATATGCTTGTTTTTTTTTTATCCTAAAATGAGCGTGACAATTAGGAATAGAATATAAGGGTGGACGAAGAAGAACAGAAAATTGACGTATAAAGGTGAAAATACGGTGATGTGCTCAGTGCGTAATAAAGGTGAAAATAGCAACAAAAAAAAAAAGTTGAAAATGATTCAGAACTGAGGTGGAAAGGAAAAAATCAAAAAGTTGACAATAGCCAGGGATAAATACATTCAAAGGAGTAGGGCCCTCACAAGCAAAATTTATCTGAAAAAATTTACACCCTTCAATTTTATGTAAAAAAATAATTTTTTATAACTAATTAGTTTAATTTTGCATGAAAAAGTTTGTTTTACGCTTCTCCCTTAAGATTTTCTAGATCCTGACTAATGGCTATAAATTAATGATTAAGTTGCACATTATCCCTCAAATTTTCTTTTTATCTTTTGCAGCTGCATAGGCTCGTGTTTCTTTTCCCACGGGTATACTTTATGCTTTCACCCTTATATATGTTCTGAATTAGGAAGAAAATGATGATCAAATTAACTTAAATCATTGAAAGAAATACACCAAATTATTGAAAAACAAAAATTCATAAATCATAACTATGGAAGAGTTGAATACAAATATTGATTAGAATTCATTTCTACCAATTCATTCTTCTCAGTTAAACACTAACATAAAACAATATAATTCGTTACACGATAATAAAATAAAATAAGTTGTCAATTTTTTTCCCCATAAATTTATGTTCAAATTCCTCAGAAATCATTCAAATTGTGCTTTGATAGACATTTCTTTTCTTAGCGTAATTCCTTGACGTCGAAGGATAACAATACCAAACAGCCATGAATGAATAAAATTGCTAATGGTATATATGTAGATCTATGCAGTAATTCTTTGATCCCCTGACTTGCTCAAAAAAACAATAATAGATTTGAACAAGAATTTACTTTCTTCCACACATTGAATGAAAGTGTACTTGGAATAGAAACATAGTATTTGTTTCCAAACAAGACAACATATAAATATTTGTGACGTATGCATATGTGAAATGTACAGTGTATATTTATGAGGTATTGCTGAGCATCTTCGTCGGTACAGTGTATTCATTAAATTCAACTTTGTTAAACATTCTTGAGGTAGCAACGTAAAGTTGCCGTTGGCTCTACCCACATCTAGCCCCCTTTTCTTGTTAGAATGTTGTATTCTCCTTGACTTTTTTTCAATGGTCAATCCATAATTCTCAACTATGGGATATTATGATAAGTATTGGTTGTGTTATTTTTAACCAAAATTAGAATTTTATTCCAATAACTTGCATAATCTTTATTCAATTTTTTCACGCAAATTAATGGGCCAAAATTTTAATTCTAATTAAGAAGCAATACAAATAAAGAAAATTATATATTCATGTACTGATCAATAATATAAAGCAATACAAATAAAGAAAATTATTCATGTATTGATAATAATATAAAATATTTTATACAATTTATTCAATTACAATTCACATATAATTGTATAAAACTATTATATAATTTTTTAACTCATAGATAACACCTACAAAATTCTGAAAGTTTTATCTTGAATTCGTGCCCTCAATGGTGATGGGCTTAACATTTAGCAACATTTCGAATTACTATTCACAAAAAATTAATTTTTATAAATTGCATAAAACAAAAATTAACTTTTAAATTACTTTTCCTCGTTCTTCAAATCTTAAAATGTCCATAAAAGTCCACAAATGAGCTATTATCTAACGAAAGTTCAACTTTTCAAAATGAGCGTGGCCGGATTGCAAGACGTAATTGGTGAGAACAAAGAAACTTCAAAGTTTAAAGAGCATCAAACGGGTCGTGGCAACAGTGACATCCACAGCATTGCATATATTGAAAATGTAAAAATAACTAAACGAAATACAAAGGACTAAGAAAAGAGAAGAAAACGCAGTCATAGGTTTTTAATTCGTTGCATGCAAAATATTCTTACGTCATGCGAGTTATATCTCAGTGCAGCCTTAGTGGTTTTAATTAGTTTTACTACGTCGCATGTTGAAACCCAAAACAAGCCACGACAAATGCTGGGAATTTTGAATAGAGACCATTTCAATAAATTAAACTAGTCAATCATGGGTTTCCTTGTTTGATTTTGACTCTTTCTTCCCTTTGTTTAATTTTCATTATAAATACTAACACCCCTCTAACATCTAAAACACCAAAAACTTTATATTTTCCTTAACATAAACAAAAAAAAAAAAAACATCATGGCTTCCATACAAACCTCATCTATACTTTCTCATTCTTTTTTGTTTTCAAAGAGTTCAATAAATGCTGCAATTCATGTCCCAAAACTCCCAAATGTTTCAATACCAAAGATACGTACCACAAAGCATGCTGAAGAGCTAAAACCCAAAGACAGCACCTTATTATTAGAAAACACTACACAGTTACACCATAATGAAGTACAAGATCATTCTACAAATTCTAACGCTCTTATTCAACTCTATGCGATCCTTGAAGCTGTAGCAGACAGAGTTGAAATGCACAGCAACGTTCGCGAGCAACGTGAGAATTGGAACACGCTGCTTCTGAACTCCATCAACATGATTACACTCACTGCCACAACCATGTCTGGTGTTGCAGCTACGTGCGGTGCAGGTGCACCGCTTCTGGCTCTGAAACTATCTTCTGCTTTGTTGTTTTCAGCAGCCACAGGGTTGTTACTCATCATGAACAAGATCCAACCCTCTCAACTCACAGAAGAGCAACGCAATGCTACTAGATTGTTCACGAACCTTCGGAGTGAAATTGAAACCAAAATTGCAGTTGGAAATCCTTCTGAGGAAGATGTTAAGAGTCTAGTGGAGAAGGTTTTGGCGCTTGACAAGGCTTTCCCACTTCCTCTTTTAGGAGCAATGCTTGAAAAGTTTCCGAAGAAATTCGAACCTGCTGTGTGGTGGCCTTCAAAACTAAACGAGGGAAGAAAGTTAAATTTTAAATCCCAGAAAATGGGAAAAATGAATGGATGGAGTGAAGAACTAGAAATGGAACTGAGAGAGGTTATTGAAGTGGCAAAGAGAAAAGACAGTGAAGACTATGAAAGGCTTGGAAACATGGCTTTGAAGGTTAACAAGACTTTGGCTATTGCAGGTCCTTTACTCACAGGAATTGCAGCATTAGGAACTGCATTTGTTGGAAATGATTCTTGGGGAGCATTGGTGCCTTTAATGGCAGGGTCATTAGGTGCAGCAGTTAACAGTTTTGAGCATGGAGGGCAAGTAGGTATGATTTTTGAATTGTACAGAACCTCTGGTGGATTCTTCAAGATGTTGGAAAGTTCTGTTGAATCAACTTTGGAAGAGAAAGATTTGGAGAAAAGAGAAAATGGAGAACTTTTTGAAATGAAGATGGCTTTGAAATTGGGAAGGAGTGTGTCTCAACTGAGAGAACTTGCTTCTAAATCAGCTTCATATCGCATGGAAGGAGTGTTTGATATAGATGAATTTGCGAGCAAACTGTTCTGAGAGAAAACTGTACATTTATTTGATACGTGTTCTTTCATTCTTTCTGTGCAGTTACTTAGATATAGAAAAGGATCTTAATTAGTGACACACTTGTTTATGAGAGGAACCAGGAACACAGTGTTCTGGTCTTCTAAGATATCTGTTTCTTAGAATTTTGTTCAAACAATTGTATTTCAAATAAATATATTCAACCAATTAAATTAGATTTCTTTTCAAGATTATCCTTTCATCCAATACAAATAAAAAAGATGTATTGCTTTATTATCTCTTCATAAAATTATGAGTTTAATGATGATCTATGAGTTTATTATCATTTCTTTCAAAATAAAATTATAAAACTAAAATCTTTGAACACTTTTATCTCCATGTTAAGAAGG
The DNA here is from genome assembly GCA_026586105.1 of Hylodesmum podocarpum. Classification (NCBI taxonomy): domain Eukaryota; kingdom Viridiplantae; phylum Streptophyta; class Magnoliopsida; order Fabales; family Fabaceae; genus Hylodesmum; species Hylodesmum podocarpum. The sequence goes on along the minus strand of JALJEV010000367.1, from coordinate 801,341 downwards.
TGAAATGTTATACTTTTATGGAAATATAAAAATTTATCTTTCATCATATTAATAATTTTCATTTTTATTTTTTAATTATTTGAAATTTAAAATATTATTAAATATTTATTTAAATATATCCAAAATAACATTCCTAATTCTGAATACGTGAACAAATGATATTGTAGTTCATGAAAACATTAATTATGATATAAACTTAATTGAATGTATTCGATGGATTGTCCCAATTAATTTCTTGAATAATTTATCATGGTTAATATACTTAAAATATTTAAAATTGGATACTTGACTTTTAAATTATTACTTAAAAAGAAAATTAAGGATATTTTTAATACTTGAATACATGACCTTTTAAAATTCTGAAAATATGAACAACATTTTGATTATAATTTTAATTCAATTAAGATATCAATTTGTTTATTTAAACATAAACTATTAAATTTCTTTCTATATTAGGGATTTTTGTTATTTTGTATTTAAAATCAATATCTTTTAGAAGATTACAAAATTAACCAGAGTACGCATAGAATAAATTAAGCAATAACTGCTTACCTAAAATATAAAACACAACACAATATATAATCAGTATAGTGCACTGGTGCATAAACCAAACCCCTTTCCTTGAAAAAAAAATAATAATTTATGTCATTTTTTCACCATTTATTTTTTATCATGTATCATCCCCGAATTTAATTATATTTCAAATTTTTATTTTAAATTTTTAAAATCATTAAAGTTCAAATAAAATAATTTTTTATATAATTAAATGTGTTTTTCAAAAATAAAAGAAGTTTGACTATGACAAGAAGTTTGACTTAACCATTGCATAATTTTAAATTTTAATTATAAAAGATCTTTCATCATGTTTTATAGTTGGTTTGATTATCCCAGTAAAAATTTTCTCTAATTAAAATATTTTAAAATTGTGTTTTATAAATAAACAATAAAGGAAGTAATTTGACTTTATAAACTAGTGGCATAATTTTAACACTCGAACTGGCTAGGGAAATTTTAAACATTATCTTCTTAATTACTTATTTTTCACTTATTTACGTACTAAACTCTATACTAATGACTAGGATAACAGATATGAGTACTGCATGAACTTTATTATACTATGTTTTCATATATGTGTTTTGAAAAATATTTCATCGTCAAACTTATATGAATTTAAATAACAACTTTAATATCCATCCATGTACGCACTCACGTATGGACCCATCACTTAATTTAAATTTTTTTAAATAAAAAAATTGTAATATTTTTTTACGTTGTCATCCATTATTTGGTGGTACATGTCATTCAATTTTTTTATTTGTTATTTAAAATATTTGAATTATTTTAAAATATAAAAAATTATGTATATTTATGACTTGATAGTTAATTTATATGAGAACTCAATGATATAATTTTAAAATATAATAGGATTTCTTTATGTATTATATATATATATATATATATGCATATATATTAAATATTTCTTTTTCTTTCATTTCAATGAAATTTGAATATAAATTTCATTAAAACAATTTGAAATTTTCTTTGATAAACTCTGGTTGATTATTCTTTATTGTAATTGATAATACTTGTTGTATGGTACAACTTAAAAGTATAGACCAGTCATTTTCATATGAGCGTTCGGTCATGGTCGTCGTCCATCACTTTCGTTAGATCAATTCCTGCGGATTCTAATTTGCAATTTTTATACATTAATTATTTTTTTGACTAGAATACTCTTTATTAAAATTAAAATTTTAGTGACAAGATAATGGAAAAAATTACCTATTAATGTTTCTTTTGGAATAATTTTGGAAAAAAATATACGAATTTAAGAGTAGTTTAATGTTTTTAATTAAATTAACTAAATTTGCATGTGTGAAGGGACTAATAAAATGATGAAATTAAGTCTTGATATATATATATATATATATAATATCTTATTATTAGTCAAAAAAAAAAAACTAATATTTTTATGTTAGCAGTGAATTTTTTTTATAAAGGCTTGAGAATAATCAAACGTTACCTTATATTGTGAGTATATTTGTTAGTATATGGCACTTTATTTTAATTGACATAAAAGGTAGAAAAAGGGGAAGAACATAATGGGTATATGATCAATAGTATTCATAGAATACGTGAGTTTCATTTCATTTGGCCGATTAGTGAGCCATGAGGTTGATTTTGAGCAAATCAATTGATTCTTTGTGAACATTACTAGTATGCTGGTATCTTTAATTTGAGAACTAACAAATGATTTTGTGATGGATCAATTGCAGTCAATAACTTTAAGTTGGTGCAATAATGTATTGATTAAGAGACTAATGCACGTTGTGAAACTCAAAGCTCTCCTGTTACGAACCCAAATACAGAAGGAATGAATGTGCATTCTTGAAATGGAGTTAATGTTATAAAGGCATCATAAATAGCGGCGATGATTGTATTTGTATAGCCATAAAACAAGGTACCAACAATTTGTGGATTAAAGGCGCGCGTCACTTGTGGCCCTCCCATTGCATTATGTGACTTTGACTTTAATCTTAGTTTGTACATCCATAATGCTTTTCTCAATTTTTTTTTAATATATACATTAGATATTATATATAACTTAATTTTATGATAAATCTGAACCATTCATTTTACTAATAAATAAAAGTGTACTTTATCGTCTGAATTACACCCCTCATTTCAGAAACTTAAATTCTTTAAAAAATGTGTTTTTAAAGAAAGGACTGCGGCTTTCATTTCCTCTATTAATAAAAAATTAAAGGTACATTTATTTTATGGAAATAGGTTAGGCTCTCAAAGAAATAATATTGTTGAGAATATAGTCCAAAATGTTATTTCTAGATATATTTGAAAATGTGTTTTGTAATATTTTAATATTTTAAAATTAGAATAATTTAAATAAAAATAAAAATATGAATTAATAATAAATTCCCATATTTTCATGAGAATTTCACAATGAGAATAAAAATATCCAAAGTATATATATATATATATATATATATATATATATATATATATATAATCTACTAACATTCACTCAATAAATCACGTAAATACGTATAATTACCTCTAACCATTGCCTCTTTATTGTTGAAGCTTAATCTAATTAGTTGTCGTGGTTGAAACTAATGCCCAACAGTGACTGTACATGTCAATAATTGTTATTGCTATTCACCTTCGTTTGTTGTCAAGTCAATATTTTATAATTATTGTTATATATATATATATATATATATATATATATATATATATATTTGATATTTCAGAGAATGAAATATGTTATTGATTCCTTAGTATAAGGATTTCATTGGAAATTAAATAATGAATAGAAATAAATTAAATGATTTATGAGGTAGGCTAGACCAATGGCCAGCAAGCATATGTCATACAGGCTAGGACAGGAAAATGAACCCACAAATTGAAATTGACCTGTTCGGGTTGATCCTTTGTTGTGAGTTGGTGGCGGGCCGGACTAACCGGCTTTGCCAACCTTGACATTCTTACTTTTAGATTTGTTTAATTATATTTTTTAATTTAGTTTTATTATTATTAAAATTTTGATCTCTTATTTTTTAAAATAATATAATATTATCCTTTTCTATCTTATTAATCAACGGGTGCATTTATTTCGTCGTATTTTTTTATTTTTGGGAATATGATGATAGGAATATTTATTCCCATAATTATTAAAAGTTAATGTATAAATATTCTAGGTTATCTTTTATTCACAAAAAATCATGTCCTTCCTATTCTCATAATGAAAGAGTTGGAGTGTGATATTGCTACAAGAATATGTGTAATTATTTCACATTACACTGTTATTCTTATTTTGTTTTTTAAAAATATATTATTGGGATACTAAAATGTTAGTAAATACTTTTCTTTAAATATATCCGAGAATTATTTTGGTGTTATATTCTCAAAAATAATATTTAATAGAAAATAAATCCATAAAACAAAACGCGCCTCTTTTTTTTTTTTTTTTTTTAGCTTTAAGATACATAATGACCATTAAAAATCATCATTATTAAACTTAGAACAAAATTATAAGTAAAGGATCATATAATTAAGCCTTTAAAACAGTATGTTCAAGTCTCTCTATCCATTACATCATAATCGCATAGACCTTTCATATAAAATATGAGAACTTTCATATAAAATATGGACAATGTAAATATATTGATTAATACAAACAATTATAAACATGTTCGTACGCTTTATATTCTAAAGCTTTCTTACTCAAATATGTGGTATATGTATTTTGTGGAGGGTAAACTGCGCCTAACAGAATAATTAAATTAGTGTAGTATCCTCTTAATATTAACAGGGTGTGACATTGTCCAGAGGTTCATGATATTGAATCTAATGGGTTTAAATTTATATTCTAATATTTAAAATAAAATATTAATACATAAATCATAAATAATTTATTTAATCACTATTTTATCTAATTGAGTTCTTTACCTTCTCCTTTTCTTCATTTTATTTTCAAATTCTTTAACTTTAATTTGGATATTAAATTTTCAACCCTAACTATTTTATAATCTGTAACATTATACGGCAATAAAAATCCTTACTATTATTAAGTTACTTAGTCATTGTCATTTACTTTTCTTTCTATTTAAGAAAACACTAAGGTTTCAATGTGTTGTTTTACTAATCAATTGATAATCCTTTCCGTTTACCTTTACTTGATCCAGTCAGAAAATGAAGCATGTACGCAAGCAAATGCAAGCCATGCTCTCTTTTTTCTTCTTTTTTTTCTTTTTTTTCTTTTTTTTTAAAAAAAATTCTTTATATAGTTAGCACTCTTCATTAGCTACCGGAGAATTTGTCCAATTATTTACTTTTCAAAGACGAAATTCAGAATAAAGAACTGGTAGTGCTTTGACCTTTGTGATATTTTTACATATTCATTCAACATTCTTTTCTTTTTCCTTGGGAGAGGGGGATATAGTCAGCCATATATTCTTTATTTTTTATTCAAACTCAACAATTTATAAGTTATTTAATAGACCAGGTAAAAGCCTTGGAGTTGAAGAAAAAACACTTGTTAAAAGACTAAGTTATTAAATAGCATCACTGGATCTTGTGCTTAATATAATTTCTTAGCCGAAAGGAAATTACTGAAAAGCTTCGTTACCAATGTTAATTAAGCTATAAATATGTATTACAACGTCAGCTTGATGTTGAAAACAGGCAATTGGCTACAATATTTTGAACAGGAACAGGTCAACCTGACGTAAGCAAATATGTTAATAAAGACCCAATCAGCTCCTTAATTTTTATTTTTTCTTATCTAGCACCTTCTTTTTTGTTCCACTTCCACTTGTTATTAATATAAATACACATGCAAGGTATCTAACTACCTCAATTTCTTCATTCAACAATAACTTGCAAAATCCAACCCAAAAACTTTGCAATCAAACCTACATAATATATGGCTTCATTACGAGCTTCACCTCTACTTAGTAACCCTTTATCATCTTCATGTTGTTCTTTAAAGAGAATCAATTGTTCCACCAATGTCCCTAAACTACCTAGAGTTTCCTTTTCAGTTCCATCATCTAGGAGAAATATGGTTGAGGAATTGAACAAATTCAAAGTCTCTGACAAATCACCATTAAAGAGTGACAACATCAGAACACTACAAGATTGTGATATACATAACACTACGAATTCCAATGCCACCATTCAACTCTATGCAGTCTTGGAAGCTATAGCTGATCGAATTGAAATGCACAAGAACGTTGGAGAACAACGTGACAATTGGAACACCTTGTTTTTAAACTCCACAAACATGTTAACACTCACTGCCTCAACCATGGCTGGTATTGCAGGCACTTATGATGGTGCACCACTTTTGGGTCTTAAACTATCATCTACTATTTTGTTTTCTGCAGCCACCGTGATGTTACTTGCTTCCAACAAAATCCAACCTTCACAACTAGCAGAGGAGCAAAGAAATGCTGCAAGATTGTTTAGGAAGATTGAAGCAGAAATCCAAACCATAATTGCTATTGGAAATCCAAGTGAAGGTGATGTGAGGGATGCAATTGAGAAGGTTTTGGCGTTGGATAAAGCTTATCCACTCCCCTTGCTAGGTGGAGCAATGCTTGAAAAGTTTCCAAAAAAGTTTGAAGGAGCTAGATGGTGGCCAGAGAGAAGATTGAAAAATGAGAAAGAGAAGACTGAGATTCATAGTAATAATAATAATGATGATAACAATGGGTGGAATGTGGAGTTGGAGGAGGAAATGAGGGAGATTGTTGAAGTGGTAAAGAGAAAAGACATGGAAGATTATGAGAGGTTAGGGAACATTGCATTGAAGATAAACAAAGGTTTAGCTATTTCAGGGCCTTTGCTCACTGGAATTTCAGCACTAGGTTCTGCTTTTTCAGGCGATCATGGATCATGGCAAGTCCTAGTTCCAGTTCTCGGGGCATTAGCTACAGTTGTTAATGCATTTGAACATGGAGGGCAAGTTGGCATGGTGTTTGAGATGTATAGAAACTGTGGTGGATTTTTTCAGCTGTTGGAAGAGAGTGTTGAAGACACAATTCAAGAGAAAGATTTGGAGAAAAGAGAAAATGGGGAACTTTTTGAAATGAAGATGGCTTTGCAATTAGGAAGAAGCGTGTCGCAGCTGAGAGAGCTTGCATCAAAATCTGCTTCATGTCGTATTGAAGGAAGGGAGATCGATGAATTCGCCAGCAAAATCTTCTAAGATCAATATTTTGATTATTTTTTGTTTAATTCTTTACATACCATTCTTTTATTTTATTTTTTTATACTGTATATGCATGTATCATCATCTGACCTACAAAAAAATTAGAGGCTAATTAGATGAAAATGTAAATTTTTGATATAGATAAGGTGTGGATACAACTACATGGGATAATGTTTAGTTCACATTACTTTTATTTGTCTTAATCCTTTACATTCCTCTTTTATGTGAGTGTGTGGTCCAACAATTTTGTTCAAATGTATTATAAATCATTGACTATTCAAGTTTTCAAACAATGACCCTAGCTATCAAAAGAAGCCTAACTTTGCCAACTGAACTTATTGAAATAGGAAAATGTTTTATTGAAAGGTTATTTCAATATATAATTAATGGTCTGTTATCTCATTTAATCGTCTAATCCTTTCATTTTGGAATATGTTTTTTTGGTATGTGTATATGAAAAATTGAAAAGCAAGTTATTTTGAGATAATTGTATAGGATAACAATAATTTGATGTTAAAAAGTAATCAATTGAAAGTGTATCAACTGATAAAAGGTAAAACGAACCTTTTACATCTAATTCATCGAGCACTAATAATATCATATTGCTAGAAAGTAGCAGTTCGGAAGCTATTTAATTTGGTCCACTTTTAGTGCCAGCTTTGTTGCTTTTCCCCTCGAAAGATTTACAGCAGAAAGAATAAGAAGAGAATAAATTTTTTTTGTCAAAATAAAATTTATTTCTAAAGTTAAAATATTTTTTATTAATTAATTTATACAAAATTTCATATCTTTTAAAGAGATTTTAAAGATTAACTGATGAAAAATTAATTTTACTTTTTAAGAGATAATTTTTTTTCTTCTATAAATTAAATAATGAAAAATTAATTTTAATTCTAGAGAATTGTTTTTTTTTCCTTCGCCACACTTATGTAGACGTTTGTTAAGAAATTATTATTAGTAAAGATTTATTAAAATCTATAAAATCAAAAGGATAATCATTAAAAATAAATAAGATTAAGAAAATCCAGAAAAATATTTGATTTCAGTAAATTTTAACCAATTAGGGAAGGAGGGTTCAAAAGAAAGTATTAAACAAGCTAGCCTTTCTCATCTTCTATTATAGAAATATAAAATAAAATAAAATAAAAACATATTGATAGTATTCTTAAATCTTAGATGTCAATAAGGAGTTCCTTAAAAAATAATTAAAAACAAAAATTGAGTTTAACCATCAGATATGCTCTTATAATTGGGTTCTTCCGCTAAATAGTTTTAAAATAATATCATCCTCACTATTATTTTGAAATAACATATTTCTTAATTACAAGAAGGAAAAAGTAAAAAAATAATTAAAATGAGATATATTATTGGATATACTCAAATAGTATTAGAATAAAAATTCATTTATATATTCTTCAAGTTTAGGTGTCAACAAGAGTCTCATCAAGAAATAGCTTTTATATAGCTGAATATTATTATATCATTTTATAAGACGAATATACTCGTCAAATTTATAGATCGATATCTACATAGTTTTTTAATCTCCATCGTCATTGAATACGTATGGTCTATCTACGCTGATTAATATTTCATAAATATGAGTTAGCTAGTGTTTGTAACTTTGTCTATTAATTGATTCTTTGGTCAAAGAAAACAAGCAAATAGATACTTGAAAAAACTCTAGTGATTTTTATAATTTATAATATATATCAAAATCCTTCGTCTGCAAGAAATTTTGAATAAGCGTTCAACATTATTTTCCTCTCGAGTTCACTATAACATGAACTTGTGAGTCTCCCTTTTACATATATATATATATATATATATATATATATATATATATATATATATATATATATATAAAAAGCAGAATAAAACGAGTTTTAATGTGTATGCATGATGTTTAATAACTTTTTACTTTTACATACCTCATTTTTCTTTTGTATATGTCTATCACATTTATTATTTTATAATGAATGCAAATCATATTTCTTTCCCCCTTTCTCTCGTGTCTATAAACTTGTCAAACTTTTTCGAAAATTTAGAGTGGCTACCAAACTCAAATTTACATGTAGTTGACATCGACAAGAGGATTTTTATAATATGAACTTGCGAACCACGAAATTCAACCCTTTAATCTCTTTGCAAAACAACTATATCGCATTAGAGACCAACGCAATTCAAGTATTTTTTTTTATTTTTTATATTTTTAGGAAATGACAATCCGAGTATTTTTATTTTTAATTCTTTTAGGATATGGCAATCCGAGTAGAAGACGGGTATAGTTTGAACAAAGATGGAGTGAAAATCAAAGACCAAAAAGTCAAACCCCAACATCCAGTCAACGGTTTCCATATCTGACCTTTCTTTTGATCCCCATGTTCACACATACGCTCCTATATATTACAACCTTTCGCCAACAATAACATCAAATCCAATCCACAACAAAACCATAAGCACTATGGCCTCCTTACAAATCTCATCTTTGCTTTCTAACTCCTCTTGTTCATCATCATCATCAAAAATAAGATCATCAATCCAAGTCCCAAAACTCCCTATATCACTTTCCGTAACACCAAAGCCAAAACCAAGTAGAAAGCTCTTTGAGGAACTAAATGGCTTCACACACACAATCCCAATGCTCCAAGATACTTCATGCAACGACAACAACGTCAACAACAACAACACAAACTCAAAAGCTACCATTAAACTCTACGCTATTCTAGAAGCTGTGGCGGATAGAGTAGAGATGCATCACAACATAGGTGAGCAACGTGACAACTGGAACACCCTTCTCTTAAACTCCATCAACATGCTCACTCTCACCGCCTCCGCCATGGCCGGAATCGCCGCCACCATTGCCACCGGTGGTGCGCCACTCTTGGCCTTAAAACTATCATCCACGCTCTTATTTTCAGCCTCCACGGGGATGTTGATTGTAATGAACAAAATCCAGCCCTCACAACTAGCCGAGGAACAAAGAAACGCTACAAGGTTATTCAAACAACTCAAGTCCCACATCGAAACAACACTAGCCATTGGCAACCCTACCGAGGAAGATATAAAGGATGCGATGGACAAGGTTTTGGCACTTGACAAAGCATACCCACTTCCATTACTAGGTGCCATGCTAGAAAAATTTCCTAAAAAATTTGAACCCGCGGTTTGGTGGCCTTCAGCAGCACCGAAAGGTAACAACAGAAACAAGTTCAAATTTAATGAAACAAAACATGGGAAGAACAATGGGTGGAATGAGGGATTAGAAATGGAATTAAGGGATGTGTTGAAAGTTGTGAAGGAAAGAGACATGAAGGACTATGAGAGGTTAGGGAACTTGGTGTTGAAGATTAACAAGAGTTTGGCCATTGCTGGGCCATTACTTAGTGGTGTTGCGGCATTGGGATCAATGTGTGTGAGTCAAGGGTCATCATGGGGAGCTATAGTGGCGGTTATGGGAGGGGCATTAGCAACTGCTATTAATAGTTTCGAGCATGGTGGACAAGTGGGGATGGTGGCTGAAATGTATAGAAACTGTGGTGGGTTCTTCCAATTGCTAGAGAATTCGATTCAAGAGACTATGGATGAAGATATGGAGCAAAGGGAAAATGGAGAATTGTTTGAAATGAAATTGGCTTTGAAATTGGGAAGAAGTTTGTCACAACTTAGAGATCTTGCTAGAAAATCGGCTTATTCTCGGGTAGAGGGAACCAATACCGATGAATTCGCTAGCAAACTTTTCTAATTTTTTTTTTTTTATATTTTTTTGTAATCTAGCTAACAATTAATCGATTCTTTTATTCAATTTGATTAATTCTTTGGTATTCATTTCTTGCTATATTTGCGGGCGCGCGTGAGGGAATTAATTTGCTTTGCCTTTGACTCACGAAATAAAGAAAAAAATGCGTGGACAATTTCTCGTCAAATTATTACAACTCCTTTGTATTTTTCACCTACTTGACAACCACTCTAGTAGACTTTTCAGTCTCGCAATAGGAAATCATTGTAAATTTAGAAATGACACTTACAAGTTAAACATGTTTTTGTTCCTTATAAAATAAGTGAGTTTTTATTTTCAATTTTAAATTAAAAAATGCATTAAAAAAATAAATGAAATTCCAAGCATAAAACGATGAACAGAAAGAACAAAAGAAAAGCATCAAATAAAAAAAATACAAAAAATGGAAAAATGACGGAGAGGGACATAATGAAATAATAGTATAGAACGGAACACACCGACAAAACTCTTGTTTATTATATCAGAGGTAAATCATGCATCATAGGAATGATGTTTCGGCCCAAGATTCCTATTTGTTCATCAAAACATGTAATTTCCCAATTTGGACCGGACCTGTTTCACCTCGGAATGAAAATCATGGCATCCAAAATTTTGTAATGCAGTGATGTCCAGCACAATCTTTGATAGCCTAAGATAAACTTGTAAGGCGTGTGATTTATATCTAAACAATTTTTCGATCAACTTTCTCTTCATATCTTTTATAATTGGTTGTCTAATTCTTGTGTATTAGAATTCCCTACCAAATATTTTTCATTTACTTGCTAATAGAATTCCTCCTTACAATATACTCTATTTCATGGTTTCCACATTGTCGTTGAATTTAAAGAAGTAATTTGTTTGTTAAATGAAATAGTATTGAAAACACCAACCATACAAATGTATATTCATCCTACCAAACATATATTCAACCCAAATATGTTTTTAAATTTGGGCCACGGTATTGAATATAAGACAACCATTGACAGATATAACTAGTCCAGTAGCCAGCAACTTTTAGAGACTAAAGTTCATGCTCGATAACCGGAGCATCATTTTTGTACTAAAGTTCATAAATATTGTCTTAATCTCGCATAGCTTAATTGTTGAAAGCTTGAACTATTTTCCTATACTGAATAATTGATAAATCAAAATTCATGTCCTGGATATTGTGAATGCTGACACTAGAACCTGACTGAATCACTAGTACTTACTACAGCAAGCATCGTGGTTTTGTGGATGATATGCAGTTGATATCACCCTAAAATAATAAATTGACATAAATTTAATGAACAAAATAACTGTCATAAGTCATGCAGTGAATAACATGGCCACTGCAAATTCCATAGACGTCGATACCATCTTGACTTCAGCGTAGAAGTTGGTGGGAAAATTTTTAAAAAAAATTCAAAATAACACTTAACTATCATACATGTTTGAATGAAATTGAGTTATTAATGCATGGTATTCTCCTTGTACATGATGTGAGTAGGACCAATGGCATTGAAATCGAAATTCACTACAACTTCCAGATCATAAGGAAACTGGTTAAGGGTGAAAGCTCAAAGTAAATCAGGATGGCTTGTAGTAGTTTGTTTTTTACAAATGGAATCTTTGTAACAACTCCTTCATTAGACTTTCCTCTGATAAGAATATTTACTTTGGTGCCTGCCTATGCAATCCTGATTTCACATAATCAATGGCCATGTTCTTCTTCAGACAAGGGCTGAATCCGCCACTGGTGACATCCCCAATTTTGTTCCCTCCTTCATCTTGAATCTCAGTGTGGCTTGTAGGAGGAGGGCCAGAAGAAAAGAAACGAACACGCTCGATCTTAGGACCTTCTTCAAGCTGTTTTAGTGTAATATCAGCTCCAAGGAAACCCCCTTCTGCTCTTCTTCTCTTCTCTATGGCCCATGTAAGTCCTGCCTCAATAGGTATAATGTGCTGTTCCAAGTCATTGCTATATAAACCCAATCCAGCTTCAAGTCGTAGACTATCTCGAGCACCTAATCTAGTCAGTCTTATCTTCCCTTCAGATTTTTCCAGAAGCGCCATGGCAAGATCCACTGCGTTCTCTGAGGGAACTGATATCTCAAATCCATCTTCCCCAGTGTACCTGAAAGTCTCAGTGAAGAGTGTGTTATTATGCACAGCAGTACTACCATTGGGATAAAGCATTGTGCCCCTGACAAACTTAGAATTAGCTAACAAGTAACAACACAAAAAGACATGCTGAAATTATCAAATTTCTACTCATAATATGATAAGTCAGGAACCAACTGTACTAGATATGGAAAGATTTTGAACATTGATTCAGCAAAAGAGACACCATACAAGATGGAATTTCAGGTGGCATTACTACAACTCGGACAAGTTTTACAGGGTGAACTGCTAATGTTTCAGGAAGCAAACCACATGAAAACATACCCTATTCATGTTAGAAAGCACTGTGCACCATTGATGTCCAACACACGGAAAAGTAAATCTTTCTAAAATCCTCTTTTGTCAGGTGTTGAAGAACTGGAGCAGCTAGAGGACCCTGCTGCAGAGGAAATAAGGATCCTTTGTTAATGTGAAGAACCTTTCATTAATTTAGAACTTCCTCAATTTAGTATGCAGTTGAAAAGAGATCACGAATCAACTTAGAGAGTATCCTTTCTTGTTGAATGTTCACATGACCTTGTCATGGGAAAAATTATCTCTTTCTTCATAGCGGTTAAATATGCAGGACTTATAAATATTTATGGAGAGATGGACAGAGTTTTCACGTGACAAGGCATGGTAAAAAGAGATAACAAGCAGTATGGTGCAAACGTATGCGCAATGACACTATATCCAAATATAAACATTCTTTATTCTAAGAGCACATTAAATCAATCTCAATAGTCAATAATACCAAAATGGAGGAGGTAAACTCAATAGCAGCAAATTCAAAGTGTTTGCCGTGCAAAATGTACAAGAGTGTGAAAGAAGTGATCTACCATCGTGGATGTGCCATGACACATCATCACCTTTTGCTTTGAATGCCTTCATATGCTCCTCAATATGAGCCAGATCCTTATCCCTACATCCAGCATTCACAACCAAGTAAATGTGATCATCCTTCACCTCGGTAATAACTGAATCATCTGTTGCCTCTCCTTTTTCATTTGTGAAGACAGTCAATGAACCAGTTCCAGGGGCAAGACCAGCAACATCAGCAATGACAAGCATTTCAAGGAATGAGACATAGTCCTTTCCCTTGAGGCTTAAACCACACATATGAGAGACATCAAAAAGGCTACCATTCTCCCTACAGTTCAGGGTTGAGTCCATGATTGAGTCCTTATATTGGATTGGCATGCTCCAACCAGCAAATGGCACCATCTTCCCTCCATTATCAACATGGAAGTCATAAAGAACTGTCTTTTTTAGCTCAGCTTCCGAGGCAAAATACCGACGAGCAATGGAATTCTTGTCACCATGGGCAAGACGGCGAGTGATTGATTACCCAAGTTACCACGGGGCCACCCTCACTTTCTGTTATCAGAGGAATAAAAGTAGTTCAATTCAATGCCAAAATTATTAATTATACTTGATTTAATGGGGGTTCAGAGAAATTCATGTCATCTATAGTATAACAATACCATAGTACCCCAAAAGGACTAAATTTTCCAGGTCAAAATTGAAACATAACAAGTTGTTTGATGCCGATTCATTGAGATGTTACAATTCTAGAAGTGGGAACAATTCATATTCCAAGACAATGAATTAAAGGCCATGAGATAATCATACATCAAATTCAAAACATAAAGTGTCGTACAAAACCTCTAGCCAACGCATTGCAGAAATCAGAATCTGAATCAAGATATCAATGTAACGCGACAAGTGAAATATAACGCAGAAAATTATACAACAAAAACAAATGAAAAAAAAGAGGCCCTTTATCACAAACACCAGCACATATCAACACCCCAAATAGCCAGAACTCGATAAAGTCAATTTTTTATCAATTGTCTAGATCCAAGTTACAATTCCCAGATTCACCAGACTCATCACAAACTCAATCAATCCATAAAAATAATATAGATCATTGTATGTGACGTGAGAGCAAAGACGAGTCCAGGTGGGAAAATGCAACGCAGGAAGAGATAATTGGACATATTTGAATGAAGAAAATATAAAGTGGTACAAAGAAAAAAATAAAAAAAGAAAGGGGTTGGTGTGACCGTGTGAGTGAAAATGCTGAGCCTGAAGAAGTTGAGATGCCACATCGCTAGTGAGTGTTAAGTGCACAACCAGCGCAGTTTACCATGTCTTGAACTTGCTTTTCTTTTTACAGTTCATCTTCAAGTGTTTGATGATCATGCTCTGCTTTCTATGTACCCCAAGCATCCTATGGATAATAGATTCGGAAACTCCACAATTTACTGTGTCTGATGGTGATCTTGTCCGAGGTTTTTGTACAGTGGGATCCACTTATCGTGTGACATCATTTACGGTTTCAACCATGAGAGTAATACTCCCTACACACACGTTATCAAGACTTGTGAAGTTGTGATTGTTCAGAAATTAAATCCTAAATAACTTAAATATAAATTGAACTATGGTCCGAATAATATATTTACATTATGTGTTTGAGATTTCTGACCATGGATAATTTATATGATACCAGTGTTAGAAAAAGAATTGAGCAATGTTTACTTAGATTATACTTACTTCCATCTTTATAATTTATAAATAATATTTTGTATGGAAAATTTTGTTTCTCTCGTCATATTCTTGTCCAGCTCTCTTTTAAATTAATTATTTCTCAAATGATTTTTGTTCATCAAATTATAATACAAAATATTAATTATTTTTATGATTAGTTTTTATTAAAGAATCTAAATTATTTAATTATTTTATAATTATTTAGTTAATAAATAATAAATATTATAAATGTTAAGTCATTGTTAAAATTAGCACAAATTAAAATTCTTAATTTAATTATTATAATAATTCAAACCTTAGTGATTAAATCTATTAATAAGTAATTACTACCGACAAAGTTAATCTTAACCTAATTATATTTTCTTATTATGTATTTCTCTTTTAATTTTAACGGATCCTATTATAAACGAGTTAAAAGTATCGAATTATATGATGTTATTTAGTATTAGCTTTAATCATAAAACAAATTTTTAATAAAAACAGATGAAGAATTATAGAGTAATTTTTAATAATATAAATAAATTATACTTTAATGTGTACATGCAAGATACAACGTTAAAGATAAATATATTGTTTTATAACTCTCACATTTTATGCAGAAGCAATAAAGGTTCCAATAGATAGTTTTCTTTGTATAATTCCAATAAATGAAGAGCTTCAAGATGACTTTCAACCACTATTAATAATTTATCCACCTTTATTAAACCTCAACTTTATATTAAGCTAAGCCTATAGAGATTTATATTTAAAAGAGAATACTTATAGATTACTTATCCAGATAAATAAAAATTACTTATATAGTAAAATAATTATTTGGGGGGAAATATTTATTACTATGAAATTCAACGTAGTCTCGTTTTAGAAATGAATTAATATAAATGAATTATGTTAGTTTTTGAATTAATCTTATACTTATATTTAAAATTTTGTGTTTTTATAAATATTTATAAATTTTTTTAAAACGAATAAACACATCATCAGCTTATCAGTCCAATTAAGTTTTTATACTAGCAAATACCTTAAAATACAATTTGTTTGATCTTCACGATAAATATTTTTCTCTTGTGAAAATGTGTAAAAGTGGAAATGATTTTTAGATATGTCTTAATATAGTTGATTGTGTGACGAGACAGAAATACCCAGACAACAAAAAAAAGTTGAAAGATATCAATTGAATTTTTACAATATTTAGATATGTAAAGAAAAAAAAAAAAAAAAAACTCTTTGAAACAATAATTCTATTGTCATTATTTTTTCATCAACAATCTAGTAAATTCATCGACTGGGATACAAATAATAAAGCATTTCCAATATCTTGTGTTTCAAACATCCAAATATGACATTCAGATTTCTAATAAATTGTAATCTCTTTAAGGGTTATTCACTTCCCCTTGGGTGGTGACCTTAACTCCCTTGCTTCCCATGCCAAAACCAAATCCTATACCCATACCCATGCCAAATCCAATTCCCATTCCACCATTAACATTATGACTATTGCTTACACCTTTATTATTTCTATTGCCACCACCCCCACCACCACCACCACCACCTCCACCACCTCCACCTCCTCCTCCTATGCCACTCATTCCACCACCTTCTCCAAAACCACTACCGCTACCTTGTCCTCCATTGTCACCTCCTCCACCTTCACCTCCACCGCCACCACCACCTCCTCCTATGCCACCTACACCTCCACCTATGCCAAAACCACTACCGTGACCTTCCCCTACACTGCCAACTCCTCCACCTCCACCTTCACCACCACCACCACCTTCACCTCCACCACCACCTCCTCCTATGCCACTTACTCCTACACCAGCACCAAAACCACTGCCATGACCTTGTCCTTCATTACCGACTCCTCCACCTTCACCTTCACCTCCACCACCGCCGCCGCCGCTACCTCCTTCCATGCCACCTATTCCTCCACCCATGCCAAAACCACTGCCATGACCTTGTCCTCCATTACCATATCCGCCACCTCCACCTTCACCACCACCTCCACCTCCACCTCCTCCTATGCCTCCTATACCTTCACCTATGCCAAAACCACTCCCATGACCTTGTCCTACATTGCCAAGTCCTCCACCTCCACCTCCACCTTCACCACCACCTCCACCACCACCTCCTCCTATGCCACTTACTCCTGCACCAGCACCAAAACCACTTCCATGACCTTGCCCTTCATTACCAACTCCACCTCCACCTCCTCCTCCTCCTCCTCCACCACCACCACTACCTCCTATGCCACCTATTCCTCCACCTTCGCCAAAACCACTACCATAGCCTTGACCTCCATTACCAACTCCTCCACCTTCACCACCACCACCACCACCTCCTCCTCCTATCCTACCCATTCCTCCACCTATACCAAAACCACTACCATGACCTTGCCCTTCATTGCCACCACCTCCACCTTCACCACCACCACCACCGCCACCTCCCCCCATGCCTTCAACACCTCCACCTCCACCTGAGCCAAAACCACTACCATGACCGTGTCCTTCATTACCAAATCCATCACCTCCACCTCCTCCTTCACCACCACCTCCACCTCCGCCTCCTCCTTCTCCTACACCTGCACCAAACCCACTACCTTGACCTTGACCATGACCTTGCCCTCCATATCCAACTCCTCCACCTTCACCTCCTCCTCCTCCTCCTCCACCACCTTGTCCTCCATTACCTCCACCTACACCATAGCCTGCGCCAAATCCTTTTCCTTGACCTATTCCTCCATAACTTACACCGCCACCCCCACCCCCACCTCCACCTCCACCTCCACCTCCGCCTATGCCATCTCCATTGTTTCCTTCACTATTGCCTCCACTATTGGGAGTAGGAACTGCTACATTACCCTCTTCATTCTTAGAATCACTACCACCTTTTCCAAAGAAACTCCCACAACCCCTCCAACTTCTATATGAACAATAGTCATCATCACTAGACCTCCAATGACTAGGATCACCAAAACTTTTACCACCAACGTACATCCCATGACTAATACCACTCATGAAACCACAAAATGTGCTCCACAGAAGTAGAGCCAAGTACAAAAACTTAGCGGTAGTAGCCCTCATTGCTTTTACGTGCATGCAAGCAAAGCTGGTTAGTGAACAACTTGCTTGACGTACTTGCTTATGGGTCCCTTTATATAGGGTATCAGATCTAATAAAATATTCATCCATGCTCATTACTAAATTTAAAAGGAAGTGTCATGGGCAATAAAATTGAACATCCAACTCAAGAAGGTCCAATTAATTTCTCACCTGGTCAACCATGGCCGCCTGAAAATATGACACAAACTAAGGCCAATCATTAATTAATGTATAGCTTAACTAAAAATAATTCAAGACCTTAGGTTCACATGCATTGTTTGATGTTGCATTTTAGTATATAATATAACGAATCTCCAGTTAGAGAGCATTATAGTATATTTAATAATTATAAGTAGTGGAGTTGGTAGTATATCACAAGAGAAAGATATTGAAGTTTGATTATATGTGTGATTCGTAACTTATCATTTTGATTCAAGAACTGCTTCTAAAGCTAATCAGTGCCCACTTATCTCTAATTAATTGAAAAATTAATTGATATTCATTAATCACTTGCGATCACATGGGCAAAATGAACGCAATGCGGGTGCCATGTGCCTGATAAAACGTATTGAGTTTTGGTTACCTTTCGATGTGAGTATGTTTGTTTTGGTAGTGGGTTATTAGACACATGGAGTGTAAGCCTATCGAAATAGAAGCAAATTCCCCACTTACACGGTACCAATTCTCAAATTTTTCAAGGAACATAAAAGTTGAAGACACAGCTTGGCTTTTAATGGATACTTGCAACCAATCTATTAGTAATTACAAACACTAAACACTTCTAGATTAGGTGTATTTATAGTATACAATAGAATGAAAAAGAGATATTTAAATTACATTAGAGTATAAAAAGTATAAAATTTATGTTAATATGTTTCCTATTTCAAATCATACGTTTTTCGTGTTAAATCCAAATACCAATTTAACAATTGTTCTAAAGGTTATATATACTTACAAAATTAAAGTTATTGAATATATAAATTAATTAGTATTAGATTGTTTTACCTTAATAGATAATGAATTTGAATTGTGAGTATGTAATTATTTTAAATATTAAAAATAATTGCTGATCAAATCATATAACAAATGTTTTGTGAAGAATTTTGGTCTCCAAAAAAAAACAGGAGGTTAAAACATTAAAATTAATTTTAAACATGTAATATTTTATGTTATTAATAAATTAAATATTGTGATATTGTATTGGTTTTTTAATCAATTAAAATCTTTTCAGTAATATTGTCGCTGTTGTGTATATCTTAATGCTGCTATTTGCCTGTCCTATAGGCTAGCTATAAGCTATAGTCTTGTCTGGTTGACTACTTGAAATACAAAGGAGTATGGGAGAAAAAGTACATTACTTTTTCTAATGAAAAAAGAGTCAATCATTGGCAAGTTAAATAATGAAAGAGACCTTGGTTGCTTCCTTTTTGGTAGAAAATAGAAGGCTTTCTAATATGGAATTAATTGAGTTATGTGTCTCAATATAATTGCTTGTTAGAGCATAATTAATTGAGTTATGCGTCTCAATATAATTGCCTGTTAGAGCATAATCTTCTTTTATAATATCTGCAGGTGCTTCTAATATCTGCCACGTTATGAGTAAGAATACTAGAAAAGTAATAATATTTACAATAAAGGACAGGTTTCTTCAGTGTCCAACATAATTCATCAAATTATGAACACAGATCGAGTATGCTGCTACTTTTTATCTTACAGAAATTTTAAAACAGCTGATTGAATCTTTCGGAGATCTTACTTATTATGGCAAGAGATCATTATTCTTTTGTAACTCGTCATTTTCTGATGACAACTAAATCTTAATTGAATTTATAAGATCTTGTGTATTTGGTAAAGCTCAACTACGCCCAATTCCACTTCTGATTAATTCTATAATTTTTATACTTGAATATGAGTTTATAATAATCTCTAGGTGGAGTACAGTCTCTGCTAGAGCATAATTGCTTGATTTCTTTTTTAATGCAATAATTGCTTGAAGTTATATATATTCATCCAATCTTAAGGAATATTTTCGGGCCAAGTTCGATTATTATTTATTGCACCTGTCTATTTTATTGTACTTCCTCCATTTTTTTCCCTCTCGAGCAATTTATGATTCAACTATACTTAAATATAAATTTGATCGATTTATTTTTATAATTTTAAAAATTTTGTCTCCTACTTTTATAATTTGGACACTTAGTCCTTCACTTTTTAATAATTTAGAAATTTAATTCTTCCAACAATTTGACAAAAATTTAATTCTTGTAACAATTTTACAAATGTTAACTGTGAAGTGAAATCGGTAGTATTAAGACACATAATTTTTTAATTACTTTTTTTAATTGATTTTACAAAAAAATCTATAACCCTAACTTTATTCTAGTAATTGTTAAATTGTCGTAAAAATCCAATTTCCAAATTTTTGAAAATTAAGAAACTAAATATCCATATCATAAATATAAAGGATAAAATTTCTAAAATTATATAAAAAAAAAAGACCATGTTAATTTAATGGATAGCCTGAATTTCTTTAATTTCATATAGTTATGTGATAACTTAACACTTTTCAGACTAAATATAACTATCCAGAGAGAATTAAAATTTATAGCAATGCTAGGAGTGATTGTACACAGGAAAAAGACTACAAAATTTAGTTAGAATTTTAAAACAAAAATATCGAAGGAACATAATTATGATTGTTTGGTACGACTCTTACGAAAAAGTGTTATCAATAATTCTACAAAAGCTTGGCAAATGTTTCTCTACTGAAAACTACTTGTTCTTGTCAATTTGTCCTAATTTATACTTATTTTAACCATTTGTTAAATATATTATATTCAAATTGACTATAGTGGCCAACCTACTGTAATTAAACAAACGTATACAGCTTATAAAAAATCAAACAAATGTATATGTACAACTTGTTTCGCACCATGTATAAACTAATTATATTTATTCAAATTCAATTAAATTTCACTGAATCCTAATTCAATTAATTTCATATTCATGATACAGCTGCTCTCAGTTTTTCATCTTCATCCTTATTAAGAAATTCGAATTTAGTTAATGTCATTCCGATCAAATAATGTAATGTGTTAGTTAAAATCAATGACAATAAAATCAACCTAATAAATATATTAGATTGTAAAAACAAAAAACAAAAACAGTGGGTATAAAAGATATGTGAAAGTTGTTAATATTTATTGAAAAAAAAGCTAAACAAAAAAATATATTTTTTGGGTGAATAAACAAAAAAATACCATTGATTTTAATATGTGTAATATACTTGATTGATAACTTTACTTTTTCAGAATATATGAATAAACAAAAAAATACCATTGATTTTGATATGTGTAATATAATTGATTGATAACTTTATTTTTTCAGAATATATAGTAAAGAGTTTAATTCAATCATGTCTATTAAAAACATATTCATAATATATATGGATCAATTTTTTAAATCAATTTCAATATATATACATACATACATATATATATATATATATATATATATATATATACATATATATATATATATATATAAATAAATGATCCCTAACTCTTAATTAGATGATAGTTTTAGTATTTTAGCTTTTCCTTCATCAAATAATTTTGGTCCAGTTATTAAATATTATTCGTAAATAATGTTGCGATAATCATATGAGTCCATGGCATATTCCGTTTCATTGTTAGTTTCGTCAAATATTATTATTAAGCAGTGATGTAGTAGGTATATGATAAAAATATTAGCGATTCCATACATTTCTACCAATTCAGGCACTATAAATGTTTTGGCAATTTAAAACACCAAAACCAGGATTTGAAAATTGAAACAAAGAATGAAATGTAAGGAGCAAAATCAACTACTCTCACTACACAAATCTAAGAAATGATGAAAAAATTGTTGATGGACTAAAAGTAAATTTACAAAAGAGAAGGGACCAAAACCAGTAAAAAAAAATAGACTATACAAATGAATTTCATTAAAAAAAAATAGACTTAAATTTATTTACCAAGAATTTTGGTCCCTTAACCTAGTTCTAGTCCCTTGTCAATTTTATTTATTTATTTATTTTTACTTTTACGTTGATCATCTTACACCTACTTTCTTTTGATAAACCAAAAAAAATAAGGTAAAAAGAAGGTTGAAATTATTATATGAATATGGTTATTAATTATTATTTTTTTGTGACATCATCTAAGTCTCTTCAAATATTTTCTTTTTCTAAAAGTTAAAAAAACATAACTTTCTCTTACAATTGTTGATATTATTAGGTGTTATAACACTAAATAATGATGTCATCAAATGTTAATTCAACAAAATGTCAGGTCATTTCTTTTACATATCATAAAATATGTCATATTAGCAAGGATTGAAAAAAAAAATATATGAGAGAATTATAAATAAAGAAATTTATAGAAACTAAAAATAAAAACAAATATAATTTAGAAAATTTTAAAGAAAAAACTGAATATCTATATAAATAAAAAATATTTAAATATTTCATTAAATATTAATATAAATAAAATCTTAAGTGTGAAATGCGAATATAGAAATTCTTAATATGCTTGTAACATGATAACCGAAAACTTAAATTTTGTAAGCTAAAAGGTAACTTTATTTCTTTATTTTTTTTAAATGCATAATTTTAGTCTTCCTTTTTTTAATTTCAACATTTAGTCTATCCACTTTTAAAAAATCATGATTTTAGTTTTTCTCTAAATTAAGGTAACCATCATCTTGCTATTTAAAAATATATGAGTAAGCAAATTAGTCTGTGAAAAACAAAAATTTAGTTTCCGAAAGATATCTACTAATCTCGCAATGATATTATTTATTATTATTTTAATTCTTAATTTATAAAATTAAAGAAATAATTAAATTGAGAAATTAAAATGATAATAAATAATATAATTCTGATATATATAATTTTTAAAAATTAAAATAATAGACATGTTACATTTTTCAAAGTATTTTCTATTCTTCATCTCTCAAAAATTATGAACTAAATTGACAAACTCATACCCGTTCCTATGTTAAAATAATGATTTATACTCATTATAAATTAAATGAGAGTTTCCGGAGTCTATAGCTTATTTTCCCGCTACAAGTGCGTTGGGTGTAAGGGAAGATTTTAATTTCTTGCAAATCTGAAATTGAGAATGCACTATTTTTCATATTTGATTTATAATTTAAAAGATAATATTTTAGAAAATATTATTATTCAAAATCAATGTTTTTACCCATGTTTCTCACGAAATTATTTTCATGGAGGAGGTGATTTGCCAAGTTAGAATTGTTTTAACTATATAAAAATATTACATTACTTTTATTAAGTCGTAATTAATAATCAAATTTACAGGAAAAATATTATAGAAAAAACTTATCAATAACTAGGCAGATTTTAATCATTCTTATAAATTAAGATTCCTGAAATTTTATAATTCAAAACATAGAGAAATTTCTCTCCTACCAAATTCACACTAAATGTCTACTTGATATTTAAGTATTTTAAAGGTTTATTTTATAATTTAAAATTGTTTTAATTAATATTTAGTGTAAAAAAAATATTTTTGTAAATATGTTAGTTTTTTACTTTTATATATTTTTTAAAATTCTTGTAATTTATATTCTCTAATATTAATTTCTATAAACTTTTTTTCTTAACATGATTTTAGTATATTTTCTTTATTCTTTTAATTAGTTAACATTTTTTTTTAATAATGTGATACTGGTTACATGACAATTTCAGTAAGAAGGGATTCAATCTCGTTTTCATTTGATGATATGGCATTAGTTGACATAATCATCATTAATAAGGTAAGCATCTTTTAACAACAAATTTCAAAGATAAAAAGAAATATTTTAAGAATTTTGTATAAAGACATTGTAATATATATATATATATATATATATATATATATATATATATAAAATCACACGAATCTCAAAGATTAAATATAGAGTAAATTATGTTTTTTTTTTTGTCTTTAAAACACTGTAAAGATTAAATAATTTAATTTATAAAAAAATAGGAAAAATAAAATAATTCTAAAAATATAAGATATTTATCAATCTAAATTTTTAAAGAAGTTATTATTAGTTTAATCTCTGAAAATTAAAGAATAAATCAATAAGAAATAATAAAATTTAGATAACAAAACAATAATAAATAACTAAAATTTAAAAACTATTCTATTATTTTAATTATTTTTTATAATAAAAAAGTTAACATAGTGAAATCAAGTAAGTAACATTAAGCCTAGGTATAGACATTAAGTCCTTGTCATGATATACCAACATTTGATATTTGTGATGAGATGTAATATCCAAGAATTAAAATACTCAATCCTAAAATATGTAATGAATATAGTTGAATCCTAAAACATGTAATGAATATAGTTGAATCCTAAAATCATTCATTTATATTATTCATTAACATTATGACAACATAGAAGACTTAGTTCTCTTCCAAAACAAAAACAAAAACTTATTTCTCAGTTGATACTAACATCACCCATACTTCTTGATTGACACTAAAAAAAATCATGGACTTGGCTCATTCATAAATTCTCCGCCAATGCCTCCTCCATATCCACCGTTACCTATCCCACCACCACCACCAAATCCTCCGCTACCACCAACACCACCACCAAATCCTCCGCTACCACCACCACCACCACCAAATCCTCCGCTACCACCAACACCGCCACCAAAGCCTCCGTTCCCACCGTCATATCCTCCTCCGTTTCCACCACCAAATCCTCCTCCATTTCCACCACCTCCACCGATTCCGCCTCCGTATCCTCCATTTCCACCACCATATCCACCGCCTATCCCACCACCAATTCCTCCTCCGTGGCCATTCCCAGGTTCATATCCACCTCCACCTCCACCTCCAATTCCACCTCCAACTCCACCCCCATAACCACCATTCCCTCCACCAATGCCGCCGCCGCCACCACCACCAAAGGCATGCAATCGGTGAGGAACTGTCCTCTCTTCACCAAATCCACCGACCTTCCTTGCCTGGCAGCTTGTAATTGCAACAACAAAACCAAGCAAAAGCAACTTGGAAAACATCATTAATAACTATACTAAGCACAATGCTATATATGTCATGCAGCAAAAGGTGGCTACACACATAAAATATATATATAGATATGTTCCAGGGCTCATATACACACAAAATGTTGTGTTACTTAAACGTTGCCGTTGCCCCACGCAACCCTTGCTTCAATACCTACCCATCACTCTCTGGTTCACGCTTAGTTAGTTGCTACTTCTACTTAACTTTGGGGTGTGCTCATAGTAAGATCCACACTATATCTTGATCACCCTTATTGTAAGAAACTAACAAATTAAATAGTTGGACGACTACGTCCAATATAAGATCAAAAGATACATTTTTTTTATCAGCGAAGATGTTCAAATATAATGTGACATAATACATTACTAGTTACTAGTTTTTCTTTTTCACAAATATATGTTAACCGGTTAAAAAATAGAAAATATTTAAGGCATGTTAGAAACATTTAATAATGTGTAGTTAATGATACGCGGGGAAAAGAAGCGAAAAAAGAAAGTGAATGACAATATTAAACCAGCGACGAGCTCAACAACCAAAATTAAAATGTAAACATTTAATACAACTACATAATATGAATCAAATGTATATCAAGTTAAAGAGAGCCTAAATATACTAATCAATGTACTATGTTCTTACTACACTACGGAAGTAGCAATAGTATCACAATTTCCTCAACCTCCTGCTAACAAGTGCTGTAGAACCATTGATAAGAAATTAACAAATAATTATTTTCATAAAAAATTATAATAACAATATTTTATAAAAATATTATTTTTAATTTCTTAATCAATGGTGGGTCGAAGAGCACTTGATGGTGTATATTGTTCTTTCTTAAAAGGTCACGCACACGATTTGTAGTGTAGTTGTAGGATGGAAATATAAATGGCAAATTATAATAAAGGCATGTTATAATGATTAAGTGCATGATTCTAAGAGAGCTTGAGCTCAAGACAGACATCATTAGCATCTGGACCAGTGTGGCTGTGATTCAAGAATGAATGTGAAGAAGCCCTTGAGTTCAATGACAAGGACAATGACAATGTGTCTTCAGCCACTCTCTCTCCTGTGGCAGTGCTGTCTTGGAATCTTTGATGGTCGCTTTCGTAACCGGCACCCTCTAGTGATACCTTTTCACCAGCAATTTTATTCTCCTATGATAAAAAAAGGAACAAACTGTTCATTCAATTCAATACAGGTTAAGAAAACATGAGTTGTTGTAAATTTTATAATTCACTTTATAAAAAAAAAATCAACTATATAATATTGTTTATTCTATAACTTTATAAAATATAACTATCTATAACTTTTATCCTACAACTCATGATTCTCACGGATAAAAAAAATCCAAACAATGTATAATGTTTATCCTGTAACTTGTCCTTTGATTATTATATGCCACAAAATGAATTGAACAAGACAAAATTAATTGAGAGAAAGGAGTGACTTACTTGGACAGTATTCTGGCCATTGAGACGACCATCGAAGATGATGTAGGAGGGCTTCTTCTGTTCATCAAAGTTAAGATTTGTGACCGATTCACTCACTTGGTTTCCACTGTAAAGCTCTTGCTCATTATGATTCCTGACACAATTAAACAAATTGAAATTACTGATGAGTTGCTTGTAACGGCGTGTATATATATATATATATGTGTGCAATTTATTGTATTACGGTTTTATTTCACTTTCCCGTTCTTGTTTTCAAACCAATTAATAGAAGTGCAGATAAAGTCAAAGACTACTTAATTGAATGCAAACATTTACGTATTTTCTGTATATTTCTTTTAGTTTCCAAGACTATCCTTTCACCTTGTTAAGTAAAAGACATTCATTTCTCAGGGATCAGACCGACACATATTGTCATAAGGTATGCTATAATGTCTTGATCTAAGATATTATTGCTTGCGAATAGTTGCTTAGCTTTTTTTGGAATGCTGACAATTAAATAAAATAAATGTTTAACAAAGAATGTGATTAATCTGAATGCACTTCTTACGTCATTTTAAACATTTTTTTTTATTGTTGAAAGAAATGTTAATATCTTAATATAATAAATCCACAAATATGATTTAAAAATTAAATTTATTTTATACTATTTATGACCATCTTTTGAAATAATTTAATAACTTAATTATAAATTAATTTTTTACAGAGTGAAGAAGAGAAGAATAATAAAAATAAATAAATAAAAGAAAATAGAAATACCATTGAACTTGGGTGGGAACAAGTTCTTGGGTGCAGCTTCTTTGTTGAGGATTCTGTTGATCGTACATTGAGCCCAGAGTTAAGGATGAGGAAGCTGTGAAATCTCGTGCCATATCATTCTCCTTTGCACCTAATATAATATAATGATAACGTAAGCTAAAGTCTCATGTTTAATGAACTTAGGAAAATGTTCCCTCATGTTTATTAAGGAACATTTTTTGGACATATCTTATACTTGATAAGTGAGTGACCTCATGAAAAACCTTGTGCAACAGTAATCCAACACTAAAAGTTATTTTTTTAGGAACAAAATCCTGAAGAATATTTGACGTTACTTTGATTTTCTTGGTGAGGGAAAATGGAATCAAAACCTGGTGACGTCCACTACTCCGTGTTGATTCCTTTATTTTCTTCTTTTATATATATATATATATTCTTTTCAGTGTTCACAAGTATAATTTCCTCAATTGTACCAAACAAAATGTCTAATGTTGTCTACACATAGTTATTTCTTCCATATAGATGATTCATTCATCTGTGGTATGAGAACATGCACACAAGTATAACTGATGCAATGTACAGTGCAATTACATACCTTGGTTCATTTGTTGGTGCTTCATGCTCCTGTACATCTGTCAATAGACCAGGATTTTGAAACTTTAAAATTTGTTAATTAAAGAATTACCACGGACGGGCATTTTTTATGAATTTTTTTTATTATTTCAAAAAATAAATTAAGAGAGAGAAAACAACAAATGAAACTGATAACCTTTTCTTCCTCCGTAACTTTATTCACGAGAAAACAAAAAAAATACCTGAAGGTGGCTTTTGACATGAGATATAGTAAGGTCCTTTACATTCATGAGTTGTAAAATCAATTTTGGTGTGGCCCCTGTAAAACCAAATTGATATATCAACAGCACTATAGAACCAAACATTTTTTTTTTTTAATGTCAATCTGGACAATCAAATTTAAGACTTGAAACCTGCCATTATAATTTCTTATCATAAGATCAATCTTAGTAACTCACTAATATAACATATGTGAAATTAAAAATTAAACCTTTAATTTGTTAGAGAAAAAACTAAAAGGGATGAAACAGGACACAAGTAAGGTTAACATGTATGAATGTGATAGAACACTGATTTATTAGTCCAACAGAAAAGACTAATCTTTCTTATCGTGACAACGAAGATTTGAATGTCGGTCCCGAAAAAAGTGTTCATTTTTTATGGCCAACTTAACTGTGTCCGGATCAGGCTACTTGTGAAAAAAAAAAATTGTGTAAAAGTGTATAAATCTTACTTTCTTCTCCTCCAAGTCTTTGAACTGCATGCACAAAGTAACGATGGAGTTCGGGTGTCCAACGAAGCCTAGGCAGTTTTGATCGAGCATAAGACCTAACCTTAGGTGTTTTCGGGGTAATCTCAGAAGCTTGTTGAGAATTGGAACGACGACGAGGGGCTCTTAACTCAGATGGATTTTCTGAAGGGTTGTTATTGTTATTATTATTATCAAGCAATAAGGTGGTGACAAGTGAAGAGGAAGAAGACATGGTTGAAACAGGTGAGTCTTTGAGAAAACTCTCAGTGTGAGCATTTTCCATTGAGGTGAGTTTATTGCAAGGTTGAAGCTGGGGAAGGGAGAATGTGATGTGGTCTGTGAAGAAACAAAAGAGAATAAATACTAAGCAAGAGTGTGCCGCAGAAAACGTTGTCCTTTAGTGCAGCTTTTCGGAACTAAGGGTCAGTTTAGTCCTAAAGCGGTTTCGATGGATAAAGGGAAAACTTGAGACACGGAAACTCAGAAACTGAAAATTGTTCAAAAATGCCTTCATGATTGGGTGAAAATGAAAGGTTAAAAAAGTGAAAAGGCCGTTGCATCACAGGTCTCGTTGTAATATCATTCATTTTCTTTAGACATTCCGTTGGGCCTTTCCCAAACATTCTTTGTCTCTTAAAGGAAAAGAATCAGCTACATACTTCTCTGTTATTATGAATACAATTCAGGAACTACTTAGTACCAATATAAATAGTATTAGCAGACCTGAAGCCAAGACATAGCTATGTACAATGGAAAAACAATCATTTTGATGATGTGAGCATAAAAATTACTGTCACTTAAAAGTTTAAATTTTAAAATAGTTGTTATAAAATTACGGTTTTAAATTTTAGATTCTGGGAATTAAAAAAAAAATTACATTTATCAAAGAACTGTTTATTCACTATTAGAGTCACAGTTTATCCACTATTAGAGACTCATCATAGGAGTCCATATTTTAACAACATGAAATGAAACACAACTAACTAGAATAAAATAACTAAATCAATATTTTAATTTAATTGAACAATATTAAAATAATAATTGATTTCCCTGGTTAATGGATAAACCCTAAACAATAAAATAGATATATCTTTCTAAATGTGAACTATTTTAAAAAAAGATTCGATGAAATAGATATAACTGCGAAGATGTTATCTATGTATACTTAGACAGAAAGACATAATAAAATTATCTCCTAAAATTTACTAAATGTTTTTCTTAAATGAATTTAAAGAAAATCTTCTTTTGACTGTCAAAGTCATTGGTGATATATATATATTTCAAAATATTTTTAAAATAATTCAAATTTACATAAACAAAATAAAATTAGAGAGGTAAGTAAAAGTAGTTTACAATAACTATGTTGGCAAAGAATAGAACCATGGATTAGATTGTTCCGGAACAAAATTAAACAATATCATGCTTGGAGCTTGGAGGTTGTATGGATCTGAGTTCAAAACCCAAATGTTCAACTTTACTTGCATTAAATTTTATTAATTTGAAGTATTTTTCTTAAATTATTCTTTCTAGTTTATTTATTATACATGAAAATAGATAATCAAAGTATTAAATAGTAACATTAATTAAAAAAATATTTTAAAAATATTTTATAAGAAGAAATTGTCAAAATTTATTTATACTTCAGAAAATAAAATTTATATTGCTTATATTTAAGCCTGAAATGTAATAATTCATGGTTGATCGAAAGGTTATAAAAACCAATGCATATTAATTAAATAAGAAAAATAGCATGTTTCCTGGATAATGGTTTGCAAGTGGGGTAAAAACATTCTATTTCTAAAACACTATAAATACTCAATTTATTTATTTTTTTCAACTCACTTCCACCTATTTTCTTGTTATCTCTTTCATAGTTTTTTTATAATATTATTTGTCAAATATATCAAATTCTCTTTCTTCTTTTGTTCTGTTTTTTTCATATCTCTCTACCTTTCATTTTTTACTGTTGCTTTCTCTTCTTCACACTCATACATTGATATGAATGCTTCACAATTAATTAAAAGTTACAGTAGACGGTGTAATTTATGATAATCATCACAAAGACAAATCTCCCAACCATCTCACCACACAATTTTTTTATTAAATTATTAAATATTAAAATTAAAGAATGATTAAGTCACACAAAATTGGTTGCTGATGACTATTAAAGAATTTCATGCAGTAATTTCATTAGTTAAATGACATTCACGTTGAATTTAAATGTGTTGCAATTACTAATTAATAAAAATAATAATAAATGACTAAAAAAATTCATGTTAAGTGAGAAAAAAAACTCAAGCCATTAAAATTAACTGCAACCCACAAACATTTACACTTTTTAGCATTCAGTAACTCAGAATCATGGATTCATATTTAATGGTAAATCAGAGTTAAAGCACTTTTGAATCAATAAAGTAACGACCTAAAATGCGTGTAAACTTGACTGTATGTGGGAAATAGCTGGCTTGAAACTGCAGTTAGACATGATGGAATAGTGTACAAAGTGCAGTTAAGACATGATGGAATAGTGTACAAAGAAGAATGACATAAGCAATATTGAATGTCCCAAAGAAAGTAACAACGTTACCAACTCAGGGGCCATCCCTCTTTGTCATTTTAAGGGTAAATATAGTTTCTTCATTTTGTGTGCACCACCGAAAGATCCACAAATTCAGGCCAGCTAGTTTGCCAAAGACCATGATCTTTTAAGAACCAATGAGATGACGACAGGTGTTGCCACGTAGACATGCTTTGTCAGGGTTTCCTCTCACGCTTACACAGGACATGCTCACATAAACGTCTTCGTATATTGCCAAAATGGTGTTCAACTCTCTCGCTCCACACGCTTACAAGAGAAATTATTAAATAATCTTGAAATATAATTTACTCCTCATCTTAATCAACTTGTTGTGTATTATATATTTAAATATTTTTTTTTGTATATTATATAAAAATTAATTAAAATTTAAATAATAATAATAATAATTGAATCATCCAATGATTTTTCGATGAAATTGAGGTAATGTGTAAAGCATGCAGGGACTATGTTTGATGGCATTGAAGGACACTAAGTGAATGGCATGGAGAAGATGCAGAAAAGATTGTCTAACTCAACTGATCGGTGAGAACACTTTTCCATCACTTGCAAACCCCTTTGATTTCCATCCAAAGACACAGAGGTTGAACACGAAAGATACGTTTGATTTATTTACATTAATATTAAAATTTAATACTAGATTAGTATTATTAATCATTATAACTATTAATTATATTTATTTTATAAAAAATATATTAATTTGATTTGATTCAATATTACATTCTTTCTAACCTATGATGGACTGGATCATTTCCATTGTACCATTTCTGTTTTCATCTTATAAATAATATTTCTCATGTCAATTGTTGTCCACTTATTCTAAGTACTTTTGACGTAGAGAAGAGTTATCTTCCTATTTTAAAAAAATTTAAGTATTGGAACATAAAATATTAATACATGATCATGGTCCGTATGATTTTAAAAAATTATTTTATACATCGGAGTTAGGTGTATGCAAATTCTAGTTGTCTAATAATCTCAACTTTTTGAGATTATGGAAATCAAAACACCAACATTTCAATAACCATAAATTTCATTAACTAATCTAAATGTATAATGGATCAAGAGCTATCATTAAGTAAAACAACAGTTTAAAACTTCATGTAGTTTAAAATCATTTAGAATTATTTCTGAAGTAACATAATCTGATTGGCATTATATCATACAAAAATGTTTTTAAAATAATTTTTTGTAAATAAATGACTTTTTTTAATAACAAAAAAATACTTAAATTAAGCACAAATTATTCTCTACTCAAGAAATATTCCTAAAAACTAATAAGACTTCACAAACCGAATTTCATTTTTACTAGTATACTCATCCTGCATTTAGCCCCAGTATAGAGATGGGATATTTTGGATCACTTGATTCATCTGCATCTGAAGCATGTGCAAGAGAATTTTCATTATGGACTTGTAATTAACAACTGACGTGTTTCTCACTTTTGCAGAAAGTACATTTACAAACAATCACAGTTTTATTGAATAACTAAAGCTGCAAAAGAATGATAATGAATTATGACTCTCTTCATATAGTAAGGACAAAGTAATTGGTGGGGTTAGAAGAATTTTGTTCATCTTAGGAACCACAGGTGCAAACAAGTTCCCTTCTCCATCAATAGTCTATAGACTATAGATGCAATGGCCAAGGACAAAACGTTTCACCTATTTCAGCAAGAATTTTACCTCATTAACTTTTTTTCCACACTTAATTTGTACATATATATTCCTTTAATTTTACGTTTCTTTGAAGAAATATATAGGGTGGAGAGATAAAAAAAATATGTAGATAGAGATAAAGGAGTGAATGCGTTTAAAAGAGAAGAAATGTGGGAGGAAAAGAATCTCAACTAAATGAAAAACATTGGAATGTTATTATTAAATAGGATAAAGTAAGTTAATATTTGTTTATATTAAAATCTAAAATTATTATTTTTTTGCTTATATTTAAGTTAGGAGGAAATATATAATAATAGATAAATAATAAATTGATTTTTGAAAACAATAATCAATTGTATTTTTTTTTTAACTTCGGCATTTATTAAACATCATAATCGACTAAGAGTGGGCCAACATAATCAATTAAGTGTGTGTGTGTGTTTTAATAAGAATGTGCTTGTTTGAATATATGATGTAGAATTGATAAAAAAAAAAAAAATGCTGGTAATTAAATAATAGTTGTTTCAATTCTTTATGTAACGATTTTTATTACAAATTTTTTATTTTTCAATTCTACATATAGTCGTGTATTATTATTATTCTGAAGTGTCTGTCTTGTAAGTTTCACCTGACAGAAATTGTTAGTTATTTTGTAAGCCTTCTTATATATATTATGGATAAGTTCGGGTAAATTTTTAATGAGTATTTATAGGAAAAAAATAAGAAAGACAAATTAAAAACTCCTATAAGTTAATATTAGTTTTTGTATAAGTTTAAAAGTAAGTTTATAAATGCATTTACGCAGAAGTTATAAATTCAATTCTCTTATAAACTTGTACAAAGAAATTTATCCAAAAATATTCTGATATATATATATATATATATATATATATATATATATATATATATATATATATATATAGTTTAATCTTATAGCAAAGACCACAATGATGGGGTGGTCACAGCCTCACGGGTATTTATTAAATGAACATGTAATGGGTGGCTGAAAATTGCTTCAATTTTCAACATGGAAATCCATACTTGATGCCATAGTTTATACTTTATAGGGTAGAAATAGGAGAAAAAAAAAAACTACAGAGGCATTAGAAATGTCTAATACTCTAATGTGGCCACCTCTGGCCCAGCCACAATTAAAGAAGTGCATTGGAATCGGATATTCATATCTCTGTGACTTTGAACATGTATACTCTCAAATAGAATTGCTGTCCCGTGTATTGCCTTCCTCAATTATTAATTTAATCTCTAATATTATAAAATATTGATATATTAATTTTTTACATTAAAAAAAAATTAAAGGTTGTACATAAAATAGTTTTATATAATTATCCAATCACTATAACATAGAGATTTTGTTATCAATTATCAATAAACTCACCTCGTGTGTGATTGATTAACTATATAGAACGTTTTACACATGTAATACACGTAATCATTTTTATCTTAAAAACAATAACATTTATTAATAATTGGTAATCAGTTTACCCAACAACATAGAAAGAATATCCATCATTACGCCAAGACTGAAAAGAGTTCTTCCAGGTTTGTAACACAATCTCCTCGTAATCATGGAAGTTAACCCCCTTGACTAAAGTTTAGAGGTGAGCTTTGCGCATGGTAGTGTGGTGAGGCATGCTTCCAACAGAGAAAGCTCTAGAGATATTGAAGTAGTCAGCGAGTTTCAAAGGGTATCTCGTGCAACGTGTGAGACACCAATGACCGCATACCTTTGCTTGCCATTGATAATAGGAGAAAAATATTCCAAAATGATGGTTCTGATGGTCTTTTATTAACCCATATTAATCGGAAAGATCTCTATGCGTTTGGTCTAGGTCCCCTTACTCTTAGGTTCTAAAACATGAGAACAGGTAAATAAACGAAACAGGTGCAGTCTTAACAAAAATTAACAAAAATTATCAGAATGACGTTAGCGGGCTTAAAAGATATTAAAGACTATTTTGTATTGAGGTACATGATAAGGCGTCACGTGTTAAAGCGTCATTAAAATGTCAGCGATGATGTTTTAGTCGGTTCCATGAAGGTTAAAAGACATGTAGCGTCTCCTGAGGAGATAGTGATGGAGCTCACAGAGATTACAGTATCCCATAAAAAGAGATGAGGTGGGCCCCTCAAAAGTCATAACATCTAGGATGCCTCCTAAGGAGACAGCGGTGGACCCCACAAAGGTTGCAATACACGTGAGGCCTCTCATAAACGAACATAATGTGGGGTCCACGAAGATTACAAATCATGTAGCGTCTATCATAAGGAGACGATAGAGGTGGGACCAACAGAGGTTACAAAACCTGTGGCGTCTTTATGTAGGTTCAAGCTCCCGCTGCGCCTCCTAAACACTATATATACCTACTCCCTCCATCTGTGAGTGCTCTCTTGAACAATTTTTTTATTTTCGTTTTTTTAATATTTCTTTTAAATTTTTTTTATAAAAGAGTTATTTATATTTTTTTTGATGCAGGTACAAAAATAATTTTGATTGAAGATTTTATTTTTGAGGTAAACTTTTTTAACATAAAGTTATTTATGTTATTTGATAAATGTATATTATGTTAAAAAGTTTTATTTATTATTTTTTTGTAGATCAACTTTGAAGAGATGGCTTCTCCCATTTTTGTTGTGGTATGTATTAATGGTATAATTGTTAGGGAGATGAATGTGTTTCATTTGTAGGGTCTAAAAAGACAATACAAATAAAACTTGGAATAAGATTTGATCCGTTAGAGGAAAAAAAATCATGATAATTTTAAATTAAATTCTAATCAAGTTATTGGCTTAATGATAACGAGAGTTTTTTGTAGATAATGAATATGTGTCACTACAAATCGGTGATGATGATGATATTAATCTTATGATTAATACTTTCGAACAAAGGGATATGCGTCGTGTAGAATTATATGTAAAAAGTAATTATTGCAGGTGGTGTTTCTTCTGCGTATAATTCGGTTGTAAACGAGGTAAATATTGGTACGTCCTACGAAAAATGTTCAACAAGATTAGATTGTAGCGACAGTGATGATGAAGATTTTCTAGTTTCTGATTTATATGTTGAATCGCCATCAGAGGAAGAAAACTTTGACAGCAATTTACCCGAATCGGATGATAATGATATAAATGAAGATTGTAGAAGTTTAAGTGTTGACGTTCTACCTAATGTCGTTGTTGCTAAAAACAGAAGAAGGTTAGTATGTTAATTATACCGACAATGTCTTAAATTCATTTACCTAACGAACAAATGATTTCTTTTATGTAGGCGGACGTCATCATCCTTTTTGGTAAGGAACATCACATTATTCAAATATTGATTGAACATACTATAATCAAAAAGATTTGTGGGGTGTTACTAATAAGTCAAACTGGTTAGTTGTACAAAAATTATGTATTGGTATATGTTGTCTAACTAGATGTCACTGCATCAAATGAAGCTCTCAAATTAACAATATCTACAATAAAAATTAACTAATAAAATAAAATACACTATAATAAAAATTTAAAATAACAGTAAACATAAAAAAATATTAAATAAACTTCAAAAAAAAATCTATTAACAATAACTATAATAAAAATTAACTAATAAAATAAAATCAACTCTAGTAACAAAAATAAATAAAAGAAAACATAAAATAAATTAAATAAACTTCAAAACAAAATTAACAATAATAAAAATTCTATTAACAGTAACTATAATAAAAATTACCTAATAAAATAAAATAAACTATACATGAAAATTATAATTCACAGTAAACATAAAATAAATTAAATAAACTTAAAAAAATGTAACAAAGATCAAAATTCTATTACCAGTAGCTATAATAAAAATTAACTAATAAAACAAAATAAATTACATGTAAAAATTTAAAATATCAGTAAACATAAAAAAATTAAATAAACTTCAAAAAAAAAATTCTATTAACAGTATCTATAATAAAAATTAACCAATATAATAAAATAAACTATAATAAAAATTTTAAATAAACATAAAAAAAATTAAGTAAACCTCAAAGAATTAATTAAAAATAATAAAATTTATATTAACAGTAACTATAATTATAATTAACTAATAAAATACAAATAAACTATAAATTAATCAACAAATAATTTCCACAATTTATAAAGAAAAAAAATAAGTTACCTCATTAAATTTAAAAATTTCAAACCATAAACAAATCCAAACTAAAAAAATGTTCAAAAAAAATTAAAAAGCAATCATCAAGTAAAATAAAAAATATTCAAAACCGTAACAAACATTTACAAATTTCAACTATTTTTATTCCTACATAAAAAAAATTTCCCAAATCAAAATATAATAACTACACAGAGAATTCTAAATTTTTTTTAAAAAATATATTCACAAACTACAAATATCTAATCCTACCGTAAACAATTATATCTAACAAAAATTAAACAATTACAGAAAATTAACTAAACTAACAAATCTTAAAATCTATACTAATATATTTCTAAACTAATATTTTTTAAAACTAATTTTCTAAACTAACAATACCTAAATAAAATTATTTTTAACTATTTCTAAAATTAATAATATAATTAAATTTTAAAAAACTTAACAACTTCACTTACCTCAAGTAGACAAATCTGGATAGCAAGGGAGAGAGGAAATGTTTTTCGCTACAAAAAAAAAAGTTGTTGCTAGCGGAGGAAGAAACAAGAAACTGAAGGAAGTAGAGAGGTTTTACACAAGGGCAGGAAAAATTTGACGGGGGAGATAAGTAAAAAATGAGGAAATTTAGGGGGGACTTTAGGGGACCAGCAAAGAGAGGCGCCACGTACTGTTGCGCATATGCAATCGGTAACTTTTACCAACTGCAACGATCAAAGCATTAATTGTTCTGTTATTATATGTTGACTCGTCAGTCAAAATTCTGCAGACGCGGCAGGCCACGACGCCTGTGTTTAATTGGTCCACGTGTGCTTTTTGTTTGACTCTTCAAATATTGTACACAAGATGTCACCGATGGTGGCGCCTTCATTTTTATTGGGTCACGTGACCATCCTCTGCAAAATCACGTTACAGTATAGCGCCCTCAATTAACTACAGTCACATGGAATGCACCATGTGGCATGGCGAATTCTTCCAAACAACATCAGATTTGTAAATTGTTTCAAATTAAGCTCATTTTTATAAATTTTTTGCCAAATAGCCCAAACTAAGCCCATTTTTGTAAATTTTTTACCAAATGGACCCAATTCAATTTCTACATTTTGTTATTTTGTTATACTTTGTTACTTATATATAAAGCATACTCTGTTATTCATAAAATAAAATAATGAATAACATTCACCATTTTTATTTCAATATGGTATCGAGCAAATTTTTTCTACCCCTCTAATCCTACCCCTTATTTTTTTTCATTCTCATTCCTTTGGTATTCAATTTTGAGTGTTGATTGTTCCTGCAACATTTCATTTGATTGTGGTGTTTCTTTGTGCCATTCTTCTAATTGCAACATTCTTCCTTGGATTCTGTGTTGAATCTTGATTTGTGTTTATGGCTGATTATTCAGATCCATTGTTTCTCCACCAATCTGACAGATCGCATTTCGTTTTAGTTGACTAACCACTCACTAACCCCAATTATCACACATGGAGTAGAGTATGAAGGTAGCACTTTCTGTGAAGAACAAAGTTGGTTTTATTGATGGTTCCATCCCTCAGCCAAGTTTTGATGATCATGCTCATAGTGCATGGGTTAGGAACAACAATGTGATGATGTCCTAGGTCTATAATGCAATATCAAAATAGATTATTCCCAACATTATGTTTTAATATTTTGCAAGTGAGATATGGCAGGATCGTTTTTAGCAGAAGAATGATCCACGAATTTTGCAGTTGAAGAAAGAACTCATTAGCGTAACTCAAGGTACAAGTTCTGTTAATGCTTATTACACTAAGTTGAAGATCATTTAGGAGGAATTAGCTTCCCATTTTGAAAGATTATGTAGATTCTGAGTATGTTTTGTCATTCTTGATCGGATTGAATGATTCATTTACTTATGTAAGAGAATAGATTTTGCTCATGGAACCTATGCCTTCAATCAACAATGTATTTTCTCTACTGATACAAGAAGAGAAACAAAGAGAGGTTGGCGGGAAAAATGCTTATTCTAGTTCTCATAATGGTTTAGATTTTGCAGTTCAGGGTAATTCTACTAGAAAATTTGGGAATTCTTCCCAAAAATCTGGGGTCACCAGTGGTACTTCTTAGTTTACTGGTTACCAGGGGGCTCAACAAGCTACTGCAAGTTCCAATTTCAAAAGCAAGTTCCCAAGGGAAAAATCCTGCACTTGTATGCTCCCACTATGCAATCGTTGATCACACTGCTGAAAGGTGTTTTAGGATCCATGGATTTCCTCCTAGATTCAAGAAAGGAAATTCTTCTTATAATGTTGTTGTTGTGAATCAAGTGTCTACTCAAGAAATTGACAATGCTGTTACTACTGTCTCTAATTTTCTCACTCCTACACAATGCCAATAGTTAATTTATTTGTTGTGTTCTCAATTGACAACACTTTCAACAAAACAAGTTAATACTTAGGTTGATGAATCCATCATGGCAACTATAATCATGTCCTCTTCTGCTCTTACTAATATTCCTATTTATTCTTGGTTAGTAGATTCTGGTGCCACTTCACATATATGTCATATGAGACACTGGTTCCAGTCTTTTCATCATTTGAATAGTCAATTTATCATTTTACCAAATTCCACCAAAGTTCCAGTCATAGGAACTGTTAGTGTTTAGGTCTTACCTTCATTAACACTTCATAATGTATTATACATTCCTTATTTCATATTCAATTTGTTGTCCCTTAGTTCCTTATTCAAAATTAGCAGTTACACAGTAGTGTTTGAAACTGATAAATTTTATATTCAGGAACACAAAACTTTGAGGAAGATTGGAGTGGGTAGCTTAAATGATGGCTTATTCATTTCGAACAGTCCAGCCCATTCATCTAATATTTCTTTTTCTGCAGAATATTGTAATTTTACTTCAAAGAGACCTAGTTTTTGTACTTGGCATGCAAGATTCAATAAAGTTTTCAATTTGATCAATAAGAAATTTTAGTTGTTGCCTTCCATTGACAAGTCATATGTCATTTAGCCAAACAACATATACCGCCTTTCCAAAATGTTAATTCCATTCAAATGTTGTGTTTGATTTACTTCATATTAATATGTGGGATCCTTTCAAAGAGGCTACCCGTGATAGTTTCATGTATTTTCTTACTATTGTTGATGACAAGATCTATTTACTCAAACATAAATCTTAAGTCATTGTAGTTATTCCTAAATTCTTTCAATTAGTTAAATCACACTTTAAATGTCAAGTTAAGAGCATACGAAATAACAATGCTAAAAAGTTTTCTATGCCTGAATTTTATGCTTCAAATGAGATCCATCATCAGCTATCTTGCATAGAGAAGCCACAACAAAACTCAGTTATTGAAAGAAAACATCAACACTTGCTAAGTGTAGCAAGATCATTGATGTTTTAGTCTTCAATACCATACCAGTTTTAGGGTGATTGTGTTAGTACAACTTTATTCTTGATCAATAGAATCCCTTCTTCATCCTTGGCTAATCAATCACCATATGTTGTTCTATATGGCAAGGATCCTGATTATATACTATTGAGAGTTTT
This sequence comes from Hylodesmum podocarpum, assembly GCA_026586105.1. Taxonomy (NCBI): domain Eukaryota; kingdom Viridiplantae; phylum Streptophyta; class Magnoliopsida; order Fabales; family Fabaceae; genus Hylodesmum; species Hylodesmum podocarpum. The sequence goes on along the minus strand of JALJEV010000367.1, from coordinate 760,468 downwards.
TGGCACTCTTTGTTATGCTTCAACATTGTCTTCTTCTATACAAAAATTCTCTCCCCGGACAATAACATTTGTATTTCTTGGATATCCTTCTAACCATAGAGGATACAAATTCTATGACGTGGCATTGAAAAAGGTTTTTATCTCAAGGGATGTACAATACTATGAAAACATCTTTTTTAAGCAATTACTTCACAAGGAGTCTTCTCAGCAAGATTTATTTGTAGATGTTGTTATCCTGATTCCATTAAACATGCAAGAAGTAGAAGTCCAGGCACCATATGCCCCTACAGTTCAACCAAGCATTGAAGTCCATAGTATGCCTTCCTCTTCAACTTCAGCTCTCGTCCTTCATCATGATTCTAGAAGGTCTAAAAGAACAGTAAGAGTTCCTACTTATTTGAAGGATTTTCATTGCTATCAACTTCAAGATTTTCTATATTTAATGTGTTTACTGCTCTTCCAATCCAAAATATATTAAATTATGGAAAGTTTCCTACAAATTACAAGCAATTCATCTGTCAACTAAGCTTGAAAAATGAACCTTCCACTTACGCGCAAGCTACACAACATTCCCATTGGCAACAGGCTATGGATGAAACCTACACACTATGGGATCAAATAACACATGGACCATTTTACACTTGCCTCCCAATAGGTAGAGCATTGGATATAAATGGATTTTTAAAATCAAGCACAAGGCTGATGGGACCATTGAGAGATACAAGGTCAGACTAGTAGCAAGAGGTTTCACTCAACAAGTTGGTCTAGGCTTCACTAAAACATTCTCTCCTGTTGCCAAAATTGCATCAGTTAGAGTCCTTCTCTCTTTGGCAGCAATTAAAGGTTGGCACCTAACTCAAATGGATGTCAACAATGTCTTTCTAAATGATGATTTGAATGAGGAAATTTATATGGAGATTCCAAAAGGTTACAAGTTTCAAGTTCCTCCCAACTAACAATCCATTGAACCTCTAGTGTGCAAGTTAAATAGATCAATTGATGGCCTTAAGCAAGCTTCCAGGCAATGGTTTAACGAGCTCAAATCAGCTATTACTCAACATGACTTCAAACAGTCCAAAAATGACTATTCACTCTTTACCAAGGCACATGGTGACTCATTTGTAGTATTGCTAGTATAAGTGGATGACATAATAATTGCTAGCTCAAGTTCTACATTGATTCAACATGTGAAGGACATTTTATTAGCTCATTTCAAGTTGAAAGATTTGGAGTCTCTACAAGTATTTCTGAAGACTAGAGATTGCTAGGGGTATTTTTCTGTCATAGAAAAAATACTCCATATTTCTATTAAAACATACTAGTTTCTTAGGTTGCATGTCATCACCTATAACCATGGATCCACACTTGAAGCTAAAAGATTTTGAAGGTGAAGTTCTCTTTGATCCAAGCAACTACATACTCATTATTAATTTGTTACATTTTATTATTTTGTTACGTTTGTTAGCTATATATAAAGCATTTTAAATATGAATAATATTCCTCATTTTTATTCCATTAATTCATGAACCAGATAATAGTGTCCACGAATAATTTTTTTTAAAAATATATTATATTAAAATATAAGTTATACCAAAATTAAGACACTTTATTACTTCATCTTTAAAAAATAAGAAAAGAAACTCCCATGCTTGAGATACTCCATGACTCATACGATAAAATAGTGGGAATAATTTAGTTGGCAAAGCCTTAAAATTCTGAAGGTAGCGTGTTTGATCCACTCTCACTACAATTTCTTCTTTTCTCTTTTTTTTTTTTTTTGCTTTTTCAGCCTTATTAATACTCTTGCTGGGTAAGCCCAACTTACTCTTTCTGGGTAAGCCCAACTGTCCAGCCTTATTACTAGCCCAATATCACAACTCAACCTATTTGATGCAATATTGGCCAATTTAAAAATTGACTTATTTTTTATTTATTTAATAATTAGAGTGAGTTTTTAATGCGCACATCACAAAAATAATTTATTTTTCACTCTTGTATTGTTAGATATTGGGAAAAGTCAATGGATTTCAATAATTTAATTATTGAGTATTCAAATTTGTGCATTAATTTATTGACTATCATGTACTTTTTTATTAGTTCTTACCTATTTAAATTTTATATCTATGAATTTAATTTTTAAAATAAAAATATCAATGTGAAAAAAAATAAATTAAAATGACTAAAGGTATAAATCTAAAATTGTAAGGAGGGTTTGAATTTGCACTCCTCCCCTTTTTTTAAGTCCCTTTCTGAAACCACTAGAAAATATCTCCGAGATGGTTGCTTATGCAAATTTTTATATGTTAAGCAATCGGGTTTTTTTTTTTTCCTTTTTAACGAATAGCATTTGCCATCATGTAAGTAAGTTAAGAGCAGCATTGCTTAAATAAGCAACTATTTTCTCAGATTATTTTAATAGTAAAAATCTCCAGGGAATCACAGGCCTACCCTCCACAAAGCCTCAACTTTAAATTTGACTCCCAAACTTCATTGTTTAGAATCTTTCTTCATAAAAATTATAAATAGAAAAATGAAACATAAACAAGAAGCAAAATTAGAAGAAAAATATTATTGCCCTCTTCCAACCCAACGAACCATCATCAATATCCCCGTTATATAGGCAAATAGATCTTTTCATGTGTGAGAAAAAAAAATATACCAGCCAGGATATTAAAATTTGTAAGCCCTGTCTATGATGAGTGTCTCCATCTCCCCCATGTGACATAACCATGCCAAATAAAAAATTCACTTGAGAAAATTCGTTTCCATTATGTTCATATGCTCTACACAGATTAATTAACAAATCTAATTTCAAGATACATATTTAATTACAAGACCCCTCCCCACCTTTTTGCTTTCTTGAAAGGAAGCACCTATCTTAAGCACTAAGTTTATAACAGCATGTCTTCCAGAAATCCTTTGCTCTAACATACAAAATACTCCTACATACCTCAACCCCCACCCCCCTCCACCAAAAAGAAAAGAAAAGAACTAAAAAAGAACTATTTCCAACTCACAAAAGGAATAATAACAAACAGGGGAAAACAGCAACCAAGTAATTATGCAAAATATTGTGAAATGCACTTATTTTGATGCTACTAAAAGTTCTGAACCGTAAATAGTCCCCTGCATTGCTTGATTGAGTAGTAGTGTTCACCACTTGTTTTGTCTTGTTGCTTAAATTCTTGCTGCAACAGTATAAAGAGAACACACACTTAGGTAAAGCTGTTACATTTGAAAAAAATAAATAAATAAATAAAAAGTTTAGATCTAGGAAAACAATGAAAAACAACTGGTCAACTATGCAGACAAAGTTTCTTACCTTCCAGGAAATATACATCTGCCGTGGCCTGCAAAGGTATTCCCAACAACAGTGGCAAAAAAAATTATATTAATCAGAATTGTTACACTTAAACCTGAAATAGAGAACTACGGGAGAGAAATACAAAATGGTGGAGCCTATTTTGAGTAAATGCAATATCAACATAGATATAGAGAAAATATGCTAACATTGTATACTTGGGTCTGCAAGCAAGAATTATGTAAGAAACTCTGAAAAATTGTATACTGAACAGCAAGAAAGTTACTAGTACATGAAGGTAATTCAGAAACATAAAATAGAATCTGTGCAATTGTCAGAGTAAACAGATAAACGGGACCTCAGATAAGCCAATATCCTATCAACATCCTGTTTTTTTGGTGTTAAAAGATTAATCCTTGCACTCTCTAGCAAAAACACACCCTCTAATGTAATCTCTCACTCAATTCTTTCAAAATCAATTTTGTCCAAGTCAATTCCAATGCTAAACAAACGGCACAGTCATTGGAAGATCATAGTTCCCCTGTTCATCAAGGAACTGCAATCCCAAATCCCCTCTTTTTAATTTCACATAAAATTATAGTCAAGTCAAAGACCCTTTGCATAATGTGGGTACCACGCACAAATGCTTTCCATACAAGAAATCATTGCCTCGCAACAGTTCCAATTACTCCCTTTCCCAATCGAAAGTAGAAAACTAGAACTCCTCATAATTCACAAGGCTCCTCTACATATTAGACCACCATTCTCCCTCAGCATCATAAAACAAACTAATCAGGTAAATCTACAAGGACTCTAAGCGCATTAAAAGGATTTCTAATCAAGAATGTAGCCAAACCTAAAATCTCAAACACATTAAAATCCAAGATTCGACACCAAGCAATTAGCAACCAACACAACATATTATATCAGAAAACTAAATTCCCAGAACAAATGAATTGAATCACAAATCACAACCAACACAAAAACACTAAACTGACAAAAAAAAGACCAGAGATTTCAGCTAACACTTACTGGGGTCACTGGTTGTGATCATGGCCACCCCATTGAAGTCACAAGATCCAGAAGACTTCCCCTGACTCTGGTAATAGCTATCAAACGCATAAGAAGCGTGATTCTTAACATTATTAGGCTGATAACAACTCTCCCCAGGCTGAATCTCAGAACAATTAGCCCTCCCCACTCCACACGCCCAATCCAACGCAGCCTGCAAACTCTTCAAATCAACACTATCCCCGGCAACACAATAAGTCTGATTAGCATTAACACCCGCCAAAAAAGTCCCAACACCAGACACACGTAGTAAATACACGGGTGTAGCATTCCCATAAAACAAACCCCAATTGGCCTCAGACACCGGCGTTGACCTCAAATCCTCATTGAAAAGCTCATATATAAAAACACTAGAAGTAGTTTCTGGATGCAAAGGAGTCCCACTCCGATCCAAAACATGCTTAATCAAGTTCGAATTGTAAGTGACGGCATTGGAAGGTGTAGCATAAGGCTCCTTCGAGTCCCCCTTGGAAGGCCAACCGGTTTCAGTAACAAGAACAACAACATCAGTGATGTTGAGATTCTTCATAGAGAAGTAAGCCGCGTCAATCATGGCGTCAAGGACGTTGGTGTAGTGAAGAAGAGTGTTGGGGTCAACCATTTCTTTAGAAGGTGGAAGGGGTTTGAAGAGTGTGTTATCAAGAGGAACAAGGTTTTTGTTCTGCATGAAGACATAGTAAGGGTAAAGGTTGAGCATTAGGGGCGAGTTTGTTTGAGAGAGAAAGTGGAGGAGAGGGAGAATGAAAGAGGAAAGTGATTGGTTGAAGAATGCTTGAGAAGGAGGGAAAGGGGAGAGGATAATTGAAGCGGAATGAGGGGTGGAAACGACGACGTCGTTTTGAAGATTTGATTCGACGAGTGCGGAGTGTAGAGAGATGAGTGCCGGCAGGAGGAGTGGGGCGGAGGAAGGGACGGTGGTGAGGATTTCATCGCCGACGGAGATGGCGGTGATGCGGGTGGCGGGGTGGTATGCGGCGACGTTTTTGCGGATCCAGGTGGAGGCGGTGGTGTTGGAGGAACCAATAGCGAGGACCTGGTTGTTGGGTACGCTGATTGTGACACGAATGTCGGTGCCCGACAGTGCTTTGAGGATGTCGGGGTTTGCGTCGTAAAGACGGATGTGAGTTATTTTCTGTTGTTTGAGCAACTTTACGAGGTCTGTGGGTTGTAAGAGGTTGGATATGTCGGTTCCGATGTTAAACCCCACGAATGGGGTGTTTGTTTGGTCGGAGGAGGAAGATACATGTTGTTGTTGCGTCAAGTGTAGGAGTGTGAATAGTAGTAAAGGGAGAGTCATTGGGAATTCTAATTATAATTCACTTTCTCCTCCTCCTCACCTTCAATTTCTGTCATTGTGTTTTATTTGGGTTTCAGGGATTGGGACGTAATAACATACCAAGCATCCTAGGTTTAAATTCAATGGATTTTGCTCAATTTAGGAGAAACCTCACCCAGACACAATTTTCAATTTTCAATTTTCAATTTTGAACTGTGGAGAAAAAGGAAGGAAAAAAAATTGTGTTTTTCTTTATCTCTTTTACCGAAGTTAAAGTACGCTTTTCCATTCCATGAGTAACTTTCATGGAGCTGCTTTTTTAACCATATTTAAATTAGATCAATTATTTTGATTATTTAAGTTTAAAAATTTATTTTAATTTTCATATTTAAAAATATATTATTTTGTTTCTTTAAGTTTTTTTAAAATATTTTTAAATTAATATTATCATAATTTAAATTTTAAAATTATTATAACTTTTAGCCGGATATATTGATGAGCTAACATAATACTATTACTATAATAGTATTGAAGCCCGAAATTAGTTTCATGTAATAATGAGAGACTAACAAAATAACTATATTTAAGAAAATATATAAAAGCGATTTTATTAAACTTAATTCGAATATATGTCCATACTCCATACCAAAAAATTGAAAAAAATTTAATTTTGAAGGTAAAGCAGAGAAGGGAGAAAACAAAAACGTCTCACGGGACTTGAAAGGAGAAGTGGTGGTATTGTGTGAAGTGTTAACCGTTCTATGGTGAAAGACAATGCCTTTACTTCTTTGAACCAATTATTTTTGTGAATAACTTAAAGATGATTCTTAAATTTCAACAGGACAGCCTGGCTTGACGTTGCTTTGCTTGTTCATTGATGCATCCAAAAGCTTCTCTTGCTTTGAACTTCTACCACGTTCTCAAGGCAGATCCAAAAGTTGATAAACAAATATGGACATTACATTAGAGATTATATAATACACAATAGTCAGCTATATTGAACCACTTGTTCAGACAATTTCTCCCTAAAGAAACCAAACTTTATGACTGAAAAGCATTTTGAACATTTACTAGTTGAGCACCTTTGAGTTGTGTGCCTCTGAAAAAGTTCTCTAAAATATAGATTTTTTATTTACTTTGGCCTTTAATATATACATTCAAAATGAAAAGAAAATTCAATGAAGCATGATAAAATAAATACGCTATTTGCATGTGAAATAGAAATACAATGATTTTACATGGCTGATTTAAGCGAATTTTAGTTAGTGATGAATTTGTGCATGTGAGGAATCGTGTATCCGCAACAAAAATAGTATCACTACGGTCACAAATATTTGAATAGCCAATAATGTATAGTTTACTTGATCCCATAAAAGAAACTTTTGGTAAACAACTTTACCACCGTATATTTGCCACTTGGAAGCTTTAATATTTCAATGACAATCGCAATAATTAGTTAAAGAACAATAATCATTATGTTTGCTTAGATAACCCACTAAAATACCCTCTTTTCCATAGATGTTGAACCTCCACAGGTGGAATTGTTGAACTTCAAACCGGCAAGTGTTCCTAAGCCTTTGATAAAGTTAAGAAAAAGAATAAAACTTTACCTGGAAAAGAAACAAAAAGCCAGACCTTAAATAATTACAATATATACACATCAATTGAGTAAAACGTTGTGGCAAATGACAATATTTCTGTTTAGACATTAATAATAAGTTGGTTAATGAAGAAGTAGAATATGCTTCATCAAATACTTAAAAAAGCTTTCAATAGTCCACCAATCTTGTTAGTGTCCTTCATTATGCAAATCACACGTACATGTAACATGGACCAGATGTAGCACCTTGTTAGAGTGTATTACCGTAAACATTTGAAAGCGTTAAAAAATTAACTTGGGTCTTATAACTAATATAAAATGTATTAGAGTATAAAATTTGAGATGTTAACTTTATTTTGGTGCATTTTAAACTAGAAATGCTAAAATAAGACAAAAATTTCAAAGAAATTAAAATCAGACTTTTAAAATTTTAGGCTTAATTCCATCTTTTTTGCCATCTAATTTGATATTTTGGTGATTTATATCATCAAGCTTTTATATTTATAAAAATTGTCACCGAATTATCATAAAATTACAAATTTTATTATTCTCTTAAATGTCAGTTAATTATTTAACAATGTATTTACACATTTTATGAAAATTTCACTCTAAAATCTCTCAAGTTTCACAAAATCAATCTCTCACCAAGTTCATTATTATTTAAAATCCTAATATGTAGGTGTTCAGTGAAAAAATAACCTAATTTACATTTTTTTTTTCACTTGAAAATTAAAATAAATTAAAAAAATTACATCTTATTAATAAAATAATTCTTCTTAATAACAAGATGTGTCAACAAATAATTAATTATTTAATTGACATAAATTTACAATTTTATAATAATTGAATAAAAAAATTTATAAATGTAAAAATTTGGTAATATAATCTATTAAAATATTAAAATTGAGGGGCATAAAACGTAATTAAACCAAAATTTTGAAGGAACAAAAACATTATATTATATTATATTATATATATACATATATATGGAATGTAGGGTATATTAATAAAATTCCATATTATTGGACCAGCATGTGGCACATTGTTTGATTGCCCATCAAGTAGATGCTTGATGGCTCTGTTTTATTTGGTTAACATCCCATTAACCCAACTGGGCTTAGTGGAGTTCAGTCCCGGTCGTTGAAACAAAAGGACATCGTTTTTTATTCTTCCTATTCAATTTTAGTTTACTTGTCAACATATACTACTAATAAGACTGTTTTGTCAACTCATGTTATTAAGAATCTCTTCTTACTAACATGTGATGGCAAAAGGGGGTGAAAATATCAAAGGTTGAAAATTGTTTGAATTTAATAAAAAGATGAACTAAAAATAGCATGAGGCTTAAGTGTTATTTATGGCAAAAGGACATGTAATTTTTACTTTACAGTTTAAACAAACCATGAAAACTTAAAAAATAAAAAATAAAAATAATCTGAAAACTTATGCATCATTTTCCGTGAGAGCATAACACATCCTCACCATTTTTAGATCACTGTGGTTGGTGCTCTCCATTGATGTAGGTGATTTCCGTTTATGTAAAAGTCATTCATTCTACCATTGAATAAGAAATTCATCCTTTCTTTTTGAAACTTATATTAACTGAAATCTCATGCCCCATCTTTAAATACATCTTCACTAAAAAAATATAATTCCCTTGATTGGACATTACATAATGTGCTTAGACTTACATTTTTATTTTTCTATAATCCATCAAGATTTTGATTCATTCTATTTCAGAAATCATAAATGCGTCGAAAGTACATAAAGAAATGGGTCGACAATACTAAAAATAGTGTTCTATGATTAAGATGTTGACTATACACCACACGTGGGAATAGAGCTTGAATGTAAGGTATAAATCGGGTATGATAATTGTCAAGAATATTAAAACTAAAACAAGAAATATGGAATGATTTCAAAAAGATTTGCATGCTTCAAAAAGATGAATAAGATATTAACAAACGAGATCAATCATCAAAATAGTCTACAAAAAATTAAAACGGATATAAAAGAAAATATAAAATTTCAACGTAATTTCCCTCTATATCCACAGCCATAATATATTTAGAGATAAAAAAATATACAATCAATCCTATTGATTTTAATAATAAAATCAATTATTTTATACAGACAATATAAATCCTTTAAACTCGTATTTATATATTCACTCTCGTCAACACATCCAAATATTGGCAATGATGAATCAAGTCCAAGACTCAAGATTTTCTCAAATATGCGTCTACGCTAGTAGAATAAACTCTCTTAGTTACACAACACCATCAGAATTATCCATCAACTAAAAGAAAGCAATCATTAAAGCTTCGAATAATTACTACATTGTTGATGCATTCCAAGATAAAATAGAAATAAAAAAAAAAGATAATGACATCATTTTACACAGTCAAGTATATAGTCTTAAAAAACAAATCCTTTTGTCTTGTTATAAGTGTTTTTTCGCGGAATACTTTATGTAATAACTTTTGACACCAAATACAAAACAAAGAAAGATCGTTAAATGTGTTGGTACAATAGTCCAATATGACGAAACAATCCCTTCTTTTCCATGGCTTTTTGAAACATTTTTATATAGAAAATAATCTTCTAAAATTTCATGGATACTTACTAAGCATTTCATAACATGATCGATGCAGGGAAGAAACATAGGAAACCACTGAAAAAATCCAAATAGATTTTTGTTCAAGTTGGTCGGAATATTTTAACAAAACTAATCCATACGAACCATAAACTAATCTAAATTGATTATTTCGTACTGAACATAAGCTGAGCGTTCACGGTCGGTTATTATTTGGCATTCGTTCATGGAAATTAGGCAAATCTTGAAAACTTTAATCTGATCGTGAAGAAACAACATAATACAACCATAAATCTACTCATCTAACAAGACAGGAAATCAAATCCTCCTTCCAAAATACTACAACAATTAAACTAGTGAAGAAGGTTACCCAAAACTATACAGGGATACTAGCTGAGAAACTTCGTTTTGCTGCCAAAACTGCCATTCCCATTTTCAGCGAATTACCAAAATCTGTGTGGAAATTTATTGCCTTGCCGGTATCGTAGGATGGAACATTGAGCGTAATACTCAATTGACCATCATCACCTTAAGACATTGACGAATGCCATCAATGAATCTACATCTCTCTTTTCAGAAGGGTACTTAATTGGTCGAGAAGAGTGTTTCGGGAAGAGAAGTATAGTGGGGAAGCTTCCCAAACCTAGTTCACTCTTTGCATATTCTTTCTGATCTCCATCTGCTCTGAATTTCGCAACCTTCACTCCTGACCCTGCTAACTTATCTGCCAAATCAACATATGATTCCTCCATAGCCTGTTAAAATTCACAATAACATTCATTAGTGAATGGAAATTTCGAACCACATGAACCTTAGGTGAGATAATCTTAACACAATATTGAAATGCATGGGTCACTGTTTTACCTGACAGAAACGGCACCAAGGTGCATAGAGCACAACAAGCCAGGGTTCTTTCCGATTTTCCAATTTTGTCAAATTCTCAATCCCAGTCCTACTCAAGTTAACCACATTCTGGGAGTTGAAAATGTCAGAAACAGTGGCAGTACCATTAGCATGGGCATCTCCATTTCCGTTGGGCTGGGCAGCATCTTCTTGTTTTAAATTACCTTTGTGAAGACCACACTCCTTAGCTTTGGCATCCTCCCACCACCACCTTCCTTCTCTTTCATGTTGTCCGGGTAAAACCGGCCTTGTGCACGGCTCACAACCAATTGAAACATATCCTTGGGAATGCAAGGAATTTACAGGAACATTCATGGTCCTAAGGAAGTTCCATATTTCTAGACCATTAACATTTGCAACTGGGTTCCACTTCACCAGGCTACCAATTCCTCCATCTAATCCCTCAAAAACAGGATCAACCTGGACAACAGGGATTTCAGACCTAGTACCAGGTGACTGATCTTTTCTCTGACCAGTGATCCATGCTCTAAGACCCTTGAGGGCTCTCCTTAAGGGCCTCACCTTCCTAACCCTGCAGCATTCTTGATGCCCATCCTCATAAAATGAGAATAGCCCCTTAGTTCTTACTAATGCCTGAACCTCAACTGCATCAGGGAACATGTACTCGATGTGAATTCCATAATGCTTCTCAACCTCGTCAAAAAGTCTGTATGTTTCTGGGTTCAGCCTCCCAGTGTCCAGACTGAACACTCTGTAGGGTCGACCCGTCAAATGGGCATACTCAATTAAAGCAACATCTTCAGCACCACTGCAAAGACAAAACTACTCGTTAAAACACAAATCAACATACACACTACTTAAAACTACCAACTAAAAATGTGGCATAAAATTTTCAGTTTGTCAGAGTCACACAATGATAATTCTTCTGCAACTTGCACGAGACAAAATTCAAGTTACAACTTTCAAATACAATTAACAATTAAAAGTCATAATGAAAATAATCCCACAAGCATAATACAATTGAGTTACACAGCATAATACAAAAGGAACAAATCCCAATTGTCAGCTGTATTTCAATTTCATCGATCCTGAAGATAGGACTAAATGTACTCTGATCATGATATTTCTACTGAGCTACTCTCTCTTCGTGTTGATTCTACAAATTTCGTATTGATATTGTATTTTCAGTGAACACACTAAAACATTTAACAGTTTGGGCTAGAAAACAACGCTTGTTGGAATAATTAAAGAAAAAATTCATATGCGCATGCAAAATCCGGCATAAACAAATCACCGTAAAACAGAAAAACAAAAACATAAAACTAAGAATCTACCTAAACGCAATAGCGATGTCGCTGCCAAATTTCTCGAGTGCCCTGTCCATTATTTCAAGAGGAGAAGCATTTTCAAGGTCCTTCGCTATTTGCTCAAAATCTTCTTCCTTCTCAACCTCTGCAAATCACACACCACAATTTCAGAACAAGCTCGAATCTCCTCCAATTAAGGAGTTAACAAAAACTTTAACCAAGAAAATTCCCTAATATCAAGAGAATGTAATGATAAAAATAAAAAAATGTAGAAAACGCACCAGGAGCAACGATAGTTGCGGCAAGAGGAACAATAGAATCGTTGCGTTGTGGTTCAGCGTTAAGTGGCTTCACCGAGGTTCGTCGTTGAGTTAAATTAACACCACTGTACGAAACATGAGGCTTGTCTGAGAACCGAAACGAACCGATTTGCGGAACTGAAAACAGAAACAGAGACGCATTATTAATGAATGAAACCCTAACACATAAAAAAAGGCGAGGAATTCAGATCACTTTAAATTGTTTTTTCCTGAAATTAAGAAAGGAGATCGGGACCTTTTGCGTCGGATCCAAGACGCGAGAAGAAGGAAGTTGATGGTGCTGCTGAAGAGGAAGAAGTGGTAGTAACGGCGAGAGCCATGGGAGAAGGAAGGAATGTAGTGTGAGAAATAATTTAGGAGTGGAATCACTGGTTTTTCTCAGGAAGAAGAAGGACAATGAAGGTTTGAATATAAAAGAGAAAGTGCGATTGAACCTGGACGTAATTCAAGCTCTCTTCGTTTTGCTTACGTGGCGTGCACCTGTTGGATGAATAGAAACCCATGGCGCGTGGCTTCTGTTTGGGTCGCGCGGCCAACTTAGACTTACATGTCTCTTTTAAATTTTCCTTCTCTTCCCTGAATCTTCTTCTTTTGTTTTATTATTTTTTTAAAATATATATATATATATATATATATATATATTTAATCCATTCTATAAATTAAAAATAATAAATTTTAAAATATTTAATTTTATTTTAATTCCTAAAACTTAAAAATTTATTATTTTTAATTTATAGAATGGATTAAATAGCTCCTCTTAATTATTATTTAGTGTTATCTAATCCACTTTGATGGTATACTTTAAAATTAAAATGAGATAAAAAATTTCTTTGTAAGTTTAGAAGGGAAAGAAATGTTACCGTATTCTTTTTATTATTGCTTTTGAAATAATTGTTACTCCTATTTTAAATGATAATATAAGTTAATTGCCTACATTTAACACACTTTCAATTATTAATTAAAATTTATTCAAAAATTATAATAAAATTTTATTAATTAAAAGAGTATATTATTTAATGTGTGGATAGTATTTATAAATTTTTTTTACATTTTTTATTTAAAATTATTTATTATGATTAGTATAAATACAGGACATGTCCTGGAATAAAGTAAATAAAATTTAAATTTTTTTCTATTAAAATATATTTATTGTTAATTTTTTAATAAAATAAAATACCTCCATATATTGTTAAAAGAATTCATACACAACTTCCTTATTTAAAATTAAAATAAAATGTATTAAAATTTTAATTTAAACTTGACTAACTCTTTGATCGGCACTTTGTGAATAACATATTGACAAACACTGTTGAAAATAAAAACTTACAAGTAATCTCCTTAAAAGAGAAAATGTTTTAATGCTTAAGTAAATACTTTGTTTAACAATTGCTTAAGTAAATACTTAAACACTCATTGACTTAAATCTAAATTAATATATGTCTGTAGTAAATAAATTAAATCCCAGCGGTAAACTGTGCTTTGCGGTTGTTTTTTAATTTTTATTTTTTTTAGAGAAATTGGTTTTTAGTTAAATAAAAGGGTTGAAAATATTACAACAAAGAAAATAAATTTCTAGAAAATTTAAAAAATGTTTTTCACGAATAAACAAATAGTTTCCAAAATTACATTAAAAATAGATAAAAAAAAAAAGGTTTTTGAAAAAACTTATACAACCGTGAGGAATATGTAAAACTACAAATATATTATGTTCCCTTGTGTATTTCTTTTTGTATTATTCCCCTTTTTTGCCAGCATTTGCCTGTGGTGCTCTATCCAGTTTTATTCCAATTTGATCCCAATTCTGTTCACTTCAAAATTCATCAACATGTGGTCCATAGTGTGTTAATTTGGTACCATCTTTTATGAAATTAAAAATGTTGCTCTAATTCATTGATGCCTCACCACTTGACCATGATTAAATTCTAATGACAGGCATTTTTGTGTTGGTTACTTTTTTAAGAAAATATAATATTTATGTGATTGTAACTGAACATAGATGGTATAATCAACATGAGGCTGCAGTGCAACAATGAAGTTTGAAATTGTATGGGAGAGAGTCATTTGAGAGTCCAACAACAAAGAATCCACGAACTTGGCCACTGGAGATCCGAAAGGGTTTATTTTGTTAAATAAATTGCGAGTCCCCACTTGAGGCCAGGCCACACGCACCACTCATCTAAAGTAATAAAGACGATGTTGATAGCAAAGGCGATTCCAACTTGTTTTCTACTTTCTCAATAATAAAAATTTAACGTACTAAAAGACAAGATAAATGAAACATAATTCATCAAAAGTGATGCTTAATATATTCTTTTTTAATTTGAAGCAAGTTATTTTTGTTCTTCCCACTTAAAATTAATCATTTTAATATTATTATTATTATTATTATTATTTGGAGTACGAAAATTTTAATTTCTTTCTTATAGTCCTCGGAAAGAATGATTTCTTTTTCAATCATGCACGTATGCAATAATTTATACCCCAACTGCTACCTCTCAAAATTCGTATCCTATTGGAATCTTTTAAAAGCGAATAAGATATAGCTATTGACTATGCTTTTATAAAAGAATTTATTCTTAATGTGTTATTGATATAAATTTTATATCATTCCTAAGTTAAAAATTATTATAGATATTTTTTCATTACTATTCATATACTCAAATTATTTTTTTTTAATAACTATAACATGTATGAAATGATTGTGGACTTTGCCAGGACCAACCATGAGGGTCGTTCAGAAGGTAACGCTAAAAGCGGTCGAAGTATTTTTTTTTTTTTTTTATATATACACGTATAATATATTATTTATAATTATTAATAAAGAGAATTCTTATTTTTATAATTATTTTTGTTTTTTATTAGATAATTTTAATTTTTTCAATTAATTTTAATATTTTATATTTAAATCATTATTTTTTCTGTCCCTGTTAACTTTAACAAAATTTATAAAATAATTCAATTTCATCTCTCATCTTATAAAATATTTTATTCTTTACAAGTTATTTTATTACAGTTTTTTAATTTATTTAAAAAATTAAAAATATAATATTTATTATCTCTACCTAGTTTAATTACATAGAAACCTAAACACATAAGGCCGCAGTTGCCAGTGTGTTCTGGCTATTAACTATAATTATTACTAAGCTTCACCTGTACTTTTACTTAAGCATTTATAATTTCTATAATCATTAATAAAAGGAATTCTTATTCCTGTAATTATTTCTGTCTCTATTTTTATTTAATAATTTTATCTATTTAAATTTATAAAATTATTTGCTATATTTTTATATTTAAAACATTATTTTCTTTATAGTTTGTTGCCTGTGTAAAATACTTTAACCATTAAAATAGGAGTTAAGAAAATAAAAAATAAAACACACCAAGATCTATTTTCACCTCTATAAATAATCTTATCAAAATAATAAATCATTCCCATACTTAATATCTATCTTCGATGACTTTGTAAGGGGTTTAAAGTTTATATTATTTAGTTATGAATCATTCCATTGTATGTAACAAAATTATATAGTTAACAATTCAACTATTTTTTCTTTTTCATCACTCAATGTATCATTCTTTCATTTCTCCGTACATTGTTATTTAATCTTGAGAAGAAATATAATATATAAAATATGAAATGAGTAAAATCAACAATTTTTAACCAGCATCATAATTAATTAAACATATATGTGACAAAATGAATCACATTTCAATACATCTAAAATACTAAAAATACTTCCATCTAATCATTCTCAAACATATCTATCAATTTTGCAAATACGAACAAGAACCATAAAAAAATTAAAAGCAACAAAAAATTTCCAAAAGTAAAATGAAATAAAACGTCAACACAAAATGATAATAGAATCTTTAATGCCCTCAAGAGAAACAAATGGGAAATGATGAAATAGAGAAGTAATCGAATAAAAACCAATATGCCATGCTACTCTAATTAGGAGGAAAAATATGAATAAACACAAAAAAAATTGTATTTCCACAAGATTAACAGTTAAATGTAGTAACAATTTTTCTTCCCTTCTCCACATATATGAGGATAGTAATACTATGCGATAGTTTTTGATGATGTGACAGATGAAAATAAGAGAAGAAGTAAAAATGAAAAAAAAAAATAAAGGGAAGAAAGTAATAAAAGAAGTAATGTAGAATAAAAACTAATGTGTCAATATAAATAGTAAAATGAAAAGGTGAAGAGACAAATAATAGTAATAATAAAAAGAATAAATATAATGAAAGAAAAATAAAAGATTTTTAAAAATATAAAACAATTAATGATAGAATATAATTTCCGGCGTACAATCTGAAAATTAAATTTTATATCAAATTCTGGATATAAAACAATATAAAAGGAAGATAAGGTAATTAAATTGATAGAAGGTAACTAATAGTTAAAAATTTAACAAATATAATAAGTTAATTGATGAATAAGTTGTGTTTTTAATATTAAATTGATATATACATGATAAAGATACAAAAAATTTCTCAACATAAATGATTACACCTTCAAAATTTTATAGTTTATGAGAAAAAAATGTTATATATAATTTTAATAAGATGAAATAGATTGAAATGACTTTTTATATAGTTTGACACGTAATAATAACTTTTAATTGAAAGTTTTCACAAAATCCATGATTGGGTTAAAAATTTGATGATATATACCAAATTTTAAACCAAGTCATTTTGTATCGTTTTATGTTTTATGTTGATTGAAATCGGTGTAATATATATTAATAATATATGAATGATTTGATTAGCTTTTCATCGTTGTTCAATTTTAATAAAATTTAACACAAATAATGATATTAACATGTAAATATAATTTAAAGGTTTGGAAAATAAAAATCGTGATCTATATTAAATAATTAATTTAATTTCAAATTATAATTTGATACCTTAGTGTTATTTGAATATAATCCTAATAAGATATATTATTAATAACAATATTTATAATTATATTTGTAACTATTAATTTTTTATTGATTTAAAACGTGAAAAATAACTTAACAGAAAATAAACTTGCGAAGGTATTTTTATATGAAAAGAAAAAAAAAATGTGGGGAGTGGAAAGATAAAAACATGTGTGTGAAATCGAAGCTCTTCCTTTTTTTGTTTTTTTTTTTTTTTTCCAGTTAAGAGTTGGTTCCATTGGGCGAACCCGGCCTTTTCAATCTCATAATTCTGTTGGGCCAGACTGTATCAAATTCTCATTAACCAAGGTGAACATTTTCTTGCCAAATTAACCACACTGGGCCAATTCCGTTAATATTTTCTGGAATTGGGTCCACATAGTAAATATCAAAACGGATTCATTTCGGAGCAGACCCAATCTAGTAAGTGTTTCCAAAAACTAAAGGCGCAAACAAAAATGTGTATTCATTAAGAAGAATACGACATGTGACAATGAAAGCTTGGACAGGCTGGCAAGGAAGTGTTATATGCAATTGGCTGGCTTGCATGTGGTGGAGAGGAGGTCTTCAGAGACATCAAATGATGTGGTTTGACTGTTGAAAAGCTGTTAGTAGCAGTGGAGGTATTGCAAGCTCTCATATATCCGGCCAAGAAAGTTTTACGCTTGCTCTGTTACTCACTCTTTTATTTTCTTTTCCACTTTCACTCCTCCTCTTCATTTTTATTTATTATTTTTTTTTTTAACTTTACTCTTTCACTTCAACTTCTTGCATCAAGTATGTTACCAAACTATTTAAATTTCTTATTTTTTTTTAATTTTAATAATTTATAAATGATATTTGATAAATGTTAACAGTGAAAGGATGACAAACCTTGAGCAGAGGACTAACAAAAATTTAAGTAAACACCACTAGTAGTGTCATCAAGATTGGAAATCGCATAGAAGGTGACGCCGGTATCTTAATTTCACCGTACTTGTGTCACTTAGCATCTCTTAATGAAAGATATTATGTTAATCAATATTTTCTTTATTGTCTCAGCATCTCTTAATGAAAGATATTATGTTAATCAATATTTCCTTTATTGTCATAGGTGTGTTACGTGACAATTTTCAATAGAAAGTATAATCTATTTGCATTTCTTTTTCATTGAGCGTTACATGGTATTGTTAGTCGATTTATTAAAATATTTTTAATTTATTTTAGTCTAATATGTAATTTCTGTAAGTAAACCAATTTGATTAATTTGCCCATTTTCTTCACACTATATAAATATATGCATCTAACTTCACACTTTTTTTTTTTTTTTTTATATATATATAACACATTCTAGAGTGCTCTCTATGTTAGAATGGAAACTGGTATCACTTTGTATGTAAAATAATACTATCATAACTATAGAGACTAAGTATATATTAACGATTCTTACTAAATAAAACTGTTCGGTATATAACTCTGATAACTCTCATTCATAAATAATCATATAGTTACTTATAAAAATGTAAAAATAAGAAAGAAAGAAAGAAAATAAATTAATAAAAAATATACTAATTCACGGGTAATTAAATAACTACTTACAAAATATGAAAAGAAAAGAATAAATTAATAAAAAATATATATACATACGTAAATGTTTTACCAGATAGTTAATCAAGTTAGCTGCTTAAAATTGTTAGCTTGCTATGTTTCCTTGTCTATGGACAAAATTTAACTCTAAAATTCAGTTTAGAAACTAACATGTTCTTGCAATCTTGAAGAATAGATCCTCGTGATATCACTGCAAAAGATCCACAACAACTTTGCAATCAAGCTAAAAAATGACACAGTCTAGGTTCATTTCCTCCACCCACAACATATCCTGTAAAGCAGAAAGTGCCTCCCTTTTCTTGTGGCTGGAGTAAGGGGTTAAGAGATTCGAAAACGAACACCTCTAAAGGACCCATGATCATCTTTCGAATAACAACATAAAGTTGTTACATTCTGATTTGCAAAGAAACCTGTCTCAGAATTACATTTAAGAAAGCTTAAGGGTGGTCGCGATGGAGATGTGTTGGCAGTGACAGACCTCCGTTGCTGTCTCGTGTTTTGGATCTTCCAAGCTACAGACCAATCTTCCAAAGCCTCCCAAACTCTATGAAGAACCTCCACAATGGTCTCCTTCTTTTAGAAAATGTGCCAACAGTTCTCCATTTCCACTGTACAAACCATACAAGTAGCAGGACACTGCACTCCTTTGCATTTAAGTATGGTTTTTACCGGCAGAACTCGTTTACAACTTGCAATAATTCTGTTCCGAATAAATAATTAATAGATAATTACAGTTTAAAATATATATACATGCATAAAAATTATGAAGAAATATATATATATATATATATATATTTTAAAAAATAGTTAATTGCGTGTTGGTGTTTTAAAGTAAATTTTGTTTTTTTTTCTACTTTTAAAGAATATGCAGATTTCAAATCCTTTTTCAATCACCCTCATCCTTTGTTGTACCCGAGACACTTTCGCCATGGTTCAAAGTTTCGTGCACGTTGAATTTAATTCAAAATATTTTTAAATAAATGAGTTACACTTAAAATTGTATATTTCCACTTATTTAATTCATGAACTAGTTTGATAATATATATATACATATATATATATATATATATTATTAATTAATGAGAAATATGTTGGCCTTTGTTATTTTTTTTGCTACATTAAGCATATTTTTTTTAGTGGTGTTAAAAAAATAAACTGAACTCAACTGCTTGTAGAGTAACCAAATATAAAAACTGAATAATTTGAGAACCAAATTTATCTAAATTGGAATATAAACGGAACTTTTTCAAAGTGATTATTCTCCTACTTTTAATCCATCCAGTACATATTAGTGCAGAAAATAATTCACTTCATAATGAATTTTTATCCAAAAATATTGCCCATTAATTATTAGTTTTTTTTTTCCATAGGTTTAAATTAATGACCTCTATCATATTCCTTTTTTAGAACCTTTTTCCATGTCCACAATCCAACCTTAAAGAATTAATCTTGAAATTTTTGGTGTCTAGGAAACGAGAAAATAATGTTATCATTTAAATATTGTCTCTATTTATTTTTATAATAAAATCATTAAGAATCCGTTTAAATTCAAGTTGGTCTTATATTTACGAGGACATGTTTAAAATTTTAGGATGTAAACTTTACTGGACTAAGACTCGTTCTGGGCCTGAGTGCTTCATTTCAATATAAAGGATTTTATTTTTGCATCCTCCAAAGTTCTTCGTCCACTTTTTATATTTCATGTTTTCAAATTTTTTAATCAGGTAAAATTTTACCCCTAACTTTTATTTTCGTGAATTATGTAGAAACTAAAATTTAGGATAAAATTCACCAAATTATAAATGTTTGGGACAATCAAATATATGAATTAAATGCGGTAACGTGGATTGTGGGGCCTTTGTTACATACTTAGTGGATGGTTTTGTGTCAAACTATGCAATTTATTCTGGGTAAATTATCATGTGAATTTTTTAAAATGTTTAACATTATTATTTTATTTTTTAAAATTATTTTTTAAATGAAATATAATTTATTAATTACATTAGTCAAAAAATTTTAAAAAATGTGACTTAATTAATAATATATATAGATTAAAAATAATAACAAATAAAATTGAAGGACTTAAATGTAATAATTGAAAATTTTAATATATATATAGACACACATACATATATTTAGTTTAATTTCTGATTAACGTGAGAACACTTTGGTGTTTTGGACCAAAATTATAGTTTCCTCGTAATGTCATGAATTGATCATTGAATGTTAGCAAACAGGGCTTGAATGCCATAGCCACCAGATTTCGTTCAATAGAATGATTTTATAATTTTGTTTGTTGGGATCGTTGATCCAATGCGAATGCTAGTGCTCGACAAAACTATTTCACGTTATTTTTAGATAATGAAATAAAAATCCTGCATATTTAAATATGATTTTTTTTAAATAGACAAGTCATAAAAAAAATACATGTGAGAAATCCTTGCAAATAATATCAAATAGCTAAAATCCATCTTTTCACTTTTTTTTATTTTTAATTTCATTTCTAACTTTTTATGTTAAATTAATCTTTATGTCATCAGTTTTATATAATATTTTGAAATAATAGTTTTATTAAGATCGTAAAGGACTAATGTTATGAAAATCTAAATAAAAAACCAAGAAGCTAAAACCAAATTTAATTATTTTTACAAGAATTGTTTAGCATCAACCCGAGATGAAAAATATTGGAAGTTTGTTATAAAACTATTGTTCAATGAAATACCCGTAAGAACTTCATAAGTTCAATAAAATTGTACAAACACTCCATCAGTACAATTTATTTTCATTTCTAATTGTTAAAAAAATTCTTTGCACAAAGGAAATTTTTTGGCGTTTTTCACTCTCCATTCCTACAACTTCAACATTTTAATAAGAAACACATGTAAATTAATCATTTTAATAAGAAAATAACATATAAAATAATATATTTAGCTTATTATGTATTTAAAAATATAAAAGTGATTTTTTTTTTAAACGTGCGCCATTACATCCCTCAATATAAAATTTGAGTTTTTTTTTTTTTTTAAGTTATAAAAAGCATTGGGCTAGTCAAATAATTGGGGCTAGGAGCATCTGGCCTAAGTGGTGGTAGCAAGTCCAAAACAAAAATTATAAACCTACTTTATTCTAAAAAAAAAAAAAAACTAAAAAAATGTGTAATGAAATTAATTAATCGTGTCATAGAGAATAAAAAAAACGTGGGCAAGGGTAGTAGAAGTAGGTATGGTATGAGACAAATGCTTCACAATAGCCACAACTCCGTCCTTATACATTAACTAATAACCAGAGGCCACGTAGACACTCTAAGTAACAGGCGGTTACATTATCACTACTCCCTGACTGTCTAACGTTATTAATGTTACCTTATAAATCAACACTGTTTCAGATTGTTCTGCTATCCGATTCCTTCACTCACTGTCCTGTCGTCGCTATTTTCACTGGTTAGATACCTCTCTCTCTTCCTCTTCACTGGTTAGATACCTCTCTCTCTTCCTCCCTCTCGCTGCAAGTGTATTTTCTTTCTTCCACCTTTCGATCCCTTCAATTTCATTGTCATTTATATATATTAAACTATGGGTTCTGCAATTTAGTACTGAGTGTAATATGATTATCATTTTGATCTTATGCTGAATTATATATTTTTTAGCTATTGGATTTAATCATTTGCCCTAGTTCGCAGAGACTAAAATGATAATAAGACCGTAAATATATTTGAGAGACTGGAATGGAAAATATATTACAAAGAATTATTTTACTATTTTTATCTTTTAGGACTAAATTGATCTAGGACCAAAATGGTGATGATTATGAAATTATTATTTATTTTCTTTTTCTCTTTTTCATTCCAAACCTGTAATTGGGTCTGTTTGTTTGTGTTACTTTGTTAACTATGTATGTATTTTATGATAACGAGTTCTGAATGGTGTTCCAGAGCATTTGCTTCCTCGTTGAATATGGCTGAGGCTACACAGCCTAATGCTGAGTTGTTGGAGTGGCCAAAGAAAGATAAGCGCCGCTTGCTGCATGTTGTGTACCGTGTTGGTGATCTTGAACGCACCATTAAGTAGGATTTTGTTGACTTGGGTTGTTGAATTGGAATTTGCTGTAATGTGTGTTTAGATGCTTACAGTATCCTAATGGCTGTATCAGGTTTTATACTGAATGTTTTGGAATGAAGGTTTTAAGGCAAAGAGATGTTCCAGAAGAGAAATACGCCAATGCTTTTCTTGGATTTGGCCCTGAAACATCACATTTTGTTGTGGAACTAACTTATAGTATGTTTCCCTGTCAACCTTTTGCACTCGTAAATCTTATGGTTCTTGTGTATATGTAACTTGTGATTCTCTGATTATTTGTTCATTTTGTCTTGTCTACCATCTGTTATGTGTTGGATTGAATTGGATAACACTTATCAATATGATGCGTTTGGTCAGATTATGGAGTGACTTCGTATGATATTGGAACTGGCTTTGGACATTTTGCCATTGCAACTCCAGATGTAAGCCAGTGTTGCCTTCACCACAGCTTGACCATTTATTTGGCCTTTTGTACTGAAACTGAAGCATAGATCTCTTCCACTTTTAGGTTTACAAATTGGTTGAAGACATCCGTGCTAAGGGTGGCAACATCACTAGGGAGCCTGGTCCAGTTAAGGGTGGGACATCTGTTATTGCCTTTGTGAAGGATCCTGATGGTTATGTTTTTGAGCTCATCCAAAGAGCTTCAACCCCTGAGCCATTGTGTCAAGTAATGCTTCGTGTTGGTGATCTAGAGCGCTCAATCAAGTTTTATGAAAAGGTAATGGTCAAAGTTGAAGTTTTTCTTTTCATGACCATTCATTTTAATGCAAACCACTTTCATTTTCATCAAAACTGTTTTGGGTCGTTTGGTTATAACACAGTTGAATTCATGTCTGTCAACCTAATATTTGCAATTTTTTCATATTTTTATAGCTATCATTTGCTTTTCTGTTCAGAAGCCTAACTTTCTGCTGATACTTTGATGATAGAGCTCCTTTGTATCACCTCCCTCAGGTCAAGATAAAAAGAATAATGCTCATCTAATGGTCCCTTTCCTTGATTATACTCCACTGGGAAACTGGAAAATCAATTCTAGGCATGTGGGATGAAATAGTGGAATTTTCTAGAGAGAATGTTGTGTTCAGTACATTCAGTTTCACTAAGTAAATCTTTCTCATTAAAATAGGAAACAATTTCAGTCATGTCTTGAACCAACTGCCTTGCCCAAAACCTTAAACTATTAAGTGAAGGCTCTTGGATAGATTTTACTTCTAACATTCCCCCTTGCACAAGAGTCTATTATTAGGCTTGAAGCGTGGACAATGCATAGACCCAGTTACCATGTGCTTAAATCCAACTCTAGATAACTTGGTCATAAATGCTCTAATATCATTTCAACCAACTATCCCAAAGGCGTTAATTATCACGAGACAGTTTCTTGAATGAATTGTATATCTAACATGTTACCTGATACTATATTTGTCCATTCTCTTTCTCTCTTTTTGAGGAGCTATTGAAGAAATGAAGCCCTTAGGTTGAGTTGGATGTGCAGGGTCTAGTGCTCATATTGATAATTGAGAAATCTGTTTCATTCATTGATTTCAAACTTTTAATGCTAAAAGTAGAGCAACTGCATTGTTCTGGTTTGGTATTTGTTTAGGAAACCACAAAAAGACTTAATTGTTTTTTCCTAATTCAACTGAATTATTTACCAAGTATAATGTTTTGGTTCTTATTGGATCATGTTTACGCAGGCTTTGGGTTTGAGGGTGGTAAAGAAGGTTGATAGACCAGAATATAAGGTAAGTTTCCTTATTGATGTTTGCAGTGTACTTAAGCCAGGATATATTTCATACCTAAACTATGACTTATGAATTTTCCTGGTTTATGTTGCATATCTTACAGTACAGTATAGCTATGCTTGGATATGCAGAGGAGCATGAGACAACTGTGTTGGAGCTGACCTATAACTATGGTGTCACTGAATACACCAAGGGAAATGCTTATGCACAGGTTAGTTTATACTTATTAGGTTAGTTATCTTCACTTTTCTGTTCCCTTTGATGTTAAAATCCGTGTTGTATATAACAGGTTGCTATTGGTACTGATGATGTATACAAGAGTGCTGAGGTTGTCAACTTAGTTGCACAGGAGCTTGGAGGGAAGATTACTCGGCAACCAGGGCCAATTCCTGGCCTTAACACAAAGATCACTTCTTTCTTAGATCCTGATGGATGGAAAACTGTAAGTGTTTTCTTTTGTTTAAATTTTCATGTTGTGAGGTTGTGGCTTACTGTCTATTTATTTAGTTGTAGAATCATGAAATAATAGGTTAATTAGGACATGAAACACATACATATGTGCAGGGGTAACTAGCCAACTTTAGCTGTAATTTGATGATAACATACTGTTTCTGTTGTCATAAAGACATAAACTATGAAATATGATGTGCATAAGTTATAGGAGGTTGCTTTAACTGAACTTGCATTACTTTTTCATAACAGAGCCTTTATGCAGTTGAGGCTAATTATTCATTATGAGTTTGAGTAAAACAATTGTTTCTAAAGAGCTGAATGTAAAACTATATTATGAATGGGAAATGTAGAGCAGAAAGTTTTTCCTGTATAAAGAGGAATGTTTAACCAGAAAACCAAAAAAAAAATGTAATGCTTCCTACTTCTGTGACTTAGTTTCACTGAATTCATTCTGACTAGCGACTTAAACTGCTCATACATTTGACTTGCTAATAAGAAAAGAATCTTGTGTCTCAACTTGTATCTATCTAATAATTGAATTCTTTTTGGCCATTCATGTCTAATATTTAGTATCTTTTATGAGATTTGTACTTTAGCATATAAATACTAATATCATTGTTTTAACTTTCAATTAAGGGTTAATTATATTTTTGGTCCCTTTAGTTTTTAGAGTTCTGACTTTTGTTCCCTGTAAAATTTGTTGACTTTTAGTTCCTTGTTTATTTTTTCCTGTATTTTTAGTTTATGTCATTAAATTAGAATTGTTAATCGCCCTGTGGTCACACGGAAAGTGTGAGGTGACACTTTCACGTTAATATTTAATGGTTAATTTGATGTCAGAAGTTATTTTGCCGATGGTTAATTTGATGTCAGAGGCTATTTTGCTGGCGGAAAATTAAGTAAGAACTATTTACTGTCAAAATATTTGACAGGGACTAAAAATCAGAATCCTAAATTCTAGTGGGACCAAAAACTTAATTAACCCTTAAATTAAGATTCGGTCACATATCAATGTATTTTTTCCCTTAAAAAAACAACTTTTTTACCTTCTCTTCATCAGCGATAATATAATTTCTTTTCAACCTGTTGCACGGAAATGGAGTGCATTGCATTTTGACTTTGAGCATGTGCATACTTCTATTTCCTGTGTTAAATTTTTGCCATTATCAATGACAAGTATCTGGGTATCATTCAGTTTGTATGAATTTAGTATGTGGTATGACCATTCATTTTGTATGAATTTTGTAGGTCTTGGTCGACAATCAAGATTTTCTGAAGGAGCTGGAGTGAAGAGTTGTAGCTTTTCACAAAATATTAAGAGTACTAGTGCTATTTAATAAATAAATTATCAGCTCGTGTGTTTATCTGTGTAGTAAACTAGTAGTCTTCTGAATGGTTGAATGGTTTCTCTGATGTGGCTTTGTAATAGACTGAAGACATAGCTACAACTTCCATTTGCTGTTTATCTTATTAAGTGTTGGCCTGTTTGATTTAGATTCCAAACTTTCTAGAGAAACATCCACCGGTATTCCAATATATATTTAGCAAATTCTGATGTTTTTCAGCAGAACCATGATCTATTTCAGCCAAAATGGTTCAATAAAATTAATTCTATCTAAGTCAAATTTTGAAAAATTTTGGCTCTTAATGCTAGTATTATTGATTTATTAGAAGCTTTTTGCTTTGGCGTCTGAAACCTTAGACTAAAATAAGTAAATAACTCTTAACTAACATGGAGAAGCTCCTTGCTCCTGTAAATTTTTATGATAAATTTAGTTTAGTGTGTTGATTTTTATGATAAGTTTAGTTTAGTGTATCAATCTGGTTTGGTTTAGTACATCTGACTGATTCTCAAAATTGATTTGGTCCGGAGTTTTGAGTTCAGTTCACCCTTATCTCTGTAAATTTTTATGATAAGTTTGGTTTAGTGTACTTAAACTATTTGGTTTAGTGCACTTAATCGGTTTGGTTTAGTGCACCTGGTTCTCAATTTGGTGCGAACTGATTTTACAAATAGTTCAATTTGATCCTAAATTATAAAATTCAATTTTAAAACGGACTGATTAGTTCAGTCATCTAAAATCCGATTTGGTTCAGTAGAAAACTATAATAATCTATAATTTCTCATATCAAAAAATTTAGAACGCTCACTTAATAACAATCAATGAAATAAGGGATGTTTTAGAAAAATGTCTAAATGAGATAACTTGTGTCTCGTAACCACGACTTCTACAATCAATTTGCATAAATTTTACAAATTTTATTTTATTTTCTAAAAATAAGTCATAAATTCATATACGACTTCAATTTTTCTTTTTAATCTGAAACAAAATTTTGGTGAAGTGCATATAAATTTGTCATGTGATTTTATATTAAAATCACCTTTCAAGTCGTTACTGACATGCAACTTCAAAGTTTGACATTGTCATGCAATTTCACAAAATATTTTTAAAAATAGAATGACAAAAGTCGTATAAATATACATGATTTTGATAAAAAAAATAATGATATTTGAAATTAAATTTTTTCGTTTTAAAATATAAAAAATAATTTGAAATCATATTATGAATTGATGACTTTGAAAAAAGAACCATGAAGTTGTATCAATTTTATGGTTTCTTTTAAACAAATTAAAATATAACACATGTAAAAAATGTTAAAACAATATGAGTTAGACTGTCAATAAAAAAGAAACCATTTAGATAAAAAAAAAAAAAACTCATGATTAACCTCAAAAAAAAAAAAAAAAAGAATTTCCCCTCTCCCAAATTCAGCTACTATATATATTACCTATTTTTAGGCGAATTCAGGGTATTTTTTTTAGCCGGAAGGCATATTAATATTTTAATATACCAAAAATTTCACACAAATTATATCTTATAATTATCTGTACTTAAAGTGAAAAGTGTATCAAAATACCATTTATTTAAAGTAAGATTGAGGCAGCTTTTAGTAACACAGTCTTAACTTGCAATATATCCTTTTTGCTCCCTTTGGCAATTACATAATTCCTACCGAAATTGCGAAAATTGCATGTAAATTTTTCTATATAGTTCGTTAATTAAGAACAAAAATCCTATTTCAATTAATTTACTATAAGCAGGTCCAAAATATATATTTTATAAGTCAATTAGGTCAAATATATAATAGAAAATCATGACCACCCTCTTGAATAATTTCTTGAGAGAAAGGTGGCAAGGGATAAAACGGGGAATGGAAAACAGCTGTATATAGAAACATCTATCCTGAACTTTATTATAGGTATCTACTTTTGAAGTCTATCTGGTCAACATTTGACAGAAAAGAAATGTTTGTCAAGGACATTATTTATTTACTCATGAATCTGATTCAAGATGAACCCTGATGTGTCTGTTTGTTAAGGCTTAAACCATTGCAAAGTACTCTTATCCCGACCGGGAACGGGATAACAACCAAGAACACGAACGAATCTGGTATATTCCTGAAATGAAAGGGAGAAAGAACCAACAATTTCAGTTCATATTATTGAAAAGTCCTAGAAAGGTTTAAATTCAGCAAAGAAAAACATATATAACACATTTTGCTAACACGGGGAAAGACTAGTGGAACTTTTAAGAATATGTCAAGCACAAATGTAGCACATGAATATTTAAAATGTAACATGCAATTGGAGGGTGGTGTTCAATTTTGTGGGGCATTTTTATCAATATTATATGTTTTTTCGTATTTAGAAAGCCACCAAAAATAGAAGAAGAAAAAAAAAGCAAAAGAAAGAACCAAATTGAAAATATGCTGCTTTTGTAACAACATTTTTGAAACATGTAAGAGTACAACATTGGATTTCTATACATTATTATCAATACAATGTTGTAGAATAAAAACTAGTCTGAAATCTGTGGGAGCTAGAATGAGTCCTCAAATAACTAAAAACAAAAGGCAGGTTTAGAAGATTGAAAATGCACCATTGGCTATGTATTCATAAAAAATCTATTATTCCAGTGTTACCAGGGAGCAAATTAAGACAAATAAAATAAAACTGTGCACATGGAGTAATTAATGATAAAAAATAAACATGATATTTTTATGATTTGATGGGCTAACCTGCAAATGCTCTAAAGCATGTTGTGCACGAGGCTCAGCCATAGAAGCTTCAAAATCAATGTAAAAAAGGTAGTCAAAGTACCTGCCACAAAAAAACTTCATGCCTAAGTCACAGTTTCACATCACACTTCCATACAGAATAACAAAATCATTAGAGCATATCCATGAAGTAAAAGTTTTCCTTACTATTTTGAACCACTATGTGCTTTTTAATTAGAGTAAAATTATTACTTAAAAAATGTTTTTTTTAAATGAAGCAGTTTTAAATTATTTAAAAGAAAAATTAAGAAAATTACCTTTTTTTTTTCTTTCAAGAGACAAGATTATAATCAAACACTTCTAAAATTTGTATAAGTACATTTTTTAATAAAAAATAATTTTTTTTTAAAAAATAAAATTAAACAAACAGGCCGATCACAACCCATCTTTTAAGCCCTCCAATTTTTTAGTTGACTAGCTATGAATATTTAATTATATAGTTCAAATTAATCTCAAAATGCATTACTCACGGGTCACTCCCATCAATTGAATCATGATCAGCAATAGTTAATGGATGCTGCTTCAGTGGGCGACTCTCTATCTGAAATCACACCAAAGAAAATAGAGCAACAAATTAGCATGATTTTTAATTTCAAATTTCAGTAGCTCCAACTATATTATTATTTTAACACACCTTTGATAAATTAATGTCCCTCGTAGAAAACGCTCCCAGGGCTCTGAATAGTGCACCACTACCTGCTTCTAGACTGAAGACAATGCTAGTCTGATGGAGAAATCATGTATTGATCATCAGCACAATATTCATAAAAGTTATATTTAAACAAATGTTTTCAATTTTATTTTCTACCTTATATGGCTTGTTAGTTCTTGGAGTAATAGGATCCCTTCCAAGCATCAAAAAGCGAACAACATTAAAATCATCACCCTGACAAGAAGAAGATGAATCAGTTAAATTTTAATATTAAGATAACCAACAATGATAGACATGTTTTCTATTTTGTTTTTGTAACACAATAATGTCTTCTGATAAAAGCTCAATCTTTCTTTAGATATCCATGTTTGTATCTCGGCATTCTCAGATTCTCAGGCATTCTTCATTGTTGTACTTTCTTTTTAGGTTAAAGTCAGAAATTTACACATGAAGCTTTGCAATCTCATATAAAGACATTTTTAAAACTGTAAAGTAGAAACTAATTATCAACTGATTGACTCAAACTTCATTCTTTTAAGATCAATATTAGCTTCCAAAGCAACATAAAAAATTAAAGGGAAGGATTCCTGTGTAATGGGTAACTAGCTGAGGGATGCAAATAAATAAATAAATAGAAAATTTGATATCCGTAATTCCCATCATTTTAAGTTGCTTTTCAAAAAAAATAAAAATAAAAAACATGAATTTCATACCTTTTTTTGAGAAGCGATTAACTCAAATAATTATTTTAAAAAAAAGTTGGACAAACATACTCAAATGCCAAAGAAAAATGATGAATTGTTAATGTCATTGCAAGAATTTAGTTGATTAGGGTAAAGAAAAGCCTGATGTCTTGTTCATTAATAATGAGGAATGATAATCATGGCTTATTTTTAAAAACTGTAATGAAAATTGAGAAAATAATAAATACGCATCATTGATCCTAGATAAGAAAGGAATTGAATGTTTTGGAAGATGCGTATCAATGCATAAGTTCCCACAACTCCAATGAACTCATACTGCTTATATTAAAACATGTTGATGTAAGAGAAAACCATACATTGACTAAATGTTGTATTAGTTGAATCTTCCAAAACATCTAAGTGAACTCTTACCTTAATTCCTTCAGTTAGAACGTCAAGGCCATACATTTCCGCTGCCCTAGTCCTTGCGATAGCTCCAGTGCCCCTTTCTCCCTCTGGGGCCACTTTCTGTCCACAGTGTCCCAATCATTGTTAGGGCATGCTACTAAACAACCTAATCAATTAATCATTGATTTTTAGTGATCTAGAGAAAATTTGTAATGTACCTTAGAAGCTGCATCAATATCATCTGCACCAATGTTGGAAGCATCTAAACCAGAATGTTTCTATTGGAAAAAAAAATAGGGGGTTATAAGCAGAAGAAAGGATATAAGACTTAAGAGGAGTAGACGCAATAATGAGTCTATTATATAAATGAGTATTATTAAACTAATTAAATAATAGAGTTCGGAAATTTATATTCTCTCTAAGATTATATATATTGCCTTATAAAGATGAGTAAAATCAAATTTTTGGATCTCACAATAAACAAGAAAGTAGCATATCATAAAAATATTTGACACAAACTTTGCAAGTAATAATCATTTAGAGTTTAATCCTAAGAAAAATGTGTCAAATTCTATCTGCTTCTTGCATTGAACTAGCCTGCATGTAAAAAGATCACTTTTTAGATTTCAATATCTAGTCATTTGTCTTCACAGTTATGTCAATGACACACGAAAAAATTGTGTAATAACAAATCCAATTAAGAGATGCCATGTTGAGACAAGCTAACATTTCTGTTGAAAATATTCTATGGTTATATATGTGATAGGTACATATATGCTTAAAACTAGTTGTCCATGTCTCAACAAGGGTAACATAAGGAGGAATAATCCCCTAGGTGTTTATCATATACTAGTAAAAGAGTGACAGTAAACCTAATTAAGATATATTCCAATAACTTGTACCAATGTGAAATTTTATTTTAAAGCATGGTCACGTGTGAAGTAAAATGAAAAAGAGTTATATTTAATAAACAACCATAGGCTTGCTCATTATGCCTTCGAGCTCTTCTTTTGTTACATCAGCCAATCCTAAGAGACTGTGGTTAACCACCAATTGCACCTCCCCAATAATGTGTAACTTGTGGCGAAGAAGTAAATCATAATTACGATGGATGCTTCCACCAACACAACTTTCAATTGGTACAACAGCTTTATCTGCTAACCACGATTCAACAGCCTATATATAGAAAAGAATATAATAAATATAACACCAAAGAATCTATTAGTTAAGACATCATACGTAGAGAGAGAGAAAGAAAGAGATGTGAGGAAATAAAACAAGTAATGGAACCTTGAATACAGCGTCAAATTCTTCACATGGTACTCTCTCACAATCTGGATATGCTTTCAAAACTGCATCCTCACCATATGATCCTGCAATACCCTGTCAAATAATTCACTAGTTAGGAATTCAAATGATGCTATGAATCTTTTCTTTGAAGAAAATTCATTATCAACAATCATACCTTATAAGCAACGCGAACCTTTGGAGAAAAACACTTATCGATTACTGGCTCTGCAATTAAGAAGTTGCATATATAGTCATGCTAAATGGAAGAAGAAAAGGAAATTATATTAAATCACTTCTCTCTAGCAAAAAAATCGAAGGTTGTATTCATTATAATTTTATAAAAGGGAAAAACAATAGAAAAATAAATTGAATAGAATAAGATACTGAGATAATTTATGTACAAGTTTAATGTCAGTTTTATACATAAAATTAATTTTATGGGTAAAATTAATAGCTATTTTTATAACATTATTATTTATTGAAAATAAAAAATTTAGATAATTTAAAAAATAAAAGAAAATAGACCCCTCTGGTTATGAACTTTCCCTCGATGGAACCATCGATAAGCCTAAGAAATGATTAATTACAGGAGGGTTTACAATAAATTTAATCTTTGTCTCAGATTGTTTTATTCCTTTTTCATTTTGCTTTTTTTCTTCTCCAAATTTACCCCCTTCTTCGTCCCATGTTCTCTTCTCTCTCCCTTCATCTGCATCTTTCAATTTACTCCCTTCATAACCGTTGTGGTGGTATGTTGGATGCAGGTATGGATATGAACGAATAGGTTTGGAAAGGAAAGGTTTAACAGAGAGATTCATGGGTTGCGAAAGCTGAGACTTTGTTGAATTTAGAAGATGAAGATTGAGGTAGGGTTGGGAGGCGTCATTGTCGGTGATGAAGGCACTAACAAAGGTGGCGTGAAGGGTCGTCGTGGCAGGAGGATTTGCGATTAGAGGAAAGAGAAAAGTTAGGGTTTAAGGATAGAGTTTTAGGGCTAAATTAGGAAATATAATAATCTAATAAAACAGATCCAGACCTTTAATTAAAAATGTTTTGTATCTAATTAATGGTAAGAATTTAGTCTCCCACAACTGAAGATTTGACATAGTCTTCAACACCAGGACTAGTATTTCATTCATATA
This sequence comes from Hylodesmum podocarpum, assembly GCA_026586105.1. Taxonomy (NCBI): domain Eukaryota; kingdom Viridiplantae; phylum Streptophyta; class Magnoliopsida; order Fabales; family Fabaceae; genus Hylodesmum; species Hylodesmum podocarpum. The sequence continues at coordinate 727,050 of JALJEV010000367.1, read as the reverse complement.
TGCACTTCAGCACTTGTAACAAGATTTTCTTCCCATCCAAGAAAGGAACATAATAGTCTAAAAGGCGTACAATAAAAAACCATGCCTAAAAAAATGCCTATTTCATATAGAATAGTTAAACAGTAACAAGGTTATTTGGTGATTGAAAAAATAGGATTAAGAGTAAAGGAAGAAGGGAAATGATAAACTTGGGTTCAAATCTTCTCATTGTCAAAAGCTAATAATCAATAACTGATAAAAAAAAAATAGAATAGTTAACATGCAAAGTATAAACTCGATGATCACACAGCAATAAAAAATTGTAAAAATAAACCCAACAAATCATATATAGAAATGCCAAATGAGAGAAGGAAAAGTAATTAAAACTCACTAGGTTTAGGGCCAACACTATAGAGATACTCTTCTATCGCAGTCAACTTATCTCGGACCTCAGCATCTCTAAAAGACCTAGCCCCATTGATAATAGGCTTCTCATTATCTTCAACAGAAGCCATTGCTCTCGGACCCGAAACACGCAAACAACGACATTCCCGTTTGCAACACTTCTCATTTTCACGTTTAAAATTCACATTTAGCTTAGAACTCCCCGGTTTAAAGGTTTCCAAGCCCAGTTGCTGAGCCTTGGCACTACCCCAGATGGAACGGTTATTAAGAGCCATCAGAATCTCAAAGCAACAAAGATTAATTGATATGAGTCACAAAAGAAGTTCACACAGATATTCAAAGTGTTTGTGTTGGTGAAGAACTTTTTATAAGCTTGAAATGCATTATCTAGAAGATGTTAATGCAAAAACATACGATGGCGCGTTAGCATTTAACATGGTGTGTTTAAAACTGAACAAACAAAAGACAACAAAGATGTTTTGTAAAAACAAAAATGCAGTAGTGTTGTTCTGTCCAAAGAAAACAAAGACACCTGTACGTAACTAACGGTTTTTTCTTAGTGGTGTTATATATTTCAACAAATTACTCTCTTACATTATTGTAAAGAAATTACTACATAATTAAAAAAAATACATTAGTATCTTAAAAATATAAATATATTTAATTCTTACAATTATAATAATAAAAAATTAATACTTATCCCAAGGAAAAAGTAAAATTTTTTAGAAAGTCATGAGTTTTATTGAATGACATTCTAGAAAAAGAACTTTTACACCGACAATATATTAAAATTTATATTTTTTATGGATGAGTCAAGTTTCTTTTTTAATATATTTTCATTGAATAAACTAATTACATTTATGTTTCATTCAATAAAGTATTGAAGAAAATATATATATGCTATTAATTGTAGTAGCAGTTAAAGATCCGGTCAAGGGGTGAGAAGCCGAAAGATACGGAAAAATTAAGAACAATTGACTAAATTATAATTTAATTATGTAATTCGGGGTTATTTAATTTTAAAAAATAATAAGATAATAAAATATTAGTATATTTTATGAGAAACTAATATATTATACTGATAAATATTTTTATTTAACATATAATTTGAAGAAAGATTAGTAATAATACAAATTAAATAAATAACATAAAATAATATTTTAATTTTTTTGTTATTAAGAAAATCAACAAAAAAAATTGTATGATATATAAATTTTTTAAAAGATATACATATTCTTATTTATTTTTAATTTTAAATTATTTTATTTAAATTTAATTATTTAAAAATTTATCATGATTATTTTAATTTAATATTATCTATTAATTATAATCATCTTATCAAATTATTTATATTTAATTATCATTATTAATCAACTAAATTACTTGTATATATTCTAAAATTTAAATATAAATAATATATAATAATATTATAAATTATATAGAGTCGATTATTATTAAATAAAATACCTTCATAATTTTATGTTATGTTATTTGTATTATTTATTGTTTATCAAACATTGATTAGATAAAAAAATTGGCCTGTATCTTAATTATTTGTTTTATATTGTCCTCTTTGGTTTATTCATAAGCATGAATTTTTATGAATAGAACGAATCTAGAAAGTGAAATATTTCGGTTGTTCTAGTTCCTCATAGATATATATCATAATTTTACTCTTTGAACTATATTATTTATGATATTTTAGTTCTTTAATTTAATTATTTATTTCTATTTTTGTCGCGTAAATTAAAGACTAAAATTATCTAAATTAATAGATATATTATATTGTTAGAACAAATAGAAATTTACTAAAAAACAGTTTATTGTTATATTTATTTTCGGTAAATTTTCTTAATTCCACCTCATCTATGTAGAAAAATATGCATGATTTTTAATTTTAAAAAAGAAAAATTTGAAAATTATAACCAGAAATATTAAAAATGGTATGATAACAAACACTTTTTTTAATTGTTATACTTTGATACTAGATATAAAAAATTATCATGATAGATTTTTTTATTTATGTATATAAAGTTTATTAAAATTTGAATTCTTTAATTAGTAGCATTTATAAAAGATCTAGATGTGAATTGGTTACTACTTAACAAATTCTTTAATCTAGTAGCATTTATAAAACTTTATGAAAACATCTGGTCAAAGGTTAAGGGGCAAAGACAGTCATTTCTATTCATATGCTTTATTATTATTTTTATTTAAATAATTTCATAACAAATACTATTTAAAATAAGGTATACATTCGACACTTTTATATTATCATTCAGCATCTAAGTTTGTTTACTTTAATAATAGTTATATTTAAAAGTAGATGAAATAAAATTTTTAACTAATTGATGGTGTAATCTTTTTTACATTATTAGCATATGTATTATGACTATTAAATTTAATAAAATTAAATATATTTTGTGTATTACAATAAACAACGTTAGAAGCAAAAGATCAGCATAATTGACATCTGTTCTCAAATGAATATTTTAGTGTAATTGAGAATATATTCGGTAATTGGGTTGAGTACTCATTTGATAGAGATTTTCTTACTGCATCCATGCTGCACCCTCTTTTTAACTTCCAGAAAGCCCATTATGAAAGTAAAAAAAAAAATGGGTGTATATTGAAATTTTGAGAGTGCAAGGAGAAAAACAGTTTGGATATATCTAACATGTGAAGGCCCATAGTCAATACATTACAAGTCTAAAAATCATTATGATGAATTAGTAATTGAATAATGATTGTGGCTAGTTGCCGTGGCCCAATAAGATTTTTCTAATCTTGGGCCAAAATTATGTTTAGTAACTTTTGGTATTATTTCTACTGGACTTGTTCCCATGGGGAACTCAAGAAAGTTTTTTTTTCTTTTTTTTTTTAATACACACACTTTTTTAAAAGCACAATTTTTTCTAATATATTTTATTGAGTTATCAAGATTAATTGTTATGTATTTAGCATCAACTTTATTCTCAATTCTCTTCTTCTTTACCATGACTGCTACCTAATTCATGAGTGAAATGAGACATTAGTCCTTTAATTAACATTGTTTTCTTTTCCTTTTTCTAAAGTTTAGCCATGAATGAAATACAGTCTACACTACATCTAGTTGCAAGTAAAAACAATCATGGGAAATAAATATAGCCAAAAGAAGCTTCCTAGATCTCCTAAAAAGCAGGGATTATAGAAATCTGAAATACCAACCCAATAACCTTTCTTTGATTTGATATTCTTCTTACCATGTCTCCATACCTATGACTATAGCACAGATTTGCCCCTCCAACAAAAAAACCACAAAAAATTCAAATAAGTAAAGCTAAGGAAGGATATAGGACTTTGATTCCTTTGTTTTTGTTTTTGTCTTTCTTTCACTCTCCTCATTATACACAGATTAAATAAAAGAATAAGTTTTTTTTTTTCCATTATATAAACAAAAGGCTGATAAAGCTGGATTCATATAAACAAAACAGTTTTGCAGTTAAAAGTGAAAGATATACTTTAGGGTGGATATGCATGATGAATCCCATAGCTATTTGACTGGCCACTATAGCAAGTGAATTTTACAAATTATCAATGGGTTCCAGGCTAGAGATCAAATACTCTTGAAAAAAATACAAGAAAATCTGCACAAAATTGAAATAAGGTAAAAGCAAAAAGAGAGAGACTTAGAGTTGAATGATTCCATCATTGGGTCCCCCCTAGGCTTTTACTTAGTAATTTTCAAATGGATGCAGCCTTTTAACTTATCAGTGATTGGTCATGGCTAAAGTGTCTAGGTGAATTTTGTTTGTAATGTGATATTTAAATTATTGGATTAATGGTCAGTTTAAATTGGAGCAAATTGTCAATTTAGTTTTAGATTGTAACTTATTCTTAAAATTAATGAAGTTAAATAAAATAATAATAATCTTAGAGCAGTTTATTTCACGGGAAATTATAATTGATTTCATTTGAATTTTTGAATATAATTTTTTTAGTCTAAATTTACATATAATATGTACTTAAATGATAATATTAACATGTATTCAATGATTAAAATAATTAAATTTGGAAACTTAATTGAAGTAATAGATCCTAGAATTTCTAATTTTATTAAATTGGTGATTTTTTTATTCAAAAAGAGAATCCCACCCGGTTATTACATGTCCAACATAAAAGTTATGTTTGATTTACAATTGGGATATTTAAATTGAGATCTATTCTTTATTAAAAATCTTTTTTTTTTTTTGTTTGATTGAACGTGACTTTCAAAATTGTGGTTGAAGTCAAAGCTATTCTTTCAAAAAAACACAATTACATTTATAAGTGAAGAAAATATCAATGAAAGACCAAAAACAATGGAGGCAGTTGGAGAAGAAAGGTAACTGGAAATGGCGTGTGTGTAGTTAAATGGGAACATCAAGATCAATAGGGTCCCAATCTATGGCCCCCGACCCAACAGTATGGTACAAACCAAAAAATGTACCCTTTGGTTTCTGCTTTGTGCTTTTCAATCTCAACTTTAGACCAAATCTCCATGCTATTTAACCAAATCAACCGTGAAATAATCATCTTTTTCCACTTTTAATAGAATCAAAATCCAAACAAGTTTTTTCTTGCTCTATTTTTATGAATACATTTTTTTTTTTCATTTTTGAGCATTTAAACTAAACTATTAACTGTATATTAGGGTGGGCTTTATTTGCTTCGGTGAGAAATAGTGAACCATAAAATATATGTTTTATCAAATCCATTTATTATAATGAACTTCTAGGTAATATTTTTCCAGTCATTTCATGTTTTTGAGATAATTATTAAAAATTGGACACGTAATTATGAGATCATATTTTCTTATTAAAATGTATCACTTTAATCAGAGTTAAGATAAAGTTAAATTATCAGTTTAAAATTGATTAAATCTGTTAGGATAGAGTGACGAAGATATAAAATTTTTTGACCAATCTGTATATCTCAATAAATATTTTTAAAGACTAGATAGTCTTCCATATAATATTATTATTTTAACTGCTGAACGCAACACTAAAATATCGCAAATTATCCTACACTAAATCAATGAACATTTCTTATATTATATAGTTCTCATAGAATTCTGACAATAACACACTCTAAATCAAGGTACATTTCTCATGCCACGTGGCATTCGCACAAGATCATGACAATAACATGTGTATTTTTTATTTTCCTAACAGTCAATGTGTTTGATCTGAATTAACCTATGATGGACGCCAGTATATACAACTTCAGATATTTTTATTATTTGAAATGCATGGAATTTAAAAAAAATATATAAAATTTGAGTAACCACAAAAAAGTTCTAGGCAAAAAAAGAAAAAAAAAAATGTATAGAAACTATGCACCTGTTCCACACAAAGGCCCACCGATTTTCCAAAAAAAAAAAATATACATGATAATTGATTATCATTCCTTCAAATTCAATTCAAAGGTGATTTTTATTTGCATCCCTTTTTTACTAAACAAACCTTTTTATTTCTAAAAATTCATTTTATTTTATTTTTCTGTTATTAAATAATTTCTCTTTTATTTTCTCTTCCCATCTTTTCTCATTATTTCCTTCATTTTATTTTGGCCGAACATGAGCACCTATTAAATTAGTGATAGTGATGGAGGCTTTAGTTTCCCGTATTTGCATGGCAGAATGACACGACGTGAGTCAATTAGTCAAGCCTGTTGAGAAACAGCTGTGACCCAAGGAAAATTCCAAAAGGACTTGCCCTGTCTGCGATCAAAGAAAATAAAAATTAATGCTAAAATGTTACGTATTTATTTTTCTAAATACTATTTATACACTCTTTTTATCAAAATAAATAATATTCATATTACATATTTTAAATATAACATTTACAAATCTATACTATTTATACTATTTTAAATATATATACTTTTTGAATGTTTAATAATAATATATTAATATTATAAAATAGTTTTATATACATTATTACTCGTTCACACATTATTATTGATATTATTTTCAATTAAATTATATAAAAACTAATAACTTCCTCATATGTTAATGTAAAATTAATTTGAAATATATAATTTTTTTATGAAAACTTTGTTTTCAATAATAAAAATTGTTGTAGTATTTTAGTATTTAAATCTATATAATTATTTTATGAAAACAACTTGTTATGACAAACTATACGTCCAATAAATATGCTATATATATATATATATATATAATCATAATAATATTTAAAATATTGTTTGAGTGATTGTATATTAGATTAAACACACATAATATTAATATTATATATTTTAAATAAAAATTAGTATATCTATATATATAATGTATATTTAATTTTGATTATATAATATTAAGTATATGATATATTTTTAAAATTAACTTATTTTGGAAAGTAATAAATTTTCTTATATATATGTTGGTATTTATAAATTCGGAATAATAAATTTTATGGAAATAAATTTTTTCAATATATTTTTATCACGAAAAAGTATATATCGAGAATTTTTTTATAATCCATTATTATAGTATTTAATAATATTATTCAATTTAAATATATATTTAATAAATACAGTATTTAATATTATTTTTACTTTTTTAATATGACATTTAATATATATCAATGTATAATTAATTTTTATTATATAATATATTTATAATATAAATTATTTTAGATTATATTAATTTGCTTTAGTATAATATTTTTGGTATTAAATTCATATTGACTATTTTTATGAAAATAACCTTTTAAAGTAAAAGTATATATACGAGAAATATGTTATGATTAATGACTATAATATTTAATAATATTATTTAAATCAATTATTAATTATATATTGCATTAAAATATTATTTAGCTGTAGTTTACAATCATAAACTTATAAATAGATAGAATCTGAAGAAAAAATAATTGTCTTCATAAATTTTCTTATCGGGATGTGTTATTATTTTTTCTCATGTTAATACTTCTAAAATAAATTAATTTAATTTAATATTTTTATAGTCAAGCTCTTAACTTTTTATAAATCCTTTAAGATTTATAACTTAATATATATTTATTAATTTAAAAACATGAAAATGAATCTATAAACATGAATTTCGCCCTGTTTGTTACTTTTTATATTGTGAAAAATGAATTCATTGAGTTTATAAAACATAATAGAAAAAATAAAAAGGCATTAACCACGATGAGCATGGTTCTAAAATTGGATGGCTTAAAATGTTGTTTAATGGAAAAAAGGAAATCACACGAATTAACCATGAAGGTGGAGAGAATTACATCCATTAATAAAGATTTGATTATTTAACAGCAATAAATTACGAAGAACCAATATTAATAAAATAATAATAAATAAATATAATATCTTAATTATACAACATTAAAAATTAAAATAAATATTACATTTTATAAGTTGTTAATATTTAAAATACATAAAAATTCTAATAAAATATTATATAAAATTATAAGAGAACACAAACTAAGGTAATAAAAAAATGTTAATATAAGTTTTGACACCAACACCAACATATAGGACGAGCGCACGTAACAATATTTTGTAGGAAAAAGTCAGTACCTACATATTTTAATATACTTATTAAAACAGACAAACTAATGTAATAAACTGCTATTACAATCCATCTATTTATGCACCAAACTATTATATTAATTAATCCTAAAGTGCTAAGAGAGCAGCATCGATTTCTGAGGTCATTATGTCAAGTGTGTACTGTGCTTAATTAACAAAAAGGGAACCTGAGTCAGAACCTTTCCTTTCCTTTCCTTCTTAGCTTCACCATTCACTCATTCCCTTTCATTTTCACTGCATCTTAATTTACTAATTCATCAAAATTTCATTCTTTGCTTCTTCCTTCATCAATTTAGCTGTCATTTTCACACCATCTTTATATGCTAATTACCATTTACCAATTATTGCATCCCCACACCAAAGTTTTTTAAATCCACAGTTATTTCTTTACACAAAATAAACCACATATTCAATCTCAAAAATTAATAATTAAGCTAAAATTGTTTTGTATCAATTGATTAACCTATTACTTTATTTTTTTAGCAAAAAAAAACTATATTAAAAACCTTCGAATACATTTCATGCGAATTCTGAAGATTCAATTATAAAAAATACTTAAAGCATCCAAAAAGTTAAAACAAGAGCTACTAGTATTGTAGATTTAAAATATTAAAGTATTAATTAAATAATAAATCACAATTAAAAATTAATTAATTCATTAATCAGTCAACATAACGTTTTCGTAACACCTCATACAAACAGCTACAGTTTCACGTTTTAATAGCAGAGAGAAGAAAGAGTTACAATAACAAAAGACATTGATCTCTCTATTTTCTCTCTCTGTCTGTGTTTTTTTCGTGTAACATTTGTTTGATCTCAATTTCGAAAAAGAGATGGCGAAACCGATCAAAGATCCGACGTCGTATCAGGCGATAAAACCAGAGCAATATTTACACAGTCCGATTCACTACGCAGTGGCGATTGGCGACCACTCAAGGCTTTCAAGAATAATCTCTTCTCTCCCACGAGTTCCCGACCCAGCCCGAGTTTTAACTGAGTCCGACTCACTCTCTCAGGAACGAGTCGCCGAAAAGATCTCCGCCGTGTTAGACAATCGCGACGTTCCGTTCCGGGAAACTCCTCTCCATCTCGCCGTCCGCCTCAACGATATCTCCGCCGCGCGCGCCATCGCCGGCGCCGGCGCCGATATCTCCCTCCACAACGGCGCGGGTTGGAACCCGCTTCAGGAGGCGCTGTGCCGGCGCGCCTCCGACATCGCGAACGTGCTTGTCAGGCTCCACCACCGCGCCGCATGGGCGAAGTGGCGACGGCGCCTCCCGCTGCTCGTGGCGGCGCTCCGGGGCATGCGCGATTTCTACATGGAGATCTCGTTCCACTTCGAGAGTTCCGTGATTCCCTTCGTCGGAAAAATTGCTCCTTCCGATACCTACAAAATCTGGAAGCGCGACGGAAACCTCCGCGCCGACACCACCCTCGCCGGCTTCGACGGTCTCAAAATCCACCGTGCTGACCAAACCTTCTTATTCCTTGGAGATGGTGACGATAGCTTCAACGTCCCCGCGGGCTCCCTTCTTGTGCTCAACCGCGACGATAAGAGAATTTTCGATGCATTCGAGAACGCCGGAGCTCCGATGAATGATTCCGACGCGGCGGGGTTCTGCGCTCAGACCAGTGTTTTCCGTCCGGGAATGGATGTGACAAAAGCAGAGCTTGTTGGAAGAACTAATTGGAGAAGACAAGAGAAGATGGAAAACGTGGGAGAGTGGAAAGCGAGGGTTTACGAAGTGCATAACGTGATTTTCAGTTTCCGGTCACGAAAAGTTTGTGCTGCGGAATCCGACGTGGCAGGGAGTGAACAGGTTCTACCTTTGGAGCTTGATGAAGATGAAGATGGTTTTCTCGTTGCAGAAATTCCAATGGGTAATAATGCTGATAAGAGAAGACATAGTAGTTTTGTCAGAGAAGAGAGAGAGTGGGTCCCGATGGGGAGAAAAAGTGTGGATTTTTCCTCCGTTTCGGTTGCGCCGCCGAGGAGATCATCGGCGGTGTCGGCGCCGCCACCGAAGGAGAAGGAGTATTTGAGGAGCTTGCGACCTACGGTGTGGTTGACGGAGCAGTTTCCGTTGAAAACGGAGGAGTTGTTGCCGTTATTGGACATTCTGGCGAACAAGGTGAAGGCGGTGCGGCGGCTCCGGGAGTTGCTGACGACGAAGTTCCCACCGGGGAGTTTTCCGGTGAAGGTAAGTCAGGGTGGTTGACTATTGACCGTTGGAGTTTGTGTGTGTTTTGTTGTGTTTGAGTTTGTGTGTGTGGGTCCCATTTGGGGGGAGAATGATTAATTTGATTATTGGTTTGATTTGATTTGATAGATGTGTGTGGGTTTTGCAAAAGTTGGTGAATGATTTGATTTGTGATCAGACGGTGGTGAGGGGTTCAGCTAAGTTTGTGTTATTGATGTTTTGTGTTGGTGGGGCAGGTAGCGATTCCGGTGGTCCCTACGGTGAGGGTGGTTGTCACGTTTACCAAGTTTGTGGAGCTGCAACCTGTTGAGAAGTTCTACACGCCATTCTCGAGTCCAACACATTTGCTCAGTGAAGATGATGATGATCATGATACAAAATTACGAAGCGAGGTCTCATCATCATCATCTTCTGGGGGATCCACGTGGCTCAGAAAAAGTTTTAGTAGTAGTAGCCAATCATGGAGTAAGCAACAACGCCAATGTTCTTCTGAGGCTTTGGATTCGGACCCTTTTGCTATTCCTGCTGGATATACGTGGACCAATATTGGGGATGATTCGTCACCCAAAATCAACAAGTTCAAGTCCAAGTCTGTCAGAAGATCCAAGTGAAAACCGTAAGCATGAATGGGAAATTTTTTAGGTTGAAATTTTTACAATAGATATATGAACCATTATAGCAATGTACCAAAAGCTAAATCCATTATTGTGTATATATCCCCGTATTGTTTTTTCTTTAATCAACTGGGGACTTTCGGATAACGTTGTTCATAGAGAGGTCAGCAAATTGATTCGCAGCAAGTAGTTTTTTACAGTCAGAACAGCATTAATCTGCAAGACTCACAATTTTCTTTTGTTTATCTTTACACTGTGTCTGATTTTTAAAATTTTTTGTGTTTAGAAACCTTTGGATTAACATAACATTCACATACACTCATTCTACGCGATGTGAGACGTGTTAAACTTACAAGTTAAAACCGGTTAGACACAAAATTCTGTCTTGCTTCGTTCAACCAATCTATTGCAATTAGTAGTTCTTATTTTCTCATTACTTACATTATTTTTCATTATTAATGCACTTGTTTCCGCGTCGTTATTGGTAATGGACGTGAAATCTACAACTTGTAAGTTGTAACATAGTCTTAGATGCACGTGTAGTGCCCTTATTATGTGAAACCGAAGTTATATGTGGAGAATGTGAATCTCCAAAGAGTAAATTTAAATCTTGATTATGCCCTCAATCGTACATCCCTATCCTCATTGGTATTACCGAGGCGACAAGAGTATTTAAGACTCCTACATTAAGATTTAAGGTTCAGCAGCTCAATAGTGAACAAAATGGTCAGACGGACATATAAAACTTACTTTGTCAAAAGTAGCCTTAATCGTAAACTCTATTTAGCGCGTAATGCATTATTAATTTAGTATAGTATGCATATAGTATTCCATAAAAGACGCTGTTCTAGTTTTACACCAGTGACTGAACCATTTCTGTACACTTCTCTGAGCAAGCACAGTACATCCAATCCAAGCAGCACAAGTTTGAGAGGATTGGCATGTGTTCTTCCCAAGTATTCAGTAGCAAGAAATGGTTGGTATTTGTATCATACTTCTTTGTTGGAAGATGAATAAAGATGAGAGACATCCGTTTTAACGGTCTTTATTTTGACTACAAATAGCGCCCGAAGTGTTGATTTTGCATTTCACAATTGTACTCTGATATTAATTTGAATCAGGCTCCACTAACTTTTACTCTGTCTCCGTATTCAATATTCAGTCTCCCTAGACATTAGTACACAAAATATTTCCTTGAATCTTTATTCCTTTTACCCCACTCTTTGGACTAGCATTTCCCTTTTCTTCTTAAAGTTTCTGATTGTAACCTTGAACCAGATTTTTAATTCCAATGAATACAGCTTGGGCCCCTCACAAATCCAAGAAGGACATCTTAAAAGAAGATATTTTAACAAATATCAGAATTTTCTTGTTCCTTACATTTATGAAACTTTGCATATTTTGCACAATAGATTAGAAGTGGAATATTAGAATTTAGAGGCGGAATGATGAGGAAAGCAACTTAAAAATGAAAAGTGAAGGAAGGAAAAGATAACTGTGGGTTCGAACTTTACTGCAAATGAAAAAATAATTAATATTTATTTATAAGAAAAACAAATACAATTCTGTCTGATATCATGAGTCAATATGATAAACTTCAAATTTTAACATATTTGCTCTATCTTTGATATTTGTTTTATTTAATTTAACCACTGATTTTTATGCGTCATTTTGCCTCCAAAGTGTGGATGATAGTATAGTGCGAAAGTTGTGCTATTATAATAAATGAAGTAGAAGAGACACGGCCGAGGAATTCCATGCATTGATAGAAGTGGACTAGGGATGTTGCAACTTTATTGAATGAGATATCTTTGGCCTGCTACAATCTTACTAGAGCTAATTCGCATTGTATAGAGTGTAGAGGGATAGATAACTTACGATGCTGGCCTAAGTATCACTACTACGTGACAATGTTGAGGATTATTAATAATTAAAATTAACAAAGATGCCGCACAAAGTTGGCTTAACCAGGTGGAAATGATCAAATTAGTCAGTCGGCAAAAACATAAAAACATGGAATTTTGGGTAGAAAAAACAATGTAAGATGGAAGTCTAGCTAACCTCTATATAGCTCGAGATAATTTGGCTTCCTTTTTATTTCTGTTTAGCTTCTCTTTTTGCAATCTAACTCCAACAACTGAGTCATACGAGGTATTATTCACGTCTCTAAACGTTACTGTTTCAAGTTTTCGATACTTAGTTAGATTCGGTAAATACTTGTACATCTAAAGACTTCTATAAGGTATGACATGATTCTTAGAATCTACGTAATAATGCTTGGGCGCGTGCCCGAGTGATGTTGCAACTACATAATTTTTCATGGTAACAAGTACTTCTTCCCCATGTGTGCCTAGGAATATAGTAAGTACTTTGAGAATACTAATTGGATAATTAATTCATCAACAAATTTCTTTTATATATTCCCCCCACGGGTTTTGTATAAATATTAAGAAATATATAATTAATATTTAAAATTTATATAAATATTACTATAACTTCCCAATATACTCTTTCTTTCAATTTATGACAGAATCAATTAAAATTAATATTCTTATTATTAATTAAAGATATCATTAAAATAAAATAATTCATATTTCATTGATTTTCTAAAATGATATATAATAATAAATAGTTTTTTTTCCTCTGAAGGTCATATAATATATAACGGAGGAAATATGTAACGATTACTTACTTACTGAGCCATTGTTTCTTGTAACTTGTAAAGCTTTAGATACCTATGCAAATCTTAACAAAGGTTTAATGATTAATATTCTTTTTTATTATTATTATTGTATGTGTATTCAAGGAACATAGGAATTAGGAAACATGGCTAGCGAAGCATTAAGTTGGGCTGATCAATGGGGTGTGGGTGGTGTTGGAACTGTGAAGGGTGATGGCACTAGATCCCAAAAAGACAACGGCAAGAACAAGAATTCGGGTGCCAAGGGCGGTTTCGCCAAAGTCAAAGCAGCTGCAAGGATAGGTGTGCAAAAGATTAAAAGAGGGGCCTCAACTTGTGTAGCATGGATAAGAAACCAATTCAAGAGAAAGAGGACATCCAAATAATTGGGAAGATCTAAATCTACGTGTAATTCTTGCTAATGTATTTGTCTACGCTTTCCATAATTCTCAGAATAGTAGCACTATGTGTCTCCTTCCCTTGATCATGATTTATTTATTAGGGTAAAGAATCCTTCAATAATTTTTATTTGGGTTTTAAACAATTAAAAAAATTAATTATAAGGTATAGTTACTATTAGTTAAGAGAAATAATTTCTATTTATTAAATTATATATAAGTGTTCTATTTCACCTTCCTTAAAAGAAAAATAAAACAGAGTCCGAACCAACCCCCCTTGAGGATTAGTGGGAGAATATGTTTTGCCCATCGCTGCATGGTTGATCAAAACAGAACACATTAACTTGATCGGCTATTCATTGGAATGCTCCTTGGAGAAGGTCAGAGTGTAATATCGCGGAAGATAGAACAGACGTTTATTTTGCTTCAGAACAAATTTATCGTTTTTACTGATTTAGTGTAAATATTGCAGATAGAAGTTTCATGAATAGTAAACCATAATACATAATGCTTCTAACGCACCTTCGATTGGGATGCCTGACCACTAGAGCTACAGGTCAAGCACCAGAAATTACTGAGTTCAATTTTCAGTAATGGCATTGAGAAAGTTAATGTATCACCAGAGAACAGAACTTCGTGACCACGTGACAGGATAATACCCTCATTCCAACATATGAGCCTACCACGGAGGTGGCTAGTATATAGTGTTTGTGCAAGTGTCACTTTCATACTGCAAATTTTTGCATGAATAGTGCTCGATAATTTTCACCCAAAAATTAGTATAATAAAGTAGATTATGATACTGAAACCAAGCATGACAGACTACAAATGCGTGGCAACCAAATGTAAATTCACCCATTGAAATTCTTAATTTAAAGGTAACAAACATAATCAAAGCGTAGGATAACAATGACCAAAAGACCATGCATAGACAATTGGGAGCAGAGAATTATATTTTGCAGGAGTTATTTATTTACAAAGTTAATATGCATTATGCTTAGTGGGATCCGAAGGTGTTCTCTCCACTGTAAGTCATGTAAAGAAAGCCATCTTGATCCTTATTTTCCTCGTAAATAGCAGACATCAATGCAGCTGCAACGACAAGGAATTTAGTCAATAACCATTGCCAAAATGGTAAAAACAAAAACAATATTATGCATCACTACAAACTTACCAGTTGGAGGTAGTGTGTTATTAATGAAAATAAAAATAGCCTTCTCTGCACTGAGCTTGATTCTTTTGCGGACAACATAAACAAACTGGCCAACAGTCAAATCAGCAGGAACAAGATATCTACAAAACAACAAAGAGAACCAATTGAGAATCCAACAATACACAGAACAGATCATTACCAGACATCCCTAAGCAGAGTACCCAACTACATTTTATTCTATTAATTTTTCTACAAAGTAAATCTTAATAAGATCAAGCAGTAGCAGCCAAGGCTACAGTGGCAATTCCCAATCAGGCAACTCCATCGTGAATAACTTATGGCTTGACCAAATACACTCACTTTGATCAAATAGATTCCCAATAAGAACACCATCTGCACATCCTGACCTCACTCAATAGTCTTTTACATAAAACTTTATGTCAAGTATGCTTCATAAACGGAACAAAAAACAGCAAAACAATAATCAAGCCTAGAACTAATAAAGAGAAACACAATAGAATAAGAAAACCACTCACTTCTTCTTATCAATGTCTGGAATGTCACTTCTTTCAGCTTTCTCCACAATCACCTGCACACAATTCCCATATTTGAACAACATTTCTACAAAAAAAAACAAAATAAAATAATACACAGGGTATCTAAACTGAGCACAATCTTACAGGTATTCTATCAGGATATTTCTCTCTAATGCGACCAGCTTCAGCCTGTCTTCTTTCTGACACATATAAAAACACCAAGTTCTTAGTAAAGTAGAATCAACAAAGGGTTTTAGAATCTCAAAAGAAAACAAACACGTGAACATATACTTCTATATCCATATAATCAAATAAATTCAAATTATGAATTTTCACAATACATGGCAGGGCTAATAGAACATTTTTGGATTCCCAACAGATTATACATCAAATTGGAGAAAATAAAAATAAAAAAGTACCCAAAGGGTGTTGAAGCTTGAAGGACGTCTTGGCCATGATGAAATTGGAAGAGTAATTAGTATCTGCAAATTTGAAACACCGAAACATTAAAATTTTCGACAACCTTCGAAATCGAAAAAAGGGTGAGGGGAGTGGAAGGTTATAGGAAACAAAGGAAAATTGACAAACCTGGTAGAAAAGGATCAATGATTGAAGTGAGAGGTTGGGTTGGCCAAACGAAAGAGGATATATCTCTGTCTCGGTGCGAATGAATTGAAACGGATTGAGGTGAAATTAGGGTTCGGTTATGTGTTGTTTAGTTACTCTGTTTTGTTCTGTTTGAGTCCAACACGTAACGTCTACTTATACTTTCTGTATACGCCTCGAATCCACCCTTTCACAAGTAAACTTCGCTGTGTCAACCTACTTTCAAACCATCACACGTAAAATATTTTTTCCAATTTTTTTTCCAATTTTTTTCTATTCATAGTATATATTCTTATTCAGATTACTTCATATAATTGATGGCACGAAGATATTCTAATTCAATTTTTAACATATTCAAATCGAAAAGAACAAGAAAATCTTGTATGGTTTGAGTTTTATGAAACACAAAACTATATCATCAACTCATCCATAAATACGAATATATATTGTTATTTTTAAGTTTTTATTTTATTTTTTTAACTTTTATTAAATATAATATAGTATAATATGAGTTTAAAAATTATGCTAATACATTTTTATACACTAATTCATTCTTAAATCAGATTTTGTATAATTTTAAAAGATTGTATTATCAAAGCGATAAAAATTTACCATATACAATAAGATGATTGATTCACAATATAAACTATGTATAAATCTTTTTCTTCTATAATATATAAGTAATACTTTATCTTATAGATTATACAGGTCAAATCTAATGTATAAATTTTTTGCTATAATAAATTATTGTAAAATATGTGAAAATATCTGTAGATATAATAAAATTAAAATAGATAAATACTGTATATCAGAAAATATGTTGAGAAGATGCATTGAAATGCATAAGTAAATATTCAAAGACATAAATAAAAATTTATATTTTTATTTTGGAGCAAATTTTTTCTTCTAGAATTTTTTTTTTAAAATACTTTTTTACTATTAATAAATTAATAATAAAAATAGTTATAATAACACAAGTAATAAATATATAAAAAAATGATAGAAAACATAATTTAAAAATTATAAATTCATTGTTATGAATAGGAAAATAAAATTTAAATGAAAATGCAAAAAAAATATTATATCTTAAAAAATATTATCATGAAAAGGTAAAAAAAAACATTATTATTAATATTAACTGAAGTATATCTACAATTTAATTAATTTAAATTGGTGATAAATATATTTTTAGTTTGGGGAGGGATCATATCAGCCAATAACTTAATATAATCCAACTGTTTAATTATAGCTATATTTACTAAGATTATTTTGCTAAAAATTAGTAAAATCGAACAACAATGAGAAGGTGATTTAATGAGTTTCATTTTAATATATTTTTAAAATCATATATTACATCAATGAAAATATGAAATTTCGTTACAACATATACGAGAGTATGATTCAACATTCTACTAAAAAGAAAATATTTAATACTCAAATAAGAATAAATATAAAGGGTGAAACATTTTAGTCAAAGAGAATTGTAATAATATATATAGATAATAAAATTTATTAAATTTACAAATACAGTCAAGTTCAGAATAATATTTTAATACGATGCACAGATGAATGTTACAAAATATTTTATGTTTTCGATTAATTAAAAATAATATATATTTTATTATATTATTTAAAAATATATAATAAAAACATAATGTAAAAGACTCATACAAATTTAAATATCATAATCTTCCATTAAAAACTTTAACATATGGTGAGGTCAATTTCCTCCATGGAAAAACATAATAAAACATTTTTATTTTTTGCCTTCTAAAAATTGAAAACTTGAACGAGAATTATTTTAATTCAATAATTTTTTACTCATTTTTATTTTTTTACTTTTCTTTTTTATTTTTCAATTTATTTAAAGACAAATCACAATTCTCAATTTTAATAATTACATATATTAAAATAAATGTTTCATCATCTTATATATGTATACAATAAAGTCTGAAGCGGACCAATAAAGTCAATATACTAATGAATTAACATAATAATATTACATCAAGATAAGTATAATTCTCAACAACTATTTATATTTATTTATGTACAAATTTTAATAAATAGAGTTATATTTCAGTATATTTTGATTCATATCAAATACGAGAAAGTTAACAACTCCTTCTCTAAAAAAATTACTAAAATTATAATAAATAAGATATTTTCTAATACAAAGATTAGTAATGAAGATACATTTTCCAGGATTCATCTTCAACTTTTTATAAAAAGTTTTCATATTTGATTTAACATCTCATAAAAAAATATAACATTAAATGTTCATAGTAATGCAATACTTTTCTTTCTAACGGATATAATCTAACACCTACTTTAAATTCTTCATCAATACAAAAGTTGAAAATTAAATATTTGAAGTTGAGATAAACCTATAAGTCAAAACTCTTGCAGTTGAAAAGTTTAAATATTTTTTTTGTAAAAAGTCTTTTCTATTATTTATTGTATATCTATCTTTATGTAAAAAAATATTTTAGTTAGACAAAAATTTTTCTTTAGATGATTTATCCTTAGTGGTAGATATTATTTTAAAGAAATTATGTACAAAGAATACTTAAAATGTTTAACCTAAAAAGACTAAGTTTAAAAATTACTCAATGAATTAACTTTGTACTCAAAGAGTATTTAAGCTAACAAAAAATATTAAGAATCAAACAATATCTATATTTTTGTCGAAGATAATAAAATCTTAGTTATTCTTAAAATACTAATTGTAATATTGAGATAAGGCAAATCAATATAAAAACTCTCTTGATGTATCATTATTTATATATTCTTCTTTCCACTGATAATGAGTTTAAATAATATATATCTTCCGTGAAATTAGAGGAAAAATATATTCTCAAACATTGATTTAGAAATTATTAATTAATTATCATTAATTTTAAATTTTATTATATACATATATTATAAATCTTAATTATTAATTTCCACATTAATAATTAAGAATACATTTTATTCTTTAAATTATATTCATTTATTCTATGAGTCAAATCTTATACATGAATTCAACATCTTTAAAATAAGAGTAAGAAAGGTCACTTTAAATGATAATGTAATTCCCAATCATTAATATAGAAATCGATGGTTAATATTATTATTTATGAATTTGATTTTATTATATATATATATATATATATATATTCAAATTCAGATGAGTTAATATATGATTTAGATTTAAAAATTTTGAATATGAATTACATATTAGTTTTTTTTTTTTTTTAACTCAATCCAATGATACAGTACATACTTAACCCATAAATACAATTAAAAAATTAAGAGGATAGGATTCAGGTTTCAAACTTCAGGCCCAATTTGAAATATTTCTAGCCCAGGGTTATCATAATCCAATCCACACCAGTCTTGTCCACGGTCAGTTAACTCGTTTTGCCATGGAGTACAACAGTAATTATATTTACTGTATTGATCGGATCGATGTAATGAATATCTTGACGATGACAATAATAGACACGAGAATTTTAATTAGGTTTTAAATTCATAAAATGCTTTGAGTTTTTATAAAACTTTATAATATAAATTTATTAAAATTTAAATTACAAAATTATAATCATAAAAATCCTTTAAAAATAATTTATCAGTCAAATAGACATTTTTAAAATCTATAAAATTTTATTTATTCTAAAATTATTTATTAAAATCCTAATCTAATACATTTACACGTATTCTTGTAATTATATAAATAAATTAAAAATTAATATCATAATATATCTATTTAATTTAATTAATTCAACACATAATACACTATTGTTTAGAATTTAAATGAATATTTTATTTTCTCTAATTAATTTATTTAATAAAAATGTCAATTTTATATTGCTTACAATAATAATATTGATTTGAAACTAACCTACCGATACAACCATTTTAAACAAGATTATTTAAAAGATAAATAATTTTTAAATAATGTTAAAGGAAAGTTAATTAAGTAATTAAAAAATAATGATAATTTTACCGTTAGTAAATTTAAATGTAACACAGTAATATTAAAATTTATGTCCTAGGAGTTAGAATTTGTATTTGTAACTTGCAAGACTCTTAGCTGGCAAAAATTGATTACCATGGATGATTCATTGATATCAACTCAAAAGTCTAATTTCATTGAAGAGTCCATAAAAAAATTCACTTACTCCTCCCGTGTTACAATCATTTTGTCGCGGAGTTTCCTGTAAAAAAAAGTTAAAAATTTATTCTAGAGATTAATTAGTAACTTCTTTCAAATAAAATTGTGTTTATATTCGTCTTCATTTAAAAATTTAAGATAACATTAAAAATTTCAGTCATTTATATCCTTATTTTTATTAGTTGAAATTGTGAAAAAGAAATGAATGAAAGTGGACGGGAGATATTAATACAGGATGTGGAGAGAGAAAGATAAGAGTGTCATGAGTAGTTACCAAATGGGAGAGAAGTTTAGAGATAAATATGGAGTAAAAGAAGGATATAATGAAAAAAAAAATACAAACAACCTTCTTAACAAAATAAAATGTATTAATCAATTCTTAATTAATATATATATATATATATATATATATATATATAATTAGTATTGAGACACATTAAATTTTTATTACATGATATAATTGTTAAAAATAAATTATAAAATTAAAAATCATTTTTAATTTTATTAGCTATATTTTCTATCTAAAATAAAATGTTAGCTCCTTAAGAATAATTTTAATTTTTTTATTTAGCCAAATGCAATGTTCCAATGATGATTTAGAATACAAGACAATGAAGTGTATTCTTTATATTTTAGTGATTGGGAACTTGATGTATACTCAAACTTGTACTCGATTAGATATAAAAAATAGTTTTTGCGGTTGGAATGTTGAGCATGGTATTAAAGTAACCCTAGAATAGACCACTAAAAAGCTGCAAAAAAGATTTTTAAATATTTATAAGGCACTAAGGATTACATGCTTACTTGTAGAAAATCAGATAACCTTAAAGTGGTTGATTACTTAGATTCAGACTATGCATGATGTGTATAATCGAAGGAATCCACTTTTGGTTACGTCTTTTTATTAGTTGGAGGGGCTATTTGATGGGAAAATGGAAAAAATTTCATCATTGTTACTTCTATTAGGAAGGTTGAATTTGTGGCATGCTTTGAAGGCATAATTCATGCATTATGGTCGTGGAATTTTATCTTGGGGTTTAGTGTTCACATTTGGCTTCTTCTCCAAGAATAACAATCATTCCAAGGGAGAAAAACATATGAATTTAAAGTACTTATCAGTCAAGAAAGAAGTACAAAAACAAAAAATGTCAATCGAATATATTAGTAAAAATTTAATGATAACGAATCCATTAACTAAGGGGTTGCCACCTAAAACATTTTTTGTTCATGCAAAGAGAATGGACATCGCGTGTGACTTTATACTTAAATTGCTATGACACTTGTGAATTCAGTTAAAGTTATGTTTCTGTTTTTCTTTTATTTGTTACATGTATAGTTTTGTATAATAACATATTATGGACATTAAAGTCAAAGATTAAGGTATGTTTTGATTAAAGTTCTTTGAATTGAGTTAATTTGTGATACATGGGAGATGATGACTTGTCTACTTCAATGTAAAGTACGTACTCAAGACTATTGATTCTTCAAGTCGTCACATGGACCAAGTGGGAGATGTTAAGATTAATTTTAATCTTAGTGTAATGCAATCCATGTAACAAGTTAAACTAACTCTGGTAAAAGAGGACTAAGATAATGACAACTAATCCTATATAAAAATAAAATAACAAAGTTAGTGGGATTATGTTTTAGTGATAAAGTAATCAACCTTCCCTTCTCCGAGTAAAAGTGGTTAGAAAACAAAGGAATGTATAAAAATAATAAAGAAAGACTATTGAACCATAAAAAAACAAGAAAGGAAATCATTGGCCAAAGATACAACTAACTATTGAACCTATCTTTTCTCTCTTTTCCCAAGTCACTTATAGTAAACCTATATTTGTTTTTTCTTTCTATGCATTCATTTTTTCATAATTTAAGGTCCTTGTGAATGGCCTAGTCGGTCATAGCCTGAATCTTTTGAGGATCTGCAACTACTCCTTGACCAAATTATGTGTCCCAGATACTCCAGTTGTTCCTACTCAAAATTGCATTTTTTCTTATTGATTAGTAGCTCATGTTGCCTTAAGGTTTCTAGGACAATTTTGAGATGTTCGCAATGCGTTTTATAGCTGCCACTATACACCAAGATGTCATAAAAAAAAGATTAAAATAAACTTTCGTAAATAAGGTTTCAAAACCTAGTTCATTAATGTTTGAAATGTAGATGGTACATTTGTGAGGCCAAATGGTTCATTAATGCCTGAAATGTAAATGGTGCATTTGTGAGGTCAAATGACATAACCACAAATTCATAATGTATTTCTTCTTTCATTCTAATATGGTAGTACTCAGATTATAAATCAATCTAATTTTTAAAAATTCTAGCTCCTGCTAATTGATAAAGTAGTTCATCAATTATCAATGGAAAATTTGTCAAAACCACATTGCTAAGACAATTAATATAACTAATTTATCTACATTCACTCAGTCACATGTGTTATGTTCTAAACCTGTTTAAAATTAGTTATATTATGTTAATAATTATTAGATTAAAAATAATTATACTTAATTCAATTTAGTTTAATAAAATTAGAAAAATCAAGGAGAATAATTTTATTATTATTTGACCATCAATCTATTTTTGATGGAGAACCATTCAAGGAAGGAGCTCTTACTAGAAGGATGACAAGAAGCATGATGGAGAGGGAGCTCTTGAAGATTGAAGGAGCTCTTGAAGATATGCCTTAGTTAGAAAACTTATAATCTTTTAGAGATAACTCATTGTAAACATTATTGTATATTTCCTTTTTTGATTGATAACTTTCGTAGAAGAATAATTAAGAGAAGAGCTCAAGTGAAGAGGAAAGGAAATAGACCTTAAACTTACTTTAATCCATTTATGGATCCAAGAAGATAGGGTTTTAAGTGTATGGGCTTCATGACCCACACTCCTTAAACCCAAAAGGTCCAAGGTCAATTTCTCTCACTCTCCACCTTAGGAAGCTTTCTCTTAGTTTCTTCATCTATAAAAGAATTTCAAGCCTTCATTTGTACACAACTTTTGAATTGATGAAATAAAATGAAGCATAGTATTTTTTCTTAAAAGAGAGGAGTCTCTTATTTAGGTTTTGGATCTTATTAAAGTTCCTACTTTGTGGCGATTCTTCCTCAAGACTTATTAGTGTTTCACCATGGCGTTAATCCATTTCTAATCTTTTCCACCTTTTATATTTTCTTCTTGTTTTACATGTTTACTAACCTTGTTCTAATCCTTTTCTTGATGAATGATCATTGTTGCATTGCCTTAAAGAGTCCATGAAGTTCTTTTGAAGAATTGAAGATTGAGAAATTATCTCAAACATAAAAGTGTACTTATATCAAGTTGTAGGTGAACTTTTATTTTAATTTCTAGTTGTTTAGGGTTGATATCAATTACCCAGTCCATCAATTTTCAAAAACCTTTAACTCTACATTAATAATAATTATTTGGCATTAGAACATATTTAAAATACCTGATTGCAATTAAAATATAATAATTATTAGATAATATTCTGAACATCTTTAAAAAAAAATAAGGATTAGTCTCAGTTATCATCATAGATTAAAATAAAAATATTTTTTTTCTGCATTCATCTTATTTTCATGTATTTTAAATATCTATTCTAATTTAGAATCTAAATATTTATTAACTTTTCATTAATAAAAATTAAAAAGGTATAATAAAAAAATAAATAACTTTTTTTTTTTTTAAGGAAGTTTGCATCCAACAACTTACTGTTTTCATACCACCTCTTTTACAGTATAGTTCATAATTATTTTCAATATACCTTACCGTATTATAATGTATACATAATATTTTTTTAAATACATATATAAATAATATTTAAGTATTTATAACTATTAAATATTCATGATATAAAAAAATAGAATAATTAATAGAAAAAATTTTTTTAAATAGAAAACTATGATAAAAATAAAAATTCTGGTGCTTCAATGCATTTTGCAAATTAGTCATGCTTTCTTTCTTTCTGAGGATAATACCTAGTTAATTTGAAAATTCAATCTACATTGATATCTTGCAGCATGGTAATTTTCCTTAATAGACAAAAAAAGAAGTAAAGAAATAAATAGGCAAGTTATAGTCGTATCTCTTCAAAAACATAGAAAACTAATAAGTTGAATTATTAATTTCAGTTCATCTATTTATTTGGTTTATTCGATCAATTTGGTTTTTCAGTTTTAAAATCATTTTATCTCCTCCCCTTTTATCCATTTAATTTTCTGTTAATAATTACAATATTCATAAAATAATTTTTAGTAACATTTTTATTCCATCACTAAATATAAATTATGATGATATTAGTCCCAATTAAACATTAAAAAATGATTAAATTTTTTAAAAAAGGAAAATGTTTATATTTAAACCTTTTTCTAACAGTGAGACTAAATTGAATAGAATAAATAGATAAGAAGATCAAATTTAATTTTCTAATTATAAAATTTAAACAAAAATAAATAAAGAGATATTGTATTTTAATAATTTAGCCTAAATGATACATTAAATTAAACTGAGAGTTAAGAAACATGCATCAATGAACCTTTTTTTTCTTCAATAAGTTAAAACAATCATAAATTGCAAAAACACACTAGATGCATATATCTTAAAAATTATTTTTCAAGAGATGTATAAAAGAAAATTAGAACAATTTAATTCTTACTTTATATTCTTAGAATGACGTAAATATAAATAAACATATTAAACATATTTGTTGCTCAACCTGCTTTGCATATCTTTTCACATGACTAACTAACTTTTCGTTATATATCATGAAATATTAGAAAGCATACATTATCGCACAGAATCAATTCATTTATCCAATTTAATAAGAAAACTTGAAAGTTTCAAATTTTCCCATAAAATGGAAGACCTCCTATTTAAATAAATCAGAAATGGAGGACCTTACCAGCATGCTTCATGGTCTTTAGTTGAAGTAATGTCTCTCATAAAATTGAGTCCCTTGATGACATGTAAGCCAACAAGGGAGAATACATTTTTAATAAATAATATAAAATAAACAAATAAATCTTACATTATTTGAGAAATCAAAAGAAATACATGTAAACAATGATCTATAAATAATGGACTCGAAACACCAGACCATTCAACACAAACAGTTGGAAATGTTACAAAAATGACTCAAAAGACTAGATACTCTCAAAGAATAGAAAAAACAATGAACAAACTCCATTTGAAAACACACTGTGTACCACAAGTACATTGAATGAGAGGATTTTTTTTTTTAAAATACCATTAACAATAGTTGAAGAAAACACAGGATAAACAATAATTGAAAACATATTTAAATTATTTTTTTAATTATTATATAATTTTATTGATTTTATTTATTACTTTTTAAGTTTTTATCAATCTAATTAATTTATCACATATGTTCAACAACTTTCTATTTTTAAATGGAGCAGGTAACAAATTATTCTATGAGTAGCTGATAACTGTTATTTTCAATGCTCTTGAAGAAATATGCATTATCAATAGTTTTACGAATTTATTATCAACAACTATGACTTGAAACACCCTTCCCGCAAAAAGAATGCTAGTCTCTATTCCATTAATTTAACATATTTTTGATGTTTTTTTTTTTTTTTAAGTCTAACATATTTTTTATGTTAAAATATGCTTTATTTCAATGTTTCTATTAAATGATCAGTGAAAAATGAGAAAAAAATATGAAGATGTAAATAACTCCCCATGTTTATATATGTATTTTTATATAAAAAATGTTTTCATAGTTTATATATAATAATTAGTTTATTTTTAACTTTTATTTATTTACCAGATCACATAACTGTCTTTCTTTTTTAACATTATTTTAAAGTTTCAAATATTTAATTTCTTTTACAATTTCATGCTAATTTATTATTTTACATATTTTGTAATCTTATATATATATATATATATATATATATATATATATATTACTATTGATTCGAACATACCCACAAAAAATTTACTATTTCGATAAATTTCTGATTATAGTTGAATTATTTAACTCAATTTTATATAATGACACAGTAAATGTTTAATTTTAAGATTTTTTGCCAACTATTATTTACTGATAGAAAAAAAGTTAATAATGTCGTGTAAGAAGAAAAAAACGCTAAAGTAGTCAAAGTTTTAAGATGAAGATGAAAAAATTTAGGATAAAGTTTGCATAAAAAAAAATTATATTTCAAAAAAATAAAATTATATTTATGAACATGTTTTTAAAGAAAAACCTTTTCTAGAATTTGGTGTGTGACATGATTGAGATAATTTTATTTCTTAAATATACAAATAAATACACTTGATCTCTAAAATTATCTTGAATTTGGATCAAAGAATACCACATAATTTACCGAATCTCCTGGACACGTCAAAATAGAATTCTTAACTGCATGCTCATGAACATTAGATGAATTTGATCCATAATGAAGGAGATTAAAAGTGTGTGAAAAATTTAAGTACACACACGAAGTGTGTAAAACTTTAGTTTTGGCATCTAAAACTTGTGCGTACCAATCTTGGCCCTCATTTATGGGCATTGCTTGCGGAGAGACTACAGGCAACTTGTCACAGGTCCCAGGCATGCATGGGAACTAATTAACACTATGTCTGCCGTTGTTCTACCACGAAAGGGAATTTATGTGAAACTAGGTAGGACCACAATTATATCAAATGAGTAATGTTTAACAACCCTTCAACTAATAATTTTTTTCCCCTGTATCGTTAGTTCTATGTCTATATCTATGTAGGGTCTTAATTAATTTCTTTTCTTTTTTCTAAATATTTAAAGATGTTTCAATACCTTCACTTTTGCTTTGCTGTGATCTTTTTATTCATTTATCCTATGTTCATACATCTAATAATTTTCTGTTAGAGAATTAAACCCTCAAGTAAACGGAATCAAATTTTACATATTCTTCTGCAGGTAAGAAATTTAAATAAATGGTAAAATTATTTGACCTATATACGAAGGTTTTTTTATACCATTGTTGTATTTTTAAAATGCCCTCAAGTGCAAAATTATTTCTTAAATGGTGTTACATTTTAAACTCCATAAGAAATTGATTTTTGAAGAATTGTCTTTCCAATATGAATGCGTACACATACATATATAAACTAAAATTATACAAGGAAGTTGATCTTGAAAGAATTAATTTCCAACGCATTTTACTTATTTTTTTGGATACTAAGTTGAGAAATCAGCTTTTTCCAGAGCATGTTAAAAAAATAAAATGTGTTACAAAGTTAATTTCCTCAAAATCAACATTTAATGCCTTCAAATCAAAGCATATCTAGACACTAATATTTTTTTTATCTTGTGAAATAAATTTCAAAGATGTTAAAAAAGTCACGATCCGAAGACTTTCTGGTCCAAATACCACTATTATGTCCAAACAGTATGGTCTAGATCAAATCGTAATAATATTTTCTTGGTGTATGTATTCAAGAAACTAGACAAGAAAAGACCATATTATGAAATCCTTTACGACATGTTAGTGACATTAAATAAAGAGTAATAGTAATATATGGATATTTATACAGTATATGCATAGAAATGACACTATTCATATTTCTCCAAATTTTTTCTTATCATATAATTTTGTTGGATCATATTTACTCTTCTCTCTATAGGTATCTAGTATCACATTTCAAACATCATTTTCATTAATAATTCAGTCAAATTAATTTATGGATTTTCTATTTTAGATTCTGGACAAAGAAACCACAAAATAAGAATATAGTCCTCTGCTTTTCTTAAAATTTAATTTCCAAAAACAATAACAATAATAACAAAGAAAGAAATGCCGATGTATATACTTTCATGCGATGTTCCTTTTTATGGATTTTACACCGAAAACTGTTTCTTTTTTAACCAACTCCACTTACAGGTATCTCTGGCTTTGAACGTGGAAGAAAATTAAAGTGGTGACCCGTTTTCATGTTCATGAATTCAGGCTTTGCACATATAAAGGCTATGTGAAACCAAATTTGCTTCAAATTTAAGTTGGTTCAATGCATAATCCGTAACACTAGCTAACCAACCACAAACTTTCTAAAAGTTATTTGAATTTCAAATGGTGCATGTGGTTGGCAGCTATATATCTATCTATTCTATGCAGTGACTTGTGAGTTCATAAATATTAGTAAAACCTTTTGAAGCTACACTCAACAACAACAACATCATCATCGATCTTGTCTGACTGACCCTTCTTCTTCTCTTCTCTGCTTGTGATAATTCAAAATATGCTTTTCTCAATTGCTTCTTGAATTTTTTTCTAAGAATTTAATGTGCTCACTTCCCATTCGTTGTTAGGTTGTTGGCAAATTTAATGCCACTATATTTAAGGCTCTGCATTTGTGTCTCTGCATTGGTCCCTCCTGTCTCATCCATTAAATTTTAAGAATCTCACAGGACACACCATACTTACTCCAAAAAAACATGACATGCTTCCTTCTTCATCACTTTCTAATTTCTTCATCCACTCACGTTCAGCAGATTAACTCCTTCATTCTTCTTTCCCTGTGTTGTTTCTTGTGATGCATGTTGGAGTTCCCATGTGGGGAGGTAAGTTTTTCTTGTCACATGCATATCTATGTTTCATTAATGAATATATAGTTGTTTTGTTTCTTCAGAAAAATGCAGGAACTTATGTCTACAATATTGACTTACGGTGGTTCTAGCTAACTTCAAATATATACAACTAAGGGAATGAGATATTGGTACGGTTCAATCAGAAGGTAGTGCTTTATGATTCTAAGGCTCTATTGTTTGATTGAGCCGTGCCAATATCACATGTGACTTTGATCATCTCTTGAAGCAATCCCAGCACAATGAAGGTTTCTGTATTGAATTTTATTTCAATGATCTATATACTGGCCATAGGTATTAATGATCAATACGGGCTAAATTTCTAGTTTTTGTTAAATAACTGTTAAATGTACCTAGTAGTGTTCAGTTTTGTCCTTCTTTTACCTTTGTATAGGTTGGCAAATGAGGTTTCTCTATCAACTAACAAAATTGTTTTAAGTAAGTAATATTTAAAGTATAAATATTTATTAATTTAATCCTTACATTAATATATTTTAGAAAAGTTTAAAGACTAATTTTAAAAAAATAATATTTAAAAGATTATTTATTCTGATTTTTTATACTAGTCTCAGGAATAATTTTCTCATTTTAAAGACAATAATTTAAAAGAGAAAGTAACACTTTAAATATTTTGTGCAGATGTCTCAGGATCTCCCCGTCCAGTATTTTGGTGAAGCAAAGGAATCATCATTCGAACATAGTCCAGCTAATTATGAAAGTTTTTTTCATTTGTCCTCAATGATCAATTTCTTGTGGATGGGATAAACTGAAATTGACAAGGCAGCTAAAATTAGTGCTAATTTTTTTCTTTTCATTTTTGGTAGGGACTTAATTAATCAACATGACTAATATAAATACATCTTTCACCTTTAGTTTGCTTCTATTTAAAGCTTCATCTCTTTTTTCACAACTTACTGTTTTAGTAGGTGACAAGATCCGATCTTTCTCATACTTTTATTGTTATTATTAAAGCACTTTCCAGGTAATGCAGTTTTGTTTGGAAATACTTCTCTATCTCTATCAGAAAGGGTCTTAATTATTGTAATTTGGTGGTCCAAAAATATTTCAAGTCACTTTATCATATCAATTTATAATTGATTTATTGATCTTGTTTCTTACTGTACTTAACAGGTTTTTTCATTATACTATTCTTTATTAGTTAAAATTCTTTCATTATACAAGACACAACGTAATAACACTTCCATAAATTTTATTAAGTAAAAAAAATATATTGAAAAAGGTGTAACTAACATTTGTTAATTTTAATATGTTTTGCATAAAAAAGAAAAAAAACTTCAACATGCTAAGATTTTTTTATTTTTTTTATTTATCAATTCAATATGCTAGTTAGGTGACTGTACAAAGTGTTCTTAGTTTAATTAATTATGTTTACAGTGTCTTCGTGACTATATTTTGAAGTTTCATTTTCTTTCATAAAAACATACAACGCAACTTTAGCACTATGTAATAAGATTTAATTGGTTATTCCACATGTCGAATCAAATTGTTGTTTTTTTATTTTTTTAAAAAAATCGAATTGTTTTCCAGATGAGAACGAAAGTTTAAATCTTGAGTAATAGCTGTAAAAATTAACCATGTTTTAACTATACTCGTTTATATAAAATTACACAATTACAGTTAAAAAACTATACATTTAGATTACAGAATAGTCAAACACTATTTGAAGTTCAATGTATTTATTATTATTCCCACCATTTCAAAAATTATTAAATCGTTATTCCTCTCTTATTTATTTAGACAGATTATAAGACCCAACAAAATTTAAATTATTAAAGATAGTTAATTTATTTTTTGATTATTTCAAGATGAAAAAATTTGAAATAAATTTAAAGTAACCATTTGTTTGAAAAGGATGGAGTGTTATTTTGAGAATAAATAATATATGTATTGATAATATAAATATTTTTAAAAAATTTCATTTAATCATATTACTATGGTAAATTTATTAACTTTTACAATAATTACTTTAAAATTTATATCAAGAATAAATTATAATTAATAATTTCTAATTTACAATAATTTATCAATAACTACTTCTCGTAATTCTTATTTTTAATGCATTTCACTGGCATTTTAATTTCCAGTTAGTTGTGATTGATGTAAAGAAAATAAATAAATAAAGAAGCGTCTCTTAATTTGAGAAACTTTTTTTTTGTATATACTTTAAAAATAATAAATAAAATTATATTTTGGTAATTAAAAGTAAAATAAAAAGTATTTTATCAAATTAAACCTTTCTTAAAGATCTAATTCAGTTAACTGAGTAAAATATGTGACTTCTTCTAAACTTTGACCCAGTATTCGATTCATGTAAATAAAATATTAATAAAAAAATCCTAATTTTCTTTTTTAGGTATTCTATGGTTTTTTAGAATATGCAAATCCTTGGAGATTCATGAAATCATTGGAGAAATAATCAAATGAAAACCCACAAGAGTGTATCAAAAAGTATTATTATATTGAAGATACACACAATGATGAAGAACAAAACCTTCAAGATGCATGAAATGCAGCCAAGTTCAGCCATAAACTACTCGATGAAGCTAATACCTGATTCACCTCACAAAATTTTGAAGTCAGATGTCATGAGAGTGAAATTATACCCAAAGCATTTAAAAGGCTCTTCAACATTCAAAATAGTACCAAAAAAATAAATTACTCTGAACCATAGGATGCTATTACTAGAAGGTAATGTCACAAAAGTACTAAAACTCTTTCTTGTACAGTCCCTTGTGTCTATTAGTTAAGGCACTTCAATTAATGTTCAAACCTTTCTTTCATTCTCTTCAAAGCCCTTTGTGTGTGTTCTATTCTAGCTATTGGGTGCTAGAGAGTTGGTACATGTGTTGAGACTTGTACCCTAAGTGTGTAAAGAACAAGACTATTATGTTTTGATGCATTATATGATTGAATAATTTTATATACTGTTATTTATTATTTTATATTTATTTAATTCACGGTGATGTTGTTTGATAATTTAATAAAATATTATTTTTGTGAATGCAATGTTATATTTAGATTATCTTGTTTATCTATTAAGGCAGTTCATGAGTCATTCATTTTTATAAACTTTTTTTCTTAAGATTTTTTCATGGGTTCACCTAAGTCAGCCCACAACTTACTAGAATTGGGTTAGATTGACATTTTTTCAACCCAATTAAAAAATGGGTCCAACCTAATTTAATCTACTTTATTTTAAAAACAAAATTAAGGAGAGATTGAGTCAACCTTTTTCTCTGCTTTCTCCTTCATCTCAAAATGACAAAACAGCATACGTGAACCCCATCCATCTTTATCTTAATCAAAGTGTTGCGCCTGGTCATTCTTGGTTAAAGCATCTTGCTGTTTTTTTAATTGATATTTAAATATTTCCTTGCTGAATTCATTCTAATTTATACATATATTTTCAAAACATTTTTCTTTTAAAAAATGTCTCATTTAAAGATCAGTTTTTCAACAGATGGTTATAATTTTTTTTTATATTGCTAATTTCAATTAAGGGAAAGGGATTAATATTATATTTTGTAACCCCTATTTCTCACTTTACCGTTTTCACCTAGCAGGTAGGTGTAAAAATAAGTTAAACTGTTTGATGGTAACCTACATCAAGTCTAGGCGATTTATTTTTTTTTAAATAAATTAGGCAAAATTTTTACTAAAATCTATTTAATTAAAAATGATTGTAGACCATTCAAAAACTCTTTTAAACTTAAGCCATAATGATTCTAGACTTCATATTTAGTTAAATCATAATTTCTGACATTAAAAAAGAAATCAAGTAAATGCACCAAAGTCTACATTTCCCCCCTCTTTGCTCGTATCCGAGCACGAAACATGACAATTGGAATGTCAATTTTCAGGAATTGCATAGCAATTGGCATTATGCTCTTTTAACTATACTTTATACCTTATACCATATTGGTCGTGACCCATGATTCTAATAGAAAAGGACGTTAAATTTCATTATTTTAAAAAAGAAAATATATTGAAGATAAGTTTTAATCCGGGGTACAATGTATTTGAATATGTATCAATTCTGTATTCTAAAATTAGTCAAATTTCAGTGTCTTTAAAAATTAGTCAAATTAGTCCTTGACTTAGATCAAAATATCTCAAACCAATTTTTTTTTATACTATTCTTAAACATCAATAATTATGAAGCAATTGTTATTTTTTGGTGACAATATATGAAGCAATAGTTCAGAAACAGAGCATAATGCATTAAATAGTGAGAAGTGTCAAAGACTAATAACTAATAGCTCTTTCATTCATAAGGTGCACACTATTAGTTAGCCAAACAAACAAAAACCTACCTAGAAATCAGGTTGCTAGTGCACACCACCACTCATTCTTTTCTTCTTTTCCCATAGAACTTCAAAACAAGAAACAAAATGAACAAAAACAAACAGGGCAACTGGCTTAATGTAAAGTTCCTCTTCCTCTAGCAGCAGGACATGCACCCTTATCCATACTAATAAACTAAATATCAGTGAGAATGATGAAAACAAGAACCATTGCATGGGATACAAGTCTAACGATAGTGGATAATTTGCATGTGATAAGGCTACTAATGATGCCAAAATTTGAACCTTACAAGAAGACATAACGTGCATGATGACTTCACCAACCACTACTCTATGAAGCCAGTTTTGGTCAAAATAGCATTCCTCACCTTGCTAAGATCTCTTCCTTTGAGAGTTCTCCCCACTCCTTCGCACACAGAAAAAGATGAAACTTGGCTCTTTGCAAGCTTCCTTGCAATCCATTCATGTGGAGGAACCATGTCATCTTCCTCCTCATCATCATCACCACCTCCTTTGTTGCTTACACCATCATCCCTTGATGGCCCCTTTTTGCAACTCTTACCATAGATTTTTGACCAATCAGGAATATCCATAGGTGCTGAAGACCCTTTAACCAAAGGAGCATCGCAAGCAGGTAAAGTACTAGACTTTGGAATCTTTCTTGGAGCAGCAGGTAAGCGCCATGCAGAAGAAGAACCACAAGATTCATTGCATGCCCTTGTGGTTTTTTTGCCAGAATCATCTCTCTCTTCGGCTATAGTACTCCACACATCTTCTTCATCAAAATCTTTGTCCTCCATTGCTCCACCTCCTTCACCAAAACCCCAACTTTTGTTCATGAAAACACCTTGATCTGCCGTTGTTGTTAACTCTGCCACAGTGCCACACCCTGTTGATGGGGTGTGTGTGATAAAACAGAGTGTAAGAAAATTGAGTAAGGAGCAGTGATAACAAAATTTCCTATTTCAGTATGTATACCTAGATAACTGAGACTTTTCCACCCAATGGTATATTGTGGCTTCTAATGAGATAAAATGGACTAGGGAATCATAAAACAGAAAGGTGTAAGGGAATAACATCAGGAATCTACCTTTCTTTTGTTTAAATACCCTTCAAGGGGAACTTTGGACTTTACAAAAAAAGAAAAACTCACAAATGGTAAATTTGATTAACCCTTGTTAAATACCAATAGGTACAAAGAAAGATGCCTTGGAAATTTGACCGGTAGTTTTGTTTGAAATTTAAAATTTAAAATTAAAATTTTAAGTGGTTTTTATAGGGACTTTCACCGATTCTTCTATAATTGACAAATTATATGGAAATATAATAAGAATTCACAAGGATAATATGAACGGTGAACAATTAGTAACTCATTTTTACATTCAAGAAAAAATTTATATGTTAAATAGTCAAAAGTGGAGTAATAATCCTAATTCATCCATTATTAATACAACAGTGGAAGATAAAAAGTCGGAAGTAACACTTAAGAGAAAAAGAAGTTCTTAGAATTTCGTTAAAGAAAAGAAAGTGGTAAGGAAAATTAAATAGTCGGGTTATTTGGAATGTGGCCTAATCACTTCAAGTGGGTGGTTGCACAATTTAAGAAAAGGAAGATAGTAAAAAAGAATAGTCAATAAGTTCATGGCAAGTTTAGTTAAGGTGAATTTAAAGAAGGTAATTGTACACGAATTACACATAATTGAATTTTATGGAGATGATTTTTGAAATCTTTTGCATGCAAGATGATCTATTATGGTGGATTAATTCAAGATGACTATATATTAATTCATTCGATCATAGAGTCTAGA
Source organism: Hylodesmum podocarpum (assembly GCA_026586105.1). Classification (NCBI taxonomy): domain Eukaryota; kingdom Viridiplantae; phylum Streptophyta; class Magnoliopsida; order Fabales; family Fabaceae; genus Hylodesmum; species Hylodesmum podocarpum. The sequence goes on along the minus strand of JALJEV010000367.1, from coordinate 692,029 downwards.
GATGTAATCTTTGATGAGAAGAGATTTTTTTCAATTTCGCGACTAAAATATTTAACTCCTAATACCAATATTTAAGATTTAAATCAAAATGTAACTAATTAAAGATTTGATGATTATATTGTGAATGAGATTGATACTTCTACATCACAACTTAGACAAAGCAAAAGGGAAATGAAAAAGAAATACTTTGGCTCAGATTTTCATAGTATTTAGTTGAAGGAACGAGGAATTCTATTATGACAAAGTTTTCATATCATTATAATGTAGAAGATTATCCTTTAACATATCAAAATGTTATGAGATCTCATTATGTTGCCTTTTGGAAAGAAACAATTAATGATGAGATGGAATCTATCATGAAAAATAATGCGTGGATCTTAATTGATTTACCTCCTAAGTGCAAACCAGTAGGTTGTGAATGGAATTTCAAGAAGAAAAGGAAATTCAATAAACTATTGATCAGTTCAAAGCACGTTTAGTGACACAGGATATTACATAAAAATCGAGAAACAACTATTTTGATACATATACACCAGTAGATAAAATCTCCATTGTAAGATTATTAATAGTTTTTGCGACTATTTATAAACTTGTCATCCATCAAATGGATGTAAAGACAACATTCTTGAATGGAGAACTAGAAAAAAAGATGTATATAAAATAACCAGAATGGTTTGTTATGAAAAATCAAGAACATAACGTTTGCAAATTGATTAGATCTTTGTATGAATTGAAACAAGTACCAAAGCAATGACATTAGAAGTTTGATAATGTTGTATTGTCAAAGGTTTCAAATTGAATAATTCGGATAAGTGTGTGTATATAGTAAATTTGATAATAATGGCAATTGTATCATAATTTGCTTATATGTGGATGATTTGTTGATATTTGGAACAAATTTAGAATAAGTTGATTAAACCAAATCTTTTCTATCATTAAATTTCTGTAAAATACAAATATACAAGAACGGGGTTGAATTGTGTTTATCAATTAAAATTCTTTTAGACGATGCATTTCTGCGTCTTTATAAAACAATTTTGATCGGACGCAAACTTAAAATTATTCTTCAAAGATTACTTTTAATTAAATCTGTAGTTTAAGTTATTATCCCCAGTTAGTAAGCAGTTAAAAAATATCAAAGCAATAATATTTTTATACTGGTTCGTCTTATAAAAGACTACGTCCAGTTACCCATCAACTTGCTAAGGTTCCACTAAGAGTATTCTTTGAACCTAGCCACTCCTGGCTAACAATACAGATATTCTTTGAACACAGTCTTCTCAGGCTAAAGTGGTATTCTTTGACCGTAGCCTCCGCAGGCTACATTGAACACAACCTCTACATGCTAACCAAGGTATTCTTTCAATACTTAGCCTCCTCAGACTAAAGAAGGTATTATTTGGACTTCAGTCTCCACAAGCTAGACTCACGGTATTTTGTGGACTACCAGCCTCCGCAGACTTGATGCAAGGTATTCTTTAAACACTTAGCCTCCTCAAGCTACAATATCACCACAACAGTGACTTATAATAAATTCAAATAGAAAATATCCTCTACGCAGAGAGAGATTTTACAATGAAGTTTCTATTCTAAGTTTGTGGCGAGCAAACTTGTTTTCTTGAGAGCTTGAACGAGTATATGAATGTGTTCTTGATTAGAGTAGTTCGCTAACTTGAACTCGCAGAGATGAAGTCATTTTATAGGTAGTTGTGTGAAGTAACCGTTAGACTGTAGAAGTTAACGTTAGTCCTTGTCTTAGATACTTTCACATCTGGCAGAGTGAGTAATCAGAACATTTAATGGAAAGTCAGTGGTTGTCAGCGTGAGATCTGCCTTTGACTTGATTCGCTCAGAGATTTCACTAAAACGTACAATTGTTTTTCGTGTTGCAGAGGTTTATTTTGAAATCTTTTTCCACCTTTAGAACATTCTGAGTAACGGTTGAATAAAGATGTATGCACGTGTTACTCAGAGTCTTGGACTTCAAAAGGAGTAGACGAATGAATAATTATAAGGAGTTGAGTGTTGAATTCATTCGTCTGTCTTCATCTTTCGTCTTCAACCTTAGTCTTCAAATCTTCATACTTGAGCTCATGACTTGAAGTTGAGGCACGCTCTCCATCTGATCTTCAAAGTTCTTCGTCTGATAACAAAATCTTGGAGAATGACGACTTGAACTTTGCGTCTGGAACTTCTAATGTTTTGAGGGTGCATCTTTCGTCTTATGCGAGTAATAATCCGTCTGATCATTGTTCCCTCTGCGTCTGTAGATGTTTCCGTCTGTTTTGTAATTATCAAAATTAAGATGCTAAGTATTTTGACTTAACATTTCTCCATGAAAGATTTGAGAAAAGCGGATGTCATCATATGTATAATGATTAAGAGAAACAATGGAGAGTTGATCTTATCACAATCTCATTAAGATGAAAAGGTGCTTATGAAATTCAATAGTTATAATTATTCTCTTGTTTCAACTCATATGGACCCCAAATTTAAAGTTACAACCTAATAGTAGTATGGCTAGCTCACAACTAGAGTATTATATAAGGGTAATAATAGTTTGATGTATGCAATGACAATTACAAGGCTAAATATTGCTTTTGTGGTAGGCAAGTTGAGTAGACACCCTAATAATCCTAGATTGTCACGTTGGCAAGTTATATGTTAAGTACTTTAAGTATTTAAAGAAAACCATTGATCATGGTTTGACATATAATGACTATCCTTTGATTTTGGAAGGATTTTCTTGTACAAGTTAGATTACAAATGAAGAAGATCACTCTTTAACTGGTGGTTGAGTTTTCCTTCTCGGCGAAGGTGCAATTTCTCAGTTTTCCAAGAAACAAACATGCATTATAGATTACATTGTAACTTCAGAGTTATAGCTCTAACTTTGGCAGGAAAGAAAGTCGAATGGTTAAGGAATCTCATGTTTTAGATATAGTTGTTGTTAAAGTCAATATCGCCTATAATGATACATTATGATAGCCTTGCAACTTTGGCAAAAGCTTATAGTCATGTTTATAATGGTAAGTCAAGACACATTGGTTGGTTTGAGACATTGTAATGTTCAAGGACTTATCAAATATAAGATTATTATAGTTGATTATGTACGAACAAGATTCAGTTTAGCTGATTGCTTTACTAAGACATTAGCTAAAGATTACGTTGTAAGAATGACAATTGGAATAAGATTAGAGCATACAATTAATCATGATTAAGAAAATCTTAACTCAATGCATAATTAAATCTAAAATTCAATAAGATTTCGCTTTAAACTTGTAAATGCTAAGGAAATTAGTTAAACTTTTGATTTTTTGACTCGCTTTGTCACGTAAATATGTTTTCTTAAGAGATTAACTGATGTAAATGTGAAGTTTGACTGTTTCAAGAAATTAAAGGGGCACGACTTTGATGCACTTACGAATAGATATTGATGCATCATGACCTTTTGTTTTGTCATGTATAATAAAAATGTGTATTCCATCTTATACATAGGATATCTTTAAACTTTCAATATGTATTACTTTGACTCAGTCATTTCGGCACCATTAAAATACGAATTCTTGACGTGTATATGTATATTCTATTAAGTGAAAGTTCAAATCATTTATAAATAAGATTGCAAGTGTTAAGTTAGTATTTATGTTAATAAACCAGTTATAAAATTCTTTAAAATGGGAGAAGATAATTAAAATTCTAAAATATTCAAGATTTAAATTCGTGATTATATAATTAATATATGATAGATGATATTAATTATGAATAAAAATATAAAAAATTACTTTTTTATCTCATAAGAGTTAAGTAACTATGAGATAATTATATTTAAAATTTAAATTTTGAAATTTAAACTTATCCCAAGAATATATAAAGACTTATTTTCTATGGTGGAAAATAAAATAAAAATAAAAATTATTATTACATGTATATTAAATAGAATAATCATTGTCTTCCTTATTAAATGTTTTGATAAGCCATTTTGAGTATGAACTTTTATGGTAAATCTTTTTTGTATGTCAAAAGATAAAGTTTGTGTTATTTTATATTAAATTTTTTCGGTGTCAATTTTTTTTTTACATAAAATTTCTAATAATTATATATTTTTTTCATTATGAAATTACATGTATTTTCTAATTAGATAAAACTATTATAAATTGTAAAATTTATTACTTAAGTATTTAACATAATGACATCTTAAAATTTTTAATTAAATTAAAGTATTTTTTTCTTAAATAAAAGCCAAGAAAAAATAGCAAATGTGTGCACATACGAGTGTTTACCGTTGGGCATGAATCTCAATTGGCATTTTTACCTAGAGGGCACAGAAGAACGAGAAAGCTCTGACTAGCATTTTCAGTCTGTAAAAATATATTTTCATACTTAAAAATGATAACAGAGAATTATAGATCTTGTAAAAAGAGAAAAAAATGTAAAAAATATAAATAATACAATGTGAGAAAAAAAATATTTAGATATTTAAAATAATAAGAAAAAAACAATTATATATCATCTCTCTTCTCTTCCTGTTGATAGGTAGGTTAATAGAAACAAACAAACACAGCTTGCTGCGCACCTTATGCCAATAACAGTCTCTATCTCTCTCTTTGTTTTCATTTTTTCAAATCTTCATTTTAAAGCTGCTTTGCATGCTGTTTTGAAGAGGTGGTAAGGGACCATTGGTGTGGCTGTACCTTGCCAATCCTCAACCTTATCTTCATTTCTGTACAATGTTCATTCACACCAAAGCTGTGTCTGTACCTTCTTGAACGAGTGAATGACTTGTTTCTTTTCTATTTCTAGGAGAGGGTGCTTACCAAGTGAAGTGAAACTCATTTCATTGGGCATTTTATTTTAGGATAGACAGGAGAGTGGTTCATATTCAATCTCTTTTTAACTTTGGATTTTTCAGTGACTTATTGTCTAACTTTATAACAAATGTGCAAAAAATTAGTAGGAATTAAGTAAAATCAAAGTATAAATAAATAAGTTTTATTTTTTTGAAATGCCAATTCAAAAGAAATGAAGGAAGTATTATATATCTACTCTCTTCATTTCCCAAAATGATATTTCTTGCATTGTGATTTAAAAAGTTAACATTTTTATTTAAATATAAAAAACAAAATATTTTGCAATTTTATTATTATCTTTTGATGTCACCATAAGAGAAATAGAAAATTTTAATAAAAAAATTAAGATAATATAATAGAGTGAACATTTTTTTTAACAAAAGGTGGATATATAATTTTTAATTCAAAATCTTAAATATCTGAGATTTTAAACAGAGGAAGACATTAAAAATCAAATAAAATTCTTCTAGGTAATTGATTATATAATTTAAGTACGTGCATAACACATACTGAGTGTTTAAGATGGATGGAACTTAAATCAAAATCAAATTTAAATTGCATGTTAAAATTTTATTATTATTATTAGGCACAAGTCTATCTACTCTATCCATGAGCTTTGACAGACTAGTGTTTTGAAAGTTGAAAAAGCAAGTGAAAATCCATGGTCGAATTTGCACCCACGACACAGTGTACAACTGTGCATCAATCTATTTAGTTACCCATGACATAGTGTTCTGTCCCTTCCCTGCCAACTGAAGTTGAGACAACTGAAGGTGGTAACTTGATATAAGTGAAGTCACTTAGGCCGAATCTCGTCAAGGGAACATATGTTTAGATTGGATACATTCATTTATTTAATTTTAATTATTATTAGTTTTAGAATTTTTTTTAAAAATTGTTATCACATGCCTAAAAATCCAAAATCAAGTTTGAAGAATTTTAAATAATTCAAAAGCTTAGTTAATTAAGTTAGATTCTTTGATAGGATACATAAATGTATATCATATTATAATATAATTATTTGATTTGAAATAAAGGTAAGTTATATTATTAATAAATAATAATAATAATAATATCTTTTTTAAGAATTTAAAATTTTTAAAGATCTAATTAAACTAAAAATTAAAAGAATAAATTAAAATTTAATAATCCGCTTTCACAATTGGTATATTGTTATACATAATCGTATTTACCATCTTTGCATACAGATGCACTTCCCTTCATATTTACACCTCCTATCCTAGACATTTTAAGTCTCCCTTAGACATCACTATACCTAATAATTGATCTATTATTGATATTAATTATTATAAATTGATAGATTATATTAATTTAAATAATAAAATTTTATTAAAAAATTGAATAAAATAAAAATATTTTATATAATTTTTGTCACATTTTTATTACAAACCTGTAATAGAACCAAACAAAACCAACAGATATCATTGGATTGAATTAATTTGAATTTTTTTCCTTGTTTCATTCACATAAAATCAAACCAATTAAAATTAATTAATTTAAACTTTAGTTGGTAAACCCATACATGTAACTCTTTTCTTCACTTACTTTCTTCTAGATTGAACAAAGAATATGTAAGTAGAAATCTCAGGATGATATATATCATTTTGTATCGGATTGCACTATAAATTACAAAAGAATACATTGCACTTTTATAAAAAAAATAAAATAAAAAATACTTTGCACTTTATCAATTAAAGTTGTGAGATTCAATGGCTAAATAAAATCCATCACCAGTTTTTTATCACCTTGGTCAAAGATGATTAGAGTAATTTAAGTTTTTTTATAATAACATAATGTCCAATCATTTATTGATTTTGGTCACTGAAACCATAAAAGTCATGAACATATTTACTCTTTTTCTAATGTGTAATGTACGGGGAAGAACTTGCCCAAGTCAAATTATTCTGTAATGCATTCACAAGTTCAGCTAACTTATAAACATGATCGCTTAACTTAAAAAAAAAAAAAAAAAATGATTTCTTAACATATACTAGAACCATGTAAAGCTTACCTACATTATTGCGTGCCAACAAAACAATGAACCATTTGAGTTTCGTTACTATTTATTCTAAAGACTAAAGCTTACCACTAGATCTGTATAAAAAGGAATCAATCTTAATTTGTATTTTACTTCCTCTTCATTTAAACCTCATTCTGCCTTGCGTGCCGCATGGTAAAGTTCCAAATAGTCAAGAGCAGGTCGGTTCCAAGACCAATCTTGCTCCATCACCCTTTTGCATAAATTGTTAAACCAATCACGTCCATTATACCATGCTGATATTGCCCTGAAAAAAATTCATAAAATTATTTGTGATTGGATGATCATGTAAACCTTTTATACTATTAATGCATACCAATTAAATTCATAAACACTATGCTATTGGCAAATTGGAATTTTCATGATATAACCACCATCATATAGCACACAGCTCACCTATTAAGAGCATAATCAACACCTCCAGAATCAGCTCCATCAAAACTAAACCCATTTGTCTCGAGGCCTTGTGTTTCTGCTCTGTCTTTGTCATGATCTACATCATATACTGTGTCGTAAAGTCCTGCAAAAGTTATGTTAAGATGAATGTCAACTGAACCAAAACATAGTTGAATGAACAAAAGAAATTGAAAAGATAAAAATTCTTCCATATATAAGTGTGCATAGGTTTATGGTTAATATATTATTCAGGGTCTACATATTAACCTTGCCATTTAAATGAATCATGATGTAGAGTAATTACAAAGTATGTACGGACCTCCAGTTTTTCGAACAACAGGAATTGAACCATATCTCATTGCTGTGAGTTGAGTGAGTCCACATGGCTCAAAGATTGAAGGGACTAGAATGAAATCAGCACCAGCATATATCTAGAAAAAAGATATTTAAATTAAGTCAATAATGCCCAATTATGATGTACCTGTATATACAATATGTACAATGTTGCTAAAGGTTTCCCAGTTTTATAAGTTACCAAGTGTGAAAGAGGCTCATCATATGCAAGGCAAAGTCTAGCACGGTCATTATGAGCGGAATGCAATTCGTTGGCCAAATTCACAAAATCATTTTGGATTCGAGGATCTGGAGCTGAACCAAGCAATACAACCTGCATATATTTTTCCAGTAAAGAAAATAATATTTTTACATTTGTAAACAATTTTCTAAATCGAACAAGTAATCAACTAAAATGAAAATTATCATTTATCAGCACATATTTGAAGCATAACACTTTCATTCAAGAAGACTATAGGGTTGAGGTGGTCTCCAAGTTTAAGATATACATCCTCTGCAGTTACTTTCACCAAACCACTTGACTGAAAGCCTGAAACTGTTCAGTGGAGGCAAAAAACTGGCCACCTATCTTTAACACAAAGGTGATGGGGATTGAGATCAAGAAACTTAACCAAAAAATGTTTAATACCACATCAGTTATCTAGTGACTACTTGACCTAAAATCTTGAACTATGAAACATTGACCAAGTATGACCACAAAATGATTTTGTAATGTCAACAAAAACATCAGTCAAAATGTTTATAATTTTGTTTATCCAATACCGCTATTATACAGGAAACAAAGGCATTGCTGGTTCACACTTATATCTAAAATAGAAATAGATGAATACCTGTCCACCACGTTCTAGTGTGCGCCATATGGCATGCTTGATCAGATGGATTCCTTTCTGGTGAGTCAATCTACTAATAATTCCCACTAAAGGGAGATCAACTTTTCTTAAACCAAGCTTTTGTTGCAAGGCTTCCTTGGCAGCTCTTTTTCCTTCAACAACATTTTCTGATGTGTATGATACCTGGAATAATGTGATATTGGAACTAGTCATAATCAAATTAGTAGAAACTAAATAAAACAAATTCTATATGATAAGTACAGGCATGGTTGGGGGGGGGGGATATGCTAATGACTCTTTGTAGTCATTAATGAACTCAACAGAATAAAAGAACCCCTTAGTCCACTTGCATGCAAGAAGTTCTAGTTAAAATTTTTCTATGTTAAAACTCAGTTGGGGCAATGTATTGTGTGCTGTTAGAATTACAACAGGAGCAAGAAGCAATATTCCAGTGGATATGTTCTGCATATTGATAATTCATCCCAAACACACAATCACTACATTACAGAATAAAGATGAGGCTAGTAGGTTCACCTAATCATCAGCACTGGTAAGAACCAATATAGGATGGATCCAGTCATTATGGTTATCCAAAGGAAGTAAAAGGTGAAGATAAACACAAATCATCGGCACTTATCTAGCTTAAGTTTCTAACTTCAGTAAGTAGACATATTTTCTAAGCCAAGACTTTGGGACTTAATTTTGATAACTATATGCCATTGTATGTAAGAAAAGAATAAGAAAGACCTGTGTATATGTCTACTTACAGGAATGAAGTTATCATTGTACGGATCCCATATATCTGGGTCAATTCCATTTATTATACCATGGAACTTGTGAAGATGAGGAGCAATTACAGGATTACCAGCAATCTCTCTTGAATATGTGGGGGAGACCTGCCAAATATGATCAAGATGTAAAAATCACAATCAACTTCTCCTTCAATTTAAATTACAGATTCAGTTTAAACTCCAAAATTGTATCTGATGTCACAATTTTATAAAATTTATATTATGAAGGGGAAATATTTAAGCAGATGGTTGGTGTAAATTTAGGGCATAATCAGAACTTACAGTTGTAGCCTTGTCTGCAAATTGCATAGCTTTTCCAATGAAATGGGCTCCAAATTCAAGGTTATGAATTGTGAAGACAACTCGTGCTTTACTTAGACCATAATGTGTATAGTTGTCTTTAAATAGCCATGCAACCGGAGCACTTGACCAATCATGGCAGTGGATGATATCCTGTCCATTGGTTAGAGCCAATTAAAATACATCCTAGGTGACAATGTTTTTTCTTCCAAAAGTGCGTGGTAAAATCATAATATACACTGTTAAACCTGAGATCACATGCTTTATATAAATGGTATCTTAGTTAAATCTGAAAAAGAAACACCTACCACTAGTAGGAAAGCTGATGACCTGGAAAGGTTCTAATATATTTTGGTTTTTTTTATTTTTTTATGACTAGGAACTTTGGTGACAAATATACTAAGCATGAAACTAAACAAGGCAGGTATAAATCAGAATGTAAGAGAGAAAATATCATCAGTGTGTAAAAAATAGGGACACTGCAACTCCCTCCCAACCCCAACAAAAGTAGGGACAAAAATATCTCGCCACAATTGTGTTCTGACCAGTCAAAAAGAAAAATTGCATGTGCGTCATGTTTTTGGGCTAGTGGGATGAGAAATTGTTGAGTTAACACATAGCATGCAAAGAATAGACACCTTTTTACTCTTATTTCAGGAAAGGAATTGTTAACTGGAAGTTATAAAATTGACATCTTTTAATAAAAGATAAAATAAAATGAACAGCTCAGTCACTAGTCAAATAATCTCTTACAGGATGAAATCCATTTTGGAGTAGAAACTCCAGAGCGGCATGACAGAAAAAACCAAATCTCTCTCCATCATTCCCACGGCCATATACACAACCAACCTGAAAGAATCTGCATCACAGAATATTGATTTGTAAAGCTTAGTTCAATTTATGAAGCATTTGAAGATTTTCAAGTCAGCTTAATGGCAATGTTCATTATGAGTAAAAATGCAGTTACCCAAAATAAATGAAAGAAAAAGCACGAATGATTAAAAAAAAATACAGTACAGATATGGGAAATGCAGATAATAACAATCCAGATATATGTCAAACACAATATAGCTAACAATTATCAATTCAAACTTTAGAGTTTACATAATAAATGTAATTTATACAACTGGAAAGATCAACTGAGTTTAACACATTTGATTCTCATGTTTAGTCTAGGCTTATTTCACGCATAATATACACTTTTTTAAAAAAAAAATAAAAAAATCAGAAAGTATCTTCTGTTCTCAACTGTTGTAGAAGTGATTAAAGATTTTATCTGATAAGCCATGATTTGAATTCATCACAGTTAGTTTCACAGAGATAAATTGTTAGGATATAAGAATAAGGGAGTTAGTTAGGACAATTAGGATATTAGTCAATGAGTTAGAGGAGTTTATTAGATATAAATAAGGGAAGAAGGGTAGAAGGAAGGGGAGACTTAATCATTTGTAAATTGAGCTTTGGCTCTTTGTGAAAGGAGAAATCCTTTGTGAAGGGGAAATCCTTGGAGGAGAGCTTTCTCTCCTATTTTTTTTTTTTTTTGTTCTTTTGTCCTAATCAATAAAAAATCTATCTTTTCTATCACATTTCAACTGTGGGTTCCTACCAAATTGGTCCGACCTGCCGGATCAAAGAATTCAAGATCACAATCAAGAATGGAGAATCGGATGGCAGTGGTAGAAAAAACTGTCAGTGAACACAGTGAGAGATTGACAGAGATAAAGGCTGATTTGGATTTCATAAAATACTTGCTGATACAGCAGTGCAACAAGAAAACATCTTCTGTGGAAGGAGACTATTCTGTGAATAAGGCCAACAAGACTTTGAGGGAAGAGGAGGAAACCAGCGAAACTAACCAAGATGAGGATGTGCCTCTGCGCTCTTGTGTCAACAAAGTAGAACTGCCCACCTTCGACGGTCATGATCCATTGGGGTGGCTTGCCAGAGCTGCAAAATTTTATGAGGTGCAGCAAGTTAAACCCTCTGAGAAGTTAAGGTTAGGATTCATTAGCATGGAGGGAAATGCAGTACATTGGTTTCAAAACTGGCGTCTAAAATCCAAGAACCCCTCTTGGAAAGAATTCTCAAATGCTTTGATAAGAAGGTTTGGAAGAAACTTCGGGAAAGATCATCAAATTCTTGTGGACTGCACTATCATTCATGCAAGATCAGTATTTCAGAGCTGAAAAATGAACCACAGAAAGGTCCAGAAATCATTCTTGAAGTTAAAGGAGAAGATGCAGAAATTGCCCACTGTTCTAAAAATCCAGATTCAGCTATGGTAGCAATTGAGGAACTGCAGAAGGATCTGGTTAGCTCAAGACAAAGATATCCACCATCAAGGCTCTGTCTTGGTGTCAACATAAGCATTGAGATGGGGAAAGAACCATGTACTGTGATCAAGCATGGGTTAAAGGACCCTCCAATTGCCAGAAAAATTTGGGTCTTAAGCAAATGGGTCAACCAATCACTGCCCTCATTAAAATTGTTGAAGCAGTGGGGACGAAATTTTGAAACAGTATCAATGGAGAATGAAATTATACAGAATCCAGCTCTCCCTTCACCACCACCAAAGCCACCTGATGCAAGCTCAAAGGTGGAGGCCAGAGATTTTTTTTTTTTTTAAGTTGAACAACCATGGGTGCTGTTATGTTCCAGTAAATGGGAAAAAAAAAAACTTAAGGAAATGTTTTACTATTTTCAGTTTTCAGGTTTCAACCTTGAGGACAAGGTTGTTTTGTAGGTGGGGTGTAGTGTTAGGATATAAAAATAAGGGAGTTAGTTAGGACAGTTAGGATATTAGTCAATGAGTTAGAGGGGTTTATTAGATATAAATAAGGGAAGAAGGATAGAAGGAATGGGAGACTTAATCATTTGTAAATTGAGCTTTGGCTCTTTGTGAAAGGAGAAATCCTTTGTGAAGGGGAAACCTTGGAGGAGAGCTTTCTCTCCTATTTTTTTTTTTTTTTGTTCTTTTGTCCTAATCAATAAAAAATCTCTCTTTTCTATCACATTTCAACTGTGGGTTCCTACCATAAATAAACCTGCAGTTGACATGCCAATATAATTTGGATTGATATCTGAAAGATTACCACTTGAACTGAATTTTGTACAGATTTGGGTTTAACAGTAGTATAATGGAACTTGTGAACTTTACCCAACCTAACCTTAATCCTGCTCAGAAATATTTTGGCCTCGTCTTTGGTACTGAGTGTCTAAGTGTTTCTAAAATATGTTGAAAGCCTAGCCAACAAGTTGCTTACATGTGCCTATGCCTAACTCCTTTTCTTCCTCTGTTTTTTCTTATCTTTGTCCCTGAAAACTCAGACTTCTTAACATTACACTAAGCAAATGGTGTCCAAAAGAATCCAAGCCTTTAAGATTGCAATCAAACAATTTGATTATATTACTTCTAAGAATTTGAGTTTAGACCTAATTCCACATCAAAAACTAGCTCATGGGACGAGGGTTTGCCCCCACTCATATACATATTTTGACCATATCACTAGTAATGTAGGATTTCCAACTCCCCTTCACACTAAGTCGAGGATTGGATATCTCCAATGTGAAGTTTGTAGAACTGAAAATTTAAAAGTAGTCTAATAACAACATGATAACAAATGCCCTCATAGGCCCAATAATAACCATCTCAAAATTTCAATTTGGGTTTAACTCAACCCTAAAAGTCAACTCATTAAGTCAGAGTTACCCCCCACTTATATATACTATTTTTGCTATATCAATTGTCAATGTAGGATCTCCGCAATATTGTTGAAGTTCAATTATGTTACTACAGAAACCGTATATTTTTGCATGTTATCCCAACATGGATTCTTCTTTAACCTAAAAAGATGACGTGTAAAAGATAATTTTCCAACACAAAATTAGGCTCAGGCATAAGAAGCACTTAATTGACATACACCAGAGAAAATTACAGAGAACCAAAGCATTTACCCATTTTGAGGCTCCAAAAAGTAGACAGAGAGTCCCTCAACTTTTCCATGCCATACTTTTATTTCAGTCCCACCCCAGGAATAGCTTTTGTGAAATTCAAAGTCCTTTACCTGCATTAGAAGTCATGCATTTAGCAGCTCATAATAACTGACTAAAACACAAAACAAAATATAGATTATCCAGCAAAATATTAAGGAAAGTTCGCAATAATGGCCAATTTATGTCTTATTAGAGAGACACTGATTCAGATGCTCAACAGCCAAATGTGAAGAAATTCTCAACAAGCCATTCGTTTCCATTCAGAAGCCACTCAACAATACTTGAATCCACCCTTCCTCAACCCCCCACGTCCCTTTTATTGATCAATTTTATATTGAATATCAAACTGTATCACTTGCAATGATTGTTACAACACCATGTCTTATTAATACAGGGAGTTATGGACAGACCAGAAAACTTATGAATTAAGGAATAGGCATTATACATTCAATGCAGAGTATCAAATGTAATATAAGTACTAAAGCAACAGGATAAAAAAAAATTACATTGCTAAGGTTCAAAACATCATATTTGGGAAGAATGATGTCCACATTGTGATTTAAATCCTGAACAGCCCGAGATAGACTGGTCACAACATCACCAAGGCCTCCAACCTGCCAAAAATGAATACCATCGAAACAGAAAAAGTAGTTAAATTAATTCATCAATATCCTCTGCATAACATAAAAATAAGTAACAATCCTTTTTCAAACAAAATTTGCAATAACAACTGATGAAAGGAAACAGTTACCCTTCAGCAGCAGCCTAGCTGCATCATTGAATCTTCTCCCAGTACTACTTTATCATTAATTAAAGAGAAGAAATGATTTTTTTTCTCAAGATGTCCAATAATTCTCTTTTCATCCACAAATAAAATAAGACACTCGAGGAAATAGTATATGATCTTATTTTTTTTATTGCACAAAGATGCATAGGAGAAAAGATAATAATAAGAGAATATTGATTATTAACAAGACCTCCCATATATTTAAGGGAATTTTGAATGCTATCTTTATTGTCAACATTCAGACATCATAGAAGAATTAAATGATTGTTTTTCCCTTGCCCCGGGAAAATGAATATGGTAATTTTTCAGCCCTACAAATTTTCAAACTCCACTTTTCATAGAAAGATATTGAAAAGCTAAAAAATAAAAATAAAATTGACTTGCTAATTTATTTTATGAAAAGATCACCAAATGTAACTGTCTGCTGCAACAGTTTATACCATGTTGGGGAATGGATTCACTGGTGTTGAATTTTCATAAGACTCTGTCCTGTGGAAATGATGTCTATCTCTTTCTTCATAAATATTAATAAATATCAATAAGGTTTGACCTATCACAAAATTTCCGTATGACAGTCATGAGCAAATTCAACAATAGAGGATCCATTCCTGCCCCAGCATAACACACCACATGACAAATAGTATAAGTTTCTTCATTGTTAATTCCTAGAATTTGCCAGCCTTAGCAATGAAAGAAGTTTGCACAGGGACAAGTAAATGGATTTAAGATAAGATACACGCAATAGGTTGGCTCACTTTTGCAATTGGGGCCATCTCCACAGCAATATGGATGATATGCAAAGGCGGTTCCTTTACAATACCTCCAAAAACTGGTATGTGATAATCCATTCCAAATTTGTTATCAAAAACTCCACCATTTTCACTCTCAGAGAATACAAAGTCCATCATGTATGCATCCAGTGGAACCTTAACTGCATAAACACAAAATCACTAAACTTCTTCAGGACCAAATGCCATTTTTCCTGAAGAAAAGAAAGTGATTATACTTTGGATAAAGTTGCACAACACCAAATTTACAAAAAGGAATGATAAATTGTCCATCTTCAAACTCTATGACTAATGATACAAGATCTGTGAACATGGAATCTCAACACATCCATTAGTGATACAGATTATAAACTCCTTCAGCATTCTCTATAATATTTGTGAAAAGCTCCAGCATCTGATCAAAAGCCATCCTATAGATTAAGATACACAAAGGGTAATGGTATATAAAAAACATTTTAAACATGCAAACATTCACAAAAATTTCTGCATCATTATATTTATCTGTAACCTATGCAGTAGCATGTCAAATTGTCTTTTTGCAAAATTCTGTATGTAATCAACAGGCTCTGGATACCTGTTGCCACGCTTGTCTCTTGTAGTTATTCAAATAGCATGATCTGTCCATACAACACAAACTGATAGCTCACCTATTCATTCAATATAAAGGCCAGTAATCTGCTAACCGGAATGGCTCATCATATATTTTTAAACATATAAAATGTGGTTTCATAGTATACAAACACCAGTCATGTATTTATAGGACAGATCGTGTTTCAGAAACAACATCCTTTAACCACAATCCAAAAAGTGAATTGAAAATAAATATTAAGCAACCCAAGAGGCACTAAAATCCTTGATATTACAAATTGCTGGAATACTATGGTCTAATCATCTTTCAAATGTTAAACTAAGGGAGAGACTCACCAGAAGCTTTGACATGAGTGCCATTCTCTGCAGGTAACATTCTCTGAGGTGGCAATGGACCATTACGGTGAGACCAACGATTGAATGAACATCTTAACCAAACCTCAGGTTTTCCATTCAGATTTGTGTTGGAGGGGTTATAAAATATTGTCACTGTGCTCCCTGCTTGAACATCAAGAGGGTCAGTGTATACAATATGCTTTTGTGAAAGCAAAAATCTTTTCAAAGTTCTTTCCTTTGTTTCAGCTTTCATTTGTGCTGTTTTTTCAGCCTGCAACAAGAATAGGAACAAATCAACAAAGATTATTAGTTTGAATATCTGTTAAAGAAAGAAAATGTTTAAGTAGTATTTAGGCAAACAGTTATAGGGATCAATCTAGAACTACTTTCTCAACAAAAGGTGAACTTATGCTCCAAGAAAGATTACATTATAAGAACACACTAATGTTTGCTGTATATATTTACAAAAAGTGGCACAAGAAAGAAAACAGACAGCTGACAAGCTCATGCCTGAATGTTACCATTTGGAAGTCATCTCAAGCAAGAACTTACTTTTGCACGTATAGCTTCCTCTTTTAACCTCCTCTCCTCCTGAAATTTTCTGAATAACAGCTGCTCTTCCTCAACCCAATACTGTTCATCAGGTATAGCCATGGGGACAATCGCATGGAAATCTTGTTTCCGATTGTTATCGTACACACCTGCCTTCTGAGGTGGGCCATCGGCAAAGACCCAATCCAGGACAAGACTTTGGTCAGGTACAACTACTGTATAAAATTAAGAAAAAAAATTGATCAATAAATGGTGTTGCATACTTCAAACTAATCCTAGAAAACCCATCTTCTGATTTCTGAACTAGTAGGTTTTGCTGACCATCAAACAGTCACTGATCTAAAACAGTTAAAAGAGTTGATGACATGAATCTAAACCCAACTCTAGAAGTAAACATATGCTTTGTATAAGAAATCTCTCTCTCTCTCTCTCTCTCTCTCTCTATGTGTGTGTGTGTGTGTGTGTGGTGGAACTTCAGCCAAATATGTGCAGACATACTAGAAACCCAAAGCAATGAGTCACAATTTACAAATGCTTTTAAATTCAAAATTCGAAATGATTTTAAATAAAATAATGGACACAAACACAAATATCCCTGTCCCTTAAATATGCAACCTTTTCATGTTTAAATTAAATGATATCCTTGACAAATCTACAAAATCAATTCACTTCAATACTGATTTTTCTTATGAATAAAATAAGTACTTCAGAATCATGTCTCATTTTCATCTGCAAAGTCATATGATTCACCTAATGCATGACCATCATGTATCAGCATATACCACAATATATAACATGAGTCCTTCAGATGGCAAATATTTGCCCATTATAAATAAAGAGATGCCAAACTCCACCTCCATTCATGTCACATCATAGCACATAATTTTTTATATCCATCCACCATTTTAAAAGTCTTGTACAAGATTAATTTCAAGGAAATGGATTAACATCAAAGACAAGGAATAGATATGTAAAAGAGCATACCATCGACATACCACCATTCACCTCCTTTTAGAACAGATTTGACAAGCCTTTCAACAATTGACAATCCAAACTTCCAATTGTTGTGCCCACCATGAATCCATATTTCATTAGCATTTGCAAGAGGACCTGAGCTTCTGTTATAATATAATCTGATCAAGTCCTTATCTTTAAACTCACTAGGTTCAATATACCAAACATTATCCATGGATTTTACAGCATTTTTCAGCAATTGTGGCAATGTTTCTCGCATTCTTTGAACCTCCACCCTCGCCCGTGACCTGTCTTCTTCCTTTGCAACTCTCTCTGCCTCTATTCGCCTTTGCTCTTCAGCTTGTCTTTCCCTTTCAGCTTGCTCCCAAGCAAGTTTTTCTAACTCTTTACGTTTCTCCTCAAGCAAAAAATCATCAAATGCTAATGCATCCATTCCTCCATCGACGGTTATGCAGAAGTCTTTTTGGTCATTATTGTCATAGACAGTTTGTCCATTGAAGAACACAAAGTCTACCTTGTACGCTTCTGTCGGCACATATAAATGGCAAGACCACCAATCACCCTTGACATTCGTCTTATTCAACCTAACAGTAAAAGATTTCCACTTCCAATCATTGAACGCCCCCATGATCAGAATATCCGATTCCTCATTTAGTGTTGAGAGGCTCTTGTTAAAGAAAACTTCTATATCTTGATCAGGCTTAACCACAGGAGGATATACAAACAGCTTGGCCCCTTGAGAAAGTTTTTCCACAGAAATCCTCTCTATCTCCTGCCTGCGCTGTTCTGCTTCCAGCTCTAACTTCAACAGCCGAGAAGCTTCCTCATTTATTCTATCATCATCAGCACTGCTTGATTCCTCAACTACTTCCTCAGTTATTTCACTATCAATATCAGCACCCGTTTCTTCAACATTTTCATCAATTTCTACACGGTCTACCAACCCTTCCTTAGTTATTTCACCATCAGCATCCGTTTCTATAACATTTTCATCAATTTGTACGCGATCTAGCAACCCTTCTTCTGAATCCTCAACAATAGCAACACCTCCATTGTATGGAATCTTCTCCTTCCATAACTCATTAGTCTCAACATCCTCATCAATTATAGAAAGGTTATCATGATTGCTCTCAACAGCACCAACCACCTCATCTAACAGTGATAATTCACCCACCCTCTCATCTAACAAGGATAATTCATCGACTGTCTCATCAGCTCTATCTACAACCTCAAATTTCTCCTCTTCAGAAACTTCAGCTTCCTCTTCAGAAACTTCAGAAACCTCAACAGTTTGTTTCTTATCACCCCCAGAAACCTCACTAACTACAGGGCTCACTGACTCTCCCTTCTTCACTCTTGCATTCTTTTTACTCTTGTTCTGGTTGCCTGGAACAAAACCCTTTGCAGCAGTACCCTTAGGCCTTGCAACTGACACCTTCTTCTGTTGCCTCTTCCGAGAAAAATCTACCAGAACACAAAAACCCAATCATAGAAAACCGAATTCATAAATTCAAAGGAACAACTTTTACACGATAACATAACACAACAAATTAACAAACAAACCTGCACTGGCACGGACGAAAGAAACACCCCAACCTGCTTTACACGGTGAACACTGAAAACCCAAAAAAAATAAAAAAATTAAACATATTCACGATATTATGATATTCACCACCAAATTAATCCATTTTTTTTAAAAAAACAGAGATAACAAAGTTTTGAATTTGATACATAAAACATAATCATGAGTGAGATTAAAAAAAAAAAAAACTTAGTAATTATTACTATGTAACGAGTTGCAAAAGCTACTGAATGACGAGGTAACGGGTTGAGCTTGAGAACACTGCCTCTGTCGGGAAACGCCGTTTTGCAATTTAGTTGCAAAGACATCTCCATAATCACTCACTTCCAACAACAACAAAAACGTTTTTTTTTTCTTCTTCTTCTTCTTCTTCTTTTATATGGTGCGCTGTGGTGTGAGCATTTGATCAATGCTCACTCACTGTGCTAATAATTCAATGATCCTCTGAATCTGTGCACCAAATCATAGACCAAAATTAATAATTATAAATTGAGAAAGGAAACAGAAAAAAAAATTGAAAATGAGATGATGATGAAGATGATGATGATGCATGTACTTGCAGTTTGTGCGGCGGTGCTAATGTGTGTTTGATTCGAGAATATGAGTCTGAGCCACACATGACATATGTGAAGTGATGTGGTGTTATTTGTTTTGTTTTGTTTTGTTACTTTTTCTGTTCAGAACTATGTATTATTCATTTGTTCATGGGAGTAACGACAGTTTGAGACCATATCCAACGGTGCAAAATTACCTATATTTGAGTGGTTATTGTATAATCGAATGTTAGTGTCCAATTTTCTTAGTTTCTTGTCAGCTATGATAGTTATCAAAGTTCTGCCAACTCTAAAATAATTCGATTTCCAATACCATAAACTATCAAAGTATTACTATTTTTTTAAATGCTGCTAAGCTGCAAAAAATTATGTTATTTATCACCATAACCCAAAACAGAGAATATTATATAAGCATATCTTGAAAACAAATATATTAAAAATCATATTGAATACACCTCTGTGTAGTACTCCACTAAATAAACAATTCAACTAGATTTTTTTTCATTATTATTATAAGTAACCTCAATGCTCATCAAAGAATAGAAGTTAGAGTTAGTTGAATAGGATGTGATGCATAGATTAAAGAATAAAATATTATTAAGAACATTTACCCATAATTATTACATTAAAACTGAAACTTACATGTACTAATATTTAACAAAAGCTTTTATTAATCAAACTACCAAAAAAATAATAAAAATAAAGTATTTATGAGAGTGACACTATACTCCTTAAAAATCGACAGTTTAGATTATATTTAAATATTCAATATGATAATATAATTAGAGTGTCTCAATTCTCACTTTAAGACGAGTTTTCACTTCTCAAATAAAAGCCTTTGTTCCTTTCAAAAAAATAAATGACACCCTTTGTTTAAATACACTAGTCCATAATCAGTTTTGTTTTTTTAATTAAATCGACTAAAGTTTTGGTTCCAAGTAATCCAGTCCAAGACATGATTAATTAATGGAGGATGTGCCAGAAACATTTTCGATATGCCAGAAACAATGAGGATGTGGCACGTTGCAACTAAGAACGTGAGGACATTCTTGGTGTGGAGATTTGTACTAAATTCTTCATTTGAATCATTAATTTATGGAACAAACAAATATTTGTATGTGAAGAAAGGAATAATCACAACTTGGCAAACTGAATTTATCTCACATGATTAAGATTACTTTACAGTCATACAAACAAATATTTACACTCTAAACAATCATCAATCTGTTACTTCAAAACTAGGAAGACATCTTAGAACATCACGTTGTTTTTAGTAAAAATACCTTTGGTCATTATTTTTTTATTACACTTCTTCATAACGTAGCATCATTTTTATTATTTTTAACAATTTTAAAAAGTTTAACATAAACTCCACAATTTATCAGTGCCACACACTTCTATAGAAGAAAAGAAATGAGGATCTTCTACAAATATGCTCTACTGTTTTCATGATGAGTTGCTCGTTAATGGTTTAAAATTGCTTTTTGAGTTGCTCTTGGAAGAACAACCACTGATGCACTTGCTCTCACAACCTTAAAAACACGGAAGAATAAACCATGAAAATGACACCTAAGTTAATATTTCCCTAAAAAATATATAGCTTATTTTTTTCTTTTTTAATAATTAAGGAATATTCCACACATAACTATCAGAATAGATTTTTTTTTCTTTAAATTTATATCTCACTGCTAGTGTACAATTTGATTTATAAGAAAAGCATCAACACTCGAATCTAAATTCATCCATCGATTCAAAATTAGTTTGCCACAAATTTATGAAAAATCTTTGATTAAAAAATGACATAGCCTTGTGACAACTAGCAAAATAGTCATGTGTAATGAGTGCATTAGAGATTAACCAGTCAGATGATCATGACAGTAACACTAAAAAAATGGACAACGCATATCATTTTAATAGTACTGTGATATTTCATATAGTATACTCCTGCTTGATTTGGTGAATTTGAATTTAATACTTATCTTTTACTTGCAATACAAAATAATTGAACTTCTTGTGTTTTAGCCGCCTAGTAATGTCTGGTGACTATTAATTATCATACAACTAACCTGATTTAATTGATTATTACCAGAGTATGTTCTATTCCAGTGAAATTTGGAAATATGTATTAAACCAACATCTAAAAAAAACTGGATTGTTGGATAAATTTTGAACCCAAATATATTAAAAATAATTTTATTTCGCAGTCAATTTCAATACGCACTTTAATACTCAACCAACTAACCAATTTTAATATGCAGTTAACCAATCATTTCTCTTCTTATAGAATATATATATATATATATATATATATATATATATATATATATATATATATATATATATATTTCTCTTTCTTTTACTTTCTTTACGTATTATATTTCTTTTCCAAAGAAAGCACATGTTCAACCCTGGAAGCCTCTCTTGTGAGACTCATGTTCATGTTACCCTATGTTAAAAAATCTTCAGACACATGCATAGACTAAGTGATATGTTTGGGATCATATTAACGTTGCGTCAAGTTTCATCTAGTTAACAGAAGATGATAATAAGAATGAGAGAAGTTGTAATAGATGCTAAGATTATCATATTAGTAGAATCAATGTAAAGTCGTATACAAGTTATAGTGGTATTTTTGTTATGGCTCAGAAGATGGCTCTTACTTCTGTATAAATGTGACATCAAAATTCTTTTATAAACTGCATACAGAATGGTATTGAAAAAAAAAACGTGATTGATTGATTGATTGGCTTGAGTGTGTTAAAAAGAAAGTTTCTCCATTTAATGGCATCATAATTTGAATGTAATTTGCAAGTAATACATGGATGCACATGGTTTATATTACTTTCACAGGATTTATCATGCAGATGACTAATTGTGAAAGTCTTGTTTTGCAAGTAATTTGTTTAGACTTAGTGTTCCCTTTATATGTATTCACTTTCCCCCACAGCTCCATCATAAAATTCAAGAACCAAAAAAATCTGCTCTAGAAATCAGAAGAAAGTTGGGATAAAACATCACATGAAAGGACATGTAGATCTCCTTCAGAGAGCACTAGAACAATTTCTGCACTAATATGCTTTAGGTGCTTATCTCCTGAGATCAAACATGCGCCTTACGAATATGCGATGGGCTTTGAGAACTGCATCATCTTTGTGCATTTCTAAGCTACATATGTTGATTAATCAACCAGAAGTCCAACAACTTTTTCAGCTGCATAACTTCATTGCAAGGACTCACGTGAATAGAATGCTTTCAATTCATTGTACACCAAAATCAGAATGCTTTCAATTACTTATTAATCACATATATTTTAATCCAAGACACAAATTACATGCACTACTGCATTCAAAAGAATTGATACAAGAAGTTACTCTCTCACTTGCTCCAATTGTTTAGTTATACAAAACCTTACGAGAGTCATTGGTTTCAAGGATGGATTCTTGAAAGCCAAAAAACCAACGTGGTTTGTGTTTGTTGTTTTCATAAATGTTTTACTTATGATGAAGCATGTATGATGATATGTGTTCGTGTGTTGTTTTCATAAATCTATGATGTTATGTCATTCTGCTTAGTACTTAGTTTCAGGATACAATGATAAAATCATTTAGAAATTATATGCAACCCTTTATAAGATATATATTCACACAAGTATATCAAACACAGCCCTTTATAAAAACTAAAAAAAAAAAGCATGTGAAACTTTATTAGTAAAGCCATGTCCATGATTCAGCAAATCAACAGAGGAAACCCTCTGAACCTTTATATTATGGATCTATTATCAATTCATTACATACATAATTTAGAAGGTAAAAAAATACACAACAAAAAGAAGTGTTCCCTCCAGATTAAATTGCAGTTTTCCTATTGCACAAAGTCTGCGCATCATTTTAGAGAGACAACAGTACCGTAAAAATTGCACAAGTATCTTAGATAAACATATGAGAATGAAAAGTGCAATGCAATTCCCATTATAATAACAACACCTAGAGAGAAATCCTCTATTGCAAGGCATTGGCACCAGCAACAATTTCCAGAATTTCACCAGTAATCTTGGCCTGGCGCTGCCTATTGTACACAATGGACAAGTTCTTCTTCAACTCAACAGCATTATCAGTGGCATTGCTCATGGCACTCATTCGGGCGGCAAGCTCGCTGGCCAGTGACTCCTGCAACGCCCTAAGGATCTGGCTGTTCAAATACAGAGGCAACAGAGCATCAAGGATCTGCACAGGATCTTGTTCAAACTGCAAAATTGGCGAAAAATCTTCAGTCTTAGTCCTCACAGCATCCCTCTCCACAGTCAACTTTCCTTCTTTAGTAGTCAACCTAAAGAACTCATCTTCAGCAGCATCAACACACACACCATTCACATCACATATCTCACCCTTTGGAGACAGAGGAAGCAGAGTGTGAATAACAGGATCCGATTTCACCAATGACACAAACTTGGTGTACAAAAGCTCCACTTTATCAACCTCCTCACTAACAAACAGTGAGAACACATCATCAGCAATGGCCTGAGCCTCTTTGGTCGTAGGAAGTGCGCCACCTTCGAGGAATCTATCGACCGGAATATAAGGCCTGCGAAGGAAATAAGAGTTACCCTTCTTTCCAACACTTATGACAGTGAATTCTAATCCAAGTCCCTTCAATTCAGCAATTCTAGATTCAGCTTTCTTTATGATTGCATTGTTGAAACCGCCACAGAGGCCACGGTCGCCGGTGACAACTACAAGTGCAACCTTCTTGACAGGCCTAACCTTTGTGAGAGGGATATCAACGTCTTCAGTTGCGAGCTGTTCATTGATGTTGTAGAGAACTTCAACGAGGGTCTCTGAGAAGGGTCTTCCGTTGACCACAGCTTCTTGTGCTCTTCTAACTTTTGCTGCAGCCACTAGTTTCATTGCCTCAGTGATTTTCTGCGTGTTCTTCACGGACTCAATGCGGGTTCTGAGCTCTCTGAGACCGCACTGAACAGGGGAAGTGGAAGAGCGGGAAGGGGTGGTGGAAGTACCGTTTTGTGAAGGGAGCTGAAAAGGGTTCAGAACTGACCGGAATGATAGATTGGAAGTGTCGGAAAGGGAAGGTTTTGAGGACACCAACATTGTAAGATTGGAGCAAGACATTGTTGTTGTTGTTGTTGATGGTGTGAGGAGATTGCAACAAAGAGAAGGTTTGAGTTGTGTGGGTTTGGTTGTTTTATTTTGAGATTTTTTTTCTTTCTTTCTTTTGTGTGTGTGAGAGAGAGAGGGGTCTTATCCTCTACTTTGTGTTTACGTATTGAGATTCTCTATTGCCATGGAATTTACAATTGGAAATGAGTGGAGGTGGTGAGATGAAGTGGATGAGGTTTTGAGATAACGATTTTGAAGTGGTGAACAGAGGAGAGAGCCATGTAATGTAAGGTTAACTCCTGTGGGTCCAACTATCTGATGTGGCTTTGTGTTGAGTGGCAACTGACAAAGGTATATGCGGCTGGTCGATTGGTGATTCCCTCTGCCTGTTAACTCCCTTCATTTCTATATTCAGTAACACTTCAATTTATCATATTACAAATTTGTGATATGTATTTGAATAAAAATTGAAAAGTTAATGATTTTAAGTAAAAGAAAAATTAATGTCTTGTTACTCATAAAACCCATTCTTGATTGATTAATCATGACTATTAAGCACGCTTTTATTTTGTTGGTTGCTTGATTATTTCCGCTCGTAAAAACTAAAAAACCAGCATGTATTTTTTATTTGCTCAGTAAGAGGAATTCCTTTCTTTTAAGCTTTGTTACCGACACAATATCTAGACTCAATCGTTAAAAATTTATACTCAGGTATATAGTTAAGACTTTGGAGTTGTTTTAAAATAACTTGAGGAATTTAAAATAACAGGCAAGAGTAATATCTAATTTTAACAAAAGTAATGCGCGAGTGAGCAGGCAAAGGCAAGTCCAATGGATAGCTTGCTCACATGTTTTCGGCACTTTCTTGAACATTACTTGCGGGGACATGAGAATTAGTGAACAATATATTTCGTTAGCTCTATACAATTCATCAATTCCACCATGAAGGAGACAAGGGACGCTCGCAATAGAAAAAAATTGTACATGATCTCCAATGATCATGAACGAGCGAGCGAGTCTAGGCCAATTTTGCCCATGGCCTCTCAACATATTTACAGAGACAATACATACCACTTCAACCATTGCGAATAAGTACATGATCAAAGTCTCAATTCTTGGTGGAGAGCACCTACAAAACATGAAGGATCCCCATTAAAACATGAAGGCCAATTTTACAACCTAACCTCTGGTTAACTGCCATCCAGCAATACCACGAACAACAAAAACAAGTTCAGTTACTTCAGATGGTGCATTAATAAACAATCTTCATCATTACCATCATGGTTTGAACTTGCAAAATTTAATCAAATTTGCACTTTCCGTTTTCCAGAGAACTTCAAATCAACTATCTTCATGACTACCATCATGGCTGGATTTTTCAATACTTTAATCAACCATTTTCATGAACACCATCACTGCTTGATCTTTCAAAACTCAATCCTATATTTAAATTTGCATTCGATTTTCCAGGACGCTTCTTGGGTTTTCGTGGAGTGGTAGACACGTGAGGACCTACACTTGGCTGTTGTACTGTGTCTATGTTATGTCTCTCCTCTGTGACTGATTTACCAATTGAAAAGTTTCTGGAAGCAGAAGCTTCACCAATTGTACTCTGTTGAAGTATGGCCTTTGAAAATACAGGATTATCAGCCGTACATGAGTCCAAACTTAACCATGAAGAACTACTTCTGTCATCCTGTCCCTCACTAGTCAAAGCAATACTTAGTGTAGTATTATTTGTAAGGAGGCCACCATCAAGTTGAGTATCAGAATTGGGCCCAGATTCACATGGGATTTTCATACTAGCCATATACTCTGCATTTTCTTCAGAAGAAATTGGGACCTCCTCCTAACAAAACAAAGTTAAAAAGAGTTACCAGGGAAGAAAAAAATTAAAAATTAACTGAAAATATGAATTAGCCTCAGAAGAAAAATGGGATGTTGAATCTTAGCATGACCAACCACTAACTAACCAGCTAAAAGGTTCTACAGTTCTAGTCAACTAGAATAAAAATACAGGCTCATAATGCATCAGATAGTCATGAACCAAGAAGCAACCAGAACAAACAGGTAAATAGATTGATAAAAGAACACATCTATTGATGTGAGGGAAAAGCCAAAACTCAAAACCGAGAAGTTTTCATAAAGCAGGGAGGAAAAATTTCGTGTAACCAATGAATCAACCACCTATTTGGAGTTTAGATATGGTTCAGACAATAGGGCAGAGAGCCTGACATGAATAATGAGACAAATTTGCCTGATCAAGAAAAGGATCATGTTGCTGCTGATTGACTGATATAACAAAATATCACCCAACACAAGAGACAAATATATGATGTAACAGTAAAATTTAGAAGGACATGAATACAGCATCTGGAAATAGGAGTACGCTCTCCCAATGCAGGGGTCAAAATAAAAAATTCAGTAAAGTACATATTGTATTACACAGTTTAACTTACAAAAATTGTTTTGTAATAAAGCTAGGGAGCAAGGACGACATTCGTAGTTCAACATAAATTTTGGAAAACAAATATTCAGGCCTATTTATGTTGGAAAAAATGTTCTGTTTTCAGTTGTTTTCACTTCTAATTGCATAAATGTTACCTTGTTTTTCATTTTATTTTTTATTTTCAAATATTTTATAAAAAATAAGAAAGAGAATAATATTTTTTTTGTAATTAAAAATGAAAACAAAAAACATTTTCTCAAACCAAATGGGTCTTTCAGTTTCTATTTTCATTTGGAAGACTGAAGTAGGGGGGACACTATAAAAGAGAAGATATATGTTATTCATCCCTATTACAAAACTTTTAAAATGAATTTCTCCTCATTGATAAATTTTGTAATATGTAAATGAATGGAAAAAGAAAACAGAAAAGATAAACAAAATACCTTATTTTGAACCTGAAGACCTTGTTCACAGCCAGAACCATCCTCTCCTTCAGAATCAGTCATTTCCTCGCACTCAAACTCTACATGTTCTTCAATGTCATCCTCAGAATCACTTAACTCTTCCTGCTCCATCACGATCTCAGGATGAGATTGATCACCAATACAATCTACATCATATCTAGCAATGTTATCGTTAGGAACAATCAAAGGGGAACTTGAAGTAAGCTCACAACCACTAGATGAAAGATTTTCAACAGCATGCTGAAAATATGGAATACTATCTTCTTGAGGTTCCATCGCTGTTCCACTAATTGCAACAGTTTTCTTGGACCCAACTCGATCACGTGTCTTTAGCTGTCTACTTTTCACAGATTTTTCCCTTCCAGATACAGAACTTAGGTGAATCTCCAAGTCAAGTTCATTGGATTTGTCATTATGGCCAGGAGATCTATTGGCTATAGCTGGCACACCACTATTAACCAGTGACTTGGGCTGAATAGCATCAGAAATGTTTGGTGATTGTGTATCATTAGATTTTTGCAGAAGTGGGTGAAAATCAATGCCTCCAGATCTTAAAGTGGAATCCTTTGACTTTAAGGACTTGTTAGCACAATCAATGTGGCTTTGTTGCTGTGAGCTATGGAAAAGACTCAGATTTAATTGTGGTTGGCTTCCTGAGAAGAAGCTGAAGGAACTAGAAGTACCAGAACTAAATTTCAAAGGATAATAAGGCACATTGCCATCTTCAGTGACCTGGAACAAGAGAGGATGCATCTGAAGATCAGTACATGTGCCTTTTTCTGCCTCAATGGATCTGCCTTCAACAGTTTCAGATCTTTCTAATTCAGAACCTGTGACACTGTCTCTCAATAGAGATCTTGCCCCTTTGACAGGATGTACATTTTCACTTTCAAATTTATCACCACGGGGAGTTTGAGATGTAGAACTATCTTTTCTACCAGCAGCTACACCACCTCCAGGAGGATAAACCTTAGATGTTCCACACTGCACCCCTCTAAAAGCAGTTTGAGAAACTACACGAACAGATGGAGGAAGATTTACAGGGGGCAAATCTGGTGCTAATTTCACCAAGCGAGTATTGCGTACCCTCCGAGACCGATAGGGCCGACAATAGTATTTGGAGCTAGAGGTCACATCACAAACTGGTCTCATAGGATTAGTGGCACTAGAAGCACCTTTCATTCCATTCATCAAATCAGATGTAGTATGAAAAGGCTGAGGAAGCTTGGATATAGATGGAAATGCAGACTGATTACCATTCTGATGTTGAACTTTACCGGTTAAACCATAATTATGAGTACCCCTATAAAACTGAATATCTTCTTGAGAAAATGCATTGTGTGCAACCTTTCCTGTGGGAATGTGTTCAGAATAAGTAAGAGTAGATGTGTCTGGCCTCCAATCTGCCAGAAATGCCTGGTGGACATATGGTACATCTGAATAACCCATACACTCCGAGCCAGCAATTTCAGTATCACAATCCTGCAATAAATTCCAAAAAGAGCCAACAAAAGTAAATCCAAAATCTGTGAATTCTAATATTCAATAACCCTTAAAAAAACCAGGATAACCTAAGTGCTCCAACTTAGTCATAGGCCCATAATAATTGATATGATAGATGAACTGGCAATTTAGAGGTGAGATGTTTCGTACATGACAAGCACACAAATAAGGAATGTTGGAAACATAAATTAGTATCTATTCATAAGCACACCCTCAATTTCCAATGACTTATAATTTCTTATTTACATATCATCATCAAGATTTCATAAAAGTAAATTAAAAACTGTATATTGTGCATCAGTATGTTACTCATCCTAATCCATTCAATTAGTTAACAAAAGCAATATTTAAGACAACTATAATGGCATTTCATCTGGCACACAAGACCAGGGAGATAAAATTCTACACAGGCTTCTAAGCTTCAGAGAGCAACAAACCTCTTTATCAGATGCAGAAGCCTTCAACTTTCTTCTTTTTGACTCATATAATCTCCGCTTCTCCCTTTTTGATGCATCTAATGTGTATGACTTTTGAGTGCCAAGTGCAATACGCCACTGACGTGGAAGCAATGATGGATCTCTATGCGGAACAATATATTGCCATACTGACAGCCAATCACATTTATACATCTTAAGTCCCTGCAAATTTATGGTCATACATCAGATGTTATCCAAAAGCTAGCTCAAAAGGTGAGGACTGTCCCCAATTATATACTCTAATTTGTTCTTATCTCAAGTTGATGTGGGAGTTGGGTTTTTTTCCCAATATCCAGCAGAAAATTTTCAAATCCAAGATGCAGTTGAATGTTGAATACATTACCTCTTGAATGCACGCGATCTCTTCTGCAGTCAACGGGGTGGTTTTCATTCTTCGAATTGCCTGTATAGAGAAATCAGGAAAGTAATATCAAGCATTATTTTCATTGAATTATTGAGTTTAGCATGGTTTCACATATGCTACAAATACATAACTATACTATGTATATGCTATAAAGTAGAATCATCTGAGATAAGATGTGATCCTGCCACTAAGAAAACCCATAGAGAAATCATCTTGCCACTAAGATAAAGGTCTGAATCAAAATACTGTGGTGATGTTGGTGCCATTAAATATCCAATTCCCTACAAAGTCAAAAGACAATATTCTTGTTGTATAATGTACCAGATACTCTGTACCTTTATTGGATTTTCTGATGCTTTTGAAGAGCAACGATTCTTCTGCCTGACAAAAATCTGTAACCAGACATTCCATTTCATATTAGATAGGTACAAACTACACCACCATATTCGAATTGCTGAACTATATTATTCAACTAAACATTACTATTCATTTAAAAAATTAGCAATGAGAGAGATTGCAACTAATCATCATCATGATTGATGACACTACAAACCCATGGATCAACCCATGCCAAGCACAGAAATGCTTAACTTTGGATCTTCAACATAATAGCACAATATTAAGAGATAAAAGAAAGTGCATCCAGGACATTCCTTTGACAACTACAAATGTTTTGCCCAACCAATGAGTATAATAGCAATTGTTAAAACCAACTTTCCAAAGCTGTAAACACAGCCTTATTGTGTTTACTTACAAATTATATTATCTTATCCATGCAACATGCTTGATAGAGTAAAAAAAAATAGCTGCAAACAGCCAGGCACTAATAAATTTACTTTGATGTCTGTATTTTTTTTCACCCTTGACCTGAGTTTTAAGGAATCCCAATGTTGAGCATAGTGTACAACAGATACTTAATTTTGGTATTTCTTCATCCAAATCATGTGATGAGGTATAGATCCAGAAAATGGCAAGTTTTAACGACCGTAAGCCTACACTGCAGAGGATCTCCGTCCAAGTACTTCTTAGAATTTGGGCTTAAGACATAATTCAAGGTGAGGACTGACCAATGTTACATGCACTACTTACAACATAGCACTAGGTGATGGTAGACTAAAATACACCCAGCACAATGAAGGCGCACATGAGCAGCGGAAATAAAATGAAGATTCTTCAACAAGCTAGATACAACACCACCACCTCCCACCCCCCAAAAAAAATGGTCCTTACAAAAAACATCAGCAATAGTAGTTACCTGATGCTTAGATTTGCAGGGAAGAAAACGCTGTTGAATTGCTTTCCAATCTGTATTGTATTCCATTATCCCTAAGGCCAGTAATCTGCAATGAAATTAAAAGGAAGAGATGTGAACTTGATAAGCTTATCATTCACAATCAAGACACTA
This sequence comes from Hylodesmum podocarpum, assembly GCA_026586105.1. NCBI lineage: Eukaryota > Viridiplantae > Streptophyta > Magnoliopsida > Fabales > Fabaceae > Hylodesmum > Hylodesmum podocarpum. The sequence goes on along the minus strand of JALJEV010000367.1, from coordinate 660,519 downwards.
GTGATAAATCCAAAAAAAATGAAGACTATCAAAGTCAACTACGAATAGAAAATGTTTGATATGTAAGCAACTATATAAATTAGTAATAAATAAAAAATTGTTCTTACCTCCAACAAATAAAACAAAGAAAAAAAGAGACAGACAGGCAAACACTAACAGAACCTAACAAAGTCAATTTGTCTTTGATCTCACTGCAACCAGAGTAGGTTATTGTGTATATCATACATTAAAAAATATAATATTTCATGATAAAAGAAAAGTTCCTCATTAAAAGAAAAGATTAGAGAAGAAGTTATAAAAAAAAAGAAAAATAAGAGAAACATGCTTAAACATACTATATTGCTTGCATACACATACTTCAAACATAGGACTAATAGATAGCAAAGAAAGAATAAGAGGAACACATGACAAGATCTTTAACGATGCAATGATTAAATATTGAAATAAATATCTTCACCTACCCATCTACATACCCAAACATGTAAAACATAATGCATGATAATGATAAGTACACAAAACAAAGATCAATTATTTTCATAGTAAATCATTTAATACAGTTGGTTAGCATATAGAAGAGGCATGCAACTTACTCGTCCTCTGATTCAGTAAAAAGTATCCTATTTACAACTGCTGCTGGGGGTGGCTTATGTGGGAATAATGCTGGATTAAACAAGGCCAAAAATCTTTGAGCTAACTTTGCAACTTCCTTCGGCACCAAAGCAATTGACTGCTTCTTCGTACTTTCAACAAGCATAGCAGCCAATGTTTTCTTAGGTTTTTTTTTACCAGGTGAAGTTGAGACTGCATTAACTGCTGCAGAGATGGTTCCATTTGAAATTTCACCATTAGCTTCAGCAACTGACGAAGAAAAAGGAAAGAGAGGTTCCTTTTCAACTGGTGAATCACAACTAGATTCAATGTATCTCTTTCGAAACTCTTGGGCAGCTGGAAAAGGAATTTCAAACCAATTCCTGAGTATGCGGAAATCATTCTTACAAACCAATACTGAATAGAAAAGCATCAAGTACACTTAAAATCTTTAATATGACCTACCAGAAGAAATGTCGTCTACATATCTTCTTACTAAATTAAGAGGAGAGACGTCCAAAATAGATTGCACGGGGCCTCTTACGAAAGGAACCCAGAAAGAACTCTCAGTAGCTTGCGAACTTCTTTGCCTGTTCAAACCTTCAGAGGGGCTCTGATTGGATTGAGAAAAGCACACATTCTCCCCATCTTGTGGAGGAGCATACTCTATGTTGCACATGGCTGGCATGAATTTTGAGCCTCCGTCGGACACAGATGAGCAAGCAAAAGATGGAGTAAAGCAAACACTAGGATATGGCACTCTTTTCCATTCTAATATTTCACTACGTTTTTGAAGCATCTCAAAAAGTAAACCTTTAACCTGAGAAGCAACCTGTTTTTGGGAGGGTTCAAGAACTGACAGAGAAAATACCTGAATAAGGAGTTGTACATGCTCATGTACCAAACAGTGCAATTGACCAATCTGCTGGGGAGTAAACCCATTGACAAGTCCATTTCCTGAAGCAGAAGATTGAAAGCTCAGAGTAGCCTCAGGAATCAAACCTTTCCCTGAAGCTAGGGGCCCATTGACCCAATTAGGCAAAATAGGGCGCAATGGCCTCTTGACTTCTCCTGATTGTTTCTTCTCACAGTGGGCAGAGACCTTTTGGCGCTTATTTTGCCTAGTCTCAGGTCGTCGTCCAGCTCCATCATACTCTTTTCGGGTTTTTACCAATGCATTGTCATCAGCATCACTTTCCAATAACTCTTCAAGTTCTATCTCAAAGTCTGCATCATTATCCTCATCATCATCAATATTTTCATCTCCACGAGTAAAAAGGCCATCACCATCCCCACCCTGTAAAACAGCTGCTAAAAACTTTTTATATTCTTCTTCGTCATCAGCATTTTGAAGATCATCATCATCATCAGTCTCTTGAAGAAAAGTCTCAAGCTCATCAAGTGTAAAACTTGCAAGCGAATAACGAGCTCTGGTCCGCATACAGATAGCATCCTCATTATCTATGTCTATTACTGGGCTTCGGGATTTTGTTTTGTTACTTAGTTCACCTATCCTAGAACTATCAGCATCAGTCGCACTAGTTAGGTCCTTGTGCTTCTCTTGATTAATCTCTGATTGAGAGATCATACCTGAAGATTGTAAAATAATTTCTTCCTCACCATGTTCAGTATCTACAACGGTACAGATTTGCTCCTTGGTAGTGAGCTTTGATAACTCGGAACCCACAGATGGCCCACTAGTAACAACAATACCATCCAAACCATCAACTTCAGAACTCAAACTTGAAGATGCTTCTTGTGAAGGAGTTTCCTTTAGAAAAGGGTTAAAATCTGCATCTTCATCTTCCTCCTCCTCCCCTCCCTTCCCTTCTTCCTTATCCTCTTCAGGTTTCAAAGTCCTTTCATGGCTGTCAGAAGAAGAAAGTGCATTCTGATTCATGGCTCCGTCAACTTTGGCTGACTGTGAACTTGTACCTAAAGGCATCTTAAACAAACAACCAATATATGCCTACAGTTTATTCGTGAGAGCCTCAAGAGACATTCAGATGATGGAAGTTGGAATGACTAGGGACCTTGAAGAAAGCAAAAGCAGAAGTAAATACAAAAACTCAAGGTGCCCAGTGCATATTCATACATATTCCAAGTCCAGTCCCATCTAAGATGGACGAAACAAAAACTGATTTCTAATCAAATACTGGTTTTATTGAAAAGTCAAATGAAACCATATGACTAAAATAATAATGAACAAAAACATAGGTAATCTTTGACATTCTGAAAATTTTATTAATTTAGCAGAAAACTAGTTAATCACCATTCTTATCAGCAACCAATCAAGCATGTAAAAATAAAAGGGATAAAGGATAATACAATCACAGTACTGTACATACTAAAATCTTTTATGAGTTTATCACATTCAATGAGATTGAAGATATAACAACAACAACAACAATACACCAAACCACCTATCCAAGTATAACAAATTAACCACTAATAACATTGCACAATTGTATCCACAGTTTACACAGATTTTGATGTTTTACTTAACATAATCAATGCACATGCTTAATCTTATGGCACCCCCCATTCCTTTAGAGGAAAACAATACACAGTTATCTTTTCTCCCAACAAGAGATTAAGCATAAGATATAACAATCCCTGGTAAATACCCCAATCAAACAAAATGTATCAAACAAATACAGGTACTTAACAATGATAACTTGTGGGACTAATCACAAACACTAAAGCCTAACAATCCGTAAAATCCAGAACTCTCAATACCTACCCAAAGAGAGTTCAATTCAAAGCAGCCTGAACCCCATTTCAAGAATGCCGCAATCTCATAAGTAACAATATGATTTAGAATTGCTAGAGAAATAAATTCAGAAAGCCAAGAGCCAATTCTCAAGACCAAGCAACACCCGAAGATTGATCAATAATAATTAATTTCAGTGCGATAAACAATAATAATCAAAAATTAGCCAAGGGAAATTGCATTGCCAATTACTCAATTGAAAACCTAGATCAAGCCAAAAACCCTAACAACTAAAACTTCCCGAAATTAAAAAAAAATAATAATAGTAATAAATAAATAAAATTAACCAAATTAGAAATAAGGAACGCACAGAAGCGAATAGTTGCGATGGTGATGTGATGGTGAAGAATTTGAGCAAAGAAGTAACCAACATACGAGTACAGGACTGTGTGTTCCTTCTGGTTTTATGGTTTTCTTTTGTCCCCCAAATGGTAAAATTTTCCTCACCTTTTAGTGTTCCCTTTTGCTCATAATTTCAATTGTATAAAACTAAGGGTTTGGATGATCAAAGTGTATCCTGGGTAAGTAATATCTAATGGTTGTTTTTAAAGATGTAATGGCTTGTATTTTTTCTTTCTTTGTTTTATTTATAATTTTTATTATCATATTTTAACTATTTTGTTTACAATTTTTATTTCTCATCTCTAAAAAGTTTATCCATTTTCTGACTTTATAAATTCTTTTAATTGCTGTAAAAATGAATTGAAGCATAAGATTTTTTTTTTCTCTCGGGAAGTAATCAAATTTATTTAAATGATATTTTCTATTTACATCCATTAAATTTTAACTAGTATCCTATGGTCCTAATTCTGCTCATGACCCAATTTGAGCCATCAACCCAGGGGCATGTTAAATTTTTAACTTTAAGAAATTGGAGTTGGTGTAATTTAGGAATAAATTAAAAGTCATATTGTTAGAACTGAATCTAATGTTATACATTTTTAAAAAATATATATATATATATAATTTTTTAATTATTATTATTATTAAAACAATTATTATTATATATTAATAACTATTATTATATATTAATATTTATTACTATGTATAAATAATTAAGAGTTTTTAAACATGTGCAAGATTGCACATAAAATCTCTTCAAATAAATGTTCAATCACTTTTGTGATAATTAATTTATCAGAATTTTTTTAATATAATTATTTTTTATTTTCTTTTATTATTATTTTATCATTTCTTTCTCCTCGTATAATTTTTTTTTTCTAACTTCATTACATCTATTATATTTAATAGGAATTATCCGGTATAAAATTACATAGATTAAAAAATTCCTAATAATAACTATTATAACTTTATTTTTTCAAACATTTTAGTTTTAAAATAAAGGGTTAGGACATGTAAAAATTCATCCCAAGAACACCCTTAATACTAAACTTTTTAGGATATAAATGCATTTCCAAACTGGTGTTAAGTTGAAATTTATTTCCGTGTGAACAATATCCAGTAACCAATAATTGAAGGCATGAAAAACGAAGTCCATAGGAGCCCGGGCCCATTATGCAACTAACAACTGAATCTTTGATAAGTTCATCAAAACCACCCTTACCACTGGGTTGAAACTAACTTATAAATGTTTAAATATATTTTTAGTTATTTGAAATAAAGTTAATTAAATTTTTTAAATTTAAATAAATATTTTTAATTTCTTAAATTTTGAAATATATAATTTTAATCCCTCAAAAATAATAAAAATTATTTTAATTCCTTAATTTTAAAAATGTAATTTTTATTTATTAGTTTAATTTGAGGGACTCAAATAACTAGTCTTTTCTAACAAATTTGAGAAAATGAATTCTGAAAATGCTTATTTTAAATCTAAGACGTATAAAATTTAAATGATTAAAAATTATTTAAACTTAAAAGAAGATGCTAAATTTCTATAACATTTTGTTATCTTGATGAACCACTCTTCCATGAAATTTTAACTATGTAACTAACTTTGATCAGTGCTTCATGGTTCATGGTCCATGTTTCCCATTTTCAAGTGCATCATGGTTCAAGCTCTAGTTTAGCACTAAACTACCTTTGTTATATATTACTTGGAGTAGCACATTTCAAGTGCATATTTTGGTAACTCTAACAATGTAGCATGGAATGGGAAATGAAATAAATGAATGATCCATAGTTTGTTGTCAACATTATATTTGATGGAATCATTCTTTTATGAATGAGGCGAGAGTGAGAATATGATAAATTACAAAGTTTGATTATTTTATTTATGTGTTGGAACAGCTTTAACTTGTTTTGATTTTTGGTATGCTACAGTGTTTTTTTTTTTTTTTTAAAGAAACAACGAGAATGAATATTTCTTTCTAGTCCTTTTTTCAATATTTTATTTTAGTGGACATCAAACCTTAAAGTGTTTCAATAAACCTCTAAATTAGTGTTTGACACCATAAGTGCATGAAATTTTAAAAATTCTCTATTAACTTTTTACAACATAAAATAACATTCAATTTATTTATTTACTTATTTTGGGTCAAACAACTCATACACTTTCTATTAGTTAATTGAGCTAGATTCCATTAACAAAAATCCATTAATATAATCATTGTTTGCATAATGTTTTTTTTTTTTTTCTCTAAAGAATGTCCCCACCTTAAAAGTGCTTATCCTCTTCTTCCACTAGTTAAGTCTTAGCCATTAGGTGGGCTTTTTGACCTGTTTAGCAAAAATGGGTAATCAAAATACAAAAAAGGGTGTAGTTCGTAACATAATATCAAAATGGGTCAGTCGCGATTCGTGGGGAGACCACCTAGTCGCAGAAAAAGCTGCGATCGCGTGTGAGTGCAACACGTGGCAAAAACTCTGACGTGGAGTGTTGACATGAACAGTGGTCGCGGGCAAATCCGCGACCACCTCTGGTGATGACACGTGGCAAGCCACGTTAGAGCTACACAGGGACAGTGTGCCACGTGGCGTATTCCCTGGATTTTTCGCGACCACGCCACGTGTCACAATGTGATTTGTTGCTGTCTCACGTGGCGTGGTCGCTGGTCTTTCCGCGACCAGCCTAGATTGCGCCACGTGTTGGCAGTTGGTTGACTGTTCGTTGGTCACGACAGTTGTGGCGACCAAGTTTCTGTGTTCTTCCGCACCATTGTTCGCGACCACGTAACCTTCCGCTATTTCCCCTGCGACCACAAAACATTATATATACCCCCTCCGCCAAACTAATCTTCACAACTTGGCAGTTCTACACACAAACAGGTATAAATTTCGTTTTTTAATGTCTAATGTTTTGCTTGTTTATTTCGTTTATTTTTTTATTTAAATAATAATATGCAATTGTAATTTATTTATTTTGTTTTGTGTAGATAAATTGAACTTACATGGCGCCTATAGTAGTTGTTGTATATGCTAAGGGAAGAGTCACAGAAACTGAAGAAGGAGTAAAATTTGAAGGATCTAGAAGGATTATACAAATAGAAATAAATATTAATTTTATTGGGTTAAAAAAAATATTACGTCAAAGATTAAAATTACATGAGAATGAAGTAATAGGATGCATTACAACTAGATATTTTGTAGATAATAAATATGCATTATTTGAATTAGTTGATGATAGTGATGTCAATCTTATGATGACTAATTTTGAACAACCGGGATTAGGTCATATAGAATTATGTGTAGAAATAGTTATTGCAGGTAGTGCGTCGTCGTATAATGAAGGTGGTGCATTTGAGTCAAATGTTTGTAGGGCGTACGATGAAGGTGGTACGGGAATAAACTCAAGTGAAGAAGATGAAACTTATATCGTCTCAGATTCTTTCGGGGATTCATCTACTGATGGTGAAGATTTTGAAGGTGATTTACCTGAATCAGATGATGATGAATTAAATGCTGATATTAACAGTTTAGGTATGAACATTCAAGCAATTGCATTACCTGATATAGTAACAGATGAGATTAATTGTGAATATGTTTCAATTATTTTAAAAGAATGTATTTAATTGTATAATTATGACATTGTAAGTGTTAGGCAACAACCGTTTTGGCACAATACACCGCACTATACTCAAATAAACTGGGATCACCCTGATGAAGAAGATTTGTTTGGTGTAAGTGGTCCTACAAATTGGGAGGAAGGTCAAGAATTATTTGTGGGGTTAGAATTTGAAGATAAAAAAAGTGTTCAAAAGGCTCTAAAACTGTACATGATGAATGTACATCAAATTTTGAAAGTCGTTGAGTCAAAACTACATAGGTATGTCGTTAGATGTCCTGATGTTGGATGTCCTTTTTATATGCGAGCCAGTTTATCGAAACGGACACAGAGATGGAAAGTCGTTCAATGGGGAGGATCACATACTTGTTTAAATGCTAGTTTGAGTCAAGATCACGTAAATATTGATTCTGATTTGATTAGCACATGCATACTTGGTATGTATTATATTTGTTGTTGAATGATTGTTGATCTCTTATTTTTTCCTAATATTTGATTTTATTGTATACAAGTATGATCAGGGAAGATCCATCAATTAAAATTGCACTTGTTCAAGAGAGAGTGTCTAACATTTTCAATTATAAAATTTCTTACAGGAAGGCATGGTTAGGAAAGCAAAAAGCAATGACTATGATATATGGGGATTGGGCTGAGTCATATGCAGAACTTCTTGCCTGGCTTGAATACATGAGAAGACACTCTCCAGGTTCATATTATGAAATTTGTGATGATGATTTTTTTGTTGGTAACACTCTTAATAATGAATTTAGACAATTTGAGCGTGTGTTTTGGATGTACAAGCAATGTGCCAATGCATTTCAATTTTGTAAGCCTATTATACAAGTGGATGGGACTCACCTGTATGGGAGATATAGAGGAACCTTATTAATAGCAACTTCACAAGACGGAAATGAGAGTGTGCTACCTCTTGCGTTTGTTGTTGTTGAAGGGGAAACACTATCAGCTTGGTCGTGGTTCTTAAGGCTGTTACGTCAACACGTGACTGACAAATTAGGGATCTCGATCATTTCTGACAGGCATTGTAGCATAAAGTCAACCGTAGATGATGACCAAAATGGTTGGAGTCGGCCACATGCATATCATTTTTATTGCATTAGACACATTGCTTCTAATTTTAATCACAAATTCAAGAATCAGAAACTAAAGAGCATGTTGGTTAAATTAGGTATGCATATTTTTAAAACACAACTTGAATTATATTTTCATTAGTACGAGAATCTTATTCCATTTTATAATTATTTACAATTTCTTTTTTGTAGGTTATACTCCTTGTAAACATATATTTGACAGAAATCTGGAAAAATTTTGTGAATCAAGTGCTGATGTTTGTATATGGATAGAAGGGATTTCAAAGGAAAAATGGAGTATGGCATATGATGAAGATGGACGCCGGTATGGACACATGACAACAAATCTTTCAGAATGTGTTAATAAGGTCTTTAAGGGATGTAGAAATCTTCCAATTTGTGCCCTGGTTAAGGCAACATACAGCAGATGTAGAGAGTATTGTGTTGAAAGGGGTCGTCGTGCTCAACAAGAAATGTTGGAAGGTCAAGTTTATTGTTCAAAAGTGATGCAAGTGCTTCGACGTTATCAAGATGAAGCATCTTCTCATACTGTTCGTGTGTATAACATTCAACAAAAAAGATTTGAAGTTGAAGAAGCATTTAATCCCCGTACACAGCGTGGAGGTCAAAAATGGACAGTCATCCTATCTGAACTATATTGTCAATGTGGACGTTTTAAGGCTTTCCATTACCCTTGTTCTCACGTGATAGCTGTTTGTGGACATGTTTCAATCGACTTTCTTCAGTTTGTTGATAATGTTTACAAAAATGAATATATCTTGCAAGCATACTCCGCGGAGTGGTGGCCTTTGGGGAATAAAGATGCTATGATACATATTGAGCAACCTTGGAAGTTAACCCCGATCCAAGCAACGCTTAGAGGAAAAAAGGTAGACCCAAATCAACAAGAATCAGGAACGAAATGGATTGGAGTGAACCATCGCAAAGACGACAAAGATGTCGAAAATGTGGTCAAGAATGGCATAACAGAAGGGTTTGTCCCACAAATCAACAAGATTAGTGTTACTGTTATTTTTAAAGTACTAATAGTCGTGGTTAAATTATTATATTGCCTAAAACCTTTTGATTTAACACATAGGTAATTTTATCATGCAAAATTTTGTAATACCGGCATCACATTTTCATAAGAAACATAATTAATTACATAATTAAAATGTCAAGAAAATATCTACATATCATAAAATTTCGTACATAAATAATAAGTCATATACTAGATAATGAAAAACTACTAATCATGATGATGTCGATGACCATGTCGCCCATGCCTACCACCCGTTCCACACGGGGATCATAGTGTCTCACATGCCTGTCAGGATTACGTCGAGGCGGACGTACCTGACTCGTACCAGCATCATGAAATGCTGTCCTACATCACCCGCAAGCAGATCATCCATATATGCTAAGTCAGCGGGGATATCTGATAAGTCAATATTTTGATTACTTTCTCTGCATCATTTGTATCCTAAAAAAGCATTATTAGTGGTCAATTAGTATGATTTAATGTATTTATGAGTTTAGACTCATTTTGGCTTTAAATAATAAATTTGGTCTAATTCGTTATTTTTATCCAGATTTGACAAGGTTTACAAAACTGAGCATAACTTTCACTACAGACCTCTGATTGAGCTGAATTTTATGTCAAATTAAAGAGGACTCAAAGATCTACAACTTCTATGAAGACATAAAATTCCCAGTCGGAGTGAATCTAGTGTGAAAATGTCTTTGAATGCAGCACACGAACTGTTCTGGAAATTCCAGCATTTAACGATTTGACATGTCTCAGTAAAATAGGCATAACTCCCTCCACAGATGTCCAATTGATGAGCGATTAAATTCCTCTTAAACAAGAGAGATAGAGCTACAAAAGTCATGAAGACATGAAGATCCAATTCGGATTGAATCGGGGGTGAATTTAGCCTTGAAAGTAGACCATGTTCCAGTGACAGAATTCTATGCGAGTTGGACCAATTTTTAGTTGCATTTAATTGATCCACTTTGTAATGTTTTGCTTAGGAATTGAGCCCTGGACCTCTTACCCAATTTGACATGTGCAAGGGGACTGTCAAGTGAAGAAAAAATGGGTAAAAATGGATTCCCAATCACATGCACATTGGATTTAGTAGGGGACATACCAGATTTGGGAGAAATTTTGGACAGATTTTGATGATTTTTCTCCCCACTTTCTTTGACTTTTTCTCCCCACTTCTCTTGATGTATTGGCTATAAATTCAGATGTTGGGGGAGCTCTCTGGACACACTACATTCTGCACTTCACACATTACACACATTACAAAGATTTCCATTTCCTTTTGGCTCCATTTTCTTTTCTTCTTCCCTTCTCTGCTAGGGTTTCGTTTTAGCTATTTCCATTTCAGTTTTTTCTAGCTATTGTTGTGTTTGAATTCGTCCATTAATATACTTCCATTCTTCTATACTTTCAATTTGAATTTCATTCTTGATTCGTAGTGAAATTTCTACATTTTCTAGTTCTTGCTCCATTCATCTCTTCTTGCTCTGCTAGGGTTTGCCATTGGACCCTTTTTATTTTCTTTCAATTCTTGCATTATAAAGATCTATATGGATGGCTATGCCACCTTCACCTTAATGTTATAAAGATAAATATGGATGGTTATGCCACCTTCACCTTAATGTTATAAAGATCCATAACTTAATTTCCAAAGAATTTAAATTCCAAAGACCTTTAATTTCCAAAATATAATTGTTCTTCATTAAGTTTGGCATTTTAATTTTGTTGTTGTTCTTTTCTGTTTTGTTTTGATTTCTATCATGCAATTCCGATTTGTGTTAAGTTTAAATTCAATTATGTGTAACTAATTTTATAAACCAATTCAATCTCAAAAGGATCCCAAATTTCCTTAGGTTCTTGGTTTCTAATTGAATTAGTACTCATCTTGGATTCCATAATTTCAATTTCAATATGTCGATCGATGTTTTGAATTGAGATTGTTGATTTCTGGCGTTGTTGATAAACAACGAATGCAGTGAACTGATTTTAGGATTCGAAACCAAGTTGTGTGCTCTCATACGATTGTGTGAGTTTAAAGGCCACCGAGAGTTCGATGAAAATACTCTAAGATCTTAGAGTGATAGTTCAGTATTGGAATGCAGAGATCTCGGTTCCAATACACTGCATAGATGTGTGCTTTAACTTGTTGAACCAATGAGGGAAGTTTGGATCCAACATGAGATCGGATTGGTGCCTTTTATTCATATATTAAACTGCATTTTTAATTCTCTTGCAATTGCTGTTATTAATTCATCCTAAGCCCGAAAACACCCCCACTTCGTGTCATGTCTTTGACAGAAATAAATTGATGGTCCTTAAGAGACGACCTAGGAGTCACTTCCTAGTATACTGCATTTAAATTGTATTAATTTGCACGAGTACGACATCGTGTCAATATCATAAGGTGGCCCTGCCTGAGATATAGCCGTCCTGATGTCAATAGAGACAGTGCCCATAGGTGAAGTACCAAACAAATCATGTACAGCAAAATGGGTGTCATCCTGAAAAGTCTATAATACTGGTGATGGATGATACGAGACAGTATGTGTATGATCAGGTGATGACTGCGACACTCCGGGATAATGGTACATCGGAGGAAACTGAGAGGGTGTCTGAGTATACCGTGACAGTGTATAATACATGCCATGAGGAATCTCTAGAATCGGAGGAATAATATGAGGCTGGGACTCCATCATCGTACGACCTCTGGCAATACCACCAGTCTCGACAGTATTAATCAGAAGCTGGACATCATCAACATGAATCCTCTCAACACCTAGAGGGGCACTGGTAGCTGGCGCTAATACTCGCCTAGCCTCAATACTAATCATGGCCAACCTCCGAGTGATGTCCCTCATCGTATCCAATGTCAAAGTATTGAAACCTTGTGGAGTGGATAGAAACGCATGGTTCTCCACCACTTCACCCTGAAACAACAATTTAGATATTAGTGAAAAACAATGTTAATAAACATATAAGGCAAACTAAACATTTTAAATTAGATTAAATACCAAGGCAGCTACGTGGGCGTGTTTCGGGTCGACAAACATAAGAGTTTTCTTCTTATACCATATCATATAATCATCATTGTAACTCAAAGGGCGTGAATCTGGGATGCTGTCAATAACATACTGTAGTCGATTCTGCCAGATACCTAGAATAGACTATAGAAGAGTAGTCCAATGTTGGTCATGTTTCCCTCTGAGTGTTAGCTGGTGAAGACTGTCTAATTGAGAAGACGCAACGGGAATAAACTGCCTCAGGACCCTATCTGGCTGGTGCCACTCAGCAATCTGAAAACAAAGAAGTGGCACAACAACTCGCCAAATAGGCTGACCAGCACGACATATCTCAGGTACATACTGTAAAACAGCACCACTATATGGCTCCCAAATAAACTGCACAAATAGAAATTACAACTTTAAATATTTTAAAGCATATACAAAAAAATTTCATATAATTAAAATGTTTAAGTATAATACCTCTTAAGAAGATCTAATGCGTGTCTAATCACTGGGACATCATGATCAAAATGAATGTTTTCCATAACAGGTAACCACCTACACAAAAAATACACATTAATCTTATTCAGTTATTATAATTAACAACAAATTTTAAAAAAAAAGTTGCTTCTAATGGACATACTTGTGAGCTATCGGTGAGTGTGGTAGTCTAGGTGCAATGACTCGTGGCACAGTGCAAGCAAACCTCTCCCAAGCCCATAACTGCACTAACACTATCATGCCACCAATGTTCACGTTCTCTACATTAGTTGCGTTGCACAACTCTCTGTATAGAAATCCTAATAAAGCACTACCCCAGGCATAGGTAGTGATCTCCCCAAAATCAGCGAGGAACTGCAACCATTTGAGGGATACCCGTGATCCACTTCTATCAGGAAACATAATACCACCGATAAATCGTAAAATCCATGCACGTGCGTATCTACGGAGTGCTACTGGATCGTCTAAAAATGGTGTAATGTCTCCAAAGTTCTCAGTTACCCAACTGAGCTTCACTGACGATCCTTTCACAACATCCGGTGTTAGTCTAATACCCAACACCGCCTCGCATATATCAAACCATTGGTCATGGGTGTCTGCCATCAATAGGTACACCTAATAACATAGCCACATCCTGCAACGTAATAGTGCACTCTCCGCAGCGCATGTGAAATGTATGAGTCTCTGGTCTCCAGCACTCCACGAAGGATTCAAGAGTCCCTGATGTACCTGCGTAAAACAAAATTATAAACATATCAAATAATAAAGTAAATATGTAACTAAACTACTAAAGAAAATTACTTAATAAACATAAAATAAAAAAATTATTCAGTATGAAAGTCAACTAGTTAATACTAATTAAATTTAAATACGTAAATAAACTACTAAAGAAAAATAAATACGTATGTCAACAATACACAAAATTGAAATAAATACTAACTTATATATACACATTTACACCTATAATAATTTGTAAAAATATTACCGTAACACACATACTAACTACAATTAAATAAAATAAATTATCGTAACACTACAATTAAATAAAAAATTATTAACGTAAAATAATAATTTATCAAGTTAATTACACTAATAATATATTACGGTAATCACTAATAATACTAACAATTAAAATATTAAAAATAATTATCTAACCACCTATTTTAAATATTACTGCTTATAATACTATCTTAAAATATAACCACCTAAAAAACTAACCAAAAAATATTATTGCCTATAATATTATCTAAAAATCTAACCACCTATTTTAAATATTACCACCTATAATACTATCTAAAAATCTAACCACCTATTTTAAATATTACTGCCTATAATACTATCTAAAAATCTAACCACCTATTTTAAATATTACTGCCTATAATACTAACTTAAAATCTAACCACCTATTTTAAATATTATTGCCTAAAAAACTACCTTTAAATCTAACCACCTAGAATAATTCTAATTTCATCAATAAAAAATAATTATAATTTCAAAATTAAAAATATTTGAAATACCTTCAAGTAGCCAATCTTACACACCCACAGAAAACCAGCATATTCAAGGAGGTTCACGATAGCATCTGGTATGGTGGGTCGTCCTAAATATAGTGGCGGTTTCCTTCGTAGTACTGACCGCCTACATTCTCCACTATTCCATACATGTTGGGAAATGTGAGCTTTCTGAAGCCACAACACATCTCCGTCAACTGGACCACACTCAATAACTAATCCATCGGAAGAAGACGAGGATGTCATGGTGAAAAAACAAGATTGACCAGAGCACTGTAAAGGAGGGAAGTAAAATTTTTTAACTTTCACCTCCTTTTATAGTGGTCCTGGAAGTGGGCCGTGGGGGTAAGGTAAAAGGTGGTCGCTGGAAATCTCGCGACCACATGACGTCATCCAAGCCTAGTCGCTGGAAATATCGCGACCAAGACACGTCATCCTTAAACTCGCCACTCTCCGCTTGACACGTGGCGCCACGAGAGGCAGTCGCTACAAACCCAGCGACCACACCTCGTGGCTATACAACACCACATTGTGACACGTGGCGTGGCGTGGTCGCGAAAAATCCAGCGGCTACGCCACGTGACACATTGTCCCTGTGCAGCTCTAACGTGGTTTGCCACGTGTCATCACCAGAGGTGGTCGCGGATTTGCCCGCGACCACTGTCCATGTCAACACTCCACGTCGGAGTTTTTGCCACGTGTCACACTCACACGCGGTCATGCCACGTATCGCGACCGGCCCATTTTAGTATTATGTTGCGAACTACACCCTTTTTTATATTTTGATTACCCGTTTTTTCTAAACAGGTCAAAAAGCCCATTAGGTGATTAGAACTTGCCGGCATTGGTAGTTGTGATTTGTGACATAGATGTGCCCTGATAATCCACATAATTTGTTTTATTATTGAATTTAGTATGTTCTAAATTAGTTTATTTTAAAAACAATCTTTTTAAAAGAACTTTAAAAAAAATCTTAAAAACAATCACTACAAAATTAATAATGAAAGCGCATAATATATGGTCCAAGAGCTAGGAGGCTTGTGAGCCCAACACAGAATAATCTCTTCCTTTTTCATGAAAAAGAAACTCATAATGTGGTTCACTCCACCCTTGGACCTATGTGAGCTTGTTCAATGCTCTAAGCACCGTGGATTGCTCTTTTCCATTGAAAGCATCTTGGGGTCTCTTTCTCATTTAGAGGGCCCTTTTGTCTTCCTCCACAAATTTTTGTTCATCTAGTAAGATATTTGGATTAATGGATTTGATGTTTTTGGTCTTTGAGGGAGAAATTGACAACATTATGATGGAGTGATGTCATTTTTATTTTAGATATAAGGCAAATTTTAGGGTAATTATTGCACCCGTTGAACTTTAGTATTGATTGATTTTTTTTTTTTTTTAATGATAAACTTGATTAAAAAGTTAATTATAATTACATACTGTTAGGAGCACTTTAAAGGCTGAAACTTAATAAGTGTCGAAAAATGTTGAATGAGTGAAAATATGTTGAATGAGAGGAAAATTTGGTCGGATGTCACTTAAGGACTGTCATATTTGAACTACTATGAATATTAGCTAAAAAAAAATGTGAGTATATGATTGTTAGATTAAGTCAAATGTCTCGTTTTTGGACAAGTTTATAATCACCATATACATGGAGCTGAAATATAAATTTAAATTCAAAACAAATTAAAAGACAGTAAAATATTAAAAAAAAATATAAAGATTAAAATACGTGACAATATATAATAATGAAATTTTTATGTGAATAATAAAATTAAAAATACGTTGAGGATCGAAACTTATCACTTCAATAACACACTTAACATAAATACTTAACAACTTAGGTTAATGTCAATTTTAATATAGGAGTAAACTTAATATGTTCCAAACACGATAAAGTTGAATTATAATTACAATATAATACGGTGTAATAATAAATTTGAAGTTTCATCACTAGCTCAAGTAAAGAACCAAAATTTCATTAAACACATCCTTTTATTTTTGAGCGATTATAGTTCATACCCTTTCAAAATTCCATTAAACACATCCTTTTTATATTCTTTTATTTTTTTTTAACATTGAGTGTTAGTGTAATATTTTTTTAAAATTAAGAGTTTAATAAATTGTACAAGTATTAGTTTAATACTTAGAAACTTTTGTGTATTGGTAAAATAAATCATAAAATATTTATGAAATTTTGTGAAAATATCATAATGTTTAATTTATTCCTTTAAATATTACCTTTAGAAAATATTACCTATTAACCCGAGCATTGCTATTGCTAAAGCGTTCGTCACAATATTTTTATTTATTTTTTTGCTTTTAAAACAATAGTTCAAAATTTAAAATTAATTATAAGCAAGTAAAATGAAGTGAGTACAAAATATAAATATTTAGGTGTAATATATTTTTATCATATAATTTTAATGTTATAGTACATTGTGTCATCTAATTTTTGCATAAAATCATAACTTTTATGATAATATTAAACGTTTGTTAATTACTTAACAGTATTAGAGAAAGAAACTTTATAAATTTAATTCTCACGTTTCATTGCAAATATAATAAAAAAATATTTTAAATATCAAAAAATTTTAAATTTATCATCATTTGAAATCATAATATAAAAATATTATAATTATTTTTCACTTCAAATTCTTTCCTAAGCTAAAAAATCTAAATAAACTACCACCCGAATCATATAAATCATTATCATTTTCTTTTATTTTAATTATTTCTTTGCTTAACACTTGGACTAAATGATTTATTGTCTACAGTGGCTTTAGTTTTACCCAATTTTATTAGAATCACCTCCCATAAAAGATTCTTCTATTTCTGTTTCTTTTTTCTTTGAAATGTTATTTCTGATGTTACAGTTAAGTTATCCACACTCAATGGTGCAAAATAAAATAATTCTCTTGCTTACGTGGCACCTAATAATTTCCTGAGATGAGATATTATTGCATCACTGTTAATTATATTTTTTAATTTAAGTTTTATTTTCATCAATAGGTAGAGACAAAAGACACATAAAAAATTATAATATCAAATTACTACTTAAACTCAAATTCACAAGTTTACGTGAGTATGACAGAGAGCGAAAGAGAAAGAGAGAGAGAGAGAGAGTGAGTGAGAGTTTTAATAATTTTATATTTGCAAGCAATATAATTTTCCTTTTTCAGTGCATGTTTGGTTCTCCATTTGAGGCTATTATACGTGAGTCAATTTTCGGTACTACTTTCCTTTATTTGACGCAGTTTTATTCGAAAAAACGTAAATACATGACGCAAAACCAAACAATGCAGATAATAAGTTGGTATTATTGGTTACCATACCAATTATCTATATCAAGCAGAATTATTTTGTAACAAAAAAGAAAAAAAAAGTTATCGTATAATTTACTTCAAACGTTTTGTATTTACTTTAAACCTTAACTCTGGTGATTTTGACTTCTGCGTATACATAGAATGAAAAAACATAGCAATTGATAGTATTTTTTTGTTACCTTTTCAACAGATTTGGTCCTTATTCAAAAAAGGCAAGTATAAGAACTTACGTGATTCTCAGTATTTGCACTATAACCAACCAACCAAAGTGCTCTTGAAACACTTTTGTGAGAAAACGGTGTTGCTTCTCTCATTATCAGCAAAACCTTATAATAGCAACCATTATTTAGCAATTGTTTTTAATTTTCACAAAACCAATGATTAAATTAGCCATTAATTGCTTTCAATACGCCGTAACCTGGTGGGTTGGGTTAACTGGATATATCTTCTGTCTCACTCATCACATCATCACATACACTAAAATTCCTTATAATTATCCAAAAAAAAAAAAAAGTAAATAAAGTGACTTGGCGTGAAAATATAGTTATCTGAATTCACAAATTTCAAATTGAATTACATGGTAATTAATTATTACGGCTCAGGCTCACTGGCCACTGAGTTGGACTCTCTTCAGACGAGTCCACCCAGCCGAATCATCGCCTAGAAGCTACAAAAACAAAAAAATTTTTTTTTAGCTAATCATCACTTGAAAACCTAATTTAACCACTAAAATCTCTTGAATCGTATGCACCACGACGTAGATTTGATCTTCCTTGTCACCATCTAATAAAAAACCATAAGAACCCAATTATTAACAATAATAATTACTATCAGAAGAGACATGTCATCAATATACAGTTTCACACAGTTTTTATTATCCTCAAAATTTATTAAAATTCACATGAGAAATCTTAACACTAATATCTCCGATATTCTCTTCTCTTAATTTCTCTTAATATTAACTGAAATTTTATCAAAAAATATAATTTTTAAGTAAAACTCATGTTTATATCATGATGGATTTACAAAAGTTTATAATCTTTAATAATTAAAAAGAAAATATTTAAAATAATATTATTAACATTTCTCAAGTGGTAAAATCTTGTGGAGTAAAATTTTTACAGATATTAATAAAATTTGACCAATAATAAAAAATGTAAAGAGGATGATAAAAATATATGCTTGGCACTCTCTTACGATAATAATTATAATTATTATAAATTACCAAGAGGGCCTATCCACTTACCCACGGAGCCCGGTTTAACCATCGAACCCGGTTTGGCTCCAAACGGCGTCGCGAACCCGGCTCAAGTCACGGCCCTTCAAAGTGCGGCCCACGCCTTCGAAAACAGAGTTGGCCACCTTCCTCTGGCTACGCGCCAAGTACTCGTGTGGTGGCACCATCTCCGACTCGTCATCTTCTTCTTCTTCCTCATCGTTCATCGACTCGACCGAGTCAACTCGGAGTATCTTGCTCCAGTCCGGCACGTTCACCGGCGCCGACATCGCCACGTGTCGTCCACGCGGCGTCGACGCGGTTTCCTCACGCGCCCGAAACTGGTGCACGATCCTCCCCGCCGACGACCCACTCGCCGGAGTCTCGATCGCCAGCGACAGACCTCCCACGCGCCGGTGTCCCTCCCTCTCTCTTGGTGTCCTCCGCCGTACGGCGGTATTGTTCCCGGTTGTCCACTCTCGCTCGCCGGCGTCGTCACCGGTGGACCAGATATCCTCTTCCCGGAGCTCCGACGGGTCAACGGCGGCGGAGCTGGGACTGTGCGTGTAAGTTCCCAAGAAACGCTCGCTCTGGCTGGTCGTTAATTTTCGACCTTTTGCCATACGCGGCGGCGGAGGAATCGGGTTGCGCCGCCGCCGGAGATTTGATTAATATATCGCAAAAAAAAAAAAAAACAGATTTTTATTTGTGTTATTTCCACTTCCTTCCTCTTATGTGTTCATTACTTTTATATTTTGATGTTGGGGACATACATGTACCACTTCCTTATATATATAACCTTTGCAATTTCATTTGAATTTGAGTTTGAGGTTCATTTTGTCTGAATTTACTCTGATGTAATGTTATGGTGACTGGTGACATGGTATTTAACCAATATACGACGATAGAGTTAATAATTTAGTAATTAAAAAATAAATAATAATAATAATATTGCGTGTGTTGTCGTGTTGATGACACGCGACTGGGGTGGAGCGTGGGAGAACTCGCCAATTTTGGTGAAGAGGGAGAAAGAACGCGTGCCCCCACCCTGTGTCTTCAGTGAAACTTTCTAATTTTGGAAACTCAGTCATCTCTGTAACATGGAAAAAGTTTTTAGCCATTTTTGGTGGCTTCGTTCATTTTTCATTGCGGTCAAAACTCAGGAAAAAGATAAACGCAGAATATTCAGTTTTTTGTTTTTTTTTTCTACTTTTTAATGGTCTCACTGTTAAGACACTTTTGTTCACGTTAATGAATCGAGTGATAATTTTTTATACTTTGTTTTTAACTTTTACTTTGTGTTTTTGTTTAGCCGTCTTTGTTTGGATCGCGTCGTTTATTGATTTAGAGAAGAAAGAAACATGAAAGAGGACAAAAACATTTATCTCGAGAAATTCTGTCTCGTTTAGAATAATATGAACAGGAGTAAGAAAAGATTTGTTACATTTATTTATTTTTCTTGGAGAATAAAAAATGGAAGGAATTGAATGCTTGAGAAAGGGAAAGCTTTGCTGATCAAAATATCTAAATTTAATTTTACGTTTATTATAGTATAAAATGTAAATGTTATTGAATGTAATTTTATTTTTTTCTTTATTAATCTAATCAAACAAATAGAAAAACAATCTTTTTATCTTATTTTCTTCATTCTAAATAACTTAAAAAATCTACATTTTGTCATTTATTTCTTCCTATTTTATGTTTTTCTCAGGTTCAAACGAAGAAACAATTTCTTTTTAACTCTTGCAATAAATAAAAATAAATGAAATAACAGTTTCATTTTCTTTTCCGTTACATAACTGGTAGGGCACATTTTTCCGGCGAATAAGTAAACCAAGTAATTCACGAGGGGATATAATAATATATATGAAATCTAATATCAAAATAACGAACAATTGATATCAAAATTCTCTTTTACTAATATAATCAAAATAATTTTTTAAATCTTCTGCAATTATCATTAACAATGTTTTCCTTCACAAGTAATGGCAACAATGTGTTGGTTTGTTGTTGATGTTTACTCGGAATTTCTTCTCGTTTGGTTCAAAGATTTTGGGAGAAAAATGATAACCTAGGAATAAATATTCATAGATGCAAACAATTTGGTTCAAAATTAATCAGACTGTTTAAAATGATAACATAGGAATGAATATTCATAGATGCTTTTAAGAATCATTATAGGAAGTGGGTATCTTTTCATATTCTTTTAAAAATTATGTTTTAATTGATGTAAAAAGACTTTCTACGTGAATTTCTATTACAACTCTCGCATCTCAAGTATAAAATATTTTTCTATTATCCAATTATTACTTGTGATATAAGTAAATTTTCAATATGTTAAACAAATAACTAAGCACTGTTATCTAAACAATTTTCTTTCTTATATCACATTGATACCATGTATATTTGACAGAGAAAAACAGAAGAACAAATAAAAGTAGATTATACTTTTTTAAGGTTTATTTTATTGTAATTTTTATTTATTTTTTCATTCTCTTTAAATTACTTCATCTAACAGACCCAAAAAAATCATATTTTAGGGTATATTACTAGCCTTTTCTCTGAATATATATTTCACTAAATCAATTTAATTATGCCATTACACAGTAAAGTTAACTAAGTATAGAATTACAAATAGAAATTGATTTAGTGAAATACAAATAAAAGAAAAAAATGGACTTAAACATATTGAAGTGCTAATATCGTTATCTTAAAATAAAATAGTCAAACATTTGGATTAAAGGAAAAAAAATAAAATTCTAAGCCATATCTAATGGTGGGTGAAGTTTCCACAATATCTCACGCAACATAAAATGGGTAATTGTGATCTTTATTACGATATGTTTGATATTCATGCGTTCAACGAAACAATCGTTATTCCTGCTGCCTCGTCCTTGTGCCTTTCGTCTTTCATAAATTACGCTATTGTCAATAATAATTAATTATAACTGTTTATATATTTATTATTTATGAAGTAATTAAAGGAATTTAACATATTTTGTTACGATGGACCTCACTGATTCAAGAATAATCTACTAGAAGGGAGTGAAAGTTACATCAAATTATTGCATTTTATATATAAAAATGATTTGATTAATAATAAAAAATTAATATATTGAAAATAATATATTATTAGTAACTTTCTTATTGAGTACATCAAAGACAAATAATGAGGAAAATGCATTAATAAGAGTTACGGAAAGAATCATTTGACCTCATTGTTAAGTTACGTTGCGGGAAGAATATCAAATGAGTTTTTCATTCTTAAAACTATATTTTTAAGAATAAATTATATATATATCAAAACATTTTTTTTATGTTATTATTCACAAATGAATTAGATCAAGTAATTTAATTTTTTACAGTTTCATTATACAAGCCAGATCCAGGTTAAATTTTTAGCTTGTTTAGCCTATTGTGTTAACTTGCTAAGATTGATACTAAAAATGTTCAAATCAAAATCATTGACCACTACATTACAGTACACTTTTATTATAATTATAATATAAAATTATATTTATATTTAGAAAAACAGATCACCTTATCAAATTTTTTAAATAAGTCATGTCAAAGCAAAATAATATTTTATTACCTATTATAGGCTAAATTTAAATCAACAAAATAAAAAAACAAATCTAGTCTATTAATTACTATATTTACTCGTTAAACATGCAATTCATTGGTTTTTAATTATTATGTTAAAAGTCGTACTTAAACATGGTGTTTGCAAAGGGTAATAGCTAAGATACGTGCACGTCCACGCAGGTTCTCAACACCTAGTATTAGTATAGAACATTAGAACAGGGCTATGCTAAGGTATGTAGTGTTTAATTGACCACGCCACTGCATCATAGTAGCAGAGAAAGAAGAATTCAATAACAAAATAATAAATATCACTGCCAAAAATTAATTTTGACAAAAACAGAGTTAGATTCTTTCCATTAATGAAATATATTAAATATAATAGGGGGTTACATCATGAACATGTTCATCAATCATCATAAGAAAAAAATAGCATTCCTTAATAAAGAATCAGCTACCAAGTTGTTCATGTAATAGAATTAGTCATGTAACTTTTGCTCAATGGATTAAATATCTGAAATAGTTAATCTATTTACGATAATATATTTGAAATTTTTCGATTAAATTATTTAAATTCTTATTTCAGTGCTTAAATATAAATTATATTTAAAAATATATTTTAATTATGTGGATTAAATACTAAACTAATTATCCTGTAAAAAAGATTACATTAATTACAAATCTTTATTTGATTCATAAACTAATTATAAACCTGTGCTGTTTATTTTTTTTTTTTATAAATCTACGTTTGTATTCTCAAATAAGATAACAAAATTATTTATAATTTTTCTTCACTCACTAGTCACACACTATGTGTTATTTATTTATTTATATGTATATATCTATGATCAAGGGTCCTATGAATGCTGTCTCTATCAGTGCCACGTAGGAACACAATGACAGGTTATAAATTTTTCCCTTCTTTTATAAAATAGATTGCAAATGGAGGAAGAAAGATGATAACGATGGTGATGATCTTGAATTAGTGAATTTAACTTCAGCAAATAATTGATACTTTGAAAGAAAAGAGTTTGACTAATCCAACTTTGCTACGACGTAATGCAATGAAAATGAGTTTGAAAATGTCTTAAAATCTGAATATGAGTTATCAAGAGAGATTTGATTGTTTTGATTAACTTATAAAAAAAAAAATTGAATATATTTTAAGAAAAATTGAAAATAATATAATTTTACTTATGCATATTTCATTGATATTATTAGAGTTCAAAGTCCTTTAACCCAACAAATTCGACCCATTTTCCCACCCTAGCTAACATGCCGCGATATTGAAATCGTTGGTTGAGTTTTAGCCAGAGAATTAAAATTAAACAACTTCAAAGTGCTCTCACTTTCATCAAATTGTAGTTGACTAAACTGAAGCCCCTATAGTGAAGAAACATAGGATGTGATTGGTTTATATATAACTTTATTTATTTATATATATATATATATATATATATATATATATATATATATATATATATATATATATATATGAAAAGAGAAAAAAGGAAAAGAATAAAGTGGGCTGGTCTTTTTTTATTAATGAAACTTAAATATAAAAATGAGTAAATTTACAACCATTTATATATTCTATTTAATCAAATAATGCTGACCTTTTAATTATTTAATAAAAATAAAATAAAAATGAAAGAAGTTAATTATTTCTAATCCTATTGAGTTATGTAAAAAGTAAAAAGAAAGAAAATATATTAGACATGTATAATAACAATATAAATATAATTTTTTTCATATATTACTACTTTACTATTTGGTGTCTGAACTTATTAGTGTAAAATTATAATTTTCTAGTTACTGGTCTCGTTTTCGAAATCTAGATATATAATTATATCAAATATTAAAAGGAAAAAATTTATAATTTATAATAGTATATTCAAACATAATTATCATACTTATTATAATTGACATAAAAAACGCTACCACTCTAACAAATCTTATACCTTCAATCAATCAAGAATTAATTAATTAATTAATTATAATAAACATGATTTTTATAATAATTTAAATAATTATAATTAAAATTAATAAATTTATCATATATATATATATATATTAATAGGATGTGATTAAATTAAAGTATAATTCTTTTAATGTCTAAATAAATATTTTGGTTCCTGTAATGTATAGTTTTTTATTTTTTATTTTTTATAAGTTTTTTGTTTTTGTTGTATCACCGTTAATGTCACGTGATATTTTATTTTTCATCCATATATTTTATCTTTTTTTCATTTTACATCTCTGTAATTTATTTTATCTATATTCGATCCTTGTAAATTTTTTATTTTTCATTCTTACCCCTTGAAAAGTAAAATATATAAGGATTAAATATAAAAAAAAATTATGAGGACTTAGCATAAAAAACAAATTACAATGATGAAAAACTAAAAACTAAAAGCAAACTGTTTAGAAAGGTTTGGAACGAAATAATAAAGTTTTTTACAAGGATAACAAAAATACAAAACACGAACAATTTTTTTGGTTACCAAAAACGAACTATTTAAAGAGGTTAAAAACAAAATAATAATTTTCTTTACAAAAACTAAATATAAAAAACTCTAAATTTAAAAACCAGTATATTTAACTTCTTTTTTTTTTTAATATGAATGGCTATTTTTGTCAGGTAGGACAAAAACCTCTGTAAGACAAGTATGCAAGATCATGGTGGTTCTGTTACGAATGTGCGGTTTCTGGTGTTCTTTGGTCGTGCTCTCGGGTTCATGGTACTGTATGACAAGGCTGCTTCACATGAAAAAGAAAAGATTCATTTAATATAATATATGGGTGATGTTTCAACGAATAAAATAATGTTTAAGAAAAATCTTTGTTTAATTTTGAGAAATATTTTTATTTTTCAATTATAACATTAAAAAAATTACTGTAACTCTTTTCTTTTTCATTTTAAAGATAAATTAAATACTTTGATATTTTCTCAAACTAATTATGTCATTTACCTTTGAGCATTTTCTCTTCCCTATTATTTGCTGAGTGAGTTCTGACAAATTTCTATGGGCCTTAGTCTGTGGAATAGGCCGCAAGTGGGTCACACACACAGAATTTTCACCGTGACAGCAGGCCCCAAGGGAAGTGGTTGCATTCGGCAACAGTGGGCCCTAGGCTCAACTCTGCCAATAGTTGGGACCCACTTAAGCAACCAAGCATCCTATGCTGCGTTTTTAATCCCACCCTTTATCTTTCTCAATCATTTCATGATGTCATTCATTTCATGATCATATAAATCCAACCATTCATTTTATTTATCTGTTTATCTGTCTCTCACTCACTCTCACACACACTCTCTCTCCATATATTTTTAAATAAGATTTTTAATAATAGATGAAAAAAATATACTTAATATAAGAGATATCTCATTGAATATAATGAATCAAGTTGTAGATAGAAATTAATGATGAACAAATTGAATATTCAATAAGACAATATTGACATATGTTATATCCCCTTGTGTTCTTTAATTAAATAGTGCAATATCAATTTTAATAATTTAGGTATGCAATAAACCCTATTAAGAGAATAATACTGAAAAGAAATTTGATAGTCAAATGCAATATATATATATAAAATGTAAAGAGAAATATATATATATATATATATATATATTTATATAAATAAATTAGTCAGTTACTTTTATATTATAGTTACTTTTATATTATAGTTGATTCTGAAATAAAATTGTATTACCTGGCACACGTAAAAATATCAAGAAAATTGTTACTGCTATTAACACTTAGTAACATCAACATGGATATGGAAAAAAATAATAAAATTGATGAACTCTTTGCATGTGTTAAAGAAAATATTCTTACAATCTCAACATGTGTGCTGATTAAGGTAGAACCAATCGTGTTATTCATTTGAATGAACATGGCTGATTGAAGGTAAATTATATGAGGTAGCAAATTTGGCTTTGGCGGCTCATAATGGATTGCTCCACTTTATTAAAATAATCCCATATCTTAGGAAACTTCACTTGTTTCTTAGCAAAATCACAAGAAAATTGCAAGTGGAATAATTCAAGGCAGAACAGTTTCAAAGCCTTGACCCACAAATCATGTCATCTTTATAAACAAAGACAACAAAGAAGCTGCCACGATCGTTGTTTAGTTGTGTCAGCCATTATGATACTTGCAGAGGATTCCTTTGCTTATAAATCATTGTATTATTCTATTAATGAATATATATTTCACTTTGTTATTACTACATATCAAATATTGATGTATTAGGCGAGTTATATTGATTTGCAGAATCAGAATCAGAATCTGAATCTCACATGTTGTATTAAGCGCCAACCTTGTACTTACGTAATAAACAAGTATAATTAAAAATTTGCAACAGAAACTATGGTTCTCCCATGTGATATAGTGCTTTCCAGATGGGTTTGATATATCATATACTTGTTTTTGACGGTCTGACAAAATCAAATTACATGTACCATGACATATTTTTAGTACTAAACGAGTCGTTGAATAGCAATATTTTAGGGATCAAGTGGATACTCTGGATCACCATTGTCAAAATTATTGAACTAAAGTGGAATCTATGGACTTTTTTATTGGTGAAAGAGAAAAATAGCCAAAATGATTTGATTAACAGTCTAATTTTAGCATTGCGATTAGATTATATGGAGTGTTTTCTTAAAGGTTTTGTCTGGCACTAGGAGGTTCCAATGTCTATTTGCTAAACTTCATGTCTTGTTTTGCATTTTGTAAATAGCAGTACATGGTTAAAATATTATATAATTTTTTGTATTGAGTAGGTCAAATTTCAAGATCAAGAATAGTTGGGTTTATACTTGTATGAATTGAATTTACACTAATAAACCTTATTTGTTAAACAAACTTTCTTGATTTTGCCTTTTTTATACATAGTCAATTAGAACTTTTGTGTATATTTATGGCAAGGCATCATGATCTACTCTTCATAAAGAAGGGCCACATGCCTGTAAAGTGCTTGGAAAGCAAAAACTTTTCTTGCCACCTCTGGTCACATTTGATTGATATTTTGTCAAGAAGTTAATAACAGAATAAATTTATGGTGTCTTTCGGCAGAAAAAAAAAAAAAAGAATAACAATTGATACTTTTGGATATATACCTGATGCAAATAATAAAAGATAATTTGCTAACCCTGAGTGTCTATGCAATGCTATATTGTGCATAAAATCCAACTTCACAAATTGCCAGTTTTTTGCATCTTCACACGTACTAATTACTAAAGAAATAACATTTCATTTATCATAACATCAAATTGGTTTTGGATTTCTCCACCTCTGTCTCCAAGAAGAAAGCTTTATATTAATTTGAGTTGTGACTTAGTTTTCCTCTTAATTTTACCTTGTAGAGGGAGTTGGTGTTGTTTCTTTGAAAGCAGACATTTCTATATCAAGGACTACAGATATAGAAAAGGTTTACCTATCACACTGAAACAGTGAGTTTTGAATCTTATATATGTTATAAAAGAAATAGTAGAATATACTTTAAATCCCCCAATCATGACATTTTTCAGCTATGCATAATGACCTTAAAACTTTAGTGCTATTTGGCAATATGGAATCAAATTCGTGTCCTTCTCAAGCCTCTACTAGCAACTTGGAGAGACCTTCTCTTTCTTTAATAATTCTTAAGATTCTAGATTCTGAAAACTTGAATTTGGATCTATATATCCACTCACCCATGTAAGATATATTCCAGAGGTAACATCTCATGCTTTTGATATCACTATACACAAAATAAAAAAAATATTTTATCTACTTCTGGGCCATCTTGCTTCATAGCATGGCCAGATGAGTCCCTATCATTGGACTCCACCACAAGGATAGTATGCTAATTTTGTGAACAAAATTTAGTGGCAACAGTTGCCTGTGCAGGTGGTTCTATCATATTTGTATTAGGGGCTAGATAAATGTCTGAAGATTGTAAATCACAATCACCCTCTTTTTTGAGTTGTTATTTTCATCTGGGGAAGTTGGGACAACCATCAGTGTGTCATGTGCCCATCTGAATACAATTGGATCGTTACATTCACCAATTTGATGGAAACCTTGACTTATACTTCAATTCTAAACAATATTTCAAACCGATTCAGTTGGATTGACTTAAATCATTAACACATATTTGTAAAATATTATCACGGTCTGTCCTAATAATTGTTGTTGGGTCATGTTATCTGCTATTGAATCACACGTAGATATCTAAGAAATATACCTAATACTTTAGCATAAAAACTATTGATTCATGTTTCTATATCCAATCTTTTGTTTGTTTAGAATGATAAATTATTTTACTCCAACTGATCAAGATCATCCATAATTGAACCAAAACAGAGCAGGTTTGGAACAATTTTTCCATGTCCTACGATCCACAATTCAACATGTAGATATACTTACCAGACCTATTTCTCTTCTATTATTTAATTTGTTTATTCTTCTGCTAATTATAATTTAAAGACACCATCATAATATTATAAAAACAATTTTATTTGTCTTATCGATGAGAAATGCAGCAGATTTCAATTCACCATTGGTCCATTAACAAATTCCAATTGGTTAGTGTGGCACATCAATGATAGCTGATAGCTACAGCATTCTTCACTCCACTAAATTAAAAACCAAGTCAAGAGCTATTAATTAATTGTACCCCCACCCCAAAATCATTTCGATTTTTTATTTAACTACTCAAGAGAGATTCTCTTTCCCTGTTACCCATTATCTATTTGCTCACCAGTATAATTCCCTGTATCAATTTCTCTGCATATAATTTTTAAAATTTATGTTAGGAATTTGGGTAATGCATCTAATTTAATTCTATAAAAATAATTTATAAAATGAGAATTATTTTCTATTTTCTATTTATATGTAAATTATGTGAGATCTTCAACACACTTCCTTACGCTAAAGACTACTCAGGATGATCCAATAATAAAATAACGGGGCTATAATTAACTTAACAATAAAAAAATAATCTTAAAATAAATTCTAATATTATATTAGAAATATATATTAACTCAATCTTATCAAATCGATTTAGAAGATGAGTATTCATCCCATTTATCTTTAAGTGAATGGAAATTTTCAATGAATTAAGTTAAGTGACTAAAAAAAATTGGAAGTCAGCGGCTTAAAAATTATGAAATGCATTAATAATATCTTTTTACTTTTACTTATTTACCTGTAACTTAAACATACTAGTTATTATGATTTGCATACTTTAATTAGTGAAGACACTCTTAAGCAAGATTCATGCATATTTGAGGATGTGCAAGTTCTTAGACATCTCTTGACATATTACTCTCTTCAAAAACAATTAACCATCCTACAAGTCTATAACTTAGCTAGGTACATTTCAGCACTCCAATGGTTGATTAAGATAAGACAGAAAGAGCCAAAAACTACAGCAAGTTGGAAATCTATCTTGTAGCAATTAAATAAATGCACATGCAGGCAGGCGTACGTGAGGCACAGGACGATATGGTTACCCACCGAGACCCAGAGATGCATCAAACGACGTTAGCAGTTTCACTTTCATGATAGTATAACTATTCCTGAAAATTACTCACATTTATAAAGTTTGGTACAATATCACTTTCCATATATCATATAACATCATCTCATGTAGCTATATATGTTAGGTAATATTTGCTTATTTTTGTTGTTGTGACATTTAACAGAAAATCGCTTATGTGAGTACTGAGAAGAGAATGATAATATTACAAATTGTCAAGTGAGAAAAGAAAGATACATTTATGCTTGATTAAAATTAGTTAAGACTATTACCTTGCTTAATTGATCATATATAATGCTTTGGTGTTCGTTCATATATAGTCACCCAAAAAACATATTTGAAGATATTAAAATAAGTAAACCTTAAATAATGATATCAAAGAACAACTATTTATTTAAAACCAACTAAACTAAACAAGCATTTAATATAAGATTCATCCTTGAAAATTTAATTTAATTTAACATATCATTTTAACCATCATATAATATGATAATAATAAAAAAAGCATTAAAGAATTAATTCAAAATCACATACTTTTAATGAGATTAAGATTAGAGAAAAAGGTTATGCATTACTTAATAATTTTATAAAATTTAATTTATAATTGATTAATCATGTAAAACTATTTTATATTATTAGTGTATAATCTTTAGACTCTTAATTTAACATATTAATAAATGAAAACTTAAACTAGTACTGTAGTTTTAATTGCTTATATGTTAGGAGTATTATAATAGCTATCTCCTCTAAGTAAATTAATTGTTTTTTTTTCCATAGCATTGCATTGTTAAGCCCCACTTGATCATAGCTACGCACTTATTGATGATGAAAGCCAAGACTTTGTGGCTAAGTGATGGTGGCAAGTGGTTCTCTTGAATAAATGGGGTTCGGTACAATCATAAAGTGAAGCACTGTTAGTTCTATAAGTTATGCCGAAATGAGTGTCTGAACATGATGAATGATTTGCTTGGCATCTCTTTATAAATCGAAGTGTCACTGAAAGGTCCCCATGGCACATCAAATCAGGGTTTTAATTGGGTTATTTATGGAGAGAAGAAGTACCTTTAATTATTATGGTATGTCCCCCATAAATTAAACATCTACTAAACATGAACTAATCAATCTATCGTCTTAATGATGTTTTAACAGGAGTAGAATAGGTGTGTTTCTGCTCATCACTAGTTATGCACTCTAGAAAATTTTCTTCTTATTTATGACTTATCTGTCAAATTAAGATTAATATTAATGTTGTATACATTTTTTTATGAAGTTTTAAATAAAAAATATTTTTTTTAATCATAATTGATAGATTAATAAATTTATGAGTGGTGATTGATTGATTAGATAACTTATCTTTTAAAATAAAAAAAGATAAAAAATTTAATTTTAATTTTAATCTAATCATTATAATTAAAAATTCTTATTTCTTTTTATTTTAAAGAAACATTTAATTGCTATCGTTTTTGGTTTGTTAATGCTGTTGTCTTTTTAAGATAGTTGAAACTCGTTACTTAGTACTATCTTATGGATCAACCAACGATTAAAGTACAACTTTCTTAAAGCATTTATTTCTGTCCCCATGCACATTGTGATATCTTTTCATGTCTTCACTTTAATTAGTTATCTTTCTGTGGTGGCTATTAAGTTTAGGTAAAAAAAAATAAAAATTCCTGTATAGTTTGAAAAAGAATTGCAGGTTTGCAGTTTGTGATATAAATTTACTATACAAAATATTTATTTTTTGAATTGAAATAATTAAATATTTAAATCCAATTAATAATGAGTTATAATAATAACTATAAGAACACTAATTTATCTCAAGTCAAAGGTTTGTTGATTAGAAAATTTTATACATCATAGTTTTTAGAAAAGTTAATTAAAGGGAGCTCCGATAAATTAAGTGTATAAATTAATTTTAATTTGCAAAAAAAATTAATTTTATATTTCTTTTTCTTACAAGCACTTGTGAAAATTTTAACTAAGGATTAAGTTATACTTCACGTAGTCGACTCGTTTTCCTTTTGGAAAACTTTTATACTTTCTATGTGTATTTGGATTTTCTTTTGATCGGTTGTGTTATTTGGTAACTATTGCATAGAGTTTTTTTTAATCGAGTAATACTCATGTGACAAATTATTTAAATAAATGCAGGCTTAAATTGAGTTCTTTTGACATAATTTATAATAACTCTTTGAAAAATTTTAAAATATATTTTCTAAAAAAATTAAATAAAAAATATCCAAGTATTCACGGACAACAATATTTAGATGGACATACTAGACTAATGTAAAGATAAAATCATTAAATATTATGTTTTAGGATTGTAAATAACTTTTTATTAGTTGTTATAAAACAAAAAATCATATACATTAACAATGTTTCATTCCACATCCATCATCTTATGAAAAATATTTGGTAGACAACTATAATACGCAGACAATCAGACAACCAGTTATAAAATATGTTTGTGATTGAGTTAACTGGTTTACTGCGTATTATAGTTATTAGCGTAATAAAATTACCGTGTTGTATATAACTCCCTGTTTCTTGTGTTTATCCTCAAATACACTACATTGTGCATAAGAGTACCTAAAGTCCACTTCATAACATTTTAATGTTTCCCCATGTAATAGAATCTTGGTCCTTAAAAGGCTATTTAATTTCTATTATTCCACAAGACCCACATTACTGAACACCATGTAATAATCCACCCATAAGGATGCGTAGGGCAAAGCAGGATATGTGTTAAAGATTCATCCATTTTACCACAGAATAGACACAGATCAATCAAATTAAATGAAACACCTACTCTTCTCTTGAAATTATCAAAATGATCAAAAGTAGGCAACTTATTGTTTATGATATTCCATATAAAAATACAAGATCTTTTGATGGTACTTTTATCCTCCAAATTTGATCATGAATCACTGATATCTGATTACCACTATTTTTAGTAGTTAAAGATGATATCCAAAAAAGGCTTGAAATCTCCTCTAGCCACCAACCCCTCTTGGAATACAAATATTTCCCACTTCACCCATGCTATTTTTCATTTTTCCTAACTCCTACTCCACAAAAAAAAAAAATAATCTTTCGAAGACTCAATTTTTCTCTCCACATGCTTTGGTTTTTATCAAACACACCCTTAACCATAGGCAACAACTTATGTTTCCATCTAGTCAGCCTTTTTGAGATTTTTTCCACTATAGGTTCATGAATCATTTCCACATGTTATTATTCATAGGGTTTGTACCTACTGGAAATTCATAGACAAACAAAAGGAAATGAAAGAGGTTTATGCATCCCACACACTCATTTATGCACCTATATATTATGCGGAATCTACTCATGAAGAAATTGACTTTCAATCTGGAAGCCAACCCAAAATATGTAATATACATGACATAATATATAACTGTATTAACGAGAGTTTTTATAAATTATATAATATGAAACAATATACTTAATTATTATGAATATCTGATGTGTAACAAAAATTATGATTATTACTGTTATGTATTGAATATTTGGCAATAGTCACGTATAATTACGGATTGAGTATTATATATAATAATCAAATATATTGTTACAGAATAATTAATCTGTAGACAACATAAAAGAAAGTTAGCTTTGGAAATAATTGAAATGAATTAAATTACTACAAACAAAGTAGAATCGCAGTTTGAAACAAATTGAACCAGTCAAGCCTTTTTTTTCCCCATAGCATATGTCCGCTGTTGTCTCATACTATTTGATAATCACGACTTAAGTACTTGTTTTGCTAAGTCATTTATAGTTATTAGTGGTGATTAACTGATTATTAGTTGAGTTGATTGACCAATCTGACTTGACTTAAAAAGTGTTGGGTTGTATAGGTTGGATTAATTGGATGAATCAGATTGATGATTAATAAAATGGAAATAATTGAGCTAAATTTCAAGTCTAAGAGTCTTTAACTTTATCATAATAAAATGTAAAAATATTTAATTACTTCTAGTTTTTTTATCATTATTATTATTTAAGTAGAACTCACAACTTATTATTCAAAACAAGTCAAATCAGAAAATAAACAAAGAGAATAATATATATACATCAATAAAGACATTATTTTTATAGATTCAACTAATCGAAACTCATTGTGTATAAACGAAACATAGCTAAACAAGTTAAATTGAGAAATCAATGCGCAGGTAAACATTACCAAAACTAGTCAAAAAGTGAAGTTCATCTATTCAATCATTTCTAACAATAATGTGGAAAGAGATTGTATAGGTAGTTCTCGTAGATGGGAGATGGTTGATAAATTTAATAAATTGATAAGTTGGAAAATTCGTGAGTTGCCCACTATCTCAACTTACTAGTTAAATAAGCCTTTCAAAATAATTCAAATTCAATTTTCTTTTGAGTCAAATTTTCTTTTTTAATCTAATAGGTTGATTCACATATCATAATCTGAGTCTCTTTTTTCAACAGTTATTTTTTTAATTTATTGTATTTTTTATATACTTCTCATTCTATTTTTTTTCTCACTTTCTCTCTCTGTTTTTCTATTTTTATTTTTATGCATATCCTTAAGCCCTTATTCACCCACTCGTATTCTTTTGAATTTTGTATCTCTGACATGTAAATTGAGTTACGATTTCTCAAATTTAGAGATTTCTAAATTTTCAAAGTTATGAAATTATGGATCGGTGAATATGAAGTATTATTTTCACATCCGGATTTTGTGGAGCAAAAGTGTTAACATTCTAGATTTCTCTTATCCGATTTGTGATTTGAGTTATAGATTCTCAAATCCAAAGATTTTGAAGTCTAGAATGTTATTTAGATCTTTAATTTTTAATTCTTTACTGTAACTTCTTTAAGTTTGAAAATCTGAAAAATTATAAATTTGAGAATTCGTAACTCAAATTACATGTAACATAGTAGAAATCCATCCAAAAAGGCAAGGAGAAAAGAGGGTTAATAAATTAGGGGTAAAATATGAACTTCAGGGTACATAAAAGAATAAGTGTTACAACCCACGTGTTACAACCCACGTTGATGATTCAAGAGCTAGAATTTTATTTCAAAATATTGGGCCTTGAACTGGGCTGGGGCACAGATTAGAACCTATATTGACACCGCTAACTCCACTTAGATTTGTTAGGCTTGGACCTTTTGTACACTGTCATCCCTTGCCCCTTATTTGTGCTGTCCGTTTCCTTCCCCGCTGAGAAGTTCCACGATGAAGATTAGGGGACAATGAATTTTGGGGGACTCAAAGAGAGGCGACAACTCATATTTTAGCTTTGTGAGAAAGGTAACAAATAGCTCGGGTTATCTTGTTCAAGACCCTTCTGATTTTTTAAAATTAAGTAAAATTGTACAGGAAATAATATGACATGTCAACTGAGGTGTTACACTAAAGTTATACACTGAAGTTATGCTTAGATGACTTTTGGACTGAGATGTGATAAGGTTGATATTTCGAGACGTGTGCCCGGCTGCCATGGAGATTTCCCCCCTAGAAAGTCCCTACATGAGCTTCACATGTAATAAAACGGGCATATCCTTTCAACTGTCCTGACATTATGATTGCTTAGCTATTCCTATGTTTGCAGTTAATTATGACCTATCGAAAACACGGTATAAAAGAAAGTCTCATGTGTAAGGTAAGGACAAGTAAGATAACTCAAAAAACTCTTTCAATAAGTTATTGACTTTAGTATCAGAGTCCTTTTTATAGGTACTTGACCTCGACTCACCATTCACAGACTTTGGAGGCACCGGTCCCATACTCAACCAACCGATATGTTTATAGAATCGTGGATTTGACAAAAACAAAAATTATTTATTATAATATAATATTTGGACATTTGAAATTAAAAAAAAAATTTATTCAATTAAAAAATTAATAAAAATGATTTAGAGGATTTATATCCTACTCACATTCTTATTGATTTCTTTTAATCTTAATTAAAATATAAAATATTTATCATATGTTCTTCAAATAGTTATTGTTAACATTTATATGTTCAAACAGACTTGATTTTTTAAACTAAAATACATGTAAAGAAATAATTGGTACTAACATTTTATTACTTATTAATCACTAAACTACTATTTTGGTCTTGACAAGTGTAGGGGTAGGGTTTTTAAAAAATAAAAAATAGCCAAAATAATTTTAAAGTGTAATATATTTATTAATTTTTGTCCGTAAAAATATCTACGTCATTTTACTCTCTAATTTATATAATTTGTTATTAATTTAATCGTTCAATTTAACTATTTACTTTTATTTTATTCTCATCAACTAGGAAATAAATTGAGAATGAATAACATAATTCAGTAATCAAAATCATAGTACATATCTTTAAGTATTAAATAATATGTTTCACCTTAAAAAATTATTTTATTATTATTTTTTTATCTTTTAGGGATTAAACTGCTCGACCCACCTAATTTCAGGATAAATCCATCTTAATTAATTAATATTAAGACCCTGTGTTATTTTAAGAAATGAAGACCCTACGATTATTTTTAAAATAAATTTATCATTTATTTAAAACAAACTTACTATACATAGTATTATGGTCAGTTGGCAAAAAAGAATATATCAACAAATTGAAAGTTATGGCTCATGGAGCTTATAGTAATTCCGTGGAAGCTTTATGTTTAGTGAGTGGCGAAAAAAAAATAAAATTTAGAAGTGTTAACCAATGTTGTGGGAAATAAAAAGTCATGGCTATTATGTTTTAATTAGTAAAATAAAATTTTATTAGATAGTTATAATTCTTTTAATCCGAAAATAGAAATAAATGTTATTAAAATTTGTTTTTGTTATTTTTTTAAAAAAAATTAGATGAAATAATTAAAAATTTTAATAATATTTTGAGAAAAAATAATAAATTTTTATTTCTAATTCGAGGCCCTTTAAAGTCTTGTTTGATGTCACATGCACTCGCGCCCATCTTGCAAGACTTAAAAAGGCGATTTACTCCTTTATTATTTCTTTGACCGGTAGGTACAATTGTTGTGTTTTAACTTTGATTACTTTCAGTTATTTTTTTTTCATTTTTTTTTTACCTCAAATACATATATAACTCTGAAAAGTGCAACCACTAGCCACGACAAATAAGTATGACATTAATTGATCAAAAGTAAAATCTATGGTCTAATAAAAAGAAAATGCTTCAGAACACAATTCATTTAACCAAAACTTACCAGGGATCAAACGAGAAAAATTCTAGCTAGCTAGACCTTGAAATGGTTTAATTGGTCATATATAATAGTCCCAAAGAGAAATTTCCAAATGCTATATTGCTTTGTATATACCTTGAATAGAATTGACTAAAAGTTTGAAGGATTAACGTTACTCATGTGACAAAGTTTTCATAATAAATTCGAATACACACTCAATTTTCTTTTATCATATTACTTATTTTATATATCATAGACATTTTTTTTTTTAATTTCTCTCCCCATGCTAGCTATATTGTCTCCATAATACGTTGAATATTTACTGACTCAACTTCTTGTTTGATCCACTTAGCATCCTCTAGTTCCTTAGCATCAAGTTGAGCACCCTTTGATATTAAGAACTTTTGAAGAGAACCAGCTAATTGAACCAACTCGTTATATTTATCTTCAAGAACAAATTGTGCTTCAACAAGCTTCATTTGCACACGTTCCTCACGCCACAGGTCAGTCATTTGCATCATCTTTCTCTCTTCTTCCACTTCCTCGCAAATTCTTTTGGACTCACTCAGTGTCACATTAAGCTTAGCCTTGTCTTCTCCTATTTGCATGGCTAGTTCATCACACACTTCTTCCATTAGTTCTCTTTCTTTCTTTTCTTTCTCATAGTTTGTCATAAAGTGCTTCACTGATGAGTTCGCCTCAGAAAGTTCCTGCACCAATTTCGTGGTAATTAATTCCGTCCTCTCTCTACTTCTTCTTTCCCTTTCCAACTTGGTTTTTAATTCATCTAACGTTGCTTTAATCTTCTGACGTTCCCTTTGCTTCCATAAAATATTTTCCTCTTTAAGATTTTGCAAAAATATTTCAACATTTTTCTTTATGGACTTCTGTTCTGCTTTCAGTTTATTGATGGACTTTTGAGCTTGAAGGAGTTGTTCTAGCAAAGTTGTGATTACAACAGAGTTATTGTCACCTACTTGGAGAAGCTTCCTGCTATGAATCATAGTAAACTCGCTGGATGCTTTATTAAGATTAGGGTTCCATTTTGACGTCGCCACCTCTTTTGAACCTTTGTGAAGTGCCATAGAAGATGCAAGCTGTGAAAACGAAAATATAAATTGGAAAATAGTAGAATCTGAATACGGTTAACGCGAGCAAATAAATATACTTAATATATATATATATATTATAAATTTCATTCCCTCCTTTGTTTAATTAGGAGACAATTTAATTTTTGTGACAGCATCAAAATTCTATGTTAATCAAAGAAGGTTTTGAGTTTATTCTTATCTTTATTGAATTTTTTTTAATTATGAACAAAATGATATGATGGAAGGCTCCTTTCCTAATTTGATGTATTTTGCGGTATATATATATATATATTTTTCAACGAATGGATGTATCTTTAAATTCAAGCATCTGTATTTGCTAAGAGTTGTCGATCTCTTGTATGAAGGGTAATGCCTTCTTCTCATTTATAAACGTTTATGTATCAAGGGTGTTTGTTTGACTGAATCATTTTATATTTTTTAAAATTATATTTTTAAAAATATTATAACTGAAACTATTTCTTTTAGACATATTTATCAAGATATTTGGTAAAATTTTAATATTTTTAGTAACATATTTTAAATTTAAAATAAAAAATTATTAATAGACATGAAATATTCTTAAGCATAAAAAATACTTAAAAATATATTTTAACATATTAAAAAAAATCCAAGAATTCCATCCTTCGTATTTTCAAAAGATACATGTATCTGTGTGTAAAGGTGAGCAATAATTGGATTTTTTAAAATCTAATCCATATCCAAATTATATCCATTTATGTGAAATGGATTTAAAA
Organism: Hylodesmum podocarpum; assembly: GCA_026586105.1. Classification (NCBI taxonomy): domain Eukaryota; kingdom Viridiplantae; phylum Streptophyta; class Magnoliopsida; order Fabales; family Fabaceae; genus Hylodesmum; species Hylodesmum podocarpum. Next base: position 621,356 of record JALJEV010000367.1, on the reverse strand, counting down.
TCCATATCCAAATTTTTCTTTTTTAAAATAATTTGGATTTTTCAAAACTAGTTTTAAAACCAGATCAAAAACTAATTTAAAAAAAAATTAATTGAATTCAAAATATCATTTTTATTTAAGAATGATCAAACATATATTCTTATCTGCATATTTTATAATAAAAATTTGACTTTTTTTATTCTTACATTTTATATATGATTGACTATAGTTATTTTCATTTATTTTGCACATTCTTACACACATATTATATTAATGAAAAATATAAAACTATTTTAAGTTTGAAATTTTTTGTTTAGACTTTTTAGACAAGAGAATCTATATCACATGATAAAATAATATTGATGTTGTATTCATGCGAGTCAATTGGGGTTATGGAGTGCATTATTTGCAAAACAAGCTAAAGACAGGCCATGCATGCAATCAAAATAAAACGAGTATGCTCCTTTCTCCATCTATATGTCCTTATTTCCTATATGAAATATTAGTAAAACTTTAACCCGTCAAAGCAGTAAATCACAATGAGCATATATATAACTTGTGCGTACCTCACGTTGAAGTCCATTTCTTGTACGCAAGATGGTTATTGGCACCCTTAGCAGATCTTTAGTCTCTTCAATTTTTTCTGCATAATGTGGAAAAGTTGTCTTCGCGTTCCCATTAGCCAGCTGAAGCAAGCATGCACATGGATAAGAATGCAAACATTAATAGACAACGAAAATTAAGAAAGGATGATATCTCCATGCATCCACACTGCTGCTAGTTCAAAATTGAACTGCACCAGGTGCATTTTGGATCTAATGTCTTTCTGATTGAGCACTGTATATCATAAATGAATTCAATCCAAACAATAAGGTTAAACAAGGCTGTCACCAGCTACTAAAGGTTAAACAAGAGTAAGTGATTTTGGTAAAGCTTTTTACCTGTAAAGTAGCAATTTTATCCCTAACTTTATTATATAATTATTTTTATTTAAATATGAATTAAATTAATAAATAATAAATTCATATATAATAAGGAGTAACGTCTCACATAGTCGAAAATCAAATTAGTAATTAATTCTTTATTTTTCTGATTTTAATTATTATGGATATCCTCAAATCTACTTGGGCAAAAATTAATCCTGGTGCAGTATTGTGTCACCGTGACTAATTTGACAAATTTTTGTATACATTATTGAGAATTGAAAATGAATTTTTACGTTAAATAAATTATTCTTCTGTAGAATGCCTAATCTCAACTAAAAGAAAAATAAAACTATATACAGTAGAATTTCTAAAGATTTTTTAAATGATATATAAAAGAATTTTTCTTATAAAATTTAAATATAGTAAATAATTTTTTATTAAGAAATTTAAACTTTAGCTTTCCAATTGAATATGCTATAAATTACGCTTTCAACGTATTAATCAGAACCCGAATTTAAATAATGATGCACCAATCTGAAAGAATTCACAATCAAGATTTAAAAAATGGGAAGAGATAGTAGGGGAAAAAAATCAAACCACTTAGAAAAAAATTTAAAACCAAACATCAAGATCCACCAAATAATCCTTAAACTAGTGAATTTATAAAAAAAAAAAAATTAGTCTTTCATACGTTGAAACTTTTCACACAAAATCATCTATCAAAAGCCAAAGAAAACATGAGAAAATCAAGAAATTAAAATGAATGAAAACCCAAGCTCAATGGAAACTCTCTGGTTCTAGGTTGTGTTTGTATTGGAAATTTGAAAATTTATAAGAAATTTAAATACTTAACATTTTAATTGTCTTGATTTATATTTTTTTCCATGTTGTATTTATTTTATTTGAATGAAATTAATTTAATTTTTTGTATTTTAATTTTCTTATTTGGATAAAGTAATTCAATTTTTAAGAAATTTAAATTTTTATTTTTAAATATTTATTTAAAAATTAAACTTTTAACATTGAATAAAAATAAATATTAATTATTTTTAAATTTCACAATTTTACTCAAGGAGGAGTGACAAAAGTTAGAAGAATAGAGAAGGGATTTAAATGCCTCAATTTTAAATAGAATTTCAAATTTCCCAATTTTACTTATTGAAATTCCTTCTCAAAATGACATCATTTTAAATTCCTCTACTTTATTCAAAAACAAGTCAATTAATTTGATAGTGATTCATTTCTTTAGAATAAATGAATTATTCCATCTAAAAGAGATATAATTAATATATAACGGACAAAGAAAAAAAAAGTTGTGTATAAATTATTACATAAATAATAAAAATAAATATTGTAATTAAGGTTAAAAATGAATTGAGTTGAATCTAATTTGACTCAGCTCAAAAACCAATTTAGTTCATATAATTTGACGAATATATAATTCAGTTTAGCTTATTAATTTAATTAACTTTGAATTTATAATTATTTAACATATTTTATTTATTTCTTACATTAATAAAATCAATTAAATAAATCTAATAATATAAAATACTCCTTATATTTTATTTGTTTCATTGTTGGCCCAATTGTAAGTGATGCCTCACATCATAAACTAATTTTCTCTAATTGGAGCTGTCATTCCCAGTGGAAGGGAAAAGTGGGAAATATTTTGATTTTAAAGTCATCTAAGATACAAGCTAGGGCAGACAGCAGAAATCAATGCCAATGCCACTCAGTGATAGCCACGACTTGGTGGATGCATGTGTGTGGCAAACCTGAAAATACCTAATAACAAGTCAAACAATTAAATTTCCAACTCACGCATGCATGTTGTACACAAAATAGCACATAGAGCATCAAAATACACACTACAAAATGGAAAGACACATTAATAAACAACTCAATCGAGTAACTGGCCCTGTTTGATACCTGCTCCGTCTGCTCAATTAATTTGATTTTACTGTTGATGTGGAAATATTAAGAACAAATAAAAAGACCTCACATAACTAACTACACGTGACTGCCACTTTCCCTTGAAACATTGTACGAGTGGTATATACAGTGTCAGTGTGTCACTGCTACTACTCGATCTTGGGACCCAATTCTTCCTAATTTTGGTTGCTTTTATCAATTCTTATTATGTTATTTCTATATAACTAAAATTAACACTTGAGTCTTTATGAAATCTTATTAAAACATTTATTCACGTATCTTTAAAAGGAAAAAAGAAGAAGTTGGAATCAGTGTTATGACAACAGTTTGATCTAGTTAGACGGAATGATTGATCCAAGATTGGATTTTTAATCGGTCTGAACCACTTGTCAGACTGACTATGTCATTCATCCATACAAACCAACGGAATTGAATCTCGAACCGGCGACTCAGCTTGTAAGAATGAGCCAGTTGAGCAAAACTTGGTCACATGATTCAATTTTTTATTCCATTATTTCAAGCATAATAGATATTTAAATTTTTAAAATTTTAGACGTGTTAAGATTGGAATACATTTCTCTTGAAATAACCATTTATAATTTAAATATAGCATATTACTTATATAATATATTTACAATATATACACTTAAATAAAGATACTTAAACATAAATATATATACTTGTTTATAATAATAAATTTTTATAATTAATATTTAATGATAGAGTATGTTTTATATATGTTCATAATTTTAGCATTAATGAATTTTAGGAATCATGATAATTTATTATATGTTTTTATTGGTATTTTTATAGCGTCTAACTGGACGAGTCTCATAGTGTTGGTATAATTCGGCTGACGAGTCTCATAGTGTGCCGTCTTCTCTACACTGGAAAAAGTACCTAGAAAATACTTTAAAAATTAAGTTAATGTTTGGTAGGTTTATAGAGTTATATAAGAGTTAATAATGCATGTTGGATATATAAAATCACCTTGAGATACATCTTGAGATACTTCTTGAATGTGTGTATATATATATTTAGTGATTTCTTGCATGTGTCAATCTAAATAAATAAACATAACTTTGTGTTAGTCTTTAGGTAAGTTAGTGTAATTAAAGATTAATTCTAACCATGTAAATAATAACGTGTGATGATGTGTGATGATGATAAGACGTGATTTTGTAGTCATGCGTCATGTTCTGAGCTCAAAGGTAAAGATTAATTAATGGAACATGAAACCTGTAGAAATATTATTATAAATCTATCTTAGTAATACAAGTTATATTATTTAATTTTGTTTTAATATAGACTGAATATGCAAGTGAATAATTGATGACCGATTACCAACCAAACCGATCACGATCACATATCCGAGTATCGTGATAGATACTAAAATGATAAATGTTGACCAACAAAACTATAAATTAATTAATCAATTATCTCACAAAATATATTTATAAACATTGTTTTATTAATTTTTTATTTTATTTTTTATGATATAATTTGATAGGTTAACTTATATTAGATATCAAACATTTCTTAGCTAAAATAGATTCCTAGAATGGAAATCCAACTTAATCATCGTATGTGTGCAATCACAATGAGTCAGCAGAAATCAATGTCATCGTGTCTTACAATTACAAACCACCTAGACTCAAACGCTCATTTTCTAAACCTGCCCTTCTAGCTATAGGTTAATCTGATTTATATCAGTTCATGGCAAATATTGAGAGGACCATACTCCGCACATGTTCCTTGAGTCTAACACAAAGTATTCAATGTAGTGGGTTATGTGTCGCGTGGCTGCTCATGGACTTGTCATCGAAGGTAGAAAATATATCAATCGTTTCGAGAATCGTACATAAAATTATTAATTTTTATCACGTGACAAAAGACATGAACATATGGCCCCGTAACTTGTACTTACGTTTCGTCAATTTTTCAACAGCAGCAATTACTCGCAATTATAGGACCTCCCATCGAGCCTCCCATGCTGATCAGACAAGATATACTGAATTGTATATATGTCCAATAAGACCAAGCCAATGCAAACGAAAAATAAATCCTGTCCTGTATCCTAGGTTAGAATGAATTATGACTCACCACCAAACATAGTTGGTATTTTACAGTAGTGTGTTCTTGTTAGTACATATAAGAGGAGAAAGTGCAATTATATATTGTACAGCAACGTTCTTTAGTTGTCAGTATCACACTCAAAACATTAATGTTATTAGTTAAATTCTAACCATTTCTGTTTTCTATAACTAAGAGATAAGAAGGTGGATGGGGGGTGAAAAGATGGAAGAGATCGCAAGTCGTAATTATATTATCTGTGTAATAAATTATAATATATGATTTATGAAATGATTTTAAGGCTTATCTGAAAAAACTTATTTTTTTAAAAAAAGAAAAGAAGGTTGTAGTTATTCAAAAGTTAACTTAGTTTTTTATTAGTTGAATTATAAAAATTCTCTTCTTTTCATTTTTTTAAAAGATGTGAATTTTTTATATATTAACTAATGAATTTTAGATAAAAAAATTTATTTTTTTCTTTCATATATTTTTTTTTTGAGAAAAAACTCCTAAATAGATCAACTATTCTTGTCATGAATTTATAATTCTATAGCTAGCTCATTCACTGTTTTCTACCTGTATTGCTACCTGTTTGGGGGAGCTAATGCCCAAGCCACCAGAGTCACAGGCTACTTGTGTAATGGTGTATCAAAATCGGTTCAATAATCAGTAAAACTTAGAACAAATTCTAATGGCGTTTGAGAGATTTTTGGGAACTTTTTACTTTAAAGAGCTAATAATAAATCATTCTTTATTGAAAAATTTAAAGTTAAGTACGTTAAACTTTATTTGCGTTACCTTCAACGAGTCATGAGAGTACCTGAATGTGAGAGCTTATCCTCTCCTTTGACTCTCAACTGCAAATTAGGTGTCTCAACGGCCAGTTCTCTTAAGTAATAAAATGAAGGACCATTTAGTTGCAGAAGGTTATCATAAAAGAAAATATTAATGACAATGAAATCTTTGCATCTATTATGAGACACACCTCCATCGGGGTTCTAGCTATTACCACAGGTATCCCATCAGAATTTATAGCTTGAGTAATTAGGCGTGAAAAATGTCTTTTCTATACATTTGTGTTACCAGAAAAGGAAACTCATGTCATATTTGTTAGTCTTTGTATGAGTTGAAATAGTCTCCTAGAAAATGGTAGATGAGATTTGACTACTTCTTCGTCAAGGATTCAATAGGAGTCCTGACAATTATATTGTATAGCATACATAGTGTTAAATTCTTCTAAAACAGACCCCGATGATTTCCCCTTATGTTTAGCAGAAAAATTCAATACTTTGAGCTTGGTTACAGGTTATTTTGTCATTTCTATTCACCATAAAGAGGTAAATTGTCTTCTTCTTTTTTATTTCCTCTATTTTCTTTCCTTTTTTTGACATTTATTTCATAACTCCTTATGTGCGCATGTTCAGCATCGAAGATGTTTCAATGGGTGTTTTATATAAGGTTATTCTTTTCAACCCTTTCATATTTTTTTTACACATTCATATGGTAACTAATACATTATATTCTTTCTTTTATATTATATTCTGTTAAATTAGTTTTTTGGGATGTGAGAATAACAAACATGCAGAAAGCATAAAACATTCCACTAATTAATTTTGTTAGATTCTAGTAAAAATATAATGGGAATTGTTTAATAGAAGAATAGGAAGAAGTTAATGATAAATGTGAAATTATAAAGTAGTCGCGTGTATTTATCAGCAATTGTATTTTATTTTATTTATGTAGGAAGTATTCCAATTAAATTTGGAGAAACACGACTTATATTGGACATACAAATGACTATTCATAAGTGTATAAAATTGATGATATCATTTTACCTTTAGTTCTAAAATTATTTAGTTAAAATTATATTTTAGAATTATCTAACCAGTCAGGAGTATATATATTCTAGATTAACTTCTGTTACATATTCTAAATTTGTAGTATGTCTTAATTTTTTTAGAATTTTCTTTTTCCAAACTCTTAGTTGTTTCTTCATTTTACTTCTAGAATTTTTCAGCAACTTCAACGAATGTGAACTTGTGACAAACTTAATATCGCAGTAACATGCAAAAAGCTTGATAAAATTGGTTTTTTTGGGCAACTCTGAAAAGGTGAGTGAAGAGCTCAAGTGAGAATTCAAAAACTGTTTTCAGTGGTCATTAAATTGCTGTGGGGATTGCCGCTAGATGTATTGACTTTGCCCCAACCATAAAGGGGATTTTACCAGCAGCATGCACTGTAATCACCATACCTTAACTAACTCTACATTTTCCTGGAAGATATATATGTAAATGAATTGGCTAGTTGATTATACATTGTAGTTAATTTTGTAAATCAATTTTTTTTTCTGAAATACTAATAACATAAAAAGATAATCCTTAACTTTAATTCTTAAAGTAAAAATTATTGTTATAAGTTTTCTTTATATTTTACAGATAAATTTTATGATTCATATATTTTTATAAAGAACAAAATATTATTTTTAAGAAAATATATATTCATACTAAAAAAGAACAAAATATATTTTTTAAGAAAATATATATTTATATACCTAATTAAATTTTATCAGCGGCCAAGTCTCTATTATCTTTCATCTCCGCAGCCTTAATCACAATTCAGAAATTATTTGAATGCTGAAAAGATCATAATGCCCCATGTGACATGTTCATATGCAACTTCCTTAATTCTGGTTTTCTACCTAGCAATGTAAATATGTAATAGAACTACTATATTATATCGTTATGATTACCTTGACTAGTTCTAATAAGAATTTGAAAAATTAAGACCTAACTTAAGGTATTTTAATTTTAACATCTCTATCCACATGACTCAGTGAACTCTACGATGGATCCTAACAAGACAGGAAAGTTGAAGATTCCGCGTATTTTATATGCAATAACTAAGAAGAAATGATCAAGGAATAACTATCAGTTAATTAAAATAAATCCAATTAATGATCCAAAATCAAGGAATCAACAAATACATTGATGCCGTTTGTTTATGACATATTACTGATAACAGCGTATATTATATATTTTTCCCTTGCTTAGGGGATTTTGAATTACTAATTATAAATTTTAGCACATTATATTCTTAAATAAATGGTTTTTTATTATGTTTTTGTATTAGGCAATTTTTTAATTTAGTATCTCAATTAAAAACTGAATTTATTTTAATCTCGTTTGTTATATTCTCGATTCTTACATAATAAAAATTACCGATGATGTATTCAAATTTTCATTCTTATTCGACCTCTTATTATTTTAATCATCAGTTACCAACTTACAGTAATTTAATAGAATTGCCAAAGTCCTATTACCTAGTAAACCTTGCGCCATTTACCGTGTGTGGTTATATAACTCTCTAGTTTTGCTCTAGTATATTAAAAAAAATAGATTGTGCAACAGTAAAAATCTCGAACCGAAGTTCATCTAACATATCTATATTTGTGCAGGATTAAGTTCCAATCTAAAGAATAAGTCAATTCTATCAAGTGACCTAACTGAGACGGAGGCAAAGAAAAAATGAGTCAAATTGACACAGTATATGATTTCAGATATTATATAGAGGTTAAGATAAGAATATTAAAAGAATATGACGGTTCAGTTTGAATCTGTGAGCAATTTGACATTTTCACTGACTAGGCCATGCTTATCCATTTAAGGAGTAGAGCAAGGCTCCTTCCTTTTCTAGAAAACTTCCAATATAAATATCAAAATTCAATTAATCAGCACAAAATCTAACCGTGGTTAGTCTCGTAATACAAGTTAACTGTTATCATGATAAGGATTGTACTATTCAATTATTCGTATTTTCTACGTTTAAAAATATCGGATTTAATTGATTAGATGAAATTTTTGTATTTAATAAAATTTAAGTTTAGAATGTTTGAGGACAAATAAAGTCTGTCTCGTATCTTTGAGTTACTATGTATTCACTGATTATACTTTTCTTTTTTGATTTTGGTAGATTGCAGATTTTATAAATTAATATATATATATATATATATATATATATATATATATATATATATTCAAATTCAAGTAATTACATATTATTAGCCTAATTTCGATCCATAATACACCATTTTAATATAGTATCATATTTGCTCATAGTGGTTAATTATCGTTGAGTACATCAAGATGTACGTACATCTTACAAAATGTCTCGCTCAAATTAAGAAGTCATATATTCATCAGTAATATCAGCAAGTTAGAGTATAATATGAGTAAGGGATAGTATCTCTATTTTATAAATCAATTTTACGTGATTGAATTAAACTCAAACTCGCATTCTTTGAATTATAAAATAATAAATACATAAAGTGACAGAGAAATGAAAAAGAAAAAGAAATAGTATGGTCTTTACTCCAGGATCAGACAGGTAGATTCTCGAGCCTTCTAAAGCTGAAAGGCGTTAGGTTTATAAATTATGATCGTGTCCTTGCATTTGTTTTGCTTATTTAATTTACGTGGGCCTAAAATATTTTAATTTAATAAAAAATGTACTTAGCCACCAAAATGTTAGTAAATAATCAGTGAAAGAAGAAAAAAGAGAATATAAATATGAAAAGTGATATAATATAATAGAAATAGGTAAAAAAATAAAAAATATTAATGGTTAAAAAATCTTTAAGTACCACCACTTTAATTCATATTAGACATGCACATCCAGCTAATTAAGTTTTGTGCAATGAAATGATTCTATTTTGAATCCTTTTCTCACATACCTACCGTTGTATTGGAGTGATTAATTGGACCCGCGACTATCAAAGATCAATCTTCCGAGAAAAGATCAATTTCATATCACATACAAGTATATTTTGGTTTTTTACTTTTGACATGTTAGAAAGTATAATTTCTTATCATTATCAACAGTGACGATTTCAATTTAATGACAAAATGATTGTTCCCTTCCAATTATTGTCATTATCAATTCACTCGCACAAAATAATTGTGAATAGTTTTTACTTTTGAAAATAAAAATCGTATCCCAAATTAAAATTGGCCAACATAAATACATTGGGGTAGGGGAAACATGCTACAAATAAATTAGGTGTGGGATGAATTAAGATTGTAATAATATATTATTATTCTTAATGAGATTAATTTCTCTTGCAAATTTTTTCTCTGCGAAGGGCTTTTGTACAGAGAAGCATAACATGCAATATTGTCACATGAGAGGAATAAATTAAGATCTGAGTCGGTGCCCACCCTCTTAATTTCAGAAGGTCCTATAATTCTCATAATGGGTGGTGTGATTATTTTATGTTATATTCTTTTTTTTTAAAAAAAAAAATAAATATTATTGATAACTTGATAAAGAGTATTCATTTCAGCTTTCTAATAGGTTTAGACAAGTGCATACGTTCAACTACCAACCGACAATAGTGCTCTACGGGTTACAGCAATAGCTACAATAGCCAGCTTAGAGAACCATATTTGAGGTTGTTCTTTATTTTACTTTCTTATGAACAACGCATTACGCATAAATTTCTTTCTTTGCCATGTGCAAGCATTACCAAAGTTAATTGAGTCACCATATTATTATATTCTCTTGGTTTGATCCGAAAAACATTCTTATGATTACGGATGAAACTTACTTTATCAACGGAAATAAGAGTTTGATACATCATCGAAACAAACAATGCGTTGTGACGCTTATTCCTTCAATATTTTGAAATATTAGACTTTACAAAGAATGAAGTGTTATTGTTTTATCTTTATATATACTTTTAAAAGTTAAATGATGCTAATGGAATTTTAATTCTTATTTATTGGTACTTTTATTAAATAAATTAAAAAATTATCAAATATGGTTATATTTATTTAAGAACATAAGTACTTCTCAGCATGACTTTTCATTTTATATATCAACAGAAGAAAACAATAAAAAGAAAAATATGAAATTTACCTTTTCAAAAGTTAAAATTATTTTTTAATGATTAAAATATATAGAAATATCTCACAATCTTACTAAGGCAAAGACCCTGATTACGATAGGATAAAAAAGTAAATAAAATTCTATGGGCTTTAGATTACTGAATATTAATGCATGGCCGTTTCTTCTCTTGGTTTGATCCGATTGTTTTTACGATTACGTACGAAAGAAACTTTCCCGATCAATAAAAAAGAACTTGATACATCATTGAATTAACTTTGCTGTATCAAAAATTCCACAAATCATCTCACCCAAAATCCACTGACATACAATATCCCAAAATATTAAATACTTCAACAACATCTATTTTTTATCTTTATATCTCTCTTCTTCTCACATCATATCATCTACTATACCAATAATTTTTCTCTTCTTTAACTCTCTATTGATGTCTTATAACATATTAGATGCTTACAAATCATTTTTCAACCAAAAAAAAAAAAGAATTCATTTCAAAATACTAGACGTTATAAAGAACGGATAATCTTTATATAAAAACATATAAAATAATCTTAATTAATTCTAACTTATTACTAATTGATACTTTTGCTAAATGAATCAAAATAGCCAATCTATTTTGAATGATTAATTAAAGACTGGTTTAATTCGTCAGCGCAAGATTAATTAATTCTTTACCAAGTTAGTAGGTTTGTTACGGAGAAAAAGAAAAATACTACGCAAGTGATGGATTAAATTAACCAAGGCCACACGTGATGCTAAAATTAAATGGAAGAAGCATGAAAGGCAATTAACCCAATTAAGTCCAAGATTCGAATGGCATATAACGTGTTCACATTCACACTACGCAAACCATATCAAAGATGCTGCATCGTCCCTCATTTCACACACGTAATCCACCGCATCAATCACCTTACTTCATCTGGGTCCTACACGGCATATCGTATACATAACCAAAATCCTATAATATAATTAATTTAATTTGGTCAACAAAGATTACCCCTTCATCTACATGCACATCAACATGACCAGATCTATATGCCACATGTACCTAGAATTTATATTCCAATTGTAAATTCACAACCAAAAGTCTATTTAGTTTATTTCCCAATAACCCACCTCTCTTACATCATCACCCTTATAAATAGCATAACCTCCCCACCTCACAAAAATCTCTCATCTTTATTCAATTTTCACAATCTTCAACAAATGGGAAATTGTTGTGCCACGGAGTCATCTATGGATTGGGGTGGTGATGATTGGGATTCTTTAATGTCTAAGCATGATAAGAGAAGGGTGAGTTCAAGGAAGGTGTTTGATGAAGTTGATGATGGGGTGAGTTTGGGGAACTTGGAAAAGGAGAAGCTGTTAGGTGTGTTGAGAGCTTCTTCTGATGCTAATGGGAAAGTGAAGATAAAGATCTCAAAGAAAGAGCTGCAAGAGTTGTTGGGAAAAGAGAAGAAACAAGGTGGTGATGATGATCAAGGACACGCACACGCTTCTGCAGAACAAGTTCTTGCTCGTTTGATACACGCTAGAGATAACGACCACCATGATGCACATCATAGGCCATGGAGGCCTGTGCTTAAGAGTATACCTGAGGTTAATTAATTGAATCAAATATTGCATTTTTTATGTAAACATAGTTACAGTTCTTAGACACTAAAAAAAGGTGGTGGTGAGTTGTGTAGAGAGGTTGAGAAAGGTTTAGGTTTGTACTTGTACAAAATCGAACTAAGTTAGTTGCCAATGATTTTTTTATTTGTTTTCCATGTTTTCAGCTTGTATTTATTTTTTTTCTTTTAAGGTTGGGAATTTTGTAATTTGTATATTCGTGATTAATTCTGGGAGTTAAATTAACCTGAAATTAAACCAGTGAGTTTCATGTTACGCACTGTTTTATTATAGTACAGTTTATGGATGTATATATCATATGATTTCAATTTTAACTTTTTTTAATGATTCCAAATCACACACTAATCTATTGGAAGTAAGAAAAGACCAAATCAAAGAAGTTTCGTGTACTGTATTGTTATTCATCAATCATATGACGTGAACAAACCAGTCCAGAAGATATATAATTTGATTGTCTTTTTCCTTGTTTTAATAAAGTTTAAGGTAAATTCGGGTTAATTTCCCATTTCTGAAGGTCGCTGGTAGTTGTCCTGTTGCTTTTGTTTTTTCTTTTCTTATTAATTTGTTTTTTCAATACAACTCTATGGTGATAAATTTTTGGCACTCCTGATTACCATGGTGAAAACGTTTGCAGCGAATTGTTTTTGTCTAATTTTACTGAAAAAAAATATTTTTACCATTTTTTATCTTTTGTATTAAGATTTTGAACTTGGTTGTCAGTTGTTAGCATATGGTTTGAACCCAAAATCTTTCCCATTTCTCTTCCTTAAGTTTCAAACGGCTAGACTATCTTATTACTCTTATAAGCTTTTCCAATTAATTATTGTTAAATCTTCATTTTCGTTCGTAATAAAAGTTTTAGTCATAAATTATCAATTTTTAATAACTTACATTATTTAAAAGTTATAAAATATTATTAAATTTATTTTATTAAAAATTATATTTTATTTTTACTATTTATATTTGTTCCGCCGAAAATGAGCTTGGCCGAGCTTGGTAGTGGAGAAGAACGAGATCCTCCTAGCCAAGTCCGATCTGCTTGGGAACACTCGAAGTGGGGGAGGTACCTGCAAAAGGCACTCCGATGCTTAAGTCAGTATTTGTTTTTCTGAGGAAGGTATGCAGAGAGAGAAGGAAAGGGTATATTGTAGAAAATTAGCATTACTCCCTTAGTTGACCTTTTGAGGGGTTTTTATACCCTGCTGATGGCGGTGAGTAGTTGATGGGGAAATCCCATGATTTCTGGTCCTGAGCAGCTCGAGGTACGCGTGTCAGCCTAGGGGTAATTCCCGAGTTTCGATGGTCATCATTGCGGTGAGGGGAATGCGTCACATCTCTCGTCGAGTGTCTGACAGCGCCCATCACGTCTTGTCGGTAGGGTTGTCTTGACAAGACAACTCGGCCTACTGCTCGGATGATCTCGGCACTGAACTCGGACAATCTCAGGATGTACATAATAAGCCCCCAAAAATCGAGGACGAGACATGTCTTCAGCTCTCGTGGGAGGATTTTTCTTTCATATCCTTGACTGGCTGGGTTTATGCGAGGGTCGCCTTTAACCATACGGTAGGCGAAACTTTTTTTCTTTTAAATTTGCTTTATTTATTAGCGGGAAACAGTTACGGGCGTGCAACGGTTGGCATTTCCTAACTTCCTCCTTTAAATAGCCCTAGGAACCTTTGCGCTGCCCTACTTTCGTCTTCCACTCAAACTTGTCTTCTCCGTCGCGCTCCACTCCTTCCGTCACCTCCTTCTCTCGTTTTCGTTTGCCGGCCGTCGTTTGTCCAGTTCGCGGTAGTTCGTGTCAGTCAGTTGCCGGAAAACCATTCCCTTGTCAGAAATTGAACCCTTTTTTTCTAGGTAAGTTATCATGTCTCTTCCATCTTCCTCTGATTCTTCAAAGGTTAGACCTTTGGTTTCACGAGAGGTGTCCCCCATTGGGGGATCTTTTTCTTCGGAGGGAACTCGTAGTCCATCCGCCGTGCGCGCCGGTAGGACGGTTGGCGGTTCCTCTCGAACGGCCGCCGCGGCAGCGGTAGCCGGGGTTGCAGTAGCGGTGGCACCCCCGAAGAAGGGTAAAGCCCCCAGGCCCAAGAAGGTTTTCCCTCCAGCTCCGGCCGGGTATTCTTGGGTTTCGGGCGAGGCGAACTCTTATGCCTCTGATCTGACCTTGGACCAGATTGGCGATCTAGTGAGGATATTTCCCCCTATTATTCCGAGTTTAGAACATTTCGTTAGGGTAGAGTTGTGTTTTCCTTTTGAGAAAGTTTTTATGAAGCCTCCAACCGATGGGGACGACTTCATCTATGTGTATGATCACATGTTCCGTGACTTTAGAGTCACGTTCCCTTTGAGTGACTTTACTTGTCAAGTCCTCCGTCTCTTGAATGTAGCTCCCTCCCAGCTTCATCCTAATAGCTGGGCTTTTGTAAGGGCTTTTGAAGTTCTTAGTCCCTTCCTTGGCATTCCTTGTTCGGCCAAGGTTTTTCTTTATTTTCACCAACTTAAGTATGGTCGGAAGGTCGGCTGGTGCTCCCTTAATGGAGCCCAGTACGGTTCGCTATTCACCCTCTACCATCAATCATTTAAAAATTTTAAGAGTAAATTTTTTAAATTAAAGCCGACTCCGGGTCCCGAGGGTGGGCGCATTCTTTTTGACGAACGCCGGGTGCCCCTCTTTCCTCTTTATTGGAGTGAGCACCCTATCAAGTTCACTTCCTGGAGAGATGCCGACTTCCTCCCCGAGGAGAAGGAGAGCGTCGAGAAGATTATGGCTCTCGACCGTCCTCTAGATGTCCGACATGTCTTGAGGCTGTTAGATGTCGAAGACCCCCAAAGCGACTTTTTAGGTATCCTTGTCGCAGGATTTACTCTTACTTTTGTCAGGGCTTCCCTAACTGATATTGTTGCTTTATTTTCAGATCTGATGGCCGATTAGGGAAGATCAGCTAGGGGGAAATTGACACAAGCCTCGCCTTCTCAAAACAAGCCTCCTGTCAAACGCTTCAAGAGGGCCTCTCGTCCTAGCACCATAGTGCTCTCCGACTCCCCAACCGTTGGTGAGGTGGGGAGAGCTCCAGGCGAGCCACAACTTCCTCCTCCTGTGCTCAGGGAGCCAAGTCCTGATAAAGGAAACGAGCTTCCTACGGCGATCACGGCGGCGCCTATCGCCATAGTCCCTCCGCTCCAGACAGAGGTCCCCCAAGCTGATCATACGTTTACTTCCACTGCTGGGGACTCTGCTCCCGCTGCCGCCAACCCCCCTCCTGAAACTTCAACGAGTACGGGTCGGTTGGCTCCCAGGGGAATAATCTTCCACAGGTGTTCATCTATTGCTCCCCGGTTGGAACACATCTCCTGTCGTCAACCCGGGCCCCCTTCTTTATGGGGTACCGAGGTCCGTATGGGAGACGTCTCCGTTGAGGGGGCCTTCCCCACTCGATATGATGCTGAGCTTATCCGTTATGTCGGCACGACCGAGGCGGTGGAGGGGGCGTATCTGATGCTGCTGCGAAGTGTAGCAACTCTTCACCATCTGAGGTATGGGGTTGTCTTTTTTATTCTTTCCTTGTCTTACAATATTTCGTTGGTGACCTCAGTAATGCTTGGTCTTGCAGGGATGAGGTGATCGGGGGAGTGGAAGCTCGCCGCCGTCTGTCTGAGATTCAGAACGCCCATCAACAGCTCCAAGAAGCCTATGACGGGGCTCAGTCCTCCAATATGAAGCTCCAAGAAGCTCTCCATGTGGCCCAATCTTCTTTCGAAACTCTCCAGGCCTCCCAACAAGAGCTTCTGAAAAACAAGGTGGAATCTGACAAAGCTCTCCATGCTTTGAGGTTGGAGGTCGAACAGTCCCGAGCTTTGTTGAAGGTGGCCCAAGAGCAAAAGGAGGCGACTGATGCTTTCGTCCAAGAGCTTAACCGCAAGTATGCTGAGGAGGAAGCCATCGTACCCTCAAGCCTAGCTCGGGAGGACGCCCTGAAGAAGCTACTGGAGGCTTCCGAAGAGACTGTCACAAACCGGGACGCAGAGATTTCCGTGCTTAAGGAGGAGTCGGCCAAGCTCCAAGCTTCGTTGACCGAGGTAGAGGATTATAATGAGTCACTGGCGGACAGGGTGGAGGAGGCGGAAGCCGAGGTGGAGAGGCGTACTCAGATCGGTCTGGAGGCGTTTTCTGAAGGATTTGCCCGAGCTTTAGAGCAGATCAAGCTCTTTCATCCCGACCTCGACACTTCTCAGGTCGATGAGAAGAAGATGGTGGTGGAAGGAAAGCTTGTGGATGAGTGAACTTCTTGATTTTATGTAATAGCTAGGCTCAGATTTGTTTTCGAACTCGCCCTTGTTTCTGAACTATTTATAATATCGGCCTCTTTTTCTGTATTTGTGACTTTCGGCTCTTTGGTTACCTTTGTTTTCTTTCTTGGTACTTGTTGCTTCTTGATTATGCCGCTTTTGTTGATTTCTTTCTTGGTATTTGCTATTGTTGGTTACCGAGGAGTAAATAGTGACTTGCTATGACTTGACTGTCCGGCCTCGGGACTATAATGCCTTGGGACTATAACATTTACTGACACAGGCTTAACCTGCCTATAAATAGAGTATGGTTACTTTCTCTCTTCGCTAGTATGGGTTTTCTTTTCATTGCCGGAAATAACCATAGTTCGTTCTTGCGAAAATGGGGTAAAATGGCTTTTTCTTCATCGTGGGTAGAGCCGTTTATCTTGCGGGTGGAGTTAGATACCGACACAGGACTAACGGATGGGGCGAAAAGCCTTCCCTGTCTTTTGTTGTCGTCGATGGGCAATCTTTTTTGGTGGATGATGTATGGAATGAAAAGTTCTGGTTTCGCGGCTCCACCACCGGGTCTCGACCAGTCAAGGTGTTTTCGGATAGTTTCTTTACGTGTCTCTGCCCGTTCCTTTTCCCCAAACACCTCGGCTCTCCTGGTGTCGGATGAGGAACCGGGGGTTTTCAAGCTGATAACTTCTAGCGACAGGAAAAAATTCAGGAGCTAAGCTTGAAGAGTGAAGTTTGGTTACCCTCTTGAGGGGACTTCTACCTTGACTCCTCTCTTCTACCTTGACTCCTCTCAATGCTTTTCCTCTCCTTTTGTAATGTCGTTGGCACCATAATTAGGATTTTCCTTACTCGTTGTGTAAATAATACTTTTGTAAGAAACCGAGATGTCCTTCGGCTTTATTAACTTTAAATAATTTCTGTGCTCATTTTGTAGCTTTTATTCAGTACTGGGATGTTCTTCGGTTTTATTGACTTTGAATAATTTTCTGAGCTCGTTTTAGAGCTTTTGTACAGTACCGGGATGTTCTTCAGTTTAAATTTTAAACAACATTTCGAGCTCATTTTCGAGTCTTCACGTAATACCGGGATAATCTTCGGTTTAAATTTTAGACGACATTTCGAGCTCACTTTCGAGCTTTCACGTAATACCGGGATGTTCTTCGGTTTAAATTTTAGACGACATTTCGAGCTCACTTTCGAGCTTTCACGTAATACCGGGATGTTCTTCGGTTTAAATTTTAGATGACATTTCGAGCTCACTTTCGAGCTTTCACGTAATACCGGGATATTCTTCGGTTTAAATTTTAAACAACATTCTGAGCTCATAAGGCAAGTGTTGTGTTTTAAGACAGGAATATTTCATATATAAATATTGGCTGATACATGATATTAAATCTACTCCATATATCAAACGAAATTGAAGACGAAAAACCTAGTTATGGTCTTACCTACATTAACTGTAATAGGCCTTCAAGTGAGTGACGTTCCAAGTTCTGGGGATAGGTCTCCCGTCCAAAGTTTCCAAACGATACGCCCCGTTTGCCAATGCTTCGGTCACTCGGAAGGGTCCCTCCCAATTGGGGGCGAGCTTTCCCTCTTCTCGGTTTCTCCGGACTTCTCCGACTTTACGCCAGACCAAGTCCCTTGGGCGGAACTTTCTCGGCCGCAATCGGCTATTGTGCCGCCGAGTGGCCCTAAGCTGCGCTGCTTCATTCTGGATTCTGGCCATGTCCCTGACCTCTCCAATCAGATCAAGCTCTATCCTTAAGCCATGCTCTTGGTCAACTTCTGAGGCCATTTCTCTTCTCAAGGATGGTTCACCAATCTCGACGGGTATCATGGCATCGCTACCATAAGTCAAACGGTAGGGGGTCTCTTTGGTGGACGTTTGCGGAGTACAATGGTACCCCAAGAGGATGCCCGGGAGCTCCTCCGCCCACCACCCCTTGGCTTCACCCAACCTCTTTTTTAATTCTCGGAGAAGGACCTTGTTTGCGGCCTTCGCCTGTCCGTTAGTTTGGGGGTGTTCCACCGAGGTCACCTTATGGTGGATGCTCAGATTTTTTAGAAAGGCTTTGAACTTGGCGTCGGTGAATTGTCGTCCATTATCGGTGACGACCGAGCGTGGTACTCCGTGTCGGCATACAATATTCTTCCAACAAAATTTCTCCACCTGCTGAGCTGTTATTGTAGGTACAGGTTCTGCCTCTATCCACTTGGTAAAATAGTCTATGGCCACTATGAGGAACTTAACTTGTCCTCTTCCTCGAGGAAAAGGCCCTAGAATATCAATTCCCCAACTCATGAAAGGCCAAGGGGATATCATAGTGTGGAGCTGTTCTTGAGGGATGTGGGGGATAGGTCCATGCTTTTGACATTGTTCACAGCGCCGAACTGTTTCCTCGGCATCCTTCTTCAAGGTTGGCCAGAAATACCCCGCCCTAAGAACTCGGCACGCTAGAGTTCGCCCCCCGGTATGCATCCCGCATATGCCCTGATGTAATTCTCTCAGAACGTAATCAGCTTGCTGGGAGTCGATGCATTTGAGTAATGGGGCCGAGAATCCTCTCTTAAATAACTCTCCATTCACCAAGGTGAAGGTGGCGGCTTGGCGACGTATCCTCTTAGCCTGAGCGTCATCTCTAGGTAAGTCCCCCTTTTCCAAATAATCCCTAACCTGTTCATACCAAGGCGAAGGAATCTGAGGCTGAGGCTGAGCGATACACATGACTTCTTCAATGGAGGGTCTCGCCATTGTTTCTTGGATTAACGTCCGGTATTGTCCAGTCTTCTTCGTACTAGCCAACTTGGATAGTACGTCGGCTCTCTCGTTTGCTGCCCTGGGAACATGTATCAGGCTGAACTGGGGGAACGAGGTTATGCTCTTCCTTACCAATTCGAGATATCGGGCGAGCAGAGGCTCCTTGGCCTGGTAAGTCCCGTTTACATGGCCGGTGACGAGCTGTGAATCATTATGGCACCTCAATTTTTTGACGCCCATCTCTTGAGCTAGACGCAAACCCGCCAGGAGGGCCTCATACTCTGCCTGGTTATTCGAGGTTGAGAACTCGAATATGACAGCTTGTTCCAGTATTAGATTCGAGGGTCCTTCAAGTATTACCCCGACCCCACTCCCTTTTTGATTGGAGGATCCGTCTACGCTAAGCGTCCATAGTTGATCATCTTCTCTACCAACATCATTCGATACCGGGGGGAGCTCAGTCAAGAAATCGGCCAAAAATTGCGCTTTCATCGGTCCCCTACTCTGGAAAGTCAACCCGAATTCTGACAATTCAATGGACCAGGCTGTCATTCGTCCTGCTAAGTCAGGCTTCTGAAGCACCTGCCTGAGTGGGTAATTTGTTTTGACAGTGATCTTGTGGCTTCTAAAATAGTGTCTCAACCGTCGGGCCGAGAAGATTAGGGCTAACACAAGCTTCTCTACAACTTGATATCTCTCCTCGGCGGGCTGTAAGGTTCTGCTGACGAAGTAAATGGGGTGTTGTCTCCCTTCAGCTTCGGAGGCGAGGACCGAACTTATCGTTGAGTGAGCGGTCGACAGGTATAAGCTCAGCTCGGCATTCTGAGAAGGTTTTCGTAGGACAGGGACCGTGGCTATTGTTTCCTTCAGATCAGCAAATGCCTTTTCACTCTCGGCATTCCACTCGAAATTGGGGGCCTGCTTCAACAGTTTAAACAGTGGCTTGGCTTTCTCCGCCAGCCTTGGTAAAAAACGAGACAATGCGGCTAGACTCCCATTCAACCTCTGTATCTCCTTCAGAGTCGTCGGGCTTTTCATATCCAATATGGCTTTACACTTGTCGGGGTTGGCCTCGATTCCTCTGGCCGTGATCAGAAATCCTAGGAACTTTCCCCCCTGGACCCCGAAAACACACTTTTCTGGATTTAGCCTTAAGTTATGCCTCCTCACCTTACCGAATAGCCTCTGGAGGTTCACCAAATGATCGTCCACTCCTTCGGACCTTACTACCATATCGTCCACATAAACTTCCATTATTTCACCAATTTCTTCTTTAAAAACCTGGTCTATCAATCTTTGGTACGTGGCCCCAGCGTTTTTAAGCCCGAATGGCATGACCTTATAGCAGTAGTTATGGACATCAGACATGAACGCCGTCTTGTCCTCATCAGGGGGATACATGGGAATCTGGTTGTAGCCTGAGTAGGCATCAAGAAAGCATAGCATCCCGCTGCCGATGTGGTATCCACCCGGGCGATCTATGCTCGGTAACGGATAGGTGTCTTTTGGGCAGGCTTTATTTAAGTCCGTGTAGTCGGTGCACATTCTTCATTTCCCGCTCGCCTTTTTGACCATCACCACATTTGCCAACCAAGTGGTGTATCTGATTTCACGGATGAAATTTGCTTGCAGAAGCTTTCCCACTTCTTGCCGTACTGCGGAAAGGCTCTCTTCTCCAAGCTTCCTCTTTCTTTGGGCTACGGGGCGAGCACCAGGCATGATGGCTAGCTTGTGGCATAGGAAATCAGGGTCGACTCCAGGCATATCATCTGCACTCCATGCGAATAGGTCGACGTTCTCGAGCAATATCTTCTCCATGTTCTTGCGGGCATGCTCTCCCATTGTTTCCCCAATCTGGATTTGTTGTCCCGCTCGGCCGCCTATCTGAAATGAGGTAGTCTTTTTCGGTAGGCTCTGGTCGAGACTCTTGAAACTCTGATCTGGGATCCAGATCCAAATCCTCGGGTTCAATGTTCAAACATTGGGATGACACTTCCTTGGTGGCGGTGGTCTTCAACGTGTATGGCTTAATCTTCAAACTCTGAGCGTAGCATTGCCGAGCTGTTTTGGGATCAGCCTTGATGGTGACTATCTTCCCCTCTATCGGGAACTTCATAGCAAGGTGCGGGGTTGAGACTATGGCTCGCAGCTGGTTTAACATCCTCCTTCCGAGAATGACATTGTATGATGTCTGAACATCAAGCAGCAAATACCTGACCGAGATAGTCCTTCCCTCCTCATTATCTCCGATCGTAGTGAGGAGGTCGACGTATCCCCGGGTATGGACTCGCTCTCCGGAAAATCCGAGGAGGGGCTCAACGTGATCCTTTACCAGGTCGAGGGGAAGATCAAGCTTTAGGAAAGTTTCCCAGTAAAGAATGTCCGCCGAACTTCCCTGATCAACCAACACCTTCTTCACCCTCCAATTGGCAATAATGGCGGTGATGACCATGGGGTCGTCGTGATCAGTATAGGTTGTAGAGAAGTCCTCGGCGGTGAACGTTATGGGCGGGAAACTACTTGAGGAGGGGTTTTTGGACACCATATTTATACTCCGTAAGTAACGCTTCCTAGCTCTTGATGTTGTCCCTCCTCCACCGAATCCTCCTGCGATGGTATTAATCGTTCCTCTGACTTCCTGTCCCTTATTCTTCCGAGATGTTTCTTTTTTATTAGATCGGGGCTCACTGTTGTTTTTATGTGAAGAGTAACCCTGGCGTCCTCTCTGGGGCTCCTCCATCCGATCTTCTATTCTTCCTCCTTCCCTCTTAACGAATTTCAAAAGGGCTCCCGACTGAATCAGCTCTTCAATGATATCTTTCACCTTGTAACACTCCTCGGTCGTGTGCCCATGGTTTTGGTGGAAGTTGCAATAACGATTGGTGTCAGCGTTTCGGGGTGTAGGGCAAGGCTTTGAGGGTTGAATCAAATCCAAATTGAAGGCCTCTCTCAGCACAACCTTCCTGCTCGCACTCAGAGGCGTGTATCGGCTACGCCTCGAGGATCCTTGCCCCCGCCCCTCTCCTTCCGTCTGAGATCTCTTTCCGGGCTCATAGCCCTTATGTATTTGTGGCGAGTGATGATCATATCGGCCACGTTGCTCTTTCCCTTTGTCCTGGGCATCATCATTCTCCTCCATGTTTATAAACCGAGCGGCAGGCTCCCTGAGCTCGTCCATATTGCAAGGTGGTTCGGAGAAAAGTGACCTGGAGAAGGGTCCCGATCGCAACCCGGCTTTAATCGCGTGCATGGCTACGGCCGGGTGGAGGTCGGGAATCGTCATACTCGCCTGAGCAAATCTCATCATGTAATTCCTCAGGGATTCTCCCTGACCTTGGCGAACTCTTGTGAGGGAAACTGAGTCCGTCATTACTGGCTTACAATCAGCAAATCTCGCCACAAACTTTGCACACAGAGATTCAAAAGAACTTATGGAGAGGGGTGGCAAAGCATAGTACCAGTCTAGGGCCACACCCTTCAAAGTAGTGGGGAAAAGTCGGCAATGCACTCTCAAGTCTTCAGACACAAGGCTGGCATGAGTAAGGTAGGCTTTTACGTGCGAAGTTGGGTCGGTTCCCCCTTCATACTTTTCTGTGGTAACCCCTTTCGTGTTCTCCGGGAGTTTACACTTCATGATTTCCGGGACGAAGGGGTGGAAAGTGGTCAAGCTCCGTAAAGCTGGGTTCTCAGGGGCCCGTGTATCGTGGAAAGGCATCTCCTGTATGATAGGGGGAGGGTCTTGTGGCTCCCTCCCGCCACCACGTCTTTCGGGGCCATGTCCCTCCGTTTCATGGTTGTCATTTTCCCTTTCGCCACCTTTGTGCTCTTCTGGACCCGGTTTACTACGGACAGATTCAGCACCTTCCCTTCCATAACCACCAGTATCTTCCGCGTGGGCAATCTTCTGCTTTTTCAGGGCTGCTATCTCCTCCTTGTGCAGCTCTCGCAGCTTCCTCATTTCTTCCTCTTGCTCCAACCTCCATTGACGCATCTCTTCTTCCATTTGTTGCCTCAAAACCTCCATGGAGCTTTGCATTTGACTCTTCAAAATTTCTACCAACGCCAGATCCATCAATCCTCCTTCTGACAGTGGTTGTGCCTGGCTCCGCGTTCTTACCATGTAACTCGTGGTCCCGGGAAACAATTTACCAGGGCCCCACGGTGGGCGCCAAAATGTTCCGCCGAAAATGAGCTTGGCCGAGCTTGGTAGTGGAGAAGAACGAGATCCTCCTAGCCAAGTCCGATCTGCTTGGGAACACTCGAAGTGGGGGAGGTACCTACAAAAGGCACTCCGATGCTTAAGTCAGTATTTGTTTTTCTGAGGAAGGTATGCAGAGAGAGAAGGAAAGGGTATATTGTAGAAAATTAACATTACTCCCTTAGTTGACCTTTTGAGGGGTTTTTATACCCTGCTGATGGCGGTGAGTAGTTGATGGGGAAATCCCATGATTTCTGGTCCTGAGCAGCTTGAGGCACGCGTGTCAACCTAGGGGTAATTCCCGAGTTTTGATGGTCATCATTGCGGTGAGGGAAATGCGTCACATCTCTCGTCGAGTGTCTGACAGTGCCCATCACGTCTTGTCGGTAGGGTTGTCTTGACAAGACAATTCGGCCTACCGCTCGGATGATCTCGGCACTGAGCTCGGACAATCTCAAGATGTACAATATTAATAAAAACAATTCAACTTTCATATTCTTTTTAACATTTTATCTTTCTCCACAACTGTCAGTGTGTTGGCATAAAAGAGATATATACATTGTTATAAATATTATATTTCGTAACGACTTAAATACAATTATTACAGAATTAACTTTTCTTAACGGAAATATAAGTGATTGACATAACTGAAAATAATTCAGCGATTTTAAATATCATTAGTAAAAAGTACATGTATTAACGCGAAGTTAAATTTTGTTGGTAAAAAAATCTGTACGGGCAACAATATTTTTTTTATTAATGTAATCATAATTTTTCCCATAAAGTTAATATTGTTAGAAAAATAATAAATCGCATTAATAATATTTATTGTTGAAAAAATGTCTTCAAATAACTTTAATTCTTGTAGTGATATTATAAAATTAAATTGATTACTAGTTTAATATAATGTCATATCCAATTTCATCCGGAGATAAAGTAATAAAAAATATATAATAAAATTTTGAAAATAAATAGATAAAATAATTAATACATGAAAAAAGTAAATAAATAAGATAGATAAAAAATAAAAAATAATAATAGGAGTATGTTCCTCCAAGAACTTAGATCGAGCTCCGTTGAGGTGATGAATACAGTAGAGCCGACGACTGTTCTTAGAGCAAACGTAATAACGCGGAAGAAGTACTTACCAGAAGGCACTCCAACATTTTTAAGTTAATATTTTTTGAAGTGGAGAGAAATATTTAAGAGAGAGATTACCCACCTTTACATTTTTGCACTTTCCTTTTATACATATGATCTTACTGAGTTGCTAGGTGAGGGATAGTATTGTCAGACGACTTCTCTCTATTCCTCGGACACGTGTCTATTAGGGAAAATCTGAGTAATTCCCGAGACGACTTCCCTAATAATGATGAGGAGAGGAATGTCACAGTCATTTTATGTTCCTCATTCCTCCTACTCAACACGTATTATTTTCGTGCATTACACATATACACTAACTCATTTCTTCGAGTAACTGAACTTTATTTAGCTATTTTCAATAATGGTTAGGTGGTCAAATATCACATATAAAATGATTGTCTTTAATTCGGCGCACTTGATACGGTACATGTCACGGTACATGTCAATATATTAGGTGTGAGAATTAAATAAATGAAATAAAAAATAGAAAATAAAAAGTAAGAATGCAGACGAGAATGTGAGGGTTAGAATAATAATTACCACATCAGGTCGGACTAAAATACTGTACATTTATTAACAATTAATTTTTTCTAAAAGTCAGAAACTAAAACATTGACTCTCTTTTTTTTAAAAAAAAATAATACTAATTAACTCACTCTTTTTTAAAAATAAAAAGGAAAAACACACTCTGTATCTCCCACCGTAGAAACTTCCCTTTGGAGCCTTTCTATGAAGGCTCACTCTTAATTCACTGCCTTGCTCATTGAAAAAAAAGAGCCCAAGTAACAGAAGTAAAAAGCAAGAAATGCAGGAAGAAGTCACAATTGGCACTGTGTTGGAGCAAAGGTAATGCTCCTCTCATTTCAATCTCTAAATTAGCTTTCATTTTTTCTTTCTTTCAATTTCGTAGTGCTTTCACATTCCATTATTCTTTAAGTTATTCTTGCTAGTAGAATTTTCCTAGTCTGGTGGATATGGATACATGAGAATTGAATTGGAAATGACGGTGGAACCAACATATGCTTCATTATATCGAATTCCTGGATCTATGAACAAATTCTGCAATGAATTGACAATTACCAAAACAGAGTCATGGTTTAAATTTAATTCTGGAATTGCGTTGATTTTTCGGAGTTCGAATTACAAAAGAATCAAATTGCGATTGAACGCGAGATAGGAACGAAACGAATTTGTGAACTCGAAACAAGATTGCAGAAGTAAATTTAAGGCAGAACTTGTTCAGTGTTATGCAAAATCGATTCGAACTTTGATTTCGAAATCAAAGAGGAAATTGGAGTTTTAATTCAAAATCGATCGCGCGTTTCGAACATAAAACTTAGGTTCCTACAAATTGGAATTGCGAAAATTAACAGAAATCAGGTTGCGGAACAATTTCGCAAGAACAGATTTCGTGTTCACGGGACAAAATGGATTGGTAAGAACAGAATTCGGATTCTGAGGCGAGCGAAGTCAAGAACCGAAGTCCCTACCACACCTAGTCGGCGGCGAGGACATGCGCTCGTAGCGTCTTTGGTGTCGCTCCTTCGTCGTCGGAGATTCCGCTAGGTCGCTATTCACCACCGTCAAAACGTCGTCGATGCTAGTGTAGAGAGAGAAGCGCGCAGAGTTGACGCCGTGAAGCAGAGCCTCGTTATGTGAGTGGATGAGTGAGAAGCTCAGAGAGAGGGTGCTGTAATTGAAAAAAATGCAAAATTATCTAACACATATTTTCCATTTCTTTGTTTCTGTGTGTTTGAGGAGTGTTTACGCGTATCATTTAGTTTGGGCCAAAGCCTAAAAGAAGGAAATAAATAAAACAGAATAAAATGAGTAAGGTAGGTTAACATAAGATAGACCAAAAATGAGTAATAAATAAATAAACAAAATAATAGATAGCCAAAGGATAAATAATAACAAAGAGATAATTAGGATAAGTCGTAAAATAGTTTTATTTAGCTTGAACCCGACCATTTTCTTTCTCTTGATTTTACTGCTTGCACCCCCTAATTACTAAATGGACCTCCTTTTTGCACATTCAATTTATCACATTAGGATGATTTTTCTTTAGTTTCAAATAGGTTAGAGTGGGTTAAGGTTCAATGTTGAGGATTATATCCCTTTTAAAAAATTCATAAAATAAAGACAGTGAAGTTTCACGTATAATTTTTAAGATAATCGTCATTAGAACGGGTATATATATAAAGTGTCAACACTTTCTCCCTACACTACTAACTACTAAGTTCTAAATACCTACTTTAATGTTACATTTTAAATTTTTCTGACATTTTAACAAAATGGAGATGACAACTCCATACTTAATTTTTTTTTAATTTTTATGTTAAATAACGTGACTTTTAGGTTGGCAATATATATATAATCACTCCTTAACTAGGATAACTAGTAATCATTTAACTGAAATTAGATTGACTACAACAGAAATAAACATGAAGTCTTACATTTGCTTGGGTTAGGGGTTGCAAAAAATAATAAACTACACTTAAAATTAGAGGTTTAAATTAAAAGCGAATATAACATTTGTAATTCCTACTAATGATACTTAATTTTATATTTTTTAGCCGTTACTCTTCATTTTAATAAACAGTTTATTATCACAATAACAGTCGATAAAAAATGAACTAAAATTAATTATATGTATAAGATATATAGGAACTAAATTAGGTTTTAAATAAAATAATAAACTACACTTAAAATTATATTTATGCAAGTTAAAAACATCCAAGTCAACAATTTGGGAATTCCAGTACGCCTTTATGAGTCTCACAAATCACAATGCCCCAATGTCCATAATGAGGCCGAATTGTAGGGTTGCTTGGAAGTTGGGCCAACAGATTGCAGCAGTGGATATTAAGTAAATGGGTCTCTATTTACTCCCCTCTTTATTAAGTACACCACCCTCATACTGGAAATTATATTCCAAAACATAACACAAACACATCTTTCTTCATAGGAATTTAATATTCGAATTTAATTCTTGTAGATAAAAAAAGATCTATTTTTTTTTGCAACCTTACACAAGCACTTCTTTCGTTTAAAATTAACCCAACATAATTATAATCACTCAAGCATTTACTGTTCCAGAAGGTTCTACACCTGCCTCTAATAAACCTAACACAGGCTCAATGACATTTCCAAACCTAAATCTCCCATCACCCAGATCTTGAAGCATATTAGTCTCTTCATGTGTGTTTTTTAATCCCTTTTAGAAAAAGGTCGATTGTGGAAGAAAAAAATATGAAGGGGTTTACTTAGTAATTAAATAAGAGAGTGTAAATACTATTAACATTGTCGCTTAAACTATTTTTTATTTTTTTAATATATACTTGAGAATAATAAAAATCCTCACATTTAATTACATTGTAGTATGTACATGTTTATGAACTTTCTTTACTCATTACCATTTGCCATCACCACCACTTTTGACACTACAATTTGCATTGATACATTTGAGAATAGTAAAATATTTTCACCCTTGCACTTGAAAGTTCTTATGAATGTCTCAACTATATGTTTTTAAATAAAGAAATTATTGGTATGTTTTAACATATTTTTAAAGTCACTGCTCAAGAATTGAAGGTAGAGTAGTTTATAAATATTTTTCTTCCCACCAAAATGTCATTTAAAGGCAAACTCAAAAATATATTGATACACTTACCTTTATAATACTGTAGTATAGATAATACCTGCAAAGGATGTCATTTACCCAAATAAAGAAAAGGTGTGTAAAAAAACGGGTGAAATAATCCCTTAAAAGAAGAGTGTTTATCATTTCTTATAATTTTTTTTCTAGGATATTTAAGTTTGAAAGGTAACCGGTGCCTTTAGATAAGGAGAAATATTTTTAATAGGATGCTTAAAATTACGTTGCCCAGCTCCTATGACTTGTATATTGAATAATTTCTTCTTTTAGTTTCTAATGAGTATACTAAAGGCATAGGTTAACATTATCCTGTTTAGAAAGTTTTTTTTTTAAGTTTTTATCCAAAAATTTTGTAACTTTTTCATCTAAAGTATGGGTTCTTATGGATGTGACAAAAATTTATTAAACCACCCTAAATTTGTTTTCTCAAAAAATTCTTTATGATGCATTGCATATGTTTATATCTTTTGTTTCTTGTGTGATATTTTCAATAGTGACATTATGTTAATTGTTGTGATTAGAGATGTAAAATAGTGTAAATCAACCTCACATTCAAGAGCCAATTTCTTTAATAGTTTAACTGGCTACCTTGTTTAAATCCAGTCTGACACTATAGGGCTAATAATCCAATGTTCAAAATATGAGCATGATAAAAAAAAAAGTCAGTTGCATTTTACACAATACATATTTTTCAACTTTCAAATATTTAAATATGAGTGTAGCTAAAATATTACAGTATTAGGCATTTCATTACTTTTTTTAAAATTTTTTAGTATTGTTGATTTATAACTATATTAATATATTTATTTATATATTATTAAATAGAAGGATTAAAACATAATTGGTTCATGAGGCTCATGAGTTTAAATAGACTAAATAGGTTAAGCTTAAAAATTCAACTTTAATATTTTTTAAATTCAATTTGTCAAATTTGAGTAATAGAGCCTAATTCAACTCTATAAATCGACTTTAAAGATGAGGACTGATCTTCACTTGTACATGTAACAGATCTTATCTCTAGGTAATGTGAGATTTCTAACATTTCCAATACACCCTCTCACATCAAGCGTGACAACAAGGCACGGTAGATCCCATAACAACTAAACAACCAATCGTCAACAAATAAGGTGCAAAGGGTCCCCAATAACAGGGTGTAAAGAGCCCGACCGGATTACACAAAAGGAAGAATCTCCAACAACAGGATACAAAGAGTCTTACGATAGGTTCTGATACTATGTCAAATTCGAGTGATGGAGCCTAACTCAACCCTACAAACCGACTTTAAAGATGAGGACTGCTCCTTACTTATAATGCAGCGGTCCCTATCTCTAGACGATGTAAGATTTCCAATATTTTCATCACAACCTAATTGTATATAATGTTAAGTCTAAATCAATTTGTTAGATGAAGTTAAAATCACTGCTCTAATCGTTATATGTTCCCCATTTTGACCAGATTAATTAAAGGTTTTCTTTTGTTTTTTAAAATATAGTCGTGTTAAAATTTTGTTCGGAGTACTTTGGCACTTAAAATAATTCTTTCAATATATTATAAAATTAATGTATAGATAAATGATCCTACGAGAATGTATACGAGAGAAGTGTAATTAATAATAAAAGATTTATAAGATGAAACAGGTTGATTTTAGTGATATAAAATCTGAAAAACAACACTTAAAACAGGTCAATAAGCATGAAGAATTATTTAGAATTGAATGCATTAGGAGAAATCATAAATGTAATTGGTGAGAGCAAGTGAGGGAAATAAATAAATAAAAAAGAAGAAAAAGAAAAGCAATAGCCAGAAACTGACCCTATTAATGACGCGATCTACCAACTGCCACATGACACAGTTGGCGCCAAAACAAAAACATGAAATCCGATAACACTAACTGCACTTGGCTTTACCCCCTTCCTGTAATAGTAATGTTAAAAAGATTAAATTTTTTAGATATTAAAGTTTATTAAATTAAATGGTTTTTTAAACTACATTATTTCATAAATGATATTATAGAAAATGATTTCTATTTATTTTCATCTTGATATTTTATTATTCATTTTGAAAAGAAAAAAGATATAGTTTAATTAATGAATATAGTCTAATTAATGAAGTGAATTCTCACATCATATGAGATATGACTATAGTCACAATACATTTTACATTAAGGGTTAAAGATCTTTTGATCGTAGATTAATTCTATAAGCCAATTAAAAGACTAAACTTGTAAAAATATTTAAGGTTATGTAAGTAAGTTTTCCGTAAGATCTGGAGGAAAAAATAATAAAATAAATATTTTTATAAATTAAAATGATTATATATATACATATGTCAAAAAATAGCTTTTAAAGATACTAGCATGAGAAAATATTGACAAAATAGTTTATAAATAAACTAATTTTAACTTATACATAAATTAATCTTAATTTATAAAAAAAACTCGTTATTTTTCCTTTATATTTCTATTTCTATAAGATTTTATGGATGACTTTAATAAAAAAAATAGCTTTTAGGGGTTAAAAAGTTGTCCTAATTATGACACTTCATTTACTTGAAACAAGGAAGTGAAAGTGAGCAGGTAAGAAAAAATATTTTTTTTTTGAGAAATACAGTAAAAATTAAAAATTATTTGATTAGAAAAAAAAAATTTGAATTATGACAGATCTATTTCATTTAATTATTTCCCCTGAAGCATGATAATAACAATAATAATAAAAACAAAGAGAATTTGGGGTTGAGAATGAAAGTTAAAGAAAATAAAAGTTATGCAGGAAATAGTAGTATTTGAGAGTGATTGGCGTGTGAAGGAGGTGGCGCACACACATTCAGAGCATAAGAAGACGCAAAAAGGAAACGAAAGCAGTGGGAGGCGTAAATGCGGTAGCTAAGTTGGAGTAATTGCTTAATGCAAATGGTGGGGTCTACTCTCTCTCTCTCTCTCTCTCTTTCTCTCTAATGGGTCTCACCAGACAGCTATTACTGAATGTGTCAGCCACAGTCCCCACTCACTCATAACTCATAACTCATTACTCCTTTCCATTCATACCATTTCACTCTCTCTTTCTTTTCCTTTCTTCACACATGACATCACCATTCATTACATGAACTTTTTTCTTGTTCTTCTTCTTCTTTCTCCAATGTCACAACCACTTACCTTTTCATTCTCCCCTTGAATGCTCCCCCTTTCTACACCATGCCCCACTTCTCCCTCTTTCTCTTCCTCTTCCTCACGCCTCTCTGTAAGTTCATTTTCTCTCTTTTCTTCCTTACTTTTAAACTCATCTGCCTGTGCTGTTTTCTATTTGCTTTACTGACCCCTGTTTTATAATGTTGTTGTTCATGCCAATTTCATTTGTTTTCAGTTTAAATAACTCTGTTCGCTCGCATTTTACTTCTAATTGCTACCGTTCATTGTTTAGTATGGTGAGAATTGATAGTGCCACAGTGTTAGGGTTTTGGAATTGTTTCAGTTTTACTATCAGAGCTAATTTTCTATGCAATGGATGCAAAAATAAAACCCTTAGGTTGTGGATTTTGGTTTCAACTTAACTGTTATCGTGACTAAGTTGATGATGTGATTATTTCACTGAAAAATGATGTTGCTATTTTTTACTAGTTATTGGTCTTTGGACTTATTAACGAGGGAGCTTGTGGCTTTTGTGCCTTAGCCCTTACAATATAGAGTTCATGTTACAGAACTAGGTTACATGTTAGTTATTGGGATAGGTGGATCCTTCCTGTTGACTTGGTATTGCAATGCTAGACAAAGAGAGCAACCCCTTTACTTATTTTATCCCCAATGATTAATAGAGTCTTTCATTTCTTGTTGTTGAACAAACTTGCCTGGGTTGGCACTGTAATGTCCCAAGAACAGTTGATAACATAATCAAATTGGTATTTGGAACCTTTTTTTGTTGAGAAAGTGAGAATTAATTAATGCTGAATTGGGGATATGATTCCATTCTTAAGTACATTTTTAACTGGAAGATATGTTCTTACTTACACATGCTCGAATTGTCAGCTGCTATTATTTGTGACTCTTAACACAACAGAATTTTTGTAATTTTCGTATGTAATTCCTTGCTTTGCTAACTCATTCCAAGTGAGTGAGCAAGGGAGAGAGATGTGTTTACAAATGCGAAGATACTCATTCGTGTTTTGGTGTAGGTGCACTTGAATCCCATGGCAGTAGATCCAATCATCTACAAGGTCCTGTACTACTGGATAACCCTGTGGGTTCTATGTTCCCCAAACTCTCACCTCTTGGTTCTCCACAACCCTTTCTTCCCCTTGCACCTTCACCACTGGCTCCATTCACCAATACCTCTACCCCAAAATTATCAGGTTCTTTCCTAAATGACTTCTGTGGTTATTTTGGATTTCCAAATGCTTGATTTTGGATGTTATCTCCCTCTCTCTCTTACTGTCTTTATCCATGTATCTTGCAGGTCTCTGCACTTTGAACTTTACTACTGCTGAAAGTTTGATAAGTGTGACAGCAATTGATTGCTGGGAAGTTTTTGCACCATTTCTGGCTAATGTAATTTGTTGTCCCCAATTGGAAGCCACTCTCACAATTCTTATTGGTCAATCCAGTAAATATACCGATGTACTTGCCTTAAATGCGACCAATGCTAAGCATTGCCTTGCAGATGTGGAACAGATTTTGATGGCCCAGGGTGCCGCTAATAATCTGAAGCAGATATGTTCAATCCATTCTTCAAATCTCACCGAGGCATCTTGCCCCGTAAAAAATGTGAATGATTTTTATGACATGGTGGATACTACTAAGCTTCTTACTGCCTGTGAGAAAATTGATCCTGTGAAGGAATGCTGCTACCAGATCTGTCAAAATGCTATATTGGAAGCAGCTACAACAATTGCATCAAAAGGTTCTGATATTTTGGCCATAGATGCGACACATCTTAAACCTGAGCACTCAATTCGGATCAATGATTGTAGAAATGTTGTCCTTCGGTGGGTAGCTAGTAAGCTTGAACCTCCTCAGACCAAGAAAGTTCTTAGGGGACTGTCTAATTGCAATGTGAACAAAGGTCAGTTTGAGTAAAATGGTACATCATTTCTTCATAGAAAGGTTGAGTAGGTTGTGAGTTAGGTTGTTTCTTCCTTCTTGATTGTATTTTCTCTTTCTAGCTCTTGATGAAAAAGCATTGTCAAATGTGCATCCTGTGATGATTCTAGTTGATTATAGTTGATTGCATTAAGTGCATTTTAATCACTTGGCGGTAATTCCTAATGATGCTAATCCTTCTGGTCTTTTAATATTCCCTTTTCTTTACATAGATTTTCCTTTTGTCTTCTGCATCAGTTTGTCCACTGGTCTTCCCCGACACGAAGCAAGTTGCCAAGAGTTGTGGGGATGGGATGATAAGTAACAAAACAGCCTGCTGTAATGCTATGGAAAACTACGTCTCTCACTTGCAAAAACAAAGCTTCATAACAAACTTGCAAGCTTTGGATTGTGCAGAGACTTTGGCAATGAAATTGAAAAGATCAAATATTACTGCAGATGTTTATGGTCTTTGTCACATAAGTCTTAAAGACTTTTCCCTCCAAGGTTAGTTTCTTGTTTGTATGCTAAGCTTACAATATCCACAATATTCTGTACCTGATGTTAATAATTCTCTTTTTTCTCTCTTATTCAACTTGGCGTGGAAATTGACAATGTGGACACTTCAGTTGGAAATCAAGGTAATTATACAACATGCATTGTCTCAATATAAATTATTTTCAAGTGCCACATTTGGGGACAAGTGAGGAGGGAAGGGGAAAGGGAAGAGGTTTTCAATCAAGAAAAAGTACTTGCTTTAGAAATGCATTTTTTGTCCATCATTGGAGTTTACTCTGTTATGCTCTTCTATTGATGTTTACTACATTATTTTCCCTCTTGCATTAATGTTGTACTGAGAAGTGACTTGCTACATTGTCTACCCTAAACAGAGGCTGGTTGTCTGTTACCTAGTTTGCCTTCAGATGCTACATTTGACAAGGTGTCTGGGATCAGCTTCCTTTGTGATCTAAATGATAATATTCCTGCTCTCTGGCCTTCTACATCCCAACTAGCTTCTTCATCATGCAATAAATGTACGTAACCCTGTAGAAAGTTTATAATTATGAGTGGCAAACTGCTCTTTATTTTGTTACAATTCATGGTGAGAGAATGACAGAAGAAAACCTATTATTTTGCATTCTTTTTAGCTTTGCAACTTTCATTTGAATCCACTTTTATTTACAATGTTCTATTTCTTTGTAAGCTTGTGATAATTCTGCCTTACTGAAACTGCAGCTATCAACATTCCTGCCCTTCCTGCAGCAGCATCGTCAAGTCAAACTTGTAAGGGATCCTTTTCTAGTCAAACTTGTATGGGTGTTCATGTGCAGCATTGGATCAGTTTTTGAGGGAAAAACTACCTGATCCAACCAAATTGTTTTTGTTACAATATAATTCAATGATTTGGTTAAACATGTAAATCCTGTCCAATCTTTAATTTTTTTTAATTGAATTGGTTTTTCAGTTTTTTTACTTATTTTTATTTTTAATGTATAAATTTGTCAAAATACCAATCTCTAATTCATCAAAATACATCAAGTACAAGTCTAGGGTTATTTATCAAAAAGCACTGAGTATAGATTCAAACAAATTTATCACAATATATGAAAATTTAGTTTCAAATTAATTTGTAAATCCTATGATGTGTGCTCATATCTAAGAGAGGTGATTTAGTTTTGGTTTAAGGTATAAATAACAACTAAGTTCCTAAAAAATCTTAAGATTTAAAACACACAGAGCTTCAATTCTTTTTGTGTTGGATCAGTTTTCAAATTGGAATCCAACAATCAAATCAATTTAACTTTTTTGTTTTTTGAGTTTATTTGCAGATTTTGTATTCTTTTTCCTTCCAGTTTTGATTGGATCAGTTTGGAATTCGGATAATTCCAGTAAATTGCAACTGTTAACTAGACTACTGAGTAACATTTGATCTCTGCTAGAATGATCCCAGCATATCTATTATTTTGCTGCCAACCCTGACTGTACTTTATTTTCTGCAGGCCTCTATAGCCATGACGTTCTGTTTTTCGTGCTTGCTGCTTTATCGTTTCTCTTGATGACAACCGTGTAATTATGAGGGTTTCCTTTCTAAGTGAAGCTTTCATAATTCTTCTACAAGGATGGTTTTCGCGCGGATGTTATGCCAAAGGATAATTAATTGTGACCGGTTCTATGAGAAAAACATCTCTACTGGAGCTGATGTCGTATCTGTTTCAGATCTTATTGATTTGCGATTCTTGTGTAATAAATTTTTTGTATATAGAAAATTTAGAAAGCATAGGTTATACAGGAACTTAATGAGATTGATATGTGAACCTGAATTGTAGGTTTTGTAATCATACATTTTTAAGTATTATAGGAATTTCTAGTGCTATATCCCAGAGTATTGTTCTTTAATGAATTATATTTGACCAGTAAAGTTGAGAGCAAAGCAACATAATCTTTATAATGTGGATGTTCATATAGAATCTTCTGCAATCATCATCTTGCCACCCCGTCTTGATGCAATCACGAGCACAAGTTTTTAAGGTCTGTCTCAAACTTAACATTTTCGTAGTTGTAAAGCATGAAAGCTCGGGCCCTTTGCTCAGGAATGAGATAATTTTGAACATTCATTGATGCACCTTTAAATTTCAATTCTTAGTAGCAGCTGAGAGTCCTGTGGATTTTTATCATGGTTTGTCCCCAGTATTTCTTGGCTTTAATAGTAAGAAACCAGACTAATCATAAATTCCGGCAGCAAGAAAGTAAAAACTAATTAGCATGTCTGTAATACATAACAATTGCATGATCGCATTATCTCATCATGAATGTATGGATGTTCTAACCTGAAGGCTGATCCGAGGATGTTGTGTTACACCATGACTTTGTGTAACTTTGAGATGTGAGGAGATTCTTTGCTCTGCTGATTACTGAGACCAGAGTTTCTCTTGTTCCAGAAAATTAGGACCCTTGTCTGAACATGATTCGTAACTAGGAAGTGAATACCCAATTTCTGAACTTTCTTTTGCATCTGAGCTGCTTAACTTTCCACAATTGCATCATATCAAGTACATGGAAGGGAAGAATGACAACATTGCAGAAAAGATTTTACTAGTTATCTTTTGTTAAATAAATATTAGCTGTTTTCTTAAGAACAAAGGTACACTCATTATCAATAAAGGTTGTGTTTTTACAATTTTCTCTTCTGAAAACTAAAAACTTCACTCATCAATGACCCCATACGAAGTCTAGAACCTGCTAGAAAGTTTTGACACAACCATTAATCATGAAACTTTTGTCATTTGGCTTCACGAATTCACGAACTTTTCAGAAAATCTCTGGAAGTGACACCTACTAAGCCGAACTATAACCCATCTACATGGCATCAACTGGGTTTCAACCACCCCCACGGCCCCACCCCACCCCAACATACTCTGGTTGTTATGACATTGTCCATAACCTTGCTCATTCCAAATTCTTCTTCTAACCCTTCTTTGAATTCACTGCAAATTATCTACCTCTCAAATCTTTCAT
Organism: Hylodesmum podocarpum; assembly: GCA_026586105.1. Taxonomy (NCBI): domain Eukaryota; kingdom Viridiplantae; phylum Streptophyta; class Magnoliopsida; order Fabales; family Fabaceae; genus Hylodesmum; species Hylodesmum podocarpum. Next base: position 584,270 of record JALJEV010000367.1, on the reverse strand, counting down.
CTGGAACACCATTCTAGCCACTAAATGAAGCCTTAAAGTATAATAAAATGGTTATGAGTAATTTTTTTCAAATAACATTTTATATATACATAATAGATTAATTTTGTGATCAAATCTATGATTTCTTAAGACATTTGAGAACATGTTTGAAAATATAGACACATACATTTGACCTGAAAAGTCACGTCTTAATCAAAGCTTTATTAATTTGCTTATGCATTTTTTTGTCATTGGTAGGAGCGGCTTAATGGTTTTTTCCCCCTGACACAAACTCTGAGAGAAATCTTTTTACTTTAAATAAGAGATTTTTTTGGATAACATTTAAATATAAGGAGTCTTTAAATAAGAAATAATTTTTCATTGTTGAATAAAAACTTGAGTTTTATTTGCCTGTACTTTAGCTGACCTTGATCATTAGATGTGATGAATTATGTGTGTTATTTCATCTGATAAGGAAGCCTGGCTCATCATACAAAAACAATGCGCAGATATTTCAATAAGGCTGGTTCAATCCACTCATTGGATTTGGCCAGGATGGTTTGTGGGGAACCTTCTTTTTGTTTGATCATCATCGGGGATTTTGCTTATAATTATTTACTCAAGACTGTAAGGTTGAAGCTTATTGGAATGCACTAGGCTATATATCCTGATTGAAAATCTGGCTTGTATCTTAATTAGGTGGGGTTCTTGGTTTTGATTGGAGGGTATTGTTATGTGTTTTTGGTCGGGGATGGTTGTACTTTTTGAATAGAGTTCAAACTCAAGTGAGACATAGCAAAACAATTTTTTTTTTTAAAAAAAAATGGTTAAGAGTCAACACTCATCAGAAATTCTAAGCTGGTTGTGAGTATTAGGTAACATAAGGTGATGAATGCTCCTATATATTTAACCGTTTGGTGAGAGTCTGGTATATATTTAACAGGTTCTATTTCTAAAATATAGAGATTTTCAACATTTTTAAACAATATTCACTCTTAAAAGAATTTCTATCTGGGATGTTCCGTATATTCCAGATACATCGGATAAAATCACTATTTTAAATTAATCTTAAAAAACCAAGTTCATTCATAATGTCGATACTTTTCCAAACACGTGGAAATAAGAAATTCTACTTTTTCATATCTCAATTCAATTAATTTTTTTCAATAATACTTCTAACAGTCAACACAAAAAGCAAAATAAAAATTCAAGTTCTAACAGTCAACATGACATTCAACTGGGACTCATGCCATGTCGGGCTAGATACAATGTTACTTTCTCATTGGAATGGCTATCAACATTGGATGATGCTCACTTGTTAACAATTTGTGGCATAAGTTAATATTTACGGCTAACTTTGCTTTCAAAATTATCTTTTTTTTTTAATATTCTCTTAACATTTTTACAACTAGTTCTGTGATTAGGAGAGAAATATAAACAGAAAAAGATACCAAGTAAAATCTAGTGTGACTTTGCTCCTGGCTGCCCTATGCAGCTTCATCGTTTCCTTGCCACCACTTAAGTACTCGCTCAGCCCAAGGTGTTGTTTGTTAGAAGCTGTCATAACATTTACTTGATTGATTATACAAAAGTTGAGTCTTGGGAGTGGTATAATAAAGCTCCTTTAGGCACAAATTGAACATTTACTTTTTCATGAGTAAATAATTATACTAGTTCATTTTCAGATTAGATTTGAATTGATATTTCATCACTCATTTTAATTTTTTCGTATTTATTATTTAATAATATTAGTTTCGATAATGTTGCATGTTAATTATCCAATCATGTATTTAATTATAAATTGATTAATTTTTTAATGTTATAAAGATTCTTTCTTAACTTAACTATAAATAAAATTATATTATAAAAGTAAAACTTTCTTTTTAATAATATGGAAAGAAAAAGATTGTGGAACCCAAAGTTTTGATCGATCTGGTATCTTTTCTCGTTGTAGATACTACAGAAGAATGGAACTCAATGTTAAACCTAATGAGTTAAAATAAGAGTCAAAAAGTAAAGAGAGACTATTTGTTTTTTTGTTATTTTCTTCAATTTTTGGTTTTAAAAATGGGAAAAATAGTAAAAAATAAATACAATAAAAAAAATGAGAGGTTAAAAATAGATATTTTTTCAGCTTTCTAGTTTATTTACTGATTTTTCTATTAATTTAACCACATTTCATATTTGGTTAAATATATTAATAGATAAAATATACTACATTAATAAAAAAATATAAAATAAAATAAGACAAAAAACTAATAATTATTTCAGTATTTAAAATAACTAATAAAGTATGTGCGTGAGAAAATTAAAATAAAAAAAGTTATCAAATCTTTAAATTTTTCTGTGATTTTATTCGTGAAAGCGCTTATCCGTGGGGAAAAATCACGATATATATTTACTCAGCTTTTCCGTTATTGACGCTGAGACCGTGTCCCATGCAGCGTGCATGCCTTTCTTGGGCTATACGTGCCTAAACAGGAGGTGCATCCACACATGTAGCTTTTCATATACAACTTGTGTTCTTCTGTTGCTCTCTACCATTATGCTCTCTATGGGATATTCATCGTGTTTTGTTTCCTCACAGAGTTAGGTTGGGGTTCATTTCATCTTTTTTTGGTAGATGATATATGAGTTTTAATTTGACATATCTCATCTTATTCAATTTAATATGTATTAAAATTTATATGGATTAAAAGTTATCTAACATATATGATTAAATATCATTATATTTTGATTCCAGAATTTAATAACTAATCTTCATTTTAAAATAATAATAAATTATATAATTTATGAATTAGAATAATTATAAATATTTTTTAAAAGATTAGAATTATTATTTTAGTTTTTATGATTTTTTTATGATTTTTTACAAATTAAGTTGTTCTATCCTTATATTTTTAGAGGCAAAATGAAAGGTGCAGTTAGTTAATTTAAATATCCTCTACTGTGGAAATGTATAATAAAATTTTAATCTTAATTAAAATTATAAAAATATTAATTGAATAATTAAAAAAGAGGCATAAGATTTTAATGGTCGAGATGTTCAATTAAAAGAACCTAAGTAAAATTTCCACTTGAAATGATTCATTCCTACAAGAAAAACTTTAATAACGTATCACCTTACATATTCTCTTAAATATATTCCGGGTAATGTTTTTTTTAATAAAAAAAAGAATTATATGCAATACATTAGATGCTATTTATTTATGCTTTTTGCTAATTAAAATTAGAATTCCATCTTGATAATTTATATAGTAAAAAGCAATAAACTTTGTTTGATAAACTCTAACCAATCTCCGAAAGTTGAAACACGTGCTATAGAAAGCATTAGAATTTACGTCAGTGTCAAAGGAATATGAGGAACTGAATTATTGAAAAAATCATAAGTTGTCATTGTAAAAATGCTGTGAGAGCTTAATTTGCGGAATCCATAAAGAAGCCCATATCACGTGTTATTAAGACCTATCTATCTTTATATTCCTCTGCGTGTTTAGTTGGTGAGTAGCCATTGTTTTCCTTATATTATTATTGCACAGCATCGTTTTCCACCCCAATTCCACAGTTCCACCATACTCACCAATTAACATGGAAACCCAAACCCAAGATGAAGTGTATGAACCCTTGTTGAACTCATCAACTAATGATGATCAGTACCCATTTCACACAACGGATTCTCATCTAGAAGAGGTGCTATCTGACACAAACCTATCATGGTGGAAGCGTTATGTATCAGCAACATGGATCGAACTCAACATCCTCTTCTCATTCGCCGGACCAGCAATCCTCGTATACGTAGTCAACAACCTCATGTCCGCCGTCACTCGAGCTTTTGCCGGCCACCTCGGAAATCTTCAGCTCGCTGCTGCCAACCTTGGTAACAGTGGCATTCAGCTCTTCGCCTTTGGCTTAATGGTATTTATACAATCGATCCTATTTATTTATGTTTTCTAATTAAAATTAGAATTCCATCTTCATAATTTATATAATAAAATGCAATTAACTTTGTTTGATAAACACCAATCTTGAAACACGCCGTAGAAATCATTAGAATTTATGTGACTATATATAATTCCAATTGCTCCGTGAATATCATTTAGTTGACCTGTACCGTCCCTGTTTGAACAGCCTCAGTTAATCCTGTTTTTATTTGATAAGAATCAATACGATCCTTATAAGGTTCCTCTTCTGAATTAAATTCAATAGGATCTAGAGAAATCTACCTGGATCAATTGAAAGTTCAATTCTATCGGAACTGCTCATTTTTAAATGATATCTGCAATATACACAAATATTCATTTTTGATTTAAATTTTTTTTTATAATTTAACCCATAACAATTTTCACATTTAATCCGTCAATTAGTCAATTTATTCATAAAAAATATATATGTATTTTTTTTTTATATATATATATATATTCACATTTTGTAATTAATTGTCTACTTATTCCAGTTATCTATTAAATATTTTTCCTCTTTTAAAGGAATACGGGGATATGAATTATTAAGAAAATCATAAGTTGTCATTGTTGTTAAAAGGCTGTGAGAGCTGAATTTGTTAGAATTGTTGGGAATTCAGCCCCCTTCAAAATATAATATATAGGGAGAAAGAAAAAGAGCACATAAAAAATATTAACGTGGTTCGGTGTCTTAAGACCTAGTCTACGATATTTTTGGAATAAAATTCACTATTTATAATTTTTGAATGGAAAAATAACAAACCCTCGCAACAATATAATTTTTAAGCGGAAAAATCACAAACTCTCGCACCATATAGTTTTTGGACGAAAAAACTACAAATCCTCGCACTCAGAAAAATTACAAACTCTCACATCATATAATTTTTGGACGGAAAAACTATAAACCTTCGCCACATATAGTTTTTGGACGGAAAAATTACAAACCTTCACTACATGGTTTTACACACACTACCTAAAACCTAGTACACTCTTCTTTATTGAATTTAAGGATGTGGTGCAAGTGAATAAAACTTAATACTCTCACTTATATAGGTGGTTTTTTACTCATCTCTCTTTTTAATACTCTCTTACGTGGGACTTTGAATTAACAAAACTTAACAAATCTCCCCTTAATTTAAAGTCTTACACTTTTACAACGATCTTTTCTTACATAAAAAAACTAGTAAAACTCTTCTGAAGCAATCTCCTTTTGCAGCAACAAAATCTTCTAATTTTAAATTAATTTTCCTTTATAACTGAATCTTTTAACTTCTAAAACAATCTTCCTTTACAGCAAAATTTCATGAGAGAGTCCATACAGAAGAAGTCCATATCACGTGAAATTAATACTTGTCTATATTCATTCCTCTGGTGTTTAGTTGGTTAGTAGCCATCGTTTTCCTTATATTATTATTCCACATCATTGTCATGTAATGCATCAACACCGGTGCATCCACCCCAATTCAACAGTCCCTCCATACTCACCAATTAACATGGAAATCCTAGAGGAAGTACATGAAACCTTGTTGAACTCAACTACTGATAATCAGTACCCATTTCACATAACGGATTCTCGTCTAGAAGAGGTGCTATCTGATACAAACCTATCATGGTGGAAGCGTTATATATCAGCAACATGGATCGAACTCAACATCCTCTTCCCATTCGCCGGACCAGCAATCCTCGTATACGTAATCAACAACCTCATGTCCGCCGTCACTCGAGCTTTTGCCGGCCACCTCGGAAATCTTCAACTAGCTGCTGCCAACCTTGGTAACAGTGGCATTCAGCTCTTCGCCTTTGGCTTAATGGTATATATATATATATATATCTTAGTATTAACCATAATAGTATAATACAACTGGGATAAAAATCAAAATACGGGATGGAAAATTGAAGGTAGGTACGTTTTTGACTATGGATGGCTCCTTGTACGTTCTCTAATACCAATTTTACTCAATAGTCAACTTTAATATAATTAATTAATTTATTTATTCATAATATATATTTTTTTTATTTTTATATCTTTTTGATTATCTGAATATTGAAATTTGTTTAGCGGATATTTTTATCAGAGATATATGGCAGGTTGATCATGTAATAATACTAATTATTAATTATTAATATTAATTATTTTTTCTTCACCTCCTAAAAGTCATGCATACCATACCATACAATACAGTACCATATGTTGTTATGATTGCAGTTGGGGATGGGAAGTGCTGTGGAGACGTTGTGTGGACAAGCGTACGGTGCTAAGAAACATGACATGTTGGGAATATACATGCAGCGAGCAATTATTGTCCTTACTATAACCGGTATTCCTTTAACCGTTGTCTACTGTTTTTGTAAACCGCTCCTATTCTTGCTGGGTGAACCGGATGATCTAGCATCAGCTGCTGCGGTTTTCGTCTACGGTTTGATCCCGCAGATCTACGCTTACGCGGTGAACTTTCCCGTACAGAAGTTTCTCCAAGCGCAAAGCGTAGTTGCTCCCAGCACTTACATCTCTTTGACTACACTAGTCTTGCATTTTTTCCTGTGTTGGGTTGTCGTCTACAAGTTGGGCTTTGGGCTTATTGGGTCGTCTTTGACGCTTAGTTTGTCTTGGTGGATCATTGTTGTGGCCCAGTTGGTCTATATTATTTACTCCCCAAGGTTTAAGCATACGTGGAATGGACTCAGCATTCGGGCCTTCTCTGGGCTTTGGGCTTTTTTCAAGTTATCGGCAGCGTCAGCGGTGATGCTGTGTTTGGAGATATGGTATTTTCAGGTGCTGGTTCTAATTACTGGCTTACTTGATAACCCTCAGCTCTCTCTTGATGCTATCTCTGTTTGGTAAGTAACTGTACCAGTTTTAGGGCATGTTTTCGTAAATTTCTTTATAAAATTATATAAGAAAAAATTAAAAAATAAGAAAAATAAAATAGTTTTTTCTATAAACTAAAATGATCAATTTATGTATAAATTAAATATTCATTTTAAAAAGTTAAGATAAGAGAATTTTTTAAGGAAAATTCATCTAAATAAATCCTTAAATTTAATTACTTTCTTAGACTTGCATCTTCTCCGACCTTCTGTATCATCTAGCATTAGAGTAAGGAAATTTAGATAATAAAAATTTTCATTAAATATTAATGTGTATTCTTACAGTAAAACTTAGTATTAATTAGAGAACAACATTAATAATACTTAATAGTACTGTATGTAAATTTTTTCCAAAATCAAAATAAAAAATGAAGGTAGGTTGAAAAAGTAAAGAATAAAAAATCAAAACTATTCGACAGTAGTCTGAATTTCAGTAAAAGGGAATAGTGAATTATACATGATTTTTTCAGACCTAAAAAGATTTCTTTAGTAACTAAGTGGGCTAAATATATATTTTTAGTGTAAGAAAAAATACTATAAAAAAGAAACAAAGAAACCGCAGGATGGATGTGCATCTGTACTCATCATTAAGTGTTCAAACACAATCTCAATGTAACAAATTTTACTTAAGCATAACAGATAGCTATAAGTACATTTACGATGGTTATATCTTGTGATTACAGCATGTCAATATCAGGGTTGATGCTTCAGATTGGAACTGGATTCAATGCAGCTGCAAGGTTAGACTTTCATATATGCATGGTTAGGTTTGAATTAATAGTTTAAAAGATTGAAACAAAATAATATTATAGGTTTCACTATTAAGTTATTTAAACAATTTTCATACACACGTAAAGGTACATACCAAAAGAATATAAACATGATATATTATAAAAGTAAATAATGTAACACATAAGCATGTGATTGTAACAGTGTAAGGGTGAGCAACGAGTTGGGGGCAGGGCATCCGAAATCAGCAGCATTTTCGGTGATAGTAGTGAACATGGTATCTTTCATAATAGCAGTGATAGAAGCAATGGTGGTTCTTTTACTTCGTCGAGTTGTAAGCTATGTTTTCACAGGTGGTGAAACTGTCGCTAATGCTGTCTCTGACTTGTGTCCTTACTTAGCCATCACTCTCATTCTCAATGGCATCCAACCAGTACTGTCAGGTGAATTATTTTCATAGTGTTAACAACCTTGTATACATTTTTTTAATCAATTATTTGTTTAACTTGACCTCTTCAATTGGTTGTTATTATTATAATTCCTTAATTAGTTGCTCACATTCCTTAATTAATTTTGTCATTTTCTTTTTCCATCTACACCTCTCAGTTAATGATAGTTGTAGTTTGATACAACATGTACGTGCACAAAATCGTATAAACAGTTTTTTTATCAGCAAAATATATTAGTTATTTATAATTATTTAATTTTTATAAATCTTCTTTCCAACTATTACCACTCCCCCTTCAACATTTAGTGAAAGAAGGTATTATAAATCCTGTTGTTATATTTTAATGTGAAATGAAAATTGTGTATATTTTATTTTAATATTTTTTTAAAATGAATAAATGTATTGTTCCTCCTGGATCTGGTTTTACCAAGGTCATTCCAATCCTCACCTATTCCCGAGGTCTCTCCTGAGTAATATGTTCCGAAGCTATCAGATTCCGAGCTTGACCAGAAAGGGGAGGTACTTGTAAAAGACATTCCGATGTTAAAGTTAATTCTTTTGTGTTAAAAAAAATGTTAAGTTATTACGACAAATCTAAAGAGAGAGGGTAGAGAGAAAAAATCATTTTTTTATCTCTTATTTGGGTATAGGAATCCGATCTTTGAGGCTTTTATATCTGACTTTGACGGCGTAGTAGGTGAGGGGAGGTTCCATCAGTTGATTTTCCTCATTCCGAGGTACACATGTCTCATGAAAGACTGTTTTGTGAGTTCCAAAAACTATGATTGCCTTTTAGGAAAACTATTACATCACCCAGTCAACTCACTTTAATGGGTAAGTATGCTACTTTTGGATCTAGATACTTTCAACGGTGGATGCCAAGCTCGTTTATGGCCTTAACCGAGTTTATTTTAACTCGGTCCGGTACGAGTATTATACATAATGATATTTTGTTGAATGACAATATAAAAAAATATTATACTATTGTAAACAATTTTTTTTTTTTTTATAGATTTGAAATTTCTTAGTATATATTATAAATAAATTAAATATAAAACTTAGGTATGTTTACATTAAATTTTGTAAAAAATTTACCTTGAAAACCTTTATAATTTATTACAAAATCTGAAAGAGACAGCATTTTACAGGAGTAGCTGTTGGGTGCGGATGGCAATCCATTGTGGCCTATGTAAATGTGGGCTGTTATTATGGTCTTGGAGTTCCGTTGGGCTGTGTTTTGGGCTTCAAGTTCGACCTTGGTGTGCAGGTACTCTATTTTTGTATTGGGCTCTATATCAATCTTATTTCTTATTCTTCATTTATAACTATATCTATCACTCAATAATTTATCATTTCTAAAAGTTATATAAAATTTAATTTATTACTAATTCACTGTACGAAGTGATTTTAGACTGTTAGTCAATCTATAACCTTTATATTATTATTTTTATATAATCATATATATATGTTTGAATCGTTTATAGTATAACTCTTTTAAACATTAAGAAAAGCTAACTCAAATGTACCAAATTGTAATTGGTGAGAAGTTTGATTTGATACGTACATAATATAGGGAATATGGTCCGGTATGATTGGAGGAACAATGTTGCAGACCCTCATTTTATTATGGATCGTACTTCGCACTGATTGGAATCAAGAGGTCAATTTTTCTCCATATATCAAACTCAATCTCACTTATGCTCTTAATACTGTTTTATGTGACATGAGCATTTTTCCCCCTATCTGTTGCTCGTCCAAATTCTATTGAATTAATGTTATGATATCAAAAAGAAATATAATAAGTATAATTAAATGAAAACGTAAAAACATTTTATGCTAAATAGGTGATGAAAAATAACTCACTGTATTGGTAATGGTACATTTTGATGAGTGCAGGTGAATACAACAAAAAAACGAATGGACAAGTGGGAGTACAAGAAGGAGGAGGTTCAGGATCAAAATTAAAATGGAGCCTGCTACCAAATTGAAATGGTACAATTGTGGAACCAAATCTATTAAGATGCCTCCTGTTAAATTTAGACCATATCCACAATAATAATTTTTATTCAAAAAAGCAATTAGAGGGAAGAAATAATGTCCCAATCTATGGTAGCCGGGTAGGGAAACTTTCTAAGCTCAGATAATAATGCTTTTAGGTGTATTTATATTTACCTTAATCTAAATTCCCTAATTACTGGAAGTTTTGAATTCATTTTGTGGTGTATTTTGTAGCAAAATATTTAGACAGGAAATAATTCCATAAAAAATTTCTTCCTTGAAATTGTGGTTTTGTGATGAATTTTTGGAGAAGAAATTATTTTGTAATAAAAGTCCTCACTAAAAGAAATTTATTTTTTTCTAGATTGATTTTGTGATGAATTATTTAGAAACTGAATAAATTTCTCATTAATTTCGTCATTAAGTTTTGTTACTATTTTTATTTATTTTTTGGTCATTTTATTATGATAATTTACTTAGTTAATATTTCTATTAAGAATGTATGTTAATATTGCAATAAAAAGAAATAGTGTTATGAGAATCAAATCGATCTTATTAATTGAAGTAGAAACTAAAATCATGATCAAGCCGTTGGTACCAACTGATCATATTAACTTTCAATTAAAAAGAATTGATTAATCAATTCAAAAACTCTGGCTCTAGGTAATTACAAATGAAAATTGTACATGATCTATTTCGATTGTTAATGTAATTAATTATGTAAAAATTTATTAACTTACCTTTGAACCGTAATTATTATTAACACTTGACTCAAGTAAGTCATTGAAAAATGTCTTCCTCGTGTATTCAAATTAGGTTATAAAGAATTTTGAAACTGCTATTATTTATTAACACTTGATTACATTCTTACGGAACAAAGAAACAACACACAGGCACAAAAAATAGTAAACCATAACACAATAAGATATACATGATTCAGCCAACGTGACTTACATCTATAACGGAACAATTTCACTTCATTATAGTAACCAAGATCAAGTTTCTTTATAAGAAAGCCTTTACTTTGTTGCTCAGACCCTCGATTGTTATGTTTCATTTTAGAATTCGGAATGTGATAAGATACAAGTTTGTTCTGGTTAATAACTAGTTAATAACTTCAAAGTTTTTTCTACAAAAAAAATTACAATGCCTCACAATTCTTATTTAATCAATTGAGCTAAATGTTTTTAACAATTAACTTAATTTTTATGGTGAAGTTTTGAGACAAATTTTTTATTTTTCTTTTATTTTTTATTACAATATCCGTTTTTAAATAATATTTAATCGATTACATGTTAATTAATATTTGATTGATTGGTCTTATGGATAAAAAATTTTATCATTTCTTTTTTTCTTTATTTATTTCAGGGATATCCTCATTTAAGTTAAGATCCACGTCTACAAATTGAAAGATGGAATGATTCAATGTGTAATAAGTTATTTTTCACTAAAAATAAAAAATAGGAGTGAAATACTTATTTAGTTGATTTTTATAAAATATTATTATGAAAATATTTTTAAAATTGAGTGAAAGTGAAATATTACGATTCTATTTGTCCGGTATTCAAAAATTATTTTTAAAAATTAAAAATAAAAAATGAAAACAGAAAATAATTTCTCAAACTAAATATTATCCAATTGTAACATAACTCACAGTTACTTACCTAGTTTCTAAATAAATAAATAAATAATCAATGTCTCTTACCTTAAGCACTTACTTGCGTAACAATTAGTTCAGAAACCCATGAAATAGACATATTGAAAAAACTGTTATTACTATTATTAAATCAGAAATTTAATAAAGTGGTATCACTTGATGAAAAACAAATACAGTGACCAGGTGGTTAATAACATAGAGAATGTATGGTCTTGTTTACATTAAAGGTGGGCTTAAATTTTATTGTAAGAGGATTTATCTTGAGTTTGCTCTTTCACAAGTCAATGTCATGAAAATTGAAGCCAAGGGAGGTGAGAATACTCGTGCCCCACAATTGACTTTGGTCAGATTCAAACCCTTCAAAAACGTGATAGCATGCTACCACTGGTGGGGTTCAGTGCTCAAACAAAGACTTGCGCTGTTCAAAGAATTGTGCCATTCAAAGAAATTGTGCTATGCATGAACTGCGCGGGTCTACATGTCCGTTCAGATTCACAATTACTAATTTTTATTCAAACCACTTAATTAATTAGTTAGTTAATTAGTACTATAATTCATGAATGATCCAATTTAACAGATCTTTGAAGAATCCAAAGAGTGTTTAATAATGAAAGCTTAATTTCCCTAGTGAAAAAATTGCAAATAGGCCTCACAGGGTCAAAACTACAAGTTACCGAAATTTTCTCATAAGGGAGTATTCTTAATTGAGAAAAATATAGAACATGTCGGAAAATTTACAGGCCAGGCTGGTTTCTTGCAAGACCAATTGCCTGTACATTGCTAATTGTTTAATGGAGGGGAGTGTACACAAGTACTTGCTGGCTCCCCAAGGCACTGCAATGGAAGCTGTACTTGACCAGTTGACTCTTTTCTTCATTAATCACCAATAATTATTCTTATTAATGCTTGCACTTACTTTCACACCTCTCTTTTTTATTATTATTTTTTTAAAAATTCAACTTTAGATCTTAGAATGAAAGAATCCTAACTCGTAGCCATGTTTAGTGGGAAAGGGTTCAACTTAATCATTGAGAATAATAAATTATAAATAGTATATAGTCAAATAATAAAATCCTTGCATTTACATTTACAATGGTAATTTATTAGATTAAGAATTCTAATAGTCTAAGTTCATGTTTACAACTTAATAATTATAATTTCCTTTCAGGCTAAGAATAAAGGTTCTTATTCTGGGAAGTTTGTGATTGTACGTATTAATATATAATTAAGATAAAGTGGACAATAAATTAGAAAGGCTTTCCCTCATGTCATTATTGTATCAGTACAACGTGTTCCAGATTTGATGTGGTTTAAGATGTTATTTAGTATTTGCGTAATCAAACAGTAGATGGGAGCTGCAGCTATCAGAAACTTAACTACTGCACCGTCCACACCCTATGCCATAACGTGTCCTTTTCATGATTATCACTAATCAAATTTGTGTGTGTGACTTGTGTACCCACATCAGCTTGTGCAACATTTCAAGACATTTTTACTTAAATGTCTGTTTCAGTGTCACTATCGATGTAAACTATAAGAAAAGGGTAATTTTTCAATTTCAATATTTAGTTTTTTTTTGAAATAGTATAAAACTCTAGTGTCAAAGGGAATGGGAAGACTTTGCAGTCTTAGTCCCCCAGATTTTACAATTTTTCATATATGAAAAAGTTTCTACAGATTCTCTCACTGGGCAAAAGATGATTAATGAAAATGATATAAAGGGGTGTGATTACTAGAGAGTAAAGAGTTTACATATACTATAATATAGATGATTCTATTTTATAAATAATGTCGATCACAGATTCTAATGCATAAAGCTGTATTTATAGATGATTCTGTTTTGTTCTCTGTTGTGTCCATTGTCTTTGATTAAAATCACAGCTCGTTCCATGTGCTAGTTTAACCTTTTCTATCAAATCTTGTTTATTTTTATAGATATTTAATAACATTTATTGCTCTCCTACCCTCTCTCCAAAGGATCAAAACCTGTTAATTTTTGTGAAAGACATTTCCACCACTAGTAAGTGCAAAATGAAACATAATTGAAAACTAACGGAAATTGCCACTTCATCTACTTCTGCTACATAGTCTAGAATCTAAAAGTAGAAAAGAGAACTCACTGAGTGGAAAATGAATGCCATATCTGACAAGTTGTTGGTTTTTTACTCTTTTGAATAAGATAAATGTAAGTACTTGTACAGACAAAAGAAATAAGTACCAAAAGATAGAAATGGAAAAGGAGGAAGAACTCAATTGATCTAAAGGAAGAACGGATATGATTTCATTTCACTCTTCGTATAGACTAAAGAAAAAGTGGGAAGAAACACACGAAAAAAGAGAAAAGAAAAGAAAAGAAGAAGACAGAAACATGACATTATATTGCAAAAAACATCAGTTTCCTAGTAAATAGTAATATGTTTACACATACATAGATACAAATCATTTGATAAGAGGAGGAAGTGTTATGAGGGTTTGCGTTCCTCTGCCAAAGATTCTCTTCCATGTTTTGAGTTGACTCAAAACATTTCTTTGAATGCCATTTCTAGCAGCAGATACACCTGACATAATTCTCTTCCTGAGTCTCCTTAACCTCTTACCAATCTTCACCTTCAACTTTGATATTCTTATTCTGAGACACGATGCCTTTCTACGTGAATCAGCTTTCTCCAACACTTTGTGGATCAAAAACTGTGCCCTTCTATGGATTATCTCTTCAGGGTCCTCCTTATCCACCTTTGAGTAACCACATGGTCTTCTAGACAGAGCCATTTTTCTTCAAAAGGGTGAAAAAGAAAGAGAAATGATAGATGTGGCTTGAGCATAGAGAGGTTGGAAAGTAATATTTATAGTATAGATTTGGGATTTGGTGTTAAACAATTGTGGTGGGACCATTCAAGATGTCATACATGGTGATGAAGCAGATCATGTGCACTAATTTTCTGTGGAAAATAATGGACATGATGACTGTGCCTGAACTGGCCTTTATCATTTTGTCAAAATTAAGCCTTGTATATCCTCATATAGAAACTCCCTTGGAAAATAGGACCTTCTATAATTAATTAATCATGAATGCTGCCATTTCTTGGTTTGTTCTTAGTAGCCTACTAAGAAAAAATAACTACATGAAATGTGTCCAAAATTTGTATGTTTTTGTTTCTTTTAAGAGTTACGTATTTTTATACAATACTATCCTACTCATCTATTCAATTAACAAATACTATATGTGATAAATTTATTAATTTATCAACTAATATAACAAAATGTATATGTGTTGGTAATTCTTTTATTATTATTTTTTCTTTTCTTTTCTATTTTATATTTTAGTTGACTAGTTGATTTATATTAGAGTTGATCACAAAATATTTTTCGTTAAAATATCATGTTAATAATTTTCTATTTTTTTTTTTAAAGATCGTAGTTTTTAGTATAAGCGGTTGTATGAATAATTTTTTTAAAAAAATATCAACCTATACCATGCTCAGCCACTAATTTTTTTATTGTTGGGTCGGAAAGGGAAAGTTTCTAAATTGATTTGAACATTGTGACGTGAGATGAAAATTGTGTGGCAAAGAAGTAAAAGGAGAGACCATTGACATCCTTGGGCTAAGGTTTTGTTATAATATATACACACAATAATACTAATTTAAATAATGGTACGTTGACATCAATAATTGTCAGTTATTTATTGATCTTATTTCGATTCATATAATAACATTATTATTGAAAAAATCATTTGAGATTCGTCATAATATAAAACATGTTTACATTTGAAGGTATCTAAAATGATTTTATAACTGTGTAACCAAATAAACAATTAACTCTCATGCATTTGTGTTGTTTTCTGACATCTAGAATAGCTTGTAAATTCTAAGTAAATAAACAAGACATTATAATTAAGTTACTATTAAATTAAAAAATAGTTAAGAAACTATATGTTATAACTATTTATGTAAGTTCAAAATTATTATCATAAAAATCAACATGGGTGAAAGATTTAGAAATGAAATTACAAGAGATGAGATTTAGCATGATAAGGTGGAGCTGTATGGTGTAGATGTGGGGTGTATATAGGAATAGTAATATCACCGACTAGAAGAGGGAACACGTTCCCACTTGTGAAATTGGAGCAATCATTGAATTGGTGCAAAAAGTAGCATTCTTTCTTGTGATGGAAATTCTTAAGTCAAAGAAGAAGGAGACAGGCATGAACCTTGCACACTATAGAACAGACCAAATTTCCACAAGGGTGGAGGATCTTTGAATTTCATTGCTACATTCCTACTTTATTTAGCAACACTTCTTAAACTAATAAATAATTGAAAATGACTCTAAATTATTGTTAATTAAGGGCAAGATGTGAACAAAATAAGTTTATGGTACTTGGTGTTAAAATGTATTGTACTTAAAAACCAAAGGTGTGAGTAATTACGTTTTGAAAGAAAGTTAAAGATCTTGCACTCATTATCTTAGGGTCTAAAATTTTTAATATTTATCACCCAATTATGGTATTTATCCAAAAAATAAAATCTGTTCACCAAAGTATCCCTTTCCCCTCTGTTAAAATTTTCTTTTCAGTGACGAAGAGAAAAAAGTTTCAAATTTAAATTAAATAAAAGTGAAAAGAAAAAAAATAAATTTTTTTTTTGAAAAATCAATTTTTTTATTTTCTTTTAATTAAATTAAATAAAACATATTATTGTTTATATTTTTACTTCTCCATTTTTTTTCTTTCTTATCAAACAAACCATAAGAGAATGCATTAAATCAATTAAAAGGAAAAATAACAAATTAATCACCTTTTAATTGTCTAGTTTGTTTCATGTACGAAACCCCTTGTACTTATTATAATAATGCTTTTTTTGCTTACTTAGAAAAAAAAAAAAGTATCACCCTAAACAATGTGATTGATTATAGGTTCCATATTGATATGTAATGGAATGATTATTAAACTATATATTGATGGACATTCATTATACTTGGATATACATAACCCTAGGTAATGCGATAATATATGCAGATAATTGATGACTCCGAATAATATAATAATAGCATTATACCATATAATACATTTCACACCAAATAAAATTTGTTAATTATAATATGCTATTGTATTAGAATAATTAAAAGAGAAGAGGGCTATATGTACTTTTGAAATTACTAAATCAATATACTCTTAAAAGAGAAATTAATTATATGATGTAGGTCACATTTCTCAAGTATGATTTAGTTTTATGAAAGAATTTTTTAGCAATTTTTCAAGCCCAAAATATGCTTCCGATACATTGCCACCAAAAAGTTAGAAAAACATTATAATCTCATTATTTAGCCTATTATATATCTTTATATTGAATAAGAAACCGATGCTTCATCAACTATCATATAACTCCATGGATTTTAAAATTCAGTTTGGGTGCACCCCTCATAGTTAATTACTTCGATCAATTTCTATCGTAACCACCGTTCAGCTCAGTTTGACACAATTATTATATAATAGAAAACTGCTAACCATATTTAAGTATTAATTAATAATTAATATATTACTACAAGTTGTGTTTTTTAGGACACTATTGAAAGAACAGTATCGTAGCTACCACACACATCAAAAGAAAACTTATGGCAGCATTTGTTGCATCATATGATAATTACTCATTCATCTCTTTTCTGCATTTTTTGTCCTTTCATAGTTGACACTAGAATTTTAATATTGTCATTTTCACAAAACGTATTTTATGAATCTATGTCAATCAAATGGTTAAAAAAAAGGTATATTAACCTTTTTTTCTTATAATTAAAGATATGTTTGTTAAATTGGTTTTGAATTTGCATGGTGGAATGAAATGAAATTGAGAATAAATATTTTAGATAAAGTAAACTTTTACAAATTAAAAAAGAAATGCTGTAATTTGTTTTAAAAACCAACAACTTTCAACTTTTTTTTTATTGAGAAAAGCATCAATTTAATCATTCCTAAGTTGTATTTAAAATCTTAAAAAAATTATATTTAGTTGATAGATAGACTGACACCTTAAACATATGGTCAAATGTCTAAATTCTGGGACAAATGCCTCTTGATTTCTTTAATTATTAGTCAAAAATACTCTAATTTACTAAAAAATTAAAAATATATGTAAATATTAAAGTATTAAAAATCATACTTCATAATTTCTCAAGTAATAAATTTTTTCAAATTAATCCTTCAATATTATAATTTAAGGATTAAATCAATGATTTTTAATACACTTACATGCTCTTAATAATTTAGCACACTTTTACATAAATTGACGGTTTATTATTATATTTCAATCAACACATTAACTTCATCTAGAATTTTCACTTTGAAGCTTGATACATAGGATAACATCACAGGGAAAGCTCAATTTTAGTTTTTTTTTTTTTTTTATGTGGAAAATTCGATTGGATTGGAGGCTCTCTTACACTATGTTAATCTATTTAAGGGTCTTGCAAGGGGTGTTTAGGTCTTTACAACAATGAAATTAAAAAGTAACAAATGGGGAGTGTATATAGCAGCTTCAGTTGCTTATTATTGGGTCATTCCCAGCCCACAAAGGTTACCTCTGCAGAACTCAGAAACTGTGCACATTTAAGAATACAAAATTAAAACCTAAAAAACGAAAAGAAGGAAAGTATTAGTGACACTAATCAGTGATTAACATGCAAAACCAAAATCCCTTGTACTGTTTCTTATTTGGTGGAGTTGGAGGGTTTGCTACTGTGATCAAACAAACAGAATGGCTTCAACTGTTTTTTGTTTCCTTCTGCGATATAACTCGCCATCCACCCCGTGAGTTTTTTTTTTTTTTTTTTAATGATTTATTTTTACATAAAGTAACATGATATCTATTCTATTTTAATGTTATGGCATTGTTAATGTAGAATATGATCATGTGACACCAATTTGTTCTTTAAGTGGTTCGGGGTTTGATCCGAGTTAGGAATGTGATTATTCTGATGGCTGTGTTTGTGGTTTGTTTTATTTGCTACTATATTCAGTGCAGTTCCCCTGTCATTGAATGAATAAACCCTCAATTTGGTCCCTCAACTGTATCACTCTCACAATTTAAATGGTCCTTGAACTATTCAAATTGTATAAGTAGTATCTAAAGTATTGAAAATTCATCAATTTAGTCCCTTGGAGGGACTAATTTGAAGAGTTTTTCTACTATAAGGACTATGTAGTATGATTTTTAATATTTTAGGGACTACTTGTACAATTTCTAATACTTTAAGGACTATTTAGGAGAAAAAGTGATAGTTTCGGGACCAATTTGATGGTTTACTCATTATTAAACACATTGAAACAAGGTGCATCAGTTGCATGTGGCCATGATTTCCAGCAATACGAAAGAACGCCAAGAAATGATGGCTGCAAAGGTCTTTCATGTAATAATTAATAGATAAAAGTGTTGTTGTTGTAGATCTTTTAACAGAGTCAGCAACTGAGGTTTTTTTTTTTTTTTTTTTTTAATATTTTACTTTGAAGGGGAGGCTTAATGGAATGTCTGAAATTGTGGCCTTGTGATCCGAAGGTCACATAGATTTCAATCATGGAATTGACATCATCCAAGGTAAGGCTTCCTATCATAGACTCACATGACCCTTGTATGGATCCCAAGTACAGTAGGAGCTTTATAGTACACCAGGCTTCTCTTTTTGTTTTTTCTGGTTTGGTAGATTTACCTGGGGCACAGCCACACAGGAAAGATGACGCTTCTTCACACATGGATTGTGTTATTTGGTTCTCATTTTCTTATTTTGTCCTTGACAAACTTAATCATTTTGGATGTTCATTTTTGTGCATCGTATTTTTCTATACTCTTCAAATCATATACTCTGGTAGTCCATTGGGTAGGCAACTTGTGCTAGTTGGTAGAACGTAGAGGTAATGACTGCACTAGAGAAACATAAGATCTACTTAATTTTATTGAGATGCATTCAGGGATTTTTCAAATCATAAGCTAATGTCAATTAATAGTTGTCTGGAATCTGCGATGCCAAATAAACAGAGGCCTATATAAAATATAATTATTTAATGAAAATATTTTATCTACGTGAACCATCAACATACATTGATCTCATTGCAATGAGAAACTTAATAAAACTCTGTCATACGAATGATCAAGTTAGTATCGGATCTCATGATATTAACATTATTTGGTAACTCAAAAAAATTTCCTTATTACAATGTTTGTGCCATTTATGCCTAGGTTGGTTTTACCTGTTGCATAAGAGATTCTTAAAGTGATATAAACTCATTATCTCAATCTCATTTCAAGTATCATTCTAAAATCACTAGGAATTAAACCATGTTGTTACCAATCTAATAGCTAACATGTGTCTTCACTAAATTTATGCCTAATTCTGGTGACACAGAATTTTATGTCTAATTCAACCATAGTGTTAACAATCATTCGTATAAATAGATGTGCTTTGTTTTTTTCTTCTTGACCAACAGTTTTCCCAAAGTTCATAGACATACCAGATATTTTAGTTAACTAACATTATATGATGTGGTACTCCTTCCTAGATTTGGCATAACAGAAATTATGAAGTAGTGTATATGTTTTATATCTTCTGGAAAGGAAATGATGTGAAAGAGACAAATGGATCAAGGTGTAGTAATGTTTAACATTGCTTTGTGAAATTCGACTGTAATCATTTAATTAGATTCAATTTCAATTTATTTCTCTAAGTGTTGTCATATATTTTTAAACAAGAATATTGTTTGAATTTATGAAAACCTGACAGAGCTCTAGTGAAGCATTTTTGTTATTGGAAAGAAAGCTTGTGTTAGAGAGTATATTCTAACCACTTTCAAGATCAAGATATACACTGGCACACACATAGAGGTGACAGATGCAAATAAGCAATGTGGTTGGATAAAATTCCTTTATTGTTAGAGAGTATATTCTAACCACTTTCAAGATCAAGATATACACTGGCACACACATAGAGGTGACAGATGCAAACGAGCAATGTGGTTGGATAAAATTCCTTTATTTTGTCTAATAAATTTTGTATTTTAACCAATCACACATGATTTCTTGAATTTCTTGGATTTCTTCTATCTTTGTTATTTAGTAGCAATTGAGGATTGTTAGGAGATGCAAAAACCATACTTGTTCTCCACTCACCAGCATATGCTTGTAGGAGATTATCTATGACACGATATTAGCCTTTATGACCAAATTAGGAGCTTCAAATCCAAAGGGAACATTCATGAGGGGTGTTAGGGATACAAAAGGATACTTCTTGAGCCTACGCTTAAAAATTAAGTTATTGGGAGAAATGGTATTTGACAAGGGTTATAATCAGTAAGTCTTTCACAATGCATTAATGCTTGTATTATTTGTGCACACTCGAAACATAAAAAAGATGTAAGAGTTGGAATGCATAGTGACAATAAGTTCTCATAGTTGACATAAATTTTTTAGTGGCTCTCTTTTTCTGTCTTTCTTCACATGTGCATGAGTGTGCACTTTCATATTTTCCATCTAAATCCACTAATTGTCTATTTTGGTGAGTATTTGTAACATTGATTTTGAATGAAATTGCAAAATTCATTTTTTTTAAAATTAATTTCAAAGTGAATTGATTTATGTTTGAATGCTTTTATCCTAAAAGCAAGTTTGATATAAAGCAAAATATAAATTTTTTCAGAAGTTACTTTTTGTCACTTTTGGTCAAACCGGTTTGGAAGCAAAATCAATTTTACCTAACAAAAATAGATATTTTTATCTTTACCAAAATCATGTTTAATAGAAGGAAATAAATTCTAATGCATCTAAACGTGAAACCAAACTCACACAAATTGATTTTATTTGACAATAGAGGAGACTATTTGCTACTCAAACCTACTGATCAATCAATATGTTTTATTATATTCAGTTGGACTTGTGGTAGCATTGAGATACAAGTCAACATGTAATTTTTAAAAATTCATCCTATATAACTCTTGGACTAAGATGTTGTACATCCATATGGCCCATTTTAGAGATACAAATTCAGTTCAATTTTGGGATGTCACGTGGATTATTATGCATTTCAATTGAATTGGGCTCTAGACGGCCCACAATGCTTTTATGGTATAACTGTTAATTTTGGCTCCTTGAATACTTTTTTCCTTGGCATTAAGCCTTGCCCTACTATAAATAGTCTCTGGAGTGACAGTAGTAATTCTTAGGGTCTAGCGCCGAATTTGAAGATTTGGGGGCCAAACAGTGATCAAAGGGTCAAGGTAACTAAAAAATCGCGTATACTTGATTTGTTTTATCAAGATCCATTTTATTGCCGTTCTTAAAAGAAAGATCTGAATTTCTTATGTTATTTATGTCGATGATATTCTTCATCTCAGTGGGTTACATTCTGGGAATCTCATGAATATTGGAATTGGAAAACATATACATTTCAATGTATTTATTAATTTTTCTCCCCATTTGTATATCTACATGCCTGAAAAGGGAGTTTGATATTATGATTGTTTATCAATGCCATAGGAAATTTCAGAGGGATGTTTATCGTCTCAAATTTTTTTTAATTTTCACTGTTAGAGGTCTTGTCATTGTATTAAATGTTTCCAATTAATCATATAACTTGTATCTTTAATTAGATCCCTTCTGTTTGCCTTTTTGGATCACAATTTATGGCGAAATTCATTTGTTTCTGTCCTCAAAGTGTGAAGATCTAGTACAGTGCAGCTTGTTAATGTAAATGATTGGATGTAATTTTGTACACATGTTTATGATCAAGTCCATCTTGGGCCATGCAAGCTTGAAGAGGGTAAAGAAGACTTTGAAGAAACTTGTAATCTTGTTTTTAGATGAGGACCTTATGTGTGTTAAGGCCTCTTGTTGCTTTGTTTGTCTGGTTGATTTTCTTTGCATTTGGCATAGACTTCTCAGCCATGGTGTCTTAGTTTCCTTTTGTTTGGGTTGTATTGGGTGATCTTGTATGCTTGGAACGAAAATTACATCTCAATTGAGCAATTAAAGCTAATTGGATAAATTAGTTTTGATTCCACAGTTAGAGAAAGTGGAGAGCATCTTGGTAGGCCCCAATTGCACATGGCATCACATGAGTTGTGCCGCACAAGCAAACCCATGTGGAACACATGGCAATTACCACCTAGGCTGGGTGGAGTCATGCTTTATAATGCATTCTTACCTCATTTCCAAGAGCCATCACGACATTCATTCTCTGAGGGCCATCTTGATCATTTTGATAAGATGGAATCTCCTCCTTTGGATCCAATTTTTCATCCTTGATCAAGATTAGATCCAAAGTGAGAGTCATCATCTTAATCAAATGGCTTAAGATGCATCTTCATTAGTAGCTTCTAAAGCTGGTAGTTTTTGCGCAGCCTTGTTTCCAACTCTTGTAGGGACCTTTTGGCAAATTAAAATCAAAATGTTAGATTTGAGGGCTCAGTTTCTCTCTAGGTCTCTTGAGAAAACCAAATTGAATCTTATCAACGGTAGTTAGCACCATTGTGGCGGTTCCTCATATTGGTTTATTCTTCTTGTGATAACGTCATCATTTCTAGTCTTATCCATTTTCATACTTTCTTCTTCTTACTATTTTAGTTTCTGTAAGCTACGTTTATAACCATAGTTCTAGTGAGCTTTTAATGTTGGTTCTTATGTTGTTGTGTTTGATGAATGAAGATTTGGGTAAATTGTTAAGCATTCGACTTGATGTAAGCCTTCCTTGGAATGTTTAGCAATTTGCCCAAATCTTTATTCATTGAACACAACAAACAACATAAAAATCAACATCAAAAGCTCACCGAAACTAAGGCTATAAATATAGCTCACGGAAACTAAAATAGCAAGAAGAAGAAAATATGAAAATGGATAAGACTATAGATGATGGTGTTATGACAAGATCAATTAGCCAACGTGAGGAATCGCTACAATGGTGTTACCTACCATTGATAAGATTTAATTTGGTTTCTCAAGAGACTTAGAGAGAAACTAAGCTCTCAAATCTGAAATTTCAACTTGCCAAAAGGTCCTTATATAAGAGTTGGAAACAATGCTCAAATAGGTAAAAGCTGCTAATCTAAGATGCATCTTCAGTCATTTGATTAAGATGACGACTCTCATTTTGGATCTAATCTTGATCAAGGATGCAAGATTGGATCCAAAGGAGGAGATTACATCTTATCAAGATGGCCCTTGGAGAATGAATAACGTGAAATGAGGAAAGAGTGCATCATGTGGAGTCATGAGACAGGCATGACTCCACATGGCCTAGATGGCAATTGCCATGGGTTTGCTTATGTGATGCCATGTGCAAGTAGGGGCTACCAAGATCCTCTCCACTCTCTCTAATTGCGGAATTAAAACTAATTTATCCAATTAGCTTAAATTTCCCAATTGAGGCAAGTTTCGGTCCAAGCATAGCCCATGCCATTTATGGCCCAAAAGCATATAAGTTCACCTGATACACTCAAACATAAGGAAAATAAGGCACCATGGCCGAGAGGTCTAAACCAAATACAAAGCAACAAGAGGCCTTAACACACATAAGGTCATCATCTGAAAACAAGATTACAAAATTCTTCAAAGTCTTCTTTAGTCTCTTCAAGCTTGCATGGTCTAAGATGGAGTCCATCAAAGTGTCAAAGATGTTCCTGTGGATTTTTGTAAAGTGAGTAACCTTTCAACCTCTGGTTTGGTCTAAGCAAGAAATATTAATTTGGTTTTTAACATCATTCTGTAAGAGGAAACAGATAGATTTTGAAAGGAATTAATTTGTTTCGTTTCATAAATTTGTAGGTGTTTTGTCTTTTGGCTTACTCCATTATATACCATTTGCTGGTTTATCCTTTTTTCTTTCTTAGGCTGAGGGCAAGTGAGAGGCTACTCTTTCTTAATTCGATTATTTTGTCATTTTGATTTTATGCATTAAAAACACCCCCATTTGCACAATTGTCCATCTCAACTGATGTTGTCTCATCTTAAAACTGTTTCCCACAATGAGGTCTATTGAAAGGGCTCAATGTAGGCAATTTATGTGCATTTGTTCTGTTTTTGTATTTTGATGTTGTTCAAACAAATTGTTACACTACTATGATTTCTTTTTAAAAAAAGGAAAACTTATTGGTAGTTATACAATTTTTAGGGAGGTTTTGTAGAAGATGAACGAAGGGACTGAAGGATTGGACTCCTCAACTCCAACCTTTCCATTGAAAAGGAAACGAGGCAGGCCACGCAAAGTACATGGTATATTTTATGGGACTAACATGCCTGTGATGCTAGATAGTGAAGTTCAGAGGACGAACATGCCTCTAATACCTTCTAACAAAAATTCCTACCCAAATGTAGGTACTGCTGATGGAATGGTGGGGAAAAAGGTTAATTGTGTCATTGAAGGCACTTTCAATGGTGGATATCTTCTTGGTGTTCAGATGGCACCTGATACTTATTTAAGAGGTGTTGTTTTTCTACCAGAGCAAGTTGTTCCAGTTACTCCAGCTAGTGATGTCGCTCCACAAGTTAAGATGATAGGAAGGACAGAGATTCTGATTCCAGGTCTTAACCAAGAGAGTCAGCTACGTAGTTCTGCTCCATTATCAGGACAGTGCAACAAGCAAGCTTTTCAAGCCAAACTACCAGTTCCCATATCTGAAGATCCAATTCTCCCAGCTGAGGTCCAATCTGGCATATCAGTTTCCCTTGAGAACCAATCTGCCCCTGTTGTGGCACGCTTGGTTGACTTGCCCAAGATTGACTCTTCTATTTCTGCTGGAGGAATAATGCCAAAGATCATGTCAAAGCCTCGACCTGAAAGGATAGAGACTCTAATTCCAGTTCTGAACCCAGAGAGTCAGATACTTAGTTCTGTTCCTTCATTGGGACAGTGTAACAAGAAACCTTATGAGGTCGAAATGCCAGTACCCAGGACTGTAGAGCCAGCTATCCCAACTAAGCTCTATTTTGGATCAGTTTCACTTAAAAACCAATCTGCGCTTGTTGTGGAACCCTTGTCAATTGTCTCTTCTATTTCTGCTGGAGGAATAAGGCCAACTGGAATGTCAAAGCCTGGACGTGAAAGTCTGCCTGCCTCTATCATGTCAAAGTTTGAGGGTGGCAAAACTATCAAACAAGATGAAACATTGCATGATATTGATGCTCCCAGACAGGCAAAACAATCCAATTCTGGTGGAGGAGCAACAGCAGAATCTCAGAGAACTTCTGAACCCATCAACTTAGTTCCAACAGTTGAAAGCACTGAGAAGGAGCTCATGACTGGACAGAACATGCCTTTTGCATATAACCTGAATGAGCTGATTCCTGATGAACCAAAGTGCTCAATTAGTGAAGTATACCAAATCTCTGTATCTGATGTGCATGAATCCATTGTATCTGAACAGATTAATAATACTGTTGACTTTTTTCTGCAGAAGCAGGTCTCTCTAGAAACAGATGCACAAGAAGATGCTAAATCCAAGCCTGCCAATGAGACTGTAAACCTGATTGGATCAGATGTTTCTTGAGTGTTGTAGTTGGAAAAGATGGTGAAGGAAGTTTGGTATGATTAGACTCAGTCTGAGAATTTAATAGTAATGGTTATAGTAGACATTCGAATTTAATACTCTCTTATACATCTTGATGGTTTTTTGAACTTTCGTCCTGAACTTATGCTTGGATGGAACTGTTTGATGAATTTCTTTCTAATAATACCCCTGCTAGACAGGGTAAAAACTTACCCTAAACTTTCCAAACAAAAGTAAATCAGATGGGAGGTACTGTTTTGGATTATTGACTGATATGTGCAAGAGTGCAACCTATTTGTTAAGTATGATCGTTATGATAAATGTGTTGTTAACCCAAACCTTTTGGTGCCCAACTCCCAATTATTGCATTCATACCATATTCGCAGTGTGAGACCTGCTGTAGGGGGAGGGACAGAGATTTAAGTGTGCATGGAAATACAATCAACTGCAATCCAAAAAAGAGTTGCACTAAATGTAATTTATGATTATACGGATGCCCTTTTTGAGAAATTATATCGTCGCACCTCATCATGTAAAATGCTGACAGTTTCTGTAGTTGGGATGAGATTTTTCTACAGATATGCAGACCCATTGTGCCGATGCTTTTACTTGTAGTGCGCATAAAAGTTAAATTTTAGTTGAAGAGAATTAAAGTCATTAAATTGTACTTACAACACAAAGGTGTTTTTGTCCTATTTTCTTGGCAAAAAATGTGAAGAACGAACAAGCAGGGATTTGCGTTTTGGAACAAATTAGCCGTAAAGTCTCCTCATTTTACTTAGTGTGTATTTAGAGTGGTAGTAATTTTAACCTACGGTGATTTTCTGAAGCAACAAAGTTGCTTCTGTGTTGATTTTACTATGATTTTATTTCAATATGATTTTCTCCTGTCAATTCAAATAAGTTATAAAAAAGTGAATTGACAAAATAAAACAAAATATAAAAGTAAAATAAATCAGATTTCTGATAGAAGTTATTTACATGGAACATTTGTTTTAAATCATATTCTTCTATTTTCATAAGTGAGTTTGCAGGTATTTTTTTCTCAGAAAAATTGCATACTCATTTATATATTTTCTATTCCCATTGCGAGAGAGTAAGAATGTGACATTCCCTAAAAATCCAGAAAAGTATTTTCCATTACACTATATATCTCATTTTATTTATTTTTATTTTTAAATATATTACTGAAAATACTAAAATGTTATTAAACATTTCTTTAAATATACCATATTATTCTCGATAATATCATTCATATGAAAAGAATTTGGAAAAACATCCTACTTTTTTCTAGACTCTTCTTATCAAGTTTTCCAGACACTTGTAAAGTTGTAATTCCAATTAAAAGGCATGTTTACTCCTTCACCAAACTCAATTGAAAAGTTGTTATACATTATAGGTTAATTAAAATTTGGCCTAATTATTCTTTACCATATAATTTTGTCTAAATTATCTTAATGAATAATTACAAAATCTTATAATTCGGAAAATAGATAAATGACTTTAATAAAATCACAATAAATAACAGGTATTTATGCCAAGAGTTTGGCAGTAATTTTGAATTTTGATTGCATTACATAATAAATTAAAATTCTTATTACCATTAACTTAACATAACACAACATTATGAACTTACTAAATAAAACCACATAAAAAAACTTATATCATCAATTCAAGGCAAATTATTTTAAACCAACTATAATAACTAAAAAGGCTTTGGAGTTGTAAACAAATTAATTTTCAACACCTGACCGGATAAACCTGACAAAAAGACAATCTACCACGATTTCACGAGATGATATGTCCTATATCGTAAAACCATGAATGCACAGCAGATACTACTTTTCTAGTCCAAAATCAAAAATAAATTTTACCATTATCAACTATGCTACAACTTACAAAATATATCCATTAAAAGAAGCCGATGCTGAATTTGAAAACCTATTAAGATCAGATTAAACGCTTTTTAACATTCAACATCCATCAAATCTAATTTTCAAAAAATCCTAACAAAATGACAAATTACCATCGGCTGAATGTCAACATAGCACAAACATCGTAAAACCATATCAATGCATAACAAAAGATCATTTCATAAAATAAGTATTCAGCAAGCAATTTTTATGGATACAAAAGGTTCCGATAAAATTAATGTTTAAGCAACCAAAGGGGGAAAAGCAGCAGAGTCAGTTTCCCACGGGAGAAGAGGAGATCTGCAACATGTAAGTATCACAAGATTACATAGGCAAAGGAACAGAGTTCTCAACTATATCCTATTTGCTGCTGTTGCTGAGGTGGTTGGTAACCAGGGTACCCCGGATAACTGCCATAAATGTTGGGATCCTGTCCAGCAGGAGCATAACCGTAGTTTTCATAACCCTGAGCATATCCATAATAGCCACCAGCAGCCCCATTCCACTGGCTTTGATCTGTCTGAGCCTGATGAACAAAGCATACAGAGTCATTAGAAAGAATTCAGGTAGATATTGAAGCCAAGTAAGTCGGGAAATACAGCACTATAATTACCTGTTTGTTGGCGGGACTGCGGCCCCATGAAAGACGAACGTTTTGTCCACCCAATACTGTTCCATTTAGCCTCTGAAGCGCCTCTTCAGCACAGCTCCTGATGCATGAAAAATCAAGGCACAGTCAGAGCCTTGCCTAGACTAGAAAATACTATCACACATGGTGTATGTTTGGTATAAAGGTTTAATCACCTGTCAGCAAATTGAACGAATCCGCATCGCTTGCCAGCTGGAATCTTCACATGAACTAATTCCCCATACTGGCTGAAAACTTGCCTCAAATGATCGTCGGTGACATTAGGATCCAAATTGCCAACAAAAATCTGCGATTGAAATTCAAGTCACAAAACAAGTTGGAAAGACAGAAGTTTCTATAATGCAAAGAAGTACGCACAGTTGTATTATTTGGATCATTCTCGTTCTGTGAGCCTTGAGATTGAGAATTTTGATATGAAGCTGCATATTCAAATGGAAGTAAAGTAAAAAGATGAATTATGTATACAAAGAAGGAAGCAATAAGTGGAAAAAACACCAAGAATGAAGTAAAACTAAACAGAGAAAACACACCAAATAATATTGTAATAGTTAAAGGTGCAACTCATAAAAGACCAAAAAGATTTAATGTAAGTGCAATTTATAGCATGTAAATATTTAGTCTGCAATCTCAGGAGTAACAAAATTAGCTTGTGCATCACCCTTCCAGGCACCGCCACAGATCTTCAAATGATAAAAGATAAATACTCACCGCACTAATCACAATAATAAATACACAGTAACTACATCATCAGTTAATAAGAGCATATAAAAAGAAAAAGACAGGGAACAAAGCTGAGAAACAATAACTTAGACACGTACTATATATCTTCTAATAAGGAGATGAAAACTATTCATCGATTAAAATGAATTACAGCAAAATCAACAAAGATAGCTGTCATTTAGTGACAATGGCAGTTCAAGGTAACTAATTGGCAAGAAAATATTTCATCTAAAATCACAACTAAGATAAATATGCTGGTCCAAGCAAGCAGAAAACATCTAATCTAAAATTACAAGTAAAAAGGATGAAGGAAGCAAAGACAGTCTGGGAAAAACTCAAGAACATATGTCTAACATATTACTTGCAAACAAAGCCTATAGATACAACCTTGAAACTCATCATCTCTGCAATCCTATATCTAAAATTTTCTAGCACTTGAGCAAATATGATATCAACAAGAGTTCGAAAGACCAAGCCAACTGAAAGGAATGAGCAATATAAAGTAAATTACAACTTCAATTGCATAGCATTGAACTTAAAAATTTGGAACAACTGAATAGGAACATAACCTAATCATCATTAAAAATGAAACCACATGACAACACAGCCAGTAAAAGTGTAGTTTCTAGCACTTGAGCAAATATGATATCAACAAGAGTTCGAAAGACCAAGCCAACTGAAAGGAATGGGCAATATAAAGTAAATTACAACTTCAATTGCATAGCATTGCACTTAGAAATTGGGAACAACTGATTGGGAACATAACCTAATCATCATGAAAAATGAAACCACATGACAACACAGCCAGTAAAAGTGTAGTTTCTGGAAAATGAATGTAATAAACACTGGCAATCAAAATTTTTCCCTAATGGACTAGAGATTGGAAACTCAAATTAATAGGCATCTGATAGAAGAAAAGAAGAAATTACTAAATGATAATAAGGTCTTCTTTGGCACAGGGGAAGACTACAAAAGAAAGTCAAAGATGTAGTTCTTATGACAAACTAATAGGAGTACATTAAAGGAGCAAAGATTAAGAATGGAGGACTGAAAAATAAGTAACGAGAGAAGTCACAAATGTAATTTGAGTAAAAACTCCACCAACAAATGGAATGAAAAGAACTTGAAACTGTAGGCGAAAAAGAAAATGCCAAAAAATAGTAATGGGCAATACATAAAACGGATAACTGACCTAAGCAAGGACATGCACTAAAAGGGTAACCATTTCAGCTGAAATCAGTTCCAGGCTCCGCGATGACAGAGCCTCTTGACACCCTGCTTTGAGACAACAGGAGTTCTATAAGATTTTATTATTGTATATAATTTATTTAGCCCAAATTTTTAAAGGAAATTGCAGGTAGAAATGAGCTTGGACTGCAAATCTTCGAGTGTGTAACTGAAAAGAATCATCTTAATAACATTTGGCATACACCACAAAAGATTTTTGAGACATACAGCCTTATATTGAACCAGCATGCTAATCTATTGGAGACAGCTCAATTTTTCACATGCAGCATATAGACAACATATTTGCAGCAATTAGAACAAACAACATAAAGAAAGAGACAAACCTTTTGGCTGAGACTGAGTAGCAGGGGTTTTATTACTGGCTGGTCCAATCCTCATGGGTCTTGTTGAGCAAAGAACCCCTTGCATCTCAGTCATAGCCCTCACTTGCTCACTCTCATCTGCAAACCTTACAAAGCCATACCCCTTGGTTCGACCAGTTAGCCTATCAATAACAACTTTAGCACCCTTGACCGAGTTATAACGAGCCCTAAATGTCTCTTGAAGGAGGTAATCAGTAACATCTGCAGCCAAGTCACCAACAAATATGGTGTGATCTGGAGAATCGTCATGACGTCTCTCACCAGCACTAAAAGTTGCCCAATTCAACCTGAAACTCTGCCCCCCGTTTGGCATAATAGCCCCATTATAGGTTTGAAGAACTCTCTCAGCTCCAGCACGACTATTGAACTCAATAAATCCATAACCTTCAGATTGACTAGTTTGCTTGTTCCGAATCACTTTAACTGATGTAACCTACGACCCAACAAAAGTCAAACTTCGATATTACAACAGGATATTCCTGCATCTAAACAAAAAATCCAAACCAACAAGAACATGTGCAAAAAAAAGAGTAGGAAGGACACACAGAAAACTGTGTTCAACTTTGCCAACACCAAATAACAGTAATGAATACAAAATCCAACTTAAAGTGCTACAAAACCCACACTTCAGCATCAAAACAGAATACCCCTACGTGAAAATCTATTTAAAATTCAAAATTTTCAAGTATACATGCTTAAAATCAAAATACTAAATAGCGAATGAGAATGAGAATACAAAAACCAAACTAAAATGCCACAAAACCCAATCTTTAGTATAACCACAAAAACAGAACCCACCGACATCTAAATCAATTTTGAATTCAAACTATCGAAGTATACCTGCTCTAAACACCTTAAAAGAGTATAAATTCAAGCGGCAAAAAACCCTAACTAACTTTGTCAAAAAAATCAATTCAACAAAAAATCCAACCTTGAATCCACCAAAACTTCTGCATCACAATAGAACAACTACCTCATTTAAAACAATACAAATCTCAAACTACAAACAGCACACGTTTAAAAACCCTAAAAGAGACCAAAAATCCACACGCCAAAGAAATCCCAAATAATCTTTGCATAAAAAGGAGTAATAAGGTTGGTATAGCGGTTGGGGAAAGGGACTTAAGGGTGAAAGGAAATCACGGGTTCAAATCTTTCGCTAACAAAAACCAACTAATTATCGGACAAAA
Source organism: Hylodesmum podocarpum (assembly GCA_026586105.1). NCBI lineage: Eukaryota > Viridiplantae > Streptophyta > Magnoliopsida > Fabales > Fabaceae > Hylodesmum > Hylodesmum podocarpum. The sequence goes on along the minus strand of JALJEV010000367.1, from coordinate 552,032 downwards.
AACAAACTTTGTACACAGAATTGATCATAAAATCAGAGAAGCACAAGCTTTTATACCTCTCCAGTGTGGGCGAAGCAAGTGTAGAGATAGTTTTCATCCATCCAGTACTGCAAATCGCCGATCCAGAGTGTCCTGACCTCATCGGCGCTGGCTGGCTGCTGGGGCTGTTGCTGCGGCGGCGCCTGACCAGATGGGGCCCACATGGGCGGTGGTGCCTGACCCTGCGGCGGCATCATGACGTAAGGCTGCTGCTGCGGCGGCTGTTGGTACTGTTGCGGCGGTTGCTGCCCCATGTTGGGAGGAGCCATGCCGGGTCCTGGTTGCATCATCTTCTCGCTCCGCGAATCTGAGAATTCTAGAGAGAGAAAGTGAGATGGGGGCAAAACAAAGAGAGAGAAAGAAAGTGTGTCTTGATGCCCCTTTAAAGGAAAACGCAAACCCTAACCCTAAAAAAGGGAATGTAGTGAATTGAATTGAACGGGTGAATGATATTATCGAGATGGCGCGTTATGGGCATTAAGGTTTTATTTTATTTTATTTTATTTTTATGTTCTGTGTTAATAGTTAATTGATAGATAATAAAAGATTGATTGATTGATTGATTTTTTTTATTTCATGATTGGGTGGGCGATTTTGATTGGGTGGGTGTCCATAATGTTTTTCTGTGATTTCATTATAATTAATTTGAATTTAATTCACTTTCAATTTGATTTCATCATTTAATTTTATACAACTTTGAATTTGATTTCATCATTTAATTTTATGTTTTTACACTCAAAATTTTGTATTAACTAACATTTGTACCGCATGTGAATTATAGTTGTGTTATATTATAATATAATTTTAAAAAATATGCACTAAAAATATTGTAACAAATTAAAAAATTATATAAAATTTTATATTTTCATTTATAGAATAAATTTTTTTCTTTAAAAATTATTTGTTTGAGTAAAAAATTAATTGTATGATAAAATAAATAAACATTTTCTCCGAAAAGTAATTTATAGAGATAACAATATATTTATTATTAATTTATGAGATAAGTGGGAGAAAAATTATAAGATTTAATTAGATAAAATAATATTATGTTTTATATTGTTAATTAATTATGAAATACCATATCTTACATATTTTAACTCTTATTTAAATGTCTCAAAAGGTTATAATTATGATTGTTTACATATGAAAATATTAAACAATTAAATTCTAATTATATATTCTCAACTTTTTCACTTTCTGAAATAACTCACTTTTTCTATTCTTTTCAAATATACTAACATGCAATGATAATGTATAGATTTTTATTTTGAGTTGGATATCATTCTATACCATCTATTATTTATATATGTTATATATTTATTTGGTAAAAATATTAAAAATTATATTGTTAAACAAATTTACGCACACATATATATATTACATACTACATTTGTATTAATATATTTATTAGTAATTATATTTATTAATAAAAATGTAATATATTAATTAACATGATCATTTACCGGTCTATTAAGAGAAAGAAAAAAAATAAAGAGAAATAAAAAAAATAAAATATTTAATTTGATAAAAAAAAAAATTGATGTACGGATGAATACAGAAATGGTTAAAGAAAATTTTATGGAATGAATTTAGATACGTAGAATTTCTTAATTAATTTTTTTATAAATGAAAATAGTTTGATGGACTGTATTGATTAAATTCAGTGAAATAAATTGAGTCAAACACCAGTTTATTCAAGTGAAGATTGCTTTTGACCGTTGATTTATTTCAAACGGCTCTGATTTCGTGACAAGAATACCGAGCTCACAGATCAGAAATGAGAATGCACCCATGCTATGACTTTACTCGTCAATTCCATTATGAACTCTTGTCTGAAAATGAAACACTAGAGTCTTGGAGCCTAAGGTTATTGTTCTGCGGTGCTGGTACCAAAAAGCTCTGAACTTTTTCTTTTTCTTTTGTTTTCTTCTGATTGTGAATTTGAAACAATTGATTTTGAGTCTTATTAGTTTTCGTGTTCTGTTATCTGTTGCATGAACTGAATGGGTGTTGATTTCTTAAGCTGCATTTGATTTATGTTCCAAATGCATTTTGCTTTGATAAATCTAGTGCCAGTGACTAGTGAGATTTTGGTCTGTTGAAGTGTAATAGAGTTATGACCCTAATGAGAATTTGTGAGATCAAAATTATTGCTTAATTTCAGTGTTGAAGTTGATAGATTTAGTTTCACTAGAGTGAAGAACAGTGAACATAAAAAGAAAATAGAATTGAAGGAATTGGGGAAAGAATGGATTTGCATTTGAAAAGTTTATTCAACAGATTTCAGGAGCAGTTTGGTTCTGGTCCTGGTCTTGGTCCTGGATCTGGGGCATGCATGATGAAAGTGGATGGCATTGCTCCAAATTTCATTAAATCTATATACAAAGCTTCTGCAGCACTGTATAGAACTGAGCCTTGGAAAAGGCTGCGTCCAGGGCACTTGTTTGGTGTTCGTGTTGGAAAGGATTCGGATTGGCCAGGCAAGAAACAGCCTTTTCCATGTGTTCAGTTCATTGGAGGGGATGGAGGGGATGTTGGATTCTACATGTTTAGATCGGAGATTGATGCTAAGAAAATGACAGGGTCTAGAGAGACCATTCATGTTCCAAATGTTGAGCTTTTGAGGGTCACATATGAAGTGGAGTATTTGATGTTCCCTTCCAACCGCAAGATGATTAAGTCTTTGTCATTGGAACCATCAGGGTCAGATCGATTTCCTGTTATTGATGTTGCACGATGCACACCTTCTGGTGATCTTCGATTTAGAAATCCTACTCTTGAAGAGCTTAGGTTTGTCTATGCTTTCATGAAAGCTGTCTCTCTGGTGCACTCCTTACTTCAGGTTGACAGGGAAAGTGGTCCAAAGTATTCTACTGTGGTGTGTTTTGAACCTTTTATAGAGACTGTTGATGTTCAGTGGCCTCCAGAAGTAGCCAAGGGAGGTTATGACCTAGTTGCTGTTACTGTCTCCCACCCCCCAGGTCAGGCATATGAGGAAAAATCTAGTAGTGTGAGTGCTGGCTCGACCCCAACCAAGTATGTAGAACCACCCAGAGAGGACATTTTCAGTGATACAAAAGGACACTCAAGTAGTGGATTGAGGCAGTGTGCAATGTGTGAGAAAGAAGTGTATGGAGAACAGTCTATTTGCTGTGGCCAGTGTAGGGCAATTGTTTATTGCAGTTCAATCTGCCAGAAGCAACACTGGAATGAGACACATAAAAGCATGTGTGGACTTTACAAGGCCATGATGGAGAGGGAAGAAGAGCTAGCTATAATGATTTTCTTGTTCCCATGTTCTGCTGATCAGCCTTGTAAATGGCTTGAATCATTACGAATCCACCAGAAGGGTATGTGGAGGAGAAAGTGCAGTTGCTATTCACATTGCCCTTTTGGTCTTCTTCCTGTCAAAGGGGGGCTGCAGGAACTATGGGGTGGAATTGATGAATTTGAATACCCTCACGACTCTTCGTTTAATAACCATTTCATCTCAAGTCCATTTCTTCTCTCGGGTTGGTCTGAGTACTACAACCTTCGCTCACTTCCGTTGTCGAGTCCAGTTGCCGACATTCTCTCGCATCCATTGACAGTGTATCACATACTGACAACCCTTAATATAAGTTCAAAGAACCTTATACTGAAAGGGAAGGAGGTGATCGTTCACTACCTTGGACCTGAAGGTGAGTTGGATTGGCTGCCAGCATTTGCAGAAGTAGGACACTTGCTTAATGGATTGGGAAATGTACAAATAGTGATGGTGGGACCAGAAGTTCCAACAAATTTGTCAGGTACAACCTCAGGAATAGGTAGCAGAGTTAGAGTGAATCTTGTGAGGGGTGTTTATCAGGTGGAAGCCTCCTACCTGCCTTCTCCACATGTTGTTCTTGCTCTGAATTCTAGATTAGAAAGCTATTCTAGTTGGAGTGGAGCTCTTGATCTAATCAAATTGATGGGGGTGCCTGCCTTCTTCACCGACCAGTCTGAAGTTTCGTGTGTAAATGCTAAACAAGTTCTTCGTAACGCTGGACTGCACATTACACATCCGGTGACTCCAAATCCTTTTCGGTCACCTGTGAAAAATCTCACAGCTTCTAGCAATCTTCCTTCTTACAGCAATGGTTTTGTCTTTGGGGTGAATACTTGAACGCAGAACTAGAAATTGCAAAAAGAAGTGTCTACCTACTGTCTTGCATTATGAAGATTGCAGCAAACTTCAAATTTTCTTGGTTGTCATACTGTTTGTTGAACTTGACAGTAACTATGAAGATCGTTAAGTTTTGTTGAATTATGTATATTGATTCTATTCCTTAAATTTTGTTGAATTATGTATATTGACTCTGTCTGGCCAGAGATCTTCTATTAATCTCTGAATTATAGACCTTATGGTTTTATATAGTTTTGTTTCTTGTGTCTCTAATGTACTGAGTTCTTTGGTTGTTGCCTCTTTATGACATTGAAGTTTATGTCACTTATCTCTACTAGAATCTTGTTCACAAACCCCAAGACCTTGTTTGTAAAAGTTGAAATCAAATGTCACTTGTTTTGATAAATCTATGTCAGTGTGCATTTTTTATAGACAGAGAGTAAATCATTGGTACATTTTTTAGTAAATCCATGTCCGTGTGCATTTTGTAATTTGTAATAAAACTGGAATGCACGGGAACTCAACTTGTTTCCTGTTTATAGTATGACCACTGGAATCTTAAAGAACAACAAAAATGGTTTGTTATGCTTATGCATCAGCCTTGCAATTTGAAGTTTTCAGAAAACAGTAAAATTAAATTAGAATTAGAAGAGACGATGTATTTTCCATTGATGAGACATTTTTACTTACGATTTAACTTCTTTTTTTTAAAATGAAAAAGGTAAGATTATATTCACTAGTACTTAATTAAACATGAATCAAATTTTTTGTTTTCTCCCATTATACAGATCACAGAGGATTCAAATCTATTATATTTATTGTAGTATTTAAATGTTAGCAAATCTGTTACCTTTACTACAAAGTGGCGGTGAATCACGTGATGCAACCATATTAAATTGCTTCATAGTTCAGAGTGAATAGAGAGAAGAAGCCTTGATATTTCCAATCAATGAATGGCCCACATATTTTTTTAGAAATCAATTAATTAATATTAGTATTAATAAAATATAATGTAGATAAGGATTCAGTTAAATTATCATGCTACATCTTATATACAATTTCTCATGGATGTTCTTAGCCTGACTCAAAAATAATTATCGTTTTAAAAAGTAAAAAACTCATGCTAATACATCCTTAATGACTTATTGGGAGGAAAATATAGAAGAAATAAGAATGTCTTTCATTTTTTTTCTGCTGATATTGAGATATTTGGTGAAAATAAAGACAAATTATATTATTTATATTGTATTAGCTAAACTATTTTAAGATTTTATTTTTATAACCTTCTTTCCCTATTTATCTATTTATATTTACATGGTTACATGAGTGGTATGTGACTCAATTTTTTCTCATTCTAAGGGCTTCTGTCTTTTCTTTTAATCAAATTAAACTAGAGATTTTTCTTTCTATCTTTCTCTCCTCTATATTCTGATAAAATTCACTTATCCCTTCTTCTTCAAGCTAAAAAGTTTTAAATAATAATCAGATAAAAGAGAAAATGTTATAAACAATGCAGTAAAAAAAAGGTATAAAATAGAAGAAAAACTTGAGCCGTGCAAAAATAGAAATGGATAAGGTGATTCAAAGTTGTGCACCTGATTGAAGAAAAGAGAAAACAATAAGATCCAACGTACCTAATTCTTTACCGACCAAAAAAGAAAGCAGACAGTGATCAATGAGTTCGTTACTCAACTTGCCCACTTGTGTCTATAAAAAAACCAACCAACTACCAATATAACCTTTTCCATTGATACCATACAAGTTGAATCAACTCAACAAGTAAACGCCAAATTCCCTCACATAACCACAAAACAATGGAGTTCCCAGCACCTCACTCCCTTCCTTGGCAATACCGCATCCCTTCTCACCTTCTCTTTCCTTACAATTTCACCCCACAAAACTATGTTCATTGGACAGAAACCCCTGAATCTCATATATTCTCTGCTGACATCCCTGGTAAGCAAGCACCTTTCCCTTGTGGTAAAACAACACTAAATAATACCCTTCTCCTCAATCATATTCATGTATCTTATTTGTTTCTTGTTTAGCTCATACATTTTACCAAAAATTTAATTTTTATGAATGAAGAAGATATACGTTTGTCATCAATCAGAAATCATTGTTGGTACAATTGTTAAAGTAATGAATATCAAATTCTACAAATATATTATACATAGTCTGTGATTAGTATGATTTTTAAAGTAATTGTTGTAAAAGTTAATAAATTTATCATATGATAGGTCGAAATTGGATGTTAGTATAAGGAAAATTACAATGTTATTGCATAGAATGTTTACTCAATTTATATTAGGATATTTGAAGTTGGTGTTAATTTATTTATTTGCTTGTTGTTATAGGTGTGAGGAAAGAAGAGCTGAGAGTGGAGGTTGAGGACTCAAGGTACCTGATAATCAGAACTGAAGCAGTGGATGAATCCACAGAACCTGCAAGAAAGTTTGAGAGGAAGTTTAGGCTGCCCGGGAGGGTTGATCTTGATGGCATCTCTGCTGGTTATGAAGATGGAGTTTTGACTGTTACAGTTCCAAGATCACTTAGGAGAGGTTTCTACATTGACCCTGCTGATGTGCCTGAGAATTTGGAAGTTCTTGCAAGAGCTGCTTGAATGAATGAATGGTCCTTTATTGTGAATGATCATAGATTCTAAGGGAATTAGTTAATGGACAATTGGTTAAGGTGCCTTTGAGTGATTTGGGCCATGTTCTTATCTTAGTGATTCTTATGTAATAATGCTTGTGAATTGTGATATTGTTTTCAGAAGTTACATGCTAGATTTCAACCTCGTAGATATTTAGTTCACATTTATATCAAACTTGTCACGCGTTCCTACTTTACCAAACTTTTTATATTGTGTGTTTTAACTTTCAAGTCATTTCACTAGTTAAGTGAGTGTGGCACAAAGTCAGAATGAAGTTCCACAGTGTTATTTAATGACTCATCAATCGCATTGGAATGAAAAATTAATTTGCAATCCCCGTTTAGAAATTTCGACTCTTTTTAAAGAAGGTATTGGTCAATCGCTTCTGGTATACAAATGCCAGAAACATAAAAATCTTCCCACCAAACATTTACCCAAGTGGATGCAGATATTTTTGGATAGCCTAATCAACATTGAAGCCTTTTCAAGTTTTGTTCAAAAAGGCAACTTTTAATGGGAAATTTTTTTTTCCACGATTTCCATGTCCCACTCCCAATAAGAAATACATCAGATTAATTCAAATGATCACATTACATAAATGGTCAAGTTGGAGCATTCAAGTACAACTTGTCTTAATATTGCAACATATTATATACTACATGATGACATAATGAGTCAAATCACGCCAAAATAAAGATGAAGGAATACATTCGAGCTGCATGCATGTTACCACAACTTACCACCTCAGACTGAAGGAGCATCTGAATCATTTTTTACATTATGAGAGGTTTTCTTCATCATTCATTTCATTCATTAGCTTCCAAATATCGGTTTGTCGCCTTCTATGAGTTCAATTATGATTAGTAATAATGAAGTCGTCTAGCTTAAAACTTAACAAAAACATTTGTCACCTTTCAATATTAAGTATTAACCATTGTTTTGATACATCTAGATTCTAGAATCCCACATTGTATAAAGATTAGGTGAAAAAATAATTTATAAACAGGCCATGGCCTGTCTATAGTTGTACTACTGCCACAGTGTCCATGAAATAAGAGCTCAAATTTTTTATTTTTTAATCTAATTATGTTATATTTTTAATACTATTTTGTATAAATAAATTTAAGTGGTTTAATTTCTTTTTAATTGGCTTTAAAGATTAATTAGTATCTTTGAAATTTGTTTAATAAAAATTTAGGATTAAATCCAAGACTAAACACAATCCAATTTAATTTATCATTTGGTCATCTCTAATATAACATATTAAGACGAGTAAATGACATTATTTAATAAGATGATATATTAAATAAATCACTAATTTAGTCTTTAATTGTATTGAGAGTGCTGTGAATTACAAAATGTCATACTTAAAATAGATCAGTCAAAGAATATTTATATTATTATGTTATATTTAATATAAATTTACTCATGCCTATCTTAATTATTTATAATCTTAAATATATTTTTTTCAAAAATTAAAGAGTATTTTCAATGCAATCTAATATAAAATGGATTATTTTTTGGTTTTCACTTTTTACTAATTATTTTTATTTTCTATTTATGAACTTAATTTATAAATTTAATAAAAAATTAATAAAAAAAAACTTCTCAAAACGCTAATTTTTTTAAAAAAATAGTAAGTTAAATTAATAAATTATTTAATACAATATCAACATAACAATATTAATGATATCATTAACTGAACTATTTCTAATAATTACTAATGAATATTTATTTTAGAGTTAATAGATATTCATTTTAAAATTAAATTAATCCTTTAAATATGATATTTATCTTTCATAATATGAACTTTTTTTTAATTTACTCTAATACATAATTAAACTTATATAAAAATTAAAATACATAAACTCGTTTTAATTAAATGCAAATCATATTTAAAAAATTTATCCAAAAAATTTATCCAGTGTGACCGAAAACAAAGGTAAAAAAGGAGGAAGATGGCTATTGGTTCGTAAACAGCACGCGCTCTGTGATTCGTTTTGTCTCTGTCATTCGTCGTGTTCTGTTCTCACCACTCTTCCTCTTCTTCTTCTTCTTTCTCGTCTTTGCATCTCTTCTTGCATTGTTCCTTTTTATCTTCTTTTGTTTCTGCTACATCAACCATTCATTCTTGAATCGCTTTTCCGTTCCATTTTCCTCTTCATCACAGTTAAACCCTTTGAATCATTCTTCTGTTTCCATTCTCTTCCACTTTTATCTGAAAGCGGCAACAATGGCTCAAGCGGTTGAAGACTGGTACAAGCAGATGCCCGTTATCACGCGCTCATACCTAACTGCTACTGTTGTCACCACCATCGGATGCTCTCTTGATGTAAACCCCTTGGATTATTTTCACACTTTTTGCTTTAGGGTTTTTAATTTATTTATTTTTTATGTTTATGGATTGGTTCAGTCAATTTTGGATTTTTTATTTGGATTTGTTGTCATTTCTTTGATCTTTCGACTTGATAACGAATCTTGAATGTGGGTGTCTCGATTTTAAATGTTTTAAATGAAGCTGTGATTGGATCGTGTTTATTCTAGCTTGGTCTGTTGAAAATTTTGCGAGATCTATTTAAATTTCTTTTCTTTCGAATATTGTACTTTAAGGATTGGTTTTATTCTGATCTTGCTGATTTGGGAATCATATGACTGATTCTTTGTTGATTGATCGATGCTCTTGTTTTTTATGTTGCAGATAATTTCTCCTTATCATTTGTACTTGAACCCTAGACTGGTGGTGAAGCAATATCAGTTTTGGCGTCTGGTTACCAATTTCTTGTACTTCAGGAAAATGGGTAAAATTTCTTCTTTCACCTTTTAATGATTCTCATAAATGGGGAGTGGGAACTTTTCCAGGCATCATGAATTTAATCCTTACTTGATGAAAATCACACTATGAGAGCAATTTCATCAATGCTATGTTCAGAACCATGTCCTGTTGCCACGATGAAGCAAAAGCTAGGCATAGTAGTGTGTTTCATATACCTGGTTCTTCACATTGAAATGTGCATCTGAACACGTGTTAAATAAATTGTAACCATTTCAAGAGTAGAACTAGTGGACACTGATTTTCTAACATTGCTTTCAACTTCCACATTCTCTTTTTCACACGAGAACCATGCCTCACATTACTTGTTTCCACAGCCTCATTTGTCAGATCAATTGCCATGTGTCTTTGCCCTTTTAATTCTCTTATATTTGTTGTTCATGTATCAGGATATACCTACATTCTGGGAAAGGAGTTAATCTACTTCTCCCTGACATAATCATTAGAAGCATAACCATTGTCAGAAGCTTGCATTGATGATTTATGGTTGTTGTTTGGAGAGTATAGTGCGGTTCTTGCTTCACTTTAGCACATAACCATAGTTACCAACTTTACCGAAATTAAGTCATGCATACATTTCTGATTGCAATGCTTTTGCAGTGGTATTCAATCCAAATTGCCAAATCTAACTTGTCCTCTTAGAAGTAAAAGGAGAGGGAGTTTGAAGCTTGCATTAATGATTTGATGTATACAAGTTATTAACCTTATGATTCAAATGAGTGTCTATTGTATAAAATAAAATGGTTGCTTCATCCCGCATCCAATGCCCTATTTTCTTTTGCCGGTGTCTTTGGCTAGATTATCTGATGCATATATGTATTCAGACCTTCGGTACATTCTATGATTCATTATGGCTGTATTTACTCTCTTCAGTTCTTGACATTCCCTTTTGATTTTCCTGAATTACAAAGGCACTCTCCAAATCCCCTCTAATAATATATAATCAAACTGTTTGGGCTCTTGCCTTTTTCTTTTAACAGATATTATCGGCTCTAACTGGCTTAGTGCCATCTTCCAGCAACTCGTGCATACTCTTTACTCTTATTTGTTTCATCATTGTTTGATATTTAATTTGGAAATTGTGCATCATTCATCATTGATCATACATCTAAATTTAACATGATATTTTCTTATTGAATGGGCAGACTTGGATTTCTTGTTTCATATGTTTTTCCTTGCCCGTTACTGCAAGCTTCTTGAGGAGAACTCATTCAGGGGGAGGACTGCTGATTTCTTTTACATGCTCTTATTTGGTGCTACCGTATTGACTGGAATTGTTCTTCTTGGGGGGATGATACCTTATTTATCAGAGTCGTTCGCAAAAATAATATTCCTCAGCAACTCATTGACATTTATGATGGTGAGTCACATTTTTTCGTTTTTGTTGTTCAGTGCTCGTGTTTAACTAATTGGTCTCAAGCGTTAAAGCTTTATTTATCTTTTTCCAGGTCTATGTCTGGAGCAAACAGAATCCCTTTATTCATATGAGCTTCCTGGGCCTGTTTACTTTCACTGCTGCCTACCTTCCATGGGTGCGTAAGCTCTATAGGATAAGATAACCTTAAACGGGCTTTATACTTGAAAAATCTTTCTATCCTTTGCTAAAGGTCTAACTTATAATCAAGGCAACCTAGCCTTCCAATGGTTTGAATCCTACTTAGAGGTCCAATAGAGATTAGAAATTATTGAGAAGAAAGAGCTGATGTTTCTTTTGTTCTTTCTAGGCAATCAGAAAATAAAGAAAGAGTGAATTTATTATCTCAGAAAATAAAGAAATAGTGAATTTACTATAACATTACTCGGGGTTTATACTGAAAATTTTATCTATGCCTTTGCTAAAGTTTAACTTATAATCAAAGCAACCTAACCTTAAGAGTTTTACGTTTGTAGGTTCTCTTGGGGTTCTCTGTACTTGTTGGTGCTAGTGCTTGGGTGGATCTACTGGTAATTCCTCCGTTACATTGATATATACATTTTGCAAACAACAGCTAGCTAATGTGAATCTTTGACCTCAATTTTCAGGGAATGATTGCTGGTCATGCATATTATTTTCTTGAAGACGTGTATCCTCGAATGACAGGTCGTAGGCCACTAAAGACACCATCATTCATCAAAGCACTATTTGCAGATGACCCAGTTGTTGTGGCACGGCCTGCCAATGTCAGATTTGCTCCCCCAGCTGCTGATGAGCTTCACCAAGATTGAATGGCCATCAAATAAATGCTTAGTGGGTTAGCAACACAACAGCAAAGCGGTTGACCGTGTAATATATAAATTATAAACATCTTTTTTCCGCGTGAATTTGTTAATCTTTAGGATTTAAGGGGCTTTGTGTCAGATGTTCAGAGTTTTAACTGGATGAGTTACTCATTTTTAATTGTAGTTTATCAGACACTACCTCTTGTAGATATGATATGAATACCCTCTTTGTTATTTCATATAATGTTCCCCTTTAGTTTACAGCATGTATTATTTTAAGTTAATTAAGTCAGCAAATTTGGTTTTTCTATTTAAAACTCTTTTTTTTTATCCAGGTATGTGATGAATTTGAGTAGAAATATAAGAAGCGTGTATGTTGAGAAAATTTGGTTGACTAGTCCAGGATCCCAGTTGGTTGCATAGCAATTTTGTAATTCAAATGAAGATTGAGTAGAAATTTAAGTAGCTTATATGTTGAGAAACTTGTCTATCTAATATAAACCAAAATCAAGACCTAAACGACTTGTGTATTCATCTAGTAAGTTGAACTTTAATTAATTTTTAATTGATTATAATTTCTTCATTTATACTACCCAAAAATTTAAAATGTTCCAATATGAGATAGTTATAAGTAGAATTCCATTCAACTTGCACGGTTGGGTATGATTGGATTATGTTACGAAGAAGATATATTTGAGTTAGAAGTATTTTTATCAAAAGAGCAGGATTTTTGCTTTTGTCTTCATTTTCCTCGTGTAAAACATTTTTAAGTGCAATTTAACCAAAAATGCAAAATCATAATTATTAATAAAACGCAGCGTTTTAAGCTCTGACTCACACATCACTCACTCTTCTTCACTCTTATGTTTCTTTTCACCTCCTCATCATCTTCTTCACCTTAGAAAAACCCTAACCCTAATTCCCCCACAACGATGTCAACGTTGTACCGCATCCGCCATTACTCGACCTCGATCCTCTCCCCAAACTCAAGCACACCCCTAACCTCTAAGCAAAAAACCCGCAGCGCCCTCTCACTCCTCAAAACCGAGTCCAACCCAGAGCGCATTCTCGATATCTGCCGCGCCGCCGCACTCACCCCTGACTCCCCTCTCGACCGCCGCGCCCTCTCCCTCGCCGTCTCCAAACTCTCCGCCGCCAACCACTTCGCCGGAATCCAACATTTCCTTGATGACCTCAAATCCCGCCCCGACCTCCGCCACAACCATCGCTTCCTCTCCCACGCCATCGTCCTCTACGGCCAAGCCAACATGCTCGATCACGCAATCCGCACCTTCACCGACGACCTCCCAAACCCTCGCTCTGTCAAAACCCTAAACTCCCTTCTCTTCGCATCGCTCCTCGCTAAAAATTACAAAGAGGTATCGCGAATCTACATTGAATTCCCCAAAATTTATTCAATTAAACCTAATGTAGATACTTATAATACTGTTATTAAAGCGTTCGCTGAATCCGGCTCCACTAGCTCTGTTTATTCGGTTTTTGCCGAAATGGATAGGAATTCTGTCAAACCGAACGTGACTACTTTGAATAATGCCATATCTGGTTTTTATGAGGAGAAGAAGTTTGAGGAGGTGGGGAAAGTGTTGAAATTGATGGAGGAGAAGTATGGTGTTTTTCCGAGTCTTAGTACTTATAATGTTAGGATTCAGAGTTTGTGTAAGTTGAAGAGGTCTTCGGAGGCAAAGGCATTGTTTCAGGGGATGATTTGTAGTAGGAGGAAGCCAAATTCGGTTAGCTATGCTTCTTTGATTTATGGGTTTTGTAAGGAGGGGAACCTTGAGGAGGCTAAGAAGTTGTTTACTGATATGAAGAAGAGAGGGTACTTGCCTGATGCGGCATGTTATTTTACACTTGTGTATTTTCTGTGTCGGGGTGGCGAGTTCGATGCAGCTTTGGAGGTTGCTAAGGAGTGTATGGAGAAAGGTTGGGTGCCGAATTTTACCACCATGAAAGGGATTGTGAATGGGCTTGCTGGTGTGGGTAAGGTGGATGATGCAAAAGAGGTTATTAAGCAGGTTAAGGAGAAGTTTGCTGAGAATGGGGACAAGTGGGATGAGATTGAAGCTGGGTTGGCTCAGTGAGAAATCAGAGTGTGTCTCATTGTATTATTCTTTGATCAATTGGAGTTGTTTCTGGGACATCGACTTTGGAATGGCTTTCTTTTATTTCTCAGTCTCACCGTCTCCTCTGGCTCTTGGCCATTTTGCTTGCTCAAATGAATTCATCGGTGACTGGTAATTTGCTGAGTTAGTTTAACATGTTTGCTATTTTTAGGCATGCTCAGTTTTCCTTGTTTGAGTAATAATAGAATTGGAAACGTTTACGCAGACAGTTTTCTGCTCACTTCCATTTGTTTTTGCCTCTTTAGATTGCCTTGGCCATATGTTTTTTATAAGGAGACTGATACACTGCATGGGAGCTCTTATGGTCCTGTGTATTACATTATTACTTATTTTTTTTTTGTTTCTGATTCTACTCGGTCTCCATAGTTTTTGAAAATCAGTAGCTGTTGTTGATATCATCGTTCCATTAATTTTAAATGTGAATCAAATCCAACAATTGACTCAATCGGATGTTCTAAAATTCATTTAAGAGGTAATCATGATAAGGAGGTTAGGTGATATAACTACTGTACATAAAACTTAGCCAAACTAAATGTCATGCTTATAGCATACACACACATACTTGATCCTTAATTTATATAGAGTGGTTCAACCTTTTGGTGGCCAGCCCCTTCAAACCAGCTTGTCCACTGAGATGAGCATCTTCATCCCTACAATTTATCTGGCAGAGAGGAAAACATGAGAACCACATTCTTACTTCTTACCTTCCAACCCAATCTACTTACTCTGGAATACTGCACCACCAATGAGGAAGTCATATCACAGAACACAACAAGAAACATGTTGTAAGAACCTACATCATGAATTGAGAATAGATCATCAAACAAAATAATACCTAGCACATTGAGGAAAGTGTGGAGAAGAGGAGAGTGATTGGAATTGGAATGTACTTGATGCTTCAGGTGAGGTGGTAAATGTGTGGATGAGAGGGGTGGCGGACTGAGAGCTTCCATGGTGAGTACAGAGTGTGTTATGCAAATGCAATGAAGAGAGGGGGAAGATGGTTCATTTTTTTGATCAACTTTCGAGCTATGCTTTCATCTTCATATCACCATTCTTCAACCATTACTTATTTCCCTCTGTCAACGTTCAAATGCAATTCGGTTTTCTTTCTTTTTTAGAGTGAAAAAAAAAATAACGAAGTGCTTGGTTGTGATGTAAAATTAAATTTCTTGCCCTAGTATGGACTTTCCTTTGTGTACACATGAAAAACTGTTCACTCCTAGATTTGTTCTTCAACTAATAGTAATATAATATTTGTAATATAATTAGTAAATACTAATGAATAATGGTTAAATATGTTTTTATCCTTTGTAAATTTTCACAACTTTGCATTTGTTCTTTTATTTATAAATTGTTCATCTTTTGTTATTTCGTTTTTAAAATGTTAAAATTTACCTCGATCTAATTCTTTTACCTCAATTTTGTTAATAATTAGGGTAACAATATTACGTTTTATATAACTTATACTAATAACCAATATAATAAAATTTAACAAAATTATTGACCAAAATAAATTTTGATACATTTTTTAGAAATAGAAGACAAAAAATAGATAATTTAAAATAAGGGACTAAAAGATTTGAAAATTTATTTTGGTCGACAACAAACTAAATATGAATATATTTGAGATTCAAAGCTTCTACTGTTTTCGATTTTAACGTTATAGAGGTCTTTTCTTTAACAACTTTATTTCGTTAATAATACATAATCAATTAGTTATCTACCAAATATTTTTGTTTTCTTTTTTCCATAATGGAAATCAAAAGTTCGTTTGGATGGTGCTCTCCGAAGGTAAGAGAATGAAAACTTTGAGTAGACCTACGCTAAAATATAATTCTCAAAACACAAGTGAAGAAATAGAAGTATCATTATATTACATTTATTACTTGATACCCAAATGCCACAGATTAAAGTTCTTTTTTATTTGTTTAGTTAAAATTTTAAAATAAAACATAAATCTCATCAATTTTATCATTTATTTAAATATTTTATTAATATTTATTTTCATTCATTTTATTTTATTTCTGCCAAATTTTCTTAATAATATATTTTTTACTCTCGAATAATTATTACACTTTATCTTGTGTGTGTTTTTTCTTTCCTTTTATTATCATTCCACTTTTTATTCATTTTCTTTCTTTCTTCTTTTTTCTTCGGATTTTTTTACTTTCATTTTCTCTACAAAACCAAACACACTCACAATCAAAAGTCTAATCTCACAAAAATACAGAATATCAGTTAAATTATAATTTCTGTATATACAAATATTATTCTATATACATATTCAAACATCAAACTCTTGTCATATAATTAAAACATCCAAATTTTTAGTCACTTGTAAGTACCCTACTGAGATCTACTCATGTTCATCATAAACAAAGTATTTTGGGGGAAAGTGTATAACTTATTTGAGCTTATCTTATAATATAAGCATTTTGAAGAATTTACAAAAATAAAAAATAAAATAATTCACGATGCGTCCATGAATTACTTTTAACTTATTTCAATAAGATAATTGAGATTAATTATCAAAATATATACAAATTTATAAAATATATTAATCTATTTTTATTATACTATTCTAATCATAAACAAAAACTCAAATAATACCTCAATTTGGGTACAACTGGTCTCAACTAAAATACATAAACTATTCTCGCCCAAGGTTTAAGAATAGAACATTGAATTTACCTTATTTGCCTCTAACTTATTCTTATTTTCTACTTTACTAAATTTCATAATCTACAAGGTCAAGTACCACAACGGAGCATTAAGACAAATAAAGAATTTTAAAAGTTTTTCTAAATCTGTTTTTTTTCATGCAATTTTCAAAGTGAAAAAAGAGATTGTAAAATATAGTAACAACAACTTGTTATCCTTGTCAGAATTACCTTGAAAAAGATAAACCGAGTTTCTTTTCTTCCTACGTGTCAAAGACAGTTCCATTTTGGTCCTAAAACTAAAATAAGTAATCTTATTCCTCTGAGACTCAAATATAAAACAGAATTTTCCAGTATTTTTGAATCATGATAACGGCTTAGACTTTTGCAGTTTCCAAAAATTAATCATATTGTATCATCATTCTGTTTTTCTCGAATCCATTTTGCATGCAAATTGTTCTGGAGAATTGTCTAGGCCAGTTACAAATTTCTTAAATTTTTTAAGAAATTTGTAATAAAGGCCTGGCCAATTTACCAAAACAAGGTTTCAGAAAAATGAATTGTTGCTTTCCATGCTGTAAATCAAAGGCTGGATCATCAACCTCCCTCAGAGCACCCTCTAGCAAAGTTTCCAAAGGCAGAAGAACATTTAAATCATTAGCCGCAGCTATTTCACTTAAAACAGGTTTGTGTTATGATTCATTGTAGATATACTCATTGGTTTATATCCTTTTTATTTATTGAAAACCCTTTAATCTGATTGATAGAATGTTTATAGCAGTTTAAATTTGAATTCAATTTCTGTCATGCTTTTGAATGTGATCTGGCTAAGGAGTTAGGAAATTAGGCCACCCTGCCTAACATTCTTTTAGGCTATAAACATGGTTCAAGAACATTTTTTTAAGGAATTATCACCAATTGATACATTTAAAGTGTTTGACTAAACTATATTTCAGAACTCAGCAGAAATTCGTCCTTGGTAGTAATGAATTTCCTGATTATATGAGCAACATGCACAAGATTTCACATTAGAATCCATGGCTTCAAATGTAAATAGATCATTTGTGTAATAACTAGGTGATCTCAAATTGCAGGTAGCAGCAGGAATAGACAAATAGACGCTGAGATAAGAAAATATGGATCTGCAAAAAATGATGTCATAGTATTCACATATGAAAAACTTATCGAGGCAACGAACAACTTCAGTTCTGATTGCCTGTTGGGTGAAGGTGGATTCGGGAATGTTTACAAGGGACACATAAAAAGTATTGATCAGGTACGTCTCTCTCCAACACACACATATTTTATTACCTAATTTCATATTAGCCTTTTACAAGGATGTGAAAATCTTGTGTTAAATATTTGTTGTTCAGACTGTAGCTGTGAAGGTACTAAATAGGGAAGGAGCACAAGGAACGCGAGAATTTTTTGCAGAAATTTTGATGTTAAGTATGGTGCAACATCCAAACCTGGTGAGGCTCATTGGTTATTGTGCAGAAGATGCTCATAGAATTTTGGTTTATGAATTCATGGCCAATGGATGTTTGGAAAAACACCTTCTAGGTATGATATCCAAAACCATTCTAGTTGTGGACTTGATTTTTGCTGAAAAACATCAATAGAATGCAACACTGACTAGATTTAATTTTCTCAGACATAGGTGAAGATAAGGAGCCTTTGGATTGGAAGACTAGGATGAAAATAGCAGAGGGAGCAGCTAAAGGACTTGAATATTTGCATAATGGTGCAGATCCACCTGTGATATACCGTGATTTTAAATCATCTAATATACTGTTAGATGAAAATTTCAATCCAAAGCTATCTGATTTTGGACTTGCTAAGATTGGTCCTATTGAAGGCCAGAACTTTGTGTCAACAAGGGTGATGGGGACTTTTGGCTATTGTGCACCAGAGTATGCTGCAACTGGTCAGCTTAGCACAAAGTCAGATATTTATAGTTTTGGGGTTGTGTTTTTGGAAATAATCTCAGGTAGGAGAGTATTTGACACTGGGAGGGTTACAGGAGAGCAAAACTTGATTGATTGGGTAGGTTACATGATTTTTATTTTGATCGGTTTGAATTTGAAGGAGAAATTATTGTATGATCCAGGACTGTGTCCATGGTCTTAATCAATCTCCATGCGACATTGTGGTCGAGTTTTATTAATTTAAAGACTCGATCACATGTCACATGAAGATTAGTTGAAACTACAAATACATGATACCGTTGATGTGAATTACAATTAGTCTTGGAATTTGGAATTTATGGTTGTCCTTGTTTTTTATTTGGCAGGCACAACCTTTGTTTAAGGACAGAACAAAGTTCACACTAATGGCTGATCCTTTGCTTAAGGGACAGTTTCCTGTGAAGGGTCTATTTCAAGCTCTTGCAGTGGCAGCAATGTGTCTCCAAGAGGAAGCTGACACACGACCATACATGGATGATGTTGTGACGGCTCTCGCGCATTTAGTTGTGCACAAAATTGGAGAGAAAGACATGGCTGGTGAATCTATAAAATGTGCCGGGCATGTTGAATCTTTCAGAGCTGCAAGTTTAGCTGGATCTGGAAGAGTTTAGCTTCATTGAACAGACACAGACTAGGATTACTCAAAAAATTGAAAAAACACAAAAAAATTGTTTTACAAGTATGAAAGTGTTTACTTGTAATTCTGTTTGTGTAAACATCTTGCAGTTAAATTTTAGGCTGTGTTTCTTTCCTTGTGGAATTGAAACCAGGACCCCTCTAATTTATCTGTTTTTATTTCAATTTTTGAGATATATCTGAGTTTCTGTTTCTATTTCATTTTATCTTTTAACATCTATAAGCTCCAAAAAAGACAAAACTTAGATACAGTTTCTCAAGTGTTTTTGGTGTCATTCCTCAATGAAAGGTTCGCACTAAAATAAGCATAGTTAATGAGTTGAAACTGCAATTTGATAGAAAATCAAGTGTATGTTTGGATTGACGTTTGCAACCTTACGTCTGAATGGCCTTTATTTTGTAAATGTAGTTTGAAAAAATAATCCTCCATTTCTTTTCATTTCAAACTGAATTTCAAGATAAAATTGATTCAAAACTCATTATAATCAGATTCAGCTAAAAACCGAACAAGAAGCTTTGTCAGGTTTATCTTTTGAATACGTTGGAGACCTACTAACAGAAAACTAAACATGTCCAGAGAATACATAAAGAATTGGATCTAAATTTGCTTTTTTCCAATACACAGTAATGTACGTTCCTCAGTTTCATATATTCTATTTGCAAAATGTATGTAGAGCATGTCGTTCTGCCACCATTCAACTACCATTAGAACACTGATTTTAAACTGAAGCTGAGATCTTAAAAGCCAGTGTTACTTTAAGGAAAATGAAACACAAGATATGACAGAGAAAATGAAAAACATCATGAGCCCAAAATCAAAAGAAGTTGCCTAAGTCAGGCAATATAATATGAAGCATAAAATGAATATGTTGCAAGTCTTTTCACCCCATAAAAGGCTAGTGCAGATCAACACAAGAGATTCACTTAGTGCTGAAAGTTGTTGATATCATTCTTGAGAATACTATAGTTATAACCAGGAATCGTGTTTAACTGACTCCTCTCAGCTACTTCAGCAACAGAACATAATTTTGGAAGAAACCAACTTGTGCCTCTTCTCTTCCTCCTCTTCCAAGTTGTTAGCAACTCCCAGAAACTAGGCCTAGGCATGGAATAGCTTCTGCCAAAGTGCTTCTGAGATTTTTGTGAACTTCCTCTTCTTTCTAACTCAAACTTAGTGAAGTATTCAATTTCCTTCCTGACTAGAGATCCAATAGTGCCCCTTGTACCTATAGCAACAGGTGCAGCCATTTCAACTGTAATGGTTGTTATGACACTACTCTTTATTTATACTGCATAAATTTTAGTGTTAAAATGAGTGAGGCTTGCACATGAAGAAAGTCATGGTTCTTATTTTTCAATTTGGAGCATCCATCTTTTGGTCTTAATTAAATAGTAGATACTTCTTAGTTGCTTTATGAAAAGCAAAAGCATGAAATTTCCCATATAATTGAAACTTTAAAAAGTTGGATTTATATAACCTCTCAATGTCTTGATGAAAACTAGCTTGTTTTCCGGACATCACACTGTACACTTTTAATAGAAAATTTTATCATTGTATTAAATAATTTAACTTATGTGGAGCCATTTAGAGAAATTGGTGCAATTTTATCATCTTATTAAATAATTAACATATGTCAAGCACATTTGCATTATTGAATAGAGTGTGGTAGACAATACTTACCAAGGGATATCTTGTCATATATTTTTGGTGAGGGTAACCTATCACATGAAATGGGTCTAAATAATGTAACCATAAATTTCTCTGAATTTACTATGCATAAAAAGATATATATACAAATTTTAAATTCTTGCGGCGCTGAATGGTTCACGGGTTTTTGTTCTTTAAATGTCAGGTCAAAGTTATTCTCCGCCTTTCATGCCTTGCCTAATGGAAAGAAATCTCATTTTCTTTGTCATGCTCCTTTTGGGTATGTCTTAATATACTTTTTCGATTGGGTATGACTGTTACTATTCCTCAAACTCGCCAATTAATTAATCATAGATATATTTTAGTTAATGGTTGTATAGTAGATATATTAAGTTATCGTTGCAAATCTTAAAATATTATTATAGTGAAGGATGAACAAAAATTGAAAATTCTTGATTCAAAATTATCTTGGTTCAGCCTCTCATGAGAAATTGCCAGCTTTCTATTTTTTCTTTAGATCTAAAATAAATTTTGATACAAGATCTTATAAATTCAAGAACGTAAATTAAATTTAGTGATAATTGTTACATTAAGAAATAATATTTAATTGAAATTAATAACCGGTTAATTTTAAATTTAGTTAAAATTAATAAAGTAAGAGACAATTTATTTAAGGAAAAGAAAATAAAAAATAATAATCCTTATGAATCTTTAGAAAAATATATATCAAAAGTAAAAGGTTTTATAACTTACAAGAGATTATGATGTTATTATTAATCATAAATCATGTCATGTGTAACTTTCACATGCGAGTCGGTAGAATCAATCGATCGCTCTAACATGTGTTCACGAATATAAATTTTAAATTTCTGATTTATTAATTTATTAATCTATGTAAGCTTCCCTCCTCCTCTAAATACCTGTAATAGCTTTTTTTTTTCTTTCTCTAATGATATTTTTTATTTCTCATTTACTCATCATTCTCAAACTCTCTCTCAAATTTTGATCGGTCCTAATTGTGTATTGGAATTCACGTATACTCCTCATAACGGAAACATGTTTCGGTATCGGTAGAATGCATTTGTTTGGGACCTAAAGTATAGGTTAATCCATCTTTTGCTTGTATTTGAAATGTTTTAAAATGTATTTTCATTCTCAATCATTTTTTCCATCAATAAAAAGCACGGGAGGATATTTCCTAGATCATACCAAGTAATTTTATACTGGGACATGAATAGTAAATTAGGGATAAATGAGTTGATGTATTCTTGTATTAGTCGAGTTTAAATAATTTAATTTTGATATTAAGTGTTTGATATTCTCTCAATTTTCAAATACACGATTCTGTGATGAATAAAACAATAGAGAGCTGAGGGAACAATGTGAATAGCATGGGCCTTCTTTTCTTCAAAAGTTGTGGCCCTGATCTCTTGGATAGCCACCTCAGCGGGCCCATTCCTTAATACTAATACTAGGCCCAGTGTGTAAAATTTTACAGTATATATATATATATATATATATTGACAGGAAATTTTCATTTAATATAAGTAATTATTAATTACCATTTTTATAATTATTTTTAATAAATTCTAAAAATTAAATAATTTTTTTTATAAAACTCATAAAATATAGTATAACAAGCGTATTTGTGTATATTAGATTATATATTTAATTAATATGCTTTAAAAGTTATTACATTTCTATTTTATTTAGATCTTGCTTTTTTCTTTCCTCCTCTCATTCTTTACTTCTCTGTCTCTCAGTTTTTTCAACTCCTAACAAAATTAATAATCAATTGATAGAAACTATTATGAAATATATAGGGTGTATATTATGTTTTTATTTAAATCACTTGAACAATACTACACATTCTCATATATATATATATATATATATATATATATATATATATTGACATTCACTGTTGGCCAGAATTTATTAAAATATACAAAATAAAAAAATTATTTAAAAATTAATGAGATTTAATAAAATTTAGAAAAAGATTTGAATTTAACCTAATAAAAAAATGTGTTTAAAAGAGTGTTAGAGGATAGTTTATTCTATGAATCACTTTACAATTTGTCATACTAAATTTTCATAAGCCTTTCATTTTCTCCTCTTCCTCTCCTTCACTTTTCTTTTTGACTCTCTGTTTCTGAATTTTCTCGGGGCCCATATACAGGTAAGATACGTGGAAATTACAGCCACAAAGTTCAAATTTTCAGATTATACATTTAGAGCAGAAATAAGAGATCAAGAAAAAATTTGCAACGACAAAAAATTATTTACAATTTTTTTAGATGACCTTGATTTGAATAAATCACTTATGACTTTGTATGAAATATACAGAGACTATAATCTATAAATACAAGACTACAAACTTCCAATTCACAAGAAAACTTCATTATCTATTACCGACCTGTGACGTGAATTGATTCTTTCTAGCATACAAATCTAGCCCAAATTTAGAAGGCACAACAAGTTTGGACTGTCATAATTTCAAATATCAGATTATATTTCCAAGTGAAGAAGACCTTCCATTTAATTAGTCTAGACTTGAAATTCAAATGCTTAATATAATTACATATTTAATATTAATCATTGATTAAATTGAAATAAATGTATGCCAAATAATTCACACAGTTAATAAATTAGGAAATTAGTCCTTTATATGCCTAACTACATGTTAAAAATTTATTAGATAAACAAAGGATTGTTGTCCATTTATGTTGCTTTCAATTTCAAACATTACGATTAACAACTTGCACGACAGGAATGAAAATAAATTATTTTTAAAAAATTGAAGCAATAGTACTCAAAACATAATGTAATAAAATTTATGATTTTTCATTTTCATATTTCCCAATCAAAATCAGTAAATCACTCACCCTTGCAAAGGTATCGTTGCTCAATCCCTGTGATTTTCGTATTTACTTTCAATCTCCCAAGAACTGATTTTGTTTTTCAACTTGTTTTTTTGGTAATTTGATTTCAAGAATTTTGCTTGTATATATAAATGAGGGTATAAATTATAGTTTAGCTCAGCACTTTCAACTTCCTTTATTCTAGACCGATATGAAACTATTTATTCTTTTATCAGAATTAATGTCAACTATTTATTTGTCACTTAAACTCTAGTTTATTCAGAAAGCACAAAGCAAATTTGTTACGTCTTTCATCAATAACAACGTCAATTACATTAAAGAAAAAACTCATTTTTTTTTATAGCAAAATGTTACTTCAATTAACGCCAATTTCTATAAGATATGTAAACCTATGTCAAAAGTGCTATAGAAAATCGATGATTTTATAACTTCGATGCCTTATAAAGTTTTCATTTACCACTAATTTATATTTTTTGATCAAGTTATTTTTTTGTTCAATTCAGATCACACAATCCCAATCGGTTTGGGCATCAATTTCTTTTAATCAAATCCTAAACCCCAGTCAAACAAGCTACTAGTAATTGTTTAAAAAAAACAATATAAAACATATATTAAAACGTAACATTGGAATGTATTCAATTGGAACAAAGCTAACCTATTCATCAAACCAATTGAGAAGTGTGTACCTAACCTGGTCAAATTTATATGTGGTAATTCCGGCTAATAATTTTTTATCCAAAATGTACCTAACCCACTATTTGCACTTTAATAGAGCATAATGGAAAAGTTCATTGTCATGGTCAAACATAAAAGTGAACACAGCATTGTTAGCCAATGTTGTCTCTAGTCAGCATATATCCAATGATGTGACCATTGGAATGTCGTAAGCCATATGGCTTATCAACCAAAGCCTCCTAGAAGAGTCACTTGATTGAATAATTTTTTATCAAGGACCAATTGCAAGGATCCAAATCCTCAAGTAACGTGTAAAATGAGAGAAAATAATGGATAAACTTGCTGCTGATTTGAATTAAAATAATGTAGATACACCCTTATATAATATCACTTTACATATTTTAAAGTGTAAGCCACAGCATCGTCTAAAGTAGCTACAACTTGGTATAAGTCAAGCTAAATGCAGATATTCTCTAACATGAAATTGCGCTTACACTTCAATATTTTTTGCCACTGAATTGAAAATTTTTCTCAAATCCTTCTTTACTCTGCTATCTGCAAATATATACTCAACAGCATTCCTTGATAGCTCAAACATTTGCCTCCTTCCAAGTCCTAGATAATAATCAATCACACGTGTAGTCAGCAAAACTTGGTTAATTAATTTAAATTAGTGGTTGCTAAAGTAAAGTGAAACCTACCAAATGAATCAGCAGCAATTTTGTATTCCTTGGAGAGACAGGTAGAGAACACACCCGAGTCATCAGTACACAGGACTAGGGGATGTTTTGCATTATATAAATCGGCTGCAACAACAAGAACATGAGGTTAAGAGAGGATATATTTTGAAGTGGATCCCCTGATAAAATTTTATATAAAACTTTGAAATGGCTTTATGTGTTAGACAATAATAAGTAACCATGTTGGTGGGTTAAAAATTAGTCAATGATACCATATTGTAATTTATGTATGAACCGTGTCCTAAAGTATAGACTTTTAGCTTAGTAGCCTATTTGTCAAAAAATGCCTTGACACTTTGGAATTATGCTCCTCTTGCTTTCACTTGTTTCTAATGCACCAAAGTGTGGCTTGTTCTCTAACAAGAAGAGAGAAACTTCTCTTCCAAAATATATGAACATTACATGATGTTATACTAATCACTTTTAGGAAAACCTACTTTTATTTGTCCCTTGAATAATTTGAAAGTGTTTATACCGAGAGAGGACTTGAAGAAAATGGTGGAGGAGGAAGAGAAAACATCCTGTAGCTGTTTCTGTTTTAAAAAATAACTTTTAAAATGAAAAAGTGAGAAGGGAATCTAACAGGCCGAATTTCTAACTTCTCCAAAAGTTCTTTCGTTTGTTAATGGGGTTTTTTTTCCAACAAAAAGAAACTAGCCAAAACTCAAAATCACTTTATAGTGAAAAGCTTCTGCTTTGTGAAGTTAAATGAACAGTTCCTCCATTGATTCTATATTTCTGATCATCAACTTTTACTATAAACAAAAAGCACCTACCAAAATGGTGAACATCTATAGATGGAACTGTCATTGTCCTAACGTTTGATGTCAAACAAATTTCAACCTGAAAACAGTGAAGATGGATAAACAATATGTAACTTAGATGGATATAAACTGCAAAGTGATATTATATAAAGTATTCAAACTTTGTAATTTGATCAGAGAAAGCAAACAATCATGGTGTTTCGTTCATTCCAGATCAGTTTAGACTTATTACAAAAATACAGTTCATCAGTTGATTGATTATCTATGAGAAACTTCTCAGATGCGTAAATCAACTGTAAGGCTGAGAAAAAAGTCTAACCGGAATCTTAGACAACTTGAGCTGTCTCCAGTGTTCATCCTCAAGGAAACAAGCATGTCCAATTCTTTGGGGATGAAAGTCAAGCATATTTTTAATCTCCTTTGAATTAGGTACCTAAAATCACTAGGTTTGAAACATAAACCAAATTAGAAAAACTCCGAAAGTAACAGATCAGAGGAAAAGATTAGCCCACCTCGCCACAGTGAAGTGTTACACAAAGACCTTGTTCTCTAGCGAATTTCAAAGCTGGCAAATATGTGGTCCTACAGAGTTGAAAATGTGTGAGAACAAGCATCGATTTTCAAAATTGAAAAACTCATTACTTCACTAGTGTCCTGGATAAGGTTGATGTACCAATCACCAATACTTGGATTTCCAGAGAGATCAATTCCAACGACCCCAAATTGCTTCATTTCCAATGCAAGCTTGACCTGCAGCAATGAAATGTAACATTAAATGGCAGGTTGTTAAAAGTTTCTCAAATTACTTTCACATTTTATCTTACAGTTTCCATGGCCGCTTCCGTTGTCTCTCTTCTGTCAATGCTCAAGAGAAGCCTTACAAAGATTCTTTTTCTCACATGTCCATTAACAGCCGGTAGAGCACTAAAGAGAGTCTCTGAATCTTCACAATGTGGCATGAAAGACACATCAACTGAAGTCACTGATCTTAAACCTTTCAGCACAGCTTCAACATAAGAGCGTTTGCTCATTCCTTTGGAATCATCTCTCTAATAAAGTAAACATTTTCACCACCAAATCAATTGTCATTCTCTATTTCAACTCAACCAAAACAAATCAAACCATAAAGACACCTTCAATTACCTTAGGAGTAGTCCTCAATTCCAGATAGACAACATTCTCTGATGCAAAATCCTCAATAACCTGCTTTCAAGTATTGTTATTATTATTACTCATTGTCTTATACAAAAGAAAAAGCAAAAACAAAATTTATAAAGCAACGAAGCAGCGATACATACTTCTCTGGTAATTCTTGTAACAGTACTGTGATCAGTAGTGAGAATGTGGATTAGGTCAAACAGCTTGAAAACTTCTTTTATGGAACGATTATCTGTATTTTATAATAACAACATCAGTTCAAGCATGAACAAAGATAAAAATTAGGCATAAAATTAAAATAAAAAAGCAAAATCCAGCAACAAACTTAATGATGTAATATTTTTCCTATGATAAGTCATGGATGATTGTGTGAATTTGTTTATTCAGGGATGAATTATATGATTTTGTTTTGGAAAAAAAAAAAAAAAACAGTGAAAGCAAAGAGAGGAAGAAAGGCAAAACGTCACATAAATTTGAAAATCAGTAACGAAGATAAAAGGAACAGAAAGAAAGAAAGAGAGAGTGGACAAGCAAATAAAAAACACAAGCAAGAGAGAGGGACATGTTTGTTGACGGTCTTGTCTTTTCAAGTTACCAAACAGAGTCTTACATACATTTTAGAATGATATGTTCCATTTCGGAGAAATTTATGACACCCTTTCCAACCAAAGCCTTAGTAAGTTCCCTGTGAAAAAAATAATAATAACAATCAAGTGAAGCTCTTTCTGCAAGCAGAGAAAAAAATAATAATAATAATAATAATAAAAAAAAAAGAATGAAAGGTTGATAAAGGAAGAGGTGGTTACAGGAGTGTGGAGTCACGGATGGATCCATTGAGGTGAGCATGCAGTTCAAGCTTTGGCATTGACACACACCACTCCATGTTGATGAGTTTTGCTTTGTTTTGCTGTGTTGTTGTTGTTGTTGTTCAAGTTTAGGAATGAATGAATGAATGCAAGTGAAAGAAAGAAAGATTTGGTTGCTTATGTATATGGATGGCTAGTTGAGAGTCACGCACGCAAATCCACTCTGCCAGCACTTTTGATTCCCAAAGTCCAATCTCTTTCATTTTTATTTTTTCTCTCTAACATATATCGGTTCTTATTTTAAAATTGATTTCTTTTCCTTAAATAAAATACCCAACATTTAATGTTATTAATCAATGTACGAAAGCAGTTTATTTAGCAACATAGAACATGTGGTTGCCGATTTAATGAAAAATATTTTTTTAATTTCTTTGTAATGCCTTCAGAACATTAATAGATGTTTGCCTGAAAATATTTACACAGTCCATCTATCATTTTATTCATAATAAGTGTGATTTTTAAAACAATGAAATAACTGTCAAATTCTTTTAAGAAAATATATTATTTTAAGGATAATATTATAAATAATTTTAGTACTCCCTCTAACTAATACATAGATAACCACTCAACTTATTTACAAAATATATATTATACATATAAATTATTCTCACTCTTTATATCTTATAATCAATTATCTAATTATCTTATTACAATTGTTTATTAAGTATTTTTTTTATTATAAAACGTATGCATACGTTATTTTTTACGAAAAACATATATGTATTAGTTATAAGTATTATTAAAGGCGTGCATGTGTTATTCGTTCTATGAATATATATTTTTTTATTGTAGAGTTTAATAAAAAAGAGTTTACTTAACCGTTACTTTTAAAACAATAAGAATAAAGCTAACAAATATTTTAAAGATATTTATTATATAAGAAAATATAAAAAGGTGAGAAATACCGGATCAAATTACTCTATGTATATTTACGTTATGATTATAACAATTTCAGTGGTTAGATATAATTCATAAAAAATAATTTGTAGTTACTTTAATTAGTTGGAGAAAGGGTAAAATAATCAAATAGATACATCAATAGAAATAATCCAAACACGTATATGTCCTTTCTAGGAAAAAAAAAATTGATGCTCATGGCATGAGTCAGACAACTCTCTCATTTCCCTGTCAATAACACTATAACCCATCAAAGCAAATAATTCTCAAGTTAGAAATATCATATTATATGTTTCAGATAATCTTCCTTTCCTCGTGATGTTAAAAGTGCCGTGTTCTAACAAATAACAAAAGAAATTTCCTCTTAATTAAAATATCAGAATGTTTGAAAAAGTTACCTAAATCCTCAAATTAATAGTAACAAGAACAAGGAAAGAAGTAAAATTTAAAGAATTCATTCATTTAAATTACATGTTTATTCCGTACTTTAAATATAAATGAAAACAAAATACTTAAAAATTAGGGATATTTAAATTCAAATCAATCTAAAAACTGAATAAAAAATTGATCCAAAAATCAAAATTGGATAAAAATGAAAGTTTTTCTTTAATTTATTCATATATTCTTTTGGTCAAACCGTTGAGTTTAACTGAATTTAAAATTTTATCTTCGAACCCGTACAAACCAAACAATTATTATAGTTAGTAAAAGGTATTTTTACTCAATTAATTGTTATTATAATTATACTATTATTTTTACGTTTACATTGATGGATATTTGTTTAGAAAAACTGAAAATTAAATGTTTATGTTTAATTATGATTTAATATTATTCTATTTAGATATATTTTTAAATATATTTAGATATATTTTTAAATGATTTTTGGTATTTGAGTGTGATTAACTACATATTTATTTATATTGTGATTAACAAAATAAAATTCGCAGTATATGCGAGTTACAGGTTAATAACTTAGTGAATAAATTTATATTCATATGTTTTTTTATTTTGTTGATATAGTTAAATTTGACAAAAAAAATGAAGTAGGATTATTATGTAACAATGAAGATTTATTTTAACAATTCTTTTTGAAAATATAATTATTATTAGTCTTACTAAAACACATTTTACATGGAAGATTTGCTCTAGCGAAAATACGTTGAGGAAAAGAATTGTTGTGAACTTGAAATTACATTATTTATAATAATATGTTTGTCGAGTAAGATATAAAAGTATTATTTAGGTTTTATACTAAAAAAACTTAATTAAATTTTACAAGGTATAATTCTTGAATTTCTTGATTAACTATTTCTTATGTTCAAGCATGAATAAAAATGCATAATGTTAAATAGGTTGTAGTAATTTATTTTAGAACAAAATTTAAGCATGAAATATTTTTTTTTTTATAAATTGGATATATTAATGAAGAAAAAAGTACAATAGAAACTGAAAAAAGAATTAATAATATGAAATTGATAATGCATTGACCGTGTTGACTTACTTGAAGAAAAAAAATTAACATTAGATAGAAAAATAGTTAATAGCATACATGTCTTCAACAAATCCTAAAAGATAGACTGCAACTTGTGTAATCTGGATTTATATTGATACCAAGTAATTAATTGTCAAAAAAAGAACAGGAGTCATAAAAAATATGAACTACCAACTGAAATTCGTACTTAATATTTTAAAGTATTTCTTTAAATACTGTATTAATAATTCAAATAGATGATATTTTATCTTTATCATGAATTAATAATTTTAATTCTTATTTATTCTTAATTATGGAAATAACTACGTAAAGTCGGCCATAACTAAAATTAAATTCTGACAACTATCACTAAAAATTCTTAAGATTTATTAATTATCATGACATACGAAATAATAAAAAAAAATTGTCTCAATCTTGAATGGTCATAGTGAAATTCGTTGAAAAAGTTATTGAAATTTTAATTATTAGAGTACTTTAGAAGATATAGTATTTGGTTCTCTTTTATTATTTTTGTTTATATAAAAAAAACCACATTTATATAAAAGCACATAAGTTTTTTTCTAATTATTTTTCATTAAAAAAATTTAAAAAATATTATTTCATTGCTTATAATTACAATAAATTTTAAAAATAATTTCTTTGTTAGTTTTCAGGAAATTTTATCATGCAGGCCACTTTCACTCTAATCTCAGATATTATTATCAAATAAAAATCCAAACTTTTTGGTTGAATTAACTAATGCATGTCACGCGTGAAATGAAATCCAAAACTACTTTAAGATATTTTTTTTAAAATTAAAACTCAGATAAAATTATAAAAAAATAATTATTTTGCCTAAACATTGTATTTTTTTAATCAAATTTTACTTAGTTACATTTTCATCAATCTATATTTCTAATACGAAGTGGATGTTATTTTTTATTTTCACATTATTTTAATTATTTTTTAAATTTTAAATTAAAAAATAGAAACATTTTAAGGAACAATGAATACCTACAAAACATGTGTTAGAAAATAATACTCTTAAAAATACTATTCCTACGAATGTAAATTAATCGATAAAACAAAAGCTGCTTTTATAAACATACTAAAGTAATCTCTTATCTTTTAATGAATTTTTGTTCTCTCAATTATATTTTTATATACATACAACCTTAATTCAAAAACTTTAAAAATATAAGTTTAGTAGTGTTCAAACTAATAACAACAAGTTAATATATGTCTCATTAAGGTTAAGGATATTTTTTTAAAAATAAACATATAAATTTGGGATAAAATTAATGTTAATCCTCACGAATTAATTAACTTATTCTCATAAGAGATTTTGTTTTAACTGAATTAATTAATGCATGTCACATGTGTTATTTTGATAAAATTATCTTTAAAGAAGACACTTGTCAAATAATTAGAAAGAGTAAAATGAAATTTTTAGAATAGACTACATTATCATATTTATAATTGTATTATTATATTTATATAGATTTTACTATTTTTTAAGTCTTCTATAATATTATACCACTAATTTATTGTTATAGAAGTATTTCCAATGATAAGTCACTAATAAGTGTGCTGGGTTACATTTTTATTCTGGTCTAACTACACTAGGTTCTACGACATAAAGCCACTGTCATTTTATTCTGGTTTAACTACACTACATTCCACGACATAATGGCACTGTCTTTTTATTCTGGTCTAACTGCACTTAAATTCCACGAGGGCATCAATGTCTTTATCATCTCTCTTGTTTTTGACAGCCAGTGTCTTTTTTATCTTAAATCAATAAAAATTAACTTATATATACATATTAAAATTCATATTTAATTAGTATTTATTGGCAATATAAATAAATAATATAAATATAATTATAGATCGATAGGGTTAATAAGTTATACATGTTTTATTAATAACAAAATCATCATTTTAAAAAAATATAATTTTTGTCTAATTATCTTAAAAATTATATAAATCATGAATTATTATTATTATTTTATATAAACATTTTATAATAACTGTACATAAAAATTTAAAATTACATGGTAACACTCGATTTAAAAACTAACAATGTTTTAAATTTTATAATTAAAATAAATATTGAAGTTTATCTATGTTTTAGAGAATAAAATGTTAAATTAATATAAAAACATCCCAGTGGAAATCAAATGTGCACTTAACAATTAAAAAATAACAAGAACCTGACCAATAAGTCATATGACCCTTCAGAAAAAAAAGAAGAAGCATATTATCACTTTCATTAAGGAATATCAATATAATTTTATCTATTATATATATTAATCACTCAAAAGAAAATAATATAATATAATTTAACCAACTCTAGAAGAAAAAATATGTATAAAATACTAACATCTTTGTCTATACTGATATGATATATGTGAAACTGGATAATATGCTGTAACTTTCTTTGTTATATCAAGCCTTCCTTTGATTATAATTGTACTTTTCGAGTCAACTATGAACAGAAACTTGACAACCGTAGTATTTGCAGCTGTCGACATATGAAAAGGTCAATTCTAACTTTCTAAGGCATATGCACCAAGCAAAGTCCACTAGTATTTATTATGAAGAGTATTGATTGATTTAAATAATAAAAAAAATTTATGTGGAGAAACTATGTTGTCTTTAATGCATGTTTGAATTAAAAGTGAAATAGAGAAGCAAATGTAAAAGGATAAATAGATTGAATAAAAATTAAAAAATTAAAGTCTGTTTTTTTTTAATGAGTAGTGGTAAATAAATAAATGAAAAGTTTTTTATATGAATTTAAAATGTAACTAAAAAATCATTTTCAACTCCATTATTTTACATAAGTTATTTTTTTAATCTTTATATTGTGAAAAGTTGTTTAGCTTCATATAAAAGAAAATAAATAATGAAAAAGAACCCCAGTCAACCCATGCCAATTTGGAGGAGAAGTTTTTTATCAAAAGTATCACGATTTTATTTTTCTTTTTATTTATCTTCTTAAACAAAAGGTAGAAATTTAATTGTTATATTCTATCTTCTTCCTTTTGGTTTTTCTACTCTTTATCTTGGCTCTTTATTTTGACTCAAATTAAGTGTAACCTAAACAACTTTATTTTATTAACAATTACAATACATATTTTTCTCTCTTCACATCTTATATATATTTATATTTCTTTCTTCACATTTTATAACTGATTATTTAATTGTCTATACATCGTAGTTGTTTATCAAATTATTTCCTAACCTAGAACGGTTTTTTCCTTTGAGAATATATAATAATATATGATAATGCTTCTGTGCGATTATTAAAATTAAAAAAATAAAAGAACAAATAATTGGAAGAGTCCCTTGTAGAATGTTAATTGAAGATGTCCATTATGCAAGTGGCTGTCCACGCTCAACTGGATCAAACATAGTGGCAATTAGGTTGTTAAAGGGACAGTTTACATTAGTGTTGTGAGAAAAATAAATTTTGAATTAATTAATTTTTATTAATTTAGATTTGTCTATGATTTTAGATTTTTGTGACACAACCTGAACTAACCCAATCTCATTCTTGAGTTGCTTTGGTTCAATTCTATTGTGTTTAAAATATTTTACAAACGATTTTTTGTTAGTTTTTAAAGAAATTTACATTATTTTTTAAATTTTGTCACATTTATAATAGGCTAACATTAATCAAATAATTGCAAAAATAAAAATAAGATTATTTCAAAAAACTCCATCGATAATAATAAATTAATAAATAATATACATGTATATTTGATCTAGTTTAATTATTTAGATCTGTAATCAGAAGTCAAATATTTGAATCAATTATTCTCAAATTTGATCGAATTGGTCCAAATTAATAAGAGTTATATATTAAGATTATTGAATTAATTCAAATGACTAAAAATTCCTAATAATAAAACTTTAAATTAATTGTCGTAGAACAGAAAGCGGGAAACTTTAAGAAATTTTTTATTAAGTTGGATGATCAGTTTAGGTTTTGCTAAGAAATTTTAAAATCCGACCAAATTAAACCAATAAAAAGTAATCGGTTTAAATTTTATTTCCTTCTAAAACTAATTTAAATCGAGTCGTGAATAACCATATAATAAAATTGGTTTTTATTAAATTACTTCTACATTTTTATCTAAGTATTTTACATACGTATATTCGATTTTCCTAACTCAAAATTACTGTTAGAATTTGATTGAAGCTATGTAAAGATTTTTTTACATTATATGTAAAAAAAATTGTTGTATAATTAAATATGATTATATTTTACAATAATTATACATTTATTCAACTAACCCATCAAAATTAAGTTTAACGATTTTTTTTAGTGTATATTATTTTTTTATTGTACAATTAATTTATTCATTTCATCACAATTGAAAGTGTTTATTTTTTAAAATGATGAATTATCTGTGACAGCTGGGTCAAAAGTTTCTATTATTGAAATATTTCATGCGTATATAAATTAAATAAAATAATATTACCGTGGCTATTTATATGTATGAGTAAATAATTATTTTTATTCTTAAATTAAGTAAATATTTTTATTTTAATTTTTGAATGAGGGAAATTATAAATAAATTCTGAATAAATATTTATAAAAGAATTAAAATAAATAAAAACTATCAATTTAATATTTTTCGAAACTTAAAGTAATTTGTTAGTTCAAACAAAAATATTGTAAATAATTAAAAATGTAACAATTCATTATGAACCACGTGTCATTGAATATAAATTTATGGTTTAACAATATATCAAAAACAAGTCATATCACACATTCTTATAACGAATCAGGATTGAGCAACCAATTTCTTCTAACTTTCTAGGAATGAGTTGTGGATGTGACATAGTTTGTCTCTGTAGAGAATTAAAGACATTGTGTCTAAAGTCAATATTACAGGTTGAAATGCAATAATGTTGTTGTACAACATCATTTTGCATACATTGTATCTTCTTTATGTTTTTCTTGTGGGCACACGTGGTCTGTCCATAAATGGATTTGTTTTATTCCATGTAATCT
Organism: Hylodesmum podocarpum; assembly: GCA_026586105.1. Lineage (NCBI taxonomy): Eukaryota > Viridiplantae > Streptophyta > Magnoliopsida > Fabales > Fabaceae > Hylodesmum > Hylodesmum podocarpum. The sequence goes on along the minus strand of JALJEV010000367.1, from coordinate 516,624 downwards.
CTTTCATTGTTTTTATAGTTTTATTTTGTTTTCTTTTATTATTGATCGTGGTTAGTTTTTATTTAGCAACCTACAAATTATTCATAGTACGATAAACAATATTGCATTAAGTATTTTTTAATGTTCTATATATTGTACCATATAAGTGATAATTAAATTTCACCAACTATTCATTTCAATTATTAATATTTACTTCTTGTAATCTCCTCTGAATGATAGGAAACATTTTATCATTATACTAAAATAGACACTTATGTTATTAAGTGTAAAAGTTAATATATATATATATATATATATATATATATGTGTGTATGTGTATGTGTATGTATGTGTATATATATATATATATATATATATATATATATATATATTAAATTATAAATTAATTTTAAACAATATACTAAAGTAAATACTACTTATAATAATAATGAAATAAATGAAAATAACAAACCTGAATATAAAACAGGCAAATATTTCACTAAACAACATCACCTTTTCTCATTATTTTTCGAGAAAAACATTAGATTACATTCATATATTAGTTTTTGAAGGGAATGGAGGATTTTAAATTTTGTATAAATTTATTAGTTATCTTGTTTCCTTTATTTTAACAAATTATAATATGGTCCACGAATAAAAGTATATAAGTAAAGTAGTTGTACAATGACATGAAGAAAAATAATTAGATAATATATAAAATAGGAAAAACTTATTTCAATATGTTTTCTCATATTATATATATATATATATATATTCAAAAACTAATATTATGTTTTTTGTGAAAGGATTTACATTAGCTCACATCACATAACATGTTACTATTATATTTGTTTGAGTATAAACCGAAAGTAAAAAAAAAAAAAAAAAAGCGAAATGGGAAAACAAGTATATTAATAACGGTTGGGTTTAGAAAAAGATAAATTCATCTTTTCAATTGTTTTCTCATTATTAGACATTAACTAATCCAAATTTAGTGAATGGCTAATAATGCAATATTGGATCATCTTTAAAAAGAAATACATACGAAGAAAAACAAAATAAAGTATTACTTTTTATTTTTTATTTTAGAAGAGAATAAAAAAATAAAAAAATGTCTCATTAATCTCACATATAAAAAGTTATTGTATATCCCGTCTAATTTGAGGGATGAGATGAGAGAGATTTTTTTATTTACAAAATTTCATATTTAATTCAAATGTTAAGAACAGGAAAAGAATAAAATTTCTTTAGCACCAAATTTTACCTCGAGAGATTTGGAGGTATAGACACACAATCATGTGACTTACATGGACTCTTGTCACTTCCATGTAAAAGTGGTCCTCTCACTCACACTCTGTAAATAAGATAAGTATTCAAAAGTAACGAAAGTTCATATGGCTTATCTGAATTTTCTGGTGTATTTCATTTGGTTCCCTTGCTTATGGGTGAGTTGGTGTTAAGGTGAATTCTAATATTACTATTCTCGTCGACAATTATTTTTTCATCTTCCATGGATTTTATTTTACAATTAACTTAAAATATAATCAATCAGATAATTTATTCACATAATATCTATATATACATATTTCTTTCTTTTTCTTTCTTTTATAATTTTATAAATAGTTATTTACATGTTACAGTTAGTTATCTACCGAATGTTTTTCTCTCACAAAATCAAACTATACTTGTTAAGTACTACCACTCATAATATGTGCACTAGTTTTTTTCTTGTAGATTTTGGTGTTCTAAACGTAACTTTCACCACAAATATTTATTGACTACGTGAGCTACGAAAGAGAAAAAGGAGAGCAAATTTTTCCAAGAAAGGAGAGCAAATTTTTCCAAGAAAGGACAAAGGTAGAAGAAAGAGAAGCAAACACGAGTATTGGAGGAAATGTGAAAAGGGGAACATGTTTTCTCAGTTCTCACCAAAATCTTGGCTGTTTTGTGAAGTAATAATTTAGGGTAGGACCACGTGTCTTTGTTTTCTCTTCTCACGTTTCTTTAATGCCCCAACAACAAGTCCTCTTTTTCTTTCACACCTACGTCCTAGGGTTGGTTCTCTCTTCTTCCAAAATACACCCAAGTAATATTACTTAAAATATACAAATGAAGCTATTTGATGAGTTCATAAACACACTTTTAAGAAGCTAAAAAACACATTACTTAAAATATAAAATTCGTTTAATATTTTTTAAACTAACTTTAAAACATAACGAAGTTTATTTGATATTTGACCTATAAATTATACTATTTTCTTATAAAAAATAATTTTAATTATAATAATAAAAGTTAAAATAAATTCTTCTCCTCGTTGATTGATGGCATCTTATGAGATATGGCTCAAAGTTAATTTTTTTTAATATATTATGATAAGGTAAACTTTATGGTGTTGTCTCTAAATGGATTGTATGATGTCCTTATTGTATAAACTAATACGATATTGATAAATATGTATATTTTTTATTTTAACTTATTTTTTAAAAAATATATTTATAAAACAATTCTTTAAAAGTTAAAAAAAAAAAGTACAACAACGATACCAAAACAAACAATTATGATAAGTTATACTACAAGTAACAAGTTGCATAATAATTTATGCAATTTTTTTTCTGTCTCTCCATCATTATGATACATACAGCTTGTTGTACCAATAATATTTTTTTATAATGATAATATAAAGATTTGAATTTAAGATTTTGTGTACATTAGTTGATCCTGATGTTTATGACCGGGAGGTGATGAATTATTATTATTTTTACATACGATTAAAGTTAAAAAGAAGAAATTAAAAATTTAGGAGAATGATTTGAATTCAATTTCAATTATATTTTGTTACTACTGCATTATCATTATTTTTTTTTGTTACTGCTACATTATTATATTTTGTAAAATATAATGTACATGAATTTGTTTTAAATTATAAATAATTTGTATCTCGTTGTAGGAGATTCTTTTCTCTGTATCTCGTTGTAGGGCCCTTTGCATTCCGTTGTAAGAGATTATTCTATATATACCCCATTGTCGGGCCCTTTGCACCCCATTGTAGGAGATTCTTCCCTCTGTTTGCATCCCGTTGTAGAAGGTTCTTTGTTGTTGTAGGATTTATCATACCCTGCTATCACGCTTGGTGTGAGGGGATGTGTTATAAATGTTGGAAATCTCACGACGCCTAGAGATAGAGTCTCTCGCATGTATATAAGTGAGAAACAGTCATCACCGTACAAGTCAGTTTGTAGGATAAGTCAGACCCATCACTCATATTTATAACACCATGCATCTATGGAATAAGGCGGAAAAAATTACCTTCTAAAATTCTATTGTATTCCATATTAAATTTTTTCATATGATTACATTATGTGGAAATTCGTATTTAAATATTTTTATAGAAATGATATATAATCATTTTAAAACTTATGGGAGATATGAAAAAATGATAATATGAGAGAATTTTAAATGAGGCAAATCTATTAACAGTATATATGCAAGAAGCATATCTTAAAACACGAGAGATTGAGTTGGATGTTTCCTAGACATGGATGTCACAGAATGTATTGTCAAATTTCGTACGCGTGAGACATCAATGCACAAGATTTTGGCTTGGATTCGGTTCGGTTCGGTTCAGACAAACGAGGATCTCACCTATCTATCACGTTTCACAAAAATTAAAGACAGTGCATGTGATGAATCTATCAAACACATCTTATCTTCCATTTTTCACTATCCTTTCTTTTTAACGCATCAATTATATAAATATATTTTTTAAAGAAATTGATGAGCATAAATCTTAGCAGAACAACTCATCATTTTCTTCATTGAAGATTTCAGCTTTGATTTTATGATCTTTGATGAACATAAGTTTATGTTATTTTTATTTAAGCTTTTAATCAAGAATGAATAAAGAGATATTAATTTAACGTCCATGTTTAAATAAAAAAAACTTTTCAATAAGCCATACTTAAATTTTCTTGGGTAACTTGGTTCAATTTATTTATAACACTGAAACGATGATATAATATTGAAAAACATAATAACTAACAATATCTTATAATAAATTCAAAACAAAATTCAGTGAGTAAAATTTTTTGTTATCTTAGTTGTATCTCTCAGTGATACATGTAAAAATACTTTAACATTTTAACTTGGAGGTGTGCATAAGCATTTGCAAAAGTGTGTACCGAAGCTTATTTACTTCCAAAGAGTGTTCTCCGTGTATATAAAATAGATTTTAAATCTTATATTTTTAGAAGATAAAAGACAAGATATTTAAATAATAAATAATATTTCATATCAAAAAATATATTTCAACAATATCATCAATTGGTTATTTCTCGTTTAAGAGAATAAAAAATAAAAAATATTTTATTTATCTTTTATTCTTTTCAATTACATTTTTAACCAAAATCAAATTGAACCCAAGCTATCAAATAAGTTATAGTTCCAGATTTTATCAAATACATTTACTAGAGTTTTCGTGGATTCTTTCTTACCTAACCTGCATTTTCCAAACTAAAAAAAAGTCCTTTTATGATATAAAAACTTAAAGCGAACATATTAGTAACAGTGCACTTTAACACGTCTCGCATTTTGTTATATAGACTGTAAAAAACAACACAATTTTCTTTTTTTTATAGATTATTAGTAATATATATATTATGGAGATCTAATTAATATTTAGAACATACAAGTAAATGTTTACATCAGAAAAGAATAAAACTTTAAGCATGTATATATCATTTGTGTTATATGATAAATAAAAACTCCATATAAAGTCGTGGAAGTATTTATAGAGTGAATGATTATATTTTTACGTTCAATCGTACTATTATTTGAATTATGAAATAAATGAAATTAAGAAAATACACGTGATTGGTGAGGAATCTTGGGTTTCTTGGTTGATTATGGCAAATGAGAATCGTCAAATATGCATATCTCATTTGATTTTGGTAACTTTTCACCGACTCTACGTCCCACCTAGTAAATAGCTTACCCTACAAAGACCCAAGAGTTGGGACCATTTTCAAGATAAGTGTGTAACAACTAATTAAAAAGGATTAGCAACATGTTTTTTTAATATTTTAAATATATCTTACTGGTTCTTTTGTTTTTTTTTTCACGTGTTTAGCGTGAAAGAAATATTTGTTTTTATTTAAAATTTTGATGCAAAAATAATTAATTATTTTGCTGACTCCATAATAATAGTAATAATCAATTCTTTGTTTCATACTTACATCCTATTTGATTTCAAATATCTTTTTTTTGGTTAATATAAACAGAGTTTGTGTTAAGATGTTAAATTTTTTTTAAACATTAATGAAGAATTTAGTTATATCTTTTAATCTAAGTATTATCCTCTTAAATTCATGACGTAAATTTTGTTTCTATTTAAAAGTTAAAAAGTAATGTCAATTGTTATACTTTTAAGTATGCCTTTAATTATATTTTATTATCAATACTTTACGTACTTATTATAAGTGAAATAAGAATAATTATGACGTTATATTAGTAAGTTAAAAATAATTTTAATGTAAATAAGAATTTTATCTACATTTTTAATTTTAGATGCTATTCTCTTAAGTGGATGAATCAAGAAATAAATAAATTATCAAATAATTCTATCTTATATCATAAATCTAATTTCGTACTTTTAAATGAGAGTAATTTTAGAACTATTATCATACATTAGGTAATTTCTTTTTTATAATTTTTATTGCTTGTGTATACCTTGTATTAAATTTTAAATAATTTATTTCTTTAATTTTAAACTTTTTGTACTTTCGATTATTTCCAATATAGTAGATATATATTTTATTTATTTCTTTACATTTTGGTATATTATTTTGTTTTTTTTACATGAATTTGCTCCATTCATAACAAAAATATGTAATTTCTCACATCAAATTTCTTCATTTGGGAAGAAATGTAATATGTAAGAAATTTACTCACTTAAATATTTATAAATTTCACGTAAAATTGTGCTATAATAGTGTGATATTATTTTATTTAAATCATTATATATAAGATAAATATAATCTATACAAAACTAATACATTAAATTAACCACTGATACAAAATTAATATATTACCCCAACATGGTCTGATAAGATTAACATATACTCATAACACCTAACTCATGAAGGCCTTACATGAAACCCAACTCATTTGTGGGGGCCCATAATTGTAGCCCAATAAAAATGGGCCTAACTTTTCAAATCAAAGCCCGCCTCCAACCCGATAATTGTGAAGATGCTAGAGTCGAGGACAGGAGAGTAAGCACAGATGGGTTCGGTGGCGGTCACGGTGGCGTCAATGTTGTTCGCCGGCGGTGGCCGGAGCTTCGCCGTGCCTGCAGCGGCGCGCGCCCTTAGCATCTCGCGAACAGCTCTTAGCATTAGCGAACACCGCAACAAGCATGCTCCGAGTTGGTGCTATCGGAGTTCACACAACAGTGACACTGCACTCGCCGGTGAAAGTGAATTGTCAACAACTGACACCGGAAACTTAATCGCCACGTCTTCTTCTTCTTCTTCTTCCGATAGGTACCTAAACATTCTCTAGAATCCACGTTGATTTTTCAATAGTTTATTTCTTTTGAGTTTCAACTACTTCGCATTTTGCATGATACTGAACTTGCTCCTGTTTCAGTTTCACAAAGTATGATCGATTGCTTCCATGTCCAACGCACAAATCTCCACCGAGAGTCGAACACTTGGTTGTAAAAGAAGGAGGACCTGTTTTAGAACATATTTGCAAGGCGCTGGATCTTCCTACTTCGTAAGTGTGTTTTTGTGTATCGTAACGATTCATTAATTCTTTGTAGAATAAACCACCATTTCAGTACCTGAAAATGCATAAAGCTGTCATATTAGTACCTGACACTAAGGAAATTCAAAATAAGTTTTTAAAAAGTGCAATTCCTCGTAATTCAGAAAAAGAATGTGCGAATTGAATGATAATATTAATGTATGTTTAGGGACGAAAATGTTAGTAATTAGTTAAGTTTAAGAACTTGAGACAAGACAATTGGAAATTTCAGGAACTTATTTAGCGTTCTTTAGTTTTAGGTATTAATGTGACAGAACGTTACACTTTCGAGAAAAAACTGATGGTTAAGTTTCTGTAAGGGAAATTAGTCAATCACATTAGTCCAAAATTTTAAAAAATGTGACTTAAATGATAACATTATCATATTTTTAGGGACTAAAATGTTAGGAAGTTGTTAAGTTTAGGAACTTGGATATAACAACTGGAAATTTTATTCCACTTTTATGAACAAAATGGTGGTTTACTTGTTTCTTGTATTATGTTCAAACAAGTTGGATTAAATGCCAAGTTTCATTTTGTGAAGGTACGTTGCAGATCTTATTCATTTTGGAGCTGTATACTATGCTCTTGTTTGTCCCCAGCCTCCTCCGAATGCTACTGAAGAGCAGATTAGGATATTCAAAGAAGTTACAGAACCTTCGGTTTTGCAGAAGAGAGTTTCCATCAAAGGCAAAACTGTGCGAGAGGCACAGAAAACTTTTCGCATAACTCGCGTGGATCAATTTGTTGAGCCAGGAATGTATTTGCGAGTGCATGTGCATCCCAAACGCTTTCCTAGGTACAATCAAAATGCTTGTTTGAATTAACTTTCGGAATATGGAGGCTAGATATTGTTTGACATTTTGAAGCATTTTTTAGGTGCTATGAGATTGATTGGAAGTCAAGGATCATAGCCGTGGCGGAATCCTATGTAGTTTTGGATAAACCTGCTGGTACATCAGTATGTAATCATTCCCACTGTATGAACTAAAAAATTTATTAACCCCGAACATTTGCCCAATAGAATTGTTTTTGTAATTTTTTATGCTAGATAGTGACAGTCCTAATTTATGACCAATGGTCATGTTTTACATAATTGAGTGAAAATTGTTTTTCAGATTAATGGGTTATTGTCATGTACTCTATCTAATAGATTTCTGCAGTCATTTTCTTTGCCAGTCCTCAGCTTTCACTGTTTACTCTACATATCTTATTTGGTTTTACCAAAATATCAGCTTCTGCATGCTATAATCTTAAGTGGATTGCATCTAACATTAATGGTCAGCTTTGGGTGGAGTATGTTTACTTTAGTCAGGCTCTATGATAGCTTTGAGTGGCTTATACCTTAGATTACAAATATGGAGACTCGATAACTTGATATTCTTTTTGGCACGGCTTCAAATTTATTAATATATTTACACAATTAATTAGTCGCTTAAAGTTTCTCTGCCATTCTTTTTTATTTATTTTTTTCTTTTTAAATCTTGGTTAGGTAGGTGGCACTACTGACAACATTGAAGAAAGTTGTGCAACCTTTGCAACTCGTGCCTTGGGATTGACAATCCCCTTGTTGACTACTCATCAGATTGATAATTGCACTGAAGGCTGGTATTACATTTATGTCAAAATAATTATTGCTCCCTGTCATTCTGACATTCATAGATTGTAATTGAATTGTATTTACTGCAGTGTGGTATTGGCCAGGACTAAAGAGTATTGCTCTGTCTTTCACGGCAAAATCAGGGTATGTCTATGATGCCATTTCATATCTGGTGTTGCATTTTTCACATGTTATTGAGTACTCGTGCGATCACTTTTTTCTAGGAGAAAAAGGTGAAGAAGCTCTATCTTGCTCTTGCAGCTTCTCCGTTGCCTACTGGAATCATTACCCACTATATGCGTCCTGTTAACATGGCTCCTAGACTTATTTCTGAAGGTAACTACACAAATTGGAGTGATTAGCAATGATTGTTCAACAAATAGCTCAATAGTAATAATTATGCTTGCTTTCATTAACTTTCTTTTAGCAGCTTCCTGGAGATTAATAGGAATAATAATGTGCCTCATGGCACTGATAGTTTGTAGCCTTAACTTGAGACATTAGCTTTGACTTGGCTGATAATCAGTATTCCACTCCTGAAAAAGAATAATGGAAGACACAGTGATGTTCTTGAGAATAATATATTTCTTTTATACCACTTGATGGTAATTGATATATCATTAAGTTTTCTGCTATATACTTTGGTTCGGTACATTAGCTAAAATGGGAAACACACACTCATGTATATGATTATTATGTTCTTTGACCGAGTATAATTTGAATGGTTCGAATATGTATTAGCCTAGCTTAGTTTACTCAGCAACATGGTGTGTTGATGAATGAGGTGTCAAGGCATTTCCATCAAAAGTTAAATTTTGGAACATTTATTTCCTATGTGGTGTTGTGGGTAAAAATATTTTTAAAAAAGGGTTATTGTATTGTGGATTCAACCCAGTAGGTTTATTGAGTGCAGATTTTATCAAGGGATGGCATATTTGTCGACTTGAGGTCATGGAATGCAGAAAGGTACCCTGGCCAGCTACTGCCATTCAAGACAAGTATTGCGTTGAAGATTGTGGGTGGCCTTCTCAAGATTATGCCTATGAGTGCAAAATCAACCTTCTTACTGGTCGAACTCATCAGGTCTGTTGACTGTTGTTTTACATATTATTTTTGTTTTTATTGAAGGGTCTTATTTTTTAATAATATTTATGTGAGCACATGAGAATAAACATAGTTGATCAATTTCAAAAAATTAATGAAGATATAGTGGAATCACATTTCTAATCCTCAGATGATCTGATAAGCCATTCATATGTTCTACTTTATTCCACATTTTTTTCTTTTCATATACCTTCATGAGCTGTTGACCAGCTGCCACCGTTAGTTAAACAATTGTTCAGTTGCAACAGAATACAAATGACAAATAGTATCAATAAAGTATGTCTGGTTCTTGGCTTCTTCCCTTCGTTGGATCCACTCTTAGAGTACACTTGTGGCAAGGAGGGTTTTAATTTAAAAATATTCCCCCTCTGCTTGATTTCTTGGTGTTTATATCTCATATCTAGTATCAACCACTTAAATGTTGGATTCTTTTACAGGAATGGTGAACCAGCTAGTAGCCATTTAGAAGTGCTTCAAAGGCAATGTTATTATTATAATACAATAAATAAAGAAAGAAAAATCTTATTTCTTTTATTCGATAATCTTTTAGGAAACAGAAACTCTGCTTTGTGCCTGAATAACTTCAATTTTATGCAGATTCGAGCTCAATTTGCTGCCTATAGGGCACCATTAATTGGTGATTCTATGTATATGCCAGCTGCAATTGCGGATATGACTAATCCTGGACTTAATCCATTCGGAAAATACAAGAAAGATTTCAGTAGTGAGAGTGAAAAGGAAATGGCAGTTATGAATTGGATTGCACAACATGGAAAAGAGCCGAGTGTTGCAATTGGTCTTCAAGCATATCAAATTTCATGGGATGATGATGAACACTTTTACGAAGCTGGTTCACCTTGGTGGAGGTGCTAAAATGCTTGAAATGTGTGAGTTGGGATAGGGATCCCCTTAGTTATGTTTTCATCTTACCCCAGTTTTAAGTGAGTATACTATTATTCAAATTGAAAAGGATCCCGATTCAGTGTTACAAGTGATTTCTTTGCCAGAAAAATAAAGAAAAGTGTTTTTATATGCAGGTGAAGATATTCAAAATGGTCACGGATCACTGTTATCGTATGCTGGTTTCTCCTTCTGTGAGGGTAAGCATGCAATATTCTAGAGGTTGTAGAGGGAAGGCAGCGAGACTATTGCTGGTTTGAAGAAATAAACCCAAATTAAAGAGTAAGAAGAGGAGCTTCATATAGGGATTCAAATGGTTCATGCTGTCATATACCGGTGAGCCTTGTACACCCTTTCTAGCAAAATCAAGTCTGAACAGATAAACCAGAGGATAATATATTCACGGAGGAAAATGTCTTTTTTTGAGAAGTGAATTCAGTTTATATATTTTACTAGGAGGTTGAAGAATTGGTAAAATGTGGGTAAAAGTCCTGAAGGGGTCCATTTTGTAAAGTAATGACTTATTTGAGGTCCGATTGAAACATATTAAAGTGGGGGGCTGTTTGGGGTGAAGTCATTTAATGGCTTGACGACTTTATTGTAAACAAAGGAAGTCGTTTAAGCCGCAAATGACTTTAAGGGTGGAGTTGTTCAGCGAGCCAACGACTTCAATGGATTTGGGTTGGTGCCATTCTACAATTTGAGAGTAAAGAAATGTACCACAGCTCGCTAGATTACATGAAAAAAAATAATAATTAAAAATACTAGACTCATAAATTATCTATTAATATTTCTCTAACTTATCAAAATTAAAATTAGTTTGTATACTTCACTGTTGATTAGCATATCTCATTTATATCGATACACATCATATATTATTTTTTGATAGTGAGCCATCTACAAAATATAAATTCCATTTAATAATTAACATAAAGTTTCAAATTATAAATAATCCATAATAGTCAAAAATATAAATTTCCAAATTATAAATAATTAACATAATTTTCAAAAATATAAATAATTAATACAATATTAAAAATTATAAATAACAACACAATTTCTAAAATTGTAAATCATTAACACATAATACGAAAGTTTATTATTAATCAACACATGATAAATTGAAATTTATAAATAATTTATAATATTCAAACTAATTAACATATCATTCACATTTATTAATAATCAACACATAATATAATATTTTCTAAATTAAAAGACATAATAAAAAATTGAAGTATCTATGATGAATGTTTGTCTGCTCAAGCCGATGAGCAATGATGCGTGGGTTATGCATAAACATCTATTTGACGCCCATAACTGAACCAGTACAAGTATACTCACAATGTACATGGTGTTGCACGTTCCCTATAAAGATTTCCTAGCACTACACTCCTTCAAACATATGTCTTTGTCTCCCTCAAGTCAACTAAAAACTACAATCACTTCATCAACACCTGGGAACTGCTTTTATCCATGAATATTATATCGCCGATAAATTGCAATATTCATGCTCGTGTGTATTGCCTCAAAACCTCAGCATCCCCAAGAAAAGGTGTGATGTCACCAAATGTATTAGCAAATTAACTCAACTTCACCGTCGATCCCTTTACATCCTGATAGTTCGACCTAACACCCAACAATGTCTCTACAAGGTCAACCAAAACCTGTATGTATCACCAATCCATGGTTTACCATTAACAGGTAAACTAACTACTAAACATATCCTCTAGTGTAATAGTAATTTCCCGACACCGCATATGATAGGTTTGTGTGTCTTCGACCTACACCTCTCAATAAAGGCATTCAATAGTCCATGATATATTTTCATATATGCAAGTTTGCATACCCATTAAAATCCAACATCATGCAAAAGATCAACAATGGTCTCATGAATCATATGCTCTCCCAATTATGTAGGTGTCACACGTCTAAGTTGCAATCTTCTAGTCTCTCATGTGTTCCAAATGTGCTCTGATATATGTGATTTTTGCAACCATAACATGTCATTTTCTGTGGGCCCAGACTCTATTTGTAAATCGCTCGAAGACGATGAAGTATTTCATCAGTAAAAACAATAGGGTGAAGATTCACCAAAATGGGGTCCAATTACATTTCAATTCTTGGTTTAGGCTCAGTTAGAAACCATTTACCAAAATGGGGGTAGTCTTGGTGAAGTCATTGGGTCGGTCCACGACTTCACAAAAACGGAGTTGTTCACCATCTAAACGACTTCAAATGGTGAAATCCACGTGGGAGTGCATGGTTCAAGGACGTTTTAGTCAAGTGAAGTCGTTGTAGTGCTAAATGACTTCATTGGAGTTGTCCAATATTCAAATGACTTCACATGTGATTGGGCCACTTGGCAAAATATGATTGGTCAAATTAAAAAAAAAACAAGCGAAGTTATTCTAGAGTTGAACAATTTCAGTCTGATACAGTTGAAGTCGTCACAAATATGAACAACTTCAACCACCAGGGACCACTATTTATACCCCCACACATGCAAATTAATTTTTTTTTTTACTCTTCACTTCTCACTGCTCCAATTTATTTTACTGAATCTTCACCCTTTTATTTTTATCGATAAAATGGTTTCATTGTTTTCGAGCGATTTACAGATAGAATATAGACCCATAGAAAATGACATGTTATGGTTGCAAAAATTACATATATCAGAGCATGTTTGGAGCACGGGGGAAACTAGAAGATTGCAACTTAGATGTGTGACACCTACAAACTTGGAAGAACATATAATTCCTAGGTCATTGTTGATCTTTTGCATGAGGCTGGATTTTATTGAATATGCAAACTTACATACATGAAGATATATCATAGACTACTGAATGTTTATATTGAGAGGTGGAGACCGGAGACATACACTTTTCATATGCGATGTCAGGGTGTTACTATTATATTAGAGGATGTAGGTGTATTAGTTGGTTTGATATATACGGACTTTGGGTCGACCTTGCGGAAACATTGTTGGGTGTTAGGCCGACGATCGTGAACATAAGGGATCAATGATGAAGTTGAGTTGGCTTGCCAACACATTTGATGACATCACACCTTTTGTTGGGCATGTCGAGGCTTTGAGACGATACACACAAACATGGATATTGCAATTTATCGGCAGTGTAATGTTTGTGTATAAAAGCGGTTCCCAGGTGTTGATAAAGTGGTTGCAATTTTTGGTTGACTTGAGGGAGACAAGGACGTATGCTCGGGGGAGTGCAATGCTAAGGAATCTTTACAAGGAGCTATGCAACGCTCAATGTCGTGTCCATTGGGAGTATGTTTGTACTGGTTCAGTTGTGGGTGTGGGAGAGATTTCTGTGCATAATCCCATGCGTCATTATTCCTCGGCTTGAGCAGAGACTATTCGGTCATATGCATGTAAAATTTTTACTGTGTTATTAATTTAAAAAATATTATATTATGTGTTGATTAATAATAAATGTGAATGATGTGCTAATTAGTTATAATTTTGAATATTGTGAATTATTTATAAATTTCAATTAATTATTTGTTGATTAATAATAAATTCATATTATGGGCTGTTCATTTAAAATTTTAGAAATTATGTTATTATTTATAATTTTTAATATTGTGTTAACTATTTATATTTTTGAATATTATAGATTATTTATAATTTGGAATTTTATGTTGATTATTACATACAATTTATATTTTATAAGTGGATCACTGTCCAAAATAATACATCTTAAAACATTGACATTGATGTGTATAAGCATAAATCAGATATGCTGAACAAGTATATAAATTAATTTTAATTTTTTAAATAGTTAGAAAAATATTAATAGATAATTTATGAGAGTTAATATTATTAATTATTAATTTTTTCAAGTAGTGTAACAAGCATACAATGATATCTCTTATTTGTCTAGCTAGCACTATCGTCTAGTGGCTATGGTGCCATTGCTTTGCTTTCGAATTGTAGAACACTACCAACTTTGCAGGATTATATGACTCCAAATTCATTTAAATAGTTGACTTCTTAATGACTCCATCCCTTAAAGTCAGTTGCTGGACTCCACTCTCTTGAAGTCATTTGCGGCTTAAACAACTTTACCGGACTTACGGTAGAGTCGTCTTTAACGATTTCACCCCAAATTGGTCCCAAATGCGTTGTTATTTTATGAAATGAACCTCGCCAAATTATTACCCATAGAGAAAAGAAACGTTGGAATCTAAAAGAACATGACATTTGTTGGAATCTAATAAAACATGACATTTGTTGGAATCTAAAAAAAACATGACATAAACGTGTTATTAAAGACAGACATGTCTTTACAATGTAATTTTCATTTTCATTTTTTTTTCTATTTTTTTCTCACTTCTCTCCATCTCAACAACAGACATTCATTTCCTTTTTTTTCCCTCTCTGCTCTCTTTTTTCTATTGTTATTAAAATTTATCACAATCGAAACAAAACACTAAAGAAAAGGACACTGCTTGTTTTCTTCCTTGAGAGTAAACTGTTGAACAATTCTTTAACATGTAATATAAGTCAGGGATTAGATCATGTGTACCTGATAGTCCCGTGAATGTAGTGAGAGATGAGACCATGATTTCGATGATGATCGAGTTCCCGTTTAAGGTGTATTATTATGATGGTAGAGTTGAGGTGACAGAGCAAAGGATAAGATTGGTGTCTCTCTTTTCCTCTGCCTAATAATCTCTTTATATATACACCCAATGGGAAACCCTGATTAGGTCATGAGGATAATTATGTCTATCAAATAATTATCAATTAAATACGTGAGTATTCATAAGGTCAATGATCAATTAATTAGATAAATGATAACTTGGGCCACATAATAAACAACGAGTCTTACATTCTCCCACTTGGCCGAGTAATCATTTATGATGAATCAGATTTTAATACTCATTTTAATTTTAAACCGAAACTGTAGCAGAGAAATACAGTCATTGAATCGATATTCAATTCAAGACCCCATTAATCATACTACAATACCAAATTTAAAACTTAAGTAGACTAAGGATCAAATTGACAAATAAGCCCTCAACAATAATTTGTGTATAGTTGTTGTCTATATGTATTTAGGCATGCATAGACATATTTAAAGACAGACAAAACAAAATAATGAGGAAATTTTACTATTAAACGTAAGCAAGTACAATATGCAATTAAATAAGGTCTTTAGAAAAGCCCATCTTCGAAACATGTTCTTCGAAAACTTTAGGTGGGAGACCTTTAGTCATCGGATCCGCAAGCATATTTTTAGTACTTATATGCTTAATACAAAGTTTATTTTCCTCAACTCGTTCACGTACGAGCAAATACTTTGTATCAAGATATAAAGCAGCGCCAGTCGAACTGTTACTGTTCGAGAAACTAACGACAGCTGAATTATCACAGTAAAGCTTCAATGGTCGAGATATGGAATTAACTAATTTGAGTCCAGTGATGAGATTTCTAAGCAACATCCCATGACAGGTTCGTTATGCAAAATATATTCTGCCATCATTGTGGAAGTTGCAGTCAACCCTTGCTTATGACTCTTCCATGAGATAGGTCCGCCTGCTAACATAAAGATATATTCCGAAGTGGATTTCTTGTCATCTTTGCACTTGGAAAAATCAGAATCAGAATAACCAACCACTTCTAAATTATAACTTCTTTTGTAAGTCAGTTTATAGTTTTTTGTCCCTTGTAGATATCGAAGAACTTTCTTAGCCGCTTTCCAGTGATCAAGATCAGGATTAGTCTAATAACGGCCTAACATTCCAGCAATATAAGCGATATCTGGACGAGTGCAGACTTGTGCATACATAAGGCTTCCAACCACTGACGCATAAGGTATCATTCTCATCTGTTCTTTTTCAACCTCTGTTTTCGGACATTGAAATAAACCGAAAACATCTCCCTTAACTACTAGAGCTACAGAAGGAGAGCAACGTGGCATATTATAACGTGTAAGAACACGCTCAATGTAGGTCTTTTGAGATAATCCTAAAACCCCATTGACTCTATCTCGGTGTATTTCGATGCCAATAACATAAGAAGCCTCTCCGAGATCTTTCATGTCAAAATTACGTGAGAGTAAACGCTTAGACTCATGCAACATGTCTAAACTATTACGTGCCAATAGAATGTCATCTACGTAAAGGACAAGTATAGTAAAGTTGCTCCCACTCATCTTGAGGTAGGTACATTGATCCACTTAGTTTTTTACGAAACTTTCTGACTTCAAGACTTGATGCAACTTTAGGTACCATTGACGTGATGCCTGCTTCAACCCATATATGGATTTCTTCAGCTTACAGACTAGATGTTCTTGACCTTCAAATTTGAAACCTTCAGGCTGTTTCATGAACACTTCCTCATCCAAATCGCCATTTAGGAAAGCTGTTTTGACATTCATCTGATGTAGTTCTAAGTCAAAGTGAGCTACTAGGGCCATAACGATCCTTAAGGAATCTTTACGAGAGACAGGAGAAAAGGTCTCTTGATAGTCAATTCCCTCTTTCTGAGTGTAGTCCTTTGCAACCAATCTCACTTTGTATCGTTTAATGTTTTCATTTGGATCCAGTTTTGTTTTGAAGACCCATTTACATCCTATGGGTTTTATGCCATTGGGTAATTCAACCAAATCTCAAACACCATTTTTTTTCATGGAGTCAAGCTTGTCAATCATGGCTTTATTCCATTCAGGAGACTGATCATTGCTAATGGCTTCATTATAAGAGGTAGGATCAGTAAACTTTCCAGCATCCATTTCTTCTTCAGTCAGGTAGGTAATATAATCATCAAAGTTAGTAGGCCTTTTGGACCTAGATGACCTCCTTAGTAGATTATCGGGTTGAGCATTATCAGGTTGAGCATTGTCAGCATTGTCTTGATGATGGTCATTTGAGGTGCCTTCATTTCTAAGTACATTCGGAGTGGAAGGTGGTGTAGTGTCCTGCGGAGTGATGTCGAGTACAAAAGGAGTAATTGGAGGTAAAATAATCGACAAGTCTCTCCCCCCCGCATCTTGTACTTCTTGCAATTCATCATAAGGGTCTTCACTGCTCCCACTGACCTTAAAGTCCTCAAGGAAATGAGCATCTTTGATTTCTACGATACGAGTGACGTGGGAAGGACAATAAAATCTGTAACCCTTTAAGTGAGAGGGATAACCAATGAAGTAACAAGTTACAGTTTTCATGTCGAGTTTCTTTAAGAAAGGATTATAAAGTTTAGCTTCGGCGAGACAACCCATACTTTCATATATTTTAGACTCGGTTTCCTTCCTGTCCAGAGTTCATAAGGAGTTTTAGGGACAGCTTTAGAAGGAACCCTATTGAGTATATGAACGGCTGCTTTTAAGGCCTCGGTCCAGAGGAATAGGGGTAAACCTGAGCTGGCTAACATACTGCATACCATGTCCATTAGGGTCCTATTTCTTCTCTCAGCAACACCGTTCTGCTGAGGAGTACCAGATACAATATATTGGTTCACGATCCCCTGGCCCTTACAAAACTCATAAAATGGACCAGGAGCTTGACCCACATCAGTATGTCTACCATAGTATTCACCTCCTCTATCTGATCTCACAACTTTTATTTGACGATCAAGTTGTTTTTCAACTTCAATTTTATAATCTTTGAAAGTTGTAAGTGACTCAGATTTTTCCTTAATAAGATACAAGTACATATAACGAGAATAATCATCAATATAAGTGATAAATGAATTATGTCCAGTTATGCCAGTGATAGAGTAAGGACCACTAATGTCAGTGTGGATGAGCTCCAATAAATTTGAACTCCTGGTGGTACCTTTTTTAATTTACTGATGTCATTTTACCTTTGAGGCATTTGACACATGTTCCAAAATCATTGAAATCGAGAAAAGGTAACACTTCATCCTTCACGAGTCTAGACAAACATTCTCGTGAAATATGGCCTAAACGTTGATGCCACAACATGGACGAAGTTTCTAAGTCTCGCTTTCGTTTTCTCTTTGATAATGTCTGGTTGATATTATACGACAACAAAGATTTGGAAAAATCATCATCTAGTTCTAATTTATAGAGACCACCATCCAGATAACCACAACCAAACACTTGAGAATTTAAACTAATAGTAAGTCTGCCATGACCATGAGAAACATCAAAACCGTCTATGTCTAACTTTGGCCCGATACTAAATTGAGTAATCTCGAATATATAAGGTATCATAAAGTTTAATACACAAACCAATTTTCATTATTAATTCTAAGGTTCCCATGGCTTCGACAGCTAGTTCATTTCCATTCCCCAATTTAAGCGTTCTTCGGTTTCTTTCCAGCTTCTGGATTGTAAGGAATCCCTTTCTTAGTCAGCCACTCCTTAAAGTCTTGGCAGTCTTTCTGTCTATGTCCTTCCTTACGACAAAATTTACAGTAAGACTTCCCTTTGGAGTTCTTAGAGTTTAGAAACACTTGCATCATGTTTCGACCTTAGAAACTTCTTTCTTATCGACATTGCCCTTCCTCTTCTTTGGATTAGCGATCATGAGATAAGCCACATCCGGTTGTCCACCAGGCGCTCTTCTTCTTGTACGCACATAGCAATCAACTCATTCATCGACCACTTAACTTTGTTGGGTGTTGTAGTTGATCTTGAAAGCTTCAAAAGATCTTTGGAAGAGAAGTCATGATGAAGTGCACTAAGAAACCCTCACTGATCTCCATGTCTAATCCCTTAAGCTTGCGGGCCATGTCGTTCATCACCATGATGTGCTCACGAATGCCGCTATTCCCGTCATATTTCGTAGTCACCATCTTCAAAATAAAATCTTGGCATGTGCCTTAGAAGTTGCTTTGAATTGTTCCTCCACAGAAGCCAGAAAAGTTTTAGCATTAGTTGAATCTGAAATAGCTCCCCGATGATTATCTTGATGGAATTTTTAATGAGCATAAGAGCCATTCGGTTGCATCTCTCCCATCTCTCATGTACTATTTTATCTTGGCGAAGACTTTCATCGGTGAGAGCGGGGAGGGGCATCCTCTCTCGATTGCATAATCAAAATCCAACATGCCAAGAGTTAGCATCAGTGAATCCTTCCATGAAGAAAAGTTCGCACCATTCAAAGTTTCAATTCTCATATTTGGGGCTGATAGTGAATTTAGATGAGAGAAATAAGATACTTAATTAGACAAGAACTTATGGTGATCTGAGGGGTAATGAATTAAGGCAGACGAAGATAAGGACCATTATATTCTAATGAAGCTGTGATAAGAGTCTATTATAACACAAAAACAATAGACTAAATTAAATTCTACTTAAACAAATGACTTTCACTTTGGTTTTGACCAATTATTTAAGTATTATGAATAATAAAATTATAACATGCAATTTGAATGTAACACATCATCTTTGGGCAGAAATGAGATATCCAAATTTTAATGCACACATATGCATATATATACTTAGTTCACAATACACAATCATAGCACATCATCTTTAGACAGAAGTGAAAAATCATGTATTTAAGGCGAATGTCATGCAAATATCTGTTTAAGGATATGCACTAAGTGAAAATGCTTAATCAAACTTGAATAAGTTTTTACAAATGTAACACATCACCTTTGGGCAGAAGTGTACTCTAGAGTATTATTCAAGTCAAGAAGAATAAATCAAAGATTTCATCAAAATAAGGATGAATAATATGAATATATATTTTTCTGGAATCAGTAAAACCATAAAACCATAATGTTTTAATCGGAAACATATCCCTTTTGTTAAAACCCATAATACTCGAACAAACCAGAAACAGAGTGAAGAAACACAAAATCAATTTTAGTTAGGGGTAAAACATGTTTCAGATCTGAATTCCAGTATTTAGAGAATAAAACAGAATTGATTAATCAACATAATACTCTGATATCAGATGTTGAACAATTCTTTAATATGTAATATAAGTCAAGAATTAGATCATGTGTACCTGATAGTCCCGTGAATGTAGTGAGAGATGAGACCATGATTTCGATGATGATCGAGTTCCCGTTTAGGGTGTATTGTTATGATGGTAGAGTTGAGGTGACAGAGGAGAAGATAAGATTAGTGTGTCTCTCTTTTCCTCTGCCTAATAATCTCTTTATATATACACCCAAGGGGAAACCCTGATTAGGTCATGAGGATAATTATGTCCATCAAATAATCATCAATTAAATACGTGGGTATTCATAAGATCAATTATCAATTAATTAGATAAATGATAACTTGGGCCACATAATAAACAACGAGTCTTACATGAACTACATACATCATTCCATTATCCATACTTCCCTTTGTTCTTCGTCACTCTTGACTATGCTGAAGCCTTCTTACCGCATGAAGATCAATGAAGTTTTTGTACCAAAATGCAGACATTCTTGGGGTTCTCTTGAGAGTGGCATAGTCAACATGATGAAGTCCAAACCTTATAGAATATCCATCGGTCCACTCAAAATTGTCAAGAAGGGACCACACAAAGTACCCTCTCACATCTGCTCCTTTCCTGTTCATGCAAATTTCAACTAACAATTTCTTAACCAAAAGGGTTGATCATGCTATATATGGCTCTCTAATTATCATCCAAACAAAGATGGGGTATATATTATATACTAACACACCTTATAGCTGTTGCCAAGGAATCCAAGTAATCTCGTAAGTACTCCACTCTTTCGATATCATTGATTATTTCTTCAGTAGTGGGATTGGAATTCTCCCTCGTCCCAAGTCCTATACATGAAAATACAATTAAAAATTCATTAGAGTTATAAATTATCGCATGGTTCAAGACTACATGGTTACATGTTTAGGCCAATTTTCACGTAATTAAATTTTATAAACTCTTTCTATTAAATTAAAAAATTCAATTAAATCTCATGCATTGATTCACTGATATAATAAACACATGGTGATCAATAATTTCTCTCAGGTCCGAACCAATGTTAAATGAGACCTAAATCAAATTTTGAAGAAAAAAATTGATTTTTAATTAAAAAAGTTACACAGTAAAGTATTTTGAAGTCTTTTTTTATTAATAAACGAGACTTTTTTACTTTTAAAAATTTAATAAAAAATAATTTTTTTATTAATGAGTTTAAAGTTTGAATTTTAGTTATTTGTCCTTAAAGGCATAACATACATTTTTATGGATGGGACATTCTAGCTTACTCACCATTTTCAGTAATGAACATTGGTGTGTTGTTGTACCTTTGCTTTATGTAAGTCACCATCTTCTCCATGCCTTGTGGGTGAACATACAACCAATCAAGTGCAGTCTACATGCATTAATTAACACCCTATAGTCAACATAAACTATTTACCAAATTCAAAGTATACGTGCATGTGTGGTCCTCATTCAATTGAAAAATGCCATATATTAAGTATGGTACGTACGTACCGGTTTTCCAATGCTGGTACCATTCATTAGTGGCGATTTTAGAGCAAAACCTTCTATCCTTGAAGACCCTCTTCCTGTTGATTCACACATAGAGAACATGCAGTCCTTAACAAAGGCACTAGTATAGTGGTTTACTCCAATGAAATCTAATCCGGTCTTGAGTTTTTCAAGTTCATGTCTTGAAAATTGTGGGAGGTCTTGTCCCAATATTTCATGCATTTCCACTGGATACTTGCCTAGGATAATTGGGTCCAAAAACCTGCATAAGTCATCACGACCTTAATTAATTGGAAAATTTTGAAGAGGTTAAACTAAAATTAAAAGACTTTATTTACCAGTTCATATAAAATGATTGAGCTCTCTCAGCAGCTAACTTGTCTTCCGTGGAGTTGCTGAACGGTTCAAACCATACTGCATTCATCACAATTCCAATTCTCCCTCCTTGATTTTTCTAATATTCAAGTAGTACAATTATTAATTAAATGGGCCCTATTTTTATTTACAAAACATCACATTAACATTTCATATTTCTCTTTTACTTTTCGTTTTTTTATCACATCATATCATATCACACTCATACCAAATTCTTAAATAAAGAAATTTAACTCCATTAATGGAACACAAATTTTAAATTATAGTAAATTTCTTAACACATCGTTATCTAAAAAAAAAAAAAATCAAATCATAAACCAATAAAAATCTTTGCTCTAGTTAATAGTAGCACACTTTTCTTAGAGGTGACGTGTTATTAAATGGGAGCAAAATCTATACTGAATCTAAAGTGGGTGATTGATTTAGAATTAAAATTATATTTTTAGGAATAGGATTCCTAGAAATATTATACTTAAGGATATTATTCCTATGTTTACTATTTTTAGAAAAAAAAATTAAAATTTATAATTAGATGAGTAAATTATGCTCAACTTCGCTCAAAGTTATGCATATCACATTTTTCTTCCCTTTCATATTAAAATATATATTTCATTTCTACTAAATTTTAGTGTGAGACATTTTGTTCTTTTTTATTCAATTTTTGGTTTGTTAGAGGACGTCTTAATACTTATATTTATTAAGAATGATAGTTTAAAGACTACTTTTGTATTATTTTTTTAAAAAAAGTAAAATGTCACGAATTAAAATTTATCAAACAATGAGTATATATTTTAATATAAGAGAAAAAGAAATATACATTTTAACATCCATATAAATCATGTTTATTCTTTGCCGTACAAAAATTGAAATAATAACTGAAAGAGGAAAAAAAAATGCATGGGCAATAGCAAGAAAATATCCAAATATCACATAGAATGAGATGACTTGATTGTATTCCACTTCCATTTATTTTCAATACAAGACAAACTAGCTTGCTTAAGAGAAATTTGGGTGAAGACATTAATCTGGAACAGCATGAAAATAAAAGAGTGAAAATAATTAAGAGAAATAAACAAATAAATAAATAAATATTATTAATTTTTTAATATAAGTTATACAATAATGAATTATAAGTTAATTGAAAATTGTCAATGTGTAAATAATTGATTTCAAACTCATAAATTTGATAACAAAACTCATAGCTTACCTGATATTTTGTTCTGTAAAGATGAACAGCAGTTGCATGAGATAAGAGAAGGTTAGAAGCTGCAATGAAAGGCTCTGTCTCTGAGTCACCATGACTGCAGTTTCCAAATAAAGCAGAGCAACGAGAAGGTGGCCACATCCCTGTACTATAACCACGAATAATTGCAACGTTTGGTTCATTAAATGTGACCCAATATTTTACTCTGTCTCCAAAGTTTTTGAAGCATATGTTTGCATAGTACTTGAAATCTTCCCTAACCATTTAAACATAACATTTATTAGAATTGTTGTAACCAAACTCTTATTGTATGTTGATTCAATGATGTATGTACTTACTGAATTTCAGGACTTAGCCAACCTTCATATCTTTCCTCAAGTTCTTGAGGAATATCATAATGTGATAATGTGACAAAGGGGACTATTCCTGAAACCATAAAATGAAAAAAAAAATTACAAGAAGGGAAATGTTTCACTTATCATATAATATGACAATTTTGGGGTAACATTAAAACAGACAAAATTAGACACAAAGGGACCACTCTATAATAAGAAAAGAAAAAAGAGACAAAATTAAAGTGACCTCTGTGAACTAGTGTATCAATTAGTCTGTTATAATAATCAACACCACCCAAGTTCACCTTGCCAAATCTACCCTCTGGAATAAATTTAAAAATGAAAGTTAGACATTGAAATAAATAAATAAATTAAGAGTAAAAGCCAAGAAATAATGTAGAATATTTTTATATTGTTATTTAATCATGGATTATCATTTTTAATGATTTTTAAATATCTGATAATTATATAAATTGTGCATAGAAGTTAAATTCAAAAAGTAAAAGCAATTTGTTATTTTCTTAAAAGGAAACTTACTGGGCAGAATTCTGGCCCATGATAATGAAAAACGATAGCTGTTGACTCCAATGTAGTCCATAAGATCAGTATCTTCCTGTTTTTCAATTTTAATATAAAATGAGGCTAATCATGCATTTAAATACCATTGAATGATTGAATTGTAAAACAGTAAGAACATTTATTTCATACAATAGAACTACGTGAAAAATGATTTGAATAAAGTATTCATGACATCTCTTAGAGTTAGAACTTTATGAGATTCAACAAATATTTACTTTTTTAATTTTTAAGTTAATTTTTTTTTATTTAAAAAATATTCTGTGGTACTTCTTATATAGGTGAGATTATCATAAACATTAAAAAAGAACAAAATATTCTTGCAATCTCACAATATATTTTAATTATTTTTAATGTATTTAAATAATAGCTTGATTTAATTTTTCAAATAAGACTGTGACAAAATGATAAAAGAAAAAGACTGTGACAGCATATAACACAATCATTGCAATTAGCTACTGTTTTCGTCTTTTTCTATTTTGTCTTCTATAATTGTTGACTTTGGAACGACTTTCTTTACAGTTTTAAATATGCTTTCATTTATGATAATACACATTTTTATTTCAATTATTATTTCGGGTCTTTCATAAAAGTTTCTTGAAAAGTTTATTTTAGTCTTTTTTATTCAAGAAAATAAATTATTTTTATTCTTTATATAAGAATTCTCTTATATGAGAACGTTTCATTTAATTAACTGACAAAGATTAAGAAAATAATATTTTCATGTCTTTTTAGTAACATTTTCTTAATATTTTCAACAATGTTTTTCATTTAATAAATATTATTAAAAATAATATATGATAAAAAAATTTAATGTGAATAAATAAATGTTATTTAATGTCAATGGTATAATAGTTTTTAATTTTTGGATAGTAAATTAAAAATAATTTTTATTAAATATAAAACTGAAAAATAAATAAATAGATTATAAATAAAATATTTTAAATTATCAAAAGTATATATAAGCGTTTGTTAAAAATGTCATTTTGCTACGTTACAAAAGATATTAAATTTTTGTAAAAATCTAAAAAAAATATTAAGTGTTATTCAGAATATATGTATCAGTATGGTTTTTATATAAGAAAAATCAAATTATTGATACACATTATTATGAATTTATATCTAAAATCACGAGGAGAAAAAAATTAATGAGGGTTGGTTGACGTAACAAACACAAATAATAATGACTATGATTGGTTCATGGTTTTTATTAAAAGTGTGGGCATGAATTTTCAGTAATAATTTAGGGATGGGATAACTCATATCAAGTGCGATCCAATGATTAATAAAAATTATATATATTTTTTATTTTATAAGTTTATGATTAGTTTCTCACTTATCATTAACTATTTTCTTAATTTTTCATATGAGTGAGACTCAATCTAATTTTTTTAATTTATTTCTCAAATCAAATCTAGTCTAATAATAAATAAATTTGATTTTCTTAATTTAAACTTGTCCTGCTGTGATATCCTAAATTTTCTTAAATTGGAAACTCTTTGAAGAAAACCAAAAAGACTAAAAAACACTCCAAAGAAAGGAACGAATTTGCTGTGAAAAGGAAAGGAATGAAGGGCAAGATGGAAACTCATCCCTCCTTCAAAATATCTTTGAGCATAATGATTCTTACGTCTTCCAATTAAGCTTCGTTTCCATCCATAACATTTTACAAACGATGGATTCAATTTGGTAATTTAATCAGTGACTATTGGTGGTTTCGATATCATGTGATTGCGAATTTGTGGATAAATTAAGCTGCGTAAAATTGAAATTGAGAATCCGAATCGAATTGCATGAAAACGATGGTGAAATCGAAATCGAATTTGGATCCAAACTGAGAAGAGTAATAAGGTCTGAACTTGAGTTCGTAATCAAATTGGAACATGAATAAATGAGAAATAGAAAATAGAAGAAGAATTATATATTAATACACGGTGCATTTGAGTTTTTGTCTGATATATTTCTTAAAATATCATAAAAAAATATTATTTAAAATTTCTAAAATATTTTTAAAAAATTAATTTATAAATTTGAAAATCTTTTGAAAAGACTATTCTCTTTAATAAAGGGAAATCGTGTTTGGGGTCCATATTCTTGATTTTCCAACCAAATCGTTTTCTTAATTAGGTAGAAATAAAATACCTGATAACGATGGTATTGATCAACAGCAACATCACCATTAGTTCCATCAATTATAGTGCCTGAAAATGTAACTACAAAGAGTGAACCACACCAAAGATTTTTTTATTTTTTTTCCAGAAAATAACATTCATTATTCTACATTAAATACATCTATTTTCTTTTTCATTTTTTATCACATCATTATTATATCTATAATTTATTTTTCTTGAATTAATAATGGAGCACTAAAGTAATGAAAGAGTAAGAATGATCTGAACCTGGCTTATGAGTGAAAACATCCCAGTTATTTAGTCCCTTACCATCACTCATGTAAGCTCCTTCATACTGCAAAATCATTCATCACTTAAGGTAATTAATTAACTACTCAAAATAACTAGGGGTGAATTTTTTTTTTTTTAAAAAGAGAGTAGAAATATATAATATTAATTTGATGTGTAGTTATTAAAAGTATATTCTTCTTTACTGGTATTATATAGAGAAAAAGTACAAAAAGAACCTGATATGAAGAAGATGCAGTTCCAAATAGAAAGTTGCTAGGAAATGGAGATGAAGTTGAATTCTCTTTCACAGATAGAAAATGATGACATGATCCCAAGTAAATTGAGATACAAAAGATTTGTGCAAAAATGGCATCAAGTGGTAGGAGTGGAAGCTCCATGTTAATTTTGTGGCGTGTGAGTGAGCATAAGTAACGTTTAAATATAAGAGTAAGAGATAGTTAGATGTAAAGAATCCATTCATTAGCATTTACCATTGAATGAAGACAACATAATGATTGAGATGTCCATAAATCATAAAGTGGAATAGAAGGTTGACACTGACCACAATCATTGTCCTTTGAATTAGTCAGGTGATTTGATTTTAGCCTAATTCAGGGATGTGTAGAACATTCTAGCTACCTCTTAAGTTTACTTAGCTGTGATTTGCTACTATTTAATTTCCTATCTACTAATTTTTGTCCTTGATCTTTTTATATACATCAAGAAAACTTAATTTATAGTTAAGAAACAGTAACAATTTTGTAAAGTTAATCTGATTACTTTTAAGAGAACTAAAATTTTATTAAAAATGATATAATATTAATAATATAAATAAAATGAGAGTAACTAGTATTACAATGAAAAGTTAAAATAATATTTATTTTGGGACTATGCTTTTTATAAATCAATTATAAGGAGGGAAAATAAAGTTTTAAAGTTCCCCTAGAAAATTTTAGTTAGCTTTAGTGAAGTAATTAGTTGTCTAAAAAGTTAAGTATATTAAAACTAATATAATTTTACTTAAAATTTATCTTTAAGTTATAGGACATAACAAATGCCAGTGATTTGTGTGGTTAATCAAATCATAGAATCTTAATTAATTTTGATATATACTCTGCACTAATATTATTATCACAAAAATATTTTAGACATATAAAATTATGACTAAAATACATTTTTGTCTCTATTTATAAGTTTAGCAAAGTTTATTCTTTGAAGAACTAAAAGATCAATATTTGATATAATGAGGTCAAACAATAAAAAAGATAATTATATAAAATTGTTATAATCGTAATTTTATTAAATATGTTTTATTGGTTAGATAATAATTTTATTTAGTCAATAATATTAATTGATGATTGATTAAATAATGAGTTAATGAGAGTTATTATTCAAGTAGTGGAATAGTCTTTTGTAATGTCTATTTAATAGGTTATTTCTTATCAGTTTAATACAGAGTAAAAATTTCTATTTTCCTGTCAGCTCTGATTAACAGTGGTATAAAATTTGGTTCGATCTGGAAAAAGGGAGAAACACGTGAGGGAGAGAAACACGCGAGGGAGAGAAATACGCGAGGGAGAGTTTACCCAGAAAAAGTCGTAACTTTGTAATTGTTTTCTTCTCTCTTTTATCACCCATGACTTCAGAGAGCAGTTTTGTGCAACCAGCTATTTCCCGTTTTGATGGTCATTATGACCATTGGAGTATGCTGATGGACAACTTCCTACGATCAAAGGAGTTCTGACCAATTGTTGAGTCCGACATCGGAGCACTGACGGAAAGTACAACGGATGCTCAGAGAGTAGAGTTTGAGTCAAGAAATCTAAAAGATTTGAAGACGAAGAATTTTTTTTTTCAAGCTATTGATCGTTCCATCTTGGAAACTATTCTCTGCAAAGATACTTGCAAGGATATTTGGGATTCAATGAAAAAGAAGTATCAAGGCTCTGCTAGAGTAAAGCGAGCCCAACTTCAAGCCTTGAAGAGGGATTTCGAGACTCTACAAATGAAGGATGGAGAATCTGTCACTAGCTATTGTGCTAGAACCATAGAGATAAGCAACAAGATGCAGTTCCATGAAGAGAAGATGGAGGATGTCACCATTGTGGAGAAAATTTTGCGCTCCTTATCACCAGAGTTTGACTATGTTGTTTGCTCCATTGAGGAGTCAAAAGATATAGATGTATTCTCTCTTGATGAATTGCAAAGCTCCTTGTTGGTCCATGAGCAGAAGATGAACCGAAGTTTATCTTCTGAGGAGCAAGCTTTGAAAGCCTTTACTAATACTCATTTCTCTAACTCTAGAGGAGGAAGGGGAAGAGGTAGAGGCAGAGGAAGGGGAAGGGGAGATCGTTGAAATAGATATGGAAATAATGGAGATAACAACAGGAGTTTGAAAGCCAATGATGATCAAGGCATAGGCAGAGGACGTGGCTTTGACAAATCAAAGGTAGAATGCTTCAGATACCATAAATTTGGTCATTATTGTTCTGAATGCTATACTAGGCTACCTAATAATAATAAGGAAGAGAAGTCCAATTTTGTTGAGAATAAAGAAGAAGAGACTTTGTTGATGACGGTTCAAGCTGAAAAGAAACATGATGAGCAAGATGTTTGATACGTCGATACTGGTTGTAGTAACCACATGAGTGGAAGTAAGTCTTTTTTTTCTCATTTAAATGAAGGCTTTCGTTCTACCGTCAGTTTTGGTGACAACTCTACTGTGAATGTAATGGGAAAGGGTGACATTAGGATTAAAACCAAGAATGGCTTAGTGAAAACAATCTCTAATGTCTTGTATGTTCCTGCTTTGAAGAGCAATTTGCTAAGCGCTGGTCAATTGCTAGAAAATGGTTATATTATCACCATGAAGAATGGTGCTTGTGAGATTTCTGACCCTACAGTTGAAACTATTGCTATTGTACAAATGAGTTCAAAAAGATTGTTTCCATTGAAGATTGAGATTGATCAATCATGCTTAATGGTGGAAGTAAAAGACCTTTCATAGTTATGGCATTTTCGGTATGGTCACTTGAGTTTTGGTGGATTAAAGATCCTTCAACAGAAGAATATGGTTACTGGTCTTCCTCAAATTACTGCTCACTCTCAAGTTTGTGAAGAATGTGTTGTTGGCAAACAACACCGCTCTCAATTTCCCAAAGGCAAGTCATGGAGAGCCAAGGAAGTTTTGAAGTTGATTCATTTTGATATTTGTGGACCAATAAGTCCAATTTCGAATGGAGGTAAAAGGTATTTTATTACCTTTATTGATGATTATTCCCGGAAGACTTGGGTTTATTTCTTGCAGGAAAAATCAGAAGCTTTTAGTGTATTTAAAAGCTTCAAGGCTCGTGTGGAGAACGAGAAGAACAGAAAGATCATCAAGACTCTCCGAACTGATAGAGGAGGTGAATACCGGTCTAAGGAGTTCAAAAATTTTTGTGAAGTTCAAGGCATTCGAAGAGAGCTCACAACAACCTATACACCACAACAAAATGGTGTAGCGGAGAGAAAGAATAGAACTATTCTTAACATGGTTCGAAGGTTATTGGCTAGAGGTAGAGTACCAAAGGTGTTTTGGCCGGAGGCAATAAAATGGAGCATTCACATCTTGAATAGAAGTCCCACACTTGCTCTTCGAGATGTGACACCGGAGAAGGCTTGGAGTGAAAGAAGACCAGTTGTAAACCACTTCAGAATTTTTGGGTGCATTGCCTATGCACATGTCCCAGTAGAAAAAAGGAAGATGCTTGATGACAGAGGCGAGAAGTGTGTCTTTCTTGGTGTTAGTGAAGCATCCAAGGCATACAAGTTGTTCAATCCACTGACGAAGAAGATTGTGATCAGTAGAGATGTTGTTTTCGATGAAGAAAACATTTGGGATTGGAATGAGCAACAGCCTAGTCAAGTCCTCTGTGATAACGAAGTTGAAGAAGCAACTCCAACATCTGAAATTCCAGCAAATACTACTCCAGAAGTTGCTGAAGTTTTACCAACAACAGAAAAAAATACCAATGCAATGACTCGCGTTCGAAAAAGGCCAGCATGGATGCAAGATTATGTGGTAACTGGAATTGATAATGATGCAATTACTCATTTTACGTTGTTTGCAGACTGTGACCCGACAAACTTTGAAAGTGTTGTCCAAGAAGCAAAGTGGAAGAAGGCGATGGATGCTGAAATTGAAGCCATTGAAAGGAATGTCATTTGGGAGCTGATTGATCTTCCAGAAGGGCATAAGACTATTGGTGTAAAGTGGGTTTTCAAAACAAAACTCAAAGAAAATATGGAGGTTGATAAGCACAAGGCGAGATTGGTGGCTAAGGGTTACAAGCAAGAGTATGGAGTTGACTATACAGAAGTGTTTGCTCCAGTTGCAAGGCATGACACAATCAGATTGGTGGTTGCATTGGCTGCACAAAATTCTTGGTCTATTTTCCAGCTAGATGTTAAATCAGCATTCTTGTATGGAAACTTGGAGGAAGAGGTATACGTTGAACAACCCCCTGGTTATATTAAGATCGGCAATGAACATAAAGTTTATAAATTGAAAAATGCTCTTTATGGACTAAAACAAGCTCCAAGAGCTTGGTATAGTTGTATTGAGGCTTATTTTTTGAAAACAGGTTTTCAAAAGTGTCCTTATGAACATACACTTTTTGTTAAGATTAGAGATGGTGGAAAAATGCTCATTGTTTGTTTATATGTTGACGATCTTATACTTACTGGAAATGATAGTGGCATGTTTGATGATTTTAAGAAGTCAATGATGGATGAGTTTAAAATGTCTGATCTTGGTAAGATTACTTTCTTGGCCTTGAAGTAGTGCAATCTGATGGTGGAATTTTTGTTTCCCAAAAGAAGTATGTACATGAGCTGTTGGATAGGTTCAAGATGCAGAATTGCAACCTGCAAACACTCCATCAGAATTTGGGTTGAAACTATACAAAGATGAAAAAGGGGAAAAGGTAGACAACACACTTTACAAGCAAATTATTGGCAGTTTGATGTATCTGACTGCTACAAGACCAGATATAATGTATTAAGTGAGTCTCATAAGTAGGTATATGGAGAATCCAACTGAAATGCATCTGCTAGTTGCTAAGAGAATCCTTCGTTATTTACAAGGAACCAAAGATTTTGGGCTATTCTACAAGAGAGGAACCGGAGCTATTTCATGGTCTTCTAAAAAGCAACCCATTGTCACTCTATCAAGCACAGAAGCTGAATTTGTTGTTGCTACAGCTTGTGTTTGTCAAGCTATTTGGCTGAGAAGAATTCTTGAAGAGTTGCAGTTTAAGCAAGTAGGAGTCACTACAGTTTGTTGTGACAACAATTCTGCCATCAAGTTGTCAAAGAATCCAGTGTTGCATGGAAGGAGCAAACACATTGATGTGAAGTGGTATTTTCTAAGAGATCTCTACAGTGATAGAGTATTCCAGCTAAAGTACTGTTCTAGTGAAGATAATCTCGGAGATATTTTTACTAAACCTCTTAAGTTACTTCCCTTCCAAAATTTGAGAAAGTTGATGGGTGTTTTTACTATGCAACTGAATATAAACTGAAGCTTGGAAGCTGTCAGTTTAAGGGAGGAAATGTTAGCCGTAGTTTTATTAAATATATTTTATTGGTTAGACAATAGTTTTATTTAGTCAATAATGTTAATTGATGATTAATTAAATAACAGGTTAATGAGTTACTGTTCAAGTAGTGGAACAGTCTTTTGTAATGCCTATTTAATAGGTTATTTCTTATCAGTTTAATACAGAGTAAAAATTTTTATTTTCCTGTCAGCTCTGATTAACAAAAATAGGTATATCCCATGTCTAAAACTATACGTTAGATTGTTGCAACAATGGATTTTACTTAATTATTTTTAATTAATGAAGAAACTAATTTATTTAACTTTATTTTAAATGTTAATTTCAAATAATTCTTTTGATAGTTTAAAATATATTTAAATTGAAGCAACGATTTAAAGTTGGAAGGTTGACATTATTATATGAGTATTTTGGTTCCTATATTTTCATTCAAAAAAATATTATTAAAAAATTTACTCTTTTAATAAATTTTAGTATTTTAAGAAATTACTTAATAATTCCTCACATTGATTTATAAATAAAGAAATAATAAAGTAGTTTCATATAGCTAACTATATTAATTTGTTTATTCTTTTATTCACAGGTATCATATATTTTTGTCTTCCGTAAATATCTTTTAAGACAATTGACATGGTTAAATATAAATATCTCTACTTGTCAGTGCAAATGGGCTTTTGAGAAATTAATCATGCTGACTTTGATTAATAAAGTTAAAGTAAGGTGTCACATCTCACTTAACTCATTGTATATTTTCAATATATTATATTTTGTTGTGAAACAAGATCAGCATCCCCATTTATTATGATAAGAATCACTCTGCTGTCACAACTCATATGTCCCTATTTCTGCGTAGAAAGTGAATATTTGAAAGGGCGATTCTAATATCAATTTCACTATATTATAACTGTAATATTTAGTTAATTAATTAATTTATTTATAAAATATATATATATATATATTTTTTTTCATATTTTATAATTAATGATATGATCGTCTATATATTCCAATTTAATATCAAACATTTTTCTTCTAATATTTCTTTATCCAAGTAATTTGTTCCAATAATTTTATTTCGTAATTACTTATAATAAGTAGGTAATCATAATAAATAGTTAAATTCACGTATATTCTATTTCTCTTTCTTTTTGTATTAGTCTTTTTTCATTTTTTAAATAATTATCTAATTAATTAGTATTGTCTGTTATTTTTCAAGTGACAAATACTGCTTTACATGATTTTACAATGACTTTTTCAAGAAATTCTTCATATACTTGCAGCCTCAAGATATAAGTAAAGCTTAGTGAAGTCCATTCATCCAAAACTCATTTACACAGATCAAAACGTGATTAAAAAAAATAAAATTAAAAAAGTGCTGTTGCTATGGCCCCAGAAAAAGCAACTTGAATTCCTATTGACAACAAAAAATACTAGCTAATTAATGCCATAGTCTTCCTCAGTGACACATTGAATTCCAGCCATGAGTCATCGTTCCCCTGTGTTACAGAACAGCATCAAAATTACCACCTTACTGTTTAGCCTGCTCACAGAATCAATGAAAATCTGTCAGGTATATCATATTATGTATGTTAATAATGTATCACCATTTGAGCACTAGTCTATTAGACAGTTTTTATTTATAATAGAAGATAATAGGCCAAAACCTAAACAATCAATGGAATGACATACCTACCACGAATTTGGCTTTTGTTATTCATGGATACAATTTAAAGTTTTCTTAGTAAAGATCAAGACATACATTATACATTACACATTACACACCAACTTATGAATTTTCTAAGGGTACCTAAGATTGTAATACTACTTAATTTATCTTGAGGTACATTGAACGAACTGCCAAGGGTATAAAAAGCAAAATTTGAATTTAGGAGATGAGGATGCACCTGTGAATAGAGGAAGGTGCCAAGAATTGCAATGGCGGCACCAAGAGCATTGATAGGCTGAACTGGTGTGTGAAAGATAAGGATGGAAGAGACTATAACTGAAATCCTCTTCATTGTATTTCCAATGCTAAATGTTAAGGGTGAAATCTGATCAAGAGACATGTAAGAGACTTGATTGTACAAGTGGTAGAAGACACTCTGAGCAGCTACCCACCTGCAATTGTCAAAATCCATTAGCTAAACACATTTGATGGAGAAAATCCATTGCAGTTATTTGACTAAAAACACAAAATAAAAGGCAAAACAGCTTGAAATCTAGTTGAACTAATTAAAAAATTAACAGTAGAACATTACAAATAATTGAAAAATGTTGTGCTTACCATACAAAATTAGGACCAATCTGAGACACAGCTGTTTGCCAGCCAGCAGCCCAAACCTTAGGTCCCTCCACAGCAATGGCAAAGGGTGTCAAAATTAATAGAGACATAATGGAAAGACAAGCATAGTAGTTCATTCCACTAACAGACATTCCATTCATCCCTTTCTTTGAGAATATATTCCGGAATACAAATGCCAAATTAGATATCATGGCCCCCATAAAGCCTGCAATATTTACACATGAATCATAAATTCTACATCTTATTAAAATTTTCTTGTGCATAAGAGAATAACAGCTTGTTTTTCAGTAAACAATCTTACCAATCATGTTGAAATTGAGCTCAGTAACTGCAGCTAGTGCACAGCCACCAATAATTGGCAACAGTGACATATAAACTGGCATTTGGAATGCTTCTCCAAGTATGAACCTTGACACCAGGACACTGAAAGCTGGTTCTCCACTCTTGATGATGTGAGTGAATGAAACAGCAACTTTGGACATACTCACAGTTGCAGCAACATGCCCAATTGTATGTGCCACCGCAACCTGCACAACCCATATTCAAAATTTCTTATGTGAGTACTAGTAAATCGACTTTTCCTTACTTTAAATTTACTCATGTCATTTGACCACTATGACTGCATTACTGAGTTGAATTCTCTCTAGTAACTTTCCTAAGTAATGTGTATATTTTTCAAATCAACCTTTTCAAATTTCATGATCATGGTGAATGTCTCAAAAAACAGTCCACAGCCGCATCATCATGAAGAAATTATTATATTGTACAAAACTAGCACATGTCCATGGTTCTGGTCAATTTCTACCTGTATCCAAATTTAACCAACTCTTTCTGGTAAATTAAAGGCTTAATTATATCTTTGGTTTCCATATTTTTTTATGTTTAATTTGGTGAATAGATTTATAAAAATTTCAATTCGGTTCCTATTTTTTAAAAAATGACTTAATGTGAATCTTTTCTATAATTTTCATTACACAACGTTAACAGGTGAGTGTGTCATTAACAGAAATAGAATGTAACATATTATGTCAAATCATTAGTTACTCAAAAGGTAAAAAAGATAAAATTGAATTATTTTTAAAAATACAGGGATCAAATTGGAATTTTTTAAAATACATAGACCTAGACATGATTGAACATAAAGAAATAATGTAGGAAAGGAAGGTCTAATTAAACCTAAATTAAATGACTAAAATCATGTAGACCATATCATATAATAATAATTTATCAAAGTTTTGTGATCACATCAACTGCATTAGTCTACAGCTTTCCATAACATAAGCATCATGACAAAACTGGGACTGTCACCAAAATTTAAAACCTTGATTCATGATGTTAGATTGAAAAATAATAAAAATGTGAGAAAGAAAAAGAGAAGGATTTTCTTACAGGAAACAAGGCCTTGCAGAAGTCCAAGTTAACTTTAGGGACATCAGCAACTCTGGTGGCCCATGAGATTAACATCATGAGGGAGCCAGCAGCTAGGGACAAAGTGGAGGTGAGCCAAGGGTAAGGAAAAGCATTCAAAACCTTCTTATTGTAAATGTTGAACACCACATTCAAAGCCCACCACATAGCAAAATACACTCCAATTTTGAGTTTTTGAGTTGCCTCTTCACTTGGCAACTCAATGTTAATCTCTAGTGGCCTTGACCTGTCAGCCTCATAGGCATGGCATTCTGTAACATTCCTTCTTCTCACCAATGTCATGTTCTCACTGGATGAAAGGTAAAGAGGTTTTTGAGAACACAAACTTGTGTTTTGTTCAATGTTATGAATACTTGGTAATGTGAGATGTTTTGGCCTTGGAATGGGATGGTTCCTGCTTGAGAAAGCAGAATAAGTGAGAGATGATGTTGTGCATTTCATTGAAGAGATCATGGTGGCTTCTTTGACTTTGTTAGATGTGTTACAAAAAGGAGAGGAATTTGTAATTGTGGCTATAAAATATAAGTTGATGTGTTTGTTACTTTGAGTTTTGTAGTAAGGATTGTTGAGAGCACAAGAGAAGAGGGTTGGTGAGACAATGGTAGAGTTGGAAATGGTTTTTCCTATGTGAGGAGGAGATGCTACACTTTTGGACGTTATATATAGAACAGGGATGGCATGCATTATGACAAATAACCGTGTATTTTTCAACTGAAATTTTTTTTTAAAAAAATCTTATAAAAGAAAATTTTCTATTTTATTACAAGATTTTTTTCAATAACACCTCTCAATAGTCAATAATGATGTATATGATAACTGGTTGGTGTTTTTGTCCCTTTTTCTTTAACACGTTTTTCCTCCTAGACAATCTGGTTTCAAAGCAGAAGATTGACCATGAAAAAAATGGAATAAAAATGGTATTTCACTATTTTTTTTTATTTATTAAATCGTATTATTTATTATATTTTCTCTTCTTATTAAATTATACTATCTATTATATTTATATTTTTTTTCATCACTCTCGTTTTAGACGTGAAATAACATATTAAGTATCTACTAATATATTTTTAAAGAAAAATAGAAACATAAATTCAACGTAAATAAAATCTTTAGACCATATTCTCTCCAATATTAATTACATCTCAAATGAGTTCAAGAACGTATTGAAAAAACTGTGACTATAACTAAGAATAATTTCCAATTTTCGAATAACTAGAATAGTAAAACTAATAAGGTATATAAACTACAACCCAGAAAAATTATCTCAAAATTTCAATAGCTAAATAAAAAGGAAGTTAGTGATCAAAACTAAAACAGAAACAAATTATAAAGACGGAACGTATATTCAAACCTAAAATATAAAATAAAAGTTAACTGATATTTAATCGGAGATGATTAATCAAACTTGAAACAAATAGAATTATTATACGCGATAAAAAATTTCTTCTAATTTTTAATGTAATTCTCCTTTGGTTTTCATTACATGAAATTGATCTACATAACTTTGCAACAAATTTTATTTGAGTGTCGGCATAACTTTTCTATATTGTCCACCAATGAAGAACTATGATAAATATGAATTAGAAAATAATCATTATAAAAAGTAATGAAATGATAATATAAAAAAAAAAAAAAATCAACGGTTACAAAGAAACAGCCTGAAATGATTTTTAGAATTTGGCTTAGTGCATATGTTGGACCCTACAGAAGAGTGGTCTGTGCCTGCATGATTAGAACAAGTACAACAATAATTCAGCTCAACCTTTAGCTTCCACTCATTCTGAACCGCTAATTCGACTGCAACTGTTTCATGTCCTCGAAATCTATGCTCAAAACGACAACCTCAATAGTTCATCAATTGAGGTCTGAGAAGAAAAATCTTAAAAATCTCAACGAGAAAGACAGACACACACACCCACAGGTGTTTGATCATGTGAACATGCAACTTGTAACATGTTTAGCACATGATGACGCTCATTACCAATGTTCTGGTCACTACAAATATTTCGCGTGTAAATAATTGTTTGATTTTTTGGGGTGTGTAATTAGTGTGTAGATTTTTTTGGTGGATTTTTTTCAAGTCACTATTGACGGCTGGTATATGAGTGTAGACTATGAATGTCTTTATTATAAATTTCTAATCATGGCTCTTACTTGCATTTTGGAAGTAAGCTAGAAGAGCAATTTCAATTTGTTTTGAGAATTCATTTCTGACCGTTCATGACTATTCATTTCTTTTCTTTAGGGTCCTTCTAGGAATCATAGATTCAATATGTCTATCAACAATTTAGAATGAAATAAACTATTTATTTCATCTTTAAATTATCTTTCTCTTTTTCAAATTTTAAATCATTAAGTTGTGTAAATATTTTTAAACTATTAAAAATATGTAAATTTAAAGTATTAAAATTTCATTAATTTAATCTATCACAAAGATTAATTTAAATATTTTTTTTACACTTCAAAGATTACATAACATAATTTGTAATATTTTAAAGATAATTAATATAATTTATAATATTTTAAAGATTATTTAATAAATATTATGATAGTTTAAGATTCAAGTTGACATTTTACTACTTTAAATATATAACAAAAATGATTTTAACACACCAGAATGCTATTGAGTTATTCAATAAACAGAAAAAAAAATATAGTAATATCTATTAATTTATAATATATATGATATAAATTTTTATTTAATATATTATTGTATTTTGACACAGGAGTTTAAAAATATATTATTAATTAAAATATTGAATATTAAATAATTATTTAAATATATAAAATAAGAGTGTTTAAATAATAATATAATTTTAAAAATCATGTATAATTTTTAATAATAAATAAAATTAAATTTTTAGAATATAATTAAAATTATTACTTTTCATAATTTTCATATTTTATAAAAATTATTATTATTATTATCCGAAGGGAAGCGTTGTATATGCGTGGGCCTGTAAGAAAGTATTGGATCCTTCACTAGAAAATAGCAGTTATACTGGACAAGGAAATACGGCCCAAAATAGAGATTATCTTGCTTCTATACTTTTTTGGGTCAAAAATGTTCATAACTTTTTTTTGGGTATATTAGACCAATCAAAATTCGTTTGTGAAAGAAATGAAGTAACTCGTTACACCCATTTGTTATGTTTTGTGGTAACAATTAACAAAGATCTTTTTTTATAGAAAAAAGAAGAATGACAGCAATACTCTTTTGACCCTCTCTTCATAGAAAAAAGAATGAGAATTAAAAACATACTTTTTCACTACCACCTCTAGTAAATATGTAAATATTATGATGTAAATATTCTGCCATCAATTCCTGAACTACAATATGATTATTTGTCATTATGCAGATTGTTAATTCAATCATATCTCACATGGGAGTTTCGTGATTAATTCCATTATAGAGCTCCTAGTGTAGTTGGAATCACACCCAAAATTAACTCATCCATCTGTTCACTTTAATTTTTGGTGTACCAAATCCAGTTATGTACATGTACGGATAATTGCACTTTGATATGTAGGAATTTAATGAGTTAGACTCTCTTCATGGCAACTAAATGTGATTCTTTAACTTTTTTCAGTACAGTAATATTTGAGGCACCACCATACACACCTACAAATAGATACCTAACTTCTTTTTGGAAGTGATTGTAATTTAATGACACTTTCTTCACTGAACCTCTATTGAAATGTTACTAAACATTTGATGTTGTTTTAGAGGATAATATTTACACATATATAAAGATTCAATATAGCATATATACTATTACTATATTGTATACCCACTTTTGCTTCCCATGTTATAATTTATAAATAATAAACATCTTATTCATATAAGATTGGCATCAATGTGCTGTGCAAATGGATACATCAAGATTCAATTATGGTAACATATTTGGTGAGAATGGACAATAAAAAGAGAGGGTGGATAAAATTATATACCAAACATTGCAGTGTGAGTGAATTAGATATTTGCAACCGCGTGGCTTGTTGGTCCCATTGCATCACCTAATCTAGTGCTTCATCATCACACTTGTCTTTAGGAGCAACTCAACAACTTTCAAACTCAATAACACTAATTTCGAATGTGAATCATGTAACCCATTTGAAAGCTAAAAAGCTAACTAATATTGTCATCAAATTAAAAGGAATTTTTTTTATTAGGATAAGTAAAATTTTGTTAATCATTATTTTTTTAATGATTCATATAATATAACTTTTCTCCTACTATTTTAATCGGTACTCTTATAAGACTTTTTTTCATTTTTTTTAAAAATGCAAACATTAAAAGAAGAAAAGTATATAATTTCTAAAGTCAAAAAGTTCATTCCATTATAACTTGATCATCTATTTCTGTTCCATGGAATAGCTTTATGTGAACGAAGGTTGACGTTTTCAGCCATGTTCTTATGTTTTATTCGAGGAGAATAATCCGTGGAGAAAGTAAAGGGAAAAAGTTAAGTACCTCATTTTGTTTTATTCTTTTGGGATAAGATACAAGTACAAAACTTACAGATAATTAAGTAAAATTAATATTCTTACATTTATGATTCAATAATTTTAAATAAATAATTTATTACATTAAAAATGCTTGTTTATAAACTTTATATTAACTTAAATTTACAAATAATATAAATATGTCAAGTTTATAAATCTATAAAATAATAGTATTTTATACAAAAGATAAAATATGTATATAATAAATTGGTATAATTAACACGAGGAGTTAGGTTAAACAGGAAACATGAAATAAAAGAAATCAAAAAAGCAATGTAATTAATATACTATGATTAATAATTAAGACAAAAATTCAGGAGATAAGTCATATGTTGATTTCATCAAAGCGTCTGAATCGGTTTTTCCCAGCATTTTCTCCTTTCTTCCCTCTCTCTCTTCCTTCTGTAATTCTTTTCTTTGACACTGTACACACTCTTGTTCCATTTCTAGGGTTCTTTTCTTCTTCTCTTTAACTATAAACTCTTCTCCATCACACACTCACATCACTGTGCCGCTAACCATGGAAAAGTTCACCCCTTTCTCTTCTTCTGCGTCTTTGTCACACATTACACCATTTTCAGCTCCTTCTTCTTCACCTTTCGACGACTCTTCTGAGGACTCTTGTAGTATATGCCTAGAATCCTTCGATGTTCATGACCCTTCCACTGTATGATATGATCCACTAGTATTTTTTGGTTTCTGCATTTGGGTTTTTGAAAAAGTCACTAACTTGAACCAGTAATCGCATTCCCGTGAACTTGTTGGCTCGGTCCTGTTTGAATTTTGATAATGTTTTGGTCTAAAGTTGAGAAATTTGTTTGCTTTTGGAGAGTTTGACATGTTTTCAGCTTAATGTTTTATTTCCTGGTTTGCGGTTATGTTGTTTTGATTGAACTTGCTTATGGTGTGTTTGGATTTTGGTCCTCAATATCATGGTGAAGAATTGAATCTGTATAAATAACTATTTTTTGCTTTGCCCTTCACCATGGTTTTGGAATTGATTTTGGCAAAATTGCAAGCTAATCCAAACACACTTCTAGAAGTTTGTGGTTCTTTTTATTTTACTTAATTCGAGATGCATGTGTGGATCTGCTTTTGTCAGCAACAGTATCTTCACTGTGGAAAATTTTCCCATGCTGTTATGAGCGTGCATATTTAATGAAGGCTGTGCTGTTGTTTGTTCTTATTCTTGCACCAGTTGATAAATATGTGGATGAGGGTTGATTTTTTAGCTTCTAGATAAAGAGTATTTGAGGATTAAGATTATTGAATTCTGTGACTGTTGAGTGTTAAAACATATAATGTGATCTCTCTCTCTCTCTCTATCTATCTATCTATCTATCTATCTTTCGACCTGTAACAATGATAGAAAGGAAAATTTGTAGAATGCAGAATGCGTTTATTAAATGTTCAACGGTGTAATGATATATTTATTTTTTTAATTCCAGGTTACCTGTTGCAAACATGAATATCATCTGCATTGCATTCTTGAATGGTAAGCCTTATTGCTTGGTAATTTGATCTTATAACAGAAGAAATTGTATCTTTGTTTTTTCATAACATGGACAAAAGTGTGAATTACGAGTCTTGCTTCTCACATAACTCTTTTCTTCTTTAGGTCGCAAAGAAGCAAAGAGTGCCCAATATGTTGGCAATCACTTGCTTTGAAAGACCCTGCCAGGTATATGTTCACTTGAAACTCCCTTCCTCCCTCTAAAATACTTGAAGTATGGTTTGCAGTTTTCATCAATGGCCTATTCTTTTGTAGCCAAGAGCTTCTAGCTGCAGTGGAAGATGAAAAACGCATGAGATCAAGAAACATGACTAATGCTCGTGCCCCTCTTGAACAGCTGAATGATGGACTGGTAAGATATCTAAGAAATGACTTTTGTTAAACTGTTTTATTGTGTTAAAATGTATTGATATTAGTTTCCTTGATACAAGTATCATACTTTCATTCAAATTATTCCGTTGTAGGATGATTCTTACTCAGATGACTCTGATTTTGATGACCAAATTATGAGGCGCCTAGTTGCTGCCACAAGTAGAGCTCGGTTTGTTCAGAGACAGGAACGGAATAGATTCTCTGGTGCTGGTCCATCAGAGGTTATTGGTTCCAACTCTTCAATGCATGTATCTGGGGTGCAACCTACACTTACAACTTCACCATCTGCAGTTAACATTCAACCTCCAGTGCTAAATAATGTTCCTGAGAGTGAGAGTGCAAGAAGACCGAACACTTCTGAGATGTTTTCTTTTCCAGATTCCATCAAATCCAAATTTTCTGCTGCTTCAGCCAGGTAAAGATGTTAGCACTTGAATTGTTGCACCAGGTATGCTCCAAGGATTACCCTTTAATTCTAATATGTCTGAAACCTTGCAACAGATATAAGGAGTCAATTACTAAAGGTACACGAGGCCTTAAAGAGAAGTTACTTGCTCATAATGTCTCAGTAAAAGAGCTGAGTAAAGGTGTCCAGCGCGAGATGAATGCAGGCATTGCTGGAGTTGCCCGGATGATTGAGCGTCTTGATCTTAGCTCAAAACGGTCTACTTCTCCTGTCACTCCGGTCCATGGTGGCGGAACTTCAGGCGTCTCTGAAGAAGGGAAGTCTGTTGAAGAGAATGGAGCTCATGATGCTAGTATAGAGAGTGGAGATGCAGCTCATGATGCTAGTAGTTCAGATGTTACCCCACTTGTTACTAACATGCAAACTTTTCACATGAAAATTGCTTCATGTGTTCAGGTGATTCAATCATCTGCCTAATCTCTATTAGTTTTTACTTTGAAAATTAGTTTGTCACAATATGTTAACTCCTCATGCAATTTCTAGTTAACAGTAATTAGTAGCCAATAAACAAGTAAACAACACAGGTTTAAAA
Source organism: Hylodesmum podocarpum (assembly GCA_026586105.1). Taxonomy (NCBI): domain Eukaryota; kingdom Viridiplantae; phylum Streptophyta; class Magnoliopsida; order Fabales; family Fabaceae; genus Hylodesmum; species Hylodesmum podocarpum. Next base: position 473,232 of record JALJEV010000367.1, on the reverse strand, counting down.
TTAGGCATAAATTAGTTATCTTGATGAAACAAAAATTGCACCCCAGTTGGTATACTAGCTATTTGCTGTTGCTCTAAAAGAAATTGTGTGACAAATTGCATTTGACGGTGCTCTGGTTTAATTTTGAATGATATTGCGTGAAAGTTTACTATTACTATTGACTAATGCTTTCAATGTGTTTCAGAGTGGACATAAGATGCTATGAAGACTTAGCTTAGGATCGTGGATTTTACTATGCTGGTGGTTTCAATTGTCCAAGAAGTGTAAGAGACGCCTCTTACAACCAATGTACCTCGTTGGTATGCGTCCTGCACCGTTTATCAATGCTCAATTTCTCTTAGGAATTAAAAACATCTAGTATGATCAGTTAAGTTTGTAGGGTCAGTGATCTATTTAATGTCCCTATCAGATACATTTTCATGGATTCTTATCCATGTTTATCGCTTTTGACATGCTTTAATTAAATAATTTAGGGCCTCACCTCAAATTTTATTGATTTGGTGATTAGTCTAGGCCAGTTACAAACTCAAAATTGCTCGTGTTACATATGCAATTTTATCTCTACCTACCTCCGATCTAGAAAGTATTATGGCACACGCAGATGTCAAACCGACAAGAGAACATTGAAAATTTTAAAAGTTATGAGACACTAAGGTTTGTGCAACATAAAAAGCTATTACAAGATTAACCTGAAATTATAAATCATTGTAAAGGTGTAAGGAACATGTAAAAGGTGTTCACTGTTCAGTGCGAGGTAAAATTGTGAATTCCGATAAATGAAAGAAACTTTTTAAAATATTTGTGACCTTTTTTTATGTAAACACGCGAAACTCAATGGTTATCCTTTTACGTTAAATTTTATTCGATGGTGAGTTTCATTGGGTATGTATTGATTACTGTAAGAGATCCCTTTAAGAGACAATAATGTTTGAAAGGGATAGAACTATTATGAGTGATGAAACTTTCTTATAAATATTTAAGATTTGATCTCCAAACATTCATCTTTATTTTAGTTGAAATGGAACAATCTTGTACTAGTTTTTTCTTTCATTATTATTTTTTATACAAGTACTAGTTGATTTAAACGTATTGTCATCTTGCGTATGTATTATAAATGGGAAATTTACATGGTATCTTATTTAATAAATGGGTCTTGAAACATCTCTTACGTGGACCAACAGAAATAATTTTTTTTCGCCATTTCATTTTTTAAATATTTAGTGGAATATAATTAATTCAATCATAAAAGCTAAATATTATTTTTTAAAAATTCACATGAATCAAAGGATCCTTCTTCATTCAAGAAAACAAGATTTACCACTAAACTAACTCACAACTATAGATAAATAAAGACACCTAAAATATATATTAGGTTGATTTACTTATATATTTTATTTTTTTATATATTTTTATTTATATTTCTTCATTCAATTAAATCAACAATTTATTTATTCAAATAATAATTCACTAGTACATTTATTGATTTATCAACTTTCTAAATTAATATATACTCTTAATTTACTAATTTTAGAAATTTCTATTTTAAATTTTAAATTCATGTTATTGCATATTGATATCGCTTTAATCCATGTAACATTTTATTCTTATAATGTATTCTTTACATTAGAATTTAAATGATTTTTTTTTGTTGTAGTTAATTTATTTAAAAGAAATATCATTTTATACTATATATATGTCTAACGATTTTCCTAATACAATATTTTTATATTAAATATTTTTTAAAAGATAAATACTTTCTAAAAATGAGTGTGAAATAGAATAAGATACATGATAAATTTGTAAATAAAAATATAATTTACTTTTAGAAACCAATTATTTATTGAATAAATTTAATCAATTAATCTCTTAAACTATATATAAATTAATATTAAAAGAAGGATATTAAAAGACTCATTAAGTTTTTATTATAATAATAGTGTTATCTTATTGAAATTAAATTAGAAGAAAATTTCTTATTTTTATTAGTTATAATCTATTTAAAGGAAATTTAAGGAGGTACCATAACAATTCTCTTATAAATATGGTATAAGATTATCTTCATCAACATTTAAGATAGACTCTGATAACAAGTGGGTTGGACCTAACTCAACCCCACAAAGTGAGATTTGTTCCACTTTATGTACACGCAACATATCCCATTTTTAAGTGATTTGGGACTTCACACCCATCCAATATTGGATTTTCAACGATGTGAACATCGTGGTGTATTTTTTCACATTAAATTAAGTTAAAACACTTGGCTAGTACAATCACGCGTAGCTTGCCCAAACCTCAATAGTGTTATACGTGGTTCGTGGGTGGGATAATAGAATAGATACACTACTATATAAAAATAATAATAAAAACATGACAACGTATTTTAATTAGCCATAATTACTTTTGTTACATGGTGCCAAATGTTAACTCAAATTAATTCAAATACACGTTCAGTCACGTTTAATAATTTAAAATCAATTGTATAAACAATTTAATTTAACCGAATCATAAACCAAATTGACAGAGTATTGTAAACTTTTTGCATGCATATGAACCAACTGAGACCTCAAATCTGTTCCAAAATGGTCTGTGCAGCAGAAACCCTGACAACAGAAGGATCTTGTTCAACATTAAGAGCCTTAATCATTCCATCTATAACATATGCTGACCATCTACATGGAAACAAACAACATAAACTCTTTCCAGAATTGACATTTTTAAATCCGTACTCAAAGAACAGATGCATGCATCTTGTGTATAAAACCCGTTTCTAAAAACTACAGGTTCATCATAAGAGTTGTTAGTAGTATTTTTTAAATTCTAATTTTTGTATCAAATTCTATGTTGATTTCCTATTTAAAGCTTAAAATTGTACATTCATTAGCATGCTAAACATACTTTATTATGCTACCATTATTTGGCAATAATCTCTTTGCTATTTAACATTCATCTTTTATTTTTATTTTAACAATGAAGTTGTGATCTTACCGTTTCAGTTTCAAAATATTAGAAGAAAAAAAGTTCTCTAGAGCATCAAAACAAAAATGTTGATGTGAAGAAGGGTAATATAATATACCTTTCAGATCGAGTTCCAAGCAAAACATTAGAGAGATCAGTAACTAATTTCAAACTTTTGTGAAAGCTCCCATCAAAGTCCCCATAAAACTCAATCTAGAAGTCCAATTTGAAGAAAAAAAAGAAGGTAAAAGTCAACGCTAATACATTTCTTCAAGGCTAAAAAGGTTTTTTAAAAAATACCAATGTAAATGGGAAGGGTACTGTGCCTTGAAGCTGGGTTACTTACAGCATCTTTGCCTTGAAGCTTCTCTGCCCACTCATTCATAGTATAAGGATCATTAATAGCGACACAGATAACTGTATCGACCCCCTTAGCCTTAAACTTATCAATGTTTTCTGTGTAAGTTGGAACGTGTTCTTCTGAACAAACTCCTGTGAATGCACCCTGCAGAAAGATAGTCAAAGTATCTATCACAACAAATATTTTGGGAAAAAAAATATTGAAAACAAAGCCTATATTTCTTTCAAACAAATATTTTTTCCTTGGAATACATTATATTATCATATCATTTAGTCATAAATTGACATGTATGGTCAATTTTTATAATAATTTTCTTAAAAATCCGTTCCAAACATGATAAAACAGTAAAATCTTTTACGGTTCATGAGTATTAAACTCAATAAGGAAAGTGAGATAACTAACCGGGACTCCAAAGATGACAACTTTCTTGTCCTGAAATATTGGTTGGTAGAGGAGATTAGTAACTGTAACTGAGCCAAAAGATAAAAAGGTTTGGAAAATGCAGAAAAAGAAGTTGGGGGGTGCCTTGAAGATGTCTATGAGAGCAGTGGTTGAGAAGTTAGAAGAGAGAGCTTGGTCCCATGTGCAAGCTTTCTGAAGAGAAACATTGGATGCAATAGAGAGTATGTGAGTACCAGTTGTAACCTTTGAGAAAGAGGAAGAACCTCTGACCCCAAAAGTTGCAGACAATGACTTTGTGAGTCGCTTAACCAAACCAGGTGGCATGGTTTCCTCAGATTCCTTTCGTTTCGTTTGAAATGAATGCATTCATGCCAATGGAACAAATGAACACTCCCAATATACCATTCTTGTCTTGTCCCTCAATCCACCTTTGGGTGTCATTCACTCATTTGTGTACGAGCGAGCTCTAATAGCACGCGTGTTCTCATGTTGTCAATTCATCATACATGCCACACTCAATAACAAGCTTGTAGTCAACGACTAGACTTGAAGAAAAGTGAGTGATTTTCATATTCTAAACTATACAAATATCAAATTGGTATATAAATATGTAATCTTTATTACTTCCCCTATAAAAAAACAATTTTAAAAAAATTATTCGGAGTGTGGTTAAATAACAATAATAATAATGATGATAATGATAAATAAGTAGACCAATCCATTTTTCATAAAAGAAAATTATTAAGAGAATGTTTTTGAATAATAATAATGTTAAATGGATAGACTAATCTATTAGTCATAAAAGAAAAGTTTTTAGTCTTATTATTTTGAATTTTTCTTAGATATATTTTATAGTTTTGAGAGGGCTAGAGACGCTGTGATACAATATTAAAAACAAACAAAAGAAAATGATTCACTTGCTTACAATAAAAAAAAAAAATGCATAAAATTACATAGAAAAGAAAATGTGTGAAGAAATTAGCTTATTTTCAAGATTAAAAGCTTGCCCTTGCCAGACGCAGATAATTTTCAAGATTAAATAAAAACTTGTCCTTGCCAAGATAGCAAGACATGAACTCAGAAGCAGGATTTGCTTATCCCATAATCCCACCTCCCAATCCAAGACAGAGAAAGAATGGTGAAACACTTGAATTTGATATATAATGAAATATTTAATAACATCTTTCTAAAATAGATAATAGTAATACTTGGATGTATGACACACATGGAAGTGAGTAACTCTAAACTAAAGGTGTAACGTGTCACAAGTAGAAAGAAACGTGACAGAAGCCTCAAGAAGATTGTAAAAAGAATTACATGCTCTAAACTCTAAAGTGAGACTTCATCAGGAAAGGGGGAATAAGTGATGCTATAAATATAAAAGTTATAAAATACCAAAGATACAGCTGATACGATGCATGCTAGAAACTCCCTTCACCAAATAACCTTGACTCTAGGGAACAAGAACAGAAAGAAGTTCAAAATTCAGAAACATGCCGAACCAACATAAACTCCCCAGTTACAATATTGCATCAGCTGAAAATGATTAGGTACGTTTTATTGAAGACTTATATTACATACACAAAAACCAACAGAAACTTCAAATCTGTCCCAAAATGGTCTCTGCACCAGAAACCTTAACATCAGATGGAGCTTCTTCGACATTAAGAGCCTTAACCTTTCCATCTACCACATATGCAGACCATCTACACAGAAAGAGAACCTAATCTTTAGAAAATTGAAATCTATAACGCAAAGTATCAGAAGGAAAGGAATGGTCTAAGGACTAGACATCCAACCTTGATGTATGGCCTAGTTTAAAATATCAGAACGAAGCAAGTATCTCAAACATCAAAACCAAGTATATGGTCAAGTGAATGAGTCCAATCTTAGTTCAAGGAGGGTATATAATATACCTTTCAGATCGAGTTCCAAGCAATGCGCCAGAGAGATCAGTAACTAATTCCAAACTTTTGTGAAAGCTCCCATCAAAGTCTCCATAAAACTCAATCTGAAGTCAAATTTTATACGATAAGACAATGCTCATAACCAATACCAAAAATAAATAAGATGGGAATAACATGAGGCAGCAAATAGAAAAAAATACTAACCCATCAAGGTATAGATTGATGCATGATAATCAGCATAGAAATGTCCATATTTACAGAACTTGTTATTTTTACAGAAGAGATCAACCTTTACATGGATTTAAAACTAAGGATTTCCCAGAGATGGAAGTTCTCATAAACCCCTTTATTCTTTTCACACATGACACACCAACAAATTATCACAACACATGACTAGTACTACAAGATGAAAATGCACAGCACAAGGACATGCTAAACTCAACTAGAAGTGAGTTTACAGATCGAATTATCCTCCAGTGGTTGCGGCACAAGAAATCGGAACCAGTGTTTTTACAAGGGTAAAAGTCAAAAAACTAAATGCAAAAGAGGAAAACTAAAATCTCAATGCACACAACCTTTTTTTAATAGTGAGACAAGAAGACAGGTATAACTTACAGCATCTTTGGCTTGAAGCTTCTCAGCCCACGCATTCAAAGTATATGGATCATTAATAGCCACACAAATAACAGAATCTATCCCCTTAGCCTTAAACTTATCAGTATTCTCCTTGTAAGCAGGAACATGTTTGTTTGAACAAACACCAGTGTATGCACCCTGAGAGACAGCCAAAGCATCAAAAACATTACTCTGGAATAAATCTATACCAAAAAAACGAAATATCACACTTCCTTCAAACAGTTCCATTTCCTAGACCAAACGAAACACTCATTCTGCCACACAAAATAGTACTAAACATTACAAAACAATAACACAAACACCAAAGACACCACCCAAAAAACACGCCAACTTAACAGAAGATAAATAAACGTAAATTAACTTACTGGGAGGCCAAATATGACAACTTTCTTGTCCTGAAAATCAAGGGAGAAGTAGGCATTATCGACTGAGGAAAAAGCAAAAAAGGGATTTTGAAAAATAGAATGAGATAGAGAAAATAGAAAAGGGTTAAAGAGGGACCTTGAAGATGTCTTTGAGAGGAGTGGTGGAGAACTTTGAAGCAAGACCCTCGTCCCAGGTACGAGCTTTCTGGAGAGAAACATTTGGTGCGGCAGAGACTATGTCAGTCCCAGTTGCAACCTTTGCATAAAACCTCGTACCTACGGCTGCTGACACTGATTTCAAGACCCGATAACCAGCACGATTCACCATACCTGATGCCATCGCTAAATTCTCACACTCTCTCTTCACTCAAGTAAACCGAATAGGAACATAACATAACATTCTTATTCTATGGGCCTTCTTAAAGTAGGCCCAGTCCAATTAATCTAGCCCAACTTCATCTTAGCCCAGTTGATTCATTTCACAGATTCCTTTTTTTTTTTTCTTCTTTACCCAGGCTCTTACTTATTATAATATAAGAGTCATATTATGAAATTATAAAGAAAAAATAAACGTGTTTGAACATAAATTAAGAGGTGAAATTGAAATTAGATAATTATTTTAATTAAAAATTTATTTAATAATTTTATTGTAACAGATTTTATGTTATATATTCAATGATAATATCTATTGAAAATAATTTTATGCTAAAATTTATTAAAATAAAAAAAATAACTTATGAAAATCACAATTTATTTTTATTTGCTTCTTTTGCTAAATTTGACGCGCTCATATATTGTGAAATAATTTATATGTCTTAGTGTGTGTAACTTTTCACTTTTCAGGCAAATGATAATTATTGTACTGTAACTAAAATTAGTGTTTAATCTGGTAGAATAAGAAATATCTGTGACAAAACAACGAAGGAAGATTTGTGTTTGGCCAAAATATCCTAAAAATCTAGGAAGAACATTTGCCACTTTGGTACCGTGGCTATTGAGGGTGTTATGATTGACCCAATCAATGTGTACCTCAATTATTTTTAGCAAAGAAAATGAAGGTTCTTAATGTGTTTTTGATTGTAACATGCTGACTTTAATGAACCTGAAAGCCATACGGGGATTGATATGATGTGATGCACCTTGTTTGATGATCTTTTGAAATTTCTTAAGGAAAAATTAGTACTCTCATGGAGTAAGAAAAGAGAACTAAAAGAGTAACTCAAAACGTACACGATATTTTTTTTTAACTAGAAATGTTCTAGATCATTTTTCTTCTTGGTGAACATCCAAACCCTACCATAAAAGGGTTAAGAGAAAGAGAATCATGGATCATTTGACGCATAATTTGAGGGCAGAAATCATCTCCCTTCTTCTTTTTTTTTTTTACAAATTAATTTTTATAGTTTAGATATTATAATTTTTTTACAAATTAATTAATTACCATTTCTTGCATACATAATTTTAAAATAATTAATATACTACTTTAGAGCTAAAAAGAAAAGGCTTAATATACTCTAGGATGGAGATGAAAAAATTCTTGGAAGAATCATAAAAATAATGAAAAAGGAAAATTCTTGTAACTTGTAAGAAAAGAGAACCGAGTGAGACCCATGACAACCGTAATAGGACATTCTTAAACAACATATCTTGCTATGTGGACTAAGAATAATTGATTCACAATTTCATAATTTTAGGTAACCCAAAACTTATGCTTGCAATCATATATAACATTTTACTTTTCCGACGGTGCTTATAGGATCTAGTAAATGATAAGTCAAAAAAAAATATATATATATATATTTTTTTAGTGACTTTTCCTTTTTGGTTGTCTTCCAGGAAAGCAATTGTTCCAAGCTTTTCCTTTAAAGTCTTGCATGGAACATATGGTCCTTTCAAGTCCACACATGAGGATCTACATATCCATATTCCAATTGCAGCCTTTATTCTACTCCAGGAATTATATTTTCTATTAGTTTGAATAATTTTGTTCAATGAATATTAATAAATAAAAATTAATCAAGATATAATAGATTAAATTTCAGTCTTATATTAAATTAGTTTATGTCTCAATTTTTTCATAATTTTTTTTTATCTAACCTTTTCATAAATAGATTTTATTTTCCTTTTATTTTGATATTTCTTAAAGGCCCATTGCCATTTGATAAAGAGTTAAGTATAATTTATTTCGATAAATTATTTTTATATTAAAATGTCTAGTGCGGTGGAAATAAATAATTTTATCATTTTGGAAACACAGATAATATCCAAATTAGCTCCATTTTTCTACAGAGAACATGCTCTGGAATTTCATGCGTTGAAAATTGGAAGATTCTCCATATGGAATATGTGAAGACAAATACTACACAGTGTGTTACCACTAGTTGCATATTCCCATTGGAGACGTTTTGAGTTCAAAATACTTCAATATTATTTACAAGTATTTTCATTAAATTAATATGATTTCAAAATAAGTTTCTAACACTCGATAACACATCACGCGTAGATTGAAAAACCTTGTAAAAGCCTTAACGTTTGTTTTTGATTTGATACGAAATCAATTTACACTTACCCTCTTTTTTTTTTCTTTTTATTTTTCATTTCCAATCTTACTTAATATTAAGAATAGGAGATATTTATCAAGTTGATGGGATATATACAAAATCCAAACCAAAGGATAAGTTGTAGTTACATAATGATTAGAAAGGAAAACAAGTGGAAAACCACTAAGGAAATAACCTCATTAATATCTTTGAAACCAGGACAAACTTATCACAAGAAACAAGATAACACAACGAAATGCTTGTCTTCAAGGGAAGGTTACAAAACCTTGGATGAACCTTCCTATATGATGCCTAAAGCCTAATATTTAGCTATATATGGTTTTCCCATGTACATTTTTACCTATATATATAAACAATACAAATTTATTAACCATACAATTATTGCCTAAAGGCTATAAAGAATTAGATCCACAAATTATTAAACTTGGCAAAGAAATTAATCAGTAGAATTTGTAAGATTATCCATTTTTTCAGTATCCTTAGCCATTTCTTGGTTTGAAAGAATTCTTGTTAGGAACTTGAGAAACCATTCTTGTATCATGAGATTGCTTTTGATTTTGATGTTTTGCATATGAACTTGACCTTCCTTTCCTCTGTTTCCTTCTAGGCTGTGCTGCCTGAGGGATAAACACACCTGTCCCTTTGCTTTCTCTTCTCAAAGCATGTTCATAGACAAAAGCAAACTGTGGAGGAGGATGAATTGCCCCAGAAAAACCCTGAAATTTTGTTTAACCATGTTAATATTATTATTACAGACAAAGTATGTACTTGGATCAATTTTGTAAGATTAACTTAAAAAAAATAATTTTTAAGTAAAGTGATTTATGTTTTGAGGCTTTTATCCTGAAACCAATTTTGTTACAAAGAAAAAAGTATGTCTAGATATGAATTTTTCTATGAAGATGAAAGTAGTAAAAACCTGAAAAGAGTGAGCAGGACAAGAAGCAAGAGGGTTTTCATCTTCATCTTCATCCATGATTAAGAGAGAAATTTCCTTGCTCAAATCTGCAAAGAATAGATCATCTTCAAGTTCCACAGCAACCTCCATATCTATGATCTAATTGACAACTAAAAGTATTCCCTAATTTGGCAAGAAACCAAGTACAAAGGTTTCTAATTTTACTTTCACTTGAGTATGTTATGCATCTCTCAATCTCTTTTTTTTTTTTTTTCTCTTGTATTCCAAAACTTATGGACATACAAGTTTATATAGGAAAAAGGGAAAGGATGGGTGAGTTAAGATATATGGGGTGGTCATGTGGGTTGGTGGGGCAGTAGTCACAGTTGGCCAATCTGGCTAAGTCCTTACAACATAAGATCATGGAAATGTTTAGTGATATTATCCTATTTGATCAAAAAGTATTGTGGAACAGTAGGCAACAGCCCATGTACAGATATTCAATCCTAAAGACACATGGTTGTAGATGGGCCTTTCTCTCTCTCTCTCTCTCTCTCTCTCTCTCACATTCTAATCTCATCAAACAGTAAGTTATGGCTCAAATTATTCAAAACCTTTTTTCATATTCATAGGCGACAAATGAATGTTTGTCCCAAAGATTCTTATCCATTCCCATCTAACGTTGTTCCTAATGGTTAAGATTAAATCAACCCGACAAATATTACTACTATGGGTCGGTGGATCCACTTGTTTAACTACTTCCCTATCGAAAGAATCTCATTTTTTTTTTTTTGGTGAAAATAATGAATCTAAGTTTAATTTCATTCGAACTAACGCAATGTTAATTAAGACATGCTCTTCAATTAATCAAAAATAAATAAAAATTAGAGGAAATCAATTCAAGTTGGCGTGAGTGGTAAAAATTCTCATTTCTTAAAGCCAAAAATTTAGAGTTTAATTATCTATTCTTACGAATAAAACCGACCTAGTTTAGAAGGATTTATCTTTATATTTACCCTATAGCTTTCGTACCCTAAAAAAATTGAAACCTACACTACCGTCATTAAAGAAAAGAAAGAAAAGTATAGTGTAGAAATTATTTTGTTCTAATCTTTGAATTAATAAAGAGTGGCTAATGAGTGTATGAAACACCAATTCTCTCAACGTAGTGTGTGTCGGTTGTCACGTGAGGTGAGCCCGTGAACTTTACAAACTTTAAGATTTGTAGACCCGAATCCACATTCCTGTGAATCTTATATTTCATCAATATTTATGCTTTATATTTCTTTATATTTTTTTTCTTTAACCATTCTTTTTTATCATCCATTTATTTCACATCAAGTGATTAAAGATAAGGTACTTAACTAGTGTCTTAGTCCATGCAGGAAACTTAAGAAATGCAAACTTAGTTCAAGTATTATGATTTTTTAAATTAAACTAAATTGATAAAGTATTTTGAAATAACTTTAAGTGAAAGGTGATGTCACTACAAAATTATCTTTCCTGGTTACAATTTTCATGGAAATAATAATATTTACATATTCTTTTAACAAAGGTAAGTTATTGCAAAAATTTAAATTAACAGATAAATATTATGTTGTTAGATCAAGATGATTAACGTCTCTAAGTTTTGATAATTACAAAACAGACGGAACAATTCCAGACGGAACATCAACAAGCAAAGTCAGATGCAACAAGCACAGACGAAAGATGACTCCTCAAAGTTGAAGTCATTCGTCTATCTCAAGTCAAGTCATCAGACGAAAGGCTAAGACGAAAACTCTTAAGACTGAAGAAGTTCATCATCTGCCAAAGAAGTGAAGCAAAGTATGAGTCACTCATGCCAAGATTTCAAATCTTAAGAAGTACTTATTAGAAGCAACCAAGATTAGTATGGGGATTCGCGCTTACATATGCAACTCGAAAAGGTCTTCACATTTTTGTCAAAGTCTCTGTATAAGTCAGAAAAAGTACTGCTCACGCTACCTAATCCGTTGCACACGCTATCAATCACTCAAGTACACTCTGACACCTTTTTGGACTTCACTTGGAAAATGCTCAACGACATTCTTTTGTGTCTAACAGATATTTGAAGACTTTGCCTATTTAAAGACTTCGCTTCTTCAAAGTTCAGTTGGCGAACACGCTTCAAGTATTCAAACTATTGTGAATTCGCTCATTGTTACTTCTGCTCTTTATCAAAAAACCCTATCTGCGAAGAGGAAACTTTCTTTTTAGAAAACACTTTCAAATCCACTTGTGTGGTGTTTTAGCCTGAGGAGGTTGGTTGTTCAAAGAATACCCAAGTTGTTTAGCCTGCGAATGCTGTGTTCAAATAATATCATGTAATAGCCAGAAGTGGCTGGGCGCAAATAATACTTATAACCATTTCACGGTTTGTAGTGAAAACTCAGTTGTTGCTGAGTAACTGGACGTAGTCTTGAATAGACGAATCAATATAAAAATACTTGTGTATTTGTCTTCTTAAGTGTTTGACTAACAGGGATAATCAAACTATAACGTCTGTTCATTAAAATAAACTTTTGAAGATTAAGACTGTTTCGTCTGAACACCTTTAAACTCACAGACGAAAGGAACAAAATTTTTAAAGTAACACAATTCAACCCCCCTTCTTGTGTTCTATCTTCTACAGTTTGGTATCAGAGCTCAGCATCTAAGGGTTGAGCGCTTTACAGCTGCTAGAGGAAAAGATCCAGAATGGAGTCACAAGGACCTTCGTTCTTGTCTGGAGGGTCATCCATGAACAAGCCGCCAGCGTTCTCTGGTGATGACTATCCTTACTGGGCTGATCGGATGGAGATGTACATCAAATCTACCCAATACAGACTGTGGAACATTATAACTCAAGGAAATATCCCTATTGTCAAACCCGAGGTTGAATGGGGAAATGAAGAATACTCGCTTATGGAACTCAACAACAAAGCCAGATATGCCATCATGTGTGCATTATCAAGGACAGAATACAACAGATTCTGTACCTACAAAACCGCTAAAGAGCTTTGGGATGTCCTCAAGATTTCGTATGAAGGAACTGAGGATGTGCGTATGAGGAAAGCTGTCACTCTTCAAAGAGAATATGAGATGTTCTCAATAAAGAAAGGAGAATCCATTGACATGATGTTTGGAAGATTCCAAATAATATTGAATAGACTCACTGCACTGGACATTACATTCACCAAGGCCCAGAACAACATGAAGATATTGGATAGTCTTCCTCCTCCATGAGAAGCTATGTCTACTGCCATCTCAGTTGGGCGTGATATGAAGACATTAACTCTTGATGAGTTAATAGGAGCCTTAAGAGTACATGAGGTACTTCTGTGTAAAAGAGACAAGATTAAAGTTCAAGAGCTCATAGCTCTTCTGTCTGTCAACACCATGCCAAAGGAGGAAACTCCTAAAAGGAAAAGAAAGAAGAAACACAAAGTTTTGAAAGTTGACACCATTGAGTCTGATTCGTTTGACGGATCGTCTGATGATGAGATTTCTCTCATGGTCAGACGCTTTAGAAGATGATGATGAAGAAAGGTAGAGGTCAACGCTTCTTCAAGAAAAAGGAAAAGAAGTTCACTGAAAAACCTTCAAGCAAGGAGGAGATCTCAGAAGTTATCTGCTACGAATGCAGAAAACATAGACACATGAGATCAGAGTGTCCAAGATTGAAGAAAAGATGGAATCCATGCAAAGACAAGGGTAAGAAGAGTCTGGTGACTTGGGAAGACCTTGATAGCGAAAGTTCAGAGGAATCCACTGAAGAAGAAGAAACTGCAAATATCTGTTTCATGGCTGGAGACACTGTCTCATCAGAGGTAATTGAATCTGAAACTTCTTCATCCTCTTCATTTGAGTCTGAGTCAGAATCAGAAGAAATTTCATACGATACACTTTTGGCTAACTCACATTTTATTGCTGAGCAATACAAAGTATGCAAAGCCAAGTTGACACAAACTTTGGAAGAAAATGCTACTTTGAGAACTGAAAATGAGTTGTTGCAAAAGTTAGATGAAAACTCATCTGAGTCTGAAAAGGATACTTTTATTTCTGAAATCGAAAGATTGAAGAAAGAAAATGAATCATTATTCAAAGACTTAACAAAGTTCACTAAGGGATCCTCAATGCTAGAAAATATTTTAAAATATGGGAGGTCACCGTCTGATAAAAGTGAACTTGGTTATGCTGAAGAATCAAACAAAAAGAAAAACAAATTTGTTTCGTATGCTCATAAGAAGAAGAACAAAAATTACAATAAGGTTCCAAATGACTATAGAAAAGATAAAAGAACCTTAAACAAAAAGAAATCTTCTTCCACTAACAAAGGAGGACCCAAAAAGATTTGGGTACCAAAGTCACTTATTATTCCTGTTGCAGATATCCTTAATAGGAAGAGAGAGGACTTCAAGCTGGTACCTGGACAGTGGGTGCTCACGACACATGACGAGAGACCATTCTATGTTCCAAGATCTCAGACCAAGTAAAGGGTCTGTATCATATGGTTCAGGGAAAGGTAAAATCCTAGGTATTGAGACTGTTGGTAAGACACTCAATCCTCTTATCCAAAATGTGTCTTATGTTAAAGGTCTCAACTTCAATCTGCTTAGCATAAGTCAATTTTGTGACAGTGGATATGAAGTAGCTTTTAACTCTGATGAATGTATAGTCAAGAGCAAGGACAAATCCATTCTGTTTGTTGGGAAAAGAAGGAATAATCTCTATGAGGTTTGTCTTTCTGACCTTAGTGATCAGAATGTGACATGTTTGATTTCAGCAGCTGATGAACGAGATATTTGGCACAAAAAGCTTGGACATTTGAGTCTCAAGTATATTTCAAAAATTTCTAAAAAGGATCTTGTGAAAGGTTTGTCAAAAATATCTTGGAAATCCAATCGTCTGTGTGAATTTTGTTAGCATGGGAAACAACTCAAAGCTTCTTTTAAATCAAAAAATGTTGTTTCCACGACAAGACCACTAGAACTGTTACATATTGATCTCTTTGGACCTACTCAGACTGAAAGTCTTGGAGGAAAGAGATATGGATTTGTAATTGTGGATGACTATACTAGATTCACATGAGTATACTTCCTAGCACATAAACATGAGTCATTCAGTGTCTTTGAAATATTCTGCAAACGTGTTTAAAAAGAAAAAGGAATATGTATTGCATCTGTTAGGAGCGATCATGGAACAGAATTTGAAAATTCTGAGTTCAATGCCTTCTGTTTTGAAAATGGTATTTTTTCACAATTTTTCGTCTCCAAAAACTCCTCAATAAAATGAGGTTGTGGAAAGGAAAAATCGCACCTTACAAGAAATGACTAGAACTTTGTTGCATGAAAGCTCTCTTCCAAAATATTGTTGGGCAGAAGCAATTAATACTTCCTGTTATATTCAAAACAGAATATTGATAAGACCAATATTGAATAAGACTCCAGATGAACTATGGAAAGGAAGAAGAACTAACATTTCTTATTTCCATCCTTTTGGATGTGAATGTTTCATCTTAAACACTAAGGATCAACTTGGCAAGTTTAATTCAAAAGTGGTGAAGGGATTCTTACTTGGATATTCCAATACGTCTAAGGCCTATAGAGTATTTAATTCTAAGACGCAAGTTGTAGAGGAATCAATTCATGTAAAATTCTAAGATAACTCAAAGGCTGATAAGGAAATATCAGACCTAAAAAATTTATTTGATAATTTGCAGATTAACCCTTCTGGTCAAAGCTCAAGTCCAAATGGTCAACTTGGGTCAGACGCAAGGACAGACACAAGAGCAGACGATAGAAGTACAGACGAACCATCTTCGTCTGATGCTCACCAACATGATGATCAAGCTCCTATAAGAACGTGGAAGTTTGTCTCAAACCACACAGAAGATCTTATCATTGGAGATAGACATCAAGGTGTTCAAACAAGATCAAGACTTAAAGAATCGTCTGGCTATGCTCTCGTGTCAAATATAGAACCCAAGAACATTGAGGAAGCTCTACAAGATAATGACTGGATTTTAGCTATGGAAGAAGAGCTAAACCTACCAGAAATGATGTTTGGACTTTGGTAGAAAGACCAAGAAGCAAAAGCATCATTGGAACGAGATAGTGTTCAGAAATAAACTTGATGAAAATGGGAAAGTGGTAAGAAACAAAACAAGGTTAGTAGCTCAAGGCTATAACCAATAGGAATGTATAGATTTCACTGAAACTTTCGCTCCTGTAGCTAGATTAGAAGCCATTAGAATTCTACTTGCCTTTGCTGCTCATAAGAATATCATCTTATATCAAATGGACATAAAAAGCGTTTTTCTAAATGGTTTTATTGAAGAGGAAGTATATGTAAAACAACCTCCTAGATTTGAGAGTTCATCTCAACCAGATCATGTTTTTAAACTGAAGAAAGCACTATATGGTCTTAAACAAGCTCCTCGAGCTTGGTACGATAGACTACGTTCTTTTCTTCTTCAAAATGGTTTTTCAAGAGGAAAGGTTGATACTACACTCTTCAAGAAAAGTGTTTCAAAAGACTTTATTATTGTCCAAATATATGTAGATGATATAGTCTTTAGAGCAACTAACGAATCCTTGTGCAAAGATTTCTTTAAGTTAATGTAGGATGAATTCGAGATGAGCATGATGGGAGAGTTGAAGTTTTTCATTGGACTTCAAATCAACTAGATGAAACAAGGCATATACATCCATCAACAGAAGTATACTAAGGAACTTCTAAAGAAATTCAAAATGGAAAATGTCAAACCAATAAAAACTCTCATGCATTCGTCTAGAGCCAGTCTCAATAAAGACGAATCAGGTAAGACCGTTGATCAGACAGTATACAAAGGTATGATTGGATCTCTTCTCTATCTCACTGCTAGTAGACCTGACATTATGTTTAGTGTCTGTCTATGTGCACGTTTTCAATCTGATCCTAGAGAATCACATTTACAAGCTGTTAAACGCATTTTAAGATATCTTATTGGAACTACTAATCTCTCTTTGTTTTATAAGAAAAATAGTGATTTCAATCTTAGTAGCTATTGTGATGTTGATTATGCTGGAGATAAAGTGGAGAGGAAAAGCACAAGTGGTGGATGTCAATTCCTTAGTTCATCACTAATCTCTTGGTCAAGCAAGAAGCAAAACTCTATTGCACTTTCAACCACTGAAGCAGAATATATTGTTCCAGTTGGGTGTTGCTCACAACTACTTTGGGTAAAACATCAACTTGAGGATTACTCCAGGGACAAATTAAAGGTAGCATTAAATGTGTCTGTCATTTATTGCACTATTCTAGTACATTGAGAAGCACGCGCTGTGAATTGCAGAAGTCAAATCAATCATTAAAATGGCAATGATGAGGCCACGTCAAATCAATGGTGGTTTCAACTTCTTTCGTCTGATGAATTATAACCGTTTTGTCTTTGACTGTAAATACTCTCAAAGTTTACTCTTTTATTCTTTACTGCATTCTAAGTTCTTACTATCTCTGAGTATTCTATTCACACACTTTCTCTCTCTTTTCAAAATTAGAACAATGGCCGCCAAGAACATCAAAGCAACTGAAGCAACTTTCTTTGCGCAAGATCTCTTCTTGCCTAGCAAGTGGGTCTCAAGGACCATCATTGAAGGCATCTCTAACAGAGTATCAAAGATGTTGATACACAATGGTTGGATGGACTATGCTGAGATGAGATGCCCATGGTTGATGAAGGCCTACACGGAGTTCTGGAGTGACGCGAAGGAGTTGATGGTGGTATTATGGGTACCATTGACAACAAGGAGTATATTATCACAATAGACTCCATTGCTGAAGCTGGGAGTTGCAAAGCTGAAGGGCGCTTCTACAGCGCTGACTAGATGAGGTTAGAGTCTGAGGAACATGTTGACAAGATGCTCTATGGAAAGGCTCGTGACCCTGAAGATCCCAAGTTTCTGAGATCTGGGAATCTCTATCCCACATGCAGAGTCATCCACAACCTTCTCTACAACATCTTCACACCCAGAACAGGCTCACGAGACAATGTGAGTACTCGTGACAGATTCTGCATCTTCTACTGTCTGGGGAAAGCAAGGATGAGTCTTCCTCACATCATTCTTGACCATTGGATAAATGCGTTAAGGAATAGGAACATTCGTAGGAAGAGTAGTATCCCCTACGCCACTCTCTTCTCCAAAATCATCATAAACCAAGGGTTTGATGCCACTGGTGTAGTATGGCATGATGAAGGAAAGGAGGTCAAAGGAAGCACCTTTGCCAAGATGCGTCTGAGCCCTAACTTTCTTCATCACAATAGAGTGAAGATGAAATTCCTCTTTCTCCTATCACCAAAGATCCTCCTTACAAAGCCCGCATCAAACGCGCCAAACCCTAAACACAAACCCAAACACAAACCCAAATACCTATCCCTCATCCACCTGTGACCATATCTGAAGTCCCTTTCGAAGATGCTCAAGAAAAGCCTCTTAGAAAGAAGAAGAGGACTATCAGAATAAAACATGTTGCGTCTAAGACGCAGGAGAAGGAGATGTCCCCTGATGAAGATGAAGGGGTTGAAAAATCACCTAAGGGTGTACCGTCTGTAAAGATCCTTACAAACGAAGAAAAGCTGAAAGGGAAAGAATTTTTCTCAAAAGCTTTAAGGGCATTGGATCGTCTGAAGCTGCGCCTGCACCAGCAACTTCAGAGGGCATGAATAGTGAAGAGACTGCCCAGATCCAGAAGGACAATGCTCAGTTAGCAGAGGAATTGGAGACTATGCTAAATGAAGAAGCTCCAACTGTGGGGGTTTCTGCGCCAACACTCTAAGACGAACATAGGATAACTGTCTTTGATCCTATTGTTGTGTCTCCTTTCAACACTGCCTTTGATCAGACGATACCTGCTGTGTCTGAAGAAGCATCCTACCTACAGACGATGGAGATTCCGTCTGAGGTAATTGTTAGGACCAAGCGCTTACCACTACACCAAAAGCAATTGCTATTAGTGAGGGCGCAACTTAATATACTTATAGTATAGAGTTGTTTAAGGGGCTGCGCCTTTAAGCGCCATGGGTTGGGATGTTAAGCCCATCGAATCCTAAGGGTGACGCTAGATTAATTCCAACAATCTCCCCCCCAGTGTCAGCCGGGGGATTCGAACCCATGACCTTGCTCTGATACCATTTGTTAGGACCAAGCGCTTACCACTACACCAAAAACAATTGCTATTAGTGAGGGCGTAACTTAATATACTTATAGTATAGAGTTGTTTAAGGGGCTGCGCCTTTAAGCGCCATGGGTTGGGATGTTAAGCCCATCGAATCCTAAGGGTGACGCTGGATTAATTCCAACAGTAATAATTATGGAGGACACATGTTCTTCGTCTGATGAAGAACATGTTGATATAAAGAAGATGGATGCACCATGGGTGAGATCTCACGCTGAAGTTATAAATCCAGAAGATCTTCCACCCAAGCACAAGACTGACTATTCGTTCCTTAACGAATTAGTCATGAGGAGATTTGCTGAAAGCTCTTGTCTTTGAAAGACCCGATCAAGCTTGTGATCGGATTCTTGGAGATGAACTTGAAGATATCTCCGATGATGGTGAACCGTCTGAGTCTGCTACAGATGGTTACTTAGCAGACGATTAATGAAGACTGCTTTGTAAAGGACACTCCCTATATTGAATTGAAGAACCATTATCAGTACAGAGGTAAAAATGGATTCCAACTTGGGAGATTTGTCAACCCCATCATTTATCACAAACCCTTGAAGCCAGCGGACTTCAAAGAAGATTTCATCTATACCCCTGAAGAGCAACGCGAATGGCTGAAGCGTCTGCCTTGGGAAAAACTGGTCTCTTTAGACATCAAAGGTTTAGAAGAAATAAACAAGTACAAGGATCATCTAGCTGAGTCAGTAATTGAAGGACCAGCTCTTGGCTATGAACCGCATATTCCTTTCAGAGAAAACATCAAGTGGAAGGTTCAGCATAAACTCAATGTACCTGCATTTCACCATTACAGATATGGAGATCCTAGCTCCACCATCTATGAGCCAAAAGATTGCTCTCATTGGCATCTGGACGCCATTGATCGCCATGATCCTGTACCCTTCACAATTCCAATGAACCAAACTGAGTATGTAGGTCTAGGACATACTCTTGGAATTGTTCTTCCTTGGACAAGACCACATTGTTCAGGAATCTATCCTCGCTACTCCATCCTCCTTAACGAATATGAAGACCCTGAAGAATTTGTTCACGAGCTTCTTGAAGATTACAACATAGCATTTAAACTGATGGCTAATGCTTATAGAAGGGAAGAAAAAGCTAGATTGGCTTCCCTCTATCACATTGCAAGAAGAGCAAAGAAGGAGTTGAGAAACTGTCCCTTCATGTTGGGATCTCAATTCTCTTCTCTCATTTCAGACGAAACCAAGTTCTTCATCGTCTTAGACCGAAAACGACTTTGCTTGGTCAATTTTTTGGCTAAAGGGAAAGAGAAGAAGACTCTGTCTATCCCCAAAACCTTCAAGTTTGCAAGGCACATTCCCAAGCGACTTCCGTCTGCTGCATACTCGCATTTCAAATCAATCCAAGCCAAAGTCTCAAGGCCTATCAATCCTAAGATTCAAAGGATGATAGAAGATCATGAAGCCACTTCTGCTTTTTGCTCTGGAACTTCATTTGATGAAGATTCTACGATCTGTGGCAAGGTTTATCCTGGAGAAGCTTTCGCTTATACACATCCTTCTCAGGAACATCCAGATCTTGAGCTCTCTATACCCAACAAAGTTTTTACTTGGCCATGGGAGAGGGACTTCACTGCGTATCTCACACTTCCACTTTTTACTCTGCGTCTGAAGAGGACTTCAACCGTGTTCATTGAAGATGATTCTGTACCAATAGTTGAAGAGCCTCAAACTCTATTTATTGAGACTTTAATTGTGGTCATAAAAGAAGAGTCTGATCCTATTGTTGAAGAGCCTCAATCGCCTCTTGTGGAGAACGCTGATAAAGTAAAAGTTATGATTATTGAGGATGAAGTCGGGAATGCTGATGAGTATCACACTCTGAAGCGTAAATATGATGCCTTGGAGGAAAATTGTGAGCATCTTAGGAAGAAGAACAAAGAGCTTGAGGATAATCAAGTTTCACTAACAATTGAGATGCAGCAGCTGAGAGAGATTGTCATGGGCCTTGTCCAACAGAAGCCTAAACCTCCTACTTGATGAAGTTTTTGATGATTCTCAACCCAAAGGGGAGAATAACTTAGAAGGAAGGAGAGGTTGTGCTAAGGGGGAGCCATCGTCTAAAAGGGGATTATCCGTCTGAGGAGGAGTTAGCAGAAAAATGTTTTTATTTTTTTGTATCTTTTTGCTCTGTTTTAATTGATTCTTTATTAGTTTGTATAGCTTTATACATGTATACTTCTAGACTTAGAGCATTTGTTTTCTGTATACCTTGTAACACTGTATATGGTTTACATCACATTGATGAAACGATTCTTATAAAGAGGTATTTTTCAGAAAACATCGTCTTGATGTAAATCTGACTTGTGCTTAAACTGTTCTTAGCTAACTTTGTCTTGTGCAGATGCTTCCTTGAGAAAGTTATCAGTATGGTCTATAATCATCAAAAATGGGGAGATTGTTAGATCAAGATGATTAACGTCTCTAAGTTTTGATAATTACAAGACAGACGGAACATTTCTAGACGAAACATCAACAAGCAAAGTCAGACGCAACAAGCACAGACGGAAAATGACTCCTCAAAGTTGAAGTCATTCGTCTGTCTCAAGTCAAGTCATCAGACGAAAGGCTAAGACGAAAACTCTTAAGACTAGAGAAGTTCATCGTCTGCCAAAGAAGTGAAGCAAAGTATGAGTCACTCGTGCCAAGATTTCAAATCTTAAGAAGTACTCATTAGAAACATTCAAGATCAGTATGGGGATTCGCGTTTACATATGCAACTCGAAAAGGTCTTCACCTTTTTGTCAAAGTCTCTGTACAAGTCAGAAAAAGTACTGTGCACGCTACCTAATCCACTGCACACGCCATCAATTACTCAAGTACACTCTGACACCTTTTTGGACTTCACTTGAAAAATGCTCAACGACATTCTTCTGTGTCTAACGGATATTTGAAGACTTTGCCTATTTAAAGACTTCGCTTCTTCAAAGTTCAGTTGGCGAACACGCTTCAAGTATTCAAACTATTGTGAATTCGCTCACTATTACTTCTGCTCTCTATTGTAAAACTCTCTCTGCGAAGAGGAAACTTTCTTTTTAGAAAACACTTTCAAATCCACTTGTATGGTGTTTTAGCCGAGGAGGGTTGGTTGTTCAAAGAATACCCAAGTTGTTTAGCTTTCGCGAAGACATCGTGTTCAAAGAATATCGTGTAATAGCCGGGAAGTGGTGGTCATGAAATAATACTTGTAACCATTTCACGGTTTGTAGTGAAAACTCAGTTGTTGTTGGGTAACTGAACGTAGTCTTGAATAGACGAACCAGTATAAAAATACTTGTGTATTTGTCTTCTTAAATGTTTGATAACGGGGATAATCAAACTATAACGTCTGTTCATTAAAATCAACTTTTGAAGATTAAGACTGTTTCATCTGAACACCTTTAAACTCACACACGAAAGGAACAAAATTTTTAAAGTAACACAATTCAACCCCCCTTCTTGTGTTCTATCTTTTACATATGTTCGGTAAGACATTTTAGTTGAATTTTAACTTTTTTTTACTAGTTAAAATTATTTTTTGACCATTTGATAAACAAGTTTTGAAATTATTTTTTATTAAATAACTTCTAACATTTTTTGAATATTTTAGAACGTTAATTTTCAACTTCTAGTTTTGTAATAATTTATTCTTCTTTTATTCTTAAAATATTTATTAAATTTATTTATTATCCCTTTTAAATAAATTAGAATTTTATACCAATAAAAAATATTTTGTAAAACTTAACTAAACATATCTTAAGATATAATATAATATTAATAGTAAAATAAAAATTTTAATAACCTAAAATTATAAATACTCTAAATGATATTTTTGTCAACAAAATAAAATTAAAATTTATATAGAGATATCATATAAATGATTATTTCTATTCTTTTACATTTATTTATATCTTACCAAATGCTTTTAATTTAATAAATTAGTGTTTTTAACTATCTATTGTAACTAACTTCTATATTTTTGGCTTGTAGCTAGTTTTACCAAGTCACACCACATGTAATTAATTCACCGTGTAAATACAATGACAATTATTTATATTATTTATTTTTATTTATTTGTAATGGATAATAAAACTTTGAACTATATTCATATCCACATTATTTGGACCTTTGGACCAAGGTGTTGAATAATAACTAAGGAAGACAAAACATCTGACATTATGTCAATGTCTATGGCCAAACGTTTCATTTAATTTTCAACTCAGATACTATCATACTTATTATTATCTGCATTTGCTTGTTGCTGTGTGGCTGTGGTGAAAGTTGTAACTGATACTGTCATAGTAGTAATGACAGAAAATTACATTGCTTGATGGTCCCTAATACAGTACTGACAAGTCCACACGCACATAAATCACATAGTAAAAATATCTTTAGTAACTTATCAAGTAAGTAAAAGTAAAGATGACATTTTTGTCTAAACAAGGTCATTCTAGCAATTACAAACATGTGAAAATTCAACAGGGGAAGATCCATTCCTGTAGAAAAAAATTATGAATCTTATGCAGCTTAAAGTTATAGACTTAAAAATAGTAGCAGGAAACTTGTCCAATAGTCTTTCTTAATGCTTCCTTGCATATGCCCTCCCTTTTGATGCGATTTGAAATTTGCTAGTAACTAATTCAGGAACCATTGTCAATTTACCTGTGCATAGGTACTTTCTTGATTACACTTTTCATTTCTCTGTTCACTATTTGCAACTAATATGTTGTAATATTATAATTATGACCACAAGTATTATTAGCTTCACTTACACTATTCATTAATTTCTCAATCGTTTTTGTTTTCTTTTTTTTTTTTTATGCGCTAGTTTGAGTGTGATTTTTTTAAAGATGAAATGTGTTGACTCAATTACTGATTTACTTTGGCATTCAATATCAGTAGTTCACTCGTTTTATACTATATTATTTTGAAGAGAAAAAATGTAAAACTATGATGCACAATCATGTACAATATGTTTATGACATAATGAGATGCAATACATGTAATTATTCTAAAAATATATGGAATACAATACCTTTCTCTAGGACCAATTTTCAGTCTATGTGAGGATCAACTGCATACACAGCTTATGCAACTCCTGACATGGTGCCTTATCTGCACACCATTAATACTCTGCTGCTGTAGTAGTTTTCAAGGGTATCAATCATTACTTACCACGTGGACATGATCATTGTGATGTACATCTTTTTCCAGCTCAAATTAAATTAACGAACTATCAGGGGTCAAGAAATTTTCATTTGAAGTGGACTTCAACATTATGAGTATGAAAGCAATATGAGAAATGGATAAGCACTTGATTAATTCCATTGTTGCCTAACTGGGTTCCATAAGTTAAACTTGTAAATTGTAACTAGTCATCTAATGAATAAGTTTTTATGGAGAGACATAAGTAGTAGCAGAATGTGTTTCTTAACTAAGTAATTCAGGAATTTAATCCTAACTAACTTGAATGTGAAATAAATTATATTGAAAGGAAAATACCTACATTATTGAACCGCGGAATTTGATAATGCATCTCACGGTGAATACTTTGTACCAATATTTTAAAAATAAAGAGGAATGAGTTATTCTTGTCTAATCAATATGCTATATTCTGTACCACTGGTCAAGTAATTATGCTCAGATAACCTTGAAAATTCCAGGAGTGAAGTATATATTGATGCCCAAAATATTTCCCTCCAGCTGTATCCATACCAGTGACCCCACTGACTTTTGAAAACTAGCCTTAAAATTCTGAGACAGGAGAATCTTTTTGTCGTCCTTGCTGGTTTTACGTCTTACATGGATCAGAAGGGGTAGATTGATATGAGAAAAAAAAAAATATAACCAACATGCATGCACTTAGTTTTGAAGGAATCATGCAACCAGGGGTTCTTTCCTTGGTGTGTTATGTTTGTTTCTGACAAGGATAAAATAATTGGTAGACACTTCTCTACTTTAAATATGTTATTAACATTTATCGTTCTTCCCTTTCCATCACATCATACCACATGTTATAGTTTTATGTTTTCTTACTATGTATCTGAGATTTAAGGTCACCAATCTTTTTTCTTTTGGCAACCCTCCCACAATTTAATTAGAAAACACATTAGAAGGGAAATATACCAAAGATGTACTAAGATATGAGTTCTTTGAATTTGTTTTTTTTTTTTTCTACTAGAACCAAACACAAAGAGAATCAACAATCAACTGAACTGTAACTCCTTAATTGAGTTGTTTGAATTCAAGAAAAAAATGAAGTCAAAATCAAATTCATTTATTTAAATGTAAATATGTAGTATAAAGACAAATAATGTAAACTTGACATTACTAATATACAATGCCGGGATGCTAACGGTTTCACTGATACAGGATATCTATTTTTTTGTGTGGCTTTTAATTATAAATAGCCAGCACCGAAATCTTTGATGCACTTACACACTTGATCAAATCCTAGTGGGAAAACTTCAGATTTTGCCGTGTTGTGTCATTCTTGTATATGCTGTCTCATTCCGGTTAGTGCCTTTTAGACAAAAGTTCAAAGCTAAATAAGATTAGCATTTCACACACTTGAGTGAGTACTTCTTAGTCCTTTGTTAGTCCTTCTTAGTCCTTGTATATGTTGTCTCATCCCAGACCCAGTCAGTGTCCCATGCCAGTTGGTGTACACTTGAGTAAGACATGAAATTTCAAATCCTGGTGGGCCAATTCAGATTTTGCTATGTTGTGTCATTGTATAAGTTCTCTCTCATGCCAGTTAGTGCTTCTTGGACAAAGTGTTGATGAGCGATCAGTTAAAACATTAACCACTCATTACAGTTTACATGAAGTGTTCAACTCAATAAATAATGATAAAATCAGTAAAAAAATTTGAATGCACAAGATAATAGAGCTTGTACCTTAAAAAATGGACTTAAAATCTAGAGTGAAGAAAACAATGCTTTTTCCATGTTTCATTTTTTTTGTCTTGTGTCATGAATATGTGCAAAAGACTACATGGAATAATAAACGCAATGCCATATAATAGAATAGCTACGGTGAATCTGTTATGGACAGTTTTTCTGCAGTCTGTTGCATTCTAATCTTCAATTTTTTCTGATTGTATTTGTGGAAGCTATAGCTGGTATAATGTCCTTCACAACAACTAGTCTAAACGAAAAGTTGCTGAATTATGAACAATAAAAATACACTCACACAATTAACAAAGAAAACAACACATGGCATAAATCAAACAATTCACTCCAAATCTTACACGTCAAAGAGTTTGTTAAAATAACTCAACGTCACTCCACTTCTCATTCCAACTAATACCTTCTAAGTAGTAAGGATGCCATCAAGTTAATTCTATTTAAGGTTGATACATTTTCTACAAATTGACTCAATTTAAGCAATAATTATTTTTCAAAATAAATTTGATCTTATTAGAACCGATTAAAATTTGAATATTTCCCAAATTAATAATCATGTGCAGTGTAAAATCATTCAATTCCCTCTATAAAACCAAGAGATGACTCCATTCAATTGGAGTCAAGCAAAAGAGAATTGTGAAAGATACAGAACCTTTGTGTCTGATTCTCTTTCCAACAATAAGAGTCAAAAACTATCACATGAAACTGTTGAAAACTGTTTCACTCTTTTCTCATTCTCACTTTTCTTGCAACCTTTTAGCTCTTCCTCTGTCAAAGGTAATAAGTTTTGAAAAATGGATGTGGAAATACTTTCTTCATTCACTTCTATTTTCTGTTTTACTAAAGGAAATTAATTTTCTGTCCCTTTTGTTAGGGTTAAGTTTTTGGCCTTGTACAATGAATAGACCAGCATCTCGGAATAGAAATAAAAGACACAGACAGAAAGATGATGATGGCACTTCTAAAATACGGAGGTATTATTAACCGATAACTTCTAAGTCATAAGATTCACCAATCATCCAAAAACTTAACCCTGATTTCACCTTCCTAAACCTACTTATACACTTATTATCTAGATCCACTTTCTGACCCTAAGGACTATTCTAACCTTAATGATCCATTAAAACTCAACTTGACTAAATTTTTATCTATTAAAAGAATCACTTGAATTTCGTCTATTAAGAGTTTGTATATTGAAGATAGTAAGACGATATCTTAATAATACTCCTTCCTCGTTACAAGAAGTATTTGTTTCATTCAATCTAAGCAACTAAAAATACTATCATTTCATGTCCGCCTGACGTTTATTTAGGTTCAAAACCATTAGTAAATTATTTTTTAAAGAAATTATTATAATTTCATTTAAAATTTATTTTTCATACATTTTGAAATTTAATATTTTCTTTTCAATCATTAATAAAGTTACTTAAGACCATACGTTCCATTACATAGTTGAATAAGTTACATTAAATTCTATTTGATACAAACGCTCAAGAGGAAACTGATATTTTTTACAAACGCTCATGCTTCATAGAGTACCTAATTACTACAACTATAACAACGAAAGCAAAACACTGTACTCTTTAAAGAAGTGGGAAGCAAATCTTGTATACTATCAGAGAACAATTAAGCGTTTCAAAGCATAGGAAACTAAATTGTTAATCATACACTTGCATAACACAACAAAAATGTGACTAAAAATGAGATGTTCACTCTAACAAGGACCTGGGACTGAAAGTCAGAAGCAAAACACTTGAACAATTTGATGTTCATGAGTTTGTAGAACAGAGCGTAAGAAAGCCACCTTCCACTATCTGCATATAACTCTCCTAAAACAAGGGCATAGAACAGTGTTTCAGCTCCTTCGCGGTGGACCTGTTAGAAGTATAAATCATCAATTTCAAAAGCTTTAGCTTAGAAAATTCATTTGAATTACCATTAACCTTTTACAGGGCACAGGCTATTCTTTTAGTGACTCCTGGCAGATAAAAATAACATGCAATTAACCTTTAACAATGTTCTAATTGCTTTTGAATTAAAACATTATCTTATTTTCTTTTAACTACATATTTAATTAAGGTGTAGATGAACCACGCTATCATTTTATGAAATCAAACGACAGATACTAACAGCATTTAATCAATCTAGAAGTCTTCGTTAATTTGATAAACAAGAGTGGTAAAATAAGCTCCAAACAAAGTGTAGGATGATGAAATTTTGCTAAATAGAGATAAAGTTTAACGCAAAAACATATACATAAGAATACAAATAATTCATTATTTATTTCAATTTGCACTGTCCAATAATTCTATAAGTTTATGACTTCTAGAGACCAGAAACATAAACAGGATGTTTCATGCAAAGTGCAGACTAAATTATTTTTGCCTAATATCCAATGTGCACTCTTAGTAACCACTTTGAAGTTTATTAATGATTCTATATTTTAATTATTTTGTTGGTCCCTAGTTTAACCAGACTTAAAATTAGTTCCTGTTCAAAAGTTTCTAAAGGGGTCCTTGGAATTACTCAACATATCTAATTTGGTCCCACGCCAACACCTTTATGTACTAACTGTTAGGCATCAGTTAAATAGTGCTATGGTAGCATATGGTGAGCTGATGTCAGACAATTTTCCTTGCATGTGTCATAAGGTGACCAAATCAACCATTTCATGTCCCCAACACCACCATGTGGAGGAAATGGATTAATTTGGCAACCTCTTTAGCCCAAGCAGGCAAAATTGGCTGCCACAACCTCACCATTTACCATGTCAGCTCTAATTAGCAGATGGCAGACATTTTGGTCTCAATTGGGACCCAATCAGAAATACTCGTAATTCTAAGGATCCAATGTGAAACTCTGTAACTCTGGGGACAATTAGAAAACTGGGTAGACTGTAGGAACCAATAGATAGAATAAGTAAAACTTTCTTAATCTTAACAAGTTATTGAATAAATGAGGATTAAACTTAAAAAAAAAAAAAGATGATTTCCCCATCCCTTTATAGATGTATCATGTTGTGAAGCACTTACCCTTCCTCTGACTGTGATATTTCTCTATGCTTCCATACCAACTCCATTGCATAACTAGTGCAACAATCCGTACGATTCCACCAAAAACAACCTCAAGAAATGCCATTAAGAAAGACCTCTGAGGGGATAAGCCTGCTGTTGCTAGGGATAGAGCAAATCCTTCCAAATTGCAAGAAACAATAAAACTGCCAGATTTTATGCCATCCAAAGCCTTCTGAGCAACTTCATCAGCTTTCATAGAACCAGAGGAGGCTGCAATGATTTTGGTGAGCTCTGGTTTTCTCTTGTTCTCTGTAAAAGTAACCTTTCAGTTTGTACTTCCACATGATTACAGTATACATAAAACTTCACAAGAGATGCCATTTACAGAAAACTTTATCTCTGTTAATATATGAAGGCATAAAATTCTGAATGGATATTTCATGGATGTAAACTCATTAAATTAAGCAACAATTATTCTTTCTAATTAGGATTAATCCAATAGCATCAAGTAGCAAAAGTAAGAGAAAATAGTTGATGACTTATAATCCACAGAGTTTTTACCTTACCATCCAATCATAGACTAAAAAATAAGGTAGATTTGTTGACTTTTATAATAACAACCTTATAAATCATATCAAACATAATTTGTGATTGGTTAAAATTCTTCAGAAATTAAACTCCAAAGCAACATGTGCATGAGAAATAAACTCAAACATCCAACTTAATAAATAGTACCTACCTTCAGCCAACCCAGGAGTATCAGTATCTGGAGGGAAAATCAGAGAAATGTGAATATTATCCGCTATAACCTCTTGTTGCAATGATTCTGCTAAACCACGAAGACCAAATTTACTCGCGGAATAAGCCACATAACCATAAATCCCCACCTAATCATAAACACAAATTCCAAATCAAAATAATAATCCACATCTTAAGATCATTTCTCAACATATAACAGGTTACAAAAAGGAGTCAAAATAGTTACATAGGCCCAAACTACCATAGATCGATAGTCTCAACTAATCTTTACTACCTAATGTGCAATTGAATTTTTCAATTTATAAAAAAGAATTAGTGTGTAATAATTTCTCTAACCTGACCGGCCTGTGACGAAACAAGGGCAATGGAAGCGGGCAACGGGTCCTTCCGGTTTTTCATAGTGGGCAACGCAGCCTTGATGAGATTCAATGTTCCAATGAGATTGACGTCCATGGTGAACTTCACCTCACTCAATTCCATCTTCTCAAGCTCCAGCGCAGTGAACACGCCGTGATTCAGAAGCAGCACATCGACCGGTCCGGCCTCCTCCAAGGCGCGCTGCACGGCGTCGTAGTCGCGCACGTCCGCCGCGAACGCCGCCACCTCGATCCCGGTGGCGAGGCGGATCGCGGCCCGCGCCTCGTCGAGCTTGTTTTGAGACCGCGCCATGATGGAGACGCGCGCGCCCTCCGCCGCGGCGCGGTGCGCGAGGGCTAGGCCGATGCCGCTGGATCCGCCGGTGATGAAGACGTGGCGGTTCTTGATTGGAATGTTGACAGGACGAGGGCGAACGATGAAGTAGAGAAGGGCGAGA
Source organism: Hylodesmum podocarpum (assembly GCA_026586105.1). Taxonomy (NCBI): domain Eukaryota; kingdom Viridiplantae; phylum Streptophyta; class Magnoliopsida; order Fabales; family Fabaceae; genus Hylodesmum; species Hylodesmum podocarpum. The sequence continues at coordinate 442,428 of JALJEV010000367.1, read as the reverse complement.
AGAGCGAGGGGAAGGAGAAAGAAAAGGAAGAAGAAGAAGGACGCGTCCGCCATCGATGATGCTGATGCAACTTCGCTAACTCAATTCAATTAACACATGGACTACTACTACACTGTAATGTATTCTACAGATTCATATAATAAGAATTTTGAATTGTTTTTTTACAAATCTTATAATAATAAGTCCTTTTTTCTCATTTATATTTTAGCATCTGAAAGTTTATGATTACAAGTGTCACACACAAATTCATTACCATGTTCACAATTATTTTGAAGGATTGTTTATAGGACTATTTTTATTTTAAATTTGTTTCAAAGGATAGGTTAAAATTGTTATAGGGATTATCAATTTTTTTTTGTTAATCTTTTATTAAAAAATGAAGTTCATGTCGTCTAAAAATTTCCATTACTCTTTTCCTGTTGAGTTTGATTATCCTTTTTATTTAATCTTCGTATTTAAGATGTTTATTCTTTGACGCAAGGAGATTTATAAAAAAATTTAGACCGCTTAGGTACATAACATGTTACTTATATAAGGTTTAATTAATTTTGTAATTCACATTTTTAATAAAAAGTCCATATTTAATAATGAAATGTATACTTTTTTACGATTCAATTGCTTATTTAGTTGTTACTCTTAGTTTTTTTATTTATGAGCCTCAAAATTTTAATTCTACACATTCTATGAATGTAAGTTATTGTGTTTCAGATCATGTAAAATGTTAAAAAGAAATTAAAAAGAAAAATAAATTCAACACAATTAAATCATAAAATCAACATTTTATTGAAGTATAAAACTTCTTAACCAAGTGATAGCCAAAATCCTTTTGACTTTATATAGATTTTATATTTAAGAACAAGAAATATTTGAAGAAATGGGATTAAATGTAAATGGATTGTCCCAAGCATAGGTAAATTCAGTAGCTCCTCTGAAGATAGGTTGTCCAGCACTAACAAGACAAACACCATCTGTAATCTTTAGAAGTTGAGGATCTATTTGTTTAACAGTTTGAAATCCTTTGCAGTTCAGCTTCACATTAGATTGATAACATGCACACCAGTTAGTGATTGTCACTAACCATTCTGTTTTTCCCTGCACTTCAGCTCCTGTTTGAGATTGGGTTATATGGATATCCTTCAAAGAGCATTGGCTATAACCTAACATCATGAAACATGTAAAACAAGTTAGGAACAACAATTTATGAAACTTTTATGTTGCATACATTAGAAGGAAACATCACCTTGAGAAATGAGGATGAAAGAGAGAATTGTGATAAAAATCTTGGTAATTGAACTAGCCATTTCGAATAGGATAATGAAAGGTTGTATTCTTGAAACTTGTTCAGATGAAGAATACTATGATATAGTATGTTATTTATATTATAGGAATCTAATGAATCCGATTTTCTACCATATGCAGGTTACACAAAGCAAGCCTATTATTGTCGATCCTATTTATTTTATAGATTTACTTTCTATATATTTTCTCTTTTACAGTTTTGATTTAAAGTTATGATTTTTCTCTTCTGAAGACTTTTCTGCAACGAAAGTTAAAAGCTTTTTCTTGTTTATGTTAATTAAGTTATAGTAATTTTCGGGTTGGACAAAATCACGTATCATATATAGGTATGCTAGTTGCGGGTTGGAAAATATTACCTATCTTTTTCAGGGTGAATATTACCTTTTCTCATATATGATCCATTCAAAGTGAATATAAAGGAAAGATAGAATTATTTCAATTTGCTTTGTTGTGGGGATTAGTAAATGCATGTACAAAGTTCTAGAATATATTTTGAGATATTCATAATTTTAGTTTCTAATTAAATTTTTAACCCTTATAGTTTTTATTTTTAAATCAATTATTTTATTTACATTGTTTAGTTTTAATTATTATATTTTTCATAGTCTACATTCTACAATTAATTTTATACTATACCTTAAAATATTTTTATCAATTTTAAAATAAGTAGAAGTCATAATTTTTTTGCCTTGATTTGTGTATTAAAAAACTTAACTTATTTAAGAATAATAAAATATAAAATTAAAATAGAAAATAACTAAATGGTTTAAGAATTGACGGGCTTGAATTTGAATATGAAATTAATTAACTTAATAATGAATATATATTTTACGTGTATTTAAAATTCTTATTAAGTTAATCGATAACGTGGATGATACATTACCGTAAAAGATAAAATAATAATAATAAGAAGAGATTTAAATTATGTTATTAAAAATTTTACGTGTTTATTTCTGTTAGTTTTAAAAGTATATAGACGCAATTTTTTTTTTTGTTGATTTTAATTAATAAATATTTCGATTATTAATCTCCAATAGTCTCTAAATAAAGATAATGATATTTTTATACTAATATGTCTTAAGTAGATTACGTCTAATTACTTAGCAATACGCTAAGTTTTTACTATCAACCGTGAAAAGTTACAAGTATTTTTTATACTCAGTCGCTTCTGGCTAAATCGATATTGTTTGATCCCAGCCTTTTCAGGCTATACACGAAGGTATTGTCGGGAACTCAGGCTAAACACAACCTTTTCAAGTTAGGGCACAACAACAGTAAATTTTTAAAGGGTTTGAAAGAAAAGGTTTTTACTCTACGCAGAGAGGAGGTGTGTACAATGAAGAGCAAAATAGCTTAAGAGCGAAATTCATAATAGGAGTTTTTCAAGTGTAATTTCGTCAACTTAAGCATTTGAAGATGAAGTTCTTTTATAGGCAAGGTTCTCGACCATTAGTTAGACAGATGTTATTTGATCGTTGTCCTTTTTTCTTGAAGTCTTCAACAATGACAAAATGAGTCATCAGAACATTTATTGTTTTCACAGCGAATTCAGCGTGAGATCTGGCTTTTAATTGATTTGCCCAGAGATTTCTTCAAAAAGTACCTTGTACTTTTCGTGTTGCAGAGGTTTTGCACAGTATCTCTTTAGAAGCTTCTGTAAGTAACGTTTTGATTTGAAATATGACGTGAGATACTTCGTCTAACTTCATGGCATCTTCACTTATCTTCAATAAACAAAGGGTCTTCGTAATAATAAAAAATCTAAGATATTAATCATCTTGATTTAACGTATATATTTTATACCATTATCATGATTAATATATATATATATATATATATATATATATATATATATGTTCCACCGACGTCCTGGGCTTGGCCGAGCTCTGCTAATGGAAGGGCGAGATCCTCCTTGCCAAGTCCGAGTTGGTCCAGAACATCCAAAAAAGGGGGGGAGGTCCCTGCAAAGACACTTCGATGCTTGAGTCAGTATATGTTCTCTTTTTAGAGGAAAATAGAGAGAAAAATATGCGTATTATCTTAGGGTTAGAATTACTTCCCCAGTTGATCATTTCGAAGGGTTTTTATACCCCGTGGGTGACGGCGAGTAGGTGAGGGGAAAATCCCTTGATATCCGGTTTTGCACAACTCGAGGCACACGTGTCGGTCAGAGGGTATTTCCCGAGTTCCGATGGTCATCATTACTTAAAGGGAAAATGTCACGTCATCTGTCACTTCTTTGATCGTTCTGGACACTGACGGGACAGCCCCCTTTTGACTTCGGCCGAGTTCTTCTGCCGAGTCCGGACATTCTCGGTATACACATAAGCCCCCAAAATCCGAAGACGAGATGCATTTTTGCCTCTTGAAAGAGGATTTTTTCTCTAAAGCTTCCTTAATAAGCTGGGCCTTTTAGTGAGTGGTAGACGAAACGTTCTTCCCCTTTTAAACTTCCCTCACTCATTGGCGGGGACAACTTGCAACGGCTGGTCTTCCTCATTCTTTTCTTTAAATATCCTTGCGTCGTTTGCGTTCGACCTTTCTTCCCTTATTTGAAGCCTAGCCCCGCTCCGTCACGTCTTCTTCTTCTTCTCTCTCTGTTTTCTTCGTTTTTTGATCGCTAATCCAGCATTGTTTGTCTCGTTGCGGTGGTTCAAGTTTGCCGGAAAGCCTATTCTTCGCCAGAAATCATCTTCTTCTCCAAGTAAGTTATCATGTCTCTTCCTTCTTCCTCAGATTCTTCAAAGGTGAGACCTTTGGTTTCTAGGGAAATATCCCCCCGTAGGGGATCCTTGTCTTCGAGGGACTCCCAGGTCCCCACCGCGACCGCCGCTAGGGTGGGTGAAGGCTCTTCTCGAGCGGCCGCCGCGACGACGGCTGCTGAGGGTGCTGCAGGGATGGCTCTTCAAAAGAAGGGAAAGGCAGTTAGGGCCCCTAGGCCCAAGAAGGTTTATCCTCCTGTTCCTGTCGAGTACTCTTGGGTCTCGGTGGAGATGAATTCTTACTCACCTGACCTGACGGCAGCTCAGGTCGGCACTCTGATCAATATGTTTCCCCCTGTCGCCCCAGGCCTAGAAAAATTCGTTAAGGTAGAACTGTGTCTTTCCCCCGAGAGGGTTTTTATGAAGCCCCTTACCGATGGGGATGATTTCATCTATGTGTATGAGCACATGTTTCGTGACTTCAGTGTCGTCTTTCCTTTGAGCACGTTTATTTGCCAAGTCCTCCGGCTCCTAAACGTAGCCCCCTCCCAACTCCACCCTAATAGTTGGGCCTTCTTAAGGGCCTTTGAAGTTTTGAGTAGCTTCCTTGGCATTACCTGTTCAGCCAAGGTTTTCCTCTATTTTCACTAGCTGAAGTTAGGTCAGAAAATCGGTTTGTGCTCACTGAATGGTGCCCAGTTCGGGTCGGTATTTACTTTATACCACCAGTCGTTTAAAAACTTCAAAACCAAATTTTTTAGATTGAGGCTCATGCCCCATACCGAGGGCGAGCAAATTCTTTTTGACGACAAACGAATTCCTCACTTTCCTCTATATTGGAGCGAACGCCCTATAAAATTCACTTCTTGGAGAGAGAGCGACCTTCTCCCCGAAGAAAAAGAGAGTGTTGAGAAACTCATGGCTCTTGATCGTCCCTTGGATGTTCGTCGTGTCTTGAGGCTGTTAGATGTCGAGGACCCTCAAGTCGACTTCTTAGGTATTGTTATACTAAAGGTTTTACTTAACCGCTTTCATTAAAGATTTTTCTAGCTGATTTTGTTGCTTTATTTCAGATCTAATCGCCGATCAGGGAAGGTCTTCTCGTGTCAAGTTAACTCAAGCTCCTCCCTCCCAAAACAAACCTCCTATCAAGCGCTTCAAGAGAGCTTCTCGCCCAAGCACTATCGTTCTTTCCGATTCCACCACAGCTGGCGAGGTGGAGAGGGCTCAGCCTGGTCATCAACTTCATCCCGTGGACGGAAGTACAAGTCCCGGAAGGACGCTCAGCCTGCAGCTGAGATTACGAGGGCCAAGCCACTCACTGTGGTTCCTCCTATCACCGAGGCGCCTCAGATCGAGCCGACCTTTACCTCCACCGCCGGTGATTCTGTCCCCGCCCCCGAGAGCCGTCCTCCCGAGACTTCCACAAGTGCTGGTCGGTTAGCCCCTAGGGGAATAATTTTTCATGATGGGTGCACCTCTGTCGCGCCTAGGCTGGAACACATGTCATGTCGCCAACCCGGTCCTCCTTCTTTGTGGGGTACCGAGGTGCGTATGGGAGACATCACTTTCGAGGAGGGTCTTCCCTCTTCGTACGATGCGGAGCTCATTCGTTACGTTGGTGCGACCGCGTCGGCAGAGGGAGCATACTTGATGTTGCTGCGAAGCATAGCAGTTTTTCACCACTTGAGGTATGCGGTAATCGTTTTAGCTTTTGTGTTTTCAAGTCTACTTTTTGATTTGAAACTTAGGATTTCTTTGGTTTTTAGGGACGACATGATTGGGGGTATAGAAGCTCGTCGTCATTTGGCTGAGCTGAGAGTCGCCCACGAGGGGCTCCAAAGAACCCTTCAAGAAGCCAGGTCTTCCGAACTGAAGCTTCAGGAATCCCTCCATGAGGCTCAATCCTCCAACACAAAGCTTCAGGGAGCCCTTCAAGAAGCTCATTCCTCCCTGAGTATTCTCCAATCCTCCGAACAAGAACTTCTCAAAAATAAGGCGGAGACCGACCAATAATTCCAAGTCCTAAGGTTGGAGGTCGAGCAATCTCGAGCGTTGTTGAAGATGGCTATTGATCAAAAGGAGGCCACCGAAGAACTTGTTCAAGAGATTTCCAAGAAATATGAAGATGGGCAAGCCATAGTGGCCTCCAGCCTCGCCCGGGAGGATGCTTTGAAGAAGGTGCTTGAGGCCTCCGATGCCCAAAACCAAAGTTTAAAAGAGGAGGTGGCAAAACTTCAAGCCTCCTTGACCAAGGTGGTAGATTATAATGAAACATTAGCCGACAGGGCAGAAGAGGCTGAAGCCGAGGTGGTTAGGCGATCGCAGCTCGGTCTGGAGGAGTTTTTCGATGGTTTTAATCGTGCTCAGGAGCAAATCAAGTTCTTCCATCCCGACGTGGATATTTCTCAGTTGGACGAGAAGAAAATAGTGGTTGATGGAAGGCTTGTTGATGAATAAATTATTTTTTACTTGTTTGTAATATTTCGCCCTCGGGCTTTTCTTCCAAACTTTTAACAATGGTTTCTGCTATGGAATACATTTCCATCTTATTGGCATTTGTTCCCTGTTATTGATTGTTGGTTACCTATGTTCCTTTCTTGTAACTTGCACCTTTTGTCTCGTGAACTGCCTTTGATTTGACCTGACGCTATCGTAAATAGTAGTTTTCCAGGAATTGACTGTTTAGCCTTGGGAGTTTGATACTCATTAATTAACGCAACAGTTTCTTGTTCACATAACTTTGCCTATAAATAGAGTATGGTTACTTTCTCCCTTTGCTAGCATGGGTTTTCTTTTCATTGCCGGAAATAACCATAGTTCATACTTGCGAAAATGGGGTAAAATGGCTTTTTCTTCATTATGGGTAGGGTCGTTTGTTTTGCGGCTGGAGTTAGATACCGACACAGGACTAACAGATGGGGCAAAAGGCCTTCCCTGTCTTTTGTTTTCATCGGTGGGCAATCTTTTTTGTTGGATGATGTATGGAATGAATTTTCATTTGTTAAAGTATTTTATATGATATTTTTACCCCACCCTAGGCATTCTGTTTCGATTTCTGGTTTCACTCTATTATTAATAGAAATGGAATTGAATTATTAATTCAATTCCATTGAAGCCAGGACCAGATTCCAAATTCCACTCCGAATTTTAATGAAGCCTAATTTACTCTTTTATTCTTTAATCTTTTCTAACTTATTCTTTTCGCGGCTCCACCACCAGGTCTCGACCAGTCAAGGTGTTTTCGGGTAGTTTCTTTGCGTGTCTCTGCCCGTTCCCTTTCCCCGAACACCTCGGCTCCCCTGGTGCCGGATGAGGAACCGGGAGTTTTCAAGCTGATAGCTTCTAGCGACAGGAAAAAATTCAGGAGCTAAGCTTGAAGAGTGAGGTTTGGTTGTCCTCTTGAGGGGACTTCTACCTTGACTCCTCTCAATGCTTTTCCTTTCCTTTTGTAATGTCGTTGTCACCATAATTAGGATCTTCCTTACTCGTTGTGTAAATAGTACTTTTGTAAGAAACCGAGATGTCCTTCAGCTTTATTAACTTTAAATAATTTCTGTGCTCATTTTGAAGCTTTTATACAGTACCGGGATGTTCTTCGGCTTTATTGACTTTGAATAATTTTATGAGCTCGTTTTAGAGCTTTTGTACAGTACCGGGATGTTCTTCGGCTTTATTAATTTTGAATAATTTCCTGAGCTCATTTTAGAGCTTTTGTACAGTACCGGGATGTTCTTCGGCTTTATTAATTTTGAATAATTTCCTGAGCTCATTTTAGAGCTTTTGTACAGTACCGGGATGTTCTTCGGCTTTATTAATTTTGAATAATTTCCTGAGCTTATTTTAGAGCTCTTGTACAGTACCGGTATGTTCTTCGGCTTTATTGACTTTGAATAACTTTTTGAGCTCGTTTTAGAGCTTTTGTATAGTATCGGGATGTTCTTCGGCTAAGTTTTAAATAACTTATAGCTCAGTAAATAATTTGTAGCTCAGAAACTTTTAAGGACATTCGAGACATAAACAGTGTGTGGCACATAATATTCATTAATATTCATTGTCGTTCATGCATCAAACCAAGTATGAAGATAAAAAATTCTTTCATAATCTTACCCACGTTAACTGTAGTAGGCCTTCAAATGGGTGACATTCCACGTTCTTGGGACAGCTCTTCCCTCCAAGGTTTCTAAACGATACGCCCCATTTACCAATGCTTCGATCACTCGAAAGGGTCCTTCCCAATTGGAGGCGAGTTTACCTTCTTCTCTGTCCTTCCGAGCTTCTCCCACCTTGCGCCACACTAAATCTCCTTGGTGAAAACTTCTCGGCCTCAACCGGCTATTATATTTTCTTGTTGCTCTGAGCTGTGCTGCTTCATTCTGTATTTTAGCCATGTCCCTGATTTCACCTACTAGATCAAGCTCTGCCCTTAAACCCTGCTCCTGATTGACGTCTAAAGTTAGCTCTCTCCTTAGCAAAGTCTCGCCAATCTCAACGGGTATCATTGCATCCGTGCCATAGGTTAGGCGATAAGGGGTTTCTCTGGTGGACGTTTGCGGAGTGCAATGATACCCCCAGAGGATGCCAGGAAGCTCCTCGGGCCACCACCCCTTGGCCTCTCCTACTCTTTTCTTTAATTCTCTGAGAATGACTCGGTTTGCAGCCTCTGCTTGGCCATTGGTTTGGGGGTGTTCCACCGACGTCAGCCTATGCTGAATGTTGAGATTTTTTAAAAACATTTTGAACCTAGCGTCGATGAATTGGCGACCGTTATCGGTAACGACTGAGTACGGACTCCATGTCGGCACAATATTCTTCCAGGAAACTTCTCCACTTGGTTTAGCCGTTATCTTGGACGGAGAGGTTCTGCCTCAATCCATTTGGCGAAATAATCTATTGCCACTATCAAAAACTTAACTTGTCCTCTTCCTTGAGGAAAAGGTCCTAGAATGTCAATTCCCCACCTCATAAAGGGCCAAGGGGACACCATAGTATGGAGCTGTTCTTGAGGGATGTGGGGGATCGGTCCATGCTTCTGACATTGCTCACATCTCTGGACTATCTCCCCCGCGTCCTTTCTCAGGGTCAGCCAAAAGTAACCTGCTCTCAAAACTAGGTGTGCTAGAGTTCGCCCCCCAGTATTCATTCCGCATATCCCTTGATGTAACTCCCTTAGCACATACTCAGCTTGTTGGGAATCAAGACATTTAAGCAGTGGGGTCGAGAATCCTCTTTTGAATAACTCCCTGTTTATTATTGTAAAAGCAGCGGCCTGACGACATACCTTCTTGGCCTGTGCCTCATCTTCAGGTAGGTTTCCATTTTCTAAATAAGTCTTAACTTGATCATACCAAGGGGAGGGAAACAAAGGTTGAGGCAATTGGGTGATACACATGACTTCTTCAATGGAAGGTCTCACCATTGTTTCTTGGATCAGAGTGCGGTACTGACCAGTTTTCTTTGTACTGGCCAATTTAGATAGTACGTCGGCTCTTTCATTTGCCGTTTTGGGAACATGCACCATGCTAAACTCGGAGAATAAAGCTATGCTCTTTCTCACCAACTCAAGGTATTGGGCGAGTAGAGGCTCTTTAGCTTGGTAAGTTTCGTTCACATGTCCGGTGACTAGCTGTGAGTCACTATGACACCTCAACCTTTTCACATCCATCTCTTGGGCTAAGCATAGTCCTGCCAGAAGGGCCTCATACTCTGCTTGGTTGTTTGAGGTTACGAACTCAAATCTTACAACTTGCTCCAAAATTAGGTTTGAGGGTCCCTCGAGGATCACTCCGGCTCCACTCCCTCTCTTGTTGGAAGATCCGTCCACACTAAGTGTCCATAGGTGATCCTCCCCTTTGTCGTGATCAGATAAGGCCGGAGGGAGCTCGGTCAAGAAGTCAGCCAAAAACTGGGCTTTCATAGGTCCCCTACTTTGGAAGGTCAAACCAAATTCCGATAACTCGATGGACCAAGTCGTCATTCGTCCTGCCAGGTCAGGCTTTTGAAGCACCTGCCTGAGTGGATAGTTTGTCTTGACTGTGATCTTGTGGCTTCTAAAGTAGTGTCTCAGGCGTCGGGCTGAGAAGATTAGTGCTAACACGAGTTTTTCCACAACTTGATATCTTTCCTCGACAGGCTGTAAAGTTCTGCTGATGAAGTAGATGGGATATTGCTTTCCATCGGCCTGGCGAGAACCGAGCTGATTGTCGAGTGAGCTGCTGACAAATATAAACTCAACTCGGCTTTCGGGGAGGGTTTTCGCAGAACGGGGAGAGATGCTATTACCTCCTTCAAGTCAACGAACACTTTCTCACTTTCTGAGTTCCATTCAAATTTGGAGGTTTGCTTTAACAGCTTAAACAGCGGTTTGGCCTTCTCGGCCAATCTTGGCAGGAATCGGGAGAACGCAGCTAGGCTCCCGTTCAGCCTTTGCATTTCTTTCAAGGTTGTCGGGCTTTTCATGTTCAAAATAGCTTTGCATTTATCAGGGTTAGCCTCAATCCCTCTTGCCGTGATCAAAAACCCTAGAAATTTTCCTCCCTGAACCCCAAAAACACACTTTTCAGGATTCAGCCTTAAGTCATGTTGCCTCACTTTGCTGAACAGTTTTTGGAGGTTAACTAGATGATCGTCAGCCCCCCTAGACCTTACTACCATATCATCGACGTACACTTCCATGATCTCCCCAATCTCTTCCCTAAACACCCGGTCCATCAACCTTTGGTATGTGGCCCCAACATTCTTTAATCCGAACGGCATGACTTTGTAGCAGTAGTTGTGGACGTCAGACATGAATGTCGTTTTGTCCTCATCTGAGGGGTACATAGGAATCTGATTGTAGCCCGAGTATGCATCAAGAAAACTTAACATTCCACTGCCCGAAGTGGCATCGACTAGACAATCGATACTTGGTAACGGATAGGTGTCCTTTGGGCAAGCCTTGTTTAGGTCTGTGTAATCAGTACACATTCTCCACTTTCCGCTTGCCTTTTTTACCATCACCACATTAGCCAACCAGGTGGTATACCTGATTTCGCGGATGAACCCTGCTTGCAGGAGCTTACTCACCTCCTGCCGAACTGCAATCAATCTTTCTTCTCCCAGCTTTCTCTTCCTTTGGGCTACAGGGCGAGCACCTGGCATTATGGCCAACTTGTGGCACAAAAAGTTGGGATCTACCCCAGGCATGTCACCAGCACTCCATGCAAACAAGTCGGCATTGTCGAGCAACACCTTTTCCATGCTCTTCCTAGCCTGCTCTTCTATTGTAACCCCAATTTGGACTACTTGTCCTGCTCGACTGCCAATCTGAAAGGGGGTAGTTTTTTCAGCAGGCTCTGGTCGGCATTCTTGGAAATCCGACCTAGGGTCCAGATCCAAGTCTTCCAACTCTATATTTAAACAGTGGGTCGACGCTTCTCCTGTCGAGGTGGTCTTCAAGGTATATGGCTGAATCTTTAAACTCTGAGCATAACACTGGCGGGCCATTTTGGGATCGGCCTTGATGGTAACCACTTTGCCTTCTGCCGGGAACTTCATTGCAAGGTGCAAGGTTGAGACTATAGCTCCCAGCTGATTTAACGTCCTTCTGCCGAGAATGACGTTGTATGACGTCTGAGCATCTACTAGCAGATATCTGACCGAGATGGTCTTTCCTCCCTCGTCGTCCCCGAAAGTAGTGAGGAGATCGACGTATCCACGGGTGTGAACCCTTTCTCCGGCAAATCCAACGAGGGGTTCGGCATGATCCTTTACCATGCCAGAGGGGAGGTCAAGTTTCAGGAAAGTCTCCCAGTAAAGGATATCTGCCGAGCTTCCTTGATCGACTAACACCTTTTTCACCCTCCAGTTAGCAATAATAGTGGTAATGACCATGGGATCATCATGGTTAGTGTGTGCAGTGGAGAAGTCTTCGGCGGTGAAAGTTATCGGTGGGAATTTACTGGGAGAGGGGTCACTGGTTACCACATTCACACTTCGCAAGTAACGTTTTCGGGCACGAGATGTCCTTCCTCCTCCTCCGAACCCTCCCGATATGGTATTAATGGTTCCTCTGACTTCCTGCCCCTTGTTCTTCCGAGAGGTTTCTTTTTTATTAGACCGGGACTCACTATTGTTGTTATATGAAAAGTAGCCCTGACGTCTTCTATAGGGTTCCTCCCTCTGGTCTCCTGCTCTACCTTCTTCCCTTTTGACAAACTTCGAGAGGGCTCCTGACTGTATGAACTCCTCAATAATGTCTCTCACCTTATAGCATTCCTCAGTGGTATGGCCATGGTTTTGATGGAAGCTACAATAGCGCTTAACATCGGCATTACGGGGTGTGGGGCAGGGCTTCGAAGGGCGGATCAAAAGTTAAAAGCTTCTCTCAGCACAACTTCTCTGCTTGCATTCAAGGGCGTATACCGAGTATGCTTCGACGATCCCGTTCCTCGTCCACCATCCGTCGCCGAGGATTTCCTTCTGGGTGAATATTCCTTTGGCATGGATGAGGAGTGGTGGTCATATCGACCACGTTGCTCTTTTCCTTTCATTTGAGCCTCATCGTTCTCTTCCATATTAATGAACTGAGTCGCGCGCTCCCTAAGCTCATCCATATTTCGAGGTGGCTCGGCAAATAGTGACCTGGAGAAGGGTCCTGAACTTAATCCGGCTTTGATCGCATGCATGGCTACGGCCGGATGAAGATCGGGGATCGTCATGCTTGCCTGAGCAAACCTCGTCATGTAACTTGTCAAGGGTTCCCCCGGCCTTGACGAACTCTTGTGAGGGAAACTGAATCCGTCATGACCGGCTTGCAATCGACAAATCTCGCCACAAACTTAGCGCAGAGGGATTCGAAAGAGCTTATAGAAAGGGGCGGTAAAGCATAGTACCAGTCTAAGGCCACACCCTTCAAAGTGGTAGGAAATAGTCGGCAGTGCACCCTCAAGTCATCAGAAACTAAGCTGGCTTGGGTAAGGTAAGCTTTGATATGTGAAGTCGGATCAGCTCCTCCTTCATATTTTTCGGTGGTGATCCCTTTAGTGTTTTCCGGGAGTTTACACCTCATGATCTCCGGAACAAAGGGGTGGAAAGTGGTCAACCTCTGCAACACCGGATTCTCAAGGATTCGTGTGTCGTGGAAAAGCATTTCCTGCTCGATGGGAGGAAGGTTTGATGGATCCCTCCCCCCTCTAAGTCGCTCTGGGTCGTGTCCCTCTGCCTCGTGGTTGTCATTCTTTTCTCACCACCTTTATGCTCCTCTGGGCCCGGCCTGCTCCGCACGGACTCAGCTCCCTCTCCGCCATCACCGGCGGCATCTTCGTCGCAGACAACTTTCTGCCTTTTCAGAGCCACCATCTCCTCCCTGTGCAGCTCTCGTAGCTTCCTTATTTCCTCCTCCTGTTTCGCCCTCCATTGACGCATTTCTTCTTCCATTTGCTGCTTCAAAATCTCCATTGTGCTTTGCATCTGGTTCTTTAACATTTCCACCAACGCCGGATCCATTGATACTTCTTCTGATAGCGATTGCACTTGACTCCGCGTTCTCACCATGTATGTCGTGGTCCCTGGGAAGACAATTTTACCGGGGCCCCACGGTGGGCGTCAAAATGTTCCACCGACGTCCTGGCTTGGCCGAGCTCTGCTAATGGAAGGGCGAGATCCTCCTTGCCAAGTCCGAGTTGGTCCAGAACATCCAAAAAGGGGGGGAGGTCCCTGCAAAGACACTCCGATGCTTGAGTCAGTATATGTTCTCTTTTTAGAGGAAAATAGAGAGAAAAATATGCGTATTATCTTAGGGTTAGAATTACTTCCCCAGTTGATCATTTCGAAGGGTTTTTATACCCCGTGGGTGACGGCGAGTAGGTGAGGGGAAAATCCCTTGATATCCGGTTTTGCACAACTCGAGGCACACATGTCGGTCAGAGGGTATTTCCCGAGTTCCGATGGTCATCATTACTTAAAGGGAAAATGTCACGTCATCTGTCACTTCTCTGATCGTTCTGGACACTGACGGGACAGCCCCATTTTGACTTCGGCCGAGTTCTTCTGCCGAGTCCGGACATTCTCGGTATACACAATATATATATTAGATAATATAATATTTAAAAAATCTGTATAACCATATTTACAGTTCAACTAACAACAAAAATTGGGTTTCTACTTTCTATCAACAGCATTGTATTCCAAAGCTGATATCTTTGACTTCATAGTGCATTAACTGTTGTTCTTTGTAGTAAGGAATTGGTATATTTCATTTTCCTTTGCATAATGTTCCATGCAGCATAAATAAATGTTCTCTGTGAATCATGAGCTTAACACTGAGTAAAACTAGTTCCATGTATGGGAGGTTTCATGTTTTAGGAACAGAGCATAAAGTAGTTCATTCCATGTATCTGGTACACCAGGGAGACACCAATGGCTGCAATCTTGGCGATGGTGTGGTGCAGGACCAGCATGAGGTCCAAGATAATAGATTGATGAGTGACCATCTTTTCTCTGAGCTGTCATCTGAGTTATATTCAATATCTTCAGCTTCAAAACTTCATTAGTGTTTGTGTGCGCTAATAACACAGAATTGGCTATTTTGAATTGCAACCAGTTATCATTAGGCACCAATGAAGATCCAAGCTCTGGCAGTGTTTCCAAATGACAGTTTCCACCTTTTCTCCAATCCCCACCTCTGCATGATACATATCAGAGAAATTTTAGTTTCTTATAACTTGCATATTTAGATAACTTAATTCGTTTTAGAGTAAAAGACTTTGATTTTCAACCAAAGAAAGAGGTTTAAGCAGTTATGCAAATCTTGAATCTTAGAATTTAGAGTAAATAATAAATTATGACTAAATTAAAAATAACCCACACTTATAATTTTTTCTGAACAAAAGCAACATTTAACTAAACTTAGAAAAATAGACAACTGAAGAGATATTATAATATTTAATTATGACAGTTAAAAATTCTCAAATTGTCAAAAGAATGCACATGGCTTGGTTCAATGGTAGTTGCAGGAATATACACAATCACACTTTCACAACTTAGTGAGGAGAACAATGCAATTTATACTACTACAAGAGTGATAAATGGAAATATATGTCATTTTGAAAAGTGAAAGCAAATTACTTACATGAAATGCACAGGGGCATAAGTACGAAAGAAAACTTGAGTCTTAGGATTTACTGAATTTTCTATCCAATTCAATACTGTCTCCATGGACCTCTTATACGCTTCTTCTACCTTCATTTCCAATTTTACTTCCAAACCTTCTTGGAAATAACAACCCCTGAACAATTATAGAAACAATTCAATCCTTTTCTTTTGGTGAAAAATACATATAAATGTCACAAGTCACATTAAAATAAAAAGAATCAAGGAGGAATGAATTACCCTCTTATGGTTTTGGCATTATTCCACCAATGCCCCGTGTTAAGAACTAAGATATCTGCATCTCTCCATGTCAAAGAGTTCCAATCCATTTGATCCAATTTCAGGGTTGTGATTATCTTTTGATTAGTTCTAGGAGGAGGCCTGCTTTGTAATACAAGAAAAGGGGCTCTGTAGTATTCCACAGTGCAATTATAATCCTTGAATTTGAACACCAAAAACCCCTTGTGCTTTGTAATTGGGCTACCATTCACTTCATAGATTGATTCTTTGTTTGGAACTCCAGTAGAGAGCATGCATAATAGTGACTCCCATTGGTTTCTCCCTATTGAATCCCCAGCAAACACTAGCCGTTTGTTTCTCAGTTTTTCTAACATCATTGTTGCATTGAATCTGTGTTTGTTAGTGACAAGATCAATGCTTAGATTCACTCATACTTTTCCATCAAATCAATAAAAGAAATAACATGTCCCTAGCTAAAATAAATGAACCAAACTGGGATCTCATCCATACGAACAGAAACTAAATTACTCTTTGGTAGCATTAGAATTCAGTCGCTATTGAATATAAACAAAATTGTTGAAATTCTGCACAATAAATAGGGTGTAAATTCTCCAACATAATATTTATCATTATTGCAATTGTTATTTCACATATACAGAACATTAAGAAACGAAAAAGAAGAACTACAGAAAGTTTATCATATAATAAATATATAGTCCCATAATATCGGAAAATTGTTAATTTTTTTGGTAAAAAAAATAATTTGGTAATAACTACTTCAAAATTATGTTTAAGATAATTTTTAATTAATTGAGATTGTAAATTAAACTCAAGATATGAATATCATAAAAATTTT
This sequence comes from Hylodesmum podocarpum, assembly GCA_026586105.1. Taxonomy (NCBI): domain Eukaryota; kingdom Viridiplantae; phylum Streptophyta; class Magnoliopsida; order Fabales; family Fabaceae; genus Hylodesmum; species Hylodesmum podocarpum. Next base: position 426,201 of record JALJEV010000367.1, on the reverse strand, counting down.
AATTAATTGAAAGTGTAAATTATGCTCAAAATATGAATGGCATAAAACAATATTCTTAGGTCATTAATTGACAATTCCTATATATCTATATCAATGTGGCCATCCCAAAATGAATAGTTGTGCATGAAAGCTAGATACACCACAAATTTTATTTAGACCATGTTTTTATCCTCATTCAACCACTTAGAAAATGTCTAAAGAAATCGTCCATCCCAATTGGCCAAGTCAAGCAACTTTAAGTTAGTGCATATTTTTTGTCATTTTCTCGCAGTATAATACAACGATTTGATTAATTGCCATTTGCCACCCAACAGTTGCGTCACTCTCAAAAGATGTCGCGTAAGATTAGAGTAAGATTTGTTCAAAGTCACTCACTGTGACGTGCATCACTCACTATGACGTGACCAAAGTAGAAAAGTCACACACTAATATGATTTTTTCTTTTTTAAAATATTACACCGAATTTTAAATACTGAAAATTTAACATTGACATACTTTGCTGACAACTTAGTAGCATCTCGTGATTTTGTTCGTTAAAAATTTACTAGAAAGAAATTACTAAAAACCAATTGAATTTTCCAATTCCATCCTTAACTTCTCATTAGCCAAGAAACCAATGACTAATGCTCTGTCTTGTCATTGACCATTCATCGTTTCAAAAAAAAAATGTCAAAAATAAGGATAAAATAACCCGTCAGGGATTAGATTACTACGTTAGAAAGTTAAAATTCTTTAATTAATTTTGATACATTTTAATTAATAATTATATTAATTATTTAATTCATTATTAAGTGATTTAATTTAATAACTTCATAAATTTTACAATCAACATGAATCAAATGAGTTATTAGAGGATCATGGAAAGAACTAAATTAAACAGAATCTTTACATTCACACTGTGATTGATAGATCAATATAAAATATTTGTAATGATTAGGGATCATAAATTTGGATTCAAGAGATATAAAAGTAAACGTGATAATTGTTCACATTTATTCTTGAGACTCATTTTAACATTCTTAAATTTAATATAATATTGATCTTAAATATAAATGATAATATACAACATATTTAACTAGGATAAAACTTCAGTATAATCATTGTTAAAATCTCGATTCTGATTAGAATATATAATTAGTACTTAAATCTTGTGTAAAAAAAAAGAAGAAGAAGAAGAAGAAGAAGAAGAACTAAGTGTGTACCTGGGCAAGTTGCAAGCTTTGGGTTGCCACCTCCACTTAGTGTAAAACAAATCAGGTCTTCCATTTTCGGAACATCGAAATCCTCCATCAAGAAAGTTACAATCTTTTGAGTCATACAAAGGGTAAGTTTCATCCCAAACCCAGTTACCCTCAAACAAATCACACCCTCCACCACCAAACTCAACTCTATAACTTGAACCTCTTTTCTCTTGGGCCCAATTAAACCTCTCAGTACCTAAGTAGAAAAAGCAGCATATAACAAAGGTAGCTACTAGACAAAATCCAGCAACGACTATAGACGGTTCAAACAACCTCAAACGTTTGACTCTCCTTAAAGTTTCGAACTCTGGCATGGTTTCCACGTAATTATGTGGGGACCTCTTAAAAGACATTAATTTAGAGAGAGTGTGAGGGAAAATTCAAATTCAAGAATCTGGGTAAGTGGGGGTTCAAGTTGTGGTGACAAAAAACAGAGAAAAATGACAAGTTCGTAAAACGCAGAAGGGTGGCATGCAAGCAATTTTCATTGGCCTCTTTGCTAATAATCCTTGTTTGATGGGTCAGTTTCGTGAATGAGAAGCCAAAAGAGAAAAAAAAAAAAGATATGGGTGATGAAGAAGCAAGTAAGCATTAATTCATGGCTTCATATTTAATTAATCTTTTCTGTTTATTGGTTGTGTTTAATTTAAAAGTCAAAATTAATAAATCAGAAGGGTTATTTATTTATTTATTTATTAAATTTAGAGAGAAACCGAAGAGTTTTAGACTTTTGAACATGTATGAAAAATAGACAACTGGTACCAGATTGAGTCTAATATTGAAATTGGAAGGAACATGGAGGAAGTGAGTAACCGTCGAAGGAGTCGTGAACCACGTTGTTATGAAGAAAGTGGGGGGAAATTTTGCTACTAGAACGTGGTTTCATGCGCTTTATTATTAGTTTTAATTAGAAAATGATTAATTTAATGCATTTTAAATGGTTATTAGTATAATATATTTTTAAGTCCTTTCATTTTCTTAACCAAAATTGGTTTTAAACCAACACAGACTCTTTAAAATTGATGAACCTAGTTCTCATTTTTTAAAATGGGTGGAATTGATCCTTATTCTAGTTTTGTTAATCACAATTGCTTGCGTGTTTAATAACCAGCACATGGCAGCCACATCACATCAAGGAATGAATATGAATGTATTCCAAAAGTGATTTTAAAATGCAGAGACTAGTATAGGAATGCGTATGTCAACCTCCTTTTGTCCAAATCCACTTCCACTTCTCTTTTGTTTTAACTTCTCCTTTCTTTGCAGAAACAATTTGGATTTTGAGATGCTAAGATAAGCTTGACCAGTTGTTACAAAGATTTGTTGCCGCATTCTCGTTACAAAATTGATTGAATCCATCATTGACATTGGATACTTTTAACTTCTTTAATTTTGTATTGAAAAAAAATTTAGAATTGATTCTAATCACAGTTGGTTATGAGTTGAAAAAACGTTAGGTAACTTCGGGTGTTTGATAAAATGTTTTATACTGAGTTCCCCTGTGTTGATTTTATATAAAAAATAAAAACTTACTCTAAAATCAATTTTGACTTGATTCATTCTGCAGAATCAATTTTAACCAAATTCATTTTGCAAAATCAAATCTATTCAATTTCATAAACACGAAATTTATTTTTTCAAAAGTTAAAATTAAAATTCTTTTTGACAAATATGTAAAATTTATTAATTTTTTTAAAAATGTGGGACTTCTGTATAAATCCTCTAAGAGGAAACTGACCCGTAAACCTGAGAATGTGCTTGCGATTCTTGTCAGTAATTGCCTTTCTAGAGTGAGTTAAAGTGTAGGTTCCATGATCAATAGGAGAAGGCAGAGAGGGTTCAGATAAACATAACCTTTAGGCAATTATACAGGAAAGAGAATGATAAAGTGAAGTAACAATAACAATAAAAAATGAGGAAAAGAAGAAAATGAGATGGAAGGTGCAGTTGGGAGAGGGTAAGAGAAGATCATTATGGGGGAAGGGAAGTGTAGAAAAGTGATGAGGGTGTGTGACTCTGCCCAAAAATAGAGACATGAGTGCGAAATTTGAATGAGTTATACGTGCTAGGCTGAGTAAGGGTCTATTACTAGATGAAGGAGGTGTGCTAGAGCCATTAGATGAACTAAATGGGAATGGAGATTCACATGAATGAGAAGGGTGGTCATAGCATGTGGGAGTGGGGAACCATTACATATTTTTCACATCCACAAACCACACAACACTACATAGATCAAACAACTAAAAACATAGATCCTACATCTAATTTTGTCATTTTTTCCTTTAATAAGTTAACTTGTGCTCTTTTCTTGGTTAAATTTGTGCTGAAATTCCTAAGGAAAAAAAAAAAAAGAAACAGAAAATTCTGGAGCGATGCAACCTAAATACAAGTGTAAGCTACTATATTCATGCAATAGATGGATTCTCAATGATTGAGTAATAGATCAACCTCATAGCATGTGTTATGGGAAAATATTGCATCACTCTCTTGCAAGCGATTGACAAACTAGGCACGAATCACGCACTTCATTAAAAGTGAACTAAGAAATATCAACTTGTGTCTTTGGGGTTTAATTCAATTAACCCTCAACAAAAATACACACATAAACCCTAATTCCCTATCAGATAACATCTGTTACAGGCTAAATTTCATCTCAAATTAGGGCTAGGCACAAGAGAAAAGTTTAATTATTGAAGTAATAAGAACAAAGATTATTACCAACTAAAAATAAAAAAACAAAAACAAACAGAGTGAGGTTATGAAGCAGGTTCTGAGGATTGTTCCTGAGAAGGGTCAGATTGGTAGAGCGTATTGTGGTTGTGAGCTTTGTCGAGATAAGGTTTGAAACCGATTTGTAAGCTCAAGTAACCGAATGCAAGCGCTCCCAGCACCACAATAGCAGACCTAATCGCGTTCATCTTCATATCTGAACCTGGTTTTGGAGCCATGCCTCTTCTCTTCAAGGTTACTCAACTTGGATGAAACGAAATAAAGGTTCTTCAATTCTGAATCCTTTCTTTCTAGGTTTCTGTTTTGAACTGAGAATCAACAAGTGTCTAATTGTTTCGGGTAATTATAGGACTCAATTCTTATCAAAATTATTTTCATTTTCCCTTGGATAACTTTTAAATCCATGTAAGAAGGAATTTTTTCTTTTTCTTTTTCTTTTTCTTATCTCTATAAATTTTCTTTTATTGATTTTGGCATTTGCTCTTAGGTTTTATTATCAAATAGAAGGATAAAATAAAATATTACAGAGACTAAAAATGTGAAAGATTACAAAGAGTTAAAAATTAACTGAATCAATATAAAATATTTTTATATTAAATGAACTAAATAATTATATGATGAAAATCAAAAATATTTATTTATTTCTATTTTTATGTTTTTTTTGCTATTTTTAATTAATTACAAAATTTTATTTTAATATGTTTTTTATTTCAAAATATTTGTATAAAAAATAAGAAATTGACACATTATTTTCATTTTTTTTGAAATATTTATAAATAATTGAAAAAAAAATATTTTCTATGTTTCCCGTATAGATATTTTAAAATAGAAAACAAAATAAGAACAAGGTTACAATTTTGTAATTCAAAAGTGAAAAAAAGAAAAAAAAAGTACAAATAAACAAATCCAACTTTTTCATTTGCCATGGATAAAGATTTAACTAAAATTAGTTAAGTAATTGTTTAGCTCCTTTGATATAAAATTATTTTTATTTTCATCCTTCTAATTTTGATGTTTTCATTTTGATCTTTTTAATTTTAGCTTTATAAAAAAATACTAATTTAATTCTGTAATCTTTTCTATGTCACTGAGACAACAGAAAGAAAAAAAACAAAAACAAAACACTCTTTGTTATGGGAAACAAAAGTTATTTCAGTGTTACCTTTTCAAATAATTACTAAATGAGAAATTTATTTATAAATTTTTAAATATTTGAAATCAAGAGACTAATTATAATTAATGTGACAATTTTCTAATTAAAAGTGAAAAAAAATTGGATGGCCACAAGCAGCTACATTTTCGCTACCATATGTACCATTTGCATGGTGAGAAAGAAAGAGAACAAAAAGAATAGAATAGAATTAAGAAAACAGAGTAGAATATGATAAATTTGAGGGGAAAAAGTTATGGTTATTTGAACGAGATGAAACTGGGCCTGCAAAACAAGTCAATTTACCGCTGGCCCAACCCATGACCTTAAAAAAAAAAACCTATTTTGACGTGTACCACTTACATACTTGGATTAAAAGTATAATATGTCTCATTTTTAATAGGTCGGACCTAATCCAACAAAAAAAAGTAAAAAATAATCTAAATTTTTAGATTAATATTTTTTTTAAAAAAATAATAATAATCTCATTGACCTTGCTATACTAGGAATTTTAGATAGATTGTGAATATCCGATAATCTCTTTGAAACTAATTGTATTATTATTATTATTATTATTATTATTATTATTATTATTATTATTATTATTATTATTATTATTATTATTATTATTATTATTATTATTATTATTATTATTATTATTATTATTATTATTATTATTATTATTATTATTATTATTATTATTATTATTATTATTATTATTATTATTATTATTATTATTATTATTATTATTATTATTATTATTATTATTATTATTATTATTATTATTATTATTATTATTATTATTATTATTATTATTATTATTATTATTATTATTATTATTATTATTATTATTATTATTATTATTATTATTATTATTATTATTATTATTATTATTATTATTATTATTATTATTATTATTATTATTATTATTATTATTATTATTATTATTATTATTATTATTATTATTATTATTATTATTATTATTATTATTATTATTATTATTATTATTATTATTATTATTATTATTATTATTATTATTATTATTATTATTATTATTATTATTATTATTATTATTATTATTATTATTATTATTATTATTATTATTATTATTATTATTATTATTATTATTATTATTATTATTATTATTATTATTATTATTATTATTATTATTATTATTATTATTATTATTATTATTATTATTATTATTATTATTATTATTATTATTATTATTATTATTATTATTATTATTATTATTGTTATTATTATTATTGTTATTATTATTGTTATTATTATTATTGTTATTATTATTATTGTTATTATTATTATTGTTATTATTATTATTGTTATTATTATTATTGTTATTATTATTATTGTTATTATTATTATTGTTATTATTATTATTGTTATTATTATTATTGTTATTATTATTATTATTGTTATTATTATTATTGTTATTATTATTATTATTATTATTATTATTATTATTATTATTATTATTATTCACAGATCGGTAAAGATTAAAAAAATTATTATGAAATGGTAAAATATATATATAATTTAATTTACATATTATAAAGAAAATTAGACACACGTAATTTCATTGTATAAAATAATTAATAAAATAATATATTAACGGTTAATTCATTTTACCATGCGCTTAATTTATTTTTGGGAGTTAAAACAAGACAACTCACAATGTATTAGCGAGCTTAAAATATGATCCTAATAGCGAGTTAAAATAGGTCGATTTTATTTTTACCATCTCTAGAATAAGCAAACAATAAATATTTTAAATGTTAAATTTCTAAAACTTTAATTGATTGAAGATAAAACTTTAATTGATTAACGTTTTAAAAATTTGAACAAATTAATATTCTTTTTAACTGGTTAAAATTTTTATATAATAAAACTTTAATTGAATAAAATTTTTATTTTAATCAAATAAACATTTAATATTAAAAGGTTGAAAGAGGAAATAAAAAGTTTTTACATTATACACAGTACTCAATAATTACTTCAACTTCTTTTTTATCACATTGAAATTTAACAAAGTAGAACTGAATTAAAATTTTAACTATTTTCCTAATTTTAAACATATATTACAAACAAAATAATAATTGCATTCTTTTGTTTTTGTGTTTATTCACTCTAGTCAAATATATCTTAAAAAAATTAATATTGCTTGAATTTTTTTTATTTATCCTTTTTTCGTATGGGTGAATTCTTCCTCGAGTACAATTAATTATATAGACTTTGAAGGCTTTATTATTAAATGAATGTCTAATGAAGTACTCCTTAAATTATGATAGTATATATTTTTGTAGTTTTAAGCAATGATAGACGAGTATTAAAATTGAGTTATGAATCTTATTTAATTTTATAAAATTGGTTTATAAGGTGAGTGTTATCTCTTATTTATATATACTTGATAGGTTATATTTTTAGGCTTTTTCACGCCGGGTACGAGAGATCTCAAGCACGGATATTAAATAATGGGTAGTTTGATAACGAATAGCACAATAGACTCAATAAGAACAAATAATTATAAAATAGACTTTAATACTATATAAATGTAAATTATAAGAATAACTCAATCCTATAAAACTAGCTTATACATTAATGATTGCTCTTTATTTGCATACACTTTAACATGTTATATTTTTAGGCAACATAAGAATTTCACTAACGAGTTCAATATCTATTTCTATAGATTTCTATTATATTTCCAATCTCAAAAAATAAAATAAAGAAAGAAAAAAAGAAAAAAAAATTGGATTTATCCTTCAAATTGCAACTTATACACAAAAATTTAGATTTTCAACCTCTTCTCTTAGCATGTCAAAGAAAAACAAAATTATAAAAATGACTAACTATACATTATACATAGAGGCACATGAGATACAAATTGAATTGAAATTATCAAAATAGATAGCAAGAAGAAAAAACATACAAAGAAAGAAGTGAGTAAAAGATATACCTAAAAGATGTACCTTAACTTTCTCTTGAATAAATAGAGATTTCAATTAAGGGAGAAAAGTTAAGATAAAGAAAATGATGATAATGAAAGAAAAAAAAATTTATTTGTAATGTTTCAATAACTTTTTAATGAGATGTGTTGTCAAAGATAAATAATGAGAAAGGCGTGTATCTGGAGCGAATAATTAATATACAGATCTTATAATAGACTCTTCTAGAGAAATTTTTAAGTTGATATCTTGTTCTTATTTTTAAACTTAAATTGTATTATTTCGCAAATTATATAGGTACGGTGAATTTGGTATAGGTATAAGTAATATTATATCTTTTTAAACATTCAATTTAATTTTAGATTAAAATATAATATATTTGTATTTATATTTAGGAGAAAAATTAACAAAAGATTGGAAAGTGATATAAATCTTGATTTTTTAAGGGATGATATACAAAGCTAATGAAATCTTAAAGGAAATTAAAAATTTAAAAAACTGTCATATTCCGCAAACTTTCAAGGTTAAGAAATTGTTGAATTTTTTATTTCCAAAGAAACAAAATATATATATATATTTATATATAAATATATATATATATATATATGAGTAGAGCAAAGTAAAATATATTATTAAAATATTATTTATTATTTCATAATTGATGAGTTAAATTTTATTTTTGAATAAGATCAACGGATATTAAATAAATAAGTTGAACTAAAATTATAAAAGATCAACACTTATAAAATAAAAAATTGAATTTGAGTTATGAATAGCTTGACTCAATCAATAAAAAAATTGATTATTGAATAAGACCGATACTTGTTAAATAAATAATTTGAACTTGAGTTATGAAAGATAACGCTGGTAAAATAAGTTGAAATTGAGTTATGAATAGTTTGACTCAATTAATTTATGTAAATTTAATTCTTAAATAAAATCAATACTGGTCAAATAAATAAATTAAATTAGAGTTATGAAAGGTTAACGCTTATAAAATAAATAAATTTAATTATATTTCTTTCTTTTTGTGTCTATCCACTCTAATTAAATACACCTTAAAAAATTGATAGCATGTTATGAGTGGTTTTCAACAAGAAGAATAAGATGGAATCAACACAGAATTCAATTGAGATTTACGTCGGCTATAGAATTTGGAATGCAATGTTGCAAAGATGTAACTTGTATAACAAGAAACAGAGGCAGAACATGAAAGAACAAAGAAGAAAAAAGGAGAAGAAGATGGTATCTCACAGAAGAAAACCAACCGAGGGAGAGAGAGAGAGTTACAACTGAATAACCATTTTTCTAACTCTAACTACCCTTTCCCTTTTTATACAAAATCTTCAAATCTCTTGTTTGGCACCCTGCTTCTATTGCTTCTTCTCACCACCCCTATTTCCCTTCTACTTAAGTCCACTTTGTTGTCTTCTTCTTGTTGGGCTTCCCACTCCAAACTACTCTGGCCCTTGTCCACTATTGGATCCATAACAATTCCCTCCCCATGAGACAGAACCTTGTCCTCAAGGTTAAAGTTTGGAAACAATTGTTGTACTTCATAGTAGTCCTCCCAAGTAGCTTCTTCTGCACTCAACCCATCCCATTGTATCAAGACTTGTGTAATCCAACGATCGTCTTGCCTTATACGTCTTGTATTCAACACTGCTACAGGTACCACTATAGGATGAACTTCAGAAGTCAATAGTGGTAATGGCATGGAAGGTGTGACTCCATCACCCTTAAATAACTTAAGCACAGAAACATGAAAAACTGGATGAATTCTAGCAGTATCTGGTAGTTGCAGTTTATAAGCTGGATGAATTCTAGCAGTATCTGGTAGTTGCAGTTTATAAGCCACATTCCCAACTCTTTGAATAACAGGAAAAGGACCAAAATACTTCATGCCTAACTTCTGATTTTTCCTCAAAGCTACAGACAATTGTCTATATGGCTGCAATTTCACCAAAACCAAATCACCAACCTGAAATTCGACAAACCTTCTTTTCTTATCAGCTTGAGCTTTCATAATATCCTGAGCCTTCTGTAAATTCTTCTTCAATTGCTTAAGCAATGCATCCCTTTGCAATAATACTGCCTGTAGAGTAGGAGGATCTCCATTATCAGTAACATACTTGTACAGTGTAGGAGGGTCACGACCATAAACTACCTTGAAAGGAGTCATCTTCAAACTGCTATGAAAAGCAATATTATACCAGTATTTTGCCCAACTTAACAACTTGAACCAAATTTTAGGATTCTCTGAAGCAAAACATCTCAAGTACATCTCCAAGCACTTATTGAGAGCTTCAGTTTGTCCATCAGACTGAGGGTGGTATGCTGAAGACATGGCCAAAGTTGTTCCTTGTAACTTGAATAAATGCTGCCAAAATTGACTTGTAAAAGCCTTATCCCTATCTGAAACAATGGATTTTGGAATTCCATGTAATTTCACAATATGAGACATAAAAGCCTCAGCAACTTGTTTGCTTGTATAATCTGCTTTAAGAGCAACAAAATGACCATATTTTGATAACCTATCAACAACCACCATGATCACAGTAAAACCATGAGAATTTGGTAGTCCAGTTATGAAATCTAAAGCAACATCCTCCCAAACTTGTTCAGGGATTGGCAGCGGTTGTAACAATCCTGCAGGAGCAGCATTTGAGGACTTTGCTTTTTGGCAAATTACACAGTGCTGAACATAATTCTTGATGTCAGATTTCATCTTAGGCCAATAAAATTCTTTACAAATTCGGCCATTGTTCTTACTACACTCCGAATGTCCCCCAATTGGAGAACTATGATATTCTTGCAAAATATCCTGTATCAATTGACTATCTTTAGGAATAACCAACCTATCCTTCCAAAACAAGAAACCATCCCTAATTGAGTAAGACATGTTGTTGTGTTTACCTGACAGACAAAGATTCAAATCTGTCTGAAGTTTGTGATCCTTGGTAATAGCAGCTCTCAACTGTTCAAGAAAAACAGGTGTAGGTTCAGACCAAGCTAGCATAAAGGTCCTAGACAAACCATCTACAGCTGCATTTTCTTTTCCTGGTTTATATTCTATCTGAAAATCATAACCAAGGAATTTATGCAACCAATTTTGTTGCTCGGGAGTTTGGATGGTTTGATCATTCAAGTGCTTGAGACTTTTTTGATCAGTTCTGATTACAAAGTGATGTCCCAACAAATAATGTCTAAATCGTGCTAATGCTTCTGTGATGGCATACATTTCTCTACAATACACAGATTGCATTTGCATTCTGGGAGACAACTTTTTTGAAAAGAAGGCTATAGGATGATTTCCTTGGCTTAGTACTGCACCAATTCCAGTTCCTGATGCATCAGTTTCCAATATGAATGACTTTGAAAAATCTGGCAATCGCAAGACAGGTGCCTCTGTAATAGCTTCCTTCAATTTGTCAAAACAAAGATCACACTCTGTGCTCCAACGAAATGAATCCATCTTCAGCAAGTCTGTCAAAGGAGAAGCCAGAGATGCATATCCTTTTATGAACTTCCTATAGTACCCCGTTAGGCCCAAAAATCCTCTCAACTGCTTCACATTATTAGGCCTTGGCCAATTCAAAATGGCTTCCACTTTGGTTGTATCCATAGCAACCCCTATTCCAGTAATCTTGTGGCCCAAGTAATCCACTTCTGTCATGCCGAAAACACATTTAGACAATTTGGCAAATAGTTGTTGTTGCTGCAACACTTGTAAAACCATCTCCAGATGCTCCATGTGGTGAGACCAAGAAGCACTGTACACTAGTATATCATCAAAGAAAACTAACACAAATTTCCTCAGATAAACTTGAAAAACGGTATTCATTAGACTCTGAAAAGTTGCAGGAGCATTTGTTAACCCAAATGGCATAACTAACCACTCATATTGACCATGGTGAGTTCTAAAAGTTGTCTTCACCCTATCTTCCGGTTTCATTAGGATCTGATGATAACCAGACCTTAAATCCAACTTAGAAAAAAATTGTGCCCCATGTAGTTCATCAAGTAATTCATCAACAGTAGGCATTGGAAAACTATCTTTAATAGTGAGTGCATTTAAAGCTCTATAATCAGTACAAAATCTCCACTCTCCATCTTTCTTTTTAACCAAAATTATAGGCGAAGAGAAAGGGCTAGAGCTATGTTGAATAATACCTTCTTGCAGCATGTCATTCACCATCTTTTCAATCGATTTTTCTCGACTATGAGGATATCTATAAGGTTTAACCTTTACAGGTTGTGCACCTTCCACCAAATGAATTGCATGATCCTGATCTCTTACTGGAGGTAGTCCCTTAGGGATATCGAAAACTCTGTTGTATTTGAGCAGGATTGTAGCTACATCAGGGTGAATCCCCTCCGGCAAAACTTGAGCACTTTCTTTAAATGTCTCGGATTCTTGTAGCTGTAGCATGAACATCTCAGCTATAGCATGAGTTTGCTGCATTCTTCTAACTTGATGACATTGAGCCATAACAGGTTTGGATGCTTGTTCTCCTACCAGAGTTACAAAATTGCCATCCACTAAAAACTTTATTGTAAGAGAACAATAGTCAGCAATGTGAGGTCCCAAAGTTGCCAACCAAGAAGCACCTAGCACTAAATCTGCTCCAGAAATTGGTAACAGAAATGCAGATAATTGCAAAGTGTGACCTTGGACCTGCACTAGCAATTGCTTCACACACCCTTCTGCCCTCATTGTGCTTCCATTGCCAACTAGAACCTTAAACTGAGAAGCTGGTTCTATTGGTAATTTCAAAAATTGAGCAATCCTTGGTTGAATAAAATTGTCACTGCTGCCACTATCCAATAGAATTTGCAATTTCACTCCATTAATTGTCCCTTGAAATCGAATAGTTCCCACTCCATTAGCTCCTTTTAATGCATTAAAAGACAGATGATGATCTGCTTCATTTTCTTCTGTGTTGTCAACCTGTGTCTCATATTCCAATTCATGCTCTTCAGAGTCTTCACTTTGTAGCAATAACAGCTGCTTGTTAGGACATCTATGGTTGGGAGTGAATTTGGCATCACAAGTAAAGCATAGACCCTTTTCTCTTCTTAATTGCATCTCCGCTGGGGATATTTTCTTAACTTCTTGGTTCTTGTAGTTAAGATTCAATGGTTTGGTTGTTGGAGTTGGTAGAATTCCAGGTAATGTGGTTCTTTGGCTATTGGTCTGATTAGTATGGTTTGTATTTGAGCTTGTGTTTGTGGTGTTTGTGGATTTGTTCCAGAAATTTCTACTGAGACCAGTAACATGTGATGATATTGGCTATTTAACATATTTTTCTTCAAACAATCTAGCTAGAGCTACTGCTTTTGTCAAGGAATGCGGGCTTTGAGCAATTACATCCCTCCTAATTTCAACTTTCAATCCACTTACAAAACAATCCAGCAAAGCCTCAGATGTAACTCCCGAGATTCTATTAGCTAGTGAAGTGAATTCTGAATAATATTGACTTACAGAATCATGTTGCACTAACTTGAATAATGTGGATCTTGGACAATCATACGGTGAAGGACCAAACTCAGATTTCAGAGAAGCTGTGAGTACCTTCCATGATTTGAATGGAATGTTCTTGTTCAACATTTGAAACCATGGTACCACATCTCCTTCAAAGTGGATTGCAGAAATCGTGATTCTTTGATCTTCTGGTGTGTTGTAGAAATTGAAGAATTGTTCAGCTTTGAAGATCCAGTTATGCACATCTGAGCCTTTGAATTTGGGAAATTCCAGCTTTACATTTCTGATCTGAAATGGCGTTCTATCGTTATTCTCCATAGATGGGCTCGCCTCCGTCGTGTTCTTCTGCAGTTCTTGGATCGAGATCTCCATTTTCTCAAATCGTCGATTGTAGTCATAATCCCGATTTTCCAGCACTTCTAATATCTTCTTGATGTCATTTTGTAGCTCCTTCAAACGAATATTATCCGTCATTGTTGAGTGGAGTTCAAGAATGAAAGCACCAAATGTTATGAGTGGTTTTCAACAAGAAGAATAAGATGGAATCAACACAGAATTCAATTGAGATTTACGTCGGCTATAGAATTTGGAATGCAATGTTGCAAAGATGTAACTTGTATAACAAGAAACAGAGGCAGAACATGAAAGAACAAAGAAGAAAAAAGGAGAAGAAGATGGTATCTCACGGAAGAAAACCAACCGAGGGAGAGAGAGAGAGTTACAACTGAATAACCACTTTTCTAACTCTAACTACCCTTTCCCTTTTTATACAAAATCTTCAAATCTCTTGTTTGGCACCCTGCTTCTATTGCTTCTTCTCACCACCCCTCTTTCCCTTCTACTTAAGTCCACTTTGTTGTCTTCTTCTTGTTGGGCTTCCCACTCCAAACTACTCTGGCCCTTGTCCACTATTGGATCCATAACATAGCATTTGAACTCTTTTTCATTTATCCTTTTCTCACATGGGTTGAATTCTCTAGTAACTACCACTAATTATATAAACTTTGAAAGTTATTAGTAAATGAATGTTTAATGGAGTAATTCTTAAATTATGATATTATGCATTTTGTAGTTTCAAGTAATGACATGTAAGTATTAAAATTTTATTAAAATTGAATTACGAACTTCATTTTATAAGGTAGGATTATTCTTCGTTTATATGCACTTCATAAATTATATTTATAGGTAATAGATCTTCAACACTTCTTCTTCTTCTTATGCTGAGAATTGGACAACTTAAGCATAAAGACTAAACAATAAGTGGGTCCAGCAACGAGTAGCAAGATAGACTCAACAAGAACAAATAGTTTTAAGATAGACTTTAATGTAGATCATAAGTTTAAGTGTCTAACTCAATACTATAAAACTAGTTTATAAGATGATAATTGTTTCTCACTTACACACAGTCTAAGATGTCATATTGTTAGATAAAGTGAGAATTGCAACAGCGAGTTCAATATCTATTTCTCTAGATTTATATTATTTTCACAATCTCAAAAAATAAAATAAATAAAGAAAAAAATTGGATTTATCCTTCAAATTGCAACAGATAACGATTTCACACATTCATAAGGAATTCAATTTAGAACAGCAAAATTCACTACAAAATACCATTAGAAAAAAAAAAAGCAAAAGTTTTTTTAAAAGCTGAAAATATTGGTCTATATCCTCTGACTAACATTGTTTCCGCTGCTGAATACCATCAGTAAAAAACAACAAAGGTTTTTTTGCTTAATCATCTTAATTAGGAGTATGGTTGACTTCTTGTCCGGGGGTAGGCACCATTGGAGTTGGAAAATGTCCCATTGGAGTTTGTTGTCCAATATGGTTTTGATCAAGAACAGGCCTTCCTATGATCATTGCTGGAGTACCAGATGAAGGGACTGGAACATGTTGTGGGGGTATGCCTACAAGTACATTTTGCTTCACTGTGTCATCCCTTGGGACAATGTCAACAAGAAAATCAAACTTGTCACTCCTTGAGATTCCATGTGTAATGTCACTTTGTTTGAGTATCGTTCTCTTATCCAAATGAGCATTAGCCCAAGCCCTCATAGTAAGCTCTTCAATGAACATTTCACATGCCTTGGCAAACAGCACAGGAGCCTCAGCTGCTACCATCTTCACACCATCCTCAGCCTTCATGATCCTCTTAATCCTAGCCAAAGGGAGGCTATGAGTCCTCAAGTCAGTGGTCTCCTCAATTTCTTGACACTTTTTTCCCCAAAGGTTGTTGACTTCTTGCTGCATATAGTCTTGTGGACGTTGGTACATGAAATAAGGAATAAATGGTGGCCCTATTGGGTAAGGTGAAGGGGCAACAAAGGTTTGGGGGTTTGTAGGTGCAATCAGGTGGCTGGATTGATTTTGATTCCTGTCATGTGCTTCTTGCATTGGAGGACTAATCCCTTGAAATGCTTGATTGTGGTGGTTTTGATCCATGTTGTTGTTGTGGTCTTCAAAATATACTTTGATTAGTCACTAGATTAGGAAACAAATTCATGAAAAATGAACATCATATATGCCATAGATAAAACCATTGTATTGTGGTCAAAGATAAAAAGTAATAAAGGAAAAAAATTGACATTGGTATGAGTCACAAATGATACAGTGCTAGTGTATTTACAGGTCATAAAAAGTCCCTTAAAATTTCAAGTCTGAAAAAGAATCATAACAATAAATATCATATATGATGTAGGAAAAATAAAATTAATAAATCCCATTACATAACCTTTTTAGACTCAAGGAAATTAAGTCAAAACTGCCAAACATTGAATATCATATCAATTATTTTCACTGCCCATGACCAAAATCTCAATCAAAATTAAGAACTGAGATTAAATATCAAAGTCTTTTCAAAGGATTGCATCAATAAAAATAAATAAATAAATATTCTATTGTGGACTTGCAAGAAACATGCATAACACCTAGAACAAGAAGTACCAAACTGTTAATGCTTTTGGACCTGTAAACAAAATAACTAGCATAACCTTTCAAATTTGTTATAAAAAAAAAAAAAAACAAAATCACAAAAAAGGACTAACAAAATCACATTATATACACAGACATGATATGCAAATTAGATAGTAAGAAGAAAAAACACACAGAAGGAAGGAAAAGAGTAAAAGACATACCTTGACTTTGTTTTGAACCGATTAAGATTTCAATTCCAAACCAAAGAGAGAAAAATTAAAGTGAAGAAAGATATAAAAATGAAAGTAAAAGAAAGAAGCCAGAGCAAGCTTAGCTTTAATGCTGTAATAATTTTTTTTTATGACAAATAGGTCCTCGCAAATATAATATGACACAAAAAATAACAATTTGCATAACTTATTATTCGGAGTGAATAATAAACATACTTCCAATTTTGTAACAATCTCTTCTCGTAGCATATCAAAGAAAAACAAAATCACAAACTGGACTAACTATACACTATACATATAAGCACACATGACACAAATTGGATGAATCATCAAAATAGACAACAAGAAAAAAAAACACACAAAAAGGAAGGGAGTAAAAGATATACCTTAGCTTTCTCTTGAACAAATAGAGATTTCAATTTCAAACAAGTGAAAAATTAAAATGAAGAAAGTGATGATAATGAAAGAAAAGAAGATTATTTATAATGTTTCATTAACTTCTTTTGACCGAGACGAATTGTCATATTTATAATAAAACAAAAGATAAATAATGAGAAAGCGGTGAATCCGGAACAAATAATTAATATAGTAGAGTGAATAATTAATATATATTTGATTTTACATAGACTCCGGAGAAATATTTAAGTTGATGTCTTGTTCTTATCTTCAAACTTAAATAATATTATTTCACATTAGAGTGAATTTGATGTCATGTACAAGTATTATTATACTTTTTTTAAAACATTCAATTTAATTTTAGATTAAAATATAATATATTTATATTTAGGAGGAAAATTAACAAAAGAATGGACGGTGATATAAACCTTGTATTTCAAAGATAATGAAATTTTAAAGAATATTAAAAAAAATTAAAAAATTGTCCTACTTTGTAAACTTTTAGGGTTAAGAAAATGTATTTACAAAGAAATAATAATATATATATATATATAAAAGAGAAAAATAAATAAGTTGACCTTGAGTTATGAAAGATCTAACGCTCGTAAAATAAATAAATTGAATTGAATTATGAATAGTTTGACTGATTAATTTCTGTAAATATGATTTTTGAATAAATTTAACACCTGTCAAATAAATAATTTTAACTTAAATTATGAAATATTAATACTTATAAAATAAATAAATTAAACTTAAGTTATGAATAATTTGACTCGGTTAATTCGTGTAAATATATTGAATAAAATCAATACTTGTCAAGTAAATAAATTAAGCTTAAATTGTAAAATAAATAAATTGAACTCAAAATCCGAATAGTTTGACTAATTAATTCATGTAAAGTTAATTCTTGAATAAGATGAAGAATTGTCGAATAAATAAGTTGAACTTTTATAGAAAATCAACCTTTATAGAATAAATAAGTTAAATTTAAATTATGAATAGTTTGACTTGATTTATTCGTCAACTAATTTAATGATATTAAATTATATATTTTATATTATTAAACTTATATAATTAATTTATTTATAATAAATAAATATATAAAATTAATTATTAATGAAAATTAAATTGCTTAATCAAACTATTCTCGAGCTTTTCATAGAATAAATTTTTATCTAATGTAGTCAAGGTGGGATTATGTCGACCCAGCTCAAGTTATCCCCACGCTGTATATCATTATATGTGATTAGAAGAATTAATTTTCCATTTTCCCTCACGTTTATTTTCATTTAATATTTTTTTATAAAGTGTTAAATTACACTTTTTTATATACTACGATTAGAGACCTTATTTTTCTTACATTAAATTTTGTTTTTTTAGTTTATATCTTTCCTAATTTTTTTCATTTTTTTTAGTTCATATCTCCTTTTATTGATAATATTCAGATTTGTTTTTGAAAATATTTCTTATGTGAATAAATATTTAACATAAAAAATAAGAATAAATTTATCATTAATTTAAATTCATTAAATTATTACATATTCAATTAAAATTAATAATAAATATATTTTTATGTTTTTACATTATCTTTTTAAAGCAAAGGTTTAATTTTTGTATTTTCAGTTTAATTTTAATACTCAAGCAACATAGTTTTTTATATACTTTTTATTATTTAGAATATTTAGTAATATTTTATTTTAACTATAATTATTAAATTGACAAAAAAAATATTTTAGAAAAAAAAATTCTAAGAAAAAATTATTTCACAAATAAAGATATTAAGTTTTACAGAAATCATTCATATTGTTTTTAGGTTATACATGTGACATAAATCATTTCATATTTTTTTTAGGTTATACATGTTGTCACAATTGTTTTGATACCCAGTATTTATTTATTCTAATTACATGATATTAATATTTTCACATAATTTTTACACATTATATTACAACCATACAAAGCATGGAGAAAATATATCAGTTCTATTAAATGACTATAAATGCTCTGTATTTCAATAAACATTTAATTCATAAAATAAAATATTTATAATGTACTTTTTATTTCATGTAAGCTTTTATAAATGTTGATTATGCACTCTATTTTGCAAGAATCATATAGTATATTGTGTATGACTTCTATGTGACCCTAATCTTTCTTTTTATTTGCCCATTTTAGAAAATCAAGTGGTTGTTGTTTTCAATGAGATACTAATTTGTGGCAAAAGGATAAGAAAATCATGTCAAACAGGACTCTTACTGAAGTTCTCCAACCGACAGAAAGATTCGATAGTCTTGAAATGGATAGTCTTTTCTCCTAATATGTTCTCTTTTAAAATACATCACTAAATCCTTATTTTAGATACTCATAAAAATAGTTTGCTTGTCTTCAGCTTCTTGTGTTCTTATTTTTGTCTACTAACATGCACCAACACATGCATGCACCGCAAGTGATGCTCATTATAACTATGGCATAATGATACTTGAAAGACTATTAAAGAACTAGAGATTCAAGAAATAAACAACTGGGGGAGAATTTAAAAGAGAACTTCTAGTCATGGAAAATTTTATTTAGCTTAATTTGTGAAAGTTGATTTACTACTTTGTACTAGACTTATAATAATAAAATATCATCATGCATATAATTCAATTTAAGATTAAAAGAGATTTAAGACTTTGAAAGATGCCTGGAAGTATAGTCGCATTAAAGATCGTACCATCATAGTTCAAATTTTATTTTATTTTTTTAAAATAGCAAATCAACTTCACATGTTTAATGTTTAGCTAATGTAGCGGAGCAACGTTGTAGTAATGCATGATGCCGCTCCCAATTTTCAATTATATATATATATATATATATATATATATATATATATATATATAAATTTAACTTCTTTTAAATTTGTTTTAACCTTTAATCTAAATAAATTATTGCATGATTAATAGACTTGTCCTTTGTTAAGTCAAGATGATTTAACATCTTAGTTTTGATAATTACAGAATAGTCTGTTGTGCCTGTAGACGGAAGAAAGAGCACTGATCAAGCTCAAACCAAGCATCGGATCAAGAGCTTAGATCAAGCATCGAGACGGAAGAGCTCGATCAAGCATCGATTTAAGAGCTCGATCAAGCATCGGATGGAAGAACCTCGATCAAGCATCGGACGGAGGAAGAACCTCGATCAAGCATCGGACGGAAGAGCCTCAAACTGAAGCATCGAGACGGAAGAGTCTCGATCAAGCATCGACGGAAGAGTCTCAGATCAAGCATCGACGGAAGAGCACTGATCAAGCATCGATCGATCAAGAGTACCTGATCAAGCATCGATCAAGAGCACGAGATCAAGGAACAGATAGAAGGAGACAGACGAATGAATTCAACACACAACTCATTTATTTATTCATTCGTCTACCTCGTTTAATGAAGTTCAGACGAAGTAACTCGCGCCCCAATTCAAATCTAGCCGTTACTCAAAGAAGCTTCCAAAGACATAATAGAGATCTGTGCAAAACCCCTGCAACACGAAAAGCAAACATGCTTTTTGTTGATGTCTCTGATCAAGTCAGAAAAAGCCTGTGCAAACATTAATTATTCTAATTGATCTCTGTCACACGTCTGAAGACCCCAAGACAAAGGACCAACGTTCAAATCTTTAGTCTAACGGATAGTTCAAGGAGCTCTCTATAAAGGACTTCATTACTTCAAGAGAAGGTTGGCGAACTGCATAACAAAGAAATTATATTCAAGCTTCAAAGCTCTCAAGCAAAGTTCACTTGCCCTGAACTTAGAATAGATCTCATTGTAAAACCTCTCTCTGCGTAGAGGATAAACTTATTCTTTCATCTTACTAAATCCATCCACTGTTGTGGTGCTCTTAGCCTGAGGAGGCTGTGTTTCAAAGAATACCTCTGTTTTAGCCTGTGGAGGCTGTGTTCAAAGAATACCCTGTTTAGCCTGTGGAGGCTGGGTTCAAAGAGTACCTGTTTAGCCTGAGAAGGTTGTGCCCAAATAATATCTGTATTTAGCCAGGAGTGGCTGGGTTCAAAAAATACTCATAGTGGAACCTTAGTGTGTTGATGGGGAACTGGATGTAGTCTTGATCAGAGAACCAGTATAAAAATATTATTGTCTTCTCTATTGTTTTATTTGTTAACTAACAGGGATAATAACTTGAATAGTTTGATAATAAAATCAATCTTAAAGAAGAAAACAATCTTGCGTCTGATCAAGATTTGAAAACAACAGGCGCAAACGCATGAGAAAAAGTTTTAAAAACAGTCTACACAATTCAACCTCCCTTCTTGTGTGTTTTTGTACTTTACAGTTTGGTATCAGAGCTCAACCTCTAAGGGTTGAGCGCTTTGCTAGAGGAAAAGATCCGGGATGGCGAACTCCTAGACGATGCTCATTGCAGAAGGCTCCTCCATGAACACTCCTTCAGCTTTCTCTGGAAATGATTACTCTTACTGGGCAGACCGGATGGAGATGTATATCAAGTCTACAAAATATAGACTGTGGAAGATCATAACAGAAGGAGACATTCCCCTAACCAAGTCTGAATCAGAGTGAGGAAATGAAGAATATACAATCGCAGAGCTCAATAACAAGGCACGTTATGACATAACGTGTGCTCTTTCTAGGACAGAATATAACAGATTTTGTGCTTACAAAATAGCCAAAGAGCTTTGGGATGCGTTGAAGATCTATTATGAAGGAACTGAAGATGTCAGACTTAGGAAAGCTGCCACCCTTCAAAGAGAATACGAAATGTTCTCCATGGAAAGAGAAGAATCTATAGACGGAATGTTTGGAAGATTCCAAACTATTCTGAATGGGCTAGCTGCATTGGAAATTACTTTTTCAAGAGCCCAAAACAACATGAAGATTTTGGACAGCTTACCTGCACCATGGGAAGCTATGTCCACTGCTATATCTGTTGGGAGAAATATGAAGACCCTTACTCTGGATGAACTCATTGGAGCACTGAGAGTACATGAAGTTCATTTGTGTAAAAGGGGGAAGCTGAAAATTCAAGAGCTTATTGCTCTATCCAACATTGATGAGCTTGATGGAGAAGAGTCAAGTATGAAGAAAGCAGAATCAACAGACTCAGAAGATTCCTCTGAAGAAGAAACCTCCTTGATGGCAAGAAGATTAAAAAGATTGATGAAGAAGAGGGATCCCAAAAAGATTAGAAGAAAGAAGAAACAAACATCTTGGGATGATCTCGATGATGAAAACTCAGACGAATCATCTGAAGAAAAGAATGCAAATATTTGTCTCATGGCAAGAGACATTCTATCATCTGAGGTAAATCTTTTAAATATATCTAGTTCATCCTCATCTTCTTCAGAATCAGATTCAGAGTCAGACTATGAGAACATGTCATATGATGTTCTTCTCGCTAACTCACATTTTATAGCTCAAGAATATATAAATTGCAAATCTAAGCTCAAAAAGGTTTTAGAAGAAATTGAAAATCTGAAAGCTATAAATGTCCAGTTATCTGAGAAAAACATATCAGATGAATTATCCTCTTCGTCTGATACTGAAAAGAGTCATTTTCTTCTTAGTCTTGAAAATTTAAAAGAAGAAAATGAACTCTTAAAGAAAGATTTAAACATGTTCATCTTGAGTTCTTCCAAGCTCAAAAATACTTTAAACTATGGAATATCTCCTCTTAACAAGAGTGAACTTGGTTATAATCATGTGACAGACGAAAGAAAATCACAAATTAATTCGTCTGTATGTAGAAACATGCATATTTTTCATTTGAGGTCTCCGAAACAGACTGAAGGTCATGTAAGAACCTATGACAGACGGAACCTTACAACTAACAAAATTGGACCCAAGAAAATCTGGGTACCAAGATCAAAAATAATTTTTGTTGCAGATAGAAAGAGAGAATGTATAAAGATGGTACAATCTGAACAATGGATAAATGCAATATGTGATCATCAACATGTCCTTGTTCCAAAACAACAGATCATGTAAGAGATCTACCATCTATGGGTCTTGAGAAGACAGATTCACCAATTCAGACGGAAGAAGCAAAATTTTCAAAGAATGCAAACAGGTCGAATTTTAGAGACCTTTCTGAACGTGCTTTGGTGTCAAGAAAAATTGAACCCAAGTGCATTAAAGAAGTGCATTCAAATATCAATTGAATGGAGCTTGAAATAATGTTTTAAGCAAGGTGAGTTGCTCATGTGTACATCCAATAAAAAAAAAAAAACCTTTGATATTAATTTATTCAAAATGTTTTTCAATGATTCAAACTCTCTTACAAAGAATTTTAACAAATCTTGTTTGAAAACTTAGAAATAATTGTCTCATCTGAATAAGTTTTCTTATCTGTTTAAATTTCTTTTGTCTATCCTTATCATCTATAGACAAAACGCTGCGTTTGATCATTAGTTGAAATAGTCTATCTGACTCTTCAACAGACGCAACGTCATGTTATCTTCTAACATCTCTGTTGAGTGTACAGGACAAAGCTCTTTAATGTTTTACATATGTCTAGCTTTTTAAAGCAAGAGACACACTATCCTTAGATACACCTCATCAGACGAAAGAAGGTAATGAGAGATAAGAAGGCCTTGGAAGCCTCCGTCGAAAACCCAGAGGATGCAAAAGATTTAAGAAAAGATGTTTTTGATGATTGCAGCCCAAGGGGGAGAGAAATGAGAAATAAGGATGAGAGAGAAATAAGAATAAAAAAAAAGGATTGAAGAAATAAAAAAAAATGTGTACAACACAAGAAAAAAAAAAGATGCAAAAGCTGAGGGGGAGCAAAATAAAAAAAAATAAAAAAAAAAGAGAAAAAGAAAAAATCAGTAGTTGAGGGGAAACATAATACAAGTGCTCAATCTGAAAGGAAGTTCAGATACAGAAGAAGAAAAGAGGATGAAGAACAAGTTGAGGGGACATTTTGATCTGTTACTCTTTCAAGTTCAGTCTGACAAAGATCATTTTTCTAGCTTTGATACATCCTTTTGCTCTGTCTCAAGTAGAAGATCAAGGATCTGCTAGTGTGGTCTGTAATCATCAAAAAGGGGGAGATTGTTAAGTCAAGATGATTTAACATCTTAGTTTTGATAATTACGTAACGATCTGTTACTCACAGTGAGACGGAAGAAAGAGCACGGTGCATCAAGCATCGATCAAGAACTTAGACTTAGACTTAAGCATCAAACTAGATCAAGAGCTCGATCAAGCATCGATCGGAAGAGCTCGATCAAGCATCGACGGAAGAGCTCGGGATCAAGCATCGATTTAAGAGCCTCGATCAAGCATCGATCAAGAGCTTCGATCAAGCATTAGACGAAAGAGCCTCGATCAAGCATCGGACGGAAGAGCCTCGATCAAGCATCGACGGAAGAGCGCAGATGAATCATCGATCAAGCATCGATCAAGAGCACAGATCAAGCATCGGATCAAAAGCACAGCACGACAAAGGAACAGACGAATGAATTCAACACACAACTCATTTATTTATTCATTCGTCTACCTCGTTTAATGAAGTTCAGACGGAGTAACTCGCACCCCAATTCAAATCTAGTCGTTACTCAAAGAAGCTTCCAAAGACAGAATAGAGACTGTGCAAAACCCCTGCAACACGAAAAGCAAACATGCTTTTTGTTGATGTCTCTGATCAAGTCAGAAAAAGCCTGTGTAAACATTAATTATTCTTATTGATCTCTGTCACATGTTTGAAGACCCCAAGACAAAGGACCAACGTTCAAATCTTTAGTCTAACGGATACTCCAAGGAGCTCTCTATAAAAGGATTTCATTACTTCAAGAGAAGGCTGGCGAACTGTATAACAAAGAAATTATATCCAAGCTTCAAGCTCTCAAGCAAAGTTCACTCGCCCTGAACTTAGAATAGATCTCATTGTAAAACCCCTCTCTGCGTAGAGGATAAACTTATTCTTTCATCTTACTAAATCCACTGTTGTGGTGCTCTTAGTCTGAGGAGACTGTGTTTCAAAGAATACCTCTGTTTTAGCCTGTGGAGGCTGTGTTCAAAGAATACCCTGTTTAGCTTGTGGAGACTGGGTTTAAAGAATACCTGTTTAGCCTGAGAAGGCTGTGCCCAAATAATATCTGTATTTAGCTAGGAGTGGCTGGGTTCAAAGAATACTCATAGTGGAACCTTAGCGTGTTGTTGGGGAACTGGATGTAATCTTGATCAGACGAACCAGTATAAAAATATTGTTGTCTTCTCTATTGTTTTATTTGTTAACTAACAAGGGATAATAACTTGAATAGTTTGATAATAAAATCAATTTTAAAGAAGAAAACAATCTTGCGTCTGATCAAGCTTTGAAAACAACAGACGCAAACGCATCGTCTTAGAGAAAAAGTTTTAAAAACAGTCTACACAATTCAACCTCCCTTCTTGTGTGTTTTTGTACTTTACATCATTAATTAACCTCTATTCTAAAAAACAATGAAAATAAAAGATCATATTCAGTATAAAATACTTTTCCTTCAATTTTATATTTCTTTTTCTCATAAAATAATATATATATATATATAAATGATTTTCTTATCAATAAATTAATTAATATATGTTTCTTTTCTTTGTGTTTCTTTTGTTAGACACAAGCTCACTAGTTATCATTTCCTACTTCAAGTAATGCTGATATAATGTATGATGTTACTTATTTAAAAGTTATAATTTTATATTATTTTATAATTTAAAAAAATTCATTTTAAACGAATAACTTAAAATGTAATTTATATTTTAATAATTAAAGTTAGTTCTTATAAATTACTTTACTTAATTAAATATTTAAATAGCATATTAAATAATATATTATAAGAATATAAGTATCTCTTGAATTTACATTAGAAAATATATATTGTGATAATGATTTTACATAAATTTATCAATTAACTTCTTTTACCCTAGAGTCTAATTCCTCCTTTATTAATGTACATCTTAATTATGTAAATGTAAAGTCTTTATAGGTAAATGTATGTCTAATAAATAAACCCTTATCTTATGGTAATATGTATTTTTGTAATTCCATGCAATGGAGGTGAATATCGATTTCTCTAAATTTATATTTGTATTCACATTTCAAAAAGTAAAAATAAATAAATAAAAGCAACATTGGATCAATCCCTTCACATTGCAACAGGTAACAGTTTCAAAATTCACTCGAACATACCATTAGCAGAAAAAAAAAAAAAAAAAATTTAAAGCTAAAAATATTGATCATAGTATATCCTTAACTACCGTTGGAGTGGATGCGGCGTCTTGTTTTCGTTAAATTGCTTATACAAGCGCCACTGTAGTTTCTTGTAATAAAATATCAATTTTTTAACATTCAATTTAATTTTAGACTAAGATATAATATAGTTGTACCTATAAGAAGAATTAACCTATGAAGGAAAGGTGAAATAAAACTTCCAATTTTCTAAAGAATGGTAATCTAAATAATATTTTTATATAATAGAAAATTAAAATTATAAAAAGTTTCATAAAAAAAAAGTAATATAATATTTATAACTTTTAGGAAAAAATAATTCACTAAAAAAAAGTGTACTTAATCTCATTATTATTAATTAATTAATTTTAAATACATATTATTCCATATCCATTTAAATGGATTGGATTTAAATCCATATCCAATTAATTGGATAAAACCTAAATTATATTTTTTAAAACTAATTTTAAATTAGTTTATAATTTAGAATAAGATTCACATCTAATTTTAAACAACAACTATAATGTGTATTTTTTTAGAATTATTTTTGGTTGATATTAACAAGAGAAATTATGGATTTTTGACCAATTGATATCGGACGACATTAATCAAAAAAGTTTTGAATGATGTTGAACAAGAAATTTTTTTTAGCCAACATCAACTTAAGTATTTCTCCGTGGATATCAGTTAATTCATTTTTCAGTTAATATTGGCTTAAGAAGCTCTTTATCGATATCAATCAAAGAATAAATCGATTGACATCATGCAATTAATTTTTTGATTGATGTTAATAGTCAAATTTTGTAGTTATAGTTCTACTAACGTCAATTTAAAAGTTTTGGCTAACATCTCATTTAAGAAGTTTTCAGTCAATTAATAGTTAGGACATTTTTTTTTTTTACCATAGTTAAACAATTCATTCTTTTGGCCATAATTAATGATGATGTTGTTGAAAAATATCAGATAAAGTATTTTTTTGACTAATTTTACTACGCTAACGACTGTTGTAATACGTAGCTAACTTAGTCAATCAGCCAATTCATCTCTCTCTTAACACTTTATACGTATTTCTCTTTCTTCACATCTTATAACTAATTATCTGTGCACTGTAGTTGTCTACCCAATATTTTTCTTTTTCCACCAATGTTAATCAATTCATTTTTCATTCTACACTCATAAAAAAATTTAGAAAAATATTATAGCATTCAACTATTACATGTATCAATCATCATCGACAATAAAAGTCAAAACAAATATCTCGTTCATATTTAAATTAATTGGATTGAATTTGAAATATAAAATCAATTCATTTAAGATAAACAAAGTGCTTTTTATATAATTGGATTTTGTGAACAATTCTTAGTTCTGTTACTCTTCTCTCTTCCCTCACCTCCTCGTGGTGGTTCAGCAAGACAGGTTTTGAAGTGGTGGACTGTTAATGAGTAATGCTTTCCATTATTTCATTCATAAAATATTGTCATCTAGAACTAGAGTATTATTGTTTGACATTTAACATCTGCAGTCCAATTAAGTATCATAGTTCTACTGAACTGGACTCTAATTCATCAAATTTTATGGTGTTGGTGGCCTCTCCGAAGGTTGGTGCTTCTGCCATTACAACACTGACTTTGCCTCACTTTGATATGGAAAAAATGTTCTTACGTATTTGACCTCTTTTTTTATGCTAACCAACTTTGTTTAAAATATTGGCTGGAGGCTCAATGAGTCCATCTTATACGGACACACTAAGCATTGTAGGAATATTAGAGAATCTCAAGCCAGAAGCATAACTTTTTATTACATTAAAAAGCGCAACTGTACACGAGAAACAGAGTAAATCCTATCTAATCAACAAACTACACCATAAAAACTCTACGACCACTCACACTCTTCTCATAGTTATCATTAAAGATATTTACATGGCATTTTCATGCATGCCTTACCGTCACAAACACATAAACACATTACTCCATTAATGCATCACACAGTACTCTATTTGAAAATGGATCTTCTACTCTGTGGCTGCAAGAACTGTTGACCCTTCCACCTGACATTTCATCGCACCAAATAGACAAAATATATCATAAGATAGATGTATCAAAGTTATTTATGGCAAATGATCCATCATGAATGCAAAAATAAATGAACATGTAATTGATGTAAGGAATTGAATAAATAATATTGTGTGTGGTGGAGCTTTCCAATTTTTGCACCTAACACTTGATTTTCTGTCACCCAGACCCAAAGACCTTGTACCTAAAAAACACTTACCAACCACTTGAGAGCCAAACCAAGCTTTGCATAGATTCTGATTTTACTTTCAGGGACAAGTATGTATGAGTACGGATCACAATGTTATTACCTCAGTGAAATTTAGTTGCAACTTGCAATCCTAGTTAAATAATAGATTTTCAACTCTTAACTTCTTAAGCTCTGACAAATATTAATACCAAAAGAGATATAGAGATTATGTTAAAATAGTCTAATCCATTCATTCTGGACACTACACCTTTCGTTTAGTGAAATGTCATTGTAAGTGTGGTGTGATTATGAAATCGTGTTCCATTGTATTTGACCTTACACTTTCCCTTTGTACCTGGTGCAACATCAACTAACCTTAACCTGCAATTACTGTCGTTGGCACTACCGACTCTGTTCTAAACAGAGAGCTGAGAGAACTGAGAACTGACCAGCAATTATATTTAAACTCATGTCATCTAATTACCTTGAAGAATGCACCCCACATTTCCTCTTCCTCAGCAGGTACTGCAGTAATCTTACTCTTTGGATTCTCATAGCATCTCAATCCTCCAACTGCTGTAGAGTAGAAACATCCTGTAAATTCACAGAATAACAATGTCAATGCGGGAAAGAATACTTACAGTATTGCAGTATAAAAAAAACACAGAATAGAGACAATGTCACTGTAAAAAACCTTGGAACATGTTAGATTTTTTGTTTTTTCCCATCTTCTACTTGTAAATTTGTGATATTATGAGTTATCATCATCTGGGGTCACTAATAACTATGAGCACTTTTGTGGATCACTTGCACAAATAGTTGCCAAAATCTTGAGCATCATCACATTCTCTGACAAAATTAAACGTACCTTGAGGGAAAGAGGCAAGCGACTTGCCACAAGAACCTTTAAGCAAATCTGCATCATCAGCAAATGCTACGTATCCATCAGCCGTGATTCCCCAATATAGAGGAACCTTACCAGCTTGATCCTGTCAAAAACAATACAAGCATAATGTTGTCAGTGAAAATGGCTGAAGATCATTTGGTGGATATCATCAAAACAAGGAAATGATGGGATATATAACTTACAGAAGCCACAAAGAGGGTAGAAGTGGACTTGTCAAAAACTATGAATGTAAAACTCCCACTGAGATGGCAAACAACACGATTGGCAGGGTAAGGTGCTCGATCACGCAGAGCTTTGTAAGCCTCAATCACCAAAATCACTTCAGTGGCTGATTTGGCCAGTCCATACTGTTGTCTCAGGCTGCCCAAATTGTCAAGAGCTCCCTCAAACAAGCAGAATATCTCATCCTTAACAGCAAATGATCTGCAATTTTGCGATCAGCATTAGACCAAAAAGAATATACACAAAGTGCACAAAAGAACTGTGCATCTTTCACTACCTTTATGAGATAATGTGCTCAAAGCCTGAAACACAAATGTAAACTGTGCATTGCCCTTTTAATTGAAATAACCTCACATTAATTAATCTACTCTTCTACAAAATTGGTCATTGTTAGTATTGGTGATTAGTTAGAAATGGTGTCACATAATTTCTAATATTACTTTGCTTTAAGTCTCACCAAAAGGCTTTAAAACCTAGGAAACCTTCCAAATTCAACTTTAATTTCGATCCTGAAATCAATGATTTAGTAGTAGACAGCATGAATTGTAGTTTAATTTTGATTTGATATATTTAATAGTTTAAAGCAGTTTGGTCCAATTATTATCACTCCTGTCAAACATCATCTAGGTGACACTTTTCTTTCCACAAGTAAAGCTTACATTTCAAAATACTCCATTGCCTTAATTAGTTTATACCTCTACAAATTAGTAACATAATTTTTTTTTTCTAATTTGAGAAAAATATGCTTATTTTCAACTCCCCGAAGCATTTGGTCGCTTCCTACGCCCTTCCTTGTCTCTGGGTGCCTAGGTATCCACCATAAGTCTTTCTTAATTTGAACCTCGCCCTTAAACTTTAAGGTTGTATCATTCTAAAGTGCTGCTAGATGGAAGGATCTTATCGACGTCCATGAATGATAAATTATAGCATAGATCAAACTGCCGAATCGAAAAATTTAAGTGCTATCATATAATTTTATATCAACTAAGTTCACGAGTCGGAGATAAACGGAATTAACATGTTATTTCCCTTCGTACAAAAGAAGAATTAGACATCCAACCTATCTTGTAACGTCACTTTAATAACAGTGGTGTTATTTTATTGATTTAGAATGCAATATGTTCTGCATGTTTTCGCAAATGTTTGCAAATTTATTTTTAAAAAATTCATTTTAACTGAAATTAAATTTGTGTTTAAATTTTGTTATTTTAAAGTGAATTTATAATAAAATTATCAGTTTAAAGTAAAAAAAAAAAGAATATTTAAAATTTTTAGTTGAATATACTTTTAAAATTAAACATGACTATAGTTTGTTAAAAAAAATCACAAAACGCTGTCTATGTATCAATAGCACACGTATTGTTTTAGTAAAAACACTTTTTTTTCTAGAGACACTTTTGTTCGAGTCAGATAAGAATATGAATGATATTATTTGCATGCTTTTTGTATTTGTAAAAACACATATTTTTTTACTAAAACAAATTTGTTCAAAATCAAGAGCATATTTTTAATAGAAAGGACTTGATGATAAAAATTATCGATCTGCCATTAATTGATCAAGAACTTGATGACAAAGGCTATAAATAGCTTCATCAGAGTGTTTTATATCCTTCGGTCCCACCCACCTAACCAATGTTATCCTTATCTTCGTTCATCGTGCTTGGCCCATAAAAGCAAAAGATTCAGACGAATAAAAGTCAGCATTTTGAAGTGGAAAATACATGCACAAGGACTAATAATTTAAAGTAAACATGAGCCACCGAAATTCACATCTATTTGTCGTAGAAAACAAGTGAAAAATAAAGACATTAATAAATATGGTGCCTACGGTAGCACCTGGCCTGTAAAATGGAGCAGGTCAAAATGTATACATTCTTCATTTAATTCAGACTATAGTTTTTTCTAATTTATTAAAATTTAATAAATGGATGAGTACAGTGAACACAGAGTTAAGATAGTAATTGGTAGAAAGATTAAAACAAGAAACTCATAATACTACTATGTAATTTCTATATAGTTAATAAATAATATAAAATAGAACATAATGGAACCTGAATTATAAAAATTATATCTTAGTTTTAGAAGTTAATTTTAATTTTTTAAAAAAATATATATTCTTCTTCGTGTTAGGCCATTAGAACGCTTGATTTAAACTTTTAAAAAAGTTGATTATTAAAAAAATATTTTTCAAAAGAAATAGATACTGAAAATAAAAATATTACTCTTTTATATACAAAAAGTTTAATTACTACCGACACCAAAAAAAATAAATAAATAAAGAGTTAGTATTAACTGATCGGGCGATGCAATCTCGTCTGTGGATAGACTAGTGTTTGAAAAATTCCGAATAAAGAAGGTCAAAAGTGAAAGGGATAAGAACCAGTACTTTTTCTCTCATTTTATCAACAAAGATTAATCCCGGTCTGTACACGCCACAACCCCGGACCATGGAAGTGCCTCAATAATTCAGACGTGAAAGAAACCTCTTGTACTAAAATCAGATCCATATGTTTTTATTTTGTCGTTAGTGAAAAATATAAAATAAATATTTAAATGAGTAATACTTATCAATATAAAAAAAAATATGTAGATATTAAATAAAAATCTACCTTATTACCTTATTATATTCGTAAATAAAATAACATAAGAAAACAGTCAAATCTTATTAAAATATCTTTATGCAAATGTTTTATTGCGACAGTATGTATAAATTAAAATTTTCATACGATCAGTTCTAACTCGAAACCTGACCTTAGTGATTTAGCCTTTTTTTTTGGCACATTACCATTTTTATTTTAAGAAATTATTTTATATATATAATTTTTCAAAAAATTATACTAAAATAAGATCCGTATTTATAAATATAAATTCACCGTTGTCTATTTACGTAGAATTATTTTTTCTTTTATATACTCATCCCAAACTATTGTCATTTTGTGAGTAAGAAATTTATTTTCCTTGGTCCTCGGTGTGGCAATGACGGAAAAGAAAAACATAGGGGAATCCCCAAGATACATCTTATCCACACAATATGCTCCAACAGTCCCACTTTCCTCTGTCGCCGTATAATTGTCAATTTGTAACTACCGTAGGATCACTCACCGACCCAACCATGCATACTCTTCTTACACATCACTATGCTATTTCGATAACAAATGGCTTATTTTCTACGCCTGTCTGTCCTTTTTCCCTGGTCTTACGCTATATATGAACATCTTCGATATTTATTTTCATTTTCCAGTGCCATATCCTAAATTTTCAAAAAGCCGGAATATTCTCAAAAGAAAATTGAGTAAGAAACCGTCGTCATCCATGCCTCTTTGGCATGACAAAATTTAATGACGGGAGAAGAAAGCTTTCCATACGATAATTTTCAATAAGTTTCACATTGAAATTAGATATTTATTGATAAAATAAATAACAAAAATAAAATATAATATATTTTTACAAAATAATTAAAAATATTCATTAAAATAAAATATACTAAATACTACTTAATCATCCTTCATCCATGTTTTGAAAATGAGTTATTAAAAAGAAAAAAATTCACAAAATCAAATTTAAAATTATATTATTCATTAAAACATTTTTCTTTAATAATTTTTTATAATACTATATTTCTCTCTATGTATCTAATTACTTTTCCATTGTAAAAAAAATATTAAATGAAAATGAAAATTTCAACCAAATTAAAAGCTTGTTCAATCACACCGCAAGACACTGCTTATCAAGATCGTACAAGATAGAAAGCATGCAAGAGCTATGAACCAAGATCGAGTAGCCAGTGTAACCGATCACGATTCTTCCATTTTGTGTCTTGAAATTGTGAATTAAATCAATTAATTAATTAATTAATGGATTTTTCATGTGAGTATATTTCTTAATTTTTGTGTTAAGTTCCAGAGAGCAACACGCTTCTGATTCCTGAAGCAGGAAGCGTTTCCAATAGCACCTAGGTGGGAAAAGATCAACGACAACAGCGACGTACCAAAACGACGTCGCTAAGGCAAGTCAATAATATAGTGTGCAATTGAGCATGATGAAATTTCAGTTTACCTGGGATGCCACGGTGACTCGTTGTGGTGCGTGTAAGCTAACTGCACGTGTTCCCCGACCTGCAGTGACACCACCGACGCCTTGGTCTCCGAGAATCGCTTCAGCAGTTTCCCCGCCGACGTCTTGGGCGACGGCGTTCGGCTTCCGGCCGCCACCAACTCCTCCGGCGGAGACACCACTGAGCTGCTGAAAATCCCCAACATTTTTCTCTCTCTCTCTCGAAAATAAACAGAAAAGAGAAAATGAAAAATTGTATTTGCCCCTTGGGTGGTTTCACAGTACACGCGACTGGGAATGGGACGGGAAGTGATGAGTGAGTGTGCGTTTTGTTATAAAGAGGAAGGACGGGGGCGATTCGGTCATTTCGTAATTTAAATAAAAATATTGGTTGTGTGTATAACTCCGTCACTAGTTGAAGAAAAATGAATTGTTTTATGCATGTGGGACCCACACGATGGTGATGATGTATTCAGCACGAGAATCAGGATCAGATACCATTTTGGCTTTAGCCGTTGTGATTATCATAACGCGGAATGGTATCAGCACCGTTTGTTTTGCATGTAGGGACACACACAGTGATGGTGGAGTTATCCGCTACGGAAGCGTCCACATTTTCTTGTCATCTTCCTATTTTGCTTGCCACGTCAACATGCTCAATTTTTCTTAAATCATTTCTACTTTTTCAGACAATAATTCAATCTAAGTTTTTATTCTTTTAATTGATTTATTTTTATTACTTAAGATATAAAGCTAATTACTAATCTAGTCATTTGTACTATGATATGACCTCTGAGGTGTTTGCTTATTCTTGAAGTTTAGTGGCTTAGGCAATTTTTTATATTTTCTAGGTGGGGGGGGGTTTGGAATTACAGTCTTTTGTGTCTGTTGATTGGTTTTGTGGTTGGTGAGTCCTTTATCTAGTGTCATGTCATTGGTTTGACATTCTTTTAATTAATTTGTTGAGATTTTTTTTTTATTTTGTTGATTTGATTTTTCATTTTTTTCCCTTTAACTAGATTGATTTGAATTTTTAGTATAAAATAACAATACTCAAACACAAGTTTAATGTTTTATAAAATATAATTTCAATTGCAGCCTAACGATTCTAATAATATTATATTTCAGATTAAATCTAATTATTGATAGAATTTAAAAATATTATTGATATTAAAAAATAATAAAATCCATCAATTGTATATTAAATCTTTTATCATTTTAAAAATGTAATTATCAAATTAAATAAACTTATCACAAATAATAAATTTTGATTGATTAATTGTGTCAAATATTTTATTTTATTGTTATGTTTTATATTAACAATGATTGAAATTTATTATAAATAATAAAATATAAAATTAATCACAATAGAAATTATTAATCTCTAAATCATTTGTTATGTTATATTTTATCCTCATATATATATATATATATATATATATAACACAGAATCTTTGCGCTGTTTGCTGATTCTTCTTGAAGTTTAGTGGCTTAAATAATTTTTTATACTTTCTACAAGCCACATACACAAGAGATGATCTACGTTTTTCGTAACTTTTGATATAAGTTGAATTTAAATAATCTAATTATTCAATTTCATATTTTTATTAGTAAAATTAAATATATATAATTTTAATTTTTCTAGATATGTTATCTAAAAAATCAATATATATATATTTCAATTATACGTTAAAATAAAATATTTTGAGAAATTATTAAATAATTTCAAAGTTATATAAAAAATGGTATATATAATATTATTTATAAGAATATTAAGTTTAACAGTTTGGTAGTTCAAATATAATTGATCATGAAAGTTATAAAAAAATGTAAGTGAGTAAGATTTAAATATAATGTTAAATATCCCTCCTTTATATATATATATATATATATATATATATATATATATATTAGTCTTTAAAAAATATTTTCTAGACGTATATTATTTAATATTATTTTAAGCCCCTATTTTAATAAATCAAAATAAGAGTAAATAATTAATTTTAGTGACTAAAATGATAATATTATTCACCCGATCCACTTCCAAGACGAATCACCCTATTTACTTATCCCTAATTATACCTTACTGTAAACATGTATTTAAATTAATTAAACTGAATCCAATATTAAAAAATTCCAAAACACTATCATCAATTTTATTTAGTAGCATTAACTAAATAGTTGAATGGAAAATTTTCATTCATGAATTATAGAGATCAAATGTCAATGATTGTTAGTTAAATTTATTATATTCAAAATATAAATTTCTAAAGTTTATTTATAAAAGTATAAACATTCAAGAGAGTATACTGAATATTTAGTTCACTAATAACTTATATATATATATATATATATATATATATATATTATATTCCATTAATACATTTACATATTTGTTAAAAGGGCTCTTATATACAATTAATGTCATGAGAGTGACAATCACATAATCGAACACCTAGGGTTGGGACAGAAAGCAAATAGTACAACTTGGAATAAGTTTTAGTTTTACTGGGAGCAGGAATCTAATCTACTATATAATATATGCTTTAGTTTAGTATTATTGTACCAACAGTAATGCTTTTTGAAAAAGTCATAATCATAATAATATATTTGTGACCTGTGATGTTTGGTAATTTTTTGACGATTATGTCACACAACATTTTAATTGACAAAAATAATAAAATATATTAAACTATTAGTTACATAATAAATTTGTAAAAGGAGGTAGCTTAACTACATGAATCAAGCACCAGAAACTTGATCCTTCTTTCTTCTTCAAAGTCAAGCTTCAATCTCATTACCATTAAGCTCCAGAAGGTGAAGACAGTGAATACTTAAAGTAATGTTAATAAACGATACTCTCATTTTAAAAAGTGTATCATTTGAGTTAACCCAAAAAAAGTTTACCACAGCACAATAATAAAATTACAAAATATTATTTTTATTTTCTTCTTCAATACTCCAATAAATTTATGATGTGTCACGTCACCGACAAATAGGACTACCAAATTACCCCAACACACTTAATATTAAAGTTAATATAATTTTATCACATATTTCTTTTAAAAAGTTGCTAATAAATTAGTTTTCCAGAGAAAACTAATATGAAGTATTCTGACACCGCTGATCATTCTTGGTCTATTATATACAATAAGGTTAATAATTTTAAAAACAATACTTTTAAAATTCATAAAAAATTTCATTTATAATTAAAGAGCGTATTAACAAATAATCTTTGATTTTTATGGAAAGATAAATTAATAAAAAATTTAATAGTGAACAGTTGAAGTTTATTCGCCAAAACAAAGCTGAAAGTTGTTGAGTTAATTTATTGAATTATTAATATAAAAGTAAAATTACAAATTCACCCTAAGATCTAACACAACCTAAATACAATAGTCATGCTATCACATTAAAAAGAAAAAAAAATTGAAGTTTCAATTTTGTAAGTAGTAACGACCTTTTGGTACTGAACATATCGTACAAATTTCATTTTCTAAAATAATTTTTCATCGAAAAAAAGCATTTTATATGAAAATAATTCCTTTCAAGATAAACCCACCTTCTTTTTCTTCAACGTCTTCGCCCTCCTCTCTACGGAGACTGATGCAACGTTTTAGTTTTCCTAATATTCAGTTTGGTTTTCTTTTTTCTTTTATATTTGTTCTAATTAAATTTCTTTTGTTTTCATTTTAATTCTAGATGATAGGATTTTCTATTATGAGAATTATTTTTAGTTTTATTACAAGAATTTCTCAGATTAATAAATATTGCAAAGGAAAAATAAATATGGTGAATATTTAAACAAACAGTTGTTTTTATTTCTATTATAAAATTCAAAAAAATTAGTCAAACAGCTATCATGACTTTGTTTCATTTATTTCTTCACAACATCTTTTTTCTTTCCTACTTTAGTGCCTGGATTAGTCTGTGTATACTTTGACAATTTTTTATTTAACTAATAATTAACATTTTATCATGTGCAAATGCATAAAATAATTCTTTATAATTAAAATTTATAATAAATAAAATATTTTAAATTTATGATTAAATATATATATATATAATATTTTTAATTATTACTAATTTTTTAAATAAATTAAAATTTCTGTTTTTATAATGAAAAAAATATTTTTCTATTAGTAAATGAAAAAAATGATGAAGGAAAACACTTCATATGACAAAAAGATATAACTACTCTTGTCAAAAAAAAAAAAAAAATTCTTGAACATATTTTAATTTGAGATAGTTATTGTAATTTATATATAGAAGATAGAAGATATGTTATATATCTATGTGTGGAGATAAGAGAATTTCTTCTCTCTTTTTTTTCCTATATAACTCCACGAAATTGAAAGGAATTAAAATATAAATGAAAAGAAAGAGAGAAAAGCATTGCATATAGTTGGTGGTGGGTTATGGAGCACCAAAAAAGTTGGTGGTGGTGGGTGACAATTGCACAGAACTAGTTGTTATAAATAATCCAAACACATTTGGGATCATCGCCCACAGGTATAACATAATTAACACAACCATTGAACATCACATACTAATATCTGCGAATTTCTGTATGTTCTACATCGCAGCAGAATCACAGCCACGAGCATATATAACTTGTTGCTATTTTTCCTTTGACCACCATGGCATGTCCCATTCATACAAACATCAAAATCATTATCTGAATTCTGAACTTTTCAAATGTGGTTTGTGGTGGGGTGGGGTGAGATACCTTCATTCGACTAGTGTGCTACTTTATATTCATGCTTTACAGCCAATATTTCAATCAAATTAAAACCAATAATGTAAAACATCTCTGTCCTTTGATTTGGAATTTTTAACATTATTATACGATTATAAATAATAATATGTAATAACGTTGTTAATTTTGATATTATTATTTTAAAATTATGTTTAAGACGACTTATGAATATTATAAATATAGAACTTTTATACTAATCATGTATACAAATTTAAAGCTATATATAACAAAATAATAAAGTGAGACTCACAAGAGTGTGATGGGAAAATATTCCATTCCAAAAATTTAAAATCAATATTCTTATATAATATTTACTATTCTTTTAAAAAAATATTAATAGAAATTTTAAATCCACAAACTCTCCCCGTCCCTTTTTCTTACATTTATATTATTTATTATTATTAGGTTTCTTAAAAATAATATTCTTATTAATCATATATATATATATATATATATATATAATTTTAAATAAGAACTTTTGTCATAATTAAAAAATTATAGATTATACTCAGTAAACCCATCACAACTTATTATATATTAACTTTTATTTTAAATTTTTTTTATTTAATATATATATAAAAGAAATACTTGATATAATATGTAGAATTAAAAATGTTGGATTGAGCATTTACTATTTGATACTAATAATCGATACTAATTATTAGATTAAACACTTATCTAAGAGTATAATTACTCAAACACTATGAATACTTGTCTACTTTAATTTTCATTATATGATTTACTCAAATAATTTTTTTTTAAAAATATGTTAAATTATTTTTAATATTTTTATATTTATTCTTATTTTATATATTAAATATTTCTTAACTTCTTAGCTGGTTCTTTAAGAGCACCTATCAAAATATTTTCTATTTTTTTTTTATCACGACTACAAATGTCATTACAACCAATAAAATTGACTTAGAGGTGAAAATTAAAACAACATACAATAAATTTTAGATTCAAAATTTTGTCATGGTCATCGTGAAAGAATTATTATCATTTATTAGTTTCACATTCACAAAATAGCAAATCCAGTCTCTTTCGGCCAACAGATAAATACGAAATCATGAAATAATAATGAAATGTTGCGAGATGCTAATGAAAATTCAATTTATACGGATAGATGGTAAATATTTTTAGTAAACCATGATAATTCATCATAATTCTAATCTTTAAATTTTATCATTTATTTTTATTTTAATTGCTAATTTTAAGAATTAAAATAAAGATAAAATTCAAGAATCAAAACGAAAATGAAAAATTAAATTTAAAGACTAAAATAATAATGAATATACTTTAAAGATTATTTTAATGTTTTTTTTATTATTTTTTAAGTATTAAATATTACTTTATACTTCCTTCCAAAGACTCGTTCGTTAATGATTTTTTTTTCCCCTAAAAGCTACAGATAGGTTACTTTAATTTATATCCACAATGGAAGAGATATGTTTCCACACAGTGGGGAATGAATGCAACAATTTAAGTCACATTTGTCGCATCCACCTGGCCTTTTCACATCTCACTTTCAGCTTCATTCAATAATCACTTAATTTGCGCATACCTACAAATCTTAATTTGACCTAATTTTGTGGCTTTCATAGTGATGCACAACCCTTCTTTAATTACATATGTTTATACATTGAACCTATTTTATTCTATCATTTAGTAACTTTTATGTCTTTCAAAAAAAAGTTACTTTAATAAATCACTGATTTCTGAAAATAGAGGGAGAATGCTAGCTTGGACTTGCCATCGGTAATTATTTTAAAAATATTACATTGATATTTTCTATGTGCATTATATCAATTTCCTTAATTTTAAATAAAATTGCATGGATATTCTTAAGAAGGTGTTAATACTGAAAAATTACGTCACCTAATATATTTATTTATTTATTAATATTGCATATACATATTGTGTGCCCGTTTATTCAAAAGTGAGTCTTTTTAAAACATTAATTTGATTGTTACTTTTGTATGGCTGCTGAATTTAACAAATTTCGTTATTGAGTTTTAAAGCAGATTAAGTATATCAAATGTATAAAATCATATCAAATTTTAAAACTACAATTTGTACTTCATCGATCAATTTTATCTCAAAATATAGATTTTCGATAACATAAGTAAATAATAATTTTAAAATAATATACTCAATTGTGGATATTCAATTTTTTAAGATAATATCACATAATTTATTGACTAGATTTGATAAATTAATTTTTATAAAAAAATTAGTATAAGTATATATATATATATATATATATAAGAATTATAGCTAATAATTATTATTTTTTTGCCTCTCATCTATTTTAAAATTCTATTTTTAGTCATTCTAATTAAGTTTCTGAGTACTAAAACGAGAAAGAAATTAAAATGACTAAAACATAATTTTAAAAAATAAGGGACGAAAAAATAAATCAATCATTATTTAAATATGAAATGAATGAAACTGTTTCTTTTTAAAAACTATTTTGTCTCTCAATATTGAAATTTAAATTCTTGTGCCACACATAAAATTTGATCACTTTCATACCAGGTTATTCATTTTTGCTCATATTTTATTTCTAAATGAGGATCCCCATCATTAAAATGTGATAGATGTCGCTAATTTTTTTATTAAAATAAATTTTTTAAAAATAATTATAGTTTCCAACTTGTTTTGGAAGAATTACTTTTAAAAAGACTATTATTTCTCTTTCTCAATTAAAATCGGTTCCCAAACATGAGTTTCATTAGTTGTATAAAATGTTTTTGGAGGATCCGTCAATATACTAGAAATTTCCATGGCTCCAAAATTGCATCTCAAGACTTCGAGAAGCAATTGTTTCTGATTGCAATTGTAAATTCATGTAATGAAAGAATATTAAAGTACCAAAAGAAAATAGCACAAGAATCATAATTCAAACGAAATAATCATTTATCAAATGAGTGTAGGATTCGTTTGTCACAAAAAAAATAAATACAGTTGTTATAAAAATAAAAAAATCCAATTGGCCTAGATAAATTTCCAAATAACTGTGAGGGGTGGATTGCATCCTCTTTTTTTTTTAAAGAATTTTTTTTTTCTATAAATAATTACAAGTAAAATTTATATTTTTAAAATAGATCATCAATTTATTTTTTGAATTATCAACTTCTTCTCGACATCTATAGAAAAATAATAAATAACCTTTAAATTTTCATACACGTAAAAATGACTAAAAATAATTAATGGATTAATTATAATGAAGAATCGTGTACTATTATTACTATCTAATAATTGACCGACTAAGAGAGAAAGGTTAAAGCTGTGAACATCATATCGATGATTTAATTTCTATTTTTGTATTATTTTTCTTCATTTTTATATATTTGAATCCATTAATTATATTTTTTATTCTAGATATCCATTAATTTGATGAAGCGTCGCTTACATTGGTTAGTTTGATGGTTTCATATTGCAATTATTTGGTAACTTCATTATTTAAATTCTCTTGACTCAGCATAGATAGGAACATAACCTTTTATTTTTTCTACTCTCATATTGAAATGACGCACAAATCTCGTCCTTAATTGGATATTTGTAGAAGACATCATGGCAACCTCGCATATATATATATGGCGTATTGGAGTTAACCTTCACTCACACTTGGATTTTTGATTCAGACAAACAAATCACGATACAATAAAGAAGAAGCTTTACATATACAAAAGGAAGAGAGAATTTAATACTGATGGAAAAATAAAAGATGTTAGTAAAGTAACATAATCATAGCTCTAAAAAATGACTAATAATATCTGAATTATTCTCAGTTATAATAGGTTTGGGTTAGGTGGGATTAAAATATAAAATAACAACTTATAATAAATATAAGAAATTGACTTGATTTATGTGAATTGAATTTACGATGGTTTAGGTTTGCCCGTAAATTATTCACTTGTATAAAAATCTAAATTTATTAATTATTATCTATTTTATATTAAAATTATATTTAATTTTAAATAAATTTTTTTATATAATAACATGAATAAAGTTTATTAATTTTATTTTTTTATTTTTAATTAAATTTGATGAGTTGAGAATAATTTTTTTAGCTCGTCAACATACGATAAAACAAATAAGATAAATACAATAAGAACCCACCGGATTAGGTTGACCTACAAAAATCTAAAATCTAGACAGAAATTTTAATACATGATAATAAAAAAAAAGTGACAGCAGGGTGCTTTTTCGTCTTTTTGGAATAATTCCGTGTTTATATTTAATTTAAAATACATATAATTTTCTGGAATAAATTATATTTAAATCTCATATATTTTTTAAGATTATAAATGCCTTTATGTTATTTTTATTTGGATAAAATCTCATTTCAATATTTTTTTTCAAACTAAAAGAGTAGATATAAATATATAACATATTAAAAATATATTAATATATTATTTTCTATTAAAAAATTATAAATAAAAGAAACAAGATATTTATGAAATATGGGAAAAAGACTTGGATTTTGAACTCAATTTATTTAAATATATTTTCATGATGAAGCAGTTTGGTGGCCATTGGTGGTCTTATTAACGAAGAAACAGTGCAGTTACAGGAACAAACTTGTCCATGGAGCTTTGAGAGTTGAGAGAGACAAGGAGGAGAATGATGTTTTATTGGTGAAGAGGGATTTGTTAGGTTAATTTGTTGAATAGTGTGATTAAGTTGGTGCATTGTTTATGGGATATAATTTTTCATTAAGGTCCAATAATGATTTGGAAATGACGCATCTTGTTGAGGCTTAATTATAGTTCACAAAGGACATATTGATGATGATGATGATGAGGGAGGTGGAAACAGCCAACATTCAATAAATAATCCATGTGAAGCCACCCTATGTATTACATTAATAAAGATAATTATTTTTAATTTACTTTACTATTTTTCAATTTTTATAAATTTAATGTTTTTTTTTGTCTTTTAATATATACATGGAACCATAAATTAGAGACTCCCTGTTTATTTTGTTTCTTTATTTTCTTTTTATCTCAATGGACGAATCCTTTTCGTTGTTAAATAAGGAGAAAATAGAAAAATAAATCTTTAAAAAATAAATATATATGTTGATTGGATTAAGTTCTTGATTACGTGTGATTATTAATGAGTTAAAATATGTTAAAAATTCTTTGATATTGTTTTTTTTTTTAAATAAGCTTAATTTTATTTTTTTATATCGCATTAAATGTAATCGTAATAAAACTTTCGTATTCCAGGTAATTTAATTAGAGTTTGATGTTATGTAATATTTTTTAGAATATCGCATATCAAATCTCTGTTACTGGTCAAAACACAAGATGATTACTGCGTAAAATAATAATAAAGAAAGAAAAAGAACTTTACATATGAAACTTTGGAACTCATGTATAAATTTTTAAAAATATTAAGATCACTCAATGAGTTGGACATGATGTGGCAACAAAGCACACTAATTAAAATTTCATTGACTTAGTAAAACAAATGCCAAATTCCTCTAATACAAAAATGCTAGAGAGTCATCATTATTTATTAAAACAATGTCAAATGATAACTGGAATTTTAAGGCGGTGGTTAATAAAAGAAAATATTATTAATGTAATTTTATTTTTTATTTGTAATTTTTTATATTTTCTACTATTATGGATTAACAAAGAAATTAATAATAAAAAATGAAAAAAAAAATGTATATGCATCAAAATTTTCTATACAGTCAGTTAATCATGTACTTACAATGGAAATGCATTAAAAATCAGGTGATATCACAATAATAATAATTTCTTTAAGTTTGATTTCTTAACCACTATCCTTTTGTAAAAAAAAACACTATTATCTTAAAAAATATTAATTAACATTTGTATTAAAAAATATATATTAAAAATGTGTTTGAATTACATTATGTATGATACAATTTAATAATTTATAAAAAAAAAGTTTTAGAACATATTTTCAACTA
Organism: Hylodesmum podocarpum; assembly: GCA_026586105.1. NCBI lineage: Eukaryota > Viridiplantae > Streptophyta > Magnoliopsida > Fabales > Fabaceae > Hylodesmum > Hylodesmum podocarpum. The sequence goes on along the minus strand of JALJEV010000367.1, from coordinate 381,739 downwards.
TTTTTTTCTTACATTTTTTAATAATTTTATAAATGAGATTTTATTTGGATGCTGATTACCTAAGCATTTTCAAACACCTTAGAATTGCGTTTGAAGTTGAGGAGAAGAATAGATTTTAGCCACGGTTTCAGATTTTCTCGGTTGGATCAATTCTAAATTTGAATTTTGAAAACCATAATAATTTAAAATATTTTAAGAAATTTAAATACACAGATTTTATTTTTTTTTATTTTAAATTCTTTTTATTTTATATCTATTTTATTTGAATGAATCAATTTAATTTCTTATATTTTATTTATTTTTGAATAAAGTAATTTAATTTTCAAGAAATTTAAATTTTTGTTTTTAAATATTTATTTAAAATTAAAATTAAAATATTAAATGAAAATAAATATTAATAATTTTTAAATGCTTAAAATATTTAAAATAATTTTAATGCTACATGATGAATTTTAATATTGTAAAATATTTAATAATTAATTTTTTAATATTGAATAATTAAAAACACAATAAATATTTAATTATAATTAAAAATTACATAATCTTACAGTAATTTTAAAAATATATTAAAAATAAATAATTATGTAAGTTATAGTTATTTATAAGAATTTAAATAAATTTTAAAAATAACCGTTGGAATACTTTATTAAAATATTAAAAGGTATAAAAAGATAAAATATTAAAAGAAGAAATAATGAAAAAAATTAACAAAATAATTTAAAAATAATTTAAAAATAATTTAAAAGAGTAAATAATGAAAATAAATTAACAAAAGATAAAAATTATACTTATTTAATTACTTAAGAGATGTCTCAAAATGTGTACTAATAGTTTTTTCTAAAATTTCAATTTCATCACGTACTAAGTGACAATCATGTGCCTGGTATACTTGTAGAAATTAACAATAATGTATAAAATAATCTGATTATCATAATAGAACTTTATATATCTAGAAAGAGAACATTCTTCGACTATTTTAATTAATGAGTGGTAGTAGCTATGCTTCGGAAAAAAAAAAAAGTGATTATTTATTACTCATTAGTTTTCCAAGATATAAGGATTTCTGAGGAGAATAAACTAGTCAAGAGAAGAGATCTCCGGATCAAATGACGGCTGGCTTAATTTGAATCACATTATGCATATAATATTAAATCACAATTAATATATAATAAAATTTTGTGTCGTTAACAATTACAATAACTAGCTAATTAGATAGAATTTTTATATTCATATTATCTTGAACGAGTCACACATATTTTACATGTACGTATTTTTTTTTTTTATATTTTTCTCTTTTTATATTTTATAACTAATTATCTACATATTGCATTACAGTTGTTTATCAAATATTTTTCCTTTTAAATGATGTACAACAAGTGAGATAACTTCCAAATGTTCTTCTCTAAGATGTTGCATGAATCAAGCAAGTGTATACACAATAAAAAGTTCAGGCCCAGTAACAAACAATTAAATTAACTTGCCCATAAACCTCCCCTAACGTTCTGGATGTGGAAGGAGAATAATTTCGACCGAAGCCAATTGCTGATGTTGATCCATGGGAAAGTCAGCAAGCTTGGCTCCCAACAATCCTACTTCGGATATAATATCCAATGCATATTTTGTGTTGGCACAAGAAAATACAAGTATAGTGTTGAGCTACCTCACTACCTAACAAATATTTTAGCATTTTAAGATCTTTCACGTAAAAACATGCATTCAAGTATAGTTCAATAGTTTTGAAGACAACATTGACATACTCTAAAATCACGAGGTCATCCATGTAACCAACACATGAAGTTGCACATGTTCACGTTGGATAATAAAAGGAGAATAATCAAAGGATGATTATGTAAATACATAGTTCTTTAAAGAACTAATCAATTTGAAAAATTAACACCGGCAGATTGTTTTAACCAATACATGACAAGTGTAGTATACAAACCTTATCAATAAATTTCCTCTCCAGATCCGTTTAACATATTATGAATGTTCATTTAATGAAATTTTTGTTAGAAATATTAAAAATCTCATATATTGAGTTTATATAAGTGAGAATTTTCACCATACAAATTGATTTGTAGGACGAATTAGGCCATCACTTATATTTCTAATTTGAAAATAAAAATTTCACATGTAGACATCAAATCAAGGATTTAGAGTATATATTATTCATTTATTATACACTCTCAAAGTAAATAAACAAAATAAATTACATAAATAAATTTCCTAAATCCACAATCAAGGTTTATACATGTTTAAGAGAAAAGTTTAATTTCTTTAAATCATAAATTTCATCTGTCATAATGTCACATGTAAATTTTATTAATTCTCGTGATTAATAAGTATACAGAATTTATATTTCATTATCTTAATCTATTTAAAAGATAATAAAAAATTTAACTCCCTTAATTTTTGAGAGATTTTCCTTGAATATTTCTTAACTTTTTTATGATTAGTGTTGTGAAAGGACACTACTACATTAGTAAGGGAACCTTATTTCTAAATTAACCCATTTTAAACTAATATTTTCATTAAAAATAATAGTTATTATCTTTTTAAATAATAATAATTATCTTTTAGATATGGTTTCGATTAACTCAATGATCATGTATGTGAATATAAGAAATTAATTCAGGTAAAAATCATATTTCCATATCTAATTTTTAGAATAATAGCAATTTTATTTTTAAAAATCCCAACTTGTATTGATGTTTTAAAATAAGCGTATATACGTTTCTAATATGCTAAGTTGCTAGCCCAAGGACAAATTGGTCTTTATAAGTTTATCTATTAGCTCAGTCATTTAATTGATCAACTTGACGCCAATATAGTCTTCAAATTTAGTGAAATTTACATTGAAAAGACAAATTATTATCAGGAAGTAGTTCTTACATGATGAACTAAATTATATATTACATAGATACGAACTAATTTAACACCTGTTATCATTTAGTGACGAAAGTAAGTATTTACTCATCAAATATCATGTACTTAACATGTAAGAAAAATATTTTACCAAAAACAGTTCTATACTTGTTAACTGTTTGTTTTTTTTTTTTTTGCAAAAATATATGGGCTGGTCTTGTACTTTCGTTTGGGTCTATTAAGTAACCCAGCTTTTGTGAAGTTTGTATTTGGAGCACATGGGCGGGCTGTACTGGAAGCCCAACCCTTTCCGGAAAGGAAGGCCCAGGTGGGATACACAAGTGAAGCAGACCACAGTTTCATGGAGAATATATGTTAACGAGGCAAACTAATAAACAAAATTAATTTCGTAAATTAAAATTTAGATAATATAATGTTTGATTAAATACTTTTACTTTTCAAAATAAAATATTATTTGAACCCTCCACCCACACTCAGTACTAGCCTCTTTTTCCCCTGAACCCTTTGGGAAACTGGTGCGCCCCCATTATTTCTCATTTCTCCACAATGCAGGCCACACTCGTCTCTCCGACCTACTCCGTTTTCCCACACTCTCATAAATCCCGTTCCCGTTCCCGTTCTCGTTCTCTCTCTGTTAAAGCTTCAATCGCTGTGGAATCTCCATCTTCTACGGTTAAGCTCAACAAGTACAGTTCGCGCATAACGGAGCCTAAGTCGCAAGGCGCATCTCAAGCGGTGCTTTACGGCGTTGGTCTCTCCGAGGATGACATGTCCAAGCCCCAGGTCGGAGTCTCCTCCGTTTGGTACGAGGGCAACACCTGCAACATGCACCTCCTCCACCTCTCCGAGGCCGTCAGAGACGGCGTCGCCGCCGCCGGTATGGTCCCCTTCCGATTCAACACCGTCGGCGTCAGTGACGCCATTTCCATGGGCACCAGAGGCATGTGCTACAGCTTGCAGTCCAGAGACCTCATTGCTGATAGCATTGAAACCGTTATGGCTGCGCAGTGGTACGATGGAAATATTTCCATCCCCGGCTGTGACAAAAATGTATCACCCGCTCCCGTTCGCTTATTTTTCTTGCTCTCTAAGTGTTTGCTTTTATGTCACTTGTCACATGTGTGTGTTTCTCTCTGTGTTTCTTACGCTTTTGCAGATGCCAGGTACGATTATCGCCATGGGAAGGCTCAACAGACCTAGCATTATGGTTTATGGCGGGACTATAAAGGTAATTTCGCTTGAATTACTGCTATTATCTTGATATTTTTTTTGTTAATAGTATACTGTGAGCTGCATGTGGTACCCATGTAACAATTTTACAGTTATGGTTTGCTGATAGTTTATGGAATTATTCGAAGTGTTACTTTTCTTTTGGAAATTGTTGAATGCACACCAGTTTTCCTGGAAGAAAAATATTTGGTTGACAACTGCAATAAACACACAAGAAAGAAGAACAAAGAAAAAAATGTAATATATTATGTGAGTGAATTTATTGGATGTATATATTTTGTGAGTGAGATGATTGGTACACTGATTAACTGTGAAATCAACTTGTCACTGAGGGGGTATGTAGAGGTGGAAGGAGGAGAGAGAAAGTAAGAAAAAAAGAAATGGAATTGAGAGAAAGGAATAAAGGTGATGAGTGATGTTTGGAAAGGAAGAGATAAGAAGAAAATGAGGATTTTTGAAAGAGATGGTGTATGAATATTCGTTCCGCTCCCCCCGTTCGTTTACATTTATATGGTTTTGATTCGGGTATTGTTTTTCTTCTTCGTTCTAATTCTAATTGTTTTTGTTTTTTCAGCCTGGCCATTTTCAGGGTCATTCCTTTGACATAGTGTCTGCTTTTCAGGTATGAGATGTCATTGTTGTTTGAATCTCATTCCATCTTTTTGTTGTGCGTGGTTAATTGATTTGTCCTTCTTTTATTTTACTCTCATTCAAACATAGGTAGATTATGCTCAACAAAAAAAGGGTTTTTCAAGAGAAGAAAAATAAATGAGAGAGTGTAAGAAATGAGAAACCTTCTTTGAACAACTGGAAAATTGAAAGAAATTTTTTTATATTGTCAAGTCAAGGAGGATGTTCTATCCTATGTTATTTATCCTCTTCCTTCAGCGGTAGAATTTTCAATTTAAATGAAAATAAATTTTAATTGTTATTGTTGGAAATACTATACTCTGAAATGTAAATTTGTTTTCCCTGAACATCGACAGTTGGATTTGTGCTGTTTAGGTATTGCAACTCTTGTTAATCATGTTTCATTAATTTCTGGTTTACTTTAGTGCTATGGAGAATATGTGAGTGGATCAATTAGTGATGATCATAGGCAAAATGTTATTCGCAACTCTTGTCCTGGGGCTGGGGCCTGTGGTGGCATGTATACAGCCAATACCATGGCTTCTGCAATAGAGGCTATGGGAATGTCTCTTCCCTACAGGTAAGTTTTGTGTAGGTTCTATCTCTCTCCTTGGATTATGCTTACCTTCATTTACTGTTCTGGTAACCTTTATTTATTGTTACTGCAGCTCATCTACACCGGCGGAGGATCCACTGAAGTTGGATGAGTGTCGTTTAGCCGGGAAATATCTCCTCGAGTTACTGAGGATGGACTTGAAGCCTCGAGATATTATCACTCGTAAATCTCTACGTAATGCAATGGTTATTGTTATGGCACTTGGTGGATCTACTAATGCCGTGTTACATTTAATTGCCATTGCCAAGTGAGTGATGTTCAATGCCAGAGATCCTATTGATATACTATAATCCTCAGAGAAAACCTCAACTGTAATGATTTTGGCAGGTCTGTTGGCATTGATTTGACTCTTGATGATTTTCAGAAGGTTAGCGATGAAGTTCCTTTTCTTGCAGATCTTAAGCCTAGTGGGAAATATGTAATGGAAGATGTTCACAAGGTATGCATTTTAATGCTTGTTTTAACTAATTGACCCTTGCTTTGGTTATCATTTATCTCGGTCATACGATGTATATGCTCTTTTGTCATTATTATTCTTGCTTAAAATTCTTATTCCTTTTCCTTTCTTTGATAGATTGGAGGAACCCCTGCAGTTATTCGTTACCTTCTAGAGCAAGGCTTCTTAGACGGTGACTGTATTACTGGTATACTTACTTTCCTTTGTATGTGAGGAACATAAGTTTAATTTCAAGATGCGATACTTTTCTCTAACCTACGTATACCTCTTCTCTAGTCACCGGAAAAACCCTAGCTGAAAATGCAGAACTCGTCCCACCTTTGTCCAAAGGGCAGGTATGCCTATGGTGTTGTATCTGTTCAACTCTTATCAATTTGTAATAAATTGATCACTTGACATATTACAAATTTTCTATGGTGCATGATTCAGGAAATTATAAGGCCAATAGAAAATCCCATCAAGAAAACAGCTCACATTCAAATATTATATGGAAACCTTGCACCACAGGGTTCTGTAGCTAAAATTACTGGAAAAGAAGGGCTGTACTTTTCTGGTGAACTTTCTTTCTCTTTTTCTTGAATATCTAAAAAATTTGCTTTGCTCAAATTATATTTTCCAACATCACAATTTATTGATATATGGATTATTCAACAGGTCCTGCACTTGTGTTTGAAGGAGAGGAGGCAATGATTGCTGCCATTTCAGAGGATCCTTCGAGTTTTAAGGTATTTCTTTCTATTTTGCCTAGAACTTAAAGCATATACAGGGGCAATGCTGATTTCAGGGTTGTCAAGAGACTCTAAGATTGCTTGAATTGAATTTTCAATAATTGTGATATTTTAAGGTTTACTAGTTAAAAAAATGATGACTAAAAGTATGTTTGGGAATGATGTTTGGTTGTTCAAGTCAAATTTGCCTTTTTTAATTAAAATTTGTTTGACTCAGTTAAGAAAAATGTAGCTTTTTGTGTTTGGTTGAGAATTTTATATTGAATTTTTCTACAAGCATCCTTTTGTGTTAAAAAAATTCTAAAGATATGTCACTTCATTTCAAACTTTTAACCAAAATTAATTTCACAGATCATGATCATAAACAATAAAATTTGCAATGCTCTCCCAAATGCACACTGTCATTAATTACTAATTAGTCGTAAAGGTTTACTTTATTGGACTACAGATTTTCTTTCACCTTTTTTTTTAACAATTGATGACTTTAAGAGTAACAGCAATTGCAACATTTTTCTGAATTGATGATTGCAGCATGATTCTACTAAACTTTTAGAGTTTTAGTTGAGCAGCAGCAACAGCAACCAAGTTTATTACATACATAGCTGCTAGAGTCTCAGTGACTTGCTTTTGTTCTGCTTCTGGCCAAATGTTTCTATGCATACAGATTACAAATTTGGTTGACATGGTTGCTATTTCACAATTTTGTTGCAGTATTTATCTGGTCTGACATGGATATACCACAGTAGGTGACAGCTACAATAAAAATATGATTTCTTTTGTAATTTCATTTTTTCAGGGGAAAGTGGTTGTAATTAGGGGAGAGGGACCCAAGGGTGGTCCAGGCATGCCTGAGATGTTAACACCAACAAGTGCAATAATGGGTGCCGGGCTTGGAAAGGTCCATCTTGAATCTTCTTGTTTATTCTATTTACTTAGTTTGTAATAGTGTAACCGAGTTAACTAACCTGTAGAGTTTTTGCTTCAGATCATTTTTTCCCCATATTTGTATTATAAACCCAGTTAACATGAACCCATATCTTTTAATGTTTTATTTAGTTAAATGCATGTACAAAGAGGCTTTGGTCATTCTTATTTTAGTAGAACCTGAAGTGCCTTTTTTTCAAGCTTTATGAATCAAGTGACATTTCTGAAGGAAATTGTCTTCTGGTACTGCAGGAAGTTGCACTATTGACTGATGGAAGATTTTCAGGAGGTTCACATGGATTTGTGGTTGGCCATATATGCCCTGAAGCACAGGTGAATTGAATACTCTTTATAACCATTTTGCCACTGCTATAATTAGATTAAAAAAAACCAAATGCATCTTTTGTGCTCTGTTATCTGTAGGATATTTCAAATGCTTGATGTAATCAGTTCCTCCACTGAAATCATTAGTGAAGGAATATTTTCTAACAGTAACATGTGTAACTTTATATCAGTATTATTAAGGATTAGTTTCAACATTCAAGCTATTTTTTTTAGTGGGTGTAGGAGTAGTATGTGTCAGATGTGAATGTTGAAGGTAATTTTATAATCTTTACTGTTCTTATGTTTTTGTGTGTAAGGAGTGATAAGGTTGGTCTGGTGGTTGGGAAAGGAGGGTGAAAGGAGAAGGGATGAGGGGAATATTGTAGGTTTGAATCCTCTACTTGCCAAAAATGTAACAATTAAGATTTGTCAGATTAAAAAAATTGTATTTGTGCAAGTTTACTTTTGATGTTTATAATCAGAACTACAAAGGTAGAATGCTTTAGGAAACTACTGTAAGACTATACTTAAAAATTGTATCCTAGAAAATTAGTTCGTACCTTTGCATGATGAAGAGGTGTTGACTTTGTGATTTTATTTTCTTTTCCTTCGGGGATCTGTTCAATCATTCACCCATGAAGGTAAAGAAAATCTTGATCGAATTATTGAGAATATTACTGGCTTCATTGGTTTTATAGGAAGGTGGACCAATTGGCTTGATTCAAAATGGAGACATAATCAATGTTGACATCCAGAAGAGGAGAATTGATACTCTGGTATCAGATGAGGAGATGGAGGCACGCAGGAAAAAGTGGACTGCTCCTCCATACAAAGCTAACCAAGGAGCTTTGTACAAGGTATGGGGCCTGAAACTTGTGAACAAAAAAATATACATAATTTATGGAGGTCTGGTTACATTTTGTTCCCATAATATATGAATACTATTCTGGTTCCCCTATTTTCAACTGTTACAATTTAGTTCTCTTAAGTTATGAATACTGTTATGGTTCCCGTTACACTTTTTAACAGAGGTTTTAGTGATGTTTTTTATGGGAAGGACTGCATATCATTCTTAGAAGCTCTAAGTTGGTGTTGTTGTGGCCAAACCCATCTTTGAGGGATGGGTGTGATTGAAAATTTGAAACAACTCGAAGGACTAAGTGTAGCAACTGAAGATATGGGATGGGAAATGACTTTTTCTCCCTTAATTAGATGATCAATAGTGTTTGGTGTTTCAATTCTAAATAATTAAATTTAAATGTTTTTCTGTATCCAGTATATTAAAAACGTGAAGCCTGCTTCTAGCGGATGTGTGACGGACGAGTAGAAAGGACACAATTCTTGCAGATGAAAAGCTGATTTTATGCCTTACTAGCGTTTTGACGCGGTATTGCAATTTTTGGCGCAAACTGTGCCATGTTTATATATGTGGCTCGATGTATCTCTTGTTGGATTTTAGCCATTTTTTACTATATTATGTTAGAGACGAATGACACCACCCATCTTTTCTGTCTCCCTGTTTGATCTTCTCACATATTAGTGTTTTTGTTTTTGGTTTTTTTTTTTTCTGTTATTAAATTATCAGTGTGGTGAAATTTTGTATTTAATGTTTCCTGAATAAGTTGGCAAAATAAAAACAATTCTCATTTCAGAGAATTTGTAAAAATTGGATTAAATTGCTGCAGTTGGTTAATGATTACTTATGATTTTTCAGCATGTAAAATTAGATTTTGTAGAGCTACTCTCGTGTTAGTTGTTTCTAGTTTTCACCATAGCAAATATTGTTATTTCTCAATGCTTAATATCGCTAGTAAAAATGAGGTTTCAATGAAATGGCAAATATAAAGGAGTAGGACTCGTACTATTAATGCCTTGCCTATAATGATTAATGAGTTCCTTTGTCTCGATGAACAGTGGATGCACTGTTTTGGAGAGAAGAGCAATTTTAGGCAATTAATTTAAAATTCACGTCAGTGATTAAATATCTAAAAAATTATCCAAAATATTGTTGACTTCCAGATGTACTGTATGTCAACAATGGCAACCAAAGTATTAACTACATTGTTCATCTGGAGCATGTGCATCTACCAGGTTGCAACAACTTGACCAAGGGTTTAGATGTGGGTTTTATAGTATGTGAATAGTCCTATTGCAGTTTGATTTTGATTTTTAACGTTTCATGCTGAATTTAAACCTTTAGTATAAGTAATATTTAAAATAGCTATATAAGTCATTTATTTGAAACAAAATCAAATTTTCAGCAGGCTCCAGATGATGGTTAACGGTTAAAGTGTCAATATAATTGGAATCACAGTCGCTACAATGATTCTTTTATGTGTTGATTCTTTCATTTAAAAAGAAATTTAATCACGTAATTTTTCTCACCGATATGCAAAACCATAATACTATTGTAAGTGGTATAACACACTTCTTATTTTAAGTAAATATAATCACGTGTATTTTTCTCTGTCTACCTTCTTCAAACCCTGTTTCCGCAGGTAAAATATATGTGAAGGACTGAAGGGTGTTCCTTCCAAGGAATACTTAATTGATGTGAAATCGGTTAAGATTGATGGTAATGTTGTGAACTTAAAGCCTTCCCTTTTGTCTATTGACAACAAGGGAAATGCTGGCACCAAAACTAGCACCATGAGTCCTTTCAGTGAATTAGAAACCACTATTTACTGTAACACTCATTACAACTCATCATCCTACCACCCTATAGATTGTGACTCAGAGACATGCCCTTAAACTTCTTTCTTCTAAATTGGATGCGGTGGCCCCTAAAAACCCGGTTGCACAAATCACACATGCTGTGTTGATGCAATCAACCCATTCTCTAACCTCATTTGACCTGGTGGCCTAGCTCAGGATACACTATTCATTTCTCAACCACATTTGTCTGGCTTACTTTCAAATTGCATTGTCTCTGATGCATATACCAGTGATTCACCACTAATTGGCTTACCAAAAGAGTTATAGACCTTTGAAGGTCACAACTTGCGTTGCCAGTTCAGCTTGCATTGGCAAATAACCTTCCTCCAATCTCTCTTTGTGCCTTCTTTAAACAAGCAAGGTGTCACTAACTAGTTGATTGAAGATGAAGGGCATTCTCAAGAACTGTCCAATTTTTTTCAAACCACCCCATTGGTCATCAACCCCTTTCCCACCGGTCCTGTGTACACTAAGGGTATTCCTTCAAACGAAATAACGAATACTTCATTGATGTGAAATTAGTTATAAGTGATGGCAATGCTTTGAACTTAAAGATATCCCCCTTTTGGCTATTGACAACAAAGGAAATGGGGACACCAAAATTACACCACGAGTCCGTTCACTGAGTTACACACCTCTGTCTACAAGCCCTTCATTAGAGAATTCCTCAAGAAGGCTTTGGTCAGAAGACTAAAGAGAGTGGCATCAGTAGCACCATTTGAGGCATATTTTGATTCAACCACCATTGGGAAAACTGTAACTGGACTAGTTGTACCAACTATCGATCTAGTAGTGCTGCAAGAGGGAGCGCAGTGGACTATTCATGGAGCAAATTTCATGGTAATACCAAAGGAAAATGTATCATGTGCATTTGTTGATAGAGGGACAAAGCTACCAAAAGGGAGGTTTGTTAAAACTTCACTTGTTATTGGAGGACATCAGTTAGAGGACAATCTTTTAGTATTTGATGTGGCTTCTTCCAAATTAAGCTTGAGCTCATCGCTTTTGCTCCACAATAGGACATGTTCTCCCTCTTAAATGTTACAGTTTTATGACGGTTTTAAATGCAGCTTCAATAATATGGCTTCTTGTATCTTTAAACTTAAGAGGAGAATCAATTACGTTTGTTTATAAACCATTTTAGTTTACTTCTTATGCATACCTAAGAAAAACACCACATGATTATAACTAATTAAAGATAATTTTTAGTTACCAGCAGTATTTCATGGCATTATCAAAATTTATTTCTCTTAAAGCGTGGTTGGTACTATATTTTATAAGTATGTGTTTCGTGTTATATTAAATTATATTGGAATATCATTTAATATGATTTTTGATAATTTTTTATAAATTTAATTTTACATTGATTACAACACTGGTGTGTATTTGAAATAATTCTTAAATGGGGCCATCCTGGACCATATAAACTAAATAAATATGATTTTTTATATTTTAAAAAATCTTATAATTTTCAAAATGTAACTAAAAAAAATTAAAATGATATGGTGCCGTTGAACAATACAGTAGCGAACATTAGCTTTGTAATTTTTTTTTATCATAATTTTAGAGGTCAGAATTGATTTATAACAAGTTCAGTATTTTTATCTAACACATTTTTTTATGGGAAACAATTACGTTTGAGTCAGATAAAACTATCAAGAGCAATAAAATTTTCTCTCTTGTACTTAAGTTGAAACATGAGACTTCAAGTTAAGTATAAATAACCCCACCTGAATTAATCTACACAATCAATAATAATTTTATAATAAACTTAATACTAAATTATTTTCATAATAAAAAATATTCAAATATAAATTATAACATTTAGAAAAATCAATTTTATTTAAAATCAACTTTTATGAACGACGATCCAACTTGATTAAGATTTCACCAAATGAGCATAAGAATGATGAACTCGAACACTTTGTAATAACTGTGATATAACTGTATCCATTTCAATTAGTGATATACAATACTGTGGATTGCAATGAGTCATATACAATACACGAATTGTATCCTGTTTCAAACACAAGTTGGTGCATTGGACTGATGAAGTTGGGAATGTCAACAATGGCAACGTATTGTTCTTCTGGATGGTTTACGCGTATAGAATGGATAACAGAGGTGCGTTACGTAATAGATTAAGATTAGTAATTATAATTCACACAATAAATATATTTTTATTTTTTTTAAAAAAATTTAATCAAATTTTAAGGTACTCATTAATAGTAATAATAATTACAGTCATATTATTTATTTATTTTTATTAGAGTCTTGCTATTTATTCGGAATCACCAACTGTGTATTTTTGTATTTTTACCAATGACATGAGAAACATAATGTTAACTCAACAAAATTCTTGCTTGCATTAAAGAGTAAATGTTCAAATTAAATCTTTTAAAAGCTGCGACTGATACTTTATTTTTTATTTTTTGTAAAAAATCAATTCTTTAAGATTATAAACGTGAATATTTTAATTGTTTGTTTGTTTGATTAAAAATTTTTAAGAATTAATTCGAGTCACTGATCATTTTGTTAGGGATTACGGAAATAAACCGTTTACTTTCTTCAAAATTTGTCATTAGTCAAAGCAAAGTAATTCAAGAATTAAACTATGGCTACATTTATATCATAATAACTGACATTGCAAGAGAATTAAACAGTATAGAAAGTGAAATTGAGTGTAAGTTGAGTTACATTAAATGGGAATTAATATTAAGTTTATAGTTTGAGTTTGCAAAAACAATTTAAATCTTCTTTCTATAAAATTAATTTTTCAGGTAAATTTTTTTTGTTTATAAACATACATTTAAGATAATTAAATATGTCATCAAAATAAGTTTATACTACAAAAATATATTCAATACTTTAAAAAAACTTTTTCAGAAAATCAAACATTGTGAATTATAATTATGATGAGATTAAAAAACCAAGACACTTATAATTTTAAAGGATGAAACAAATAATTTTTTCTAAAGAACCAAACATTGTCCTTTTTCACTTTCCAAGAGATCACCAATGCCAGCTAAGTATCCAATTATAAAAAGTCAACATTATATAGCCATCCTTTTTGACGAAACATAAATAGCATGGATAACAATATAACATAACATGTCGAATATGCCCCTGCATCCTTCTTATAAAAGGGAAACTCAGCATTGTGGACTAAACACAAGATACCAACCATTATCTGTGTAATCAATGGCTTCCACTTTTTCCATCAATTTCTTCCTCCTCTCAATAGCCCTTTTCTCAGTTTCTTGTTTATCAGCACCTCATGCTTCCACCTTTATCCTTCCAATCAAAAAAGACCCTGCAACCAATCTGTTTTACAGTTCAGTTGGCATAGGAACTCCTAGGCACAACTTTGATCTAACCATTGATCTTGCTGGAGAAAACCTATGGTATGATTGTAACACTCATTACAACTCATCCTCTTACCAACCCATCGCTTGTGGCTCAAAACAATGCCCAGAAGTTGGATGCACTGGCTGCAATGGACCCTTCAAACCAGGTTGCACAAATAACACATGCCCTGCTAATGCAATCAACCCTTTAGCCAAATTCATTTTTGGTGGTGGCTTAGGTGATGATTTCATATTCATTCTTCAAAACAAAGTTTCTGGCTTGCTTTCTAGTTGTATTGACACTGATGGATTCCCTTCATTCACCAATGATGAGTCACCTCTAAATGGCTTACCTAAAAATACCAAAGGAATCATAGGCTTTTCAAAATCAAACCTTTCTTTACCATTACAACTTGCCTTGCTTAATAAGGTTCCTCCAAAGTTTTCTCTGTGTTTACCTTCTTCAAACAAGCAAGGTTTCACTAACTTGCTAATTGGAGCTGGGGAATCTGAATACCCTCATGGAATGTCCAAATTTCTTCAAACCACACCACTTATTGTTAACCCCGTTTCCACGGGTGCTATATCTGTGAAGGGTGTTCCTTCAAAAGAATACTTCATTGATGTGAAAGCAGTTAAGATAGATGGAAATGTTGTGAACTTAAAGCCTTCTCTTTTGGCTATTGACAACAAAGGAAATGGGGGCACCAAAATCAGCACCATGAGTCCTTACACAGAGTTACAAACCACTGTTTACAAAACCTTCATTCGTGAATATCTGAAGAAAGCTTCAGATAGAAGACTAAAGAGAGTGGCATCAGTGGCTCCATTTGAGGCATGTTTTGAATCAACCAATATAGGAAATGTGCCAACTATTGATCTAGTATTGCAAGGGGAAGTGCAGTGGACTATTCATGGAGCCAATTCCATTATTATGCCAAAGAAAAATGTTGCATGTCTTGCAATTGTTGATGGAGGAACAGAGCCTGTAATGTCATTTACAAAAGCTTCAATTGTTATAGGTGGATATCAATTGCAGGATAATCTTTTGGTGTTTGATGTGGCATCTTCCAAGTTAGGCTTCAGCTCATCGCTTTTGCTTCACAATGCCACTTGTTCTTCCTCTTAAATGTCATAGCCTTGTCATGCGTTCAACTTAGCCACGTTTCGTAATCTACTAGCTTCTATATCTTTCCATTTTCAGAACAATAAATGTAGTAATAATACAAGTGCGTCAATTCATTTTATGTTTAGAAGTAATGTTTTATATATTTTGACATAATATTCAAATTCTAGTATTTATTTAAAGGTGAATCTATTCTAAATAAATTTTTCATGGAATTAAAAAATGTCATTGTTACGCAAACAAATGAAGAAGTTCCGTACGTGTAATTTTGTGGAGTATTATTGACCAATTCCAGGTCTATTTTCCACACCTTTCCCACTGTCTTGTCAACTTGGTGTGTCTATCCATTATAAGCTGTTACCAATACGTACACAACACTACCATATGAGATTAAAAGATGTGATAGATTTGTCATATATTGCTAGAGTCTTTGAAACCTCAATAATATAAACACCACACTAATATTCTTATTTTTATCTTTTTATTATATTATATTATATTATTTGTTGTATTAATTATTTATCTCTCATTTTTTTTTATCAATAATGATAACAATTATATAGGAGATGATGTGATGGTAACAGAAAGGAGAGATATAATTCTATGTTATCCTGTCTAACTTTTTTTCAAAAAGTAAAAAGTATACTAAATCATTATCATAAAATAAGAAATAAGATAAAAAAATTATATGATAATCTACCAAATACTTGAGAGCATGGTAAAATTTACTTTATTTAATATTTATAATATAAATTTTCGTAAAAGTATAATAAAAGTAATATTTTTATCAGAGTAAAGTGGGAAATTCGTCATTCAAAACAAAAGAGAAAGTATTCTTAAAGATATATTATAAAGTTTAAAAATACAAGAAGAGGTAGCTTCTAAAATGTCCTATTTTCTGACATTTTTTTTTTCATTTTTCACAAAAATATAGTTTGATCAAGTTTTTAGTCAAATATGTTTAAAATAATTTAATTAATTAATTAGTCAAGGTTATAAATAGAAAACCCTTTAGGAGTAAAGTGAGGAAACGTAACACTGATTCAAGATGATTCATAGTTAAGTTTTAATTTACAGTTATCAATTGAGTTGCGGTCTAATGTTGAACCAAGTAAATACCTATTGAATTCGACTTTTCTATAAATCATTCAACTGAAAAGAAGAAAAAATATTTACATTAAAATATAACATAAAAACGTGAGATCCATCTTTATTTTCTTTATATTTCCTTTTTTTTTCACTCTAACAAGAAAAGGTCTTAAAGTCCAGTTTTTCTTTGAGATATAAACACATAGGTTAGTGGTTGTTTCACTAGAATATATCTTCTTGTGTTGTTTCACTGGAAATCTCGTTGTAGATACTTTGTTATGAGACCCAAAAGAGATTAAGAAGCCCAAGTTACTTTAAAGCCCAAATAATTTTTTTTGAAATTTTTTATCAGGGTCATATACTTGGTGTAAGATTTTTAGATGTTTCTTATGAATGAATAATATATTTAATAAGTATATGGTATGACCGGAAGATAAATAAAGAGAAATAAAAGATGTCAATTAGATAGGTAGAAATGTAGGATGTTGAAATATCAATTATTAAAAAATTAAACTCATAATAAAATGCACTACTCACCCTATTTTTACAAAATTTTATAAATAAATATTTATATTAAAACTTCAACCAATTTACTCGATAAGTTTCAATTCATCATTGATATATTTTACAAATACCTACTAAATTTGAGTGTAATTTACCATTTCTATCAAAGTTAAGATCTTGAATACAATGGCAACAATAGGGACAAAGCATCCAGGTATTCCACACATCCAGAGAGCCCAAAACAATGAATTTTTTAACCGAAATTGATACAGTTTACTTTGACTTTTATTGCATAATATGGAAGGAAAATTTTAGTTTATTAGTTATGTCATGTTTATTAATAAACTCTATCTCACCTTATAAATTAATTTTATAAGATTAAGTTATACTATCATCTAAATTTTTAACATTGACATTAAAATCTATTTTAACATAACATTTAAGCCATAAGAAACATTTATCGGGTGAAAGAGTCATGTATACGATGACTTCAGTAATATGCAATAGGCATGGCACCTTGCTATATAAGGGTAACACTACATTCGGCACTGTACACATCAACATTGTTACCTTTATCCACAAAAATGACTTCTTCGTATACCATGCACTTCTTTATTTTCTCTATTCCCCTTTTCTCAGTTTCATTCTTATCAGCATCACATAAAATGTTCCGAATTCCAAACCACACCCCTATAACCTTTCCATTAAGAAAGACCAAACAAACCAATGTGTTCTACACTTCACTTGGCTAGGAACTCCACGACACAAGTGCAGTTGCCTCGGTTAGCATATATAATTTTGGTATTGCCATATAATAATAAGGGATTTCAATAGATTTGCATTGGCCTTTTGACACTAGTAGACATGTAAGAGAGAGTCTTACATTAATTAAAAGGAAAACTATCAACACAGTAGTCTCTACGGTCATGAAGAATCATAATTAAATGCACTTTTATATAGAAATATTCATATTCATGAAGAACCATATTGTTTAGATTAATGTATTTTATAAATAATCATACCTTTCTAATTAGAATGGGTGAAGGGTTACATTGCAACAAGTTATACAGGTGTACATTACATTAACAAGTTGAAGGCTTAAAATGTCAACAATGGTAGAAAATTTCATCTCCTAGCTTCCTTAGATATGTAGCATGCGGTGGTAATAATTTTTGAAAAGCTCTACGAAGCAGCAGGTTTTATTGAAAAAGACTAGCAATTGTTCACATTACATTTTTCCTTCTATAAATAGAAGACTTTCCAAGTGCAGGAAACATCGTAAGCAGAAGGCTTTTCCATGATTTTTGAGAATTTGTTCTATGATTTTTTCACTCCAGAAGGCTTTTCCATTTTAAATATTATTGTTTCCAGTCCTCATTTTATTGCTACCATTTGTGTTACACATACAAAGCCCAAAGTAACTGCATCATCCACTGCAAAGCAACAACAATGTTGTTAACTTTTTCCACAATGACCACTTATACCATCCGGTTATTTGTTTTCTCTATTCTCCTTTATTCAATTCCATGCTCATCAGCATTACAATCTCCACACCCCTATACCCTTCCCATTAAGAAAGATCTAGCAACCAATGTGTTCTACACTTCACTTGGCATAGGAATTCCACGACACAACTTTGATCTAGCCATTGATCTTTCGGGAGAAAACCTCTGGTACGACTGTGACAATAACTACTACTCATCATCCTTTAGTCCAATCAGTTGTAATTCTCATTCATGCCCCAAAACTACTCATCCATGTAGTGTATGTCATGGCCCTTTCAAACCAGGTTGCACAAATAACTCATGTGGCACTGACAATTACAACCCCTTTGCTAATGTCATTTTTCGAGGGGACTTAGCTAAGGATGTCATATTCATTTCTCAAACTCTAGTGTCTAACTTTCTTTCTGGATGCACAAACTCCAATAAATACCCTGAAATTCTTAATGTTAATACAAGGTTACCCAAAAGTTGCAAAGGGTTGTTAGGCCTTGCAAGGTCACAACTTGCAGTGCCAACTCAACTTGCATTGTTGAAAAAACTCCCTCACAAGTTTTCTCTCTGTTTACCTTCTTCAAACAACCTTGGATTCATTAACTTACTCATTGGTCCTGGAGAACATCCTCAGGAGGTGTCCAAATACCAAACAACTCCTCTAGTTCTCAACCCTGTTGTCACAGGTCTTACATTTGAAAAAGGTGTTCCTTCTGCAGAATACTTTATTGATGTGACATCAATTAAGATTGATGGTCATGTTGTGAACTTAAACCCTTCTGTGTTTTCTATAGACAAAAAAGGTCATGGGGGTACCAAAATTAGCACCGTTACTCGTTTCACTGAATTGGAAAGTTTTATTTTCAGGAGATTTCTGAGTGATTTTCTTAAGAAAGCTGCAGAGAGAAGACTAAAAAGAGTGGCATCAGTGTATCCATTTGAGGCTTGTTTCGATTCAAGAAGCATTGGTTTTGCTATGCCAACTATTGATTTAGTGCTACAAGGGGGAGTGCAATGGACTATTCATGGAGCCAATTCCATGGTAATGGCAAAGGAAAATGTAGCATGTCTTGCAATTATTAATGGAGGGGAACTGACAGCAACGTCATGGTCGTCGTTTTTAAAAGCCTCAATTGTTATTGGTACACATCAGTTAGAGGAAAATCTTTTGGTGTTTGATCTTACTTCCTCTAAATTAAGCTTCAGCTCTTCGCCTTTGAACCACAATGCCACTTGTTCCAACTTTTGAAATGTCATCATATTGAATAATGAAGTTTGCTTTAATTTATTTTGTAAACTCATTGTTGTTTTACAGTGCCATATTTAGTCTTGTGCCAAATATGAAATTATATTTTTACTTTTGAACAATTTGTTTTGATATTTGATGAGCTCATTTTATATTCAAACATTTTGAATGTTTCAGAAGTTTGATTGTATTGGCTATTTCCAATGGAAGTTTGCATTCAACACCAATATTGAGTTTTGGCATTGCCAAAAAAAAAAAAAAAAAAAAAAAAAAACTATATCAATAGGTTTGCATTGCTTGCTTCCATTATACGATTTTTTTTAGTATTGTTTCCATCTGAACAAAATACTCAACAGCCAAGATTGTAATATTTGTATTTTTTTTCTTCAAATAAATAAAGTTCACACTGGAATTTAACAACGGTCAAATGTATTAGCTTTTAGTCAAGTATGGAAGTCGTACATACATACTTTTCTCTGCAACCGAAAGTTTTATATTAATAACACGATCAACAAAATGCTATGAAGTCAAGAAGAATCATCAACACAGAATGAGAATAAGTCAAATTAAGGATTTGAAAACCTTTCCATATTAGAAGGTGGTCCACTTAGAATAAACAGTGCAAGTTGATATCAAAACAAAGAAAAATATAATAAAACTGCTCAAAATATATCTACTAAAAGATATATAAAAAATACACGCGGAACCTCTCATCAAAAGCAAACATGTTTACCAATAAAATGTGCTAAAGTATATGAATTTAATTGGTATACATCAGTAAATATCTTTTACAAATGCTTGATTAACCAAATTATATATATATATATATATATATTTTTTTTTTTTTCATATTTTATAACTAATAAATATGTTTTATATATTTTTTTTCTTCATATATTTTATAACTAGTTATACATATATTATAGAGTGTAGTTTTCTATCAGATATATATATATTTTTTTTAACATGCTACTTAACACGAGATAATGGAACTTTAGGAAACCAAATATCTTGCACGTTATTTTATCAAATACCTTCATTACATAGCATCCTTTTAACAGCACACACGTGATACTGAAAATAATAACCACTACACTTCAAAAGTAGCAATTATTCCCTTTACATATAAACTCGTAGTTTAAATTTCAACCATAGTAAGTTAGTCAAGAAAGAACAACTGATATGAAAACCTGTTAGCAATTGACTAACGGAATAATGTAAATTCAATACTTTCTTCTAATTTT
This sequence comes from Hylodesmum podocarpum, assembly GCA_026586105.1. Taxonomy (NCBI): domain Eukaryota; kingdom Viridiplantae; phylum Streptophyta; class Magnoliopsida; order Fabales; family Fabaceae; genus Hylodesmum; species Hylodesmum podocarpum. The sequence continues at coordinate 361,177 of JALJEV010000367.1, read as the reverse complement.
CTTCTATTAAAACAAAAGGGCGTTTAAAGAATTTTGATAAATGAAAAACAAAACTAAACAAACTATAAACTATAACTATAACATAACAAGTGTATGAACTAAATTAGTGTCTTAATGGATTGTTATTGAAGTTGATGTATTAGGCAAAGGTAGGTGTTGTTGGCGTGTAAACTGTAAAGTCACTACACGACAACTTAAGAGTCCCGTACGTACCTTTTTCAGTGACTCATTTACCTTATCCACATACCTTATCAATATGTACCAGTCTCTGCAACGTGTCAAAACTGATCTCCGTTCTGTGGGTTTGTGATATGTCTCCTAAATTATCCTATTCATTTAATTTGGATGATCATAACATAACATGCCCGAAATTTATTAAATTAAGAATAAGATGTACTTTATTTTATATCTTTCATGCAATCTTAATATATAATTAACTAGTCAATTAATTTATTTAATACGCTCTAAAATATTTTTCATTTGATTAAGTTTTTATTTTCAATAATTTTTCATTCTTATATTGAGTTTCAATTAAGGATAATTTAACAAAAATAAATAAATTATTCCTTCTATTTCTAGACTATAAAAATTTCCAAACTTTAATAATTTTACAAATTTTAAATCTCATTAATTATTTTTTACAAATTTTAAATGAAGGTCTTCTAAACTGAATATTTTAATTTATAAGCAGTATTAAATAACTTTTTAAAAATGCGTATTAACCTCAAACATCAATAGTTTAGGGATGGAAGGAGTAGTTTTTGATTGAAATTGGTCTTAGTTAATGTAAATCAATTTTTTAATAAATAATAAGGGAAGAAAATAAGTTTGGAAACATAAGTTGAAAGTTAGTTTTTGGAGTAGTTAATATGAAAAAAATATAAATTAATTAATACACAAATGACTTTTAGTTTTTAACGAATTTAATTTTAGTTCTTAAAGGATTTAATTTAATTTTTTATTTTATTCTCATAAAATATTCATAAAGATCGTTTATCTAAACAGTTTCAAAGTAAGAACAAGAAACAATTTGCTCCACAGTTATTTTAACATTGTAAAAATTAAATTTTTTATATATATAAAACTGAGCCTAATTGTTCTGCTAATTCACCAATTTGGTTTAATCTGAAAGCCTCATAATGGCTATCTTTCTTGTACTTTCTTTCTTTTTTAACAGGTATTTTTAAGTAAATGTAATTTGCACTTAACTTTACCTTATCAAACAATATTAATATTTGTTATATATCATTTTCCACTTAATATTTTTAATTTTTTTTTGTTATATTTTTAAAAAACTTATATATTTATAAAAAAAATAATTTATATAATAATAACACAGTTGCACCTTATAATATAACAAGAATATTTTACCTGCACTCCTCGTCCTGTGTGCCTGTTCTCCATTCACTCAACTTCACCCACCAAATAAAGTGTGAGTAACATATTATGTAAGCATGACCAATGAATTATAATTTTAAAAATACTTGTTCGTAATTTTGTGTAATTGAAGAATTAAGATACTCTAATATCTTTGGAAACTAAACTGATGGTGTAATCAATTCGTCCACGTGATTTAATGGGTAGGGTAGGATAGGTTTTGTTTGGTTTTAAAAGTGATTATACGAGAACTTGAGAATCACTCATAACCAACGCGCCCTATTTTCCACGGCTTTCTCTCACTCACATTCCCTTATCAACCTGTCTCTACCAAACAACGTGTCACAACTAAAATCTTATACATCTTTCACGTGTTTGCAAAATGAAAAATACTTGTAAGAAAATTATAATATATATATACATGTGAGCGAGTTAATTATGCGACTTTGTATTAATGTAAAGTAAAATTATTATTAAATTATCATATTCATTTGCACTTAATAACAATATGTATAATTTTTACTCTCATATATTTTAAAATTTTTATGTTTTATTTCATAATTTATTTTTTATTTTATAAAAATATGTAGGTTTAAATCTCATTTTGATAATAATTAAGATCTCAACTAAAACTACTCTTATAAATATTTTTTATCATATATTTAATTTAATATGTCATGTCACAGCTAGTATTAAGTCGTGAGTAAACATCGACAGTGAAATTAAAATTTTAGATTTTTTAAAAATATAAAATGAAAAAAATAAGAAAACAAAAATTATATAGTTTTCAAAATTATGAAACTAAAATTATAAATAAAAAATAAGAATTTAAAATTATGGATTGAAAATTATAGTGAGACACAAAAGTGAAATTTAACTTGTATAATGGATTGAAATTTTCTTTTTTAGTAGATATTATTATTAATATTTTGATCATGTTAAATAACTTCCTAAATAATTCGGGTGCCATGAAAAATTATGTTAAATAATTCTTAAAAGTATAGAAATTTTTTTAAGTTAATCTTTTGAAAAAATTAAAATTATAAATTTTAATATTGTAAGATTTATTTATAATAATTTAAATATTATTTTTTTAAAAAAATATAATTCATGATGAATCTATTATTTTTAAATTAAAATTTTAGCAATAATATATAGACATGTTTTTCACGCAAATAGTTTTCCTACTAGTCTATCAATACGCTGCTGTGTTCAACTTTCATCCAATAGAATATAAGTACGTGTCCACCACCGTGCAATAATTTGTACTGAATCTGGCATCTGCATTGCTGTCTTTTTTATTTCCTGTGTCAATGTGTTTTAAAAGTGTCGAAAGGTGGTGTTAAAATATCAGGAATGTTACCAAATATTATTCTAAAATTATTCATTCTAAATTAATAAATACTCTTACAAAAATTAGGGTGACAATGAACTGAAAATTATATTCCGTATTTAAAATTGTACTTGGTAGCTAGTTTTGCTAATTTATTAATAGTATATATATGTATTTCTTTTTTTATATTTTATAATTAATTATTTAATTTTTTTATATTACAATTATTTAATAAGAATTTTTCAATGTTTATTATTATGATTCGGCGGATCCAGCAAACTTTTACACACAACAAAAATTAAACATGGAAAATCTCGTTTATGGTAATGATTCAACAATTTTTTACACATGGTAGAAATTGAACATGAAAAATAGACTATTCTTAGAACGTAGACACCAAACCGTGAGATTAATCATTGTGACCTAACTAATAATATTTTCTCTTAAATAAAATAATGCTATTCCTTAATTCTAACTTTCTAACCTTAACAGACAGGTAACTCGGTATGTCATCAGTTACAAATTATAATGAGATTAAAAAATCTGACCCATTGCATTTAAGTGGGTTAATTTATTAAATTTTAATATAAGTTAAAAAATTAAGAAGAGAGTATAGTTTTAATTGATCTGTAGAAGTTAACATAAATTATAATAATCTTAAATAAAAATACAAAGCTCCTAATAAATTTTAAATTATACAAATCTCCTAATATATTTTCAAAATAAAAGAAAAAAAAAAATCCTTGCACTCAGTGATTAGGCAGTATTACCTAGTTTGAGTTTGAAGAGAATTCTATCAGCGTCTAAACAAACATGGATTCACTGTCACCAATCTCACAATATAATAGCATACTTACTTGATAGGAGTATTAAGGTGAGAGTGACGCACGCACCTAATTTTATTCCAACGTAAATTTTAAATTCATTTAAAATAAGTTTAAATCTTGAACGTTGATTTGCAAGCACAAGAAGCTTAAAATATACAATAATGCAATAATCCATGCCACCATTTATTATTATTTTTTTGGGTAGTTGTACTTTGTAGATCTGCTTTTTTAAGATTATTTAAATTGACTAAAAACAGCGAAGAAAATTGGTTCCAGAAGCTTTATTTTGTGGGTGAAGAAAATTAATGGTCTACAAAAAATTATAATTAATTTCTGTAGCCCTTTACGACAGCATCTTGAAGGAATAAAGAGATATTCCGTGCGCCACATCTTTTGTATTTTTCCCAACAAAAACCGTTTACCCTTTGTTTTCTGTTCTAAAACCATGTGCTATGAGCTGCACCGTATCATTCGTATCTTTCCCTTTGCCTTATCTTTTCTTTTATTAACATCTCTGCGTCTTTACTTTGCCTTATTATGGACATGCTTTTTGCACTATCAAGTTATCAATACTTATCAATACTCCACAATAATAAAATGTAATTCTTATTAGACACTTAAAGTAAGAAAATCAAAACAAAAATAAAACAAAATTAGTCAAACATATTGCAAATGTTTCCATTCAGGTAACTCAGCCGAATTCCATACAGGAGTAGTAGTATTTCATTTTCTAATATTAAAAACATATAGCCAAAACTGTCATTGCCATCGCCACAAGCAGAAAGCAGAATCGTATACACATACCGCAGAAGGGGAGTCCCCAAAAACCAAAAAAAAAAAAAAAAGGGTTATTACAGAACCTGTTAAACTCAACCTTAATCTAAGAAAACTATGTGGTATGGATAATAAATTATTATCACCATAACTGAGGTCAAACTCAAACTCAAACTGATTGTGCAGGCAGAGACCCAGATTTGAAATCAGAACAGCTTGAACCCTTCATAGAACTAAATCCAACCATAGAAGTATCAAAATCGAACTGAAGCAACACATCTTCCATTTGATACCCTCCAATCACAATGGGATTCTTCATGTTTTCACCTCCATTAACAAACCCTAAGCACATAACATCATCATTCACCTGCACCATCGAGTTTCTACCATATATGCTCCACTTCACCATCTCACTCTGCAGCACCAAATCGATAACCGGCACGTTTGGCCCAACTTGCGACCCATCAACGCCGTTTGATTCAAAACAAAGCCCAAAAGGCCCAACTGGATCTACTTTAACCATGTTCATAGACAAAGCTGCTTTCACATAAGCGCTCTCGAAATTCTCATAGATCGAGCTCCGGAGAGTGGTGTACGGCACAACCGTACTCAACTGAGCCACCCCACCGTTGAAAGAAACCTTTTTTCCGCTGATTTTGAGGGAATTAACGTTAATTGAAGGGTATGTCTGGTCTGGGTTGGTAACAAGAGGAGTAAAAATCAGAGATCTGAGAATCTCAGACCCAGGTTGAGATTCACGCACCACGTTGCCAAATTGAACAACCCCAGAAGAGGGTGAGAGGCAAAGAGTGATTTTTCTCTGAGTCCCAAGAGAATGAAAAACCTGAGATGAAAAAGAAGTGCGAGATCTATCAAGACCCACCATACCTTTAGCACCGGTAGCTAAACCGTTCAAGAGAAGAGAGGGTGAGCATGTGAAGAGAAGTGGGTGAGAGCGTTCAATGAAATCCTCAACAAGCTCTCCTTCAATGACCCTTTTCCCTGTGATGGAATTTTCCGTTGGAATTTGACACGGTTGGTCTTGATCTACAGGGTTAGCGAGACTTGAGAGCCAAGAGTGGGTTGCAATTTCAGGACCCTTTGCAGTGAGGCACCGAATTGAACGGTGAAAAATGGGGGTGAGAGAAGAAGAAGGAGTATTTCGGGAAGCACAATCAACCCAGAGGAGTGAGCCTCCGAGATCAAGAACAAATTTTGATGACTCAACAGGGGTGCCATAAGAGAGTGTTGTTAAGTATTGGTGAGTTGAATCGTCTTTGGTTACAGGGAGGGTTAAGGAAAAAGCTTGAACAGTAGAAACAAAGACGAAAAGGGAGAGAAAGAGAAAGAGAGAAGAGGAAGCCATCGAAGAAGAAGAGAACAGAGAGAGTTTGAAAGAAGAAGTAATTGGTAGTTGAAGAAAGTGTCGGCGGAGGGTCGCCGCAGATGCTGAAAATATACTAGTTTGGTTTGAGGGTTGGATAAGGCACGGTAATTAAGAAATTAATAAAAACATAGTCCACTCTATACGTTTTTTTGGTGTTTGCTGACTAGATGACACTTCACGTGCTTATCTTCTTGTATTCTCTCTTACTCTCTCACTCTCGTTCATAAAACGTGAGATGAATGGTATTGGTAGATGAGGGTGGTGACTCATGCCCTTATAAAATGCTAAATGAAACCATCTCTCTTTGTTACAAACTGCCAAACAAAATTTCTTGGACGTTTCCTTTATCCTTTCTGAATCACAAAATTAGGCCACGCCTTTCCGCGTACGCCAATTATCAGGGGTAGTGCTAATAAAATGATAAATCTATAACAATAATGTCCCTTCAAGGGTCCGTAGGGCCACATAGGTGTGTAAATTTATTGTAGCATTTTATGTTTAAGAATCCTAAAATCAAGTTCGAGAATATGCTCCTGGTTTATAATGTTCTGTATAATAATAAAATAATTTTATTTATTTATTTATTTATTTATTTTTTGTTGTGGTTTTTAAGTTCTAACATCGACTTGTTAGATTATCATTGTTGTGAGTATAAACACCCGCGTATCACAGGTTGACCAATGTTTTTAATGTTGACTTTTAGTCCTTTTGCACTTTTGTGATAGGTGTTAATATTCTCATAAGTGGTAATAATTAATATATATGTATAAAACTTTTGTTTATTTGGGGCCGACACGTTCCAAAACAATAAAACTCAACCGTGTTTATGATTATTAGTATTATATTTTTGTATACTAAATAGAATGATAATTTATTTTATATAATTAAACTTTATGATAAATAAATATTATTATAAAAGCTATATTATAGAAAAAATTGTAACGACTAAAATATACATTTTAGAAAGAGTACGTTATTTGAAATATTTTAAGAAAATTATCATTATAACTGTTAATTTTTTTTTCTAAAGAATAATCTTGCACAAGTTAACAAAATTTCTAATTTATATATTAAAAAATATCTACTTATTATACATCTTAATTATATAAAATGTTATTTTATACGTGCTGAAATTTTAGTTTAAGAATATTATATGACTTTACTTGAAAATGTTAACAATGATAAAATTTTAGATACAGGAACTCATACCTAAGTAATGGACTGCTTTTATTGTTGATGGTCTTATTTATATTGTTTAATTGTAAGTATATATTACACTAATTAAACTAAATTGATTCATTTTTATAAACTATCCCCTGATCTTCCATTGTGGTGTATTTGATGTCTTCCATCTAGAGTAAACTAGGTAAGATTCAGAAAGCCATAAGAGTTTGGTATTTTGATTGAGGTAACATCACATGAAATACTATCACTTCAAGAAATGAAAAACTATATAATATTGCATAATTCAACTCATTAAGAGCCACGGATCAAAGATTATAAAACTTGGGAGGAAGACAACCAAGTTTTCATTCAAAATCTACATGACATGATTTTATTTTAGGAGAACTTCTTCTATCAAACAGTAGGTGTGCAGAACAGACTACAAATCATTCATGTAAACGAAAGAGAAGAGTAGTACTAATAGTTTCTAATATTATTATTCAAACAACTTGTTAAACTTATAATGCTGCATCATAACCTTTAAATTTATTAAAAGAAAATTAATTAAAAGAGTGGCTTGTTTATTTGTTTAGTCAATTTAATCTAAGTGCTATTGGCCGGCTTGATCTGTGAAAGCTATTTATTTAGCCCAAGAACATGTCCAAGTGCAAGGTTGTATTTATTTGGACCAAGAAAGTGTCCAAGTGCAGAACTATTCAAACTAAAAGTACAAGATATTGTAAAAAGCAGTTATTAATTTCTATAAAAATATCTTCACTGGTCAAATTATTTCGTTTTTCTTAAGTTTTGTCTTTGTTTTAAGAAACTTCAAGTGTTTTTATTCCGTTCAAGATTTAATTATCCTTAAGATTTCTTTTTATCTTTACTACAAGTACATTACATCTATTAATAAACCTTTTCTCAATTAAACAGTCCTGTACAATATATATATTTTTTTCTTTCTTTATGCTTGCAAATGGATTTAGGTCTAGAAACATTTTTTTGGCTATTTTTCAGGTGCAAAGTTACTCTATTTATTTGGTCCAATAATGCGTCTGAGTTCAAGAATGTGTTGATTTGGTCTGAAAATGTGTCCGAATACAAAATCTGCACTATTCTAGACAATTTATCATTAAACCAACAGTTGTTGGTGCTCACGACAAAAACATGTGCTATTTATCTTGTTGGTCATGCGTGGGTTAGCCTTATGTCCAATATGTATTAGAAAATATTTCTATATATATTTTTTTTAAGGATATGTCAAAACTTTTTATTCTTATCGAATTATCTGACAATCTGAGTGCTGTTCAAATCTTCTTGTTAGAACTTACTTCCTATCTTCAGCGAAAGAAAGTGGTACTTGTAAACAAATACTATCTTATGATAAGTGTATGGGATTGATACAGGAAGATGAAAGTTTATGTTTTCTCAGAGAAAGTTGTTGTTTTTTTTGTTTTTTTTTTTCAAAAAACGAGAGTCTAGAGATAGTTATACCTCCTGGAAGATTATGTGATAATTACTATTAAGAGTGAATCACTCAATCGGAGAATTTAAGAGTGAATCACTCAATCGGAATATTTAAGTAGTGTTAAGATAATTACAGTAGGTTGTTTAATTATGATGGACGTATTGATTAATTTAATAAATTAATATAATTTTATTTCATTAATAAACATATATAATTAACTAGTCAATCAATCAACTCATTCATAAAATATATATATATATATTTCTTTCTTTCCATATTATATATATATATATATATATTCTTTTACATTTTATAATTAGTTGTCTGGTTATTTAATTATTTATAATTATATTTATTTATTAAATATTATTTTAATTAATATTATTTAAAAATAATGTCTTAAAAGAGTCAATGATATTTAGAGAAACTGTGACCGCGTGTCTAATATTAGTATGTCTTAAAAAATAATTAAACAAAGACCTGACTCAAAAAGTGAACATATAACTTAAATGTTTTATTATGTATGGTCAAAGTGAACCATGCACTTTTAAGGATTTCTTTTGCAATTATTTGTTTATCCGAGAGATGTTGTTAAATAAGTTCAGAGAAACACTGGGTAGGCGGTCTTTATTCAAATTATTATTATTATTATTATTATAAATAATTTTATGTTAATAATAAGCTTTAAGTGTTTTTTTATATATAACATCAAGGTTTATAATTAATTCTAAACATTAGTAATACTTCTCATTTATTAATCATGTTATTAACTAATTTCCTTTTCATTATAAAAGTTATTATTTTTTGCAAATATTTAAACTCAGATTTTGGTATTATTTTTATATCTCCATTAACTCTGTATAGGAAAACTTATAGAGTATGACTCAAACTTGCATAAAAACTTTCCTTTTAGATTTTTTTATGTACATTTTTTTATGAATTTTGTAAATTTCTTGAGATTTTTCCTACAGGAGTTTTCTTTTTGTAAAATTTTATATGATCTTGGAAAAAGTATGATTATTTATTTAAACTTGCTAAAATTTTCATGGAAAAAATATAATATTTTCTGCACATTCTTGAAAAATCTTCGTTTTGTATAAAAATAAATGAACGTCTTTTGCAGATTTTCCAAAAAAAAAATTACGGATATAAGTTTCTTATATTTTTTTTATTCAGTAACACACAAGGTTATAAAAATCATAAGAAAAATAAGACAAGTATTTTTTATAAAGTAAAAAAGATATTTTAATGTCATAAAGGAAAATAATTAAGAAAATGGTTGATATTTAAAAATATCATTAAATACATAAAATCACTAGTAAAAGATTATATTATTAAAATTGTTGTATTTAATTTGTATGATGTAATCCTAATTATTTTAGTCCCTTTAATTTTTGTTTATCTCAAGCTCTACCATTCCTTATGTTTGTGGAGAAAAGTTAAATAACTTTTTAGTCTTCAAAAATGCACTGAATTTGATTTTATTCTTTAATTTTTCATTCATTAAAGTGTTCAAAATTTATTGACTGATGAATGATGATTGGTATGTGGATGACACCTAGCATCTAGGATTAAATTAATCATAATTTTTCAAAAAGAAAATATTATTAGCAGATTTTACTAAATTTGTAGAACCAATATCACACTTTGTTTTTTTTATAAAGTCAAGACTAGTAGGGAGAGGAAGAAGCAAGATAAGACACTATTAGGAGTAACCATTGTGAATAATAGCAGCTATTACTGTATCTGATGAGTATAAACATGTTTTACACCTACGAGATCGATCATAAGAGACAGAAGAAGATTCTAGAAGAGAGAATTGTGAGACATATAATATGTATAATGTGAAATAATAATAATATTAATAAACTTATATATATTAGATTAATTTGGTATCAATGATTCGACAAAGATGTGAAACCGCGTCATCCCGAATTTGCATGCCCGAAGCTTAGACAGTAGACACGCATGCAAATGCATAGCCACGAGCATGCATGGACTGGCGAGCTTGGTAATATATCATGATAATTAGTCTAAGTTATTACTTCTCCACTGCTTATTTTATTTTTCTTTTATACAATGTCTTAATGTTGAATGATTTAAGCAAGAGTTTAGTAAGGACATCAAGACCCAAGAGTATGAGGCTCATGATGAGAAAAATTAAAATCAAGATCCAATTCATAAAATGATTAGATCCATAACTAGGAGTAGATTCAGAAAGGTCCAAGAAATATTACAACTCAAGGTGGCCCATGTGCTTGAGACTGAATTGTTAGTGACCCAATAAATACAAAAACTGATAACATGTATAACCTGTCTGGTGGACTAGGAGGCCTATTTATTTTGTAATAGATTTTAAAATAAATAATTTCATACAAGACCCATTTACTTATAGGCCCATTTCGTATTAGGTAAACCTAATTAGTATTAAACTTATAGGAATTGAGAACGGAGGCAGATCATTATTCAATTTGATATTTTTGTGAGTTTAAGCTCTGCTAGGGTTCTTCCTTGCATCCTCGATCTTATTAGGAATTCTTCGATTCTTGTGTGGCGATCATCCTTGGCTTATCAAACATTCTTGTTTGTGTGACGCCTTCCTTTTAATATCTATCTTTCTTTGTTTATTTTGCATTTTTATTATATAAAATAATTCTGAAGTTTCAGCCGTCTTCAAACCCTAATTCTCAAAAGTCGAGTATTCCATTAATTCTGGGTTAGGATCATATCATCTGGTATTCAGAGCACGGTTTCATCGGTAGGATTCATCCTGTGTTCCTGTTCATCTCGCGTTCCTGTTCACTGGTACTATCTATTCATCTTATTTTATTTCAAACAAAAAAAAAACGAAAAAAAAAGAAAAAAAACGCAAAAAAAAAGCAAAAAAAAAAAGAAAAAAAAATCTGAAAAAAAAAGAAAGCTGACGAAAAAAAATGATGAAAAAAAAAGAGAAAACGAAATTGATCAAACAAAATATACATTCTTAGTTGTTCTTGTTTAAATCTAGTGCAAATTATTTGTTTGACAATATTTCTAAGTGGTAATTGTTTGTCTTCCCTTACCATTCGTGCTTACCTTGTTTTTCTATTGGTAGGAAAATTGTTCTTTGCTACTTTCTGTTCAGTTTCCAAAAAAAAAAAAACACATAAATCTTTCTGATTATTATTTTTGAAAGTGATTCTTGATAATAGATTGTTTGGATTCTTGTAAGAACCTTGAGTCAGAGAACGAGTGGAAAAAGGCAAGAGTGATTATTATAGAAAAAAAGCCTAATTATGTGCAAACACTTGAGTGGGTAAGGTTCAACAAACAGTAATTATATTATTTTCTTGTTACCTTTGATTTTTTCGTTTGTCAATGGCAGCAGAAAATAATAACAACGACCTTCAGATGCAAATGACTGCAATATCTCAACATTTGGAGAGATTGATGAAACAACAACATGATGATTTCCATGATAGGATAGACCAATTGGAGAATAGAAGACCACCTGGAGGAGGAGGAGTGAGACCGAATAGGAATGAGGCAAGAATAGAAGGAATCAAGTTAAATGTACCACCTTTCAAGGGTAGGAGTGATCCAGAGGCATATTTGGAGTAGGAGCTCAAAATTGAACATGTGTTCTCTTGTAATAATTATAGTGAGGACCAAAAGGTAAGACTTGCTGCTGCTGAATTTTCTGACTATGCACTCATATGGTGGAATAAGTTGCAGAGGGAGAGAATAAGAAACGAAGAGCCTATGGTGGACACTTGGGCTGAAATGAAAGGAAGCATGAGGAAACGATATGTACCATCTAGTTTTCATAGAGACTTGAAACTAAAACTGCAGAAATTGTATCAAGGAAGCAAGGGGGTGGAAGAGTATTACAAGGAGATGGAAGTGTTAATCATCCAAGCCAAAATTGAAGAAGATGTTGAGGTAACTATGTCTCGCTTTCTTAATGGTTTAAATAATTCGCTTTCTTAATGGTTTAAATAATAACATTAGAGATGTAGTAGAGTTACAAGAATTTGTAGAGATGGAAGATCTTTTGCACAAGGCAGTTCAAGTAGAACAACAACTAAAAAGAAGAAGTACAGTGAGGAAGAGTTCTACTAGCTATAACCCTTCAAATTGGAATGATAGAATCAACAAAGAAGGGGAACCTCCTCTAGCAATGCTTCGTTTTCTAACTGGAGAAAAGCACCTCAAAAACAAGTTGATCATCTATCAAAGAGAACTAGGGGAGTGAAGTGTTTCAAGTGTTTGGGTATGGGTCATTATGCCTATGAATGTCCTACAAAGAAGACAATTCTTCTCAAAGATAATGGAGAGTACACAAGTCAATCTGAAGCTAGTGAGGGAGAGGAAGAATTTGAAAGTGGAGAAGAGTTGGAGGCTACGGAGGGAGACTTGTTAATGATTAGGAGATTGCTGGGTAGTCAATTAAAGCCTTTGGATGAGAGTCAAAGAGAGAACATTTTCCACACTAGATGTTCTATCGACTGGAAGGTATGCATGGTGATTATTGATGGAGGGAGTTGCACCAATGTGGCTAGTGCCAGGTTAGTGTCAAAGGTAAATTTAGCCACTAAAACACATCCTAGACCATACAAACTTCAATGGCTTAGTGAAGATTGTGAGGTACAAGTAAGGCAGCAAGTAGAAGTGGATATTGCAATTGGGAAATACAAGGATAAGGTGTTATGTGATGTAGTTCCAATGGAAGCCAGCCACATACTTTTGTGGAGGCCTTGGCAATTTGATACTAGAGCCATTCATGATGGCTATTCCAATAAGATCTCTTTTATGCACCAAGGTAAAAAAATTATACTCAAACCATTGAGTCCTAAAGAGGTGTGTGAGGATCAAGTGAGAATGAGAGAAAAAATAGCAGTAGAGAGGAAGAGTGAAACACTTGAGAGAAGAAAGAGTGAAAAGAGAAAGAGTGAAAAAAGAAAGAGTGAAACAGAAAAGAGTGAAACACTTGAGGGCAAACACCTTTGTTTAGTAAGAGAAAAGGAGGTAAAAAGGGTGCTTTGCGCAAGGCAACCTCTCTATTTAATGTTTTGTCAAAGTCAAATTTTGTATGCTAACCAATTTGATAAGTCTGAATTGTCTTCTTGTATTAAGTCTCTTTTGCAGGATTATCAAGATATTTTTCCAGCAAGTGTACCAGATGGCTTGCCACCATTGAGGGGGATTGAGCATCACATTGATCTCATTTCAGGAGCTTCTTTACCCAATAGGCCCGCATATAGAAGCAACCCACAAGAGACTAAGGGGATTGAAAGACAGATGGCTGAACTCATGAGAAAAAGGTTGGGTGAGAAATAACATGAGTCCATGTGCTGTACCGGTCATCCTAGTACCCAAGAAGGATGGCTCATGGAGAATGTGTTCGGATTGTAGGGCTATAAACAACATCACCATCAAGTATAGGCATCCAATTCCCAGGTTAGATGATCTTCTTGATGAACTGTTTGGTTCATGTGTGTTCTCTAAAATTGATTTGAAAAGTGGATATAACCAAATTAGAATTAGAGAAGGAGATGAATGAAAGACTGCATTTAAAACAAAGTATGGTTTGTATGAGTTGTTAGTTATGCCCTTTGGTTTGACTAATGCACCTAGTACCTTCATGAGATTAATGAACCATGTTCTTAGAGAGTTTATTGGCAAGTTTGTTGCAGTATACTTTGATGATATTCTTATATATAGCACTAGTCTTGATTTACATGTTGAGCATTTGCAACTGTTTTTGAATGTGCTTAGAAAAGAGCAATTGTATGCCAATTTGGAAAAATTCATCTTTTATTCTGATCATGTGGTATTCCTTGGATATGTTATTAGCGTTAAAGGGGTACAAGTAGATATGGAAAAGGTTAAGGTCATCCAAGAATGGCCGACACCTAAGACTGTGAGTGAGGTGAGGGGATTTCATGGGCTAGCAAGTTTCTATTGGAAATTTGTTAAAGATTTTAGTACCTCGGTTGCACCTTTAAATGAAGTTACTAAGAAAAAACGTAGGATTCAAGTGAGGTGAAAAACAAGAAGAGGCATTTGTTGCTCTTAAGCATGAATTAACTAATGCACCCATTCTTGCTATGCCTAATTTTTCAAAATCATTTGAGGTTGAGTGTGATGCATCCAATGTGGGTATTGGGGCTATTTTATTGCAAGAAGGACATCCAATTGCGTATTTTAGTGAAAAACTAAGTGGGGTTGCCCTTAGCTATTCAACCTATGATAAAGAATTATATTCTTTGGTTAGAGCTTTAAAGACTTGGCAACATTACCTTTTACCCAAAGAGTTTGTCATTCATAGTGATCATGAGTCCTTAAAGTATTTAAAAGGACAGGGTAAGCTTAATAAGAGACATGCTAAGTGGGTAGAATTCCTAGAGCAATTTCCATATGTCATCAAACATAAAAAGGGGAAAGGGAATGTAGTGGCTGATGCACTATCTAGGAGGCATACATTACTTTCTGTACTTGAAACTAAATTGTTTGGTCTTGAATCTTTGAGGGATATGTATGAGACAGATGTGGACTTTGCTAAAAATTTTGCTGCATGTGAAAAATTATCTGAAAACGGTTACTATAGGCATAATGGATTTTTGTTTAAAGCAAATAAATTGTGTGTGCCTAGGTGTTCCATAAGAGAGTTGCTTGTGAGTGAATCACATGAAGGGGGTTTAATGGGACATTTTGGGGTTCTAAAGACTTTGGAAATTTTGCAAGAACATTTTTATTGGCCACATATGAAGCGTGATGTGCAAAAATTTTGTGATCGTTGTATTGTTTGTAAAAAGGCTAAATCCAAAGTTAAGTGTAAAAGATAGAACACAAGAAGGGGGGTTGAATTGTATTATAAATAAAAATATTTCCTTTCGTCTGTGAGTTTCAAATGTGTTCAGACGAAATATTTCTTAGTCTTCAAGGATTGTTTTTAAGGAAGAAACGTTATAGCTTGATTATCCCCGTTAGTTAAACAATTAAGAAGATAAAAACACAGCTATTTTTATACTGGTTCGTCTATGCAAGACTACATTCAGTTACCCAGCAATCACTGAGTTTTCACTACCACCGTGAAATGGTTTACAAGTATTATTTGCACCCAGCCACTTCTGGCTATTACAAGATATTCTTTGATCACAGCCTTCGCAGACTAAGCAACAGAGGTATTCTTTGAACAACCAGTCTCCTCAAGCTAAATTACCACACAAGTGGATTTTAAAAATATGTTGTAAAAACAAATAGTTTCCTCTACGCAGAGAGGGTTTTACAATGAAGTTTATTCAGAAGTCTTGAGCGAAATCTCAAAAGATAGAATAAGAGAAGCGTTTTCGACAACTGAAATCTGATGAAGTGAAGTCTTTAAATAGGCATCCTCTTCAAATGACCGTTAGACTCATATGAATGCCGTTAATAGTTTCTTGAGAGCTTTCCAAAAGGTGTCAGATAGTACTTGATTGATTGATGGAGTGTGCAGCGGATGCAGCGGATTTAGATTGTGTGCGCAGTACTTTTTCTGACTTGTACAAAGACTTTAACAAAAGGTGAAGACCTTTTTGAGTTGCATGTGTAAGCACGAATCCCTATACTGATCTTGGATGCTTCTAATGAGTATTTCTTTAGATTTGAAATCTTGGCACGAGTGACTCAAACTTTGCTTCACTTTTTGGACAGACGATATATGTCTTCAGTCTTTAAGAGGTTTCGTCTTATCCTATCGTCTGATGACTTCAACTTGAGACGGACGAATGACTTCAGTCTGAGGAGTCATCTTTCGTCTATGCCTGTTCCGTCTGACTTGCTTGCTGATCTTCCGTCTGAGAAAGTTTCGTCTGTCTTGTAAAAATTAAAACCTTAGATGTGTTAAACATCTTGATCTAACATTAAGCCTCATGGATTATATAACCCTTTGCCTATTCCCGAACATCCTTGGATTGACATTTCTATGGACTTTGGTTTGGGATTGCCTAGAACAAAGAGTGGAAAGGATTCTGTGTTTGTTGTTGTTGACAGGTTTTCTAAGATAGCACATTTCCTACCTTGCAAGAAGGTAGATGATGCTTGTCACGTGACTGACTTGTTCTTCAAGGAGATTGTGAGACTCCATGGATTGCCTAGGAGCATTGTAAGTGACAGAGACAGTAAATTCCTAAGCCACTTTTGGCGGACCTTGTGGGGTAAGATTGATACTAAATTGTTATTTCTAGTACTTGTCACTCACAAACAGATGGTCAAACTGAGGTAGTCAACAGGACTTTAGGAACATTACTTAGAACTACTTTAAAGAAAAATATTAAGTCTTGGAAAGCATGTTTACCTCATGTTGAGTTTGCTTATAATAGAGCTATCCATACCACAACTAATTGCTTTCCTTTTGAAATTGTGTATGGATTTAATCCTCTAACTCCTCTTGATTTACTGCCCATGCCTAACATTTCTAAATTTAAGCACCAAGAAACACATGCCAAAGCTAAATATGGGAAGAAGTTGCATGAGCAAGTGAAGGCTCAACTTGAAAAGAAGAATGAGAGCTATGCTAAACAAGCCAACAAAGGAAGAAAAAAATGTGGTATTCGAATCTGGTGATTGGGTTTGGGTACACATGAGGAAGGAAAGGTTCCCATAACAAAGAAAGTCAAAACTTCAACCAGGGGAGATGGTCCATTCCAAGTGTTAGAAAATATCAACGACAATGCATATATAATAGATATATCCGGTGAGTACAATATTAGTACTACTTTTAATGTATCTGACTTGTCCCCTTTCAATGCAGGTGATGAAGTTCTGGATTTGAGGTCAAATCCTTCTCAAGAAGGAGGAAGTGATGAGGACATCAAGACCCAAGAGTATGAGGCCCATGATGAGAAGAATCAAAATCAAGACCCAATCCATGAAATGATTGGACCCATGACTAGGAGTAGATTCAGAAAGGCCCAAGAAGCATTACAACTCAAGGTGACCCATGTGTTTGAGACTGAATTGTTAGTGACCCAACAAATACGGAAGTTGATAACATGTATAGCCTGTCTGGTGGACTAGGAAGCCCATTTATTTTGTAATAGACTTTAAAATAAATAATTTCGTACAAGATCCATTTATTTATAGGTCCATTTCGTATTAGGTAAACCTAATTAATATTAAACTTATAGGAATTGAGAACAGAGACAGATCATTATTCAATTTGATATTTTTGTGAGTTTAAGCTCTGTTATGATTCTTCCTTGCATCCTCAATCTTATCATGAATTCTTCAATTCTTGTGTGGCGATCATCCTTGCTTATCAAACATTCTTGTTTGTGTAACGCCTTCCTTTTAATATCTATCTTTCTTTATTTATTTTATATTTTTATTATATAAAATAATTCTGAAATATCAACCATCTTTGAACTCTAATTCTCAAACATCGAGTATTCCATTAATTCTAGGTTATAATATATCAGATTAACCTTACCCGTATAAAAAAAATTATATATGCCGAATCGTTTTCATATATATATAATACCCAAAATATCAAATACTCAATTAATACACTATTTCTCTCTATATCTTTTAAATAATACCATCTGATGTTTTTATATTTTATTTTTCACTTTTTTTTTAGTGGTATATTGAGTGTCCATGAATATTTTTCTATAAAATATAATGCTATTTACATATAGTGCTTCTCCACGTTCGTCTCTTTCTCCCTTCTGTGCATTCCGGCCAACAAATTAATTGATCATTGTCATTAAATTAGTCCAATGCATGTGTAGATCAGTATCCTTGCATGCTTGCCTAAATATTTACGTATATTGTTGAATAATAATGACTTAATTTTTTATTTTAGTTTGCATGTAGTCAAACTTTTTTTTTTCTTTTTATATAATATATTGTTTTTTTAGATGTTACGGATAACTCTTTCAATGAAAGTATTGGTTCATGATTTATTAGTTAACCGTTAGTTAAATCATAGTTCTTATATTATATAATGTTTTAAGTAAGAAATAATATCAAATTAGAAGAAATTAAGATTGTAAAAAGTATATATTAATATGTTATATAAGATGAAAATTACATTAAATTGCACTCACCTTGTTACAGTAAATGCTTAAAATCACTTATAAGCAAAAATATTGTAAAAACTATATATTACATTATTCTTTAGATCTGGGATTGGATTTAAAGATATCTCCAGAGTCATAAGTCATGAAACTAATTAATCTCCCGTTGAAATAGTGTTAGTTAAAGGGTAACTCTTCTACCTGTAACTGTTACTTTTAGCCCATAAAGGGTGAGTAACTCTTTTCTATGATGAAAAATATAAACTTGAGATTTAAGACATGACACAGGCACCATGACATTAAAATACACTTGGATTACATCTTGGAGAATAAACTGGATTTCATCTTAAAATAAACTCGGTCATTTTATTGTTCACGAAACTAAAATATGCAAACAGATTACATATATTAAAGAGAAGATGCATCTGAGCAGGTTTTATTTTGATGTTGAAGAGAGGAGCTAAAGCTTAGAACAGAGGTACTCAAATCAAACTCCAAAATCCTATTTTCTAGTTGATGCCCACCAAGAATAATACCAGTTGTTGCAAATTTACCAGCATCGACAAATGCCAAACACAAGACACCTTTTTTCACTTTAACCAAAGAATTGTGGCCAGATATGTCATAATTCACTTTCCCAAAGCGACCATCCATTACTAAATTAATAGTTGGCACAGCCTCTCTATCTGCAATGGTATTGGCATCGAAACATGCCTCAAATGAGTGCACTTTTTTCACCCTCTTTATGTTTCTGGCCTCTGCTGCCTTCACAAAATCTCTAACAAAGGGTATGTAAATGGTGTGGTGCAACGCTGTGTAAGGACTCGCGGTGCTAATTTTTGTGCCTCCATTGCCTTTTTCATCAGGGGATAGAAGAGAAGTACTGAACTTAACAGGTTTGTCATCGACGGTGATTGAATTGACATCAAGGATGTATTCCTCATCATTGAAAGAGCCAAATGAAACTTGGGTAACAGTGGAAGAGAAACTTGGTGTGGCACCAATGAATAGTTGCCCCTTCTTGTTAGCCGAAGAAGGTAAACAAAGAGTGAACTTAGGAGGAACGTTAAACGTAGATGAGATCTGATGTGGTAAAGTGAATAGTGTTGTTGAGAACCTTGAAAGGCCTAGAATCCCTTTGATGTCTTTGTCAAGACCCACAAGAGTAGCTTTGTTGGTTATTCTATCAGTGTCTGTGCAGACAGAAACAAAAGTACGAGGTAACTTTGTTTGTTGCACGAACAGAAAATCTTGACCCATGTAACTGCCTAAACGGGTGCCAGCAAAGGGGTTAACAACTTCGAAACCACAGGTTTTGTTGGTGCACCCTGGCTTACTTGGAGAACCATCGCAACTAAAGCAAGATGCGCCTGAGGGGCATTTTGGTGAACCACAGTTGACATTACTATAAGAGGAGGAATTGTAATGACTGTCACAGTCATACCACAGGAACTTCGCCGAAAGATCAATGGCAAAGTTGATGTTGTGTTGTGGGGTTCCTATGCCTATTGGTGTGTAGTATTGATGGGTGTTTGGATATATTTGAACGGGAAGGGAGATAAATCCGGTCTTAGGAAAATCATTTGAAGCTGATAAAGAGGGTGAAACAGACAAGACAAGTAATACACAGAGAGTGAAGAATTTGAACACACAAGTAGCCATTGCGAAAATAATAGCAGTTAATACTGTATCTAAGTATGTTGAGTTTGCTTTGCAGCTAGCGTGTCCCTATTTATACATGATGGATTTCTAGATCTAACATTAATAAATTAATAACCATCCAATGAGATCGATCAAGAGAGATAGAGGGATATATAACATGTATAATGTGACATAAAAATAATAATAAAAAAAGTACTCTTCATTAATTTATTTGATATTAATAATTCGTCAAAGATGCCAAACTAAGATTTTTCCGCGTCATCTGCACTATGCATGCTCGAAGCTTAGACAACAGTGCCAGTTGCCACCGTCACGATCTTCGACCAGGTTGGCAATATCATGAAAACTTATTACTTGTGCATTGCCGCATGGCCTCCTACTTTATCGTTCTTTTATCAGTTTATGTACTTCTTTCACTTTTCACATATAGCAGTAGGCAACCCATTTCACACGTGATGTATTCTGCTTTGGTATACATAAATTATAGAATAAATATACATACATCCCTACGTGACATTTTGAGAGACAGAGAAAAAAAAAAGATAAATGATATAATTTCATATAGAGAAAAAGATAAATATAAATAAATAAATAAATTAGGTGTTTGAAATTTGATTTTGAAATATATAAATATAAGTTCTCTAAATTACAACGCCCTTTGCATACTCTTCTTAAGCTTCACGTTTCTCTTTTTTCCATGCCTCCATAACTTAATTGATCTCTCTGTCATTAAAGAACCCATACCATGCATGTGTATATACACTCGGTGCTGCATGTGGACCTCGTGCGTAAATATTTTTATACATTGCTCATCAATAATGACTTAATTAATTATTTCTAATCTGGGATGCTACATATGTCGAAATCTAGAAAGAAGAAAAAATATATATCTTAAACACCACCTGTGTTATTCTTTGTAACTCAATAACTTCACTAGTGAATTCTATGAAAAAGTTCAACGACTGAAAAAATTATTATTTTTTTAAAACCAAACGTATTTTTTGTTTAATGATACATAAAAAAAAAAACAGATTATAAGTACATAGTAAAAATTTTCTTCCAACAATTTAATATATTTGCATAACAAGACTCCAACGTTAACAAAATCACTTAAAAAGCTTCTCGCTTAAGCTTTATTTTGAAAATGCGGTGCTACCATTTTGCTTAAAACACTAAAAAAAATTCAAAGATTAAAAATTATACAAAATATCACTTTTCAGTGACCAAATCTATAGGTTAACTCTAAAAATTATAGAAAATTAATAAAAATAAGTCAATCTAACTCAACAGTCAAGGTCAAATTTAACCGAAATCTATATAATCCATTAAAAAGTTTGAGCAACGATCGAATGATCTCTACTTTTCATGTAATGTTGTCCAGAATGGTTGAAATCGTAAGTGGTGGTGCCGGTGATTCTCGAAGCGGAGCACTCGTTAACCTTAAGGCTTATTTGCGGTTCCTACCCACACAAGTCTTTCATGATTAAAAAAATAAAAAAAACTTCTATCTAAACAAAGAAGAGCAGAAATTCAGAATATAACTCAAAAATTAGAGAAGAAGAAAAAAGAGACAGAGAAGAGAATTTTTGTGTCAAATAACTGACAGGAATTCTATATATAAACTCAAAAAATCACAATTTTAGACGATGTGCGCATTTAACCTTCCGTAATACTATCAAAACACAATAATATTGTTTTAGATTACAGGAGACTTTGAATTTGTAATATTTATACTACAATAATTATTTTAGGGTATTCTCTGGTGCAAGTTTTATTTACCTTGTTTCCATGTCCCTTCTCATTAAAACTAATGATATATGAACATCAGTCATCCATTGGAGCATTAACAATTATGTTTTTTATAATTTTTTAATAGAAAAAATATTTAATAGATAACTGTAATGTAAACAATTAGAAATAAAATAAAGATATAAAAAAGATAGTATGAATTTATTAGTTGATAGTATATTATTTTTTAATATTATCACACTAAAACACAATTTTTTAAAACGGTTGAGTTTCTTATATTCTACTATTCAAGTTCAAGTGAAGATAAGTTTTTATAACGAATTTTAGTTTTTTTCTTTTTTTAACTAAACTTTTGAAATTTTTAAAAAACAAATATAAAGGAGTTTACCGTTATGTCTTGAGATTAAAGAACAATCTTACAAAAATTTTAACTACCAGTCAATGTGGTAATAAATGGCAAATGTCAACGTATCATTGGTTTCAACTAGAAGGAGCACTAAAACAAGTTAAACAAAACTTGTACCATAATTGTTTCTAGATGAGGTATGATTTTTTAACTTTTGCCATATCCAAAAAATACAACACCTACATAATTTGATCTATTGGCATTTCATTTATCTAATTCATTTGAACAATTCATAAAATATTTATATTACGAAAATTACAGAAAAAGAAAAGAAATTTATAAAAATTTGTGAATCCCGTTATTTTACTCTCCCATTTAATTCAAATATTTTTATTATATTCTATTTAATTAATTCTGCTCTTGTCCATCATACGGATGTAAGTCTATTTCTATTAACAAAAGTAATTGAAATCAAAGAAAATTATAAGACAACACTAGTCACGTTAAAATACACTTGGATTTCATCTTATAAAATCCACTCAATCAATCAACCTGGCAGTCCCACGTAGGCCATTTTCTTTTTCATGAAACTAACCACCAAGAACAAGACCAGTTGTTGCAAATTTACCAGCATCAACAAATGCCTAACACAAGACACCTTTTTTCACTTCAACCAATGAATGGTGGCCAGTTATGTTATAATTCATTTTCCCAAAGCGGTCATCAATTACTAGATTGATAGCTGGCACAACATCTTTGTCGGCAATGGTATTGGCATCAAAGCATACCCTGAATGGCTCCACTTTTGTCACCCTCTCTATGTTTCTGGTCTTTGCAGCCTCCACGAAACATCTAACGAAGGTAACATACATGGAGTAGTGTAACGTACGGTAAGGACTCGTGGGACTAACTTTAGTACCCCTTCTGCTCCATTTACTAGGTGACAGATGAGAAATCTTAAACTCAACAAGTTTGTCACCGATAATGATTGAACTTACATTAATGAAGTATTCTTCCTCATTGAAAGATGCAAATCCAATTTGGGAAAGTGAAACAGAAGAGCTTGGAGTTGCACCAATGAGAAGTTGTCCATTCTTATTAGCCTAAGAAGGTAAACAAAGAGTGAACTTAGGAGGAACGTTAAACGAAGATGAGATCTGATATGGTAACGTGAATTTTGTTGTTGTGGACCTTCCTAGATCTATAATCCCTTTTATTCTATTGTTAACGCCAACAAAACAGCATTACGTTTACGTATGTCGGTGTCGTCCATTGAATCAAAGTCTGTGCAGACAGACACAAAAATTCGAGGCAACTTTGTTTGTTTGATGAAGAGGAAATCCTGACCCACGAAACTACCAAAAGTGTGGTTGTCAGCAAAGGGGTTAACATAAACACCAGATGTCGTTCATGCACCCTATCTAATTAGGAGAATGATCGCAACTAAAACAAACTCTGAGTGGGGGCATTTTGGTAAACGACATTTGACAGGACTGTAAGAGGTGGATTCGTAATGTTTATCACAGTAATACCACATGAATTTCACCGAAAGATCAACGGCAAAGTTGAAGTTGTGTCTAGGAGTTCCTATGCTGGGGCTAATGTACCTGAACGTCCCAGTCCCAGCCTAAAAAACTAATTATGTTACTGGTTCTGCGTGAAAAATATTTAAGTATACCCGAAATATTTACAGATATTGTTTGAGAATAACTTAATTTCTATTGAGAAAAAGAATTATACTTTTATATTATTATTTAATTATATGATGTATTAAAATTTTGTTAAAAATTATATTAACAACAATGTATGATTAAATATTATTATAAAATTATTTTACCATTAAACTCAATTTTATTTTATGACGCCATGTAGCCAAATTTACCGTTAAACTCAATTATATATCAATATTTTAAAACTGAACTGATAATTCAACCAGTAAAATTATTGCTGGTTCACGGCTTTTTAGTTTAACAACGTTTAAGTTATATTAGACTGAAAAATAATTAGGTTTGTATGTTATATATTATATAATTTTTTAAATAAAAAAGTAATATTAAATTATAAGAAATTAAGATATAAAACTCTAAATCAATATATTTGTCAAAATCGTATAAAAATACTGATTAGTTAGAAAAATTTATATTTACATATATAAAATGAGTTCGAATCTCTCCGGATACAAAGAACTCTACTGGTATCCCGCTTAATAAGAGTTTAGATGAAAGATTTTAAAAAATAAATGAAATATATTTTTTAAAGTTAAATTAATTTTTATTAATTAATTTATAATTTTTTTAAAAGAATATAAGACTTTCTTAAATTAACTAATAAAAATTATTTTTAATTTTTCAAAAGATAAATTTTATTTTTTTTTTCTTATATATTCTTGCGAAAAAACAGTTGAACACATCTTATATAATATTATACACACGGAAAAAAATATTGATTAATTTTAATTTGTTTAGACTATAACAACCATATATATATATATATATATATATATATATATATATATATATATATATAAAAAACATGGATTCACTAGATATAAATAATAATACTGTTTTTTTTTTTCAAGTTTTTGATTTGGATGAGGAAAGACGAGAAAGAGTCTGTTAGAAAATTGCAACTAGACATGCACTTTATTGTATAGAAAGCTTTTCGCGTTTTATTGGATAATGTAGTTTATTCTATGAAAAGCTTATCTATTTTAGTCTCCCAAGAGAAAACTCATGGCGCATTCAAAAGAGATGGACCTGGCTAGTATTTTCCAGTTAAACATATTCGATAAATTAAACAAGTGATTGTCTTTTTAACCACTGCAGGAAAAGAGTGCCATTCTCGTATTTTTCGAGTATTCTTAAGGATTTAATGGACTACAACGCTGCAAAGGTTTAATTATATGAAGTTTTTATATGTACATGAAGCTTTTATTATATTATATGTGTTTGAAACATTGGTCATCATGTTCTTAGCGGTACTTATTTTATTTCCTGGACGGCATGATTGCAACTTGCATGTTAAGTGCTAATTATATGATCTGTACTCATTGATGAGAGGGTGTTTTCCCGCGCATTGTACATTTAATAGTTTTTCAATTAAAAAATTTAATTTAATCGGTGCATACATGGATATGAACTGGTCCACTACTTCCATGCTGGCCATTTAAGATGGGATATATATATATATTAGGAGCATTTCGGTGAAGGTATAATAACAATGTTTGTGATGAACAGTTTAGTTAAGAATTTATATCTGAATTATTTAGCCCAACATGGTGTTTTTTGAATTTTGAAATAGAATTAATAATCATAAATATAAAGTAATTAATTTATGAAATTTACGTAAAATTTATAAAAATTATTTAATAAGATCATGTATTAATAAATACTTAATTCATAAAAATTGATATGTTTATATTATATCTACTCAAACATTATTAAATTATTATTTATATAAGTATTTTTTTCATCAGACTTATTCTAAAAATATGTTTTATCTTGTATCGAGGAAACATTTTAGTTCTCTCGTACTAATTTTCGATTTAAAAAGCATTACAATTTTTTATAAAATAAATTTAAAAAATATTCTTAGTGATCTAATTTTTTACGAATTATTTTTAGTCAAATTTTCAACTAAAATTTTCCCAGTGTGGGGATTTAAATTTTTTGGACATCCTTTTAAATCACCTTACTTTTTAATTTAAGTTTCTAAGAATCCTTTAATTGTATCAAATATTTATGACATGGTTAAGAAATTTAATTCTTAAATTCAGAATGAAAAATAAATATCTTAAATTTATTAAAAACAAGGGATCTTTCCTCTCAATATATATATATATATATATATATATATATATATATATAAAGTAAATTAGGTAATCACAAATGTTGTCATGACTCATGACTATACGACTAAAGTTGTAGATAATTGACGTTTACATAAAAAAATTAAAAAAAAAAAAAAAAGTGTTGGGCAATGGATAATATTAGAAAGTGGGATGTTAAGGTAAGGTACCAATCTGCAGCGTCTCAATTCAATTTTCATAAGTACATAAATCACATTCACTACGCAAAAAAAAGTTTAAATTTTTAATTGAAGTTATAATAAATGAGTTAAGTTTCAACTTTCAATATTTCTTTTTTTTTTGGCCAAACACAGACTTTAAAGTCCACTTTTTAGACCCCTAATCTACAAAATTTTATGACCCCTAATTTACGTATACGAAAACAAATATATTCTACCAAGAAAAAAAGAAGACAAATACTTGTTCAGAACTATTTAGGACAAAATTAAATAAACTTCATTACAAGCTCTTCTTTTATTATCAACATTGACAACATACATCATCTGCTCAAATATCATGAAAGCATTCGAAGGAAAACACACAGTTGATAAATTAATTTGAGTCAAACATTCAAGCCTTTATTAACTTAATTTAAATCTTCACAATCACGCGCCAGTTGATTGAGAAAGAAAATTAGCCTCTGAAATTGGAACATCTTGCATTATGAAGAAGGAGGGAGGAGCTGAAGCTTAGTTTGGAGGAAACTAAATCAAACTCCAAAAGGTTATCCTCCAATTGATGTCCACCAATAACAACCGATGTTCTTGCATCTTTACCTCCATCAACAAATGCAAGACATGCCACCTTTTTGTTCACCAACACCATCGAATTGCTACCATAAATTTTCCACTGCACTCCCCCTTCCAACTCCAACTCCATAGTAGGCACATCAAGAACCGTAATAGTCCTACCAATAGTGCTGAAATCAAAACACGCTCCAAACGGTGCAACTGGTGCCACTTTCTTAATCTTCTTATCAGAAGCATTTTTCGAAAACTCTCTAACAAGGGTTTTGAATATTGAACTATGTAAAACAGTGAACGGATTGAAGGAGCTAAGTTTGGTTCCTCCATTACCTTTCTTGTCAATGGAAAGAAGAGAAGACTTAAAGTTGAGAACTTCGTTGTCAACCTTAATAGATTTCACACTTATGAAGTATTCATAAGAGGGATCACCTTCGCTGAATATTGGAGCAGTGCTAACGGGGTTAATAACTAGAGGGGTGGTGAAGAGACTTAACTTGTAAGATGAAGAAACATGTGGTGACCCACCAATGAAAAGGGTTCCAAGTCCTTTCTTATTAGAAGATGGTAAACAGAGAGAAAACTTACGAGGAAGCTTATTAGACAAGGAAACTTGAGCTGGTAACGCAAGTTGTGTCCTTGCTAGACCTAAAATTCCTTTAGCATTTAGGGGTAATTTATTTAGAAGTGAAGTATCATGTGTAGGGGTGCATCCGAAGATGAGACCAGAGAGTGATGAAGAGGTGTGTGATAGGAACAAGAGATCTTGGCCTAAATCGCCGGTATAAATAGCGTCGGCGAAGGGGTTGATAAAGAATGAACCGCAAGTGTTGTTTGAGCAACCTGGTTTGAAAGTGGAGCTAGTGCAACCATTGCATGTAGAACCTCCCGGGCATCTTTTGGATTTACAAGGGACAGGGTTGTAGGTTGAGGAAAAGTACTTGCTGTCGCAATCGTACCATGGGAATGGTCCTCCGAGGTCGATGGCAAGATCCATGTTGTGTCGGGGAGTTCCTATACCGAGTGAAGTGTAGAAAAGATTGGTTTTGGGGTCTTTGGCAATGGGTAAGATGATGGGACGGGGTTTGCCATGTGATTGTGAGAGGCAAGAAACGAAGAGAAGGGATATTGTGAGGACGAATATACGAGTGCTCCAAGAAGAAGCCATTGTCATGCAAACCTATGCCAAACAATGCTACCAGAAGTGCCTTTATATACATAAAATGCTTCATATAAACCAAGAGACATGTTTTACTGTGTAAAGTACGTAATATATGTTTTTCTCTTACATAAAAATCACTTACTAGGTTTAAGTTTGTTATTTTATTGTTTAAATTAACTTTTTCTATATAATTTTTCTTTTTTAGGTTTATATCTTGATCACCGTTGCACAGTAGCGCAGATCTAGCATGTGATAAATTATTTGTTGTCTTGTACTTCAATAGAACTGGAATTCTGGTTCTTAATATAATATTCCTCGGATAAGTTTATACATTGTCTTATTAATTAATATGAAAATGATCAAAAGCAAGTTGAAAGAAAAAGCTCAATCCAACCATCAAATCACGCATAGTGTTTGCTGCATGCTGTCTACTGGCTACTGACTTTAGCGAGTTAGAAGAGCCAAATCTAATTAAGAGACTTTCAGTCGTTCAACAAATAAGTTTTTAATAGTATTAAGTTTTAAAATGCAACGATATTTAGTGTATTTGTTTGAAAAACAAAACAGGCATTTATGATTTTTTAAAATCAAATTACAGTCTATTTTATAAATTTTTGGGATTATTATAATACTAATTACAGCATTGACAAAAAATATAAAATTAAATAAATAGGCAGAATTAATTATAATTTTTGAAAAAATTAAAAAATATTAATATGCCAATTTAATATAAATATAAAAATATCTAGAAAGTTCTCAATATAACTTTTGCAATGCCAATGTTACAAGTAAAATTTTCCTTGAATATGAAATATTATATATATATATATATATATATATATATATATAACAAATTACATATTAATCTATTTTATACAAATTTTCATTTTTTAAGAAATTATAATTGATTATTGCATTAATTAAAACATTAAAAAAATAAAATTAAATAAATTAACTATAATTTTTGAAAAATAAAATATATAAATCATTAAATTGATATAAATAGAAAATTTAGAAAGTTATCATGTGTAAAACTTTGTTTGTTATGAATCTGAAATATACATATATATCATAAAAAAAAAATCATTTAAATACTTAAGACCGTTGTATGCCAAGATTCAAACTCAATATTTTTTTATTAAATTAATGTAATTTCATACAATTTAATCAATATGTTCGATAGTGAATATTATGTTTTCTAATTGAAGATTAACAAAATAATTTTGAGAAAAAACTTCGTACTACGATTTTTCATAGACTGCGTTTGAAACAAAATAGTTTAGAAGACTAAATTTACACAAAATGCCACTTTCAAGGCTAGATTTTATATTAATTCTAAATCGTATATAAAATTAAAAAAGAAATTAGCCCAACTTGACCTAATGAAATCATGACTAATAATTATATAGCCCACAACAAACTCTAGCTGGATAATCCTTTTCCACTTTTCATATTTTGATGCATAATTCATTTTGCTGTTTCTATCTTTAATCATCATCATTGATTTTTAATATCATACCTAAAGGGATTATACAAGTCGACTTGTTGTAAATTAGCATGGTTAATTATCTTTATAAGATAATAAATGGTTAATTACTTATTGATAATAAATATTTATTAATATGTTATGATCTTAAAATTATTTATTATACTAAGTAATGTACTATTGAAAAAAAATTATTATTAATACATTTTATTGTTATAAGTAATGGATGTTGCTTGTAAAAGATGTTGATATTTTCGTTAATTACTCATTCCAGAAAGGTAGAATAAGTTTTTTTTGGGTTTATAAATTGGTTCCGATAAAAAAAAAATGTGTTCTTATAATTTATAAATAATAATTTTAATTTTTATAATTTACAATTTTTTCTACTTTAATCCGGCCGTGAAAAAGAAAAGAGTTCAAATCCTCATACAAAAGACTGTACTATTATCTCATTCATTAACTAAGATTACCCTCGAAAACGATATTTATTAATTTTAATTTGTTTAATTATGGTCGCACTTTAAAACCATAAATATGGATTCAGTGGACATAATAAATAATAGTAGCTGTTCTGTCAATATATTTTTTTCTATATGTGGAAAGACGAGGAATAGTCAGTTAGAAAATTGCAAGTAGGCATCACTTTTTTCTCTTTTTTTTAGCTAAACTAGACATGCACTTTATTCTATAAAAAGCTTACCACGTTTCATTTAATAATATAGTTTATTTTCCTTGTATTAAAAAAAAAAAGTTAGTTTGTTTTCCTTTTCTTCTATTTAGTCATCTTTTGACATGCAAATTGGTTATTATTTTAGGTCCAAAGAAAAATATCATATTTTTAATATATTTTTTATATGAAAAATAAATTATTAATTTAATGTTGTTTTAGTAATTATAATTACATTTCCTTTTTTTCACTCTTTTTCTAACTAAATAATAACATTTATTTTTTTATTTTCTTTCTTTTTTCTATTTCTTTTTTATTCTTCACATTTTATATATTTTTCTTGTATGACACCTAACAAAGGTTTAGGAAACTAACGACGTATTCTTAAAAGAATCGACCAGGCTAGCTTCTTTTTCAGTTAAATATATTCGACAAATTTGGCAAGTGGTCTTTTTTTTTTTAATCACTACAGGAAAAGAGTGCCATCATTCTCGTATATTTCTAGTATTCTTAAGGATTTAATGGACTACACCGCTGCAAAGGTTTAATTATATGAAGTTTTTAATATACATGAAGCTTTTATTATATTATATGTGTTTAAAACATTGGTCATCATGTTCTTAGCATTACTTATTTTGTAATAAAAGTTTCCTGGCATGATTGCAACTTGCATGTAAAGTGCTAATTACTATGATTTGTACTCATTGATCAGAACGTACAAGTTTTCCCGCGCATTGTGCATTTAATAGTTTTTCAATTAAAAATTTTAATTTAATCGAATTACTTGCATGCTGGCCATTTAAGATGTGAGATATTAGGATTTCGAGGAAACCTTTTAATTTTCATAAGAATTTTTATTAAAAAAAGTTGAATTACGATGTTTGATATGTTAAAAAAGTTGAGATATTAGGAAACCTTTTAACTCTCATTAATCTAATTTTTTTAAAAATTATTTTTTTTAGTGAAGTTTTCAACTAAAACTTTCTAATTAAATGAGGTGGGAGTTTAAGTTTTCCAGAAACTTTTTAAAAAATTTTGTTTTTTAGTTTAGTTTGTCGGAAATAGTTTACTTTCAACATTCTCAAAGGAACTTAATTCCTAGAGAAACATTATTCCCCAAAAGACATGATTTTCGAAAATAAATTTCAAATTCAAATGGAAATTTAAATAAATTATTTTTTTCTATATAATTTTCTTTTTTGGGCTTATATCTAGATTACCGTTGCACAGCAGTGCAATCTAGCATGTGATAAATTAAATTATTTGTATTCCTCGGGTTCTTAATTAATATATTCCTCGGATAAATCCGCTATCAAAACATTGTGCTTGTTGTAGAAATTTAGGTTGGGCTTAACTCAAACCTACAAAATCAAAGGTAATCTAACATTGATTTAACGGGTGGCCCAACATCTTCGTCTAGGATAGGCTCTGATACCAGGTAGAAATTTGGGTTGGGTCTAATTCAACCCCACAAAACCAGTTTGTGAAGTGAGGTTTGCCTTCACCTATATATATGTAACAGGTCCCATCACTAGATGATGTGGGACTTCACCCCTCCAATATTGGACTTTTCAACACAACAAATCTTCCCTTAATTCAAAGTCCTACACTTCTACAATGATTCTTACTTACATCAAAAACTAGTAAAACTCTTCTGGAGCGATCTTCTCTTGCAGCAACAAAATCTTCTAACTTTTGGAGCACTTCTCACCTGCAGCAGAATTTTCTGATGGGCAAAATTCTTCTCCTCCTTCAAGCCTTGCATTGTTCTTGTAATATGAGACTTTGATTGCATCCCAACAATCCTCCCTTTAAACAAATGACCACTATACTTTCTCTCTCTATAGCGGAAGACTTTCGACAGAGGGAATCATCACAAGATAGGTCCACCTGACCTTCATGATTCATCTCTCACCAAGTCGAACCACCAACTCGGAATGAAATGCGGAAGCAAAGTCTCCCAAGATCGAGAGCTCTGATACCAACTTGAAAAACTAATATAATTTACTATTTCATTCTTATTCATTTTTGTATATAGGATACTATATTTATATTATTACAAATCAAGGACTAGATAATGAAAAGATAAGGAAAAAAATAGAATCTTATCTAATCAGATAGGAAAAGATAGGAAAAGATAGAATCTTATCTAATCAGATAATTTCCTTCTAACTATATCTGATTATGCGATATTCTCTATATCTTGACTAATGATATTCTCTTTTTTCAACACTTGCTGCATTATCAGACAAATCTGAGTGACTTTCAGTCGTTCAACAACTAATTTTTTAATATTATCAAGTTTTAAAATATAAGGTGTAGGAATATAAAGAAGAATTTTTATTATATTTTTTAAAAAAGTAAAATAGATAAATAATATTGTGAAACCATTCGAAAATAAATTCAACTAAAATCTTATATTCTATCATATTTTTAATTAAATTTAATTTCACAGTCAACTATAATACAGAATTAATTAGTCAATTATAATACAGAATTAATTAGTCAACTCACTTATAATTAATATATATATATATATATATATATATATATTTCTTTACATTTATCTCTTAACATTTTATAGGAGATTGTATAATTATCTGTATTTTTAAGTTGTCTGTAAATACATTAACAAGGGTCATCTCAATTCACAGAAAATTTCTAATTTCGATTAAAGGCAAAGAATATTTCGTGTTACTTCCAACAAAAGGGTTAACTGAATTAATTAAAAATAGAAAAAATTGATAGTTGGTGATTGAACATGTTTGGAGCACATGAGGGTCTTGTGGTCCTTTCACAAAGACAACAACAGGTTACAGTCACACAAAAGCCCATGTCATAAAGGCCCATACACAACCTGCAACTTTCATTCACATAATCTATAGTTTTTCTTCATTTACTTCTTTTACTCATATTTTTGTATAAAAAAAAGTCTTGCGTGTATTTCTTTACTTTTTTTATCATAAAGATAAATATAATTACATGTGTAAATTTTTTGAACATACATACATAACATAGAAAAGTAAATATGAATTATACAACTGCACAGATAACTGACTAAGTATAAAAACTGGTGGTGCAAGTTAATTCATTACAAAGCATTTTTCATTTTTAATTTACTGCATTTCAAAACGTACGTTATCATCTTATTTAGGTGAATATAAAATGAAAAGTGAAAAAAATAAAAGTTTGGCAGAAATTAGGCGTGAGTCTAATCTGTTGTGTACTATTTTTGTCTATGTTCGCCCAAAAAAAAATGTACCATACACCATTAATTCGTACCAGAGGCATCTCCAACAGGTTTCTTACTTTGATCTTAAATATTTAGAAATGATGTCCATTTTTTTTATATTTAGAGTTTCGCAGATTGGTTATTACTTGTAATGACTTATTACATGTAATGAACAAAAATTAGAGGTTACACCACAAGTAGAACATCGGAAATTTAATGTAATATAATAAATAAAATAAGCAATCCATCTTTAAAAAAAAATTAATTTAAATGAAATTATTTATTAAATACTTAAATTTACGTAGAAATGTGGATCCATCCAGTATTCCCAAATTTGACATTCGGAATTTAAGGGCATAATGGATTAAAAATAATGTGTATTTCTATTATAACTTTACTACACAGTGAATTACAATAGGTAACTAATCAATCAACTCATTCACAAAATATATTTTTTTCTTTTCATGTTTTATATATATACACATTTCTCTTTCATCACATTTTATAATGAATTATCTAATTATTTGTCTATTTTAATTGTCTATTAAATATTTTTCTTTTTAACATACATCTTGATTGGTTAACGAACTTGAAATTTACTTTTTCACCTGTAAATATCTGTGTTCTCTTATCCCTATTTATAAATGGATTATAAAATTTTCAACAGAACGAATCGCATTATATGCATGATAGTGGGATAAGGTTTTCTTTGTTATTACATGTAAGTAGGTTATGTAAATTTTAACTGTATATAAACAATATTTTCCTTTTTTCTTCAAGTCTTTAAATGACGTAGTTCCCATTCCAACGAGAAAATTGTAGAGTAGGTAAAGTTAAGTGAATAATGACCAAATTGCTCCTACAATACCGGTCTTTGGTACACGCCTATGTTTGGAATAATTGTATACAAGGTTGCAACATGCAACAAAGTTGAGTGATTATGAAGAGCTAGGCAAGGCATGCATGAATGAAGGAAAGGGAACAGATAAAAATGCATGGGAGAGCTGAGAAAATAACCCTCTCCCTGTTTTAACTCACGAGGGCACGTAATTGACGCAAGATCATAAGCGTGAGACGCGTAATGTTTATAAGCAAGGAAAGAGAGATTGTGTCTATGTGTATATTATGTTAAAGAATACTTCACGGGAAAGCAACCTATAGCATTTATTACATTTTTATTTTCTAGAATTCTTACTCTTACTCTTAGCCTTTGGCTCCTATATAAATACAACACACTTTGGTTTGTGTGGTTAAAAGAACTAACTAGCTGAAAAACAAGAGAGAGAATATCAAACTCTCAACCGTAGTTATCTCTACAACCTAATCATGTCTCACATAGCGGTCGAGAGGAACAGGAGAAGACAGATGAATGAACATCTCAAAGTTTTAAGGTCATTGACACCATGTTTCTATATCAAAAGGGTATTTCAATTTCTCCCTCTACTTGCTACCTTTTTTTTTTCTTAATCATTCCTTGATCTTCATTATTTCTTTTCCGGCTACAGATAGTACTCTCTACCTTACGTAGCTAAAAATTAATCTAATTCGTTGTACTGTAATTATCATTAACATAAAAAAAAATTATACAGAACAAAACTCAAGCACGAAATTATGTGTTAAATATATTATCCCGCATAATATCTAAATACAGAATATTTAATCATTAATTATGTCAACCGTAGGTTTCTCTTCATAATCTTTGTGTGTGTATGTGATTGGTTGTTGAGTTTTTCTTCTAGGGAGACCAAGCATCTATAATAGGGGGTGTGATAGAATTCATCAAGGAATTACACCAAGTTCTTCAAGCTTTGGAGTCCCAGAAGAGGAGAAAGAGTTTAAGCCCTAGCCCTGGCCCAAGTCCAAGAACAACACTGCAGCCAATGTTTCATCAACTTGATAGCTTTCCAATAATTGAGACTAATGCTTTCAAGGAACTAGGAGCAAGCTGCAACTCTTCTGTTGCGGATGTTGAAGTGAAAATCTCGGGTTCAAATGTGATCTTGAAAGTAATTTCACACAGAATTCCAGGTCAAGTTGCAAAGATCATAGCTGTTTTAGAAAGCCTTTTATTCGAAGTTCTTCATCTGAACATCAGCAGCATGGAGGAGACTGTCCTTTACCAATTTGTGGTCAAGGTGAAACACATAACTATTCTTCTAATAATTGTTTTATAATTTCTTATTTAACATTAATATCATATTTGAGTTACATAGTTATATATTTATATAAATACACACGCAACAATAATCAAGGAAAATGACTGTGAGATTCCCAAATATTGTATCATTGATCGTAACAATGGAATTTATAAACTAGTTCAATTAGGGTTTCAAACCATTAATCTCGATGAAGCAAACACATAAGTACAGCTTTCAATGAAATTGGTAGATCGAATTAACCAATTTCGTTAATTAATTAAAGCTAGCCACACTAAATACAAATCAAAAAAGGCTATGAGCCGTGAAAGATGTTACTGACTAGATTAAAGGTAATTATTAACTTGCTTTTCTTGATATGATCAACAACACAGTCCATGAGACTCTACGCCCTCTTGACTAATGCCTTCTAACTTCTAAAACTAATTATCTAAGGATTTGTGTCCTGACACACAAAATATTCTACGTAGTGCTTTGTCCAACATTTAATTATCTTAATTCCCTACCTGAACTTTATTCCTTTATTATCAACGTATGGCTTGCATCCCCATGCCATGAAAGTCCTCACGTAAAACCTTCAACGAGTATTTTTCTGGGATTATGTATCATCAAAGTTTAGATAAAAACGTATAATGGATTAATACAATACCATACTGTCGTATTACAACAATATTATCTGCAAATTTGGATAAGGGAGATCGTACATTTTCAGGAAAACAAACAACCAAAAAAGCAGTGAATTAATTTAAGATATAAAGGAACTTCTAAGTTTCAAGCACATTAATATATATTGGTATAGTTATTATCAAATAGAGTTGAATTGCATTTCTATTGTATTTGATTCAAAGACTATATATAATGTAAATTAAAGTGTTTTTCTTTAGGTTCTTATTATATTTTTCATCACGTCTTTTTATTTGATATATTAATTATTTTTACTACTACAGATTGAGTTGGGATGTCAACTAAGTTTGGAGGAACTAGCGATGGAAGTGCAACAAAGCTTTTGCTCAGAGGCGATAACTGCGCTGTGAAGATGTGTACCATTTCAGAAGAGACTCAATTTCAAATCGTTTGTCAAATAAAATATAAGCATGCGATAAACATGCACAAAAACCATTTCTACAGTACAAACTAGGGTTATTATATCATAACTGTTGTCATAAACTTAATGACATGGAAAATCTCATGTTTCTTAGTATTTGGTGGTATACTTGCATTATTATCATATTTGCCAATGAATTGAATAGGTTCCAAACACGAAAGCGAAGGTAATTAAGTTGACTAGGCTGTTTTAAAATTAGGTGCTGATTACCATTACTTATAAATATTTATTAATGATAATTAATTTATATGAGAATTGTAATATGCTGCCACACTTAAGAACGTTATAGTAGAATTTACTTTAAAAATTATTTTAAGGAAATTTCTATTATATCCGGTTAATATTTAGGGTTTTGAAACATTTAGATCAAAATACAACTATTGATGTCATCTCTTTAAATATTAAGTGGAATCTTCTTTCATTCAGAAGAGACATAATATACCCCTAATCTAACTCATAACCGACAAATAAAGACCTAAAATATATTTTAGGTTGTTTATTTGTATATTTTCTTTTTTATGTATTTTTTTATTTATATTTCTTCAAATTAATGATTTATCTATTCAAATAATAATTGACCAATTAAATTAATATGTATTCTTTTTTTGATAATATTAATTTAAAAGTTTTATATTTCAAATTTTAAATTCATATTATTACGTTCTAGGATCCCTCTAACTCTCACAACATTTTATTCTTATATTATTTTATTTATTTTTAACTTCAATACTTTTTCTACTATCATTAGTTTCACTATTTTAAACATTAACATTAGTATTTTAGTTGGTGTCATTATAAATAAAACTTAATCACATAAAATTATTAAGATAAAAAAATATAGTTTAAAAAAATTAATTATAAAACATTAATGTCGTGAAATAAAAAGTTATGATGTACGTGAATAAGATGTATTCGATTAGATAAATCTAATAAAGTAGTTAGAATTATAAAATATATGTAATAAAAATATTTTATAAGTTAAATTATGAGAATGGAACAAAATATTTTATGAAATATATAGGAAAATAAAAAAAAAATTATAATCTATAACTAAGATAAGAGAAAATGATATTTTTGTGTATATGTTCCATTTTTTAATCACCTTTTAAAATATTAAAAAAATAATATGATATAAAATGAAATATAAATTATGATAAAAATTAGATTTAATTTTATTTGAACCATTTAATTATATGTAATATTTTATTAGTTCAATTATTTAAATTTTCTCAATTGCAAATAAAAATATTTCAGTTTCATGGATTTTTAATCAAGTTATACTGAATAAAATAATTTTATTAAGATAATTTTTGTTTTAAAAAACTAAGTTCAAGTACTTCAAATTTTCTCTATGTTGAAAATTATAACTTTATAAAATCTAATACAATGACAATTTTGTGAAAATCAAAATTTGCTGAGACTCTCGTCCTCACAAGATAAGACACGTATTAATTGATATATGGTTTAGAGTATTTGGAATATGTAGTTTCTATTTAAGTTTTTATCTTAATAGAAATGCATTAAATAAACAAAGATATTTTAAATAATTATTATATAAAGATATAATTAAATAAACAAATTATTATATACATGAAATTTTCAATTTTATTATTTTAAAATATATTTTATAAATAATGGTAATTAAAAATAATTTTTATAAAACTATTTAAATTAAATTAATATATTTATTTAAAGTAATAATTAAACAACAAATAACAAATAAATTAATATTTATCAATATTTATTAATTTATTAATTTAATTTAAAATTTAATTATCTTTTTGTCCTTATAATTTTTTAAAAAATTATCTCTATAATTAATAAGTGTTATTTTAATCTCAATAATTTATATTTTTTCCTACTTTCGTTTTAGGGAAAACGAACGAGTTTTTGTTGAGAAAATTGAATGAGAAAAAAAACTCCTGCTATTAAATATTTATCAAGATATTTCAAAAAGAAAACAGTATTTTCTTTTGATTCTCTAGTATAAATAATTTGTATGAGTTTATTTTCACAGATTTCTATTTTTCATGTCATTCTAGATAAAATTATTATTAAATAGCTATAAAAAACAATTCACTTTTAGTTTAATTTGGATATATATAACTTGGAAGGTAAATATATAGCATGCACCCTCCTCAATCGTCATAAAATTTTGTGCTTAGAGATCGAAAATGATTATGCGCAGTTCTGAATGATGTATAAGCAAAAGAAAATGTATACATGATACTTTAAATAATAGAAACTTACATTGAATATTTTCTAATTAAGTATTTTTTTTTTACATTCTGGAATAAAAAAAATCACCGGAACAAAATTATATATATTAAAACATGCAATTATGTAACTTTTGCTTTGTACACTCCTTCAGTACTTTTATGTATAAAGAATAATCTAATATCAAAATATTTGTTTATCATTTTCACCATACTCATTATTTTATTTGTAATTGACTAGCTTTTCTAAAAATTAAACTTTTCTCTTTCACATAATATTTATCTTCCCTTTTACATCACTTTTTTCTCCATGTTGTTCTTTTTCTCCCACTATCAATATTAGTCTCCTTCTTATATCTTTATATCTTTAGTGTTGGTCTCCACTTTTTGTCTCCATTTTTGTTCTTAATATGAATTAGTTTTCTTTTTTTAATCATTGGCATTAGTCTTACTCTTAGATAGACTATCCAGGAAATGAGTTATTTTTATTGCTAATAGACAAGAAAATTAATGCAAGTATCTAGAAGTATCTAGAGAAGAAAGTTAACGTAAACAATCGAAAAAAGAGATTGACTAAGCTATTAGAAAAAAAAACATTGACGTAATTATTAGAAAAGAATATTTGTGTCAATGGTCAAAAAGAGATAATAATATTTACCACGGAAGAAAGAAATTGACATTGACGAATCGGACAGTAAAAAAAAAAGATTAATGTAGATACAAAGTGTGATGTAAAAGAAAGGTGAAGTGTAGTATTATAGAGAGAAAAATATTATTTTAGAAATAAAAAAGTAAAACATGAAAAAGATAAAGACTAAAATGAAAAATTATATAAAGATGTTTTAATAATTAGACACTGGAAAAAGAGAAAGGAAAATATATTTTTGTGAAGAGTTTAGTGTAAAAAGTAAAAGCTAATATGTATAGATAAATGGGCCAAAAAATGCTTGGGGTATAACCAAAATCTGGGCTGAGATTTGAGAAGTTGGGTCTTTATGGGTTTCAAGTTCCAAGCAAAAGAGTTTAGAACATGATAGATACAAGTATCAATTCTCTAGAAATTAGCATGGCCATGAAAATCGAAAGAGAGGAGATACAATCACTTTGATGCATCTATTTAATGAATATATATATATATATTAACAAAATTTACTTCTCACACTCTTTTTCTCCATGTGAGAAAAAACAAAATAGTTAATGAACAAAAACCTGTTTTTGTTCTCTCTTATTTTATTCTAAAAGACTTCCTCTTTTATTTCACCTTATCCAGACAAAATTTAAATGCACAACGTGTTGTTACTATGTGCGTCAAACTTAACAAGAACGAGTTCAAGTTGAAAAATTAAAATGAGTTTGACTGGAAGTGAATTTAATAACTTTCGTAATTCAAATTTCAAACTCAATAAATTTTCATATTTATTGCCTTAAAATATTATCTCTAAGTCACTTTATTCTAAACTACCCTTTGATAACATGGGACCCACCAAACATAGTTTGACCATTTATGTAGTTTGATGTGCAAGTGATTTAATTTATACCACCAATTTAGATTAAGCATTTAATTCACCAAAAACAAATAGATTAGTTATTTCATTCAATATGTCATTATGTGTATGGCAACGTCATCGATCGTCATAGCCATAGTAGGATTAGGACCACTACACTAGCTCAGGGCAGTTTGTTCATTGATTACATTTTGTGATAATAAACCAAACACCAACTCAACCTATGGGACTAATGAAGTAGTTGTGATAACTAGGTTTCAATGTTTTTAATATGATTCCCACACTAAGAATTTTATTTTTCATTCCTCAATACATTATTTTAAGTCACCTAGCTAGGAGAGAATTTCAGTTATCACATTGTCAACAATGTCTACTCGCAAATTCCAAGGGGACAAAAAATGTGAGCATATTTTTGAGTTGCGTGATACAAGTTTAGAATTAATGTTGGTGCAACACCGCTCTATGTATAGTAATAGTATATTATGAAGTTCATTC
Source organism: Hylodesmum podocarpum (assembly GCA_026586105.1). Lineage (NCBI taxonomy): Eukaryota > Viridiplantae > Streptophyta > Magnoliopsida > Fabales > Fabaceae > Hylodesmum > Hylodesmum podocarpum. Next base: position 320,436 of record JALJEV010000367.1, on the reverse strand, counting down.
ATCTTGGATGAGAATTGCTTAGCTACTTTGTGTGAGTTGCATTGTTTAAAAATAAATATTATTTTTGTCCACCACTTGTGATTTTAGGTCAAAATTGGAAGAAAGTACTCATAAGAAAGAACTCATATATAATTAACCATTTTTTTTTTATTATTATGTAAATTGTAGGAAAGAGAATATGAAATGTTAAGAGAGATAAGATATTTATAAGGGAGTAATTTGTAGATAGAAACTTTCACTGAACTAAAAGTTAATGGGTTTATTTAACACTGAGGTGATACATATAGACTCACTTAAAAAAGATAAAGTAGTTTGTTTATATTAACAATATTTCAAGATATTTTTAGAAATTCATTTTTTAACACTTTCTAATACATTTTTATATTGGTTAAAATTTATTAAAGAACATATAATTATTGAATTTCATATGTTATTTTTAAACAAATGATTTCTAATAATTTTTCCCTTTCACTATTTTGTACAAATCTCTCTTTTTACTATTTTTGTTTGTCATTTTTTTCTTTTCTTTTCTTTTTAAATCAAACATATCATAAGTTAGTAGGTAAATAAAAAATTGCCCTGGTTAAAATAAAGAAAAAGAAAGAGATGATAGATTCAAATCTTTTTCATTAACAAAATTAAATAAAAAATCTTTCACCTGAAGAAAAAAAAACCGATCAAAGTAATCATGCTAACTAAAACTTTGTTATTTCGACCTTCCATTCTAAAGTCAAATTATTTTTTCTAGTATTTTCGTATGCATTATGTTTAGTAATAACTGCCCCTAATATGATCTAATTATTATTAATTTATATATGAAATCACTATATAATTTAGAATCAAACTAAGCATTGCATACCATAGTATTTTTACACATAATATTAAACATTGCATACCATAATATTTTTACACATAATACTAAATTAAAAGATGAACTTAATTAAAGATAGGGTTCAACATTCACAAGTTTATTTTAAACAATTTATGCACGTGAATTATGTACTACTTATGTTTCTTAATGTATTGATAAAGTAAAAGAAAATAACTTTGAAAGATAAGCTGAGGCTTGGGAGGCCCATTTTGAGAATTATATAGGAGACAAGAAGTCAGAAGTCTCAAGTCTCAACTACACTAAAATCGATGTTGCATAAGCATATTCACCCAATCCAACAAAATTGAGAGCATGTGAAATTTGACCTCCATGACAGTGGACAACAATCATGAATATGATAACTCATTTTGTCGCTACCTAGTGGCATTTTGTGTATCATAAATGTTATTCATGCAAAGTATAGTTTAGGAAATTAAAAGAATAAATATTTCTTAACTGAGCAACAACCATAGTCATTGAATCAAAGTTTTTATAGTTGAAAAGGAAGTTATGTATTTAATTTATTCTTATAAAATTGTTCATGTACGTACATAATACTATATTTTTAGAAGTGAGATTTCTAACATTTATTAATTTATATTTATTATCAAGAGGGATTAAATTACTCAAAATAACTTTTAAAATTAATTATAGAAATGATCCATGCCATGCATTTGTGATGAACCATTTTGTCTGCTGTTGATTAAATATAAATTTAAGAATAATATTTATTCATTTCATTGGTAATAGGATTAAGTTATTACTTGAAACTTGAAGCATAGCCTAAGATTTAGAGTCCAGTGTTGAGTGGAACTTGTTTACCAAACTAATGTCCTTGTTTTGCACAGAGAAACCAATGAGTAATTGGCATTCTTTCTTTGAATTTTTAACAAGAAGACGAAATAAACAACGACAATTCTCCACAATTCATGGCAAAAGCTAAAAGATCCATGAAGGAATTATCATGAAAAGCTATAATATTTTTTTATTAAAAATGCTATAAAATATTTATCCTCCTCCTAGCTAACCCATTATTTAATATAGAGTAAATGGAAATGTAATCTTTCTTTTTAAATAACTATTATGTATAATGATCTAATTATATCCTATTTAATATAAAGAAAATATTGTTAAGAAGATTCCAATAGTTAATATATCAAAGTTATAAGTTCGCAAGGATTGAACTGAAAAAGATATATTTTAAAACAAATAATATATATTATTTCATATAATATTATATTATAGAAAACATTATTTGTTAAATTAAAAGTGTTTTTTGATATTACAATTGTTAAAAATTATAAATTGAAAAATGCGAAACTGAATCAGATTAATACAATCCAAACTATAAGTTGAATTCAATTATGAAACTTCTTTTGTAATTTTGCTCAATTCAAAAAAAATTATTTTATTTTATTTTACAAGCTTCTTTTTTCTTTTATTCATACACATTTTTAATTATTTATCTAACACCTATTACATTAATTTATTTAATTTAAAAATATTATAATAAATCAAAATATATAAAATCTAAACATAATTTATTTATTATTTTTTTACACATATAAATCAGAGATCGATTCCTAATTACATATAACAATTATTCAAAATAATTATACTAGCATACAGTATATGATTGTGAATATATGTACATTTGTGAATAAAAGAAAAAGAATTAAGTATAACATATATTTGATTCTATTAGAAAAAAAAATTGCATTTCAAAATACCAAGAGATGAAATGTAATACTTCTATCTCTCATAAACGAGGATGTAAACTATATTTAATTTCTTTAAAAAAAATTAACAAAATTTAATAAAATATTCATTGAAAAGAAATCCTAAATAGTTTTCTAGTGCCCCAGTAGAGTACAATATTGAGTTGCTTCAATCTTACAGCGGTACGGGCTCGTAATTCTAAATTGTAATAATGATCCTTCTAAGACTTATCTCTTGTAACGGTGTTCCGTTCTTTATTCCTCCGTTAAGTGATCACTTTTTCCTTTAGTTTCTTATTTTTCAAGCTAAGCAACACTTTATGTCACGCATTTGAATGTTAATTTTCTTTCAAAAGAAACTGGATAATGTAAATAGATTAGGTGAATGGAATTAAAAATTACACAACCAAAATTTCCTAAACCATGGATAAAAGTCAAATTCAATTCAATTTCGTTAGAACTTTTATCATTATGAAGTAACATCAACATCTAAAGAGAATCAAATAATTAATGGAATTCAATAAATTAATAATTAACCATTGCCGAGCTAGTGTCTAAGGTGGCGCCACTGAAAATGGTATTGGTACCTTTTGTGCTGATCTCAAAATTCAAGAGCTATAAATGATCATTATAGAAGAACAATGATCAATTATTAAAATCAAGGCTAATTGCATTTACAATTCTCATACTCTGTGTTATGTGTAATTACATTATTTTGTACATGATTTTATTCTTTTAATTTGAATTATTTTTATTTAATTATTCTCTTTTCTTAATTATCTAAATTAAGTTTTCCATCTTAAAATTTTACCCAATAATTAATAGAAATAGAATTTTACATTCATCTGTGAAAATTTATAAGTAAAACCTATGATTAAAATGAAAAAAAATATATAAAAATAACAAAAGTCCTTTTTGTTTCTTCCTTATTTACATATTTATACATATTTTACTCATTGATTTTTTTACAAATTAATTATACCCAACACTTCCTTATATTTATAGATGAAATTTCAGAGTAAGAAATTTAATTTAAATAACTAAAAACTAAGTTTGAATAATTAAAACTAGAAAGATCATATATAAAATTAAAAATGTAATTAGACCTAAATTCTCCCTTGAGTACCAATGGCAGTTTCGGCTAAAAAGGGTACACATAAAACTCTAGGGGTTTCCATTTGGTCAAAACCAAGAACCTCTAAAAGCAAGGAAAGTGGGCATTGTTAACATCACTGCACAAAACATGACACCTGCTACATCTTCCATGATTAACTTGTTTGTCTCTTACCAGAGTAGACATACACCTACACACTTTTGCCTTTCCCCTCAATTTGATGCCTAATTTTGGCTTCAAAGTAGCATTAAAAAAAATTACATGTTCAAAGCAAAATATTTTTCATGTCAAAGAAAAAATAATTTCTTCTAAAGTCGACAAAAGTTTTTTTTCTCACCTTTTTCACTTTTCCTATATATATTGTTACTAAGGGGAAAAGGTATCTTTTTCTACTAAACTTTGTATTGTCATTAATTATTACAATGTTTTGTCTTTGATTCTTTTAACGCGAATAAGTAAATAAAATACATAAAAAGAGTATATTTATTTTATTATAAAACATATTTTCAATTCTCCTACCATTTGAAAAGTTTTAATTTAGTATTCTAAAAAAATGGTCTAATCTTTCTAATTTCAAAATGTCAAAATGTCAACTTCAGTTTGCAACTCGCCAAGTGAACATTATAAGGTTTAAAAGCAACACAAAGCACTCATTGATGAACACAGTGTTACTGTGGGTGCAAGAAGAAATCTCTTTTGTTAACTCCATTATCTTTTTTCGCTTTTCCTCTGAAATTTATTTATTTCTGTTTGCAAAATTTATAAACACATAAACATCTAAACATCTCACATAGAGGAGAAAGCCCACCACAATATCCATATCAATTACATGATCTCAAAGTCCCCATAAATATTATAAAATCTATAAATTACTCCCATATAGTAACCAAAAGTTCTGGTTTTTAACTTAGAGAAAGGGATAGAAAGAAAATTGAAAACCAAACTAAAACTAAATCTCATTGCATCATCATATTAGAGAGGACTAGCAACCACAACCAAACAACCCTTATTGATAGCATAATCACCACCACCCATTACTTCACATGACACTGCAACTAGAAGTATTTTCATCACTAAAGTAGTTTGAATATGGTTCATGAGGAGGAGGAGGAGGGTAGCTATAAGGAGGAGGGTAGCTATAAGGAGGAGGGTACATATAATTGACTGCCATAGGAGGCCTAGCATACATCATTGGTTGAAATCTATCATTTCCCATTGCCCATTGTTGGTTCATCATTGTAGCCATGTGTTGCTGTTGTTGGTAAGGGTTGCCAGCCATCATATCCGGACCACCACCACCACCACTTTGGAAGTAACCACCACTACCACCACCGCCATTCACGGCGGTGGCCGGTAGGCCTTGAACTGCTGAAATGTTACCCATTTGGGACATTGGTGGCATCTTGCCCATAGGGATGCTCATGTTACTACCCATAGGGCCCACATTAGCCCCAACTGTACTAGTGTGATTATGACCACCTATATTTGGGAACATGTTAATAGCTTGAACACCTTCACCCATTCCATTATTACCCTTTTTACTTCCATTACCATTATTATTTGGAGCCCCATCCCTACCAATACCTCCATTATTTTTGTTATTTCCATTCTTACCCTCTAGCATGCCTCCTCCATTGTTTTTGTTACCTCTACCTTGATTTTGATTATTTCCACCATCACCATTATCTTTCTTTCCTCCACCACCACCTCCTCCTTTCTTTCCATTACCACCTCCATTATCACCCTTTTGAGCATTCATCATGCCATTCAACATCATGTGAGCCCCATTACCTATAGGGGCAGTATCAATAGGGGGCTTCAACATCATCTTATTCAGAGGAAATTGGGGATCATCCATCTCATCATCATCAAACTCATCATCAAACATATCTAATTCATCATCAGACAAATCATCATCCTTGGGATTCTTGTTGGGCAACTTCATGTCCCTGAATTGAGGCAGCTTCAGATCTTGGAACCCCTTCATCTGTTGAAGTTGTTGAGGGTTCTGCTGTTTGGGGTTCTGACCTTGTTGATTACTACCTTTTGGCTGGTTATTGCCACCACCCTTTTGACCCTTGTTGTTGTTGTTGCCTCCACCTTTGCCATTGTCAATTTGCATGTTCTTCAACTGGTTTGCAATGTGGTTCTGGATCTTGTTGTTGTTATTGTTGTTGTTTCCTTTAGGAGCACCCCAAAGTTCTGCATGTTTTCCTGACTTTGCAAGCTTCTTGATGAGAATGTCAGAGTCCATATTCCCTGAAATTGTGACCTTCCCTTGTTCTGCATCTATCTCGATGGTAAAAACCCCTGTAATATGAACTCAATAAATAACCAAACTATTCAAACCCACTATGGTCAGTGGTATGATTTTGTTTTTTTTTTCCAAGGAAAAAAATCTAATTTTTTTACAAGGGTTATAATTATAGCATGGACTTTTTTTTAGTACAGTAAAATAGATTCATACCATCAATCTTCTGCAGGATTTTCTTAACTTTGTTCTTGCATCCGTCACAGTGTATGTTCACTTTGAGAACACATTTCTGCATAGCCAACACACAAAATAAAGAGAAATTTTGTTGTGAATAAGAAAAATTATTAAGATAGGGGTAAAACAAAACTTGCTACTGTATCACAAATGGCATAAACAAGCAAGCAAACAAAACCGAAAAAACAAAAGGAAACTCAACTCAGCAAGTAAAAATTGTAAAATTAACTGCTAAAATGAGAAAGGTGTGAGTTTGAGGAAAGGGTGTACCTGTATCTTCAAAAACTCCTCTTTACTCATGGTCTAACAGCTAAAAAATGGAGAAAAAGATTGTAAGAAAGAGGGGGAATACAAAAAAAGGTGGTACTGATAGTAGAGTTGAGAAACTGGGCTTGGGAAAAAACAGACAATAAAGTAGAGAAGTTCTTTCGATCTTTGACTTATTGTGTAGAGCTTTTGGAAGCAAACACAGAGACAATGACAGCAAAAGAATAATAGACATGATTCATACTCTGCATTCAATGGTAATGAACCATTTTGTCTGCTGTTGCTTAAATACAAATTCAAGAATACTATTTACTCATTCAATTCTTAATAATAGGATTAAATTACTTGGAACTTGAAGTGTAGAGTTGGGTGGAGTGTGGACTTATTTACCAAACTAACTACACTTGTTTTGCACTGAGACAATGTTTAATTGGTACTCACCTCTTTTCTTTGAATTTTTAACAAGACTAAGAAAAAGTATGCTATGTTTATTGTTATATGATAAATAAAAAAGAGATAGACATGAAAAATTAGTGTTACATAAATAACATTTTTAAAAAAAGCACAATAACAACTTTCCGCAATTTATGGCTGCAGCTAAAAGACATGAAAGAATGAATCATCATGAGAAGCTATAATAATTTTTTGTTTAAAAAACTATGGAATATTTATCCCCCTCCTAACCCATTATTCAATTAAGAAAAAATGATTTCATAAAAAACATAAATAGTAAATGAAAACTATGCCTTTTTAAATAACTGTTTTATGATCTTACTACTTCTTAATATTCTGCCAAAAAAAAAATGATACACTGAATCAAGTTTAACACAATCTTAAATTCGTGATTAAATTATAGTTATATACTTTTGTTTTAACCCAAATATGTTACAATAACTTGAATTAAGTTGAGTCAGTGAGACGGATGATGAAGACCATAATTCTAAGTTACTTGGATTCGCACTGCCTCGAAAACATGGGCTGATGGACCCATGTGATTCTACTGCTCAACCTTAACTCATTGCTCTTGTGCTTTGAACTTTAAGAATTTCTCACTTTGACTTTATATTATTTTTTTAGGTGTTGGATATGATACACTTTGTTATTTATAGTTTTAGTTATATTTTTAATATTTTAAAAATATAAAAATTATATATAATTATATGTAATTAATAAATTTATACGAGGATGATACATATCCATCTATTTATGTATGACATCATAGAATTTATTTTTGTATGCTTAAAAATAATAAATAGTATAGTAAGTAATAGATAATTAATTACTTATGTCAGGATTAAAAAAACCATACTCTACGGCTAGGTTGATTGTACCCATTAGACATCAAAAGAAAAGAATAAAACATGAATTTTTCATTTAATGTTTGAATGCATTAAAATATTAAAAATTTTTAACTCTATTCACGAGTTGAAAATTTCCATTACCATTAAGCGAGAAACAATGAGAAAAAAAAAATTAAAAATGGACCAATAGATTGAAGGTATAAATATTTTTTCTATCAAATTATACATATATTTCAATAATATTTCTTTTTTATATTTTTCTTCTATTTTCACTCTCTTGAAACGAACTTAATTTCTATTCTATTATAATTTCATCCATTCTTTTCTCTCTATTTCACTCTCCTCGTCCAAACACACCCCTCAGATAAATATAGTCATTTTTCTTCCAATTAAATTGATTCTTCTATTTGAAACTAAAATGATCACCTATGCATAATGTATCAATATTGGAGTGTTTTTATAACTTGAATTAATTTAATATTAAGCTTGTTAACGAATGCTATAAGCACTTGATAAAATTCTTGTTTGTTCTAAAAAGTTTTTCATGTAATTTAATTTATGGTGGAGCAGTGATCTCTCAGTTCTGAAGCTCATTATAAGGTTAGAATGTTATATCATATCATCACATGGTTGGCCATCTAAGCAGCTTTTAACAGAGTACCTCACTTGCGTGAGCTGGAGTATATGAAAAGTTAAACACCAAAATTGTTCAGTGTCAAGTACTATACAACTAAATGCATTAATCTTTTCTTTGCATCAATTATTATGATCTTATTCATAGTGCATGTTTCCAAATGGTTTCACTGCTTTGTCGATCATTGTGGACTCCAATTATCCCAACATGATATTGTATGAAACGTGAGTACATGTGACTTCATATTTGGATTCAAAGCTTATTCATCGTTAAACTTGGAGAACCACCACCTATGTCTCCCACAATCTAATTAAGTCATATGCCACTCCACCAATAATTCTTCTTCTGTTAGAAATACCGACTATCTTAAAATCTTACATTGCCTAAATACAAGACATATTACATATACATAAATAAGAAGTAATTTTAATTAAATATATAAATTATGAATTTAACTTAATTTTATAAAATCAAATTTTAAGATGAACATTATTCTATGCTTGAGATTCTATCTCTAAGTAATGTGAGATTTCATAACACTATCAAGTTTTTCAACATCTTTTCTCTCGTAAATGAAAAAATATATAATTTTATAAAATTAACTTTTCTAATTTTGAAAGTATTATATTTTTCAACCTGATAGAGTGAAAAATAGCAATTATAGATTACATGGGACTCTTGGAGCAGTGAACATAAAAAGCACATGATTCTGGCTTTTGTCTCTAATGTCAACATTTTCTGAACACCAAACTACAAGAACAACTTGTTTTTCACGCATCAGTAAAATATTGGTGAACATTTAGCAATCCCAAAAGAGTAGTAAACGAGTCCAACTTTGCTTCAAAATTTTCTAAACTTGTTAAACTTTTGGTTCAACTTTATAGAGCTAGGCACAATCATTTGGTTTCATGTTACATATCTCGAAATCCGAAGGCACGTGAACGAACAAAATTTGCATATGATAGTGTATCTCAACTGGAACAAAGTCATCAAATGAACATCTTATTGATCACCATTTCCTCTTTTGAACTCTCTTTTTCTTTCTCTCTTTCTTTCTTTTTTAATTAGAACTTAATCAACCTTTACGCAGTTCATAATGACTCCCAACTCAGTCCAACTCAAATCTCAATTCACTTTAATTTAAGAAAGTCAAAAACATTCTCCTTTAAGCAGAATTTTATCTTTTAAGTGCTATAACATCCTTAATAACATCCTTAAAATAGCATGTGAAATGGTTAAGTTAGTGGCTAATTATATTCATCTGGCAAACAGTTAATGGAATCAAATATGTTGAGAAATAATTATAAAAACTTATTAGAATCACATAAAGTACATTTTTCCTTCCTAAAATTATACTAATATTACGTTGTCATCCTCACTTATATTAAAATATGTACAATTTAGTTGATTGAATTTGATATTATTGAAGTTAATTACTTTTTATCTTTCGGGAGAGGTAATTATTACATTGTTTTTTCCAATTATATTAAAATAATGAAGAATATATTTTCATTATAAATTACAAAAAGGTAATTGAGATGAGAAAATCTAATTAATTAAGAAGGGTACTCTAACTCTTGATATTAAAATACATGTATTTGTTTGTTTTTGCTTGTGTGCAGCTGCAGTTGTTGGCAGAATAGTGTTGTTCATTTCTTTTGTGGATTGTAATCTGTTGAGGTCCCTTTTAATCATAAAAAAATCTAATTATAATATATATATATATATATATATATATATATATATATATATATATATATATATGTATAATTGATATATGTCAGTTCTATTTTAATATTTCCAAGGAATTTAAATTTAAATTCAGTAAAATTTATAATTTTAAAGTAATAAATGTTGAGTAAATTATACATTCTGAAATTTTGAATAGTTGTGTAAGTATTTCCTTATTTTTAACTGTTATTTTCATCTCAACCGATATTAATATAAGATTTGAGGGTAATTTTTCAAATATATAAGAAATATTTAACTTAATATTTTTAAATTTAGAGGATGTTAATATAAGAAAGTAAAAAAAAAAAAAAAGGATGATAATATTATAATTTACTCTAAATTCAATATTTATTATGATTCCAAGATAACCTCAAGTTTATTTAGTACTAATTATATGTTTGAAAATGAATATATAAATGAAATCATTCAGTTCAAATAACTTATAATAAGATTGAATTACATCGTTTTTTACATTACATTTAACTTGATTCAACCGAAAAAATTTATCCCTATATTAAAATCAAATAACTTCTCATATGAAAACTAATTCAAACAGAATAAAAAACACTCTGAATCCATATTTGCCATGGAAAAGTTTCAAAATTTCAGAGAATATTTAAACTTTTTTTGTAAATATATAATATTTAAATATTCTAATAAGATAATTTAAAAAATATTTTAATTATATTTATTTTAATAGTATAAAAAAATTTTGTGATGTTTTTTTTAAAAAGAGAAAATAAATATATATTTTACTATAAGATAGAAAATAATTTACTCTTATATTTATTTCTGATAAATGAATATTTTTGAAACAGTATTTTAAATTTAAAATTAAAACAAAGGATTTAATTTATCTAAACTTAATGAACATTAAACGAGCAATAATATGATGTTTTATGTTTGGGCAACATCAGCGACTTCAACTGACATTATACTTGTGATTGGCACTTTATAAGTTTGTTGATACTTGATAGAGTCATTTGTAGGATTAAGAATCTTTTTAGGCCCTTGGAAATGGAGTGTTAAAAACATAGTGGACACCCCACTACGGCTATTAGGGATGGTTCAATTAATTTAAATTTTTCAAAGGAAATTGTTGCTTTTTCTAGGTCCCAAAACAACGCTGAAAAGTTGTACCAAATAGCCTTTGAAAAATTCAAATTAATTGAACCAAATTAGGACCCAGAAAAAACAATAATGTTCTTTACTTTTGTTGGTACCTATTAGGACCCTATTAGAAGTTTTTCTTATGAAAAATGAACTTTTACAATATTTTGCTTTCTGCTTAAATCAACTAACTGAAGGTGATCTTGAGCAAACAAATAAAAATAAAAATAGAAACATCTATTGTTAAAGATTTCATTTTTTCAATGAGTTAAAATGTGTAAAATATTACATGTCAACCTATCAAATATTACTATTTATATAACTTTTAATGTAATTATTATAAAAGTTAACAAACTTTTAATATATGATAGTAAATATTTAAATCATTACTAAATGATAGTGTAAAACTATCTTACACTCATAGTAAGTTTTTCTAGTTTTATGATAATGATATTGGAAGTTAAACAATGATGATTTATAATTAGTTTTAGTATAAAAGATTTACGTTAAACTCATGTTTAAGCATGTCTGATTCTTTTATTAAGAGTCCAATTTCACCTTGCAAAAGTAGCTCTGTTTTGGTCAATAGTAACTTGCATTAAGAAGACCCGAAGGTTTAAAGTGCAGTGCAATACGAATTCCGGGAACAAGCCCAACAAGAGTACTACGCAGCTGAGACAAAAGACCCTTAACTTGCACAGTTTTTATTACTGCACCATATCATTTTCTTTCTGCACCCTGTTTTAGTATATACTTTTTAACTCATTAAATCTTCCTATCTTTTCCCTCCTACTCACTCCGGATCTGATATCTGTAATGAATTTTTATACTTATAAATTTGATAATTCGATAATTCGTAATGTGAAAATTCATTACGAACTTTCAAATCCTTAATGTATTATGGATGTAGTATAGAAAATCTGCAGCGTAGAAAATGTATTACGGATATGAAAAATCGTAACTCCCTAGGACGAAGATATTTAATAAAAGTAAATTGAATAATTCAAACCAAAATAAGACGCAGAAAGAAAAACTCTTGCTTACACGGTGAAAAGCTGACAAATGCAAGTATTGATTATGCGCATTAGCACATTTCCACCCCTAATCATAAATGGCAACTTGTGAAAAAAAAAATAGTATTTAATTCTTATAAACACAGTATATTATTATTTCATATGAAAGATTAACATAAAATTCTAATATCTTTAATAGATAGAAAAGGGAGTCGAAAAAGAATAACTAAGAAAGGTTTAGAACAACGAAAATGAAGTTAGAAAAATAGATATAGCTATTGAGGAAGTATGTTTAGTTGTCGTCAATTTCTCACTCATTTACATTTATTCTCTTACTCAACAAGCAGTACCTGATGCTTGTGGTTCATTTTTTAACAAAATATTTTTCCCTTGTCCAGTCATTACGCCCGTTCAAATTCATTCAGAAAAAGTCCCAAACAAATGTCATTTACAAAAACAATTTTATTTTGCAGTTAACTACAATACACAACTAACTAGTCAACTCATTCACAAAAATATACATATTTCTCTCTTTTTATATTTTATAACTAATTATTTACCAAATATTTTTCTTTACAAACAGAAGTGTGCTTCAAAAGGATAGGTGTGAAAAATTCTTCAGAAATTCAACTTTATTAGAGAATTAGTTTTTTGAGATTTCCCAGAGGATTTAGAAAAATACAGGACCAGCAAAAGGGAATGAGACGGAAGAGTCATTTATGTGTTTCTTTTTCTTTCATCCGTACCTCCAACCAAACAGTACCTTGTTCCACAGAATAGCTCACAAAGGATAATAATGTAACATAGCACTACACCATGATATATGTTTAAGGGGGTAATGAGAAACGGGATAATCTTCTTGTCCTCTTTATACACTATGTTACATTACACTAATCAGAACGCTTAATACCTCGAATCTGTTTCAAACATTATTATAAATGATTATGGATCAAACCAGGTGTTATTTCATTTCTCCCTTGTTTGGCAAAACACTAAGACAAGCAAATGATCTCTTAAACACAATTCATTCAGACAAACAAAACCTAAGGAAAAATGATCATCTGTACAATATAGACGACGCGGGAGGAGGAAACATTCAATCACTGATGATCTAATTTTCCCACAAACACATCACACAAAAACTATAAACAGATTATTGGTTGCAATTTACAAAAATAAAAAGGAAAAAAGAAATTTCTATATATTAATTGACTGCAGACATGTAAAAAGGGGTGAATTTTCTAGAAAGGAATTTATTAGGAACGCCTTGCAACTTAGCATCAAAAGAAAATAATCTCATTGATTGCCACTGTTCACCTTGATCTCTATAAGTTCCTCAATAGACTGACGGCATATAGGGCATTTGTTGGATTGAAGTCGCAGAGCTTTTGCACACTCACTGCACATACACTGGAAAAAAAAAACGGATGTAATATGAGAATAACCAAATAAGAAAATTAATATATAGTTAATTTGGATAAATTTCTTAACAAGTACTCTTAGTAGAAGAAAGTAAAATAAAATAAAAAATGAATTAATCTTGCATAAATTTAAATAAACTTGTACACCTTAACTTTTTCAAAAGTCCTCTTGTCTAACTTCTCTATAAGCAAAGCAAATATAAACTAAGCAGAACTTGGCATTCTTTCTTACTTTGTAAAAGTCTTAACAAGCGGGTTTTACAATTGAAAATGTTAGGAACCCAGATTTGAAATGAGAAAGAATGACAGATTTTATTGAATAGAATGAAAAGAACAGAGAATAGGAGATATCACTCTCCTCCAAAAGTTTCCCCTTCACAAAGGATATCTCCTTTCACAAAGAGCTAATGCTCAATTTACAAATGGCAATCTAATGCCTCCCTTCTATCCTTCTCCCCCTATTTATATCTAATAAACCTCTCTAACTAATTAACTAATATTCTAACTGTCTTAAATAACTCCCACTTTTCCCATAGTTCTAACAGAAAAGCTCTCGTAAGTTAGAAGCTAATAGGAACTGAGCCATAGTGTAAAATAAAATAAACAAACATGATCTGAAATTGTAACTAGCTTGAAGGATCTTACTAACAAAGAAATGGGTATAGTTGCTGCAACTATTCAGGAAGAAACAAAAACAATAGATATCCATTTCGGCCACAGTGCATGTAAGTGCTGATGTACTATTTTGTGAGTTATGATTTCAAACAATATATGCATGATCGCATGACATGCCACAAGTTCACAACCTTGATAGGGATAGGCAGGAGAGAAAGAAAAGAAAAATTAAACATAAGGATCACAAAACCATGAGCTCAGTTTTCTATTAGCAATTTAATGCAAATACAAATATACTATTCAGGGTGATGTATCTGCACGAACCAAAACAAGTGCTAATATCTTAATTTCTTCCTTTAAACTGGCTATCAATCCTATATATAAGTAGAGTTGACATGAAACCTTACCATATGTCGACAAGGTAAAACAGCAGTATCCTTCGGTTCAGTCATGCATATGACACACTCCTTCCCTGGGTCATTGTCATCAAAATCAGCTGCTGATGAGCTTCCAATTCCAAATAACTCTCTCAACTCATAACGAACACCATCAATCCACAAAATCTGCCGAACTACTTTTATCAGGAAAGGACCACCACCATTACTTTTCTCCAAGATACTTTGAGTTATTTGCATGTGAGGGGATCCATCTAGCAGGGAATCATTAGGAGTTTCATCTGCTGAGGCTGTTTTCAAACTTGTTTCAGCACATATTACAAGAGGAAAGACATCTTCTCCAGGTGAGGGCTTTGAAAGATCATCCAACTCAAAGAAGCCTAGGTCAATTCCTGTTCCTGAAGGCTGAGCAAATTTCTGGCCAACTCCTTTCTGAAAGGGGATTTTGACTGGCTGAAATGCTTCAGGAAATAATGGAACAAACCTACATTTTTCTTCTTCCTTGGCAAAGTAGAAGATAGTAATACTGCCAATTACAAATATAAGGAGTAGAAAAATTAGAAAATCTTAAACATTCCATAAAATATGCCATTCACTCAATTTTGAAATATTTTCATCTTAGATCTTACGTATAATAAGTCAATCCATGTATCAAACTAATCACAAGAAGTAACAAGGTTGGACTAGTGGTGCAGAAGGAGGTCCTAAAAAGGGAAGGAGAGGAAGGTGGCAGGTTTGAATCCCTCCGGTAATCAAAAACTTACAATTAACAACTAACATTTGCTGATGAAAAAAAACTAATCACAAATTCAACCCATAAACTGGGGTTTCACATTGGTATTTCATTGGCACCAGAAATTGTATGCTTGCTTTTAATACTTATATAAAACTGCTCATAATCAGAACGTAGGCAAAACTTGTCAGAACACAAATAGTTGTAATAATAAATAATGTTGTATTGGTTTCTTCCAGCATATATGAGACTGTCAAGATGGATGTGTATGGCCGCACAAAAGAATGAAAGAATATGAAATGAGTATATGTGAGGATATATTGGTGTAGCACTGATTAAGAAAAAGATGGCAAAATCGATTAAGTTGTTAAGATGTTTTGGACATGTGCATAAAAGACTGCAAGAGACACCACTGAGAAGAGCAAGGTGAATGGTATTTACTTGTTAGACATGTAAAAAGGAGGAGAGGGAGACAAAGAACATTGAAAAATGTTTCAAAAGAGATCTTATGGTAAATAATATCCCTAAGACTTTGGTTTTAAACCGAACTGAATGGGGCTGCATGATCCATGTAGCCGATATCACCTAGTGTGTTAAGGCTTTGTTGTTGTTGTTGATTTCTTCTTCACATGAAATATGCATACATAAGTAAACTGCCGATATGCTAGCTTTAGACAGCAGCAATGTAAAGATAATGTTTTTTTGGACTAGTGTATAACTAAAATATGTATTTTCTGCATTTCAAGTCCATTTAACAAACAGAAAACAGTAATACTTATAGGCTGTCATAAGGAAACTTTCAGCTGAATTCATTTAAGAAGCTTAATCAAGATAAACACCAACCAGTTATCTTATTGACTCCATCCTGGTCTGGAAATAAAAAGTAAGTCATATCAAATATGCTTCTTATAATTTTCAAACTGAGCATAACTAGAACAAGTACACAATGGAAATGGCTTTCACAGGAGAAAGAAAATATTTATAATGCATGTGCTGGAAGGAGAAGCTTTTTTGTTCAAGCAAAAATTGTGCACCAGTTGGTTACTTTGTGAGTGTTCTAATATGGTTCAAAATTATGAAATTACTCAACCTGGAACACCAATTGGAGTCTTTCCTTAAAAAACCACATTGAAACTGTTGCAAACTTCATTCATCTTAAAAATTAGTCTACATTCTTCTGGATCATTAAAGGCGATACCATGAAACTCCTGCTTATACTCAAACTTAGAAAAAACTCTTAGTCTAGAATTAACTTAACAGTCATTGCACTTTCACTAAAAGACACTGAATCAATGACTTAGGAGATACTTTAAAATACTTGGGAAGATATAAAATCTAATTCAATGGTGTCTTTAGAAAATTCAAATTCAAGTTGTGAACAGAACCTCAGTCATTTTCATAACTATTCACAACAGAAGATGCTTGCAGGTTGCGGGATTATCTTGTGAGGAGAGAAGTTCTTGCACTAACTACAGACTTTAAGGTCCTGTCTAGGTAAACTTTTCTTTAAGTACTTAAAGGAAAGGAAAATAAGAAAGAACAATAAAATAAGCTTCTCTATAAGTTAAAATTACAAAACTAGCTCATGCATAAGTTAAAAATAAGCTTTAGAAGAAGTTAATATGAGAGAACCTCTACAAATTAGCATATGCATAAGCTAATTTACCCTTATGAAGAAGATTATTTTCATTTTTCCTTCTTATTGTCTTTTCCTATAAGTGCGTATAGTGAAGTTTATCCAAACAAAGCCTAATTCAAGAGTCAAAGATGGTCCCAACAGCTCAGAAGTACAAGTCTCAGAGCCAGAAAGAATCTATATGATTCTCCAGATTACGAAAAATGATAACTTGGTTTACCGAGTACCTTAGACATGAAGTCCATAGGTGTTACTAAGAGGAACAAACGAAGCAAAAAGAATGTGAGGGAGTGGCTGGTCTGAGTTCTTCAAGCCCTATTTGTCTCTCAGAGGAAACCAAAATGACCAAAAAAACCTAAGAAAATGTGAGTGAAAGGTCAAACGATAGGCCCATTTTGTGGTTTATCATGTACACTGAGTTAGCAACAACTACAACCACAAATTATGGCTACAAATTAGCTGTAACAGAGTGGCACTCCACTCCATACCACTCCTCTATCACACTCCACTTCATAAACTCCCCTCCCAGCATAGTTTATTTCATACCAAGTTTATACCACTTAGTTAAGGAACCCAAGCCGCTACCACTCTTAGCAACTAGTGTTGATTATTATCACTCCTATTGATACCTATGACTGTAACATATTCTTACAATTCTCTTTTCTAATTTCACAAAATTACTAACCATTGTTTTATCCGATTCCAAAAAATCTAGAATTTGCGTGTTATTTCTAATTATACTAGTCATTCTATTAGTAATATCCTGAATCAGTATCCTAAGTTTGCGTGCTATTTCAATTCATCCATAAAGCGCAGCACGAAATCACAATCCAATTCAATTCAAAGGGGTTCTGAGAATAAAAAAACAATTACCAGCCATCATAGACAGCATCAAAAACAAACGAAACCAAATGATGATCGGGGTTCTCCTCATCAACCTCGAGGCGCAGTGTGTCTTTGTGAACATTAACATAGTTCCTTATCTTCTTCGCGGTTTGGTGGTCAACATAGGGCGGAGGAGTAGTAGTGGTGGTGGTGGAGGAAGCAGAGGCGCGAGTGGCGGGCCACGCGCCGGGCTGAGGCTGGTAAAAACTAGGCTGGTAGTGAGGGCGATTCCCGGCATAGTTGCTGGCGTAGCCGTTAGGATAATAGAACGAAATCGAATGGGTTTGTGGCGGCGGCGGTGGCAGCAAGGGAGGGGGAGTGGCGTAGTTGGCACAGTAAGGGGTGGTTGAAGGGAGAAAGTAACCCTGCGGCGGTTGTGACGGTGGCGGTGGTGGTGGTGGAAGATGAGGAGGAGGAGGTTGGGATTCAGAAGGGTAGTAGTACGGAGGTGGAAGTGCGGGTGGTGTTGGGTTTTGGATGTAATTGTTTCTTCTTCTTCCACTCCATGAAATACCCATCGGAGTGATTTACTTCAGAATTCCAAGAAGATGAAGACGATGATGATGATGGAGATGAAGATTATTACCAAAAGCACCGAATTTGATGCGTGTTGTGTGGGAAATTGAGTCGATCCTTCCTTTTTTTTGTTTCATTCCTCTTTCAATGCATTTTCACTGTTTACTTTCCCTTTCCTATGCTTTCTATTACTCCTTGTTTTTTCCGTTTCAAACAAAAAATAAATTAATTCCAGAATTTTGATTAATTTAATTATTCTAAAAAAATAAGTGATGCAAGAATGACTTGAAAAATTATATCTGTTAAACTTAATTAAACATGTATTAATAATATATTGAATTGACCACTAATGTGTATTAATTTTATTTTGAAAATCATGATGAGTTTATCTTATGATCAATTGACAAATATCCAAACTAGAAATTAGAAGCTAATTTTTTTAAAGTATATAAAGAATATGATTATAAGAATTAGATTAGAAATTAGTTTTTAAAAATTTTAATTTTAGAATTCTAAAATTCTTAATATTAAAAGAAAGCAAAATTTAGGATGGGTGTTATTTTTTTTTTTTATTTCCTTCTGGCTAAATATGTCAATTTAGCTAGTAATTATGAAGATTAATGTAAATTGTATGTTATGTTTAAATTAATGAGAGCAGTAAAGTGAATATTGATCAATTGTTTATTTTGTAAGAATAATAATAAATAGAGGTGAGAAGGAATGAAGCTTTAGCTAGTTTATTTCATTTGTAAAAGATAAACACAAGAAGGGGGTTGAATTGTGTTAATTAAAAATTTTTATCCCTTTTGTCTGTGGGTTTCAAATGGGTTCAGACGAAATAATGTTTATATTGAAGAATTGATTTTAATATGCAAACGTTAAAGTATGATTATCCCCAGTTAATTAAACAGACAAAACAAATAAACACGAGTATTTTTATACTGGTTCGTCTATTCAAGACTACGTCCAGTTACTCAGCAATCACTGAGTTTTCACTACAAACCGTGAAAAGGTTACAAGTATTATTTGAACCCAGCCACTTCTGGCTATTACAAGATATTTTTTGCTCCCAGCCTTCTCAGGCTAAACTAACAAGGTATTCTTTGAACCCAACCTCCACAGGCTAATACAAGAGGTATTCTTTGAAACACAGCCTCCTCAGGCTAAAATGCCACACAAGTGGACTTTGAAAGATGTTTTAAAAACAAATTTTTTCCTCTTCGCAGAGAGGGTTTTACAATGAAGTTCTAATATCAGACTTGAGCGAATTCTTAGATGAAGGATAGAGATAAGCGTATTCGCCAGCCGATTCTTGAAGCTGTGAAGTCCTTTTATAGGCATCTTCTTCAAATAGCCGTTAGACTCATTTGAATGTCGTTGAGAGTCGTTGAAAAATCTTCTAGAGAGCTTTCCAAAAAGGTTGTCAGTTGTACTTGATTTATTGATGAGAGTCGCAGCGGATATACCGGACTAGGTTGTGCGTAGTACTATTTCTGACTTGTACAGAGATGTGACAAAAGGTGAAGACCTTTTTAACTTTGGTGTGTAAGCTTGAATCCCTATACTGATCTTGGATGCTTCTCATGAGTACTTCTTTAGATTTCAAATCTTGGCGCGAAAGACTCAACTTGACTTCAGCTTTTGGATAGACGATATGATTCTTCAGTCTTCAGTTGTTGTTGTTTCGTCTCATCCTATCGTCTTAGACTTCACTCTTTGGACAGACGAAGGACTTTAGCTTGAGTAGTCCTTTTTAGTCTGTGCATGTATCGTCTGATGACTTGGCTTTTGGACAGACGCAAAATTTCTTCTTTGAAGGTTCATGTTCCGTCTGTGCTGGTTTCGTCTTAGCAAGTCTTGGGTAGCTTGTTTTCGTCTGTCTTGTAATTAATCAAAATCTTGAGACGTTAATCATCCTTGATCTAACAATCTCCCCCTTTTTGATGATTACAGACCATATCACGAAAATCTGCACAAGACATGGTTAGACAGAAACAAACAGTCTTAAAAAGCCAGATTGACATCAAGACGATGTTTTCTGAATAATACCTCTTTATAAACGATTGTTACATCAATGTGATGTAATCTTTGTACATTATTACATTGGTATAGACAGAAAACCAATAAAGAATTACAATTGTAAGCTATACTAAAGAATTACAAGTATAAGCTATAAAAAAAAATACATGATATAAGTAAAAAAAATACATGACTCCTCCTCAGACGATGCTTGCTCTTTGAATGCTCGCTCCTCCTCAGACGAAGCTTTTTCTTATTCTCTGCTCGCTCCCCCTTAGACGTTGCTTTCCCCTTGTACCTATCTTATTTCCCTCGGTCTCTTCTATTCTCCCCCTTGGGCTGTACATCATCAAAAGATGATCAAGAAGAAGGCTTTGGCTTCTTGTTGAGCAGGGACATCACAATGTCTTTTAGCTGCTGCACTTCAGATGATAGAGAAGCTTGATTTTCTTCAAGTTCTCTGTTCTTTGCTTTCAAGTGCCCGCAATCCTCTTCCAAAGTATTATACTTACGCTTCAGAGTCTTATACTCCTCAGCTTCTTGAATATTAGCCTCAGCATCCTCAACTTTGTCATCAACCTCCACCATATCATCAAAGTGTACCATTGGTGTTTGAGGTTCTTCCACTATAGGAGTAGTGTCATCAATGATGAGCACTGTTGGAGTCTTCTTCAGACGCAGTGTGAAATATGGAAGTGTGAGGTAAGCCGTGAAGTTCTGTTCCCATTGCCATGTGTAATATTTTGTTGGAACAGAGACTTCCAGATCCAGATGCTCCTGGGATGGGTGAGTGTATGCAAAAGCTTCACCAGGAAACACCCTGCCACAGACGGTAGAATCTTCACAAAACTGTGAAGTGGCTTCTTGATCTTCTATCATCCGTTGTATCTTTGGATTGATAGGGCTTGAGGCTTGAGCTTGGATTGCTTTGAGGTGCGCATAGGCAGCATACGGAAGAAGTTTGGAGATGTGCCTTGCATATTTGAAGGTCCTGGATACAAACGGTACTTTCTTCTCTTTGCCCTTAGCCAAAAACTTGACCAAACATGGTCGTTTTCGGTCTAAGACGATTGTGTACTTTGTTTTGTTTGACACTAGCGAAGAGAACTGTGAACCCACCATGAAGGGGCAGTATCTCTTATCCTTCTTTGCTTGACGATCAATATGGAAGAAGGATGCTTCTCTTCCCTTAACTTCCCTTCTGTAGGCATCAGCTATCAACTTGAAAGTCAAGTTGTAGTCTTCCGGTAGTGAGTGAGCGAACTCCTCAGGGTCTTCATATTCGTTGAGGAGGATGGAGTAGCGGGGGTTGACTCCAGAGCAATGTGGTCTTGTCCAGGGGAGTACAATTCCAAGAGAATGTCCTAGACCGACATACTCTGTTTTGTAGAGTGGAATTGTGAATGGCATAGGATCATGGCGATCTATGGTGTCAAGATGCCAATGAGTGCATTCTTTCGGCTCATAGCTGGTAGAGTGTGCGTCTCCATATCTACAATGGTGGAAGACAGGCGCATTCACCTCATACCGAACCTTCCATCTTGGATTTTCTCTATGTGGAATGTGAGGTTCATAGCCAAGTGCTGGTCCTTCAATCACCGACGCAACAATATGATCCTTGTATGCTTGAATATCTTCTAAGCCTTTGATGTCTAGGTTGGCCAGTGTGTCCCAGGGCAGACGCTTCAGCCAATGGCGTTGCTCTTCTGGGGTATAGATGGTGTCTTCGTTGAAATCCACCGGCTTCAAGGCTTTATTGTAAAGAATGGGATTTACAGATCTCCCAAGTTGAAAACCCTTCTTCCCTCTGTACTGATAGAGGTTGTTCAACTCTATGTAGGGAGTATCCCTTATGTACATGTCTTCATTGTCTGCCAAGATTATTGCATACTCAAACGATTCAGCTTCATTGGATAATTCTTCAGTCTTCTCTCCAATGATCCAGTCAGGTTTGACCAGTCTTTCTGCACAGGTGCTCTCAGCAAATCTTCTCATGACTAATTCGTTCAGAAACGAATAGTCCACCTTGTGCTTTGGGGGTAAATCTTCTGGATTGATCACCTCAGCATGTGATCTCCTCCATGTAGCATCCACCTTTATGAGTTCAAGTTGTTCTTCATCAGACGAAGAATCAACTTCTTCAATTAGCACAAAGTCTTCAGACGGAAACTCCTTCGTTTGTTGGTGGGATGCTTCCTCAGACGCAGCAGATATCGTCTGTGCTAAGGCAGCATTCAGAGGAGACGCAACAATAGGCCCAGACACAGTAGTCCTATGTTGGTCTTGGAGAGTTGATGATGACATCTCCATAGTTGAGACTTCTTCACTTAACATTGTCTCCAACTCCTTTGCAAGCTGGGCATTGTCTTTTTGAATCTGGGCAGTTTCTTCACTGTTCATGCCCTCTGAAGTAGCTTGAGCAGATGCTCCTTCAGACGATCCAACGCCCTTTAAGCTTTCAAGAAAGATCCTTTCTCTTTCAGCATGAAGCAAAATAGAGACCCTCTTAGCCTCTTTCAGCGCTTTCTCTTCGTCTATCTCACCAATAATCACAGACGCAAGTTTTTGCTTCATTTTCTCTTTGCCTTTAGCAGCCTTTTCATGAGCAATCTTTCTGGCTCTTACTTTTTCTTCTGCTTCTTTCTTCTCTTTATCTTCTTCTGTGAGTATCTTCACAGACGCAACACCCTTAGACGATACCTTGACCCTTTCATCTTCACTAGGGGATATCGTCTGTCCTTTTGGTTTAGCACCAATATGCTTGATTCTGATGGTCCTTTTCTTCTTCTTGAGGGGTTCTTCAAGAACATCCTCAAAAGGAACCTCAGAGATGATCACAGAAGGAGGAGGTTGAGGTTGGTTTAGTGTTTGGGCTTGTGTTTGTGGTTCTGTTTGGGATTGTGTTTTGGTTTGTGTTTCGGACGGTGTTTGGGCTTGTGTTTGTGGCTTAGCACGCTTGATGCGAGCTCTGTGTGGAGGGTCTTTGGTGATGGGTGAGGGGTACATCCTCTTGTTGCGAATGGAGTAAGCCTGTCGTCAGATGCATCTTTGCAAAGGTGCTGGCTTTTACCTCCTTTCCCTCAGGGTGATAGACCACTCCAGTGGTATCAAACCCTTGGTTGATGATGATCTTTGTGAAGAGGGTGGCGTAGGAAATGCTGCTCTTCCTACGTATGTTGCGATTCTTCAACGCACTTATCCAGTGGTCAAGAATGATGTGCGGAAGGCTCATCCTTGCTTTCCTCAGACAGTAAAAGATACAGAATCTGTCTCGAGTACTCACATTATCCCTCGAGCCAGTCCTTGGCGTGAAGACGTTGAAGAGGAGATTGTGGGTGATTCTGGCGGTTGGACAGAGGTTCCCTGACCTGAAGAACTTGGGGTCTTCAGTGTCATGGATCTTCGCGTACATGAGTTTATTCACATGCTCCTCGGACTCAATCTTCATCCATTCAGGGCTATAGAATCGCCCCTCGGCCTTGCAGTTGCCGGTCTCAGCAATAGAGTCCACCGTGATGATGTACTCTTTGTTGTCTATGGTACCAACGATACCATCATCAAACTCCTTGGCATCGCTCCAGAACTCGGTGTATGCCTCCATCAGCCATGGACCTCTCAGTTCAGCGAAACCCATCCATCCAGTGTGAGTTAGCATTTTAGCAGCTCTTTCAGAGACACTCTCGATTGTTTCTCTTGAGATCCACTTGCTCGGCAAGAACAAGTCTTTGCGAAGAAAGTGGCTTCAGCAACTTTGGTAGCTTTGGTGTTCTTAGCGGCCATTGATATTTTGAAAAGTGAGAATAAGCACTTAGTAAGTATTAAGGTTTAGAAAGTTCAAACAGTTGCAAATAGCAGTAAAGAATAAAAAAGTAAACTTTTAAGAGTATTTATATGCAAAGATAAAAACGGTTGTGATTCTTCAGACGAAAGAGATTTTGGAAACTGCCCCTGATTTGACGTGTCCACATCATTCCCTTTTCAATGATTGATTTGACCTCTGCAATTCACAGCGCGTGCCTATCAATGTCCTAGAATAGTGTAATAAATGATAGACACATTTATTGCTTCTTTTAATTTGTCCCTGCACACTTGAGATAAACTTGTTAAACAGTAACAGTTGCGTCTGTTGAATTTTACCACAGTAACTATTCATCTTGATCAGACGCAATGTTTCGTCTTAACACGAAATAATGTACAGACGGAACAAACCTAACAACTAGCTCAGACGGAACAATTTTCAATCATTTAAAGAAATAATTCCAAGATTTTCCTGAATGAAATTGAAACGTGTTTCGTCTAATGCCTTAGTAAATATATCTGCCCATTGAAAATCTATTTTCACAAACTGTATATTGAAAATACCTTTTTGGACATAGTCTCTTATAAAATGAAAACGGATTTCAATATGTTTAGCTTTTGAATGTTGAATAGGATTTTTGCTAAGATTAATTGCACTTGTATTATCACAAAATACTGGTATATGATTTTCAAACCTGGAGTAATCTTCAAGTTGTGAGCAACACCCTGCCGCAGCAATATACTCTGCTTCAGTTGTTGAGAGTGCAATGGAGTTTTGTTTCTTGCTTGACCAAGAAATTAGTGATGATCCAAGGAATTGACATCCACCACTTGTGCTTTTTCTCTCCACCTTGTCTCCAGCATAATCCGCATCACAAAAGCCTCTCAAACTAAAATCATTATTTTTCTTATAAAACAAAGAGAGATCAGTTGTTCCAACAAGATATCTAAGAATTCTCTTTACAGCTTGTAAGTGAGATTCTTTAAGGTCAGATTGAAATCTAGCGCATAGACAGACACTAAACATAATGTCAGGTCTGCTTGCAGTTAAATAAAGGAGTGAACCAATCATACCTCGGTATACCATCTGATCAACAGACTTACCTGACTCATCCTTGTTGAGATTTGCTCCAGATGAATGCATTGGGGTCTTCATAGGCTTGGCATTCTCCATCTTGAATTTCTTAATAAGTTCCTTTGTGTATTTCTGTTGATGGATGTAGATTCCTTCTTTTGTCTGCTTGATTTGAAGTCTTAGAAAGAACTTCAATTCTCCCATCATGCTCATTTCAAACTCATCCTGCATTATCTTTGAAAAATCCTTGCACAGAGAATCATTAGTAGCTCCAAAGACTATATCGTATACATAAATTTGGACTATAATAAAGTCTTTTGAAACACTTTTCTTGAAGAGAGTTGTATCAACCTTTCCTCTTGAAAAATCATTTTTAAAAAGAAAGGAACTGAGTCTATCATACCAAGTTCTAGGAGCTTGCTTAAGACCATACAGTGCTTTCTTAAGTTTGAAAACAGAATCTGGTTGAGACAAACTTTCAAAACCAGGAGGTTGTTTTACATACACTTCTTCTTCAATAAAACCATTTAGAAAAACACTTTTTACATCCATTTGATATAGGACGATATTCTTGTGAGCAGCAAAAGCAAGTAATATTCTAATAGCTTCTAATCTAGCTACAGGAGCAAAGGTTTCTGTAAAATCAATACCTTCTTGTTGATTATACCCTTGTGCTACTAACCTTGCTTTGTTTCTTATCACTTTTCCAGCTTCATCAAGCTTATTTCTGAACACCCATCTGGTCCCAATGATGCTTTTGTTCTTTGGTCTTTCAACTAGGGTCCACACATCATTTCTTGTGAACTGATTAAGTTCTTCTTCCATAGCCAAGATCCAATCGTTGTCTTGAAGAGCATCTTCAACATTCTTTGGCTCTATGCCTGATACAAGAGCATATCCAGACGATTCCTTTATCCTTGATCTAGTTACAACACCTTAATTCCTATCTCCAATGATAAGATCTTCAGTGTGGTTAGATGCAAACTTCCATGATCTTGTAGGTGCTTCATCACTTTGTTGATGAATATCAGACGAAGAGGGTTCGTCTGTGCGTCTATCGTCTGTTCTTGTTTCGTCTGACCCTTGTTTATCATTTTGACCAGAAGGGTTAACCTGCAAATTTTCAAACAAGTTTTCTAGGTCTGATATTTCTTTATCATCCTTTGAGTTATCTTGGAACTTTACATGAATTGATTCCTCTACAACTTGCGTCTTAGAGTTAAAAACTCTAAAGGCCTTAGATGTGTTGGAATATCCAAGAAAGATTCCTTTTACCACCTTTGAATCAAACTTGCCAAGTTGATCTTTGGTGTTTAAGATAAAACATTCACATCCAAAAGGATGGAAATAAGAAATGTTGGGTCTTCTTACTTTCCATAGTTCATATGGAGTCTTATTCAATATTGGTCTTATCAATATTCTGTTTTGAATATAACAGGAAGTATTAACTGCTTCTGCCCAATAATATTTAGGGAGAGAGCTTTCATGCAACATAGTTCTAGCCAGTTCTTGTAAAGTACGATTTTTCCTTTCCACAACTCCATTTTGTTGAGGAGTTCTTGGAGATGAAAAATTGTGAAATATACCGTTTTCAAAACAAAAGGCTTTGAACTCAGAATTTTCAAATTCTGTTCCATGATCACTCCTTACAGACGCAATACATATTCCTTTTTCTTTTTGAACACGTTTGCAGAATACTTCAAAGACCTTGAATGACTCATGTTTATGGGCTAGGAAGTATACCCATGTGATTCTAGTATAATCATCTACAATGACAAATTCATATCTCTTCCCTCCAAGACTTTCAGTCTGAGTGGGTCCAAAGAGATCAATGTGTAACAATTCTAAAGGTCTTGTCGTGGAAACAACATTTTTTTATTTGAAAGAAGCTTTGAGTTGTTTTCCATGCTGACAAGATTCACACAGACGATTGGTTTTCTAAGATATTTTTGGCAAACCTTTTACGAGATCTTTTTTAGAAATTTTTGAAATATACTTGAGACTTAAATGTCCAAGCTTTTTGTGCCAAATATCTCGTTCATCGTCTGCTGAAATCAAACATGTTACATTCTGATCACTCAGGTCAGAAAGACAAACCTCATAAAGGTTATTCTTTCTTTTCCCAATAAAAAGAATAGATTTATCTTTGTTTCTGACTATACACTCATCAGAGTTAAAGGCTATTTCATACCCACTGTCACAAAATTGACTTATGCTAAGTAAATTGAAGTTAAGACCTTTAACATATGATACGTTCTGGATAAGAGTATTGGGTGTCTTACCAACAGTCCAAATGCCAAGAATTTTACCTTTTCCGGAACCGTATGAGACAGACCCTTTACTTGGTCTGAGGTCTTGGAACATAGACAGGTCTCCCGTCATCTGTCGTGAGCAACCACTGTCCAGGTACCAGCTTGAAGTCTCGTCTCTTCCCATTAAGGATATCTGCAACAGGAACAATAAGTGACTTTGGTACCCAAATCTTTTTGGGTCCTTTCTTGTTAGTTACAAAAGGCCTCTTTTTGTTTTTAGCCTTTTTGTAGTTATTAGGAACCTTGTTGTAATTCCTCTTCTTTTTATCAGACGAAACAGGTTTGTTTTTATTTTCGTCTGTCTCCTTAACATAACCAAGTTCACTTTTATCATTGGGTGATCTCCTATATTTTAAAATATTTTCAAGAATGGGGGATCCCTTTGTAAACTTGGTTAGATCATTGAGAAGAGACTCATTTTCTTTCTTTAATCTTTCGATTTCAAGAATGAAAATGTCCTTTTCAGACTCAGACGAAACATAATCTGATACTTTCTTGTCTAGTAGCTCAATTTCAGATTTTAAAACCGCATTTTCTTCCGAGACTTGTCTCAGCTTGGTTTTGCAAGTTTTGTATTGCTGAGCAATAAAGTGAGAGTGAGCTAGAAGTGTATCATAGGATATTTCTTCTGATTCTGACTCAGACTCAGAAGAAGAGGATGAAGAAGTTTCATTGACATTTACCTCTGTTGAGACGTGGTCTCCAGCCATAAGGCAGATGTTTGCTGTTTCTTCTTCTTCAGAAGATTCCTCTGAGCTTTCACTGTCAAGGTTTTCCCAAGTCAGTAAGGTCTTCTTTCCTTTATCTTTCCTTGAGCTCCACCTCTTTTTCAGTCTGGGACATTCTGACCTCATATGTCCCGGTTTTCTACATTCATAGCACAAAATCTCTGTGCTTTCTTCTTTGGTTGATGACTTCTCAGGGAACTTCTTCTCCTTTTTCTTGAAGAAGCGTTGGCCTCTGCCTTTCTTCATCATCATCCTTTTAAATCGTCTGGCCATGAAAGAGACTTCGTCTTCAGACGAATCATCAGACCACTCAGATTCGGTTGAATCTGCCTTCAGAATCTTCATTTTCTTTTTACTGTCCTTCTTGATAGTGTCTTCTTTAGGTGTGATGTTCACAGACGGAAGAGCTACAGGCTCTTGAACTTTAATTTTGTCTCTTTTGTATAAGAGTACCTCATGTACCCTTAGAGCTCCAATTAACTCGTCTAGAGTTAATGTCTTCATATCTCTTCCAACAGAGATAGCTGTGGACATGGCTTCCCAAGGAGGTGGGAGACTATCCAAGATCTTCATGTTATTCTGGGCCTTTGTGAAGGTGATTCCCAGAGTAGTGAGTCCATTCAATATTGTTTGGAATCTTCCAAACATCATATCTATTGACTCTCCTTTCTTCATAGAGAACATTTCATATTCTCTTTGAAGAGTGGCAGCCTTCCTCATTCTCACATCTTCAGTGCCTTCATATGAGATTTTGAGAGCATCCCATAATTCTTTAGCAGCTTTGTAGGCACGGAACCGTTGTACTACGTTCGGAGAGAGCACACATAAGAGCATATCTTGCTTTATTGTTCAGCTCCATCATAGAGTATTCTTCATTTCCCCATTCTCTTTCAGGCTTTATAATGGGGATATCTCCTGTGGTGATTATGTTCCATAATCTGTATTGGGTTGACTTGATGTACATCTCCATCCTGTCAGCCTAGTAGGGATAATCATCTCCAGAGAACGCTGGAGGTTTGTTCATTGAGGCTCCTCCGAATAGGAATGACGGTCCTTGTGAATCCATGTTGGATCTTGTCCTCTAGCAGCTGTTAGGCGCTCAACCTTTAGAGGCTGCGCTCTGATACCAAACTGTAAAAGATAAACACAAGAAGGGGGGTTGAATTGTGTTAATTAAAAAATTTTATCCCTTTCGTCTGTGGGTTTCAAATGGGTTCAGACGAAACAATGTTTATATTGAAGAATTGATTTTAATATGCAAACGTTAAAGTATGATTATCCCCAGTTAGTTAAACAGACAAAACAAATAAACACGAGTGTTTTTATATTGGTTCGTCTATTCAAGACTACGTCCAGTTACTCAGCAACCACTGAGTTTTCACTACAAACCGTGAAAAGGTTACAAGTATTATTTGAACCCAGCCACTTCTGGCTATTACAAGATATTCTTTGCTCCCAGCCTTCTCAGGCTAAACTAACAAGGTATTCTTTGAACTCAGCCTCCACAAGCTAATACAAGAGGTATTCTTTGGAACACAGCCTCCTCAGGCTAAAATGCCACACAAGTGGACTTTGAAAGATGTTTTAAAAACAAAGTTTTTCCTCTTCGCATAGAGGGTTTTACAATGAAGTTCTAATATCAGACTTGAGCGAATTCTTAGATGAAGGATAGAGATAAGCGTATTCGTCAGCCGATTCTTGAAGCTGTGAAGTCCTTTTATAGGCATCTTCTTCAAAATAGCCGTTAGACTCATTTGAATGCCGTTGAGAGTTGTTGAAAAATCTTCTAGAGAGCTTTCCAAAAAGGTTGTCAGTTGTACTTGATTGATTGATGAGAGTCGCAGCGGATATAGCGGACTAGGTTGTGCGCAGTACTATTTCTAACTTGTACAGAGATGTGACAAAAGGTGAAGACCTTTCTAACTTTGATGTGTAAGCTCGAATCCCTATACTGATCTTGGATGCTTCTCATGAGTACTTCTTTAGATTTCAAATCTTGGCGCGAAAGACTCAACTTGACTTCAGCTTTTGGATAGACGATATGATTCTTCGATCTTGATTGTTGTTGTTTCGCCTCATCCTATCGCCTTAGACTTCACTTCTTTAGATGACGAAGGACTTTAGCTTGAGTAGTCCTCTTTCGTCATGCATATATCGTCTGATGACTTGGCTTTTGGACAGACGCAGAATTTCTTCTTGGAAGGTTCATGTTCCGTCTGTGCTGGTTTCGTCTTAGCAAGTCTTGGGTAGCTTGATTTCGTCTGTCTTGTAATTAATCAAAATCTTAAGACGTTAATCATCCTTGATCTAACATCATTGTTTAATTTAATATTTAATCTGTCTCAACTTGGAGGGCAAGGAACAAGATAAATTTTAAAAAAATTTATTATTTTATCAAACTAAAAAGAAAAATATATAATTTTTAAAAATAATATTAAAATAAAGATAATACAACAATTATAAAATTATTTTTTTCTATTTCATCCTCTCAAATAATTATTTTCATTTCATTTCATTTTAATTATGTAAATAATAGAATCATATTTTTAATTCATTTCATCTTATCTCATTTCATTCTATTATATTCCGTACTCAATGCCTTGCTAATATAAATATAACTCTAATTTCTTTTAATTATCATGTATAAATAACAATAGCTATCAGTTTTTTAACATTAAAATTTTCAAATAGCTATAGCTCTAATTTTATTGGTTTTGTTAATAATTATTCGTCATCTTCTAATTTTTCCTTTATTATTAAATTTATAAGATACGAATATTCAACAACTAAATTTGCGTGTTGGACGAAAAATATATTTGTCTATAGGAAAAGTGTTGAAAAGAATATTAATATTATTAATTTATTGTCCCATGGAAATCAAAATGGAATTCAAAATACACGTAAAGTTGTTTCACTCTAAACGTGTTTTTTCTGCCTTAATAAATAATTTAATTTAAATGCGCTCTTAGTATAAGCAATTTTATATTATCAACTAATGAAAAATATTACTAGTATGAATTTCGTATAATTATTATGAAAATTTAAAAAACTAATCATTTATAATAATTTTTATCTCTATAATTTCTAAAATAACTATAGTGATTTTTTTTAATTCAATATGAAATGTCAAATTAGTTATCAATAAGACCATCATGCTGTTGATACGAGTCACTAAATTGTAAATATTTCCTGCTAATAACATCATGTTGTTAGAATTAGTTCTAAAAATACAGTGAGTTAAGATTATATTACAAAAGTGTCGAAATTTAATATTTAATAATTTCTTGAACAAAAATTAGCATTTAGCTAACACACTTCAAATTCTAATAAAATTTAGCTTTGCTAAAGAAATACCAACAACACTTTTTTTTTTTTTACTTAATGAAACATTATGTTTTGAAATAATTCTTAATATATCTTCTTCAATTAATTAAAATTCATATAAATTTCACTTTACTTTTTTTTTAATGATAAATTTTCTCCATAGTCGTATATTTAACAAGATTATTTACCTAATAAAACTAATATGTTTGCCAGTATTTTTATTGCGTATTAATTATTTTCTCGGTGAGCATGTAATTGCTTCTATTGTATATTACATGTAGTATAATAACATACACGATTTGCTTGATTTATATTTAATTCTTTTCATTATTAATTCTACTTTTTATTTTTTAAAAAATGACTAAGATATATTTTTATTCCCTTAAATTCAGAATAAAATTAATTTTAATCTCTCGATCTCAAATTTAGAATAATATTTTTGATTTCTCAAATTAAAAAAAAATATTTTAGTTGCTTAGATACCTAAAGGCTCCTAATATTAATTTGTTAGGTCTAAATTAAATAAATGTTAATACTTTAATGTACGTTTATTATTATTGGACGGAAATGTTGCTTTAGTCCTTTTATTATTTTATTTTAATACTTAATTTTTTCTTCCTTCAGTTTTCGTGCGAGAAAGAACAACGCTGAGAAGCGAATCGCACACTCTTGATCCGATTCCACCGACGCCGGATCTTTCTTCCGCCACCGTCCGTCGCACTTCGTTTCCGTCGTCGCCGCCGGTAAACTTATCCAACAATTCTGTTCACTACTTCTTATTCCTTCCTTCCTCAATTTCCGGATCTGTTACAAATTGATTGATTCGAATCACCGCTATGAGGTTGTTCCGATGGATTGTGACGTTCATTTACTGATTCCTTCAGTTTTCACAGTTTTGCATCTCTTTCACAAGTTTCCGAAAATTCGACTATCATGTATGAGTAACTTGAATACTTAATTGTGCATGTAGGTGTCGGTATATGAAATTATAAATGCAGTGACGCTAAGATCTTGTGAAGCGTCATTGGTAAACTTCGAATTAGAAACGGAAATGCATCTAGCAATCGGGAATTTACTTAATTGAAAATTAAGAAAAAAAAAACACTTTTTTTTTTTGTTGTTGTAAATTGTAATGTTGTTCAATTAGGTTTGTGCATGGGAATTTTCTGATGCAACTATTGAATTGGAAAGGGGGGATTTATGATTAGAGTTATGCTTGTTCAAAGTATCTTACAGCTTTTGCTTGCGCAGGAATTTTGAATATTAATGAAGCTGTGAACTGGTGATGAGTGGAAGAGTTATCCAATAACATGGCAATGATGGCATGAACTGCATATTCTTCTATACTCGAAGGTTAAGCTAGCTTAAACAATACAAAGATGTTTTCATTGTTTTATGGACTATGGAAGTACCTTTTCAGCAAGATGGAGCTTCATGTACTTATTTTGGGGATTGACAAGGCTGGCAAAACGGTGATGCATCTTTCGAATGCCATATTTTTAACAAATTTTATCTTTGTTGTGTTGCTCACTTTGAATCGCTAAATAATGCGTAATTTCTAGACTTTGCTGGAAAAGATGAAGTCAGTGTACTCAAATATAGAAGGCATTCCTCCTGATCGAATTATTCCAACTGTGGGATTGAATATTGGTCGAATTGAAGTTGCAAATAGTAAACTTGTATTCTGGGACCTAGGAGGTCAGGTATGGCAATAAATAGGCAAAATTTATCTATTTAAGTTGTATAATTATGTTATTTGGATGAACTGTTCGTATAGTTTATTAGCTGCTTGTTTTAATTCTTCCATTTGAGATGCTCAATAGCTAAACTAATAGCCATCTACATAGTTCCTGAAATGTAATTAATAGAAGAACAAGATACTAGTTTTGCATTTTGAAATTTTCTTTGGGAAAGCTATCTCTACTAAACTAGCTGGTTTAATGTTTGTCTAAAGTTTATGTTCACAAAAATCACTAGGGTCGGCCTAGTTGTGGGGTGTTGGGGTAGTAGGCGTGAGGTCTTAGGTTCGATTCTCAGTACTTCCATTGTACAAAAAAGAAGTATATGTTCACTACTTTAACATATAACAGCTACTAATTCATTAATGACTATATATTAGAACTGTTACTTGAATTACACAATTTGGACATGACCATCAGTTTTACCCTCTCTGTCTAAAGCTTGAGTTTATTTGTTACTTTGGCAATGCTAAAGTAGATTTTGTGATTGAAAAATTGGTCCTGAATGCACAGATAACTGCTTTTTCTGCTATTTTGTTCCCTTTCACACCATTCTTTTTGTGTGTTGTTGGGGGAAGTGGGAGGCTATAAAATATGTAATGAGATATTAATGTTAGTTTCCCTCTTGTCAGCCTGGTCTTCGCTCAATCTGGGAGAAATATTATGAAGAGGCACATGCTGTAGTATTTGTTATTGATGCTTCTTGTCCCTCACGCTTTGAAGATGCAAAATCAGCACTCGGTTAGTGAGATTTGATTAGTGTTTGTAGATAACTAAATAAATACTTCTTTAAGGTGTTGTCTTGCAGTGGCACAGTACATTGATGTCCTAATAATTGAACTGGTTTCCAGAAAAGGTGCTTCGACACGAGGATCTACAAGGAGCCCCTCTTTTGATATTAGCGAACAAGCAGGTGAGTTTGATTATACTCCCTATCGTAAATAACCTTATCATGCATCATATTCTTATATAAGTGTCAAATAATTTTAATATTATCTAGTACTGTTTATTCTTGCTTTCATCTTCAATACCTTGTTTGATATCAATATATACCTTTAGGTATCAGTTCTGCTTTTCTGAGCACTAGGCTACAGTACTGTCGGTATCAGATATGTTTCCCTTCCGTTTTGAGGGGAATACTAAGAGATCAGCAAATGCTTTGTTACCAATTGATTTGTATAACTTTTCAAAGCTCTGTTAACCTTCCTCTTTTTTCTTACATACAAGTCAGCTTACCCTCTTAGCTTCTTGGTGGAAATTGATGAGTAATATATAGCACAATAGTATTCTATCTCATCCATCCTTTAGATTTCACCATTGTCGTAGGTTCTTAGTGTTCTCATTTGTTGTCATCCTCCTTCTTGTCCTCTGAAGTCTGTGAATATCCGTGATGGCTAGTTGTTTGACACTTCGGTTATTGCAGGATCTTCCTGAAGCAGTATCAGCTGATGAGCTTGCTCAATATCTGGATTTAAAGAAGCTGGATGAAAGAGTTTCCATGTTTGAAGCTGTGTCAGCGTTTGATGGGTAAGTAGTTGCATCAACTTTCCAAAGCTTAATGTAAGACAATCCATTATCATTTCAATAAAGGTGGAGATATCTGAAGTACACGATCTTGAACATTGTCTCCGGTGAAAAATAACTGTCAGACATATATTGAAGCACTAGCACTTAACTGAAGAGAATTTCATTTGAAATGTTGCAGGATAGGGATTAGGGAAAGTGCAGAATGGTTGGTGGAAGTGATGGAGAGAAGCAAGAGGACTGAAATGTTAAGAGCGAGGGCAGGTGCAATGGGTCCAGGTCCCTAGAAGGGTCTTTCGTTAAACTGCAGTGATTTCTCCATTCCTTTATATAGCTTTGTAAATCCTAATTGGATTATACATGATTAAAGGTCATTGAGCAGAAAAGGTGAAAGAATAACTTGGTGTTACATTAAACTGAGCCTTGAAATTTGATGTCATGGTTTAATTTGTAATACAACCGTTTCATATGAGAGGCTCAATCTCCACTCTCCAGTTTCTCTTGGAGCAAATTTTCTCCTGACATGCCTTATATGATCATTCTGTCAAGTTCTGGTCTGCACTAGAGGGTTTTCTGCTTCTGCCTCCGTGCATATTTTTGTCAACTCTATACTGTAATTTGTACGGTTCGCATTTGAATGAATTTAATTTGCTCCCCTGTCTGATCACTTCTCTGCCATATTAACGTGCTACTCCGAAGATATACGCTATATATATTATACAAGGGACACTAGGGGTGTAGCCAAAGTTTTTTTTTTTTTGGGAAGAGAGTGATTGGGGTGGATCTATTTACGTTTCATTTCCATTCGACCGTGCCAGATGAAAATATTTTAAATTTAGTTTAACTCTGATTAAAGGAACAATAATACTGAGAAAAGGAAAAAAAGAAAAGGGCAGAAACAAACAGAACTGCGTCTAAACGACTAAACCTGGCCTGTTGGCTGCGTAGTACTTCAAGATTATAAACATGGGACACATTTGTAATTTTCTGACTTATATATTTTTTCCCTTAACAAATTACATTGGTTTGAGTCTAAATTTTCAAGGATCTATCGGGTGTTTAGTCTAAATGTTTAGTTCAGTTAGAGATTAGGAAGAGGGACTAGTCTCATAAAGTGTTTGTTTGACTGGGTTTCAGATGAAATTATCTTTTATAAAAGATGTGTGCAAAAAACAAAAGATAATAATAATAATTTAGAAATAAGACATTTAATTTAACAATTATTATTATATATTGGTAGTTCTAAAGAGAAAAAAAAATTAGCCAAAACTCATCAAAGTAAAGGAGTCTGTCTATTTTCTAGAATCCGAACTATACCTTCAAGGCACTGAAGGCAGTATGGGTATTGGGTCGCCACGTTGAATATTGAACTCAGAAATGTCATTCTCAGATTTCAGTAAGCTCTTTCTAGATCAAGTTGTTAGATTATGTTAACCTTGACTTTCGTAAACAAAACGAACTTGCTGCTAGAAGGATGAGGTCCTAAGTTGGAAAAATACAGCATTCACTGTTCAAGTCACGTCACGATATGTGTCTACTGTTGCCTTTTAGCACTTTTAGTACCCTTGAATACCAGTATTTCAGGAGACACTAAATACAAGTCACAGAATTCGGTGCCTTTGATAGTCTAGTGAATAGAAACCTGACCCATTTGGGTCAATCCATGTAGCTTGGGGTTTCAGAGAGGTAGTTTCTTTGTTCCTTATTTTCTCTATTACATTTTAGACTTAAGTTGGCACACCAAAGTTAGAGTATAATAAATCAGTTATTTTGAAATCAAGTGAAATAAATTTGAGTCTTGTTCAAAGACATTAACATAGTGAAACCGTTAGATTTAAAGTATGATTCATCATTCTATTCGATTGTCAATATAGCACTGGCTCCCAATTGACGTGTCATAACCTATAGCAAAAACAGTGTGTTAAAGAACACCACTTTAAGAATCATAGACTAGTAAAGGCTCATGAGTGGCTTTTAATATATCTTCAAGGAAGTGGATACAGAAAATCTTGACACATTTTCAGTATACTAGCTAATAATTAAACATGATCATGGACCATTGCATTCTGCAACTAATAACACCCAAACAAACGAAAACAAGAAGTAAGCATGTTATTCCTACCATGACAAATTAAACTACTGAAACAATGAAGCAAGAATTACTTTGAAATTCAGCAGAAATCAGGCCTAGTTCTCTTAAGAACTGAAATGCAACCTCTCTGCTGATCCCTCAAGATCTTGATCTCAGAAGAATCCCTCAAATCCTCAAGGCTAATATACTGCTGTTTAACCATTCTCATGGAATCACCCCCTATGTCATGAATCCAAACATAAGGGTGGCAAGTTTCATCATAGTAATAAAGCAAACTCTTCAATCCACCACCATCATTGCCACTCTTACCAGGCATATATGACTTGTATATGCGTTTACTTTTCAGTCTCTTACAAGAGCCTGGCTTCAAAGTGTGAACCTTCTTCAGTATTGATCCCACCCTTATCTGTAGTTCAACTGGTCTATCACTGAAGTTCCAGATCCTTGTCCCTAATCCATAGGCTTGAGTGTGGTCATAGCAGCCATCAAAGCAACCACCAAAAGAAAGAAGGCTTAAGCCTCTCACTTTCCCCATCAGAGTTTCCAACTGCTTCTTAGTCATCTTAAGCTTCAAAACCAAGTACTTAGTACCAACGTTTGTGTGCTACATGAGCTTTATTTGTATGAATAAAACTCGCACCAAAACATATATACCCCCTGTAATAAAGTTAAATTCATTTGATAATTTTTACAGTCATTTAATCAGAAATGATCAGGTATACTAAGTTTAAGTTCTTTGTTACTTTTCAAGAGGAAACAGTATATGTATCAACCGTGTAAAGAAATTTTATAATATCATTCAGTAACAAGCTGTAATTATATTAAATTTGTTAAGTTTTATAATAATTACTTTAAAAATCATAATAATTTCTAATTGATTTACCATATAAAATTTGCTGTAGTGACATGCATTGGAAATTAAACTATTTTGTCTATATGTATTAAGGTATAATTTGAACTCCTTATGGATCATGCAAGTGGTTGGTAAGCGTTTTCTGCGGCTGTGATCATAGAACACAAAACAAATTATGTTGAGACGTGCACTTTAGAATCCTCACGATGATAGAATATTGGTTATCCCCTGCATCAAGGAAATGGTAGGGTCCAATAAACCCCAAAATTCAACACAAGAAGACAGTGGCAAAGTTTACTTGCACTGACATCAAATTTTAAAATTCCTAGAAAATGAATCTTATTCCGATTGGGGCATGAAAAAGAGGCTATTGCCACTCATACAAGGCATTCACAGATTCATGATGAGGCACCATATAATGTTGCTTCACCTTTTATCATAAGGGGGTCTTTTATTTAAGATTCTAGATAACTAACCTTCCTTTCTAACTATTTTGGACAGTACATAGTCAGTGGAACATGTGCCATGGTAATGACCAGGGATGAGTTATTTGGAACAAAACATGGTTTAAATCACAATATGTGATAATCATTATCTATGAAAATTGACAAGTGTAGAGTGTAGATTGTAGACTAAGTTAAATGTATTTCAAGAGAAAAAAAATTATATTTTTACCTCCAAAATATATTCAACCATATTATTGCCAATTTGATTAATTTATTAGACATAAAACAGAAGAAAGTACAGAAAATAATATGCACTCTGATTTGTGAATATATAAATGCAATTACACGTTATGATTATGCTGATATGCATGAGAAGTTGACAAACAATCAATTATCCAACCTGATATATGATACTTACGATTCTAACCCAAAATAAAATAAAATAATGGGAGCAATAAAATCGTCACTTGGGATAGATCTTATTGGCTACTGCTACTGCCATCTACGACAATCATAGTGTAGTTGTAACCTTGTGGTTCTATTTCAAGAATATTCTCTACACATAGTTACCACTTCGATGTGTTATGATTATACATTTTTTTTTGTATTAGTGGGCTATATATCCACATTTATATATTAA
The DNA here is from genome assembly GCA_026586105.1 of Hylodesmum podocarpum. Lineage (NCBI taxonomy): Eukaryota > Viridiplantae > Streptophyta > Magnoliopsida > Fabales > Fabaceae > Hylodesmum > Hylodesmum podocarpum. The sequence goes on along the minus strand of JALJEV010000367.1, from coordinate 281,438 downwards.
ATTTGATATATACCCCCCCCCCCCTAATTGTAAAAACACATCTGCAACATACTAAACTTTATCCATAAATACACACTTTTAATTTTAATTTTAATATCTAACCCTTCATTTATCCCATATTATAAATTTTAATTTTATTTCAATGAATTGTTAAATTTTACCTCACCTTGAATTTAATTACTGTTTAATATATTCTCTTTTTTACATATAATTTTTCATTCTTAAATATCAATAATAATTCATAATTCTTTTTCTTTTATTACAATTCAATTCTTCAGGTATTAAATTATGATAAAAATATGAATATAGAAAGATTAAAAATATTTATTTTACATTTTATTGTTTTAATTTTTTTATAAAATAAAATTAATAAATTTTTGGGATTATTTTATAACCTAATATAAATACTAAGTGATATGAAATTGAAATTAAAGTCTTTAAGTGTAAAAACAATAAATTTTAAGGATTAATTAGAACAAAATAATATTTACGATATCCACTGGCAAATGAGATAAAGTTTAAGAATTAATTATGATAAAATTAAAATTCAAGATATCTAAAAGGTAAACTTTTAGATATTTAATGTGATTTTCCCTTTTTAACTTTATAAAGTTACATCACCTATCTTCCCCATGTATCTTATACTATGATTCATGTCTTAAATTTTCACATTAAATAAACTAAATCAATTTATATCCCACCCGTGATTAATTTTTTAACTCACTCTTGTTATGATCTATTTATTAATTATCATGAAGAAAAATACATGTCATCCTAATTAGTTAATCTCTCTCTCTTTCCACACCCCCCTCCCCTCCCCTAATTTATGTATATTTTCTATGCATTTTCTATTCCCTCTGGCGCTACTGTAAGGATCTCTTCTAACAATATATTTTTCGTACACATGAATATCGGGATCAAATATAAAATCACAGGAGGATTTGATTCCTTTCCACTTGTTCATTTACATGAATTTTTTGCATATCTTTTTACAAATTATTTTAAACATTTGTTTGTTTTTATTTAGTTTTAAAATAACTCCACAGCTAGGACCACTTGAACCCAATGCAGTTGATACAAGAGATATGCTCAGGTGTACAATTTATTTGAGAAAAAAATTGCGTTGCATGTCTTGTACTAACAAATAACAAATGTAGGTTTTCTGCCTTTCTTTAACAGGTGTAATTTCATGTATATGTAATGGTGTTGGTCCACAATGAGTTCATGTTGAAAGTGAGTAAATTAGAAAAGAGTTTTTAATGAACTGAATTTCTTACGATACTAAATGTGTTTGGCTTAGAAATAAAATCATGATAAGTTAAGATGAGTTTAGTTAAGTTTATTTTTATTGGAAGTTATGATATTTAGGTACAAAAATAAAAATACGATGGAATTTAAAAAACATGATAAAATTAACACAACTATTTATTATTTATTCATTGTAAAATTTTAATTAATTCTACTTACTGTGAATGTGAGTTATCCACAAAGTAAAACAGCTTGAAAGTGCCTGAAAAAGCGTGAGGATAAAGAACTTTGAGGTACCAAGTCAAACTGCAAGTGCTACATGGTTGGTGACAATTGACATTGCATATTAAGGATCAGCATCTGAGTGAACAGCACCATAGTTTCCAATTAGTTGATGACGCATTGGCAGGTCACTTTTGCGTAGAGTACATTACATAGCTTAAAAGATTAGTTATAAGAAAAGGTAATAAATAATACAGAGAATCAGGAATTGTTCAAAGCATGAACTTTTCTGCTGCTATATAAAAGAAAAAAAGGATGCATAGTCAATAATGTGATCTTGTTTCTAGTATTAAACACTCGTGTCACAAACTGTACTTCTAAGTTGAAACTGTACAAATCTGAGAATTAAATAAACGCCAGGGAGCTACCGCTAAGCTTGAAATAAAATGCATAGCCTTTAGAATGTGGAATGAGAAAGAATTTACACGAAAATGAATTTTACTTTTCATGATTGTCTTCAGCAGAATCTATCTTAATAATGAGAGGTTGATTAAGATTTGCTGATGGTTCAGCAACAATAGGTAAATCTGGCGAGATAATATCCCCATCCATATCTTCATTTTCGGCCAAGGCTTTATCTAAAGCAGACTTGGCAACTTTAGTAACACATATCATCAGAACCACTGCACATAAAACCAACAACATAGAGCTTAGCCCGGGATATCAGATAAAAGTTTTAAATCTTTTTCTCCAAGCAAATTCAATTATTCAACCTCCTCTTCCAAGACCACGAAGTTACTTATCATTATTATCTACAATTAACTGTATAGATCCTCTGATGTAAATTTGTCATTTGTTACTCATACCTAGTGGAGCACTCATTCAAAATATTAAGCATGCAAATTCAAAATAAGGATAATAATTGAAGTAAAATACTTGACTCGTGATTGAACTCGTTGCACTATGGAATACTTCAAATCCAAAATAATTCAGTATAAAATCATGACAATTTATGGTGACCTTATTATATATTTATGTAATGTGAGATGAGGAGTTTTATTCTTTTACTGATTCGCCTATTAAAATTTTAGCCCATTTTTCTTTCTGCCCCTGCACAAATGCAAAAAACAGCCACAGGAAACACATCATGTGTGTGTCGCAAATACCCATTTGCTACTGGACATAGTACTGGGCACACGTTGCAGCCACTACACTGCTGGCAGGCCCCATTCAAAAAATATCAGAGCAAAATGAGAGAAAGAGAAACTTTGTAAGAAGCCATAGGCTATTGGAATATCTTCTAAAAGAAAAGAGGTTTCAATGTCTGGTTAGTGAAGTTTGAAAGCTGTATTATTCCATTGCAGTAAATCCCAAGGAGACTTTCAAGTCTGGTCCTGATTTAAATATTTTGTGCATGTTGCAGATGAAAAATGGAATGTGGAGTGAGGTGCATTGGTGCATCATAAGAACATGGAAGTCACATTGTGACAGGTTGTAGTGCAAAATTGAACCATCACACATAAAATCTATACATCTGACAGACCTGCTTACTACAAACATATAAAATCCAGTATAAAATTTCAAGATATACCATATACATGTGGAAAAATGTAACTTACCAGATATTACAAGGCCAAGAATGATAAATGCCTGCATCCACAAGAAAAAGAAATGCATGTTATATCTACTATTGAGTGTTGAAGATGATATTAGATAAAGCACACATTTGATCCATTCAAGAAAATCGAAAGATTGCACCATCCAAGCCTCAAGGCATCTTAGGTATTCATCAAGGTAAAAGATAAAACAAATTTAACAAGTATCAAAGCTCATTAATATTCGTAATAGAGGATAGCATCTCTTACCCAACGAGTCTTTGAGAACTCGCCCCAACCATGTGTCACATCAGAAAGATCTTTAAGAGTTGTTCCGACGTATACAAGTGCCAGTGTTATTGGCTGCAACAGCAAAGGTATCAGGCATTAGCATGCTATCTAGTGAACAATATGAACACAGTAACTTCTGTACCCAATCCAAGAGGGGAACAGATACAATACTAAATTAACAACACAAGCAAATTTGTAACAATAATTAAGGACAGTGAGAACACCAGGATACTTTGTTCATATAATTATTAACCAAGAGAAGTTAAACTAATAACTAATGTTTCCTCAAATAATTTTGAAAATCATAATGCACATAAGAAATTTCTTATTAGATTAACTCCAGAATATATAATTGATTATAAGCAAAGAATGTACCATCATTCCTAACCAGGAAGCCAGCATGTATTCCCCTACTGAAACAGGAGTCACCGACAAGAGATAATTTAACATGTTAAATGGTAGTAGTGGAACAAGCCGAAGCAGTATTACAATCTGTAAAGACAGGTAAGGAAATTAAAATGTCAGATAAAACATAACAGAAAGGAATACCAAGTCATATACAAACAAACTAAGCAAAGTTGCATCAAAATAATAGACTTCTTAAGCAATGACTAAAAATTGTCACAAACACGCTTTGGCAAATTAACAGGGATAGATAGTTTTATAAACAATAAAGAGGAAATACAGTTTTTTTATTAAATAACAAACAGTCTAATTCTTGAGCTAAATAATAAATGGATATGACAAAGTTTGGTTCGTGTTACTTCTAAGGCATGTTACTGCTTGACCCTAAAAGAATCCTTTTCATAGACACATTTATAGTTCCACTAAATAACAATCTTAAAAATTGAGATCCATAACTTGAGTAAATATTTATGACCAATTAAAAAAAAGGACAGGAGTACTATTTTGTGCATTGGCCCCATAGGAAACTAGTGCACAGAACAAAGCAAAGCACACCATATACTGCACAATGCACATGAGCTGTTGCCACTAAAGAATAAACATCCACCTTACAGATGATCTCTGGCTTAGTGAACCTCACTAACATCAACCAACATACCAAGATGGCCTTTAATTATAAAGTATAATTTCTCTTTAAAAGGCGATCACGGGTTATACAGTGTTCAATGACCTAATTGTATAAAATTAATGATCCATGAGCTGTCCCCACCTAAAGGGATAAGCCTGCTACTTGGTAGTTTTGTGTTTCAACAATAACATGTAATCAAACACAATACATAATTTAAAGTATACGTAATCTCATGTCCCGCTCACTTTTCCAAGTATTGTGAGTTGGGAAATAAGTAACCCAAAAAAAGGTAAAAACAAGAGAAATATTAGAAAGTAAACAGCAAAAGAATCAAGAATTTCACACCTCTATTAGAAAATAACAAGTCTACAAACCTTAAAACCAGATCTACGAATTGCAATTGCCACTGATCTGAATTGCGGATAATCCTTCAACTTAGAAACAACAAATGATCTCCCAATCTGTGTACAAATTGACAAAGATACAGGTAACCTAATAAGATACAAATAAGTATACCATGGTATGGAAATGCATATTGAAATGAAGCCCAATTGAAATGCTAATGACATTGCAAAAATAATGTAAAACTTTTCAGTAGCAAGTAGTGGACATATTTGTATAATTTTCACTGATTGAGAGAACACCATTGATTAATCAAGAAAACACTGGCATAAAATATTAATCAAACTATTCAGTAGTAAGTAGTGGAAAAATTTGTATTGTTTTCACAACTACTTACAAATATAAAACATGGAAAACTTACAGTTCTACCAAGAAGAAATGCAGCTCCTGCACCAACAGTTGCACCTATGGAGTCTGCAACAAAGCCCACTGGAAGACCAAAAAGATAACCACCACCAAGCTGGAAAAAAAAGGCATATTTTGTAAAGTGACAAAACAAAATTTATTTTTGGATTTGCTTTTCCAACCAAGTTCTATTATTCTACACCAGATAATGTAATGGAGATATAAAACTAAAAGCATTTCAAATGGAACAGAGGGCAGAAAACAACAATTGCAGACCAAAATGTCATAAGCAAGAAGAAAAACCACATAAGGCTTATATAAATGACAAATGCACACTCTTTCCACTGTTAAAATTATCTCTCTGACTGCATTTTTTTCATTAAATTGATGCACACTTCCCTTATCCTGAATTACCTATCATTCAGGCTTTCAAACAGAATCAAAGAAAATAATATCAATAACCATTCAAGAATTTATACAGGTGACTTTAGGCATGAATATTTTTCCCTACATTCAGGTATCCTTACAGGGATTGCCACATTGGCACTGTTAAGATATCCTACACAGCTAAGAATTTGGCCAGGATACTTGCTAATTCCTTATAAGACTTGTAAGGCCCTCCACTTTGAGCTAGCTAGCTTTTGGGAGTGATAGGCACAGTCCATTTTTATACGAAATTAGAGCCTATCCGGTCTGAATGTGTTGGACCACCCACAAATATTCATTTGTGCAAAATTCACACACAAAATGTCTAGTCATAGGCATGAGAAAGTGTATTAAGCAATCCTCTGCCCATGAGTTAGTCCCAATCCGTTTCTAACAAGCACATTCTAGGATGTATTCACGACTTGTTGACTGGAACGGTTCTAAACCCACTTTATGTTCTGTCATGTTGTTTATATTTGATTTCATTTTACTTGAGTGCAGATGTGTACACACATCTATGGTGTCAAGTCTAGGACTCTAGGTGTCCTATACTTCGCATGTTGTCTGTGTCCATATCTAGTGCCTGAGTTTGCATCATGTCTGTTATCCATGTCCTTGTATCATCATTGGCGAGGAGTTGGGAAATGGGAAAAAGGGAAGAAACAATGGTAGGGACTAGCCACAAAGTGCATCGAAGTAATGGGGACAATGAATGGGAAGTAAACACAGAGCAGCTTCGCACAGGTACCGTCCCTGATTCTAAGTAATATGCTAACGTATTATATCAATAAATTCAATTTAGAAATTCACCATAAAGGTGATCATTAATCACAAAACACCTACTATTCTCTCAAGGAAATAGGTCTAAGAGCAGTCGTCTACGCCAGAACATTCGGGAATGTATCAAAAGTCCTCCTTAAATCTTCGCTAGCCTACCTCATATCCACCTCAATCCATTAGGATCAGGGATCATATCTCATATCATTCCTAGAGATTCAGGATCCTATCCTATCCCTATATCTCTACTAGCTGATGCTCCCAATTAGCCACGAACCTCAGTAATTAAGGTAAGTTGGTGGGATTTTCCACAAGAGGGTGAGTGACCTCCGAAGAACACTCATCCTTTGGGCATGGACAAGGTTGCATGTGGTCACACACCCTCAACAACCATGTGATCACCCTATACCCCGGAGGGCACACCTACCAATTCAAAGCAACAACGCAAGCATGTAAACTACAGGTACTAGAGAATATAATTTTGAACAAGAAAATAAACAAGTTTGGCAACAGCAACGGTTCTTACAGTAAGCACTGAAGCTGGAACAGCCAAAACAGTCAAAGGAATGTAAGCAACAGCCCTGAAGAAAATCACCAAACAAATAAAAACATTCAGAAATCATTTACACCGATAATCAATGATCCTCACAGCACCATAATTATTTCCCTTTCACAAACGACACCAATCAGTTAAAATCAAAAGAGTTACGACAATCCCGAAATCCAATGAAAAAAAAAAAAAGAACAGAGGGACATACAGAACGAGTGGGCCCCAGGGCCCAAGATCTTGGTCAACCCATAGCAAGAAGTCCTTCATCATCTGAAGAGGCAAAAAGCGAAACGATTAAAATTAAAGAAAAGAAAAGACAAGAAAACGCGTGAACGACGATTTAGAAAGAATGAAGAATGAAAGAAGAGGAACCTTCTCGACGGGAAGCGTGAAACACGCAACGACGACGGCGGCGATGAGGAGGAGGAGGATGGTGATCCTGAAGGCAGAAGCCCAGGAGAAAGACATGGTTAACCTCCGACGCCAAGGCCTACACTCTTCCTCGTTGTCGTTTAGATCAGGGGAAGCTGGCTTCAACGAAGAACGAGCCCTCAATCCCACTAGATTTGCCAGATTTGATTTATGCTCTTTCTCTCTCTATTTCCAAACGACGCACCGTTTAGGCCATCAATCAAACAAACGTACGCACGGATTTAGATCAGATTAACTGAATGTGAATATGAATGTGAACGTGAACGTGAATGATACTTTAACGTCTTTCTTTGTTTGTTTTCTTGTTGCGCTTTGCCTGTTCTTTCTCTTTTCCGTGCGTCTTTGTTCTCAACAGATTTTGGAATTGGAAAGAAAGAGAGAAAGAATTGAGATTGATTTCTTTACCTACTTTTGTAAATTCACTCTATCTGTTTGTTGCATTATAAGCAATGCCATAACCGACATCTTTCATATATATGTCTCCTATTCGCTAGGTTCAATCACCAGATAAGCCCATATTTTTTATAATACAAATATCTATCATTTTCTTTGGCTTTGGCTTTGGCTTTGGCTTTGGTTTATATGTATCTATCATTTTTTATAATATTCATTATTGCATATAGATTTTTATAATAATTATTATAAAAAAATAATAAATTTATCATACACAGTAACTTTGGGATTCAATGATAAGTTGCCAAATTGATGATAATAATACACTATTTCATTTTAAATTATAAAAAATAACTTTGGTATTCTTTTTTAACTCTTATATATTATTTCCTTTTGCTTGTTTCAAGCAATATGGATATGGACTGTAAAAAAAGAATATGGATATGGTCCAAATATAGGGCAAGCTATATGATAAAATCGGACAAAAGGCCCAAAAAGGCCATTGAGCTAACAGCTCATGTATAACCTTTAATTTAACCATCATATGGAAATGCAGATTGAATGAAGCCCAATTGAAATGCTAACGACATTGCAAAAATAATGTACATGAAGAAAGAACACCGTTTATCAATCAAGAAAACCCTGGTATGTATCAAACTATTCAGTAGCAAGTAGTGGACAAATTTGTATTAGTTTCACAACTTACTGTTCTATCATGAAGAGATGCAGCTCCTGCACCAACAGTTGCACTTAGATAGTCTGCAACAAAGCCCACTGGAAGACCAAAAAGATAACCACCACCATGCAGAAAAAAATGCATATTTTGTAAAGTGACAAAACAGATTTATTTTTGGATTTACTTTCCAAACCAACTTTTATTCTTCTACACCAGGTATTGTAATGGAGATATAAAACTAAAAGCATCAAATGGAACAGAGGGAAAAAAACAGAAATTGCAGACCAAAATGTCATAAGTAAGAAGAAAAACCACATAAGACTTACATAAATGACAAATGCAAGCTCTTTCCAGTCTTAAAATTATCTCTCTCGCTGCATTTTTTTCCTTAAATTGATGAACGCTTCCCTTATCCTGAATTACCTATCATTCAGTCTTTCAAACCAAATAAAATAATATCAAACATTTTACCAATGAGTTAGTCCGAATTTATTTCTATTAGGCACATTCTAGGATGTCTTATTGGCTGGAACGGTTCTACATCTACTTTTTATTCTTTGTCATGTTATTTATATTTGATTTCATTTTACTTGAGTGCACATGTGTACACACATCTATAGTGTCATGTCTTGGTGTCCTATACTTTGAACATTGTCTTTGTTTCTGTGTCCATATCTAGTGCCTGTGTCTGCATTATGTCTGTTATTCATGTCTGTCTATCATCGGGAACAAGAGAAAAACCAATGGTAGGGACTAGCAACAGCAACCTCACGCAGGTACCGTCCCTGATCCTAAAGTAAGTAATATGCTGTTACATTATATCAATAACCTCAATTTAGAATTTCACAAATGCATAAATATATTTAACTATTTAAGAAACAAGTTTGAGTATTTTCTTTCCACACCATATTATTTTCTTCTTGAACATTTTAAATATTTTTCAGAATGTCTTCCAAAATGTATTTATATTTTATAGAAGATGCATGAAGACCACCCCATTTTGCATATTCCAAAGCAAAATTTACACATTGATTTTCACCCAAATATAATGTATATCATTCAACGATTGTTTGACTCTTCTGAATTGAACAAATTTGTAAAGTGGAAAAATGAAAGTGTTTTTTATTTTTAATTTACATTTGTTGTTTGGTTGCAAATTGGCTATTGTCATAATTTCTTGTAAAGAATTACTCACTTCAATCGCTGGACGTGCACACCAAGAATCTAATCAAACAATTCTTACCAGCAGGAAGGATAAACTAAAGAGGTTTGGATTTGAAGTTTAATATTGTTTGTTTTAAGAAAATTAGAAAGCGATGGAAAGCCCCATCAGGATCCATTTTAACGCAATTTCATGTCATTGCCTCAACAAGCAAAGGTACATATTAAAGCTATCTTATTCAACTTAGGTACCACAAGCCTGTTGTCATTAAACAATTGTTTAGTAAGGATGTTGCTCACATGTACTCAAACCAGAAGAGATTTCCAAATCAATCATATACTGTAAACTTCAATATTTGTTATCCACAGACAAATGTGCTTTGAGGGATATAAATCCCCAGCTAATCCAAAAATGAAAAAGCTGATACACAACTTAGCGCTTATAAATCAATGAACAAAAGAATGCTTAATCTAATTTTATAGAAACAGTAAGAGTCCCAACAAGGTGGAGGCTACCTCACTAGTCTTTTCTTTATCCAGCACCTGCTATGGTATGCATTATTCCATGCCTACATTTCCAACCATATCCAATAATCCACTCAGGTTATTTTACACAAAGTGCATTGAGCAGAACATGAGCTAACATGAGATCTACAAAATACTGATGACCAATTTGGCCATCTCTCCACTTCATTTTCATAGGAGCCCTTCCATAGTGAACGCCATCGTTACACCGATTATCAAAATGCCATGGAAATGTCATATCAAAGTTATCAATCACCCCACTGATGATGCCTGCTTTCCTCAATTTCTCTATCAGCACTCCATTGAACACCTCCATTTTGTTAGGATTGAAAGCTAGCGATCTTGCATATCCACCGGTTGCAACTGTGGTGCGATAAAAGACTCTTGGCCATGGTAACCCCCTTTGCTTCACTGTCCTCATGACATCTCCCCAGAATTGTGCAGCATAGTCTGCTCCAACAGAAAATGCTCTTATGTTACGCCAATGAACACCATCATGCAATCCAGAGTTCATGATCACAGTGTCTGGAATTGTGTCTTCTGAGAAGTACTTCTTCAACAGATTTTGAAACCCTTCATCTCTCAGAGAATCCAATCCTAGATAGTTTTGTGTCTCATTCCAATGGCCATTGAAAATGCTTGTAATCCTAACTGTTTGAGAAGGGTCTTTTGGGTTGGAAAAGTTCATGTCAAATCTCCTGGGGACAGAATGTATATCAGGTAAATCTAAAACAAAATTGAGTATGTTACGTATTGTGTCAACATGATTTGAATCACCCCAGAAGAAAATCCATCTATTCTTCAAGCACTTCCAAGCAGACTCAGCTGAATACATCTTGAATGAGCAGTGAGTTGAGTAAACCCAGCCATTACTCTCTAGAACTCCCAATGAACCATCACACCATGGAGCTTTACAAGGAAAATCTGGTGCCAAGCATCTATATCTGCCGTCATTATCTATTTGGCAGTCATCATTTTTCCCATGCCTTGTCCACCTTCCACACCACACATCCTTGCCAAAATCAGAAGCTTTACAAGTCTCAAGTTCTGGTAACAGAGCATTGCTCTTGGAGAACCTGATCGCAACATTGCAAACCACTCGATCAAAGACAAATCGCCATGGAGTGAACTTCAGACCTTCAAAGTGTCTATAAAGTAGAATTATAGTGAGATTGTAAACTCCAACAAAATCTGGATGAACTTGCAACGAAATAGTGTAAGAACCATTACTGAAATCTTTCACTAAAGGCCTAGACTTCCACGAGTCCCCTGAAAGATCAGTCTCAAAGTAATCCCCACCTAAACAACGAGGTTTCCCTGAATCATCCAATGCCTGGAAGCCAAACTCATGAACATCTACAGCTGATAGCTCTATCAACTCCCCACCATCCAACCCAGGAATTGATATCCCTACTGTCTTAGAATCTTTGCATGGTTCTCCACCAGGAGTTAACCATCTTGCTAGAAGATTTGAACTCAAGTTTGGCTCTAACTCACTTGAAAGCCAAGTTGAATGCCCCTTAACTTCAGGCTTCACTGGAGGTTTTGTGTCAAGAAGCTCATCAAACACCCTACCACTACTATCATTCTTAGCAGAAACCTTTTCACTATACTCAGACAATGTGATGTTCACATGATTGTGGGAATCAAAGAGGGTATTATTGGTTTGATTTTTATTCAAACTAAGTGGACTATAAGGGGGGATCAAACTGAGATTTTGATTATGTGAAAGAGTGGAATTAGGAGAATGAGACTTCAGAGAAAAAGAATCTTGACTATACCTCCAAACTTCAATAACGTTCCTAACAGTGAAGCCATCAACGGTCCAAACCACAACCATGCCACCCAAAACAAGAGCAATGAGCAAACCAAAACGCCAATTAAGTATTGGACTAGAAAACCAAAGAGCCCTTTGGCTCTCAACCTTTTCTGGCATTACTAATGTCCAAGATCACCACCACAGAAACGCAACAACAAACAAAACCAAGCCACGATATCAAACAATGGCAAAACAAATCCAAGTCAATGAAGTTATACCCAATACAATACACAAACAAAGAACAAACTTGTTATCCTTGATGACAACACCCCAGAAGACCAGAAGAGTCTTCTCAAAGCATAAAAAATGAAATTTTTCTTCAGAAAGAAACAAAAAAAATAAATAAAAATCGTGGGGTAACTCACACGGTGGATTTTAATGTCATGTGAGTGGTGAAACAGGATAACCGAGACATTATCTATGCAGCTATTGCTCAGTCACAGTTTTCAAAGATTTTTGGTAAACTTTGACACAGATGTGTGAGGTGCCTTTAATTCTTCTCTTACTACTACTGTTTCAAACGCGTTTTGTCTTAAAGTTTTCCTTTTTCTTCTTCTATGGAACTTAGCAGAACATGGACCAACCACTGTACTGTAGTTATCTAGTTTGTTACTGTCTCTGTTGAAGTTGGATTCAACAGAAATCTATCATGAAGACATTAATTATGAGACAAGTTACCTTCAAAAACATTATAGAATGAGTTAATGTTACCTCTTTTTTAGGTAAACAAGATATATATCATATATTTATATCTTTTATTAAAATCTATCAACCACATGAATCATTATGCAACTGATTCATGATTTAAATTACAATAATAAAGTTTTAAAATTTATAAATAAATATATTTTAAATTATGATATAAAATTATTTTAACCGTTGGTATAATTTATATTTAAGAACACGAGTTTAAATTTCATTATCAACATGATTATTTTATTATTAATAACTCAACGTGATTTAAATTGTGAAATTTGACCAGACTTTATTTGATGAACTTTAGGTCCAATTCATTCAAAATTATTATCAAAATAAAAGTTTGAAAATTACTGATTAAGAAAAAGTTTAGAATAATTGAAAAGATACCATTTAATTAGTTATGATGTGACAATAACACATGAAAAAATTTGAGTAAAAAAAAAAGATAACACATGAAATAAACATAAAAAAAATAAAATATCTACTAAAAGTTATATTTACAATAACTAGTTCTATTTAATTAGTTCTATTTTTTTACAATAACTCGTATTTTATTTATACTGCAATGGAGTATAGAGATAAATATGTCGGTTATAAAGAAGATCATAATTTTTAAAAAATTATGATAATAAAAGAAATGAAGAGAATAAAAAAACAGAGAAGATTTTTTGAGTAGAAATAAAAAGCGACAGGTGCAGATAGGGAGAGAATTTATGGAGTACGGTGCAGCACACCGACACGAGGATTTTTATGATTGGAAGTTTGAGTAGGCAACAGCTCCCACATTATTTGTCAATTGTCATCGAAAATGCACATGGCCTCAAACGTACTTGTCATTATGTTCTATAGGTATTTTAATTTTAATATATACTTTAATGGAATGTAAATTTACCTAACTTATTGAATCAATGTGTTGAATCTAACTTTTTTAATAGCTTTATATCAAACAACAAATTAAAATCAAACTAACCACATATATCAAACAACAAATATTAGAAAAACAAAATTACTTGAATGATAAGTGTATGATCATGAGAAATTACATAAGTTCTTATATAGTGTGTATATTTCTCAAGTCGCAACTACATTGGTATGGTAAAAGAATCATGTAAAAAAGGTTGATTAATATCTATATGAATTCAGTTAAATTTTGTGTCAATGTGGATTCATCAATTATTAATTAAATAACATTGTCCAATCATATGTGGTATTAAAATAGTCTAAATAAACACTAACAAGACACTTTGCATCCAATCTAAACAAGAACGATAGGAATTAGATGGGCCTGTGGACTTGTGTACGTACATGGACTCTTTAGTTTCGACTAAATGTAACTTTTTTGTTTGGACCTTTGAACAGGTTTTGGGCCTAAAACTTGTTCCACAGGCTTATCAATAAAAATGTTGGAATTTTTTTTTCAAGTCATGGAAATGTTGAGACTTACAATAAAATCAAAATTATATTTTTCAAGTTATCTATTTTCATTTATGTGTTGCCATTTTAAATACTGGAGATATATTTATTTTAATTAACATATATACCTAATCAATTTCTTATTCGGATAAATTCCCCCTTGAAAGATATCTCAGCGGTTTAATTACTTAAAATCTTGATTCATAAATTGTTATTATTTGAAATTATGGGCCAGTTTACATGACCTTTCTCTGGAAGGATTTTTAAGAAAAAAAAAAGGAAAATAATAAAATTTACTTCTTTAATGTTAAAATTAATTTTTGATTATTTAATTTATAAAAATTTATTCTCTTACCTTTTTTATAAAAACGTAGGACATTTTGTATATTAACTAATTTTACCTTCTGAAAAAGTAATTTCTTTTTCTCTTTTATTCCTCATGTAAACTTTAAGAGGAAAAACACCATACTATCCCGTAATATCACAAAGATTAGGAGAGCATTGTTTTGGGTCCAACATTATAACACCTAAATAAACAACAACCATATATTATCATCAAGAAACGTGAAGAAGTTGTGTTTTTGATGGGGGAAAAATGGGGTTCCACATGGGGATAAGAAGGGGAATGTTGGAAACAAACCCAACAATGACTCAAAAGCAGCACCATTAGTGCAAGCCAAAATGAAAATGAAAGCTGTAGAAACAATCACTATCCAAAGCTACCCTATATTACCATTACTTTTTTGGTCAAGTATCTAGGTCAGTACCACAAACCATATATGTTGAGTACCTAAATTAAAACCCTAGAAAGCACCTACACTTCTATTCACTTGTTTGAAGTATTCTTTTGTCCAACATATTTTTGACATGGATACTTTGCTTGTCTAACACTTTTTAATTAAGTGCCCAATTAAGAAATTATTTTTATTGGCTTTAGATTGACACCTTTATACAAGTTAAAACACCTGAATTGAAACTTCCATTACTTCCATATGATGGAAAACTTTCTAGTGAATAATGATATATAACTGCATACTCCAATTTTTCAAATATTTCACTTACACTTTCTTTTTCTCTGTATATCTGTCTTCTAATCACATTATATATCAATTACATCTATCATTTTTCTCTTTTATTTTTCTCTCATTTAGTATATGGTGTCTAAAAGATATTTGGCTTTAGTAGAGATAGAGGGAGTTTCAATTGTACGCACATATGGGTCATGTCTACGCCCTCGTGCTCAAAAACAGTACTACATGAATGTGTTCATTATGACCGTGTTTAGTTTATATATAGTTATATTTCTTGAACGAGTTTTAATTTTACATTTTATATTATATGAAATACTTATATGTTTGACAATTTTTTTTATTAAATTGAACATCATTTTTGTCTAAATTTCTATTAAATATAAAATGACCTTTTTTTTATTTTTCCGTTAAATGTTAAAAGTTCTACACAAATTAAATTAGACTCACCTGCAATTAAACTCAACTTTAGAAAATTTAGTTCAACTCTACTTAATTTTTTTCAATTGTAATTCAAACACACATTATATCGAAAGTGATTTTATTCAGTTTTCTAGAATCATAAATATGCTTCACATAAGGTGATTTTGTTCAAATTAGTTAAAGAAGCAAATATATTTGGAAACTCTTTATAAAATTATTTATACATCTTTTATTAGTGGAGTGAGTTTAATAAGATAAATAAATTAGATTCTAAATTTAATTATTTAACAAACTTAAAAGTTTATTTAAACAATATAAAAAGTTGTTTGTATCTTATTAATATTTTCTCACACTGCCACTCTCATCAAATAGTTTCATTGTAGTATAAATATAAATTTATCAAAACCATAATATAAACATATTTGTATAATCTCATTTCATATAATATATTTATTTTCAAACGAGAATGATTAAAATGTTTTTATTCAATCTTTAAGATGGTAAATCATTTAAAAAATTAAAATATGAAAATATAATTTTTTTTATATATTTAACAGAAGTTATTTTCAAATAATTACAAAGGTGTTCTTTTAAGTCAAAAACCAACTCAATAACGAATATTATCGAATACTTTCATTTTTATTAGATGACTCGTACGTGAGCTTTTATGTCAACTAGTTCAGATTTAATTTTATCAAAATTCGACTCAGGAATGAATTGCAGCAGAATTATAAAGTTTGATTAACAGAAATTAAATTAATGATATAAATATTACAAAATATTTATTTTCATTGCATAATGTATAATTCTAATAAAAAATTATTTACAATTAAGAAAATAAATATTAATACAATGTGTTATATGATTCATATAATATAATAATATAATAATTTTTGTGTTGGTAAATGATAATTTATTTTTAGTAATTATTGAATAGAAGTAACACATATAGTTTGTTATGAGTTTAAGTGATTCCATCAAATGTCTTTCATGTCAAATACTGAACAATCACTTTTTTCCAGTTGTACTAGCTAGTGCTTAAAAATCATTTCATGTCAAATACATAGCTGTGACTGATGCTTAAAATTCCATTTCAAACTTGTTCTCCTTTATGTCCATGAAATTTGATTACTCTGCCAGCAGAAAGCAAGTTGCGTACGAGTCTTTCTCCAACTCATATGATTACGAAAGTTTAGATCTATGCAACTTAATTTATACAAAAGCGTGCTAATATTAATAGTGAAAACCGTCTAGTAAGTTATTCTAACTTAATTAATTATTTCAAATTTTAAGTATGTTATTATTGAAAAATTAAGAATTTTCTTTCATCATAAAGTTTAAAAGTTATTGTTTTAACCTATGCGGCGACAATGTTGAGGGGCAGTGTCGAGGGTAATTGGCTCGATATGGTATAAAGAATGTGATGAAGGATTTAACTGGTCATGAATATCTAAAAGACACTTGGAGAATAAGATTTAGTTGAGATAATTAATTAATTGGAGACATAGAATAATTATTTTTCTTTCTACAAATATATTCTCTATAAATATATTTGCCGACCACATTTATAATTAATAAATATTAAAGAGAATTTTACTTTCATATTTTCACATATTTAGTAGGATGAAGTCTCGTTCGTTAATAGAATTAATTAGATAATCAATTAAGAACGATCATGTATCACCTATAAAATCAAGAATTATGAAGAAGATTTTGTGTCAGATTACAAATGATAAATATTTTTTCTAACTATAATAACATATCTAACATTGACGTTTTGGGTCACTTAAGATATACATCATATTCTTAAGGAATCAACAACTTAAATTGCGAAAAAAGGTTGACATGACTAATTGTTATTAGACGGTTAATATAACATTAAATATTTCATTAATTACATCCTTATGATACAACTCTCAAATAAATTTACATAATTATTTAATTAATTAATTATAAATAAAATTTTAAATAATTTATAATAATTTTGTGACCAAGTTCACCATAAATTATAATAATAACTTCTTTTAAGAACAAAGAACAATAAAAGATAAAAATAAGAAAAAAAAATTTAAAAAATTTAACGCGGTTCACCACACTGTATATATTATCAAACTAACATATAATATATATTATTTGTTATACACTACTATTTATTATACAATTAGAAACTTTTACAAAAAGTTACTTATAAAAAAAACATAAGAGTAATTTCTTTCCTTTGTTGTAGGATGTAGTACTGAAGTCAATTTAGAAACTGCAAAGAACTCGGGGAACTCTATTATGTATAGGGTAAAAGTCGTACGAGGGGTAATTTCGGAAAGAAATTCTCCATATAGGCTAAGTTTGGAACTAATTCTCCAAGGGAGTTGTTTGTAAAGACGAACGCTGATTTTTGACTTCAATTTATGAAGAAGACGACCACTGAGGTTCGACTTCACTAGAGTGTGACAAATGTCATCGAAAGTGGTTTGGGGATAGACAGGTGGCTGACTTGTGGAGGATGCATGGTGACATCGCAGAAGTCGACCAAGGGTATTTGTCTTCAATCTAGTGCTAACATGTGGCGTTTTTTTGTTGGCCAAGGTGAAGTCGACTTCCGATGTTCGTCTTCAACAAGGGATTGCCACGTGTCAAAAATTGACTGGCCACATGTGAAGACGAAACTCTACTTTCGTCTTCAACCTGATGCCGCCACGTGTCAATTTTTTGTTGGTCGTTATTGAAGTAGACTAACGTTGTTCGTCTTCAACAAGGGATTGCCACGTGTCGAATTTTCATTAGCCATTGTTGAAGTCGACTGGTTTTGTTCGTCTTCAGCCAAGATTTGCCACGTGTCAAAATTTAATTGGATGGGTTGGAGTCGAACAACAAATTTCGTATTCATGAAGTCGAATACCATATTTCGTCTTTGATTTCCAGGTCTATAAATACCAGCCCCGTTTCAGTTCCAATTCACACAGAAATTTAGTTCTTGAAGAAGAAGTACCGGTACGTTTTATTTGATTTGTTTTGTCTTTTTTTTTTATTTTATATATATAGTATATTTGATTAATTTTTTATTTTTTTGTAGATTAAAGTTGTAAAGTTATGGCGCCAACAATAGTAATTGT
Source organism: Hylodesmum podocarpum (assembly GCA_026586105.1). NCBI lineage: Eukaryota > Viridiplantae > Streptophyta > Magnoliopsida > Fabales > Fabaceae > Hylodesmum > Hylodesmum podocarpum. Next base: position 262,870 of record JALJEV010000367.1, on the reverse strand, counting down.
TGTGTACATTAATGGTAGAGTTGTTAATTGTGAGGAAGGAATAAAATTTGAAGGTTCAAAAAGGGTTATACAAATCGAAAGAAACATAAGTTTTCAACAATTAAAAACAACCATAAAACATAAATTTAATTTACAATCAAATCAAGTAATAGGATCCATTATAAGTAGGTATCTAATAGGTAACGAATATGCAGCATTTCAAGTAGTTGATGACGCTGATGTGAATCTTATGATTACTCATTTTGAACAACCGGGCATGGGTCATATAGAATTGTGTGTAGAAGTAGTTGTTGCAGGTACTGCTTCGTCATATAATAATGATCGTGTTTTTGAGAACGACGGCGATAGCTCGTACGATGGAGGATGTACAAGATTATTTTCAAGCGACGACGATGATGAAGATTATACTGTGTCAGATTCGTTTGTTGAGTCGTCTTCTGATTCGGAAGATTTTGAAGGTCATTTTCCTGAATCAGACGATGATGAAATAAACAACTTAAGTTTGAATGTGCAGCCAAATGCGGTGGCGGTGACTGAAGCAGGTTAATAAAATTTTTATTAACTATCCATGTTTTCAAATTTAATATAGAAATATTTATAATTAATGATGTTGTAGGAAGAACCCAAGAACCATTTTGGCATAATACGCCACATTACACTGATATCAATTGGGATCACCCTGATCAAGAAGAGTTGTTAGGTTTTACTGCCCCTTCAATTTAGGAGTCAAGTCAAGATTTTTTTGTTGGTTTGGAATTTGACGACAAAGTCAGTGTGCAAAAAGGCTTGAAACGTTATCTTATGAATGTTCATCAAACTGCGAAAGTGATTGAATCCAAGTCAAATACCTATGTTGTTCGATGTCATCATGCTACTTCTGAAGTTAGATGTTCTTTCTATATGCGTGCTATGCAATCTAAGAGGACCTAAAGATGGAAAGTAACGAAATGGGGAGGACCACATACGTGTTTGAATTCTAGTTTAAGCCAAGACCACATAAACTTGGATTCTGAATTGATCAGTACATGCATATTGGGTAAGTACTAATTTGTTATGATATTGAATATAATATTTATAGGAAAATATATTGTGAATAATTTTATGTAAACAGGGATGATTAGGGAAGATCCATCGATAAAAATTGGATTGGTTCAAGAAAGAGTTTCAAGTATTTTCAACTATAAGATTTCTTACAAGAAGGCATGGCTAGGCAAACAGAAAGCGATGACCATGGTGTATGGTGACTGGACTGAATCATACGCTGAACTTCCTATATGGTTGGAATACATGAGAAGACACTCTCCAGGTTCATATTATGAAATTTGTGATGAAAATTATTTTGTTGGTAACACTCGCAGGTATGAACTGTTGCATACCAAACTGTCTCAAAACCCTATCCGGTTGGTGCCACTCTACTATGTGGAAGCATATAAGTGGCACCACAGCTCTCCATATATCAGCATCATCATGACAAACAAGAGGTACATGCTGCACTATGTCCATAGAATACGGTTTCCACTCAACCTACAATAATTTAACATATAAGTTAATATAAAATAATATTATAATAAACGTAAATTAAAAAATTAACATATTAATTTCTTAAATTTACCTCGTGATCAAGTAAGATGTCTAACTTATGTCGAATATGCTCAACACTATGGTCATAATTAATAGTACGAATCACCAGTATCCATCTATAAAATGGCATAAAAAAAATTAAACATTTAACAAAATTTAAGGCTCGATTTAAATTAATTCAAATAAAAATAAATACCGGTGACTAATCGGAAGATGTGGCAAATAAGGTGCAGTGACGCGTGACACAATGCTCATAAACCTCTCCCATGCCCACAACTGTACCAACATGGTCATACCACCCATACCAAGCATCTCCGGGTTAGTGGCATTGCATAACTCTCTGTACAAGTTTCCCAAAACAGCACTGCCCCATGAATAAGATCTGATCTCATCAAATTCCCTAAGGAACTGTAACCACTTTAATGAAACCCGTGATCCACTTCTATCAACGAACATAACACCGTCTATAAAGCGTAGAATCCATGCTCGTGTATACCGGCATAAGGCCTCAACATCACCTAAGAAAGGTGTGATGTCCCCAAACATATCAGATAGCCAACTCAGCTTAACTGTCGACCCTTTCACTACACTCTGTAATGGTCTAACACCCAACACGTCATCGCACAAATCAATCCACTGTCCGTGTGTCGGGGCAATCAAAGGTTTACCATCAATGGGTAAACCGAGCAACATGACCACGTCCTGGAGAGTGATCGTGCACTCACCACGTCGCATATGAAATGTGTGCGTCTCCGACCTCCATCGCTCGATAAAAACATTAAGAACGCCGTGATTAATCTGTTTAAAAAATAATCAAATTAAATAATTAATTTATAACTAACTTTATGAATTATAAAATAATTTAAAATAACAATGTACTTAAAAAAATTATAATTAACATCATGTAAAATATTAAGACGATAACTTAAGGCTAATTAACTAAAAAATTATATATGTAACTAACTTTCATTTTTTTAAATAAAATATTAACTAACTAAGAATTCCAATGAGTAAAATTAACTTTTTTACTAACAAACTAAATTAAAGAAAATTTAAAAACTTAATCACATACTTCAATTATTTTTTTTCCTTGATATATAATTAATCTAAATTATATTATTAACTAACTAACTTAAATTAAAGTAAACTAAAATAAATGAACTAAATTTCTAAATTTTTTTCCTAATTACATGCTTAACTCACTAACGTAAATTTAAATTTTTTTAAAATATATTATTAACTAACTAACTTATTTCTAACAATTATTTTTAACTAAGTATATTATGATTTCTAACAAATATTTTAAAATATATTATTTACTAACTAACCGGGCATAACTAACAATTTTTTAACTAGTGGGAATTATTTCTAACTAACATTTTTTTTTTAACTAAGTTTCTAAATTTCTACACTAACTAAGTTACTAAAAATTATTTTGGCATTATACAATTTAAAGTATTACCAATAACATACTATATATTAAATAAAACATAAAAAATTAAAAATTTCAAATACCTTCGTGTGCCTAATTCTACAAACATAGAAAAGTCTTGCTTCTTAGAGAAATCCCGCTATAGCCTCCAGAAAATTTGTCCCTCCCATATATAGCGGAACTGATCGACGTAATTTTAATTTTCTTGTTTCCCCTCCATTCCACACGTGCTGCGAAATATGATATTTTTGCAGCCACAATACATCTTCCTCAATAGGACCATACTCTACTCTTATACCAGTTGCAGATGATGAGGAAGTCATATTTTAGTAAAGGACAAGAAGAATAAAATAAACAACTGAGTAGAGACAACAAGGAGACAGACAGAGAAACAAGAAGAGACAGTGAAGAAGTAAAAAACAATTTTTACTTCGTCCACTCCTTATATAGTGGTCTCGAGGAGAGAAAAATTTCAAACTGAAGTCGACCCCTCACATTCGACTTCATCTTGTCCAGTGAAATTTTGCCACTTGTCAAATCCCCCTTGAAGACGACGGTTCGCGTTCGACTTCACCCTCCTCCAATCAAATTTTGACATGTGTCATCACCTGAGCGAAAACGAATGTTGTTGGTCGACTTCAACGATGGCCAATGACAACTAGACACGTGGCGGCACCAAGTTGAAGACGAAAATAGGGTTTCGTCTTCATCTTCCGCCACTAAAATTTTGCCACATGTCACTTCCCTGTTGAAGGCGAATTGTTTTAGTCGACTTCAACTTTGGCCAACCAAAAGAAGCCACGTGTCAGTCACAAATTGAAGACAAACTCTCGTGGTCGACTTCTACCATGTACTCATGCAGCCAACAACATTCAGCCACTTGTCTACCCTTTACAACTTGTCATGACACATGTCAATTCCCATAAAATTGAATCGTACTGATCATCTTCTACGTAAACTGAAGTTGAACGTTTTCTTTCATCTTTAAAAACAATTCCCTCAGAAAATTTTGTTTAAAACTTATTCTATCAAGAGAATTTGTTTCCAAATTTAGCCGTGGTAGAACTTTTACCCATTATGCATAACTAAGATTAGTCCTCATGAAACTTAATACCCGTGTTATATGCCAAAGTATAAACTTCCAAAATCTGGGAATTCGTGGAAGTCGAGTCTTTTATTGATTTGATGCGCACTTAGGATTCCCCAGCTAGTGAATGGTGATTGCTGTTGAAATCTAACTGATGGATCGTACGGTTTCTCAATAAGAGAATAAAGCAAAATAAAAAGTATACGGTAATGGCGAAAAGTATAGTACCTCCGCCGCGCTCCCCTAAAAAGTGATATCATATCCATATTTTATAAATTTATGTCTAAGCTATGGTCAAAATATGTTATACCCATATCTATCGTTGCCAACAATTCTAAATGGCCTATTGTGGAAAAAATAAACAATTCTAAAGGGCCTCATACTGAGTTCATATAATTAAATAATTTTAATCACTTGTTGTGCTCATTATTACTAATTTAAGAAATCAAAATGCTGAGACACAAAGACCTGACCCTCTCTTGGTGCGTAATTTAGTTTAGCAAATAAAACTTAATATACCTGCCTTTTAGAAATTGAAGTTGGCCCATTGTAATAGACATTCCCATGGATATCATTATTGCTTTATTAAAGCTTGAATATTATAACACTATTGAATATATATAAGACCATTCAAGTCCTCGAGTCGTAGTTTGACATATAAAGGTTGGATATTAATTATAACTAGGATATACTTTCTTAGAAGAAACCTAACCATGCATATAAACTAAAGATGGTATATTGAGCTAATTAATGACCATGCATGTGAGGCTGGTTTTGTTGACAACCCCACTACATCAACTATATTTCCTATTGAACGGATATCATTAGTGAAGAGTCAATGCAGTAATCGAATTAATTAATGTTGAGTATGTCTAAAATTTTATATGTACAAAAAGAAGCTAGATGTGGAGGAAATGATTTGTTTAGCACAATACATATATGCTGAGAATTTAAATGTGAGTGGAATGCAGGTACGAGTGAAACAAGTTTTATATAGGATAGGGATAATATAAATAAGGTGCGAATTTAATAAAATCAGGGATGACAAATTGACAATTGTGTGGGGAAGCTGGTATGCTATTACACTACTTATTTCTTTTACTATGTGCTTAAAATGATGAAACTTTGCTTTGTTGTTCCTTTCATTTTTTGAAAGATCGAATCATTCCACCATGATAACATGCTTAAGAGGATAAGCATTTCATCCTGTAAAGATATTCCTTCATTTGTATGAAGCTAGGTAAGTATTATAGTTTTGAATGTTATGACGATGTTTCTTAGACTTCTATAATAACCTTGCTTTCAAACTAATATCTTTTTCTAATAAAGATAGATTAACATAAGTAGATCATGAGAAATGAGAATCTAAGATTAACTCTTTTCTTAATCATGAATGTTAATTCAATTTCTCTTGAAGTTATTAAAATCTTGAACTTGTTTGGTGGACTACTCTCATTAAGGGTGTGTTTAACGCGTGAAGTGGCTAGAAAAGAAAACATTGGATATTCCATACAATATTGGCGAGAAAATGAAGGAAATGTTGGCATTGTGTAAATTTCTTTAGTGCATTGTATAAAATCTTATCATTACTCATATGCCTTTTGTTGTCACAACTCACAAGTGCATAGTGTGTTGTTACAGTTAAAAGTTTTAATCGAATACCAAAAACTTTAATCGATGTTTTATTGATTGATTATAATTTTTGAAACTTTAACCGATTAATGATTTTTTAAGCAATTACAATTAAACATTTTAATTTTTTATAATTTTTGATACTTTTATCTATTAATAATTTAATCAAATTAAAGGTATAATTAATAATTTAGTTTATCATAATTAATTTTTTAATAATAATATTTAATAAAATAATATTTACATAATTAATATTATAATTTATAATTTAAACATAATATATATAAAAATATTAATATTATAATTATGTATTATTAATTTATAAATTATATACTAAATTTAAACATATATTATTAATCAAATAGTGTTTTACTAATTCGATTAAAAAATTAATCAATTAACGAAACGTTTATCGATTAAAACTTTTATTCTAAAAGTTTTAAAAGATTAATGTTGTTGGTAAACGATTAAAGCTTTTAAAACATTTTGTTGATCGATTAATTTAAAAATAAAAGTTTTAAAGATTAATAAAATCTAATAGATTAAATTTTTATTTTTAAAAATTTAAATTTATAAACATTTTTGTTACTTTTTTAGTTTTTATAATTTCAAAATTTGTAATTGATTAATAAATGTTTTACTTAATCAAAATTAAAATATTTAATTTCAAAGAGTTTAATTAAAGATAAATGAAAAATGAAATAATAACAGGTTAATAAAGTAATTTAATCATAATATTTTAGGTTTCAAACAACTTAAATTTAATTGAATTGAATCGAACTAAAATGGTCAATCGGATTGATTTAGCTTAATTTTTTTTAAAAAAAGGAGATTTAAAATTTTCAACTAAATAAAATTAATAAAAAAATAATTAATTTAGATTCATTTTTTCTTTATAATTGATCCACTCTTACGCGTAACCAGCCGTTTGGAATGTTAATATTTTTACAAATTGCACTTTAGCAAGAGCACATATCATTTGTTAGAATTTCTTTACAGGTGACTTGATTCTTGTTTAATCTCTTTGGATACATATGAACCAACATTTTCATAAAGTGATTGGTAAGTGTTCACATACAATAAATTTAAAAAGAAAAACTAAAATGTACAAAAAAAAATAATTAAATGCTAAGATGTGAATTTATCAACTATTAATATGGTAAATAATCATTGGGTCACTTGGCGCTGCATGCGCACATGTAACTAATTGATTATACCCCTGATACCAAGCCGCTATTTGGCATGCACGCGCCGGTCATGATACACTATGATATTTCAAAAAGAAATCGTGGTTGATACAAAGAAACGTGTCACTTTGGCTTCACCTGCATAAAATATTCATTCATCTTAACTGATATATAAGAATAAAACCCATAACCTTTTTCATACTCCATTAAGAACTTTGACAATGACATTTTGATCCATGGAGATATATATAAAAAATGTGAGAGTATTGAATCTTTAATTGGACAGTTAAAAACGAATGGTTAATATTATAGTTAATCATAATCATGTCAATCAATATTAATTAATTAATTAACTTTCAATTCCTCTCTAGAAGAATCATGTAAACTAGCAGTGGGTCATAGCTACATGCATATTTCTTTTCTAAATAATTCAAAATATTTTTAAAGACATCTTATTAATTCATTGGCTTATTTTTCCATTTAATAATTTTTTAATATAAAGTAGTAGAAACTTTGTAAGAGAATTTTTTAGAAGATATAATATTACTCTTATTTATAATATAATGTGACAATAGTTAGTATATGTAGTTAGATATTTAATTCTTACTGTGTAAAAAGAATATTTAGTGGAAAAGATAGACCCTTAATTAGATATAGCTACTTAATTCGGGAATTAATTTTAATTTTTAACTACTAGTTAAGGAGTATTTTAATTAAAAAAAAATTAAAAATATTGCTCCTACTTTATTATTTACTCTATTACAAATACAGTTGTAGTAACAACTAGGGTAGTTACACACTGGGGAATCTGCAAATAGTGACATGATGAGCACAAAATTATTGTTAATGTTGAGTTATTTTAATGGCTAAACCACTTTCTACAACTATTTAAGCCAGACAAATTTGCATAAATAGAAAAGTCTTTGGGAATCTGTACAAATAGAAAAGTCCTTAAGCACAAATATCTTGTTCTCATTGAAATCTATACTCTTTATAAGGTTAATTAAACCAGGTTCCTTAACCATTTAAGTAGATATATATTAGACATATCAAGACAGAGAGTCACATTAGTGATACAAAAATGGAAGTCTAGCTGGGATGAATGCACTGAACAATTGTGATGGGTTCGTTAGGAATCAGAAGAAAATGACTCAAATGTCAAGAACCATTCTTAAATTAAGCATGCACTCATGTGAATATACCCTCCTTTAAGTCATTCATCATTATAATATCAATATATAATGGGTTCTTGCACGGGGTATAGTCTCTGGGGTTATCATGAGTTAAATTTTAAAATGATTGATGAATTGCCATTGTTGACTCTACCGTTACCATGATTGCCTTTCACTTCAGCCACATTGATCATTAGAGTAAGATACGATGAATTGATGATCTCTATAGGGCATATATATTTTGTAACTAAATTAGTCGAGTTATTGCTTTTTGATTTGGTGGATGTGATGTAGTGAAAAGACTATAAATCATTGCGTTGTGTGGATTGGATTACACCATTAATTATGGCAAATGCAAGTACATATAATTAGCTATGGATTTGACAAAGGTCACCATTATATTGTGTATGCTAAGTTATTGTGAAAGGATATGTTTCGGCTGCTATTTGCATCATATACAAAAGTCTATATTTTCTATTGTATGAAAATGAGCTGAATGATAATATATTTATTGTGTAGAATTGTTTAATTATATATTATTGCTATATGATTTTTAAAAGATTATATGGAAATAACTACTTTTTAATATGCAAAATTTTTATTAAATAATAGTATAGATTTATTTTATATTATTGTCTATATAATTTTATTATGAAGATAAGAAATAATATTTAATTTGTGATATTTTCATTACAACAAATATTTAATATATTTTTTATTATTAATTAAATATATAGTAACAAAACATAAAACATAAGAAGAGAGGTTGAATTGTGTTAATTAAAAATTTTGTCTTTTTGTCTTTTTGTCTGTTGTTTTAAAATTGATCAGATGAAGCTTTGTTCTTCTTTAAATGTTGATTTTAATAACAAACGTTTAAGTTTTATTATCCATATTAGTCAACAAGAAGAATAAAAATAAACACAATTATTTTTATATTGGATCGTCTATTTAAAACTACGTCTAGTTACCCAGCAACTAATGAGTTTTCACTACAAACTGTGAAATGGTTATAAGTATTCTTTGAATCCAACCACTTCCGGCTAACAAGATATTCATTATCCACAACCTTCTCAGGCTAAATCACTAGGTATTCTTTGGAACGCAGCCTCCCCAGGTTAATACAAGAGGTATTCTTTGGAACACAGTCTCCTTAGGCTAAGACCACCACACAAGTGGAATTAAAAGAAAGTTTCTAAGAAACAAATTCCTCTTTGCAGAGAGGTATATAAATTAAGTACAGAGCAAGTGAACGAAATCACAGATGAATAACTTTTGCAACGTGTTCGTCAATTTGAATAAGTGCATGAGAAGTCCTTTATATAGGCAGTGATTTGATAGATCCGTTAGACCCATAAATCTAACCGTTGTCCTTTCCTTCCTTGAAATCTTCAACTGTGTCAGAGTATAATCATGAATTTGACAAGTTGCACAGCGGAGTCAGAACCTTTTTCTGACTTATCAGAGATAACAGCGAAAAGTAGATTTACTTTTCGTGTTGGAGAGGTTAAGCACGAGTTTCCATTCTGACTTTGGAAGCTTTTTGAGTAACGTAAACATTTGAATTTAGTGTGCGTTACTTAGATGAAAAGACTTGAACTTCTTCAATCTTCATAGACGATTTGGTCTTCAAGAACTTCAGTCTGATACTTCATTTTGAAATGACTTCGTTGAGCTTGAACAAAAGACTTCGTCTTAAACATATCGTCTTATGCTTTCGTCTTGAGACATAGATAGTGATAGACGAATGACATAAACTTAGATGAACTTTGAGGGTCATCTTCCGGTTTGTGTTTATTCCGTCTGACTTTGGCTTGCAATGCTTTAATCTGATAAATTTTATCTGTCCTGTAATTAATCAAAATTTGAGACGTTAATTATCTTGATCTAATAATAGATATTCTTTAAATATGTTTTTTATATAATGAACATTTAAGTAGACATAATGTACTATTTTGCTATTAAGATTATTTATATAAATTTTTTCATTAATTCTTTTGCTAGCAACTCAACATTCATGAATTATTATGAATATCTTATTATATATCTTTGATTCCTACAGCAGTTTTATATACCAGGTTTTAAACATGAGTAAAAATTCATTAATTAGATGATTAAGTGATCAATTTTACACCTAGATATAATTGAAAGAGTTTAAATTGCTTGTGTGATTTTTTTTTTTTATTGGAGAAGGAGTTCATAAATAATTTTTTATGTATCTATCATGAGCAGTAGTAGATATGATGCAAGCCATGAAAGAAAATGCACATCAATCAGGATGAAAAGAAAGCAATCCAACTGGAGATACTATAATTTTAATGTAATGTTTATTCTTCACGCCCCGACTAAGTTTATTTTTATGGTAGTCTCTTCCATTGATGAGTCAGAATATTCAAAGCAATCCGACAAACTTTAAGCTAAAGTTTTGGATGGAAATTTATATATATTAAATATGTTTATTTAAAGAAAAAGTTTCTGTTAAATAATTTAATTAAAAATAATGGGTATAATAAATATATTTATTAATTATTTTAAAATTATTTTTATTAAATAAATATTGATGTAGGATAAATTAGATTATTTTATTATATCAATTAATTTTTAACTAAATAATTTACAAATTGAATACTAATTTTAAGTATAAAATAATCATATTAAAAATAAAATATTTCTATATGTGCTAGCACAATAAAAGATAGAGAATGTGTAACTTGTGAAATAATTTTGTAAATTGCTTGGTAGATAAAAATTTTTAGTGTATATAAAATGATAAATATTTTTACAAGAATACAAAAATAAAAATATTTTAATTATTTAATATATAAGATCATCTTTTATAGTCTTAAACATGTCAATTCTTACTTTTGATTCCATTCTTCCCATGAAAAAAAAGAAAAAAGAAAGAAAAACATTTTATTATTTTACTGTAATAATTTTGATATTTAATAACATTTATTTATTAATAATTAATAAATATTATCTTTAGTAATATTTATTTAATAAAAATTATTGTTAAAGATATAAGAAAATATTACTAATGACATTTTACAACATATACATCATATTTAACATTATTAAAATGTTATTAAATTTACTAAGTAATATTTTTTATATATTTATAACATTATTTTATATGTTACAAAATTAAAATTCATAAATGTAATAGTGTATTTTTTCCTTTCTCGATTTCCCCCATTTTCTAGTTTAATTTACAAACATAGTATAAACAAACTGATCTGAAAAGTAAATAAATAAAACCAGCTAATATAGATACAAGTGATTGGTATATGTTCTCTTTTTTAATCATTTGAATATCAAAAGTAATTTGAATTTGAAATGCAAGAAAGTAATTCTTGTCCATCCTTGTGTGAGAGAATTATTAAGTGGGCAGGAGATTTTTCCGTGTGTGCACTCAATAAATTATAATCATATATTAAAGAAAAATATATGCTAGTATAAAATTTACAAAAGATTATAAAAACAACTTTTATTTAATTAATTTTTAAATACTATCTCTTATGTTTCGTACTTTTATATAAGATATTATCTCTTTCAACTTAATTAATTCTCACACTAGCTTTATAATTCATTTACTTGACCAAAAATTTAACAAAGTTTACAACAAGTTGGTACCTATAGATAACATAAATTATTCTATCTCTTAGTGATGACCAGAATGGTATCATGACCAATTCATCTGAGTGCTTTATTTTTTATTATCTCTTAGTTTGAGTCTCATGATTTTACTGCGTGATGTTGATTTTTTTTTTCCTGATTTTTAATGCTAAGTAATAGACATTAGTTGCAGAGAAATGTAAAAAGAAATATATAAACAATAGTTAGTGGTAGTTAATTTATTATTGTAAAGTAGAATACAATTAAAAGGGGCTCATGCAATTTGAGTAGAGAAATGTCTAGTGTATATATATAGTAAGCGATTCAAATAGAAAAGTGTTAAACTTTAATTTTGACATCTCTGTCGCACACTGCATGTAAGCAATTCAAATAGAGAAAATAAAGTCTTGTAAATTAAATTAAAAAATAGAAGATTTTTACTCTCTTAAAATTAGTCTACCCAATTTTATTTATTAATCTAATGAAATATGCAAATAATAATAATAACATTTTCATTTATGAATATAATAGAATATGCAAATAATAATAATAATAATAATAATAATAATAATAATAATGAAATAAACATGAGTTTGAAATTTTTTAATGAAAATGACCAAAATTTGAAGTATGATGCATGCGCGAGATTTTTAATTGTATACCACTAGTGTTTAATTAATTATTTGTCATAAAGTTGTTATAACTTAACTTATATATACAAAACTTTTTTTTATATAATTAAAAATGTTTCTATTAAGGTTAAATTCATTACATTTTTTAATTTTAAAAATGATTTATCTTTTACAAAATTAATCAATCATAGGCCATTATATATTGTGAGTTCTTAATCAAATAATTATTATTAAAAGTTATATATATATATATATATATATATATATATATATATATATACAACATTAAATATTTGAGGAGAGAATTGATTATTTTAAAATAATATAAGTAATTAACTTAATGTCATTAAATATTTAGCATAAGTCTTCTATATTTTTATTTTAAAGTTTTTTTTTTAATTTTTTCTGACTTGTCTTCAACGAAGGACATTTTTAGTTGCCAAGGCATTCTCTAAGAATGACTTTCCAATGAAAACAAACGACATCAGCAAATTCAAAGAAAATAATCTCCATATTACTATTACTAACCCGATAAGCCTCGAACATATTTTTATCCACTGCTTCCCTCATCATACCTTTCTAACATATAAAATTGAAATGTCAAATTTATTTTGTCATAGACTTTTCCAAAGTCTAATTTAAAGAAGCAACACGACTCTTTTCTTTTTTTAGCATCAATTATAATTTCATTTACAATGATGTCACTCTCCAGCATGCTTCTACCACCCCAAGAAATTAAATTGCACTTCATTAATGAGATAGTGTAGAACCTCCTTTGATATGAGAGACAAAATTTTTGCAATTATTTTATACATGCAACCAACCAAAGAAATAAGTCTCAAATCACCCACCTCTAAGGGTCATGATTTTTTAGGGATCAAAACCACAAAAGTAGCATTAGAACCTTTGGGAAGCTAGAGATCCATAATCATGGAACACTATGAATATTTTCCTTCAATATTTTCCAGCTAGCTTCAATGAAATGAAAATTAAAATTATCTAATTCAACATCTTATTACTGTCGCATGCCCGTGTTGTTGATTTGATTTTCTCTTCCGAGAGGCCTTCAGAAACAGTTCATTATCATGATCGAATGGGCATTTAAATGTAACATTGTCAAAACACATTATGCGGCAATTAAGTTAATGAAATTTCTACTTAAAATATTCATAACATGTACATTCACATTAGCCGGATTTTGAATCCAGCTACCTTCAAAGAATAAGTTATGTAAATTATTTTTACAGTATTATGGAAAAATTTTGTATAATCTTCACCTTCCTTAATCCATTGCACTCTTGATTTGAGATGTAATAAGGACTTGTGACTCTTATTTACCTTCCAGGACTCCTTAAAAAAAAAAAGAGATCCTGTTTATTGAGTCTTGAGGCAACAACTCACCTAATTCATCTTGCATGTCCACTATACCAATTTTAGCTACCAACTTTTTTTTTCTCCTAAATCTCCAAAATGATACTCTTTCCAGCTTTACATATATTTTTTTTAGCATATTCATTTTTCTTTAAATACAAAAGCACCCCAACCCACTGGTATGAGGAAAAATAAATTTCAAATTCTTAATTTTGACTTGTCCGCCACTAACCTTATTAATTTTGAGTTTAAAGTTTCAATTGATCCATATGGTATAGATAAGGGGTACTTGTTTGCTCAAAAGATGCTCATTTGTATAGTTTATATTATATATATAGCGTTTAAAAGTGGTTACTATTTTAAATTAATATTATTAAAAATTAAAATAATGTATTTTAAAGACATAAAAATTATAAATGGAAAAGTTTAATAAGTATGAAATAATGAAAATGACATTAAACCTAAATAACTTTAAATTAGCGAGGGACAAAACTTCATCTCCACTTTCATATCATCTTATTTACATCCAGAAAAAGGTGCAATGATTAAGTTAAGTGACCACATTATGCTTTAAATTATTGACTTTAAGAAAAATGTATTAGATCCGGGCCAAATTCTATTTGACCAGATATTGTTGGATGTAATGAAGGATAATGATATTGATGTGATTAATCTCAACTATTGGTATAATAAGAGAAAGATACTTAATGAACGATACTTTAATAATTAGCTATTCCTTTAATTCCTTACATATTTATTCTTCCTTCACTCATTAGTTTTATATTAAACTCTGGATCTAAACACATTCATGAAACGGACCATCCTAACTTCTTCAATCAACTTGTGTGAAACATGTTTAATTAAATAAAGGGACTCTTGACTTTTTAATATTATTAAAATGGCTAATTCCCACCATATAATTATGCATGCATATCTTACATAACTTGATTTGATGAGTTATTGTAGAGACATTTTCTCTATTGATAGATCGAAAATCTCTAATGGGCAAATGAATAACAAAGTTATAGGCAAAACCAAAAAAGGAACTGATATTATTAATTTACTAATTAAGGTTTTAGTCATTTTCATCCATGTAATGTTGCAATTACATGTGTGGCTAGCTTTTTATCATGCACTGTGTTGTCAAAACAAGATTAACTCAAAACTATTAGAACTTGACGTGATAGATATTACGCTGATACAATATTCTAGAATTAATTTGTGGCACTAAATTATTATGATAAATATTACAAAAAGATGAATGTGTCAACAAAAAGAAAATGACCAGGATAAGTAGTACGGACTCCATCATCTAAGCATCCAAAAACTGTGTTTTTATGACATGTTTTTATCCTTTAGCTAGCTAAGAATTTTCTTTTTCATATATATAAATTCTATAACTAGAATACTTTATAATTTTTTATTAAAATGCTTTCATAAATTTATATCATAATTATTTGAAGGAAAAAATTGAACCCACCATTTTTTGCGGAGATTGATATGAACCGAAAGTATTAGCCAGCATGAAGATTTTGGGTATCAATCAAGCCTAATTGATATGATCGAGTGGATCCAAGAATTCAATCGTATACGTGATGAGTAATTGAGTGTGTGTCACTTCTTAAGAAAAATTAAAGATATGGGATAAAGATGAAAAGACGCCGTCAAAAGCACAACGAAATGATTTTATAGATTGGAATGGAATGAATGAACTAACTGTGTACAACGTGAGACATGTTTCATCCTTTATTGATGATTAATGTTTATCATCATAGTCATTCACGACTATTGTAGCAATTCATATTTGTGAGATGGTACGAGGTTACAACTCACAACACGTGCCGTTTTCTTTTTCTTTTTCTTACTTCTTACGGGGTTCGATAAACTAATTATTATCATTCATCATTGGCATTCAAGTTTTGATGTCGACCACTTTAATCACTTGAGTATTCAGTGATGATACTTCAAACAGGAAATTGTAAATTATGTGGCAGTTTTTCATGAGAATTCTGGTGCACAAGTCTTAAAATATGGTACACACCGTAAATTTCAGTGTTTTTAGCAAATTAACTGTTCTAGAGGAATTTCTAAAATAGAAAATCAATTGATAGTTTTTTTAGCAATATATTAACTTTATATTACATAAAATTTGTCAAAACATAATTTTTTTCTGTACTGTACCATCAGCAAACTAAAGTTGTAACTGCACATGATAATCTTGTAGGATTTGTCATTAATAATTACACTATATTTGAAATAGTAATTACGTATAAGATTTTCAAATGTTAACTAAAATGAAATAGCTAGAGTTTAATTTTTTATTATAAAAATACTATTTTCAAATAATATATTAGACTCTCAACTATATAAATTTTGTGGAAAAAAATAATTAGATATGACGTCGACGATTTATTTTCTTTCTAAATTTATAATGCATTAGTTTAAATAGATGTTATATTTATAAATTTAATCGGTGGAGCAATATAATCTTGAAGAATAATTATTGAAAAAGAAATTAGGAAAACTTGTCATCAAATAGTCAACGAGATCGAATATATTGTCATGTCAAAAATCAACTTAATAAAACAGAACACAAAAAGTAATATACAAGCATCAACTAATATTGTGGGAAAATATTTGTTGCACATATGATATAAGTCACAATTCAAGTAGATTCATGACTTAACAGAAATCGAAAGTGTATGAGAATATTATTTTGATTGTGGGATCCAGTTAATAATTAGGCAGAATCCATTTAAATGCTTGCAACCTCTGTTGTGTTGAAATGTATTTTATTACGTAAGTAATATTGTACTATTTTGTTCATTAAATAACAATGTGATGCTTTTTCAAAAAATAAAACAAAATCAAGCAAACTAAATGAACAAGGGAAGGGAAATAAATTTACTGTACATAGATAAAAGTAAGAGAAAAAAATCATTTAAGAATGAAAAAAATATTAAATGTTTCTTTTAATTAATTAAATATCTTACATGTCATTATTCCTTATCCAGTACGTATATGAAGAAATATCGATAAGCATTTTCTTTAAATAAAGAGTGTTAATTACACTCCTTAAAATACTAAAATTGCAACATGGTCTTTGTCTCTAGTTTTTAAAATGAAACATCATGTATTTTTATCAACGAAAAAAAAAACAATGCGAAAGAAAAGATTATAGCCTTAATTGTATGTGTGTGTCTATATATATATATATATATATATATATATATATATATATATATATATATATATATATATATATATATATATATATATAATAAAAAATTAATTAGAATTTTTTTACAAAAAAATCATAATTTTTTATAAAAAAATCATAATTTTTTAAAATTTATATATTAAAATAGAAATTAAATAATAAATATAAAGAAATAACACAATTATGTAGTTAATGGAAAGTAAAACATAATAAAAATATCTTCTTTATTATATAAGAATATTTTATTTTATTGTATAATCATAAATTAAAAAATTAAAATTAAAATTAATTTTTGTAAACAAATTATATAAGTAAGCTATCAATTTGAAGTAACATGTCAAAATTAAAATTTACATGTAATACAAATTTATAGACAGAAATTTTTTTGGTATAATAAGTAAATAGATTGGCATAAACTAAAATCAAGTAATAAAATTTTAGAAGAAAAAATACAATATAACATACTTAATATATGAAAAGCAAAGCAATATGTAATAACAATAATAATAATAATAATAATAATAATAATAATAATAATAATAATAATTGTTATTATTTTAAAAAAAATATACATGAGTTTAATATATGAAACATGGTTGAATTAGTATACAGTTAAAGCCTATATTTTTATATAAAAAGTTAAAATGAATACATATAATATTTTTTTAAGAAAAAAAAAAAGGAAAACAGCATATGAGAGGGCCGAATTCGAACCCACTTTTTAGTTCCTTGGGTTTTCGGCCTCGTGGACAAATAATCTAAATAATCTGTGTATGAATAACGCTTCCTACTTGTTCTATTTCTAACTCATTAGCTTATCTAATTTCATTCATTTCTTTAATTCGTTGAATTCTTAATGTTCTATCACATGTGGGTCCCACAAGTCTTGATTTCTATATAAATTGTAAGCCTTCATTTGCTACGCCAGAAGGAAAATCCACCCATCACTCATCACTCATCACTCTCACTCATTCATCCACCTCCATCACTCTCACTCTGCACAAACCTTCTATTCAACTTGCTTCACACAACACAACAACCCTTAAATTTTCTTCCACCAATTCATATTCAACCCACACAAAATTCATCATTCCTATATATATATATACTTCTCTAATTCCTCTCTTCCTCTTCCAAGCTGTGCACAACACTACTACTTTATACTCATTTTTTCTACCGCTCGCCGCGTCTTTGACACTGACGGTACGTATTCTTACCGTGGTCCATCTATTTTAATTTTACATGTGCCTACCGTAATTTTTTTTATAAATTTTTCATTATTTATTTATTATTATACTCTTCACTACTTTGCTTATTTGCTTATTTGCTTATCCCCTGTTTTTGACTCTGTTTATGAACCAACTATATTCTTACAAACTAAGCCCATTTTTTTCCCTCTTCCTCCTCCCCCTTATTAGATTCTCCTAGTTCACTAATAAGTTCATTAGAAATATTAATTAAATTTAATTGTGTTTTAATTACAAACTGAAATTAGATTCTCCTTTGTCACTGGTATACTTATCCATTTGGTGTTGGTTTAATTAACAAATTGTATATAAATTAATGCTAGTATGAGATGGATTGGATTACGACAAAGTGAATTAACTAATAGAGAAATTAATGTTTGGTCAACTGTGCAGGTATAGTTAAATTAAAATGAACATCTCAACATCAGCCTGTGCCTGCAAACAACAAGAGTTACCCCTAGTAACTTTCCAAAAGGGACTAACAACGATGGAGTCATTGTTTCACCCTCGGCATAGCAAGGATAAGGTGGTAGTGATAATGGGTGCCACGGGAACCGGCAAGACCAAGTTGGCTATAGACGTGGCAAAACATTTCCAACCCGCGGAAATAGTGAACTCTGACAAAATGCAAGTGTATAAAGGCCTTGACATCACTACCAATAAGGTTACTGAACAAGAGCGTTTTGGGGTCCCACATCATTTGCTTGGGACTGTTGATCCTAATATAAATTTCACAGCCAACGATTTTTGTCGTCACGCCATGCTAGCTATTGACTCGATTGTGGAAAGGGACGGGTTACCCATCGTTGCTGGAGGCTCTAATTCTTACTTAGAAGCTTTGGTGAATCATCACACTGAGTTTAGGTTAAGGTACCAGTGCTGTTTCCTCTGGGTTGACGTGTCACTCCCCATTCTTCATTCCTCACTTAAAGCACGTGTCGACCGCATGATCGACGCCGGTCAAGTCAACGAGGTTCGTCAATTCTTCGACCCGAGTGTCACAGATTACACTACAGGGATCCGAAGAGCCATTGGGGTACCCGAATTCGACGATTTTCTTAGAGCAGAATCCTCCGGCGCCGATGATGCAACCACACAGAGACTCCTTGAGACTGCCATTGCTAGGTTGAAGACAAACAACTGTACACTCGCAACCCGCCAAGTTCAAAAGATTCACCGCTTGCACAGCTTCTGGAAACGGAGCATGCACCGCCTCGACGCGACGGAGGTTTTCCTCGGTTCGCCGGACGCGTGGCATGATCACGTCCTAGCCAAGAGTTTGATGATTCTTCACAAGTTCCTTTACAGCGAACAGAAACACGCCGGAATCGTGTCTCCAAAAGATGTAATAGCCGCCGTTTCTACGCCGCCGGTAGCAATGGTAGCTACACGTTAAAAAATTACACTCTGACTAGTTGGAGAGATTAGTCTTTTCTCTTTGACCCGGAGATGTTCGATCGGGTTCACCAAAGAAAGAAAAAAGAAGTAGGGCCTGAGAATCTATATACAAAGGTCGTAGCATTGGCGCATGCTTGACACTATGCCATTCCATATCTTTTCTTTTTTTTTTTCTCTTTGAGGTCATGTCATTGGTAGTGATACTAATAGTAAATGTTTCACTTACTATATATACATAAATATGAATAATCTTTTGTTTAATTAATAACACTTGTTCACAGGTTATATGGTCAATGTATTTATTTAGTTAGGGGTTGTTTAGGGTGACGTCAGCATCGGGAATACTTAAGTGTATTCTTTATAAATTAATTAAATAAGTTAATGGAGCATAGCATATATGTATATTATATACATGATCCCAGCTGCTTTGTTGGCTAATGTCGTTTTGGATCTACCGTGTAACCGTTGCACTTGGGAAATGCAGGCATGTTAAATTAGATACTGATGTGACGGATTTTTATATTATCTTTTGGCGTATATAATATGATCTATTTCTGCATCCTATGCCAGCCAGTGTGATTAATAATAATCATTGGAAAAAATCTGAAAAAAAAAATATATTTGAAGCTAGGTTGATAAGTTGCTGTCACTATCAATGTACTAAGGAGTCAATTTACCAAAATAATTGTTTTTATATAATATCAGCATAAAAGTTTTTCCATTATTAATAACCAATTAAAAAATACACAATAAATAAAACTTTTAAAATGTTTAATATTTTTTTATCACACACACGTGTGTATATACATGTATCAATTTGTGATGATTTATATTTACACTATGGATGCAGGAACTATTTCCTATTTATTTGAATCTTTGTGCTTTGACGAAATATTATTAATTAATTGTGAGAGATTAAACGCACTCACTCGTATTGTTATAAGGAGGAGAGAGAATAAAAGAATGGGAAAGATCAAAGTGAAGCATACTGTAAGAGATTAAACGCACTCACTCAGTTCTTATTTCACATCTGAATTAAGTGAAAAAAAAAAGTGAAAGGGAACAAGAAAACAGTTTTTCCTACTATAATCAATTGGGTGTACTGTGCTAAAACATATTGTTATAATTTGGCGAATGCAAATGTAAACTAACATATTGTTAGCACATTTTAATGTAATTGCAATTTAGAGAATATAATTTTGAAATGAGACATATTTCATCTCCATTAAAAGTTGAAACATAGTAGTACTTGGTAACTAGCATCTTGTTGTAAAATTTGTACCCCAAGTTGGGAACGTTGGAATGGAAGTACCTAAATTTTGTGACCGTACAGAAGAGAAGCATTATTGGGATCCGTGGAAAACAGTTAATTTGAAGTGGATGGATGGGTTTGTGGTGCATGTAACTGTAAACTATATACAGTGAAAGATCAAAAATGCTTTTTACTTTCTGGCTATAAGGAATTTCACCTTTTTGCGACCTCGTCCGTACTAATAGTTTGTGACTTTGTGGTGCTGCATCAAGCATGATCGATTCGATTAGGGTCCAATTTAAAAGGTTGAATTTGATCACAGTTACTAGTGATTGATTTGGGAAAAAAATTGGAGTATATGTCCCATGCCCCACGAGTAATGGTAGGGTCAAGCATTCATAGAATGGCATTTTGGTCTTTTCACTTGGAATTTTTTTTTTCCATTTTCTCTTAATTCAGGATTGGTTTTGGATTTGGACTAGGTTAAACTGTACATCCTTCACACATGTAATCCACTACGTACATATATTATTCATATTCGTATAAAATTATAAAAAACCTAATGAATTGAGATATGTCCGTTTCATCTACTTAATGAATTTGTTCTTGATCAATCACGGTCTATTAGCCATATGATTTTTTTTTCTTGATATGAGAGGCCACGTGATTTGATTGAATTGGAACGTAATTGATATATATATATATATATATATATATATATATATATATATATATATATATATATAATGTGATGGATATATATAGATAGATATAGATTAACATGAATTGAGTTTGAGCTGGGTTGTGATCATTTTCAACTAATGATGGGTACAATTCCTATAAAGTTGATAGTAAACTTTTAGAATGCGGTATACAATTCCTCGAGAATATAGATTATTCACGTTTAATTTGCTCTATAATTATGATTTTTTATTAGCTTAATTGAACAAGTTTCTAGCTATAATTGCTATATGAGTAAAATCATTCAATATATTACCCACTATATATTCTTATGCTAAGTGTTTATTGGGAATCTAGAAAAAAGAGACAAAAGGGGGAAAGGTTAAGAGAAATAAAAAAGGTGGGGGCAATACTCTCTTAGAAGTCCTATGTCTTCTTCATCTCATATGATTCCAACCAATATATAACACACAGCTTGCCTTTATACTCCCACTCACCACCCCATATTTTAAAAGCTAAAGTGGACCCATATTAAGGGCATATTTTAAAAAAAAATACATATTTTGTTCTTAAGCACTTTTGCTTTTAATTCCCCTACCTCCCCTTTGGAGTATAGAGAATTTTACATAAACTTGCTAGTACTATATGTGGGAAATCCTTGGAAATTTTGACAAAAGGAAACGTTACATATTTATATATATATATGTTAAAAATGCATTTGTATGGTCAAAATCAACTTTAGTAAAGTCTTGGCTTTGCATCCCATATAAAAAGAAAAGGGAAAAAAGATAGTTCGAGTAATGATTTTCCAACGCTTCCATGAGCATCTTGGTCCACATCAAACATGCATAGAATATATATATTTCCAAAGGTTATAATATATATATATATATATATATATATATATATATATAAAAGTATAGTATCTGTTCTTATCAGTTCAGTAACTGTATGAAAGTGATTTATAGGCTTTTCATCACTACCAAATTATCTATATTTTAATTTATAGATATCATTATAAATTTATAAGGTTACTGAGCTAGGTTTCTTATGCCTGCCATTTGTAAATGCTAGAGTACACAACTTGTAGTATATTATCAATATAACAATGCTGCTGCCAACGGGGTTGGTTACATTAATTGTCTATTGAGATCAATTTAAAATATTATTAACGAAATGAAAAATATATATTATCCTCCATGTATGAGCAACATTCATATTGTATTCGGTTATT
The DNA here is from genome assembly GCA_026586105.1 of Hylodesmum podocarpum. Lineage (NCBI taxonomy): Eukaryota > Viridiplantae > Streptophyta > Magnoliopsida > Fabales > Fabaceae > Hylodesmum > Hylodesmum podocarpum. The sequence goes on along the minus strand of JALJEV010000367.1, from coordinate 240,129 downwards.
TTAAAACTTAATCATATATGTCACTCATCTGAACAACTAAGTGACGAACTCTGCATTTTAGTGGTGCAATATCAATATGTGATAATGTATTTTTCTTTTCTTCTTCCGTTCGGTGCAGTAACCAATACGGTTTTCTAGTCAATATAAAAGAGAAATAAACGTACTTCTTAAAGATTAAAAAAAAATACAACAAAAATAAAAAATCATTTGAAGATTACACAATTCTTATACGAAGTCATACGTGTATCTGACAAGCTATAAACGTCCAAAAGCTAAATGATATATAAGTCCATCATTTTCGTTTATTTAATGTACCTCCACTTGATATATTTATTTAATTTACGCCACAGCTAAGAAACTGCATTTTTTAATTTGCATTAAGAAACAACACAATTCATAGGTGAAGATTAATTTCTTTCGGAACGTAAAAACTTTTCTACTAATAAATTTTATATATACATGGTCAGAAATAAAACTATGAATAATATATTTAAATTATCCAATTATATTTATATACCGAGCGTGTTGAACTTTGTTAATAAAACTGCATGCACGTTTGTTTTAATACATAGCTAACGTCAATGAATTTATTGGCCATAAAATTATATAAAATAATTAAAGAGAAAATGTTATATATTAATAGTAGATAACAATTTTTATACAATTATTTAATCATAAATCATTAATATATAATACGTTCATGAAATTTATAATAAATACTTAAAAAAAATACTAATTATAACTTTTAATTGATCAAGGACAGTGTAAAAGTTTTACACGGACCATATATATTAGTTAAACTCATTTACATATAACATTTACTACTTTTTTTTCCCAAGGATTAATAATTTCTCTCTTATATAATGCTAGTAACTTATTAGGGCATGCATGAATAAAGCAGAATTTTGACATGCATATGCATATATATATATATATATATAGACACACACACATGCTCCCTTAATTGAAAGATGCTTGATGGGAATCAACAAAATAAAGATGAACGAGAAGGAAGAAAAACACTTCTGCCCTACAGCTTTCAACCTCTACACAGGCATCTATCATCACAAAATGCTATATATCTCTAAAGCTGTTGTATAGTACCTTTCTTTCTCCCAAAGACTAACCAAGTACCCCAAAAAGAATAAAAAAATAAAAATCGTGAGTGAATCTTAGATAATATATAGATGAGCTAGCTAGTTCTTGGGGATACATTCTATATGCATCTCTTCTATAGTAATAAGTTTCATTGCTTTTTTCATTAAAACACGAAGCAATATATGAATGGATATATATAGAATATCTTTGTTGGTTATGAGTTCGACTGGGTACAAAATGCTAGCCACGAAGGGTAAATAAAAGAGAGTACTATGCATTTGTCCTCCTTCTCCTTAGTTCTTGTCCTCTTTATATCCCCACTGATCACAAAATAACAAAGTTAAAGCTTGATTGAGATAGGATATCCAAAAATCCACTTTGTCTCGGAATGATCATCTAACGAGTTGGTTCGCAATTCTATATCGTCCATGTACAAGTATAATGTTAAAATGAACTATATCATCACCATAATATAATGTTAATATATATATATATATATATATATATATATATATATATATATATATAATGTATGATACTTTAACGCCATTATAACAGATTGTCTCCATCAGTCGCTATCTACGTGAGTATAATCATACTTAGGTATACACATGCAAGAGGACACCATATATTATTCTACTTTCATTCAGGAAAAACGTTAAAATTTCATCGTACGTGTTATGGCACCGTTTGTCCTAAGCCAACCCAACATAATGTTTGTAAAAGAAGTTCTGCCGTACTTTGTATCATTAATTTGAAAAAATAAATTAAAGACGCTTAAAATTTATGTAATTAAGCTCTTTAATTTTTTGTATAGAATAATATCACTGAATAAATGTTTATATTTTTTAAATTGAAATATGTTCATTTGATGATGACTTAATTAATTTCTTATTTTAGTTATGAATAAAATAAATCTAATTTTTGCAGTAAAAAATATTATTTTTTTAATATTTGTAATATTTTTGAAATGGTACCAGTAATCATATATGTAGTAGTGTATATCCATTAAAAATAAATAGTCACTGATTATTATACAAATCATTATTTAATTTAAAATAATTAGTTACTGATTTCAATTAAAATAAAAAATAAATTAAACTAAATAGAAAACAAAAATAGTAGCAAGTCAGGTTTTCCTATTTCAACGTATCCATGAATATAATAGAGGACTCAAAGGCCAGTAATTTTAGAAATATTTATGGATTAATTAATTTTGATTAATATAGTATTATGAAGCTGTCACAACTCTACCTAATTTTTTTTTCACAACTCTACCTAAGAAAAGCTATCACATCTAAGGTTTATCTCAATTTAAAACAAAGGATTAGTAACACATCACATCTAAGTTTTTAAATTTTTTTAAAGGGAAACAACAAGAATAATATAACAACGATCGACGACAGCAATTATAAATCATAATAATAACATCAATAATAGCAATATTCTAAAAAAGATAGAAATAGGAACTTCAAGAGTATTAAGTTAATCGTCACATTTTAATTGTCCTAAATTGAATTATTATAATAAAAGGCGACATGCATGCTTAAATTAAAACGTTTTTTTTTATTATTGTTTGAAAAAAAAATAGTAGGATTAATAATAATGACAATGAATATGATAATGTATTTAATTAAACTATATATGGTTATTCCGCTGGCAAAATAAAAAAGTGTGTTTAATTAAAAAAAATCCGAAACCATCAAGTTATCACAACTTCCATATTTCTATTCGAACATGAAATTAATAAGGTGTCACTCTTGAATTAACTCTTATTACTTTAATATCTTTAAATGAAAGTAACAGCAATTATAATTGTAATAATTTTTTAGTTTATAAATGAAAATTTCGTAGCACCAAGCTATATATAATTCAAGTATCTCAAATATATTTATTAAATTAATTACATATCACAATTAAATCAATTCTTTTATATATCATTAGAAAAATTGGTTTAATTTCAAGCAACGATATAATTTATTTGCAAAAGAGAAACTTAGAAGCATCAAACTACCACATTAATTAGATGTCCCTAATAAATCAGGATTATCAAAAATATTACTTATCAGCTAACCTTCTATACAAAAAATAAAACATTTTAATATTTTCAATAATTATTTGTGGGTATTAAGGATGAATGTGGTTAATATAAATACATGATTGAATTTTATATCATTATAATTAAGAAACGAAAAAGAAGCCTCTCCCGACCATTATAGATTATCCACTTCGTTTAAGTTTCCAATTGGCAGTGTCCAATGTTATTCAACAATATGATACGTGTATAAAATATAAACAAAGTCATTTGAATAGTATGTTTTTCCTTAAAAAGTTGTATATATCTATCTAATTAATATCAATTCATAATTCATACTCCTACTCAACATGCAATCCTGGAATGAATGGAAAGAAAAGTAAGAAAAATAATGAAAAGACATGAAAGGAGAGTGTGGCTTGACAAGGTATATATGAAATCAAAGACATCAAACAATGTCTCAAGTAGCTCAAACATTATCTAGTTAGTTATGCCAACCATCCCACCACAATCAAGTCTTAATCTTCTCACCACAGAAAAGATTAATTAATTCCTGCTAATTAATGTTGAATGTCACACAAATGCTCATAGAAGGGACTTTTTATCAATTGTGTCACTACCTTTTTGAAGTGTTTTAATTAGCAGAGGAAATCATCACACTTTTGCCGTTAATTCTTAAATGAAATATCTAGTCAAATTTATTACGTACTTTCTAACAGTTCATAGCACACTGTCTCACTCATCTCATTCATTCTTACCATACTCATCATCCACAAAAATATTTCCCTACTTCTCTCAGAATCATTATCTTTTGTTCTGATTTTGACCTATTTTGTTGGTGTGACACTAGCAATACTTAATAATGATGCAATCAAGTGTTTTGAAACGCGCCTGAATTTACTACACCTCCACTTGTCACTAAATCCTAATCTATCAAATTCAAACACAAAGGTCACTAAATCCTAACAGAATCATACATTTTTTGTTTTGAAAATGAAACACGGCCTTCTGTGCGTCCGAACATAATCAACAATCTCATTTGTGATGTAATATCGATTTGACATTGCCACATCATTAAATTATATCCGAATCTCCATAATTGCAACAATAATTTCAGCAGCCTAAAAATCCTTAGTGTAATAATTGACTATAGAATTTTACGCCATGAGCCTATGACACGACATTTTTTGTTGCCATTTTGGCAAGAGGATTTGATCATAGCCCAATTTTGAGCAGATTCTAAGAATGTGCGAGTGAGTTATATTGTACGTCAAGAAAACAAACGCTTCATCATTGAATATCCTGTTCAAAATGCATACTTGGATGTGGATATCTGACTCTCTAACCACTCCCGGAGGTAACATCAAAATGTATCAACTAGAATACTACTACTACTACTACACGTGTGGATACTTTTGCTGATTGAAACATCTCAAAAAGTCAAAAAAGTTCGTCTAGGAACTTCTTCCAAGTTGGGTAATGTGTTGATATCGTTTTTGAGTAACTTGGTGATGGAATAATTGCAGTGGATCATCCATTGCAAGTGTTTGATGGTTTTGTTTCCTTCACATAATATTGTGTACTTGTTTTGTTTCATGTATAGGTCTATCCAAAAGCATGATTCAATTCATCAACTTGTGCATCGATCCTAATTTGTGGCATTTTGCTAGGCCTTTTGTCTTTAGAGGGTGAGATAGTGATATGTGTAGTCCACATTAGGTGATTGTCACCACCAAATTAATCAAAACGCGTAAGCTAGCTAGTACCTAGACTGAGATTCTACCAGATCATATCAGGGGAGAGACATGACTCGAATCTACAATTCTACACTCATCGAATCATTTGTAAGCTCAAAAATTTCATGTTTTGACAACAGAAAGAAAGAGCATCAAATATCATGCCCCAATTACACCTGCTACCGACATAATTAAATGAATTATTATGCTAAATAATTAGTGAGAATTGACCAAATTTGAATCTTTTAAGTATAGAGTTTATGGGTCTTCTGTGGATTAAAAAGATATGATTAAGAATGAATATTACATTAAAGCTGATTGATCAGTCAAGATTTTCATAGTGATACGTCATATTGATAAACTGGATTAAATAATACTCCATGCACCAATATTATCATGGTTAAAGTAAAATAGTTGACAACAACGTTCTAGAGTATATAGTGTGTATATGTTAAAGACAGATTTGTGGACTCATGAATAAGTTTTTTTCCCTTATACTTTTTAATAATTTTTTAATAAATTAAATTTATACAATTCAATCGTTTAATTTAATATTCTTATTAATGAGATTATGTGTATAAATTTTTATACAATTTTAAAATTATTTGATAATTCATTAAATTACTTTATTTTAATGTATTATATGGTGTATATATATATATATTATAATGATTAAGTAATATATTAAAAAATTCAAATTATATAAAATTTATATATTTTATGTGATTGATAAAAATATCAAATTAAATGATTAATATTCTATATATATTAACAGCTAACTACAGCACAATTTTTATATTTATTTTCTTTAATATTTTAGCATAACAATCCATCAAAATCCTCCATTTATGACTTGAGTTGTTGATTTTAATGAAAATTCCCAAAAAGTCTTAAAAGATCTCATTTATGATTTATTATCAGTAAAATCATGTTAAATTACCAATACATAACTTTAAAAAAAATTTACATCATTCAAATTTATACATTCAACCATTAAATAATGTAATATTCTTTTAATTATCTAGATTGGACATTTATAATTTTAGAGCTAACATTTACTTCTTCTTCTTTTATCTATATTTTGAAAACAAAAAGCTAATTGGTAATATATTAAATAATTTTTATATTGTATGAAATTTGTATAGTTTGTCTTATATAACCTCTCAAAATAAGGGTTAAAAGTTGGATTAACAAAATATAATATTTATGAAAATTAAGTTAATGTATTAAATAATAAAAATTGCTTTACCAAAAGCAGGGTGTATGAATGTTGTAAATTTTTCAATAGTTCATAAAGATAAGTTAATATTGTGTTTGGATGATTCCCAGTTTAAGTGTTTTTTCAAAATGTTAAGCGGTATATTTATAAAATTAAAAAATAATTTATATAACTAAATTAATAATGTAAAAATAAAAATTATATGTAGTTAATTTAGAAATTTCGGAATTTTAGGGAAAAATGACATATAATAACAATGTAAAAGGTAGTAAATTGCTACAATTTCATTCCATTTTTATTTTAAATTTCCCGATTGAAGTCGAGCAACTCATCTTGTTCTGTGATTACTTTTTTCAAAAATTAATAAATTTTTATTTCGGTTTAGTTTTAAGATCAATATAATTTTGCTCCTATTATCATGTAATATTTGTTAACTATTTATATATATAATAAAAGGTTAAGTGATGGTTACGTATAGATATTATACTCAACAGTATGTATGTGATGTCATACAAATCTATAAGTTAAAATTTTCTTTTAATTCTGAAACAAATATTATTTATTTATCACGAGATAAATATTACATGTTAACAAAAATTTCAGATTTTAAAGGCTTAAAAAATAATATGAAAACTAAAATTAAAATTCACAACCCTAACATCGATAAAATCAAAGTGTTTAGTTTAAAAAGAGAGGTTAATGTTTAGTCTACAATTTGTTAAATTTAAAATCAAAGTGTTACAAATTTGGATTATTCAGAATTTTATTTTCTGAAGGTTTGGACGAGGTGTTCTAAATTTATAAATCCAATCTTTCAGATTTTTTTTTTTCAAGTACATAGAAGATATTTATAGCATTTCAATGATTGGGGTGCAAGAAGAAGATACTTTCTCAGGGCCTTTGGACCTGATTTACGCCTATTATACGGCATCACCTTTGGGCCTTTTGTCTTAATCATTAGTTTTCACTTTTCAATAGAGTTTTTGTTTTACACCGATGGTACATTCATAGATTCACTGATCATTCCTGATTCATCCTCGTTAACACGAGTGGTAAATTAAAATATCCATTCTTATCAATATTTTTTTTTATTGTTTCAACTTCTTGTTGGTTGTTTCTCTAATGTTTGAATGCCTCTCAAGTTATTTTTAGGAAACCAATAGATTGTGTGTAATTCGTACTTCTTCAATCTTTTTTTTTTTTTTTCCTTTTTTGTTGTTTCAATGTAAGTTTACGGGAGAGTAGTCCACTTCTCCTTATGCACTTTTCTGTTAACTTTTAGGTCTCCTTAGACACAAAATAATAAACACTAAAATATAATATGAATTTGTGACTTTATTTTAGAATATTTGAATTTAAAAGGACTAGATCTTGATAAATATGTTGTATTTTTTAACCTATAATAAATATTCTGCTCTTCATTTATGATTTTGATGACAGCAAAATTTAAACATTCGATAAAATGCTATATAAGATCGTGAATGTGGTGGTATTATACAAATTTACAATTGATGAAAAAATAAAAAGATATAGTATTATAAAAGTGTTTGAATAATTTAAGTTTCATTCCTGATTTATATATTTCCACAAATGTTCTCTTACAAATCATTATTAATAAAATTAAATATATTTTAATCTCTATAAATAAGACAATATTTAATTTTAATTTTTTTACTTTTACTTACTGATTCTTCATTTATGAAAATATTTTATAAGTGATTCTTATTTTTACTAAAGATAATAATAACAAACCTATTTATTAAAAAAAATTTAAACAATGGTGATATTTTTAAGCATTAAAAAAAGTTTTTATATGTAAAATAAATAAAAACTTATTTAAGATAATATTTTTTTAAGATAATTAACCATCATTAACCATTATGGTATAAAAGCTCTTGGATTGGAGTGGATCAAAGGCGGTGGTTTTCCACGTGATAACAGTATCCACGCATCCAAACGGAAAGGTCCTTGATCCCGCCACGTGTCCGAGCGCGGTACTCGCAAGTTGCATTTCAGTTGCAGCCAGAGAAAGAAGAAGAAGAAGAAGAAGAAGAATAATAGGAAGAAGCTACGACGATGATGAATGTAATGAATGCGTTAATGGTGACTCGGTTACTGACTCGGAACCAACTCGAACAAGCAGGCATACCTTTCGGATCGGTGTTGTGGTTCCTCTACGCCGGACTCTCATGTTTCTTAGTCATCTTCGCTGGACTCATGTCTGGCTTAACCCTAGGTCTCATGTCTCTCGGCCTCGTCGATCTCGAGATTCTTCAACGCAGCGGTTCTCCCTCCGAGAAAAAGCAAGCAGGTTTTTCCTCTTCTCTGTTTTTTTAACGATCGAATTTTCGTATTACGGAATGTGTAATCGTCGACGTGTTTTTCTCTGTTAACTATGGAGTTGTGTATAAGATTTTGTTTCTCCGTGGTGTGTGTTTGTGTGTTCATGCAGCTACTATACTTCCCGTGGTTCAGAAACAGCACCAGCTTCTTGTGACTCTGCTTCTGTGTAACGCTGCTGCCATGGAGGTGGTTATTTGGATAATTGATATGCTCCTGTTTTTAGTAGATTTCGTTTTCTATGATAGAATAACATGTGTTGTTTGTTGTAGGAGAGGTAGTTAACTTATTGTGACTCGGTGGATTATTTTATGCTTCATGCAATGTTTTTACTAGAAATTTGCTTTGGAATGAGGAGTTGTATGAAAATAGCTTCATGTAAATAGTTTTAGGTGCTTAACTTAGTGGATTAGGCAGATTAGGAGAACTTAGCGAAAATGGTCAAGTTGATTAGAATTGCTCTTATAGATGAATGATGAATCTACTTTTTGGATCAAGGAGGCTTTGCTAAGTGATTGTATCTATTGATTATGTATAGTTTATGCTCTTTACACTGACTACTTCACATGGCTAACTTTTAAGTGGCTGTTGCCTTTGAAACTTTCATTGCAGGCCCTTCCCATATACCTAGATAAGCTGTTCAATCAGTTTGTTGCTATCATTCTCTCTGTGACTTTCGTTCTGTTTTTTGGGGAGGTATGTGATTGTGCCATCTTTCATTGGTTCCGTGGTTTAGCATCGAAATTTGTACCAGATTAATAGTATGATTTCCTTTTACACACCCCTTGCATATCCTCTTTAAACTATTTTCAGGTTATTCCACAAGCAATTTGTAGTAGATACGGTCTTGCTGTAGGTGCCAACCTTGTATGGCTTGTCCGAGTTTTAATGATAATCTGTTACCCAGTTTCTTATCCCATCGCAAAGGTAATTTATTGTGCATAGGATAATTACCAGTGTTTCTAGTATATGAACTTTTGATGCAGTTGATTATGCATTAACCCGTAAATGTGTCTTTGTATTATATTGGATGACAAGTATAATATTTAATTATGTAGAGAATATAAAAGGGCAAATTAATAGCATATCATCTTATGATATTTCTATGAAACTTCAATACCTAAATATCTGTCATAGATGTATATGATGCACAATATGATGCGTGTATTAAATACAATACATATCTGATAAGGCTACATAGGATATGATACATATACATATCTAGTTATGTATAAAAATTCATAAAACATAATAAATATATAATTGTTAATTCAGCAAATCCAAATTCAGAACATACTTCATCAACATTACTGAAAGCAAAATAAAAATTATAAATCATTGCTTTCATAAATCACTTCCTGTTGTCTACAAATAGGAATAGCCAATCTCACATCTTTCTTGAAAAATTCATTCATGAAGAGGAAACTTTCTATAGTTGGTTTATCAAGGGTTATGTGTTTCCATATTATACATGCTTCAGAGTCTCATCATAGCTGTATTGGATTTTTGTAACTTTTTTCAAAGGCTTGGATACTTCACTGATACAAATTGGTGAAGTATCCAAGAGTATCATTACCGGATACAGACATATCAATGCTTCATATGTATCATGTATATATAAGTTATTTTCTTTTTCTTTTAGTTTATAAGAATGCTTTAGTGTGCTAGAAAATTATTAATGCCATTTTCACCCAAAAAAAAAATGAAAAGAGTAAGGCCATAGGCATGCCATTTTGGCTGAAAACCAGGTCATTAGTCTCTTGTCTTCCTCACTCAAATAGCCCTTTAAAATGTTTACATGAGTACAACTTATAGAATGATCATGGCACAGGATTTCTTTTTCTCACTGATATCTGTTTCAGGTTCTAGACCGGCTATTAGGGCATAATGAGGCTTTATTTAGGCGGGCTCAGTTAAAAGCTCTTGTCTCCATCCACAGCAAAGAGGTGTGAAAACAATATGTATTATTATTGTGATTGATTAATTATCGAATCAGTCATGTCAAAATTGGTAAAGTTATACAATTATTAATATTGTAGTCATTGGTGGTTGACTCATGCGTGTTGAATTTTCTTGTTTTCAGGCTGGGAAAGGTGGTGAGCTTACGCATGATGAGACAACAATTATTAGTGGAGCTCTAGATTTGACTGAAAAGGTAAACACCACATTTCACCCATGATATATTTTGAATGTCAACATATCTATCAATGTTTGATTACATGACATTACAATACATTCTGTAAATTGAGATTCAATTCATCATAGTTTGAAGTTGATCACATTTGTAATTTATAATTTCGATACAAATTGATAATGAACTGATGGTCGAATATGGCAACATGAGGGTTGTGTAAAAGATAAAACACAAAGGGGGGTTGAATTGTGTTACATAAAAAATTTGTTCTTTTCGTTGTGGGTTTCAAAGAGGTTCAGACGAAACAGTCTTAATCTTACAAAGATTGATTTTAGAGTACAAGTGTTAGAGTATGATTATCCCCGGTTAGTCAATGGTTAAGATAATAAAAACACAAGTATTTTTATACTGGTTCGTCTATTCAAGACTACGTCTAATTATCCAGCAACTACTGAGTTTTCACTACAAACCGTGGAATGGTTACAAGTATTATTTGCACACAGCCACTTCTGGCTATTACACAGATATTCTTTGATCCCAGCCTTCTCAGGCTAAACTACAAAGGTATTCTTTGAACCCAGCCTCTACAGGCTAATACAAAGGTATTCTTTGGGACACAGCCTCCTCAGGCTAAAACACCACACGAGTGGATTTTGAAAAGTTGTTTTAAAACAAATGCTTTCCTCTACGCAGGGAGGGATTTTACAATAAGTACAATCACAGAACTTTGAGCGAAATCTTCAGAAGATAGATTGAGAGAAGCGTATTCGCCAACTGAATTCTGATGTAGTGAAGTTCTTATATAGGCATTTTCTTCAATTAGCCGTTAGACTCATTTAAATGTCGTTGAGAGTCGTTGAGATATCTCTTGAGAGCTTTTCCAAAAGGTGTCAGTTGTACTTGATTGATTGATGTAGAACGTAGCGGATATAGCAGACTAGATTGCGTGTGCAGTACCTTTTCTGACTTGTACAAAGACTTTGACGAAAAGGTGAAGACCTTTTTGACTTGTATGTGTAGGCGCGAATCTCTATATTGATCTTGGATGTTTCTAATGAGTACTTTAGATTTGAAATCTTAGCGCGAATGACTCAACATTGCTTCACTTCTTGGACAGATGATATAAATCTTCAGACTGAAGGAGTAAGCTTGAGGTTCCGTCTGAAGGTTTCGTCTCATTCTATCGTCTGATGACTTCACTCTTGGAACAGACGAAAGACTTTAGCTTGAGGAGTCTTCTTCCGTCTGTGCATGTTCCGTCTGACTTGCTCGCATAACTTCCGTCTGAGAAAGTTCCGTCTGTCTTGTAAACATCAAAACCTTAGACGAAATTCTTCATCTTGATCTAACAATCTCCCCCTTTTTGATGATTACAAACCATACCGATAATCTTTCTCAAGAAGATATCTGCACTAAACAATGTTAGCAATCACAGATAATATGCAAGTCAGATTTACATCAAGACGATGTTTTCTGAATAATACCTCTTTATAAATAATTGTTACATCAAGATGTAATCTTTCTACATTATTACAATGGTAATACAGAAAACAAATGAAAAAAAATTACATGTATGTTCTTTAATAAAAAAAATAAAATACAAAATTTTCTCTCCCCCTTAGACAATAGCTCCCCCTCAGACGAAGCTTTGCTTTCTCTTGCTCTTGCTCACTTGCTCGCTCCTTCAGACGATGTACTTCCCCTTAGCATAGCCACTTCTTTATTCTCCCCCTTGGGCTGAGAATCATCAAAAACAGTGCGATCAAGAAGAAGGCTTGGGCTTTTTATTCAGAAGGGTCATAATAATGTCCTTCACCGCCGACTTTCGATGATGAGAAGCTTGATTGTCCTCAAGTTCTCTGTTCTTTTGCTTCAAGTGCTCGCAATCCTCTTCCAAGGCATCATATTTTCGCTTTAGAGTGTTATACTCCTCAACTTCTTTAGTTTCAGCCTCAGCAACCTCAACTTTATCTCTGACCTCCACCATATCATCAAATTGCACTTGCTATGTTTGAGGTTCTTCCACTATAGGTGTAGTGTCATCTATGATGAACACTGTTTGTCTTCTCTTCAGACGCAGAGTGAAGAGTGGAAGAGTGAGGTAAGCCGTGAAGTCCCTTTCCCATTGCCATGAGTACATCTTCGTGGGAACAGAAACTTCAAGATCCGGATGCTCCTGAGATGGATGTGTATACGCAAAAGCTTCACCAGAAACACCCCGCCATTGACGGTAGAATCCTCATCAAATGAGGTTCCAGAGCAAAGCGTAAGTGGCTTCATGATCTTCTATCATCCTTTGTATCTTCGATTGATAGGGCTTGAGGCTTGCATTTGAACACCTTGAGGTGCGAATAAAATGGACGGAAGACGCCGGGATGTGCCTTGCATATTTGAAGGTTCCTGGAGACAGACGAAGCTTCTTTTCCTTACCCTTAGCCAAAAACTTGACCAAGCAAGGTCATTTTCTGGCCTAAGACGATAGATACTTTGTTTCGTCTCGAAACCGGGAAGAGAACTGGAACCCACCAAGAAGGGGGCTCTCTTTTCCTTCTTTGCTTCGACGTTCAATGCGGTAGAAGGAAGTGACTCTATCCTTAGCTTCCCTTCTAAAGGCACTACCATCAACTTGAATGTCAAGTTGTAGTCTTCTCGGAAGAGCATGAGCGAACTCTTCTCGGATCTTCAAACTCGTTGAGGAGGATTGAGTAATGGGGGCCGATCCTCGAGCAACGGGGTTTTGTCCCGAAGGAGAACAATTCCCAGAGCATGTCCTAGACCTACATACTCCGTCCCATTCATGGGAATCGTGAATGGTACTCGGATCATGGCGGTCATGGTGTCAAGATGCTAATGTGAGCAATCCCTTGGCTCATAGATTGTGGAGGAATCTCCATATCTGCAATGGTGAAATGCGAGTGCATTGATCTCGTGTTGAACCCTCCACTTGATGTTTTCTCTGAAAGGGATGTGGGGTTCATAGCCTAAACTGGTCCTTCAACTGTGACTCGACTAAGTGATCCTTGTACCTCGATATCTTCTAACCCCCCTCGATGTCTAGAGCGGCCGTGTTTTCCAAGGCGACGCTTCACCATTCGCGTTGCTCTTCTGGGAGAGTAGATGGTGTCTTCTTTGAAGTCCACCGCTTCAAGGGTTTATGGTATAAGATGGGATTGACAAATCTCCCTAATTGAAAACCCTTCTTGCCTCTCAGATCGATACGGGTTCTTCAATTCAATGTAGGAGTGTCTCTAATATAGCGCTTTCATCGTCTCTCGCTAAATGACCATCCAGAGCAGACTCGAGACGATTCACCATCAATGGAGATTTCTTCATGCTTCTCCCAATAACCCATCGGGTATGACCGGTCTTTTCAAAGACAAGTGCTTTCACATGAAAGTACCTCATGACTAATTCGTTGAGAAACGAATAGTCCATCTTGTGCTTGGGAGGTAGATCTTCTGATTTATAACTTCAGATGTGATCTCCCCCATGATGCATCCACCTTGATGACTTCTGATGTTCTTCATCGACGAAGAACTAAAATCTTCAATCACAACTTCATCTTCGACGGAATCTCCTTCGTCTGTTGGTGTGATGCTTCCTCAAACGCAGCAGGTAACGTCTGTGCAAGGGCAGCGTTCAGAGGAGACGCAACAATAGGAACAGATGGTGTTGCCCTATGTTCGTCTTGGAGCGTTGTTGATAGAGAGACCTCCATTGTAGAAATTTCCTCGTTTAGCATCGTCTCCAATTCCTCTGCAAGTTGGGCATTATCTTTCTGGATCTGGGCAGTTTCTTCACTATTCATGCCCTCTAAAGTTGCTGGAGCAGACGCAACCTCAGACGATCCAATGCCCCTAACACTCTCGAGAAAGATTCTTTCTCGTTCAAGGCATTTAAGCAAAGATAGAGGCCCTCATAGCCTTTTTCAATTGTTTTTCTTCGTCTGTTTCACCAACAACAACACGCTAGCTTCTCGCTTCATTTCTCCTTGCCTTTTTAGACCTTTTGAAAGAGCAATTTGTCTTGCTTTAGCTTTCTCTTCACCGCTTTCCTCGCTTTTCTTCGTCTATGAATCTTCACGTACGGAACACCCTCGACGATATCTTGGCCCCTTCAACTTCACTAGGGGATATCGTCTTACCTTTAACGTTTATGCGAACATGCTTAATTCTGATAGTTCTCTTCTTTTTCTTGAGAGGTTCTTCAAAAACGTCTTCAAAAGGAACCTCAGAAATAATCACGGGAGGAAGAGGTTGGGTTTGGGTTTGTGTTTCGTCTGATGTTTGGGGTTGTATTTCGGCTTGTGTTGTTGTTTGTGTTTGGGCTTGTGTTTGGGTTTTAGCGCGCTTGATGCGAGCTCTGTGTGGGGGGTCTTTAGTTATTGGTGAGAGTGGTGCTTCTTCTCTTGGGGTTTTTAGAAGGAAGCTAGGTGCCAAATGCATCTTTGCAAAGGTGCTTCCTTTGACTTCCTTTCCCTCTTTGTGCCACGTCACGCCGGTGACATCAAAGCCTTGGTTGATGATAATTTTGGTGAAGAGGGTGGCGTAGGGAATGTTGCTCTTCCTACGGATGTTTCTATTCTTCAATGCACTCACCCAGTGGTCGAGAATAATATGAGGGAGGCTCATCCTTGCTTTCCTCAAACAGTAAAAGATGCAGAATTTGTCTCGAGTACTCACATTGTCACAAGAGCCTGTTCGTGGAGTGAAGATGTTGTAGAGGAGGTTGTGGATGATTCTTGCCGTGGGACAGAGGTTCCTTGATCTGAAGAACTTGGAATCTTCAGAGTCGCGGATCTTCCCGTAGATAATCTTATCTACATGTTCTTCAGACTCTATCTTCATCCAAATCGGGGCTATAGAGCGCCCCTTCACCTTGCGGTTGCCGGCTTCAAGAATGGAGTCTACAAGATGATGTACTCCTTGTTGTCGATAGTCCCGACAATACCATCCTCGAACTCCCTAGCATCGCTCCAAAACTCGGCGTATGCCTCCATCATCATTCCCTCTCATAGCGGCAAACTCCATCCAAATTCTGGTGTGAGTCGAATCTTGGCAACTCGTTTAGATGCTCTCTATCGTTTCTCTCGAAATCCACTTGCTCTAAAGAACAAGTCTTGAGCAAAGAAAGTGGCTTCTGGTTGCTTTGGTGTTCTTGGCGGCCATTGTAGGTTTTGAAAAAGAAGAGAGAGATAAGTTTTTGTGAGTAGAGAATTCAAAGTAAATATGAATGCAGTAAAGAGTAAAAGTGAGAACTTTTAAGCGTATTTATAGGCAAAATTAAAAACGGTTGTGATTCTTCAGACGAAAGCGTATCGAAACCGTCCCTGATTTGACGTGTCCCCATCATTGCCTTTTTGATGATTGATTTGACTTCTGCAATTCACAGCGCGTGCTTCCCAAAGTCCTAGAATAGTGCAATAAATGATAGACACATTTATTGCTACTTTTAATTTGTCCCCCGCACACTTAACTTTAAAATATTTAAATAATATTCTTTGCGTCTGTTGAATTTCCTCGATCGATTCAACTTGATCGACGCAAAGTTTCGTCTTAACACGAAAATATAAATAAATGTACGATTTAAATAAAATGCTCGACGAAAGAGAAACTTAATCAACTAAAGAAGTAATTCCCAAATTTTCTTTAATGAAATTAAAGCTAGTTTCGTCTAAAGCTTTTGTAAATATATCACCATTGAAAATCAACAGTACAAACCGTATATCGAAAATACCTTTTTGAACATAATCTCTTATAAAATGAAAACGAATTTCAATATGTTTGGCTTTTGAATGTTGAATAGGGTTTTTGCTGAGATTTATTGCACTTGTGTTATCACAAAATACTGGTATATGATTTTCAAACCTGGAGTAATCCTCAAGTTAATGTTTTATCCACAGTAATTGTGAGTAACACTCTGCCGCAGCAATATACTCTGCTTCAGTGGTTGAGAGTGCAATGGAGTTTTACTTCTTGCTTGACCAAGAGATTAGTGATGATCCAAGGAATTGCCATCCACCACTTGTGCTTTTTTTCTCCACTTTATCTCCAGCATAATCAGCATCACAATAGCTACTTAAACTGAAATCACTATTTTTCTTATAAAACAAAGAGTGATTAGTGGTTCCAACAAGATATCTTAAGATACGTTTAACAGCTTGCAAATGTGATTCTTTAGGATCAGATTGAAAGCGTGCACATAGACAGACACTAAACATAATGTCAGGTCTACTAGCAGTTAGATAGAGAAGAGATCCAATCATACCTCTGTATACCGTCTGATCAACGGTCTTACCTGATTCGTCTTTGTTGAGACTTGCTCCAGATGAATGCATGGGAGTTTTCATAGGTTTGGCATTTTCCATTTTGAATTTCTTTAGAAGCTCCTTTGTATACTTCTGTTGATGGATATATATGCCTTGTTTAGTCTGTTTGATCTGAAGTCCTAAGAAAAACTTCAGTTCTCTCATCATGCTCATCTCGAATTCTTCCTGCATTAGCTTAGAGAAATCCTTGCACAAGGATTCGTTAGTTGCTCCAAAGACTATATATCTACATATATTTGAACAGTAATAAAGTCTTTTAAAACGCTTTTCTTGAAGAGTGTAGTATCCACTTTCCCTCTTGAAAAACCATTTTGAAGAAGAAAGGAACTTAGTCTCTCATACCAAGCTCTAGGAGCTTGTTTAAGACCATATAGTGCCTTTTTCAGTTTGAAAACATGATCTGGTTGAGATGAACTCTCAAATCTAGGGGGTTGTCTTACGTATACTTCCTCTTCAATAAAACCATTTAGAAAAGCACTTTTTACGTCCATTTGATATAAGATGATATTCTTATGAACAGCAAAAGCAAGTAAAATTCTAATAGCTTCTAATCTGGCTACAGGGGCAAAGGTTTCAGTGAAATTTATACCTTCTTGTTGATTATAGCCTTGAGCTACTAACCTTGCTTTGTTTCTTACCATTTTTCCATCTTCATTAAGTTTGTTTCTGAAAACCCATTTAGTTCCAATAATGCTTTTGTTTGTTGGTTTCTCCACCAAGGTCTAAACATCATTTCTAGTAAACTGGTTTAGCTTTTCTTCCATAGCTAAAATCCAGTCGTTATCTTGTAGAGCTTCTTCTACATTCTTCGGCTCCATGTTTGAAACAAGAGCATATCCAGACGATTCCTTCAGCTTGGATCTAGTTTGAACACCTTGATT
Organism: Hylodesmum podocarpum; assembly: GCA_026586105.1. Taxonomy (NCBI): domain Eukaryota; kingdom Viridiplantae; phylum Streptophyta; class Magnoliopsida; order Fabales; family Fabaceae; genus Hylodesmum; species Hylodesmum podocarpum. Next base: position 222,358 of record JALJEV010000367.1, on the reverse strand, counting down.
CCTATCTCCAATGATAAGATCTTCTGTGTGATTAGACGCAAACTTCCATGCTCTCGCAGGGGCTTGATCTTCATGTTGATGAGTATCAGATGAAGATGGTTCGTCTGTGCTTCTATCGTCTACTCTTGTTTCGTCTGACCCTTGTTTATCATTTTGACTTGAACTTTGACCAAAAGAGTTAATTTGCAAATTATCAAATAGATTTTCTAGGTCTGATATTTCCTTATCAGCCTTTGAGTTATCTTGGAACTTTACATGAATTGATTCCTCTACAACTTGCGTCTTAGAGTTAAATACTCTATAGGCCTTAGATGTATTAGAATATCCAAGAAAGAATCCTTTTATCACCTTTGAATCAAACTTACCAAGTTGATCTTTGGTGTATAAGATGAAACATTCGCATCCAAAAGGATGGAAATAAGAAATGTTGGGTCTTCTTCCTTTCCATAGTTCATATGGAGTCTTATTCAATATTGGTCTTATCAATATTCTGTTTTGAATATAACAGGAAGTATGTAACACCCCTACCCTCCAAATCTACTCACAACCAAATATCACAGTAGCAAATGTATAGGATAAGGAAAACACAACATAACAGAATATAAACTTCAGTATGTATTTACGCAAATAATAACGGAATAGTAAAGATAACAAATTGGCTTTCGAGAGGTCAATCTCTCTCCTTAGTCACAACTCTCTACTGTTCTCCTCTCCTCCCCTTCCTTTTTGTTTTTCTCCCGTTCCTATATATAGTCTTTACTTTTTGTAACAATTTCCCACAATTCCCGTGCTACCCCACTAGTTTGTTATTTTTTTCTTTTGTTTCCCTCTCCTACTATAAGTATATTGAAATGGTGTGATTTTCCCTAATTGCCCCTGTTCGTTGTGGTTTATTACAATACCCCCCCGCCTTGAAGAGGCACCTTGTCCTCAAGGTGAAAGGAGGGAAAAGCCATCTGCAGCCTAGTTGCTAGCTCCCAGGTGCTTTCAAAATCTGGTAAGTTCACCTATTTGACCAGAACCTCAATTTCTCCCTCTTTATTGAAGCGCTCTGCCAGGATGCTCTCAGGTTCTACCACTAACTCACTCTCTTCAGATAATGTAGTCGGAAGAGGTTGTGGTTGTATAGAAGGCCCCACACATTTTTTGAGCAGAGAGACATGAAAAACAGGGTGAATCCTTGCTGTCACTGGAAACTTCAATCGGTAAGCCACATTCCCAACTTTCTCCAATATCTCAAATGGGTCATAGAACCTTGCGGCCAACTTCCTCGGTTTGGCACTCCGTCCGCCAAGGATTTCAAATTCCGATAAGGTTGCGGTTTAAGGTATACTAACTCCCTAACTTCAAACACCACTTCCCTTCTGTGCTTGTCAGTAGCTTGCTTCATCCTGTTTTGTGCTTTATTGAGCTGGAACCGTAACTCTTCCAGCATCTGATACCTTTCCTCAAACAAGAGTCTAACATCTTCTACCGTGGATTCAAATTCCCTCCTCTCGCAATGTAGGGGTTCCCTACCGTAAAGAGCCCGAAAAGGGGTCATTTTAATGGAGCCATGGTAGGATGTATTATACCAATACTCGGCCCAAGTTAACCAAGTTGGCCACTGTTTCGGTTTAGAACTCGTAAGGCAGCGCAGGTAAGACTCAATACACTTATTGACAGCCTCTTTTGGCCATCCGTTTGAGGATGGTAAGCAGATGACATTTTTAGAACTGTGCCAGATTGTCGAAATAACTCAGACCAGAATGTGCTCATGAATATTTTGTCCCGATCAGAGACAATTGAGGTAGGAAATCCATGGAGTCGGACAACCTCTGTAACAAAGAGCGACGCAATGTCCTTGGCTGTGAACGAGTGGGCTAGGGGAAAAAATGAGCATATTTGGTCAATCTATCCACTACAACAAAGATGGTGTCAATTCCTTTTACCTTTGGTAATCCCCCAATGAAATCCATAGAGATGTCGGCCCGACATTCGAGGAATCGGTAAGGGTTGTAGTAAGCCCGGTTGGAGAGTGGAATATTTGTGTTGTTGGCAAACCTCACACTGTTTGATGAATTCTTGTACTGCTTTCTTCATACCCTCCCAGTACAAGACAGCTGAAATTCTTTTGTAGGTTCTAAAGAATCCTGCATGCCCCCCTATTTTAGAAGCATGAAACTCCCGCAATATCTTCGGAATCCACTTCGAGTGTTTTGCCATAACCAACCTGCCTTTGTATCTAAGCTTCCCATTTACCAGCTCAAACCCTTCAGTCGTATCCGCTCCTATTAACAACTTTTGCATGATGCCATTCAGCTGGACATCAGCCTGCACTTCCTCCTCTAGGTCTGCCCACTCAGCTGCCAGAGAAAAAGAGATGGAACAAAAATAGAACTTTCGAGAGAGTGCATTTGCCACTCTGTTCTCGGAACCAGCCTTATACTTAATCTCAAAATCATACCCGAGTAATTTGGAAAGCCATCGTTGCTGCCCCTCTTCAGCCACCCTTTGATCCATTAAGAATTTTAGGGACTTCGATCGAGAACACCGTGAACCTCTCGTCCCCACCAAGTAATGTCTCCATTTCGAATTGCAAGGACAATAGCCATTAGTTCCCTTTCGTAAACCGATTTCCGTTGAGCCATGTCAGACAACTTCTTGCTCATAAACGCTATTGGTCGACCCTCCTGCATCAATACTGCTCCTACTCCCTTTCCTGACGCGTTTGTCTCTAACTCAAAGGGCTTTGAAAAACAAGGAACCGCCAAAAACTGCATCAAGTCATGGCTGTTTTGAGTTCCCCTGGAAAGCCACATCTCGCTTCTAAACTCCATTGGAAACTATCTTTTTTTAATAATTGAGTCAAGGCCATGCAATGTTCCCATAACCCTTCACAAACCTACGATAATAGCCCGTGAGCCCCAAAAAATCCTCAAACCCTTTTAAATTTGTGGGTGTGGGCCAATCCAAAGATATCACCGATTTTCTTAGGATCTGCAGCTACCCCTTGGTCAGAAATGATGTGTCCCAAATATTCTATACTTCGGCATTCAAAACTGCACTTCTTGTGATTTACTAGTAGGTTGTTTTGGCGTAACAATTCAAAGACTTGGTGTAGGTGTCGCTTGGATCTTCCACATCTTTGTCAGAAATCGATATCGTCAAAGAACACCAAGGCAAATTTCCGAAGAAACGGTCTGAGAACGGAATTCATGAGGGCCTGGAAGGTTAATGGTGCATTTGTGAGCCCGAACGGCATAACTAAAAACTGCCCTCATGTGTCCGGAAAGCTGTTTTGTGGACATCTCCCTCTTTCATCCTAATCTGGTGATAACCAGATTTAAGGTCTAGCTTGGAAAACACCCTGGCACCATCTAGCTCATCCAATAATTCCTCTATAATTGGAATAGGGAACTTGTTTGGGATTGTGATCTTGTTTAGGGCCCGATAATCCACACAGAAACGCCAGCCCCCATCTTTCTTCTTCACTAAACTTACTGGGCTAGAGAAAGGGCTTGTGTTCGGGCGGATAATACCGATATGGAGCATTTCATCAATAATCTTCTTAATTTCTTCTTTCTGATAATAGGGATACCTATATGGACGAATATTAGGAATATCATGTTTTTCCTTCAACACTATTGCGTGGTCATGGGGTCTCGGTGGAGGCATTCCAGAAGGAGATTGAAAAATATCTTCAAATTTCTGAAGAAGCTCCACTATCTCCGGAGATGGCACTCGAATATTTTTTGGCTTATCAACTTTAAACACAGGGGTGACCAAAAATCCCTCCTCAGCGTTTCGTAGAGCATTGAGGGCCATTTTACCACTCGCCTGACTCCTCCCCAACGTTGGGTCCCCCCGTAGTGTAACCTTATGCCCCTTCACAACCAAATTGAGAGACAAACTGCCATAATCACCTTCAAATTTACCCAAACTGGCTACCCACCCTGCACCAAGAACCACCTCCGCTCGTCCTAGTTGTGTGACAAAGAAATTGGCCACAATCGTAATGCCCTGCACCTGTAAATTTACGTTGAGGCAGCCCCCCAATCCCTCCTCAACCGCACCGTTTCCCACCTCCACCTGAAACGGGGGGACAGAGATTTTGAGACCCAAGGTGGAAACAAGAGTAGAAGAGAGAAAATTTGCCTCGGCCCCCGGGTCCACAAGTACGACCACCTCACAACCATTTATTGTTCCCCGCGCCTTTAGTGTTTGATGAGAGGTAAGCCCCCAGTAACTAAAGGATGAGAGACGAAGAGAGAAAGATTCGAGAGCTATTGGCGGTTCCCCTGTCGGTGGTTCCAGCTCCGAATCGGGGTTAATCTCGTCGTCCCCAAGCAACAGTAACTGCTGTTGCCGAAATTTGCATGTATGGGACGGATTCCATTTATCTCCACACTTGAAACAGAGCCCTTGCCGTTGCCGATCCTGCCACTCCTCGTCAGAGATCCACCGAGAGTTAGGCTTATGACCCGTGGCACTTGAGGTGGACCGTGAAATAGAATGTGTGGTGTGGGAGTCTTTGGGCTGTGAAAATTTTAAAGAATCAACAGATTCTTTATTGGGCCTAGGTCCTCCACTCCCTTTAGAAGGCCCAAAAGTTGTTCGCTGGCCCACCTCTCGATTTTCGTCCCCAATTGTTTCCCCCTTCCTCCCGCCATGCTCATGTTTTGGGTTTCAATCATCATAGCACGATCCATCATTCCTCGGAGGTTTCAAATTCATCCACGGAGATGGCGACTAATTACCTAAGTTTCAATCCTTGATGGAACATGCACAACAATGTTTCATTATCTAAGTGCCTATGAGCCCGGCCGCTAGTTCAAAATCCTCGGCGATACTCCATCACCGATCCAAGTTGGTGCACCTTCGCAACGATGCCAACGGGTTCGCCGCCGCCCCGGTTCAAAACGGCGGCGATCTTGTTTGAAACGAAGCCACGTGTGGAAAGATGATCGAGCCTCCCACCATTCAAACCAAAGTGAGGGCCTCCCGTGGAGAGCTAGACCGCGAAATCCAACTTCTCTCCCGGGGAATGTTCGAAATACGAAAGAAACGATCCATCCGTACCACCACCCACTAGCATCCGATCCATCGGGGGGAACCTCCAAACGACGGTGGTTATCACCTCGTAATGGAAAGGGATTTCGACTACGCTCTCCACCAGGATCATCGATGTGAGAAACATTATCGTCCTCACGGTATTTTGGTTGACGCCGCGGCTGGTTGGTGTGCACCATTAGATCTTCCATGCGCTTCATCATCGCTTCCATCAACCTCCGCTGCTCTGCCAGTTGACGTTCTATCCCTTCCACTCGTTCTTCCATTGCTGCCAAGTTTCGCGTATTAACCATACCCCAGTCACCACCCTCAAGATCGAAGTTCTGATACCAATTTGTAACACCCCTACCCTCCAAATCTACTCACAACCAAATATCACAGTAGCAAATGTACAGGATAAGGAAAACACAGCATAACAGAATATAAACTTCAGTATGTATTTACGCAAATAATAACGGAATAGTAAAGATAACAAATTGGCTTTCGAGAGGCCAATCTCTCTCCTTAGTCACGACTCTCTACTGTTCTCCTCTCCCCCCCTTCCTTTTTGTTTTTCTCCCCTTCCTATATATAGTCTTTACTTTTTGTAACAATTTCCCACAATTCCCGTGCTACCCCACTAGTTTGTTATTTTTTTCTTTTGTTCCCCTCTCCTACTGTAAGTATATTGAAATGGTGTGATTTTCCCTAACTGCCCCTGTTCGTTGTGGTTTATTACAATTAATTGCTTCTGCCCAATAATATTTAGGGAGAGAGCTTTCATGCAACATAGTTCTACCCATTTCTTGTAAAGTACGATTTTTCCTTTCTACAACTCTATTTTGCTGGGGAGTTCTTGGAGACGAAATATTGTGAAATATATCATTTTCAAAACAAAAGGCTTTGAACTCAGAATTTTCAAATTCTGTTCCATGATCGCTTCTTACAGACGCAATACATATTCCTTTTTCTTTTTGAACGCGTTTGCAGAATATTTCAAAAACACTGAATGACTCATGCTTATGTGCTAGGAAGTATACCCATGTGAATCTAGTATAGTCATCTACAATCACAAATCCATATCTCTTTCCTCCAAGACTTTCAGTCTGAGTAGGTCCAAAGAGATCAATGTGTAACAGTTCTAGCGGTCTTGTCGTGGAAACAACATTTTTAGATTTAAAAGAAGCTTTGAGTTGTTTCCCATGCTGACAAGATTCACACAGACAATTGGATTTCCAAGATATTTTTGGCAGACCTTTTACAAGATCCTTTTTAGAAATTTTTGAAATATACTTGAGACTTAAATGTCCAAGCTTTTTGTGCCAAATATCTCGTTCATCGTCTGTTGAAATTAAACATGTTACATTCTGATCACTAAGGTCAGAAAGGCAAACCTCATAAAGGTTATTCTTTCTTTTCCCAACAAAAAGAATGGATTTGTCTTTGTTTTTGACTATACATTCATCTGAGTTAAAGACTACTTCATATCCACTGTCACAAAAGGGACTTATGCTAAGTAGATTGAAGTTAAGACCTTTAACATAAGACACATTCTGGATAAGTGGATTGGGTGTCTTACCAACAAATCCAATACCAAGAATTTTACCTTTTCCAATCAGTAGGAGAGAGGACCCTTTACTTGTCTGAGGTCTTGGAACATAGACAGGTCTCCCGTCATGTGTCGTGAGCATCCATTGTCCAGGTACCAGCTTGAAGTCTTCTATCTTCCTATTAAGGATATCTGCAACAAGAATTATGAGTGACTTTGGTACCCAAATCTTTTTGGGTCCTTCTTTGTTAGTTACAAAAGGTTTCTTTTTGTTTGTAATTTTAGCCTTCTTGTAATTGTTAGAAACCTTGTTATAATTTTTTATCTTTTTGTGAACAGACGGAACAAAATTGTTTTTCACTTCGTCTGACTTTTTAACATAACCAAGTCCACTTTTGTCAGACGGAGGTCTCCCATATTTTAAAATATTTTCTAGCATGGAGGATCCCTTAGTGAACTTTGTTAAGTCTTTGAGTAAGGATTCATTTTCTTTCTTCAATCTTTCAATTTCAAAAATAAGATGATCCTTTTCAGACTCAGATGATTTTTCATCTGATACCTCCTTTTGCAGCAACTCATTTTTAGTTCTCAAAGCAGTATTTTCTTCCAAGGTTTGTTTTAACTTGGCTTTGCATACTTTGTATTGCTTAGCAATAAAATGTGAGTTGGCCAAAAATGTTTCATATGAAATCTCTTCTGATTCTGACTCAGACTCAGATGAAGAGGATGAAAAAGTTTACGACAGTGTCTCTAGCCATGAGGCAAATATTAACAGTTTCTTCTTCTTCTTCTTCGGTGGATTCCTCTGAGCTTTCACTATCAAGATTTTCCCAAGTTAGTAAGCTCTTCTTTCCTTTACCTTTTTAAGGGTTCCACCTCTTTTCCAGCCTGGGACATTCTGACCTCATATGCCCCGGTCTTCTGCATTCATAGCACACAATCTCTGTGCTTTCCTCCTTGTTTGATGATTTTTCAGGGAGCTTCTTCTCCCTCTTCTTGAAGAAACGTTGACCTCTACCTTTCTTCATCATCATCTTTTTGAATCGTCTTGCCATAAGAGAAATTTCGTCTTCAGACGAATCATCAGACGATTCAAATTCTGTTGAGTCAGCCTTTAGAATCTGCATTTTCTTCTTTTCTCGTCCTTCTTGATGATTCTTCTTTAGGGGGTGATGTTGACGACGGAAGAGCTATTGGCTCTTGAACCTTGATTTTGTCTCTTTTACATAAGAGTACCTCATGTACCTTAGTGCTCCAATTAACTCATCTAGAGTTAATGTCTTCATGTCCCTTCCCACAGAGATGGTCGTGGACATAGCTTCCCAAGGAGGTGGGAGACTATCCAGAATCTTCATATTGTTCTGGGCCTTTGTGAAGGTGATTCCAAGAGCAGTGAGTCCATTCAATATTGTTTGGAATCTTCCAAACATCATATCGATTGACTCTCCTTTCTTCATAGAGAACATTTCATATTCTCTTTGAAGAGTGGCAAATTTTTCTCATTCGACGTCCTCAGTGCCTTCATATGAGATTTTGAGAACATCCCATAGTTCTTTAGCAGTTTTGTAGGCACAAAATCTGTTGTATTCAGTTCTGGATAGCACGCACATGAAAGTGTATCTAGCTTTATTATTCAATTCCATGATTGAATACTCTTCACTTCCCCAATCTCCTTCTGGCTTTACAATGGGAATATCTCCTGTGGTTATTATGTTCCATAATCTATATTGGGTTGACTTGATGTACATCTCCATCTTGTCAGCCCAGTAAGGATAATCATCTCCAGAGAACGCTGGAGGTTTGTTCATCGAAGCTCCTCCGAATAGAAATGAAGGTCCTTGTGAATCCATGTTGGATCTTTTCCTCTAGCTCAACCCTTAGAGGCTGAGCTCTGATACCAAACTGTAAAAGATAAAACACAAGAAGGGGGGTTGAATTGTTACTTAAAAAATTTGTTCCTTTCGTACGTGGGTTTCAAAGAGGTTCAGACGAAACAGACTTAATCTTACAAAGATTGATTTTAGAGTACAAGCGTTAGAGTATGGTTATCCCCGGTTAGTCAATGGCTTAAGATAATAAAAACACAAGTATTTTTATACTGGTTCGTCTATTCAAGACTACGTCCAGTTACCCAGCAACTACTGAGTTTTTACTACAAACCGTGAAATGGTTACAAGTATTATTTGCACCCAGCCACTTCTGGCTATTACACAGATATTCTTTGATCCCAGCCTTCTCAGGCTAAACTACAAAGGTATTCTTTGAACCCAGCCTCCACAAGCTAATACAAAGGTATTCTTTGGGACACACTCAGGCTAAAACACCACACGAGTGGATTTTGAAAAGTTGTTTTAAAACAAGTATTTTCCTCTACGCAAAGAGGGTTTTTACAATAAGCACAATCACAGAACTTTGAGCGAAATCTTCAGAAGATAGATTGAGAGAAGCGTATGCGTCAACTGAATTCTGATGTAGTGAAGTTCTTATATAGGCATTTTCTTCAATTAGCCGTTAGACTCATTTGAATGCCGTTGAGAGTCGTTGAGATATCTCTTGAGAGCTTTTCCAAAAGGTGTCAGTTGTACTTGATTGATTGATGTAGAACGCAGCGGATATAGCGGACTAGATTGCGTGTGCAGTACCTTTTCTGACTTGTACAAAGACTTTGACGAAAAGATGAAGACCTTTTTGACTTGCATGTATAGGCGCGAATCTGATCTTCGATGCTTCTAATGAGTACTTTAGATTTGAAATCTTGGCGCGAATGACTCAACATTGCTTCACTTCTTGGACAGACGATATAAATCTTCAGACTGAAGGAGTAAGCTTGAGGTTCCGTCTGAAGGTTTCGTCTCATTCTATCGTCTGATGACTTCACTCTTGGAACAGAAGAAAGACTTCAGCTTGAGGAGTCTTCTTCCGTCTGTGCATGTTCCGTCTGACTTGCTCGCATAACTTCCGTCTGAGAAAGTTCCATCTGTCTTGTAAACATCAAAACCTTAGACGAAATTCTTCATCTTGATCTAACAGGTTGCTTCATGAATCTGATAATTTCTTACTAGTTAGTGTATTCTGTTTGGGGATACTTGGCAAGGAGTTTTGAACATGGAATTGGGAACAGAGGTATATTAAATGCTTTAAGTTTTCTTATTTTATTAAATTGGTTTTAGGAGGCCTATCAAAGTATCATTTATTCTTGCTGCAAATTTTCCATCCACTTCCCATGATCTTGTATTCTCCAAAGAATATATTGTCTTTCATACTTAAGTTTTCTCTTTCTTTAACCTTATTATTAATTATCATGCTGTATTATTTTGACTTGTGCAAATATGCTAGTTTACAAATTTCCTTTCTCCCTGTATTAAATTTTTCTTTGACCAGACTGCTGAAGAGGCCATGACTCCTATTGAATCAACTTTTTCTTTGGATGTTCATTCAAAATTGGACTGGTCAGTACTCAGTATCTTGGTCTTGGTCTTGGTCTATATCTTCATCATATTCGCTCCTTTGTATTGAAAATGTTTTTTTTATTGTTCTTTGCCTTCTCTCTTGCTTAAGAGTTAAATTATTTCTCATTCTTACATTCATACTGTGTTGAAATTATTGTGGTAATCGTTGGGTGTTCTTTTTTCTTTTAATGATGTAAATGTTTGTCTTGGGCTAAATGTTTGAACTTTGAAGTATTCTTCCCCTGCCACATAATTCGTTCTTATCATGTTGAGTACTTGCCGTTTCATCATGTTTTAATATGTGACGTGAAACAAACACTCTCCCACACACATCCATTGAATGTTGGATGGATGGATAGAGTAAAACATAGTTTATAACACGTCCAAATAGACAAGATACTGGAATCTAGTATGTGAACAAGTCAATTGGATATTGTAAGGGAACAAATATTAAAATCACTATACAGAGCCATAATCCTTCACTGATGTGCATGTTTCTGTTCAGGTAAATGTTTCACATGTGACCTCAGCAATGCCCTTCCTATTTCCTAACTGGGTTGTTTTGTGTTCTCTTATCTGCCGGGCATCATTCTCATTAATCCAAATACTTGCAACTGATGGATGCATCACCCAAGACCCAAGTAACTGAAAACAGAGAAGTATAGAACTGAGAGATCCTAATCTGAAAATTTTATATTTGTTGATTTACATGTTGAATCATCTATAGGCTATATAGCCTGCAATGATTGATCAGTTCAACTGAAAGTGGTGAGTTTACTTGCCGGTCAAGTAACTTATTTTGGTCAAACAATGGGTGGTATTCTTAAGCATGTTGTAAGTAGTTGATTGAAATTTAATTGGGAGGTGGTATTCTTAAGCATGTTGTAAGTAGTTGATTGAAATTTAATTGGGAGGTGGTATTCTTAAGCATGTTGTAAGTAGTTGATTGAAATTTAATTGGGAGGTGGTATTCTTAAGCATGTTGTAAGTAGTTGATTGAAATTTAATTGGGAGGTGGTATTCTTAAGCATGTTGTAAGTAGTTGATTGAAATTTAATTGGGAGGTGGATTCCTCATTTGAAGAGGAATTCATTTACTTTATAAGGACATTTTGGTTGCTGAAGATATATTTTGAAATGCACCATTTACTGGAACATGTGACAAATATTTCTCAAGGTATTATCCCTGTCAAAATAAGTAGGACCTAACTTCAGTTGTGTTGAGATCCCACATCAAATACAAACTCTAATAGGTTGCATATTAAGAGTAGAATTATTGGTTATAAGATACAAAGTATATGCATTCACTTCTCTGGATATCCCTTTAACTTATTGTATGTTGTGAATCTTGAATCAGGGAAGCAATGGGGAAAGTTCTTGCCCGCGGGCACAGTCGAGTTCCTGTCTATTCTGGAAATCCAAGAAATATAATTGGGCTTCTACTGGTGGGTGTCAAATCCTCCCCATTTTGACATTACTTTATCCCTTTTTATTAATTTCTAAACTCTCTCTTCTTCACTTAAATTCTTTTTAAATTAGGTCAAAAGTCTTCTAACTGTACGACCTGAAACTGAGACACCTGTCAGTGCTGTATCCATCCGGAGAATCCCACGGTATGTTTGTGTTCAAGGAGTAACTCTCCTAAACACCTAAATTGTTAAATGGAAGTGCAATCCTGATTGTTATATCTTTGACACACACCCTTATGCAAAATCCCTTTGGTCTTGGAGCAGGGACAAAGCATTCACCTGATGCTTGTGTTTAGATTTTAATCAAGCATTGGGGTTTTAAGGATGAAAAATTTCCGAACCATTTAGACATATAGCTCTACTATGTCAAGAACCAAGTCTCCTTTTCATAAGGGATTAGGTAGAAGCACATAAATGGTTTTCACGTCCTTAACAATTGATTCTATTAATTTATATTCATTATTTTCTCTAAAGTTTAATGTCAAATATCAGCAATTTGTGTAATGCTTTACATTTTATTTACAGAGTTCCATCAGACATGCCTCTTTATGATATACTGAATGAGTTCCAAAAGGGCAGTAGTCATATGGCTGCTGTTGTTAGGGCAAGGGGGAAAGGGAAACAAATTCCTGAAACAACTGATGGAAAGATATATGAAGAAAACAATGGGGTTGGAGGGGATTCACAGTTGACTACTCCATTACTACAGAAGCGGGATAAGAACTCACAAAGTGTAGTTGTTGACATTGACAAATCTTCAAAGCCTCCCAGCATTAATAAGTTAACCGGTTTGCAACATAGTGATGCCACAACAAATGGCTCCTTTTCAGATATTATTGAAGATGGTGAAGTGATTGGTATTATCACTTTAGAAGATGTATTTGAAGAGCTTTGCAAGTAAATTATAGTAGTTTGAGATATTCCCTCACCCTCAGTACACTAGTACATTTTTATTCCCTCAATACTGATTGTATTTGTTTCCAATGATGCAGGAGGAAATTGTGGATGAAACTGATGAATATGTTGACGTTCATAAGAGGTAAAGATTGCAGAATATACAACTTTCAAAACTCAATGTTCTGAGTTGCATGAAAATGCTGTAAATCAAAATTTGAATGTTGTTACATGTTTTATGTTGCAGAATACGTGTGGCTGCAGCTGCAGCTGCTTCTTCAGTGGCACGGGCTCCATCAATCCGAAGGCTGGCCACCCAAAAGGGAATAGTAAGTGATCATTTATTGCACTTAAAATGATTTTAATGTCCATCTCATGTTTGTCATATAAGTCAACCTTTTGCCTGAATTGAGAAAAATGGTCTTTATAAGAGGAATGGGAGGAGGTGGTTATACAGGGGTTTGGGTTAGAGGCTTAGAGTTATCAAAACGGGTCAATCCAATACCACGGATTAAGTTCAAAGGTGAGCCAAGAAATTGTCAACCCAGCTCAACCCACTAACTCAGCGGGTTGCCTCATTAATTAAAAAGAAAACCCAATTCGCACAAAAACAAACATAAAATTGAAACTTTTCGTTGTTTAACTTCAAAATTAATATTAATAGAAATTTTAAAAAAATGTGGGTTGACACAGCTCGCTACGGGTTGGGTTGGCCTTACCCACGAGTTGGTTGAACCTGGTCAAAAAAACATGATTCAGGTTGGCTTGTGGACCGTGAGGTCCGTGATCCATTTCGACAGTTAATAGTTTGGGTCTGCATCTCTGCATGGCCTACTTCTCATGCAAATGTAAATGGTTGGTAGGTATTGCTAGATAAATTGTAGTTTGAGAATGGTACAAGTTATAACTTTAGTTGCTTGAAAGCCTATCTGTAACTCGTGCACAGACGCACAGGATTTTTGCAAAATATAATTTCTGGTATTGATTTTAATCATTTAGGGAAGTAAGACAGGGCTAAAAAAAGCTACAGAGGAGGATGGATTGAATACAAGGTGAGCAGGTTTGGTTTATCCAGATGGGGCTACTATTCGTACTTTTTGTGCATATACACAAAATTATGTTAATACAAGGGTAGTAACACTCCCCCCCCCCCCCCCCCCCCGCCGATAAAGGTTCATTTTTTATTACTGATCAAATATAGCTATGAATAACGTTGTATAAATTTCTCACATTTTAAATTCCTTCAAATAAAATTTCACATTAGTTTTATATTTTTGTTTTATTTTCATATGCATATTATTATATTTATGTGCTTTGTAATTATGAATAACCATTTTCATTACTGACGTGTAAAAATTCAATTAAATAGTCACTATTGATTTTGTTTTTATATCAGTCATAATTTTTTTTTCTGAATCTTTGTTTTCAATGTAACTTTTAGGCTTGAATATGTTTTTACAATGTGTAATTTTAATGTTTTTTTTTATTTTTAGTCACTGTAAGTTTTTATTTTTCAGTTTTAGTCTACACAATTTAGCATTTATTTAGTTCCTGTAAAAATTTTGTTTAATTTTTCATCCATGGAACCATTTTTTATTTTACTTTTTTCCTGTAATTATTATTATTTTTCATTTTTGGTCCTTGTAAATTATTTTTACAAGGATTCAAAATGATAAAGTTAAAAGAAAATATTGTACATTGAGCTTGTAAACTTAATTTATTATGTTAAACTCATTTTCTACTGGAGTGATGCACTTGTTAAAGTGTGACTTGTGATTGTGTTAACTAGTAAATAATATATTTAATGTAATATTTTAAAAGTACTATCATGATTAGTTATTAAGATAATATTTTATTTATTTTAAATTATATGATTTTTGAAAAGAAAGAATATATTTTATATTATGTCACTTTAAAAATTTAATGAAGCATTAATTATTTTATTACGAAAGTACCCTTAATTAATATTAAAAATATTAATGTTAATTTTTGTAAATCTCCTTTTAATATTATGTATATTTATTTTTTATTTATTTTATTAATTTTTTAATTAATTAATCAAATAAGAGAAATAATACATATTAATTACATTTCTTAATACATGTATAAAATCTTAAAACTTCGTACAATTTTTAAAAAAAAGAGGAAGTGCAATATATGTGTTAAAAGGTAATTATTAGATACAAATATTACACATAGTTAAGAATTAATATTGTATTAAATTACATTGTTTTTTATCGCATATAATCAATTACATTGTTAAAGAATAAGAAAAGAAAATAAACTCTTCCACCAGTTCATTTAACCCGCAATCGCTTCAAGACTCAACCTAAATATTTGATGACATGTTATAGCTTACAAGTCCTTCAAATTCGTACCTTTATTTTCAGAAGCATTTTTCTTCTATTTTTATTTGATTTATAATTCAAATTCAACTCTGCCTCTTGTTTTCTACTCTCTAGGGGTAACTCTGCTTCTAATGCAAGACAGTTTAAAAAGGATCTTATAAAAAGAAACAATTAATTTTTTTAAAAAAAATCTTATATATAAAAATATAAAGTATATTTATTATTTTCATTTTCTATAAATACTTGTAAAAAAATATTCAAACATACCCTTATCAGTTTGGGTCCATCTCATGCGTAACAACGCATGGTCTCTGTTTGTTTGAAAGCTCTTAATAGACTCATTGTGATGAGAACACCCAAAACCAATTAATGGAGAATTATTTTCTGTACCCTCGCACCCTCATTTTTTACCTTCCATATTAGACTTGCCCAAAACTAAAAGAGAGGGTGCTGCAAGACTTTTGTAGGGTGCTAAAAGAAAATCTGCAATTAATAAGACTAGAGCCTTTCTATAGTTGAGAGAAGAGACTCATTGTTTTGTAGTCCACTTTTGCCTTTTCTTTTTCCTACTTTTCTTCAACTATTGCTTCTCATTAATTTTGAGGTAACAGAAAAAACAACACCACCTTTCTAATTATTGGACAAGACTCGAACAAATTAAAACTTGAGTTTCAGTTTGATTTAACGGAGGTGGTGACTCTGTAGCCCAAGTTTGAGAACCATCTAAAAATTTTAGCCTTATTATTACAGCTGTACATTGAGATACAGGTTTGTTAGTTTGTTACTTCTTCTCACCAAACTATTGTATATTTTATCAAGTGACTCTGTATCTTGTGTAGAAAAATTATGCAGAAATTATTCCTTCTTTTCTTGTTTTACTTATGCTTGCAGTTATGATTTAATTGGTAGAAAGAATGTGGTTGGTTGATTCAACCAATAAAACCTTTTGTGATGATACAAAAAGTTTGAAGTAAATAGTAAAGAGGAAGGATTATTTAGATATTTCTTTCCACATACATTGACAATTACAAAAAGTTGGCCGAGAGAGGCAACAAAAACACCCCCAAAAAGAACTAAAGCGGGGATATACTTGACAAATTAATTACATTTTTTCAACGGCTGAAATCATCTCTACTTCACAACTTTTGACATGCATTATATTGCAATACCATATATCTTCAATCAACCAATAAGATCTAGTATAGTAAATAATTGGCTTTCTTAATCGTATACTGAGGGGTTTAATTTTCTAACCGTGCATATTGATTCTCAGAATGAATTAATCTTCTACTATCGGTTGAGGATATTGTATTGCAAACTAAAAAGAAATATATCTTCAATCCTAGAGCCACTTGATTGAGTGAACCATGTGGTGGAATTGGTAATCCATGCCTTTACACATAAACAAAAAGCTCAACATTCAATAACATATGCCCTTTTTTGATCTTCCCCTTGATCATCAAACACCCTCATGATCACGCCTCTGCCACCTTAGAAGAATCACTATA
Organism: Hylodesmum podocarpum; assembly: GCA_026586105.1. NCBI lineage: Eukaryota > Viridiplantae > Streptophyta > Magnoliopsida > Fabales > Fabaceae > Hylodesmum > Hylodesmum podocarpum. The sequence goes on along the minus strand of JALJEV010000367.1, from coordinate 206,111 downwards.
CACCTCCATATGATATAAAATCTAGTTTTCTGCTCCCGGAAATGCCTTGAAAGCCGTTTCCATAACTGAAGTTTACCAATTCTCCATGACAAAAAATGTCTTGCCATGCAGTAAAGCCTATATGTTTACCACCTTGGAACTTGATTTAGTTTTCATATATATAGAAGAAAGTGAGAAATTTCGTAGTAGGTGTGGCTTGAAATGGAATCTTAGATGTCTAAGTGGTCTCTGTCACACTGTCTCCCTGCCAAAATCACCATTGAAAAGGACCTTGTTGCTTTTCCTCTTAATAGGAATGGCCAACCTTGTCTGTATATATTAGCCTTTATTTATCATCTACCAATTTTCTAACTTTCTATGTGGTATATTCGCATAACATGTGGATTGCTGCTTTTAGATAATTTCAATTGTTACACAATTAAAAGCAGTTTATATATATATATATATATAATTTAAAACTTGGTCATATTGTCCGACAACGATTTTAAGCAATATAGCATTTCCTAATGAAAATTGAAAATTTCTTTTGTTCTACTTAGGTAATATAGTGTATACATATATACATATCAGTATTACATATACATACCCTTAAGAAGGTCATTGACTTCTAATTACCATTACTAATCCTGTCTAAGAAGCTTCAGTTTCTGCTGGAATGAGTGTTTTCAAACATATTCAGTAAGTGAGGCATGACACAAGCAAGAAATTACACCTAAAAGATTCCTTTGAATATATTATTTTTCATTTTTTATGTTTCTGATACATCACAAACACACACTCAATACAGAGTTGCTCTAGAGGGAGGAGATTGAAAAAATTAGATTGAGAGAGAGAATTAACAACTCTAACTTGATTTTCAAACCTCAAGTACAGTCTAAAAAATTTAGAAACAAAATATCACTGATTGCTAATACAAACTGTCAAGTATTGTAATCCATTAAGGTAGTATATACATACAAGAACCTAAAAGCCGATTGAAAAATACTTTAATAAGTGCTTTTGGCTAAGAGTACTTATGCCAATTAAGAAGCATAGAGATACATATCCTCATAATATAAAGCTTCCCCTTCTGTTGCTGCACGATTCTCCTCCACTTGGCATGTCTGCTACTACCCATGTATCTCATATCACAAGTCTCTAATTGCATAACATATGTTGCTCGCTTTGCTGCTACTTCCTTGCAAGGCACACAATTTATTGAAGGTTAAAATCCAACGTGGCATGAGGAAATATGCTCATAAGATTCACATTTTGAAGTCCAATGCCTCAACCAATGTTAAGCCTACACATGTGCTTTGAAATTCATCTCAAATGCACATAAATAGCATTTTAGTTTAATCATGCCGGCCATTGGTGATTGTCGTTTCCATAAGAAGATTGACAAGTACAAAAACATCACCCTTATCTTTAATAGTGACTAACTTCACATCATTATCCTATCTAACATCAAAGGTCACTTTAACTTCCATCTCCCAGAATGTAAAATGAGAGACACATGCAAGGGGTTGTTTTTTACACAACCCTTTGAGGATAATTCCAAAAACTTCACGTGAGAACCACACCAAGCAGCCTCAATGGTCATAAGGGGAGCTGAGTTTGTTCTTCCTCAAACAGGGGAAGCATGTGACTGGTAAGCTTGTCAAATGATGTCTCATCTCACTTAATTGGAAAAAGAAAACGCTGCCGAATCTTATCTCAAACCAGAAGTATCATAGATAAGATTTTCTTTTTTCATAAACATAACTACAAAACTTTGACAAAATTCTAACCTCAATTTGAAGTTTTATTTCCATAATATATATAATGTTTAATGTTATTACTATTAAATTAAAAAATACAATATATTTTTGTCATACAATTTATTTGTTAATGCAATTGACTTACTTTCCTTTTATTTTATATGTGATATAATTTATTTTCATTTTCATGCAACTTCTGTGTATTTTCAATGATTTGTTTTTATTATTAACCACTTTCTTTTCATTAATTTTTGTTTCTTAATAAAATTTTTGTCTCTTTAACCGTGTTTATAATTATGTTATTTTTATTATTATTTAACAGTACTTTACATATAATATTAAAAAAATTTAAAAAGTATTATTTTATTAAAACCAATTTATGTGTTATTCAATTGCAGTTATATAAATTTTAAATTTCTCACATGAAAATTTGTTTAATACAATTCTATTCATATAGATTAAAAATTAAAAAATATTTCTTTGTTAAATACAATTCTAATTATATAAATTTCTCACATGAAACTTCAATTTTAAGTAAAGAACATCATAAATAGCTCTAAATAATTGTACCTGATTAAATGTAACTTATCCTGGTGGACCTGAAGAACTTAATCCACTGATATCCAGCTTTGATGGGGCCTAGTTAAATAGTCAAGGTGAAATTTGAGCCACTAAGTGGACTAGAAATAAGGGTCATCCAATGAGGGTGAGACACATGGAAGCTAGTTGCTGAACTGTGAGTATCAAGCATCGAGACATGTTATTTCAAGGGTGGTTGGAATTTTGTGCTGTTTTTCGTTTCAGAAATGAAAGAAAAGAAAGCACTCCAGGCTGGTAGCAAGTCTTGCAGTACTTTGGTTTCAACTTGTTTGCTTTCTTTTGAAATTAATGCAATAATGAAAACTGAGTAAGAGAGTGCAGTTTTGAGGATGTGACTAACTGAGACTACACACGAATAATACTGTGTCAACATTCTGATTAGATGAACACCGTGCATGCAGATGAGTTTTAATCCGTGTGTCACGAAAACTGGTTAATTAGAGCGATAGAAAAAAGATATTTTGTCCCATTGAATTTGGAACACATACCTATTACACATATGACTGAATTATTAGCGTATATACACGGACGGACGCGTAATGTGTCAAGTCAAATTATCGGAAAAAGAATGGTTTTAGGATGAGATTATGTTTACAGGAGATACTTCTATTCAAGTGAATAAGGGATTTTTTTAAGGTGTAGAAGATATAAATTCAGTAAATAAGTAAAGTGTTATTAAAGAGTAAAAATATACCCCCTATTTATATATTAAGTGTTTGTGCCTAGGAACTCCAATAACTAAAGTGAGTAATAATTAAAGTAATTAAGATAGATATAATTTATATTAAAGAGATAAAATCTGGTAATAAACTCATATTTAAACAATATGAAACAATTATATAATCTAAGAAATTTAGACTTAAACATGTCCATTAAAATTAACTCATAAAATTTATCCCTATCTTGGGATGAAAAGTTTCTCAAACAAGTTTAATTGAATGAAACATAAATTTTGTTATTTATATATAACTTTAACCTGCGTCTCTATAATAAACGAGTGACTCAGAATAATCATCAAACGACACAAATAATTTATGTTACACAGTATAATGATAGAGTCAATAAAATGGTTACATAATTTGACACTAAATTATATTAAATATAATTAAAAGACTTAGAGTAATTACACAATTTAATATATTTGTACTTAGGCCAGACACATTAAGATTAAATTATAAAATTTATCCGTGACAACGATAAGTTTCTCAATTTATATATATATATATAATGATAGAACATAAATTTTATTATTTATACACAACTTTTACTTTTCCAATCAATAAATGAGTGACGCATAATAATCGTGCAGCGACACAATAAATACTACGGTAAATTTACGTCTCACGGTGCAGTGTTAATGTGTTTTAATGTAACCATGAAGTGTAAAGTGTACAAGCAGCTCCTTAGTTTACATGTGTCCATTATTCGCATGACTTACAAGGTAGATTGTCTTGTACAAAGGTACAGTGAGTTCGAGAATGGTAGGATTTTTTTCTTTATATATAATTTGGTTGGAGAATTACAATTATGTGAAATTGATACCCATTAGTCATCAAGTGGATTCGCTGCTGAAGGGTAGTTGAGATTTGTGACTCAACTATCACCCCGTACAAGGGTCAACACTTACCAGTGTTAAGGGAATATTGCTACAGGAACAAGAAATTGATGTTTCACTGATTATTATATGGGTCATTTGCGGGCTTTTATATACATACGCACACCGTGTGTTAAATGTTATTCAGTGATTTACAAGTAACTAAGGAGAACACCATTGCACCAATAAGAATTCAATTTAATCTAAAGATGAGGGTATAAAAATAAAGAGTAATATTTCAAACAGAAATATTTCAAATTTAACTGTTGGGTGGGTCCTCCTCAAGTTAGGCCCAACAACGTTTTATATTTAAATAGAATATTTATCAGCCCATTTGATTTTTTTTTAGGCTGAGCAGCAACTTTTCTGTTTTTCACCTGAGAGAACATTTTGAGGGTTTTGCTCATTTCTCCCTGGTGTGCTCGTTCGTGCTCATCTGTGCGGTTTGCTTGGTGATTTTGCTGCATCAGTGTTTTTCCACTAGTTTTGTGAGTAGAGCGTTTTGTGAGGACCTTTGCTGTACTCTTTGATATTTTATAGTGGATATTTTTCTGGACTTGGTCCCGTGGTTTTTGTCCCTCTGTTTGGGGGTTTCCACGTTAAAATTTGTTGGTGTTATTCTTGCTGTGCATTTACATTTTATTGCTCTCCGTAATTTTTGGATTGCCGTATATTACGTTCCTCTTGTTTCAATCAAGGGGGAAAGGTTTTATATTACACGCGATCAGTTTTTGTGTGTAATCTTCCGCTGCGTATCTGTGTCTTTCCCAACAAGTGGTATCAGAGCTGATCTATTTTGTTTTCTGGGAATTTTACTTGACTGAATGATGGAACCTAATTACGGTAAAATGATTAATTTGAATGGGACTAATTATCACAAGTGGAGAGGAAAGATGAAAGATCTTCCATTTACCTGTGTTTGCCAGTCAGAAGCCTGAAAACAAGTCTGATGGAGATTGGGCTTTTGAGCATGAGATGGTTTGTGGCTTTATTCGCCAATGGGTAGATGATAATGTTTTGAATCATATTGCCAATGATTCACATGCTAAGATTTTATGGGACAAGCTTGAAACTCTGTATGCTTCCAAGACAGGGAATAATAAATTATTTTTGTTGAAACAAGCTATGAATTTGAGGTACAAAGAAGGTACGTCCATTTCTGATCACTTGAATGAATTTCAAGGGTGTTTTGATCAATTGTCTGGCATGGGTGTTAAATTTGAAGATGAAATTTTAGGACTTTGGTTGCTTAATACTCTTCCTGATTCATGGGAGAATTTGCATGTTACTTTAACTAGTTCTGCTCCTGGTGGTGTTGTGACCATGGAATTTGTTAAGTCTGCTGTTTTGAATGAAGAAGTTCGGCGACAAACTCAGCAGGCTTCTTCCTCGCAAGCAGGGGTTTTGGTTACTGAAAACAGGGGGAGAAATAGAGACAGAGATCGTGACCGAGGTAATAGAAGCAAAAACACGCGCCGAAGCAGATCAAAGTCTAAGCACAGAAGATTTGAGTGCCACTATTGTGGTAAAAAGGGTCATACTCAACAATATTGTTTTAAGTCAGCAGATGATAACAAAGGCAAGCAAGAGAACAAGAATGACGAGAATGGCAACAATCGTGTTGCCGCCACTACCCCAACAGATCTTGTGATTGTTTATGATGAGAATCGATTAATGTTGCCTCGTGATGATTCTAGTTGGGTTGTTGATAGTGGTGCCAGTTTCCATGTGACTTCCAGAAAGGATTTTTTCTCATCGTATACTCCAGGTGATTTTGGCGTGTTAAAGATGGGCAATAATGATACTTCACAGGTAATTGGTATTGGTACTGTTTGTTTGCAAACTAGTAATGGGACAAAGCTTATTTTGAAGAATGTCAGGCATGCACCATCCATTCGTTTGCATTTGATTTCTGCCAGTGTTCTAGATGATGACGGTTATTTTAATACCTTTGGTGGTGCACAATGGAAGCTCACTAAGGGTTCTTTGGTTGTGGCTCGTGGTAAGAAATTTTCTGGTTTGTATTGGCTGAAAGCTTCTGTTTTGTTTAATGCCTGAAATACCGTTGATTGTGATGATTCATCTAATTTATGGCATAAGAGGCTTAGCCACATTAGTGAGAAGGGGTTGCAGTGTCTAGCCGAGAAGAATTTGTTAGCAGGTTTGAAAGAAGCAAAGTTAGAAAATTGTGCTCATTGCTTGGCTGGAAAACAACACAGAGTTTCTTTCAGAAGCCATCCTCCATCTAGAAAATCAGAGGTGCTTGAGTTGGTGCATTCAGATCTTTGTGGTCCAATGAAGACCAAGACTTTTAGTGGTGGACTTTATTTTGTCACCTTTATTGATGATCACTCAAGAAAGCTTTGGGTTTATGTTTTGAAGACAAAAGACCAAGTGCTCGGTGTCTTCAAACAATTTCAAGCTTCAGTGGAGAGAGAAATCGGAAAGAAGCTGAAATGTATTCGCACTGATAATGGTGGTGAATATTGTGGACCTTTTGATGAATACTGTAGACAGCAGGGTATTCGACATCAAAAGACGCCCCAAGACTCCTCACTCAATGGCTTGGCGAAAAGGATGAATAGGACATTGATGGAGAGAGTTAGATGTTTGCTTTCTGAAGCAAAATTGCCTAACACTTTTTGGGGTGAGGCTTTATATACTGCTGCACATGTTATAAATTTATCACCCGTTGTTGTTTTGCAGGCTGATGTTCCTGATAGAGTGTGGTACGGGAAAGATGTCTCCTATGACCACCTTCGTGTCTTTGGTTGTAAGGCATTTGTGCATGTGCCAAAAGATGAGAGGTCCAAGTTAGATGGCAAGACACGAGAGTGCATCTTTATTGGTTATGGCCATGATGAATATGGCTATAGATTTTATGATCCGGTTAAAAAGAAGCTTGTTCGGAGCCGTGATGTTATTTTTATGGAGGATCAGACCATTGATGATATTGGAAAGCCAGAGAAACCAGAGTCTCCAAATACTAGTAGTCTGAATGATTTTGATCCAGCTCCTCAGACCAATATGCCTGATGTAGCAGATTTTGACAATCATGATGATGATGTTGGGGATCATACTCCAAATGATCCTATTGAAACCACTGACGATAATGATAATGTTGGTGGTGATTTTGGTGAACCTGATGTTCCTTTTAGAAGGTCTTCTAGACAGAGTTTGCCCTCTACTCGCTATTCATCTCATGAATATGTGCTTCTCAACGACGGGGAGAACCGAATGCTACGAAGAGGTTATGGAGAGTGAGCATAAGGAGAAATGGGTTGCAGCTATGGAAGATGAAATGAAGTCTTTGCATGACAATCATACTTTTGAGTTGGTCAAGTTGCCAAAAGACATGAAAGCTTTGGAAAATCGGTGGATTTACAAGCTGAAGACAGAAGAGAACGGTTCTACACCACGATATAAAGCAAGACTTGTTGTCAAAGGCTTTTGTCAGAAGAAAGGTGTTGACTTTGATGAGATTTTCTCTCCTGTTGTTAAAATGTCTTCCATCCGGGTTGTTTTGGGTTTAGCAGCCAGCCTTGATTTAGAAGTGGAGCAAATGGATGTGAAAACTGTTTTCCTTCATGATGATTTGGAGGAAGAAATTTACATGGAGCAACCTGAAGGTTTTGTAGTGAAAGGAAAAGAGGATTATGTCTGCAAGTTGAAGAAAAGTTTGTATGGGTTGAAACAAGCCCCGAGACAAAGTGGTACAAGAAGTTTGAGTCTTTATAATCCAACAGGATTCAAGAAGACTACTTGATCATTGTGTTTTTGTGCAGAAATTCTCTAATACCGATTTCATTATTTTATTGCTCTATGTTGATGACATGTTAATTGTTGGTCATAATTTGTCCGAGATTACCAGGTTGAAAAAGGAACTCAAAAGAAGATGTTTGCTATGAAAGATCTAGGACCAAAAAGGCAAATTCTTGGCATGCATATTTCTCGTGATCGAGAGGCCAAGAAACTTTGGTTGTCACAAGAGAAGTACATTGAGAAGGTACTTCAACGTTTTCATATGCACAAGGCTAAAGCTGTAAGTACACCTCTGGCTTCACATTTTAAGTTTAGCACTAGACAAGCTCCTTCTAGTGATAAAGAAAAGGAAGATATGCAACATGTTCCCCATGCATCTGTCGTAGGAAGTTTAATGTATGCAATGGTTTGCACTAGGCCTGATATTGCTCATGCTGTTGGTGTTGTTAGTCGTTTTCTTTCCAATCCAGGTTTTGAGCATTGGAAAGCTGTGAAGTGGATACTAAGATATCTCCGTGGTACTTCCAATTTGAAATTGTGTTTTGGAAGTGGGGATCCTGCTCTTTGTGGATACACAGATTCTGATATGGCAGGGGATGTTGATTCCAGAAAATCTACTTCAGGTTATTTGATTACCTTTGCAGGGGGAGCTGTGGCTTGGCAATCCAGATTGCAAAAGTGTGTTGCATTGTCTACGACTGAGGCTGAGTTCATTGCTATTACCAAAGCTTGTAAGGAGTTGCTTTGGATGAAGAAATTTATGCAAGAACTTAGTTTTAAGCAGCAAAGGTATGCTCTATTTTGTGATAGTCAAAGCGCTATCCATCTTGGCAAGAATCCTACTTTTCATGGTAGATCTAAACATATTGATGTTCGATATCATTGGATCCGTGATGTTTTGGACTCTAAGGTATTAAAACTTGAGAAGATTCATACAGATGATAATGGCTCTGATATGATGACGAAGGCTCTACCCAGGGGGAAGTTTGAAACTTGCAGATTTATGTCTGGGCTGACATTTGACCTCTCTTGAGTCGGAGGGGGAGTTTGTTGGGTGGGTCCTCCTCAAGTTAGGCCCAACAACGTTTTATATTTAAATAGAATATTTATCAGCCCATTTGATTTTTTTTTAGGCTGAGCAGCAACTTTTCTGTTTTTCACCTGAGAGAACATTTTGAGGGTTTTGCTCATTTTTCCCTGGTGTGCTTGTCCGTGCTCATCTGTGCGGTTTGCTTGGTGATTTTGCTGCATCAGTGTTTTTCCACTAGTTTTGTGAGTAGAGCGTTTTGTGAGGACCTTTGCTGTACTCTTTGATATTTTATAGTGGATATTTTTCTGGACTTGGTCCCGTGGTTTTTGTCCCTCTGTTTGGGGGTTTCCACGTTAAAATTTGTTGGTGTTATTCTTGCTGTGCATTTACATTTTATTGCTCTCCGTAATTTTGGATTGCCGTATATTACGTTCCTCTTGTTTCAATCAAGGGGGAAAGGTTTTATATTACACGCGATCAGTTTTTGTGTGTAATCTTCCGCTGCGTATCTGTGCCTTTCCCAACACTAACGTGCCTTGAAAAATAGAGATGAGGGCCTTGGAAAATACCTAATGTGCCTTGATCATATTCAAACAGAAAATTGGATTTCAATAGTCTCAAAAGGATTTCAAATCAATCAATGAGAAAGGGTAAATGATTTGTATACAATATCGTTTAAGGGTTCCAATCTTATATTTAGAAGTCTCGATCAGTGCAAGAAAAAATCTTGCTAATTATCAATAGTTTATACAACTTGAATGGCTTTTTATATATATGGGCTAGAAAAAAAAATTACTCAAAATGAGTTCGATTAAGAACTATTTACAATCTGAATTTATTTTGCTTAGATATGCTTAAGCTACAAGCACGTCTAACACAAGACTATTTAAACGCGTTCAGTTCCTGAGCATCACGAAATCACATTGGACGTCCCATCACAAAGAACGCACTCAAAGTTTGAGCGTCAACTGTTTTAATTGGATAACAAAGGATGCGCTCAACTCTGGGGCGTATTCGATCATGGCAGGCCCTAGGCCCTGTTGTGCTTAAATGGTGCAGCTTTTAACATGTTCAACTCCTTGTATATACACCTCACCCTCCCTGTTCAACACCAAATGAGGTAAAGTTGTATAAATTTTTTTTCAAAGTTTTTGTTGATTTTATCATTTTAATGTTAATTTTTGAATGATATTTTTTTAAGAATAATTGATTAAGTTACTTTTGGAAATAAGGTGAGTATGAGAAAAGATTATTTAGGATAATTTTATTTGAAATAATAATTTAAATTATTTATTATGCTTATTGACTTTAAATACTGATATTTTTTATATGTGTTATAGATGTATTGTGGATAAATGACTTCTGTAAATCGTTGTTGTGTATATTAACGGTAAGATACATGAAGATGATGCAGAATCATGTTTGATAAATCAAGAAGAGTCATGCAAATTAAAAGAACAATAAGTATTGGATAGTTGAAAAATAGTATTTGTGATAAATTTAAGTTAAATTAAGTAATTGGTTCTACTGCGACTAGATATAATGTAAGAAATAAATACGTCGTCATGCAAATAGTTGATGATGATGTTGATTGTATGATTAATAATTATCTTAAACAAGACATTAGTTCTATTGATTTGTGTGTATAAGTAGTTGCAACATGTGGTACATCTTCTATCCACAATACACGTACAACTGAGACAAATGAAGCGTAGCTCTTAAATAAACCGAAAAATCAAGTAGAACAGATGACCACAATATGAGGTGGGGACCAAAGTTTTGAAAAAGAATTTGCAAGTAGGAGATTTGGAGAGGAAAAGAAAAGGAACGAGAAGAAGAGTGGTGGGGTGGGTGAAGTGGGCAACGGTGAAAATGAAAAGGGGAAGGTGGATGACTGTGGTAAAAGACACAGGACGTGTTAAGACCTTTAACGTGTCTAAATTTGTGTCAATTTCTTTTTTATTACGCTATAATTTTTAGCGCGTTCAACGACAATACGATCCATGACACAAATATCGTTGGACGCGCTTAACTGACGAGTATGTCCATTTTTTATAACGTCATAACAGGATGTATTATAAACTTAACACGTTTATCCAAAATAAACCCTAAATTATAATTAATTATTAATATGTCTTATTTAAATAAAAAAATGAATTTGAAACAAAACGCCAAGATAATATATATACTTATATATTATATAAAAAGGTACAATGTTATTATCTAACTATAAGTTGATAAGTTTATTCATTTTTAGTTAAAAGTATATAACTAATAAACTCTTTTTAGAAAAAAAGCTAATTAAAGTAATTTAAGGAACTCTTTTTATTCTCAATAAGAGATAAAAGCAAAAATCAGTAATATAACTTAAAGTTAAAAGCTACTATAATTTAAAATATATATGTATATCCAACATACTACTTGACATTTAACGAGAGAAGAAAAGAAAAATATAAATATAATAAATAATATAATAGTATGATGTGATAGAAAATAAAAAGATAAAAATTATTAATAAAATGTTTAAAATAAGAAAATGTTGAAATATAACCCCTTTACTCAAAAAAAAAAAAGATTTTATTAGTGTGTTTATTATGTTTAAATGATGTTTGATTATTTAACTCTGTTAATAGAGTTTTTATTTGCATTACATCCTTGGATATATATATATATATATATATATATATATATATATATATATTTATTTTGAAGATTTTTTATTGAATTGGGTCTAATTTTTTTTATTTAAATAGGGTTGCTTGAAAATTAATTACAAGTTTGTGTCTGTCTTTGAAGAACGTGCTCAACTCATTAGCACATTCGGATATGAAAATGTAAATGTATTTGTTAGTTGGGTGCGTTTGATATCCTTGCACTATGTATAACACTCGACACGCTAAAGACTGTAACACATTTAAGAGATTACATGTCCTAACACATCCCTTTTCTTTTATCACAGTCATCCATCTTGCCCGTTCACTTTCACCATCTCCCTCACCTTTCATCCACCCCACTCTTCTCCTTTCTTCTCTTCTCTTCCTCTCTAAATCTCCCACTTGCAATTTTATTTTCAAAACTTTAGTTTTCACCTCATATTATGGTCCCCCACCTCATATTGTGGTCCTTTGTTCTACTTGCTTCTTCAGTTGATTTAAGAGGTATGCTTCCAAAAATTTAACTTGATTTAAATTTTGAATTATTATTATAATTAGGTGTTAACATTAGTTTTGCTATAAGTTTATAATGTTAGTTCAAGGAGTTAGTATGAAATTAGTTATATAATGGACACATCTTTTTGTTAACCAATTAAAATAGTTAGCACTCATACTTTTAGCGCGTTCTTTGTTAATGAGACATTCAATTAAATTCAATGATAGTCAAGAATTAAACGTGTTTGCATACTATTTGAACACATAAAATGATTAATTACGTCCTGCATTTAATCGATTGAAGCTCTTGCGACTTAAATACATTCAAACATAACAGACTTAAACTATAAATTGTTTCAAGCTAAATCCAATTTCATAATTTTTTTTAAACCTTCCCCAAACCTTTAAGATCAGATAACATGACACTATAGATTTTTATTTTATAATATAAGTGTATATATTATTTTAAAAAAACTACTTTTTCTCTTTTTGATTTTATAAAAATACTTTAATAATACATACAATATCTAAAAATTTTATATTTATAATTAATCAGAAAATAATTTTATATACTTTTTTACGTTCATACTTTTTATTCATACTAGAAAAATACACACTAACAACGTGAAGATAAATTTTTTAATAATTTTAAAAAATACAAGAATAAATAAATAAACTGAACAACTACAATTTGAATTCAAAATAAGATAGATGAAGATAATAAATTTAATAATTTTAAATTTGTAAATAAATAATTTTTTTTTATCAAATATGAATGGTGAAGAATAAAATATTTTATGTAAATATATATAAATTAAATTAATTTTTAAATTTTATAACAGATAACATATGGAAGAAACAATTATTAAAATTATAAATTTAAAAGTGTAAAATTGTCCAATAAAAATAAATATCAAAAATAGTTACAACAACCATTAATATATATTATTTATTTTAAAATTTAATTTCCTAATTTGTTAAGATTTTTTATAAAATATATTTAGTCCTATTTCCTTTTTCAAAGAGAAAAACTAGGAAAGAAAGTTCAACAAAAAATATTCGTTATAATTGTTTCTTATATATAAAAATAAAAATAAAAGTTGGTTAGCGAAAAATTACGTCTTAGAGAATAAAGCGTAACTATAATTATTAATTAAAAATAAATAATTAATGTTACAATCAATTACGAATTTTATCATAAATTTAATCTTTAATGTCTCCGTCAATAATTATAAGTTTTATCCTTTTATATCCAAAAGATAAAATAACAATTTTTTAAAATGACCATGAGAATGCGACTAGTGTTTTCTTAAACGACGAAGAAAAGTTGTGAAACGACACAAGCGAAGCTATGAACAGAAGCAGTGCCTGTTGAACAGAAGGAACTCGATCTTCAACACTGTGAGAGGAGAAGAAAGAGTTATCTGCATCAATCAACAAGATCATCATCATGTCCTGTTGTTTATCTTGCTGCGCTTCTTTGACCTGTGGTCTCTGCACTTCCACCGCGTCTTGCATATCTCAAAAATCCGCTAGAATCGGTTATTGTATTCTCTTTGGTGCCTCTCTAATCGTTTCGTGGATTCTCAGAGAAGTTGGAGCACCCCTTTTGGAGAAACTACCATGTATGTGCCATTTTTTATCTAAAGCTTTCAACTTTCATCATAACTCACCATTGTGGTGTTTGTGTTCATCTCGGGTCAAGTGTGATTAATTGGATTAGTCTTGTTTCATATTCATGCCCTATAGTTTAGTGAATTTTCCTTCTGGTTAGCCTTAGTTTCCACGTGTTTCAAGGTATTAGAGGAAAGTTTGAATGGAAACATGTAGAAAATTGTTATCACATCTATGTTTGATTTGGATAATACGTTCGGAAGAAATTGGTCTTTAGTTACTATTATAAGGTGTTTTAAAGTTTGAACCACCCTTAATTAAGGTACATGGTGCATTGGAATGAATTAATGTGTTTCATCCTTGAAAACTTTTTTATGTGCTAATATTTGGATATTGTCCCTTTTAATGTGGTAGTATATTGATTGTTAATTACAGGGATAGATGCATCCAATACCCACACAAAGGAATGGTATCAACAAGAAGCAGTTCTGCGTGTGAGCTTGGGAAATTTCTTGTTCTTTGGTATCCTGGCCCTTATTATGATTGGTATTAAAGACCAGAACGATAGGCGTGATTCATGGCAGCACGGAGGTTGGACTGTCAAAATGGTGATTTGGCTTTTGCTCGTGGTCCTTGCATTCTTCCTTCCTGATGTTGTAATATCAGTTTATGGTATGTTTTGTAAACTTTACTTTATTAGTGCATTTATGGTTGAATATGCAGCATGACTCTTGAATTATTCAGTTCACGTGGATTGAATTTTCCATTGAAAAGTAGTCTTAGAAGAGGTTTTCTGGTTATATTTGATGACACTGAAACTAAATTTCTGATGTTGATACCCTGTGTTCTCCAACACCTAGCATGAATTTTGTTTGAGTTTTCATTTTAATGCAGTGTTTATTTAAAACCCCTTTACCCTGTCAACCAATCTTAGCACCTCATTTAATTAGTTTAACCATGTTAACAACCACTGTCAAAATCTTTACATTATGTGGCAACATATCATTGGATGCAAGTACAGAACTGTTGTACACTAATTTACTTCTAAATCAGATTAATTTTCTTTTGGGTCATAGCTTTGTTCTTTTGACCCTTATATATTTTAGACTCTATATGTAGGAAAAAAAGGCGCATGATCAGCTTAGCATAAAACTGGTTCATTTCCAGGAGAATAAGATTCCTTGCAATAATTAAAAATGGATTGTGCATCATTCAACCCTTAAGTTGGTTAAAAATTGATTGGTCCTAACTCAACTTAAAGCTAGTTCAAGGGAGGAGGATTGCCTGGATCTTTTAAGGAGTATTTTGGCCTTATTTCTAACTAATGTGAGCCATGGTAACAATTTTACCGCATGCCTAAGACTGGACACTGATGGGGGGCTCAATATCAAGACTGGATAGGCTTTAATACTATATGTCTAACTCAATCTATGCTCAAGAAGGGAGGACTGTCCAAGGATTATTAATAGTATTTTGGCCAACTTGTAGCCAATGCGGGACATCTTAATAGCAACAAAACAAACTAATGTTCTCTCTTCGGGTTTTACAAATATGGATGTATTATATCACATTATCTGAAGGGTTCTATTCTGTTAAATGTTTCCATTTTCCTCGTTAGTGTGGTATATATCATTGTCTATTTGCATATCTTCCCTATATAGAAATGTATGGGATGTCTGATTTCTGAAAGGTTTTTCTTTTCAATTTTTCCCAAATTGAATTCAATCCCAAATTTAAAAACTGACATGTGCTATCTATAATTTTTACAGGATCTATAGCAATATTTGGGGCTGGCTTGTTTTTATTGATTCAAGTGATAATTTTACTTGACGTTACTCACAATTGGAATGATTCATGGGTTGAGAAAGATGAACAGAAATGGTATGCTAAATTTTTCTCCAATAGTTTTCTATTTTGTCTTTGTTGTCCTAATAACTTTGCTTGTATAGGTATATTGCTTTACTTGCTGTATCAGTTGGATGCTACATTGCAGCATTTGCGGTGTCGGGAATTCTTTTCATTTGGTTCAACCCTTCCGGATATGATTGTAGCCTTAATATCTTCTTCCTTGTCATGACCATGATTCTTGCTTTTGTGTTTGGAGTTGTTGCCTTACATCCTAAGGTAAAGAATAAAAATGCCTTTGAACAATTGAACACTATTATATTCAATGCCCTTGTTCAATATAAATTGCTAGGTGATGAGAGAACATGAGGGTTATGCAACTTTGAATGATATTTTTTTTTATGCAAAAAAGTTCTAAAGTCCTTTAGCCTTTTTGTGGCTTTCTTAACAACGCAGAAGATGAAAGAGAGTTATGTGCAGCCTCACAAAACTTCAAGGGGTGTCAATGTGATTTACTTTATTTGTCTATGTTTAAACTGACTGAATTGTGAACTGTGAGCACTTACATTTAGAGGGGTCTGTGTTGACGAATCTTGCAAGAATGATGTTTCTTTTTCAATTTACAGATCTGCGCCAAAGAGCTTTATTTGTTTATTGGAGTACATTGTGCCTAAGAATGGTTTATTAGCATAAATTGTTCACCATATTGTAGACCAAAATAACAATAGGCCAGCAAATTAGCTTTGAATAATGCCCTTCTTTTTCCTCAATTTTACTTGTTGCCTTGGGAACTATATTTGAGAGGTTTGAAAGGGAAGTGTGGCACTTGGTTTCATCCATGAAGCCTCATGTATTCAATTAATTTTATTATTGAAAAATGAATGATAATTGGAGTGCAATAACAGGTAAATGGTAGCTTGTTGCCAGCATCTGTGATTTCCCTTTACTGTGCTTATGTGTGCTACACGGGACTTTCTAGTGAACCTCGTGGCTATGAGTGCAATGGTCTCAACAAGTCCAGAGCTGTCAGCACAGGTACACTCGTTCTTGGCATGCTAACAACAGTGCTATCGGTGCTGTATTCTGCTCTTCGTGCTGGATCTTCAACCACATTCTTATCACCACCATCTTCACCTAAATCAGGTAATAAATTATGTCTGGAATCCTTTATGATTTCTTATCTTATGATATGTCTATGTTGTTATTTTGAATTGCACATTTGATTTAAACTTATTTTGAGAGTACTCTTTTCCCCCCACATTTCTAAGAGATTTTTTGATAAAAGTAATTATTTCCTTCCCAAAAATGCAAAAATGGCTCCTCTTTAGATATGGGCCGGTTTGGTTTACCCGTTTCCTATTTTCATTTTCACTGAAAACAGGAAATGATTAAGAAAATATGATTGGTTGTAATTTTGAAAATATATTTCCTAAAAACGTTTTCAAAATAAAGGCTGAATTTGAAAATGAAAATATTGTTTTCACTATTTTTAAAGAATTTGGAAAATGAAAAGTGAGAATGATAAAAATGTGCATAATTATACTAAAATTAAAATATGTTTTCTCCATTTTCAAAATTTGGAAATGAAAATAATTTTCAAAAATGAAAATATGAAATAAATAAATAAAAAAAAACATTTCCTAAACCAACCAGGACCATAGTTTTCAAAACTGGAATGAAAAAACTTGGAATCAGGACTACAACTGGTCCAATCAACCTGCAAAATTATGATTTTCTAAATCTGGTAAAAGACCAAAATCGTTGACCCATGGATAGTTCATAGGGTTTGAATAAATTAATTATTTGATTCCCAATAAATTTTCAACCAAAATTCAGCCTCTCCTTTTGATTTGTGTACCGTGGGAACAACAAAAATAAAGTATGTATATTATATGATTTTGCTTATTATAATAACTTACATGTTTACATATATGAAACCTCAGATTCCCTGGCTAAACCTCAAAAACCTTAAACCATTCTTTTCTCTGGTCATCTGTTTTTTAAAACGTTGTTGGATACTTTTACTGACCTCCTCTAAAGATGAAATAAATTCTCATAGTCCTATATTTAATAACCAAAACTTGTCTATGGTCCAATTAAATTGTCTTCTTAAAAATAAGCTTCTCCTTTAAACACCACTACATTAGTGTTGTTTCTGAACCAATGGATTCAACAAGTCCAAACTCCTACTCATTCCTGCATACTCTGCATATTCTCAAGTAATGGGTTCTGCCAATTTCTTTATTTTGAATGTTACATATTTCAGGTGGTGGCAAACCACTTCTTGAAGAAGAAGTAGAAGAAGGAAAGGCAAGCAAGGAGGAAAAGGAAGCACGCCCTGTTAGTTATTCATATTCATTCTTCCACTTAATATTTGCCCTGGCTAGCATGTATTCAGCTATGCTCCTTTCTGGATGGACTGTCTCATCTGAGAGCTCGGATCTCATAGATGTTGGTTGGACCTCAGTATGGGTTCGAATCGGCACCGAATGGGTCACTGCCGGATTGTATATCTGGACTCTTGTGGCTCCTCTGCTCTTCCCTGATCGTGAATTTTAGCTCCATCCTATGTAAATTATCACCATACTATATGCCATTCTCGTTGGTTGGTGCATGGTTTTGCAAGTTATGACCTACTTTGTCTACATGGAATGTTGTGTGTTGCTTGCAATACATGATATTTGTATAGATTCACATTCATCTCTTCACGTGATATGCAATGCATTTTATGTCTATAATCCATAATAATAATATAATATGATTCTAGTATGGTAAACTTTAAATACGTAATTGATTTCACTTGTACTGAGATGAATTTGCCTGTACAATTATACTCTGCAGAATCTAAAAACGTGAATATAAAGTTAGCTTTTTGTAGCTTTTGTTCGAGTACATATTGTACTTTTGGTTTTTTATGTATTATAGGTCCATATATGGTTCATTGCAGATTGCGTAGTTTTAAATTAAAGTCCACTATGTTGTTTGATTTACTTGCCGACACTTCGTGGACACTAAGAATCCAGTAACAGTAGCAACTTAAAAATGTCGGCGCCCACCATTTTCTTCCAGCACGTAATTCCTTACCAAAAGTTTGAAGGACCATTGTTCGTCGTTAATGGAAATAAACATCATAAAGACAAGAATCGTGGCAAAACCAGTAGAAGTTTTACATTTTTTTTTCTTAAAATGTTTCTTTTCAATTAAATCTAACCAAACGAAGAAATAACCTCCCTGAACTTATGTGCCTTTGAATTTACACATATCAAACGTGACCATTTGAATGTTGTATGGTTTATTTTGAACTGTGGATGATCCTAATCTTGCAGGAAATTTGACGTTAATGGGTTAAAAAGAAATAGTTGGATGATTCAGTTTTCATATTAAAACTAGTGTAATGTAATACGTGAATAAAATTAATTATAAAATATAAAGAGATAAAAAAAAAAATATATATATATATATATATATAATATATAATATATATATATATATATATATATATATAATACATATATGTATCTGTAAGTTGATCGGTTAATTGTCTATTATAATTAGTTGCGAAAATAAAATTGTTAATATTGTGAGTGATATTTTAGCAAAACATTTTTGTGTCAATTATTAATAAGGAATAAAATAAAATGATTTTTGTAAAGAATATAATGTCAAAATATATATTTCAGCAATGCAAATTTATTAAATGAAAATAATAAATTTAATAATATACGATTCCTTTTTAAATTTTAAGTTTCATCTTAGAAAATCATTAATATGTGAGAAAGTTGCCTTTGGTGTGGACCTCTAAATGTATTTACCATAGATATAGATTTATAAATCATATAGATAATTTTTATTTCATTTTCATTTAAAAACGTTTGTTTTCTCGGCGAGGACATGCAATGCAAATATGCAATGCATCCTACGATTCCTTTTCCACCATTATACTAATTGGAGACCTGGACCACCCTTTTGTGTCCTCGACATTTTCTTTATATAAAAAAAATTAGCATAACAATATTTAATAAAGATATAAAATGCTGCTATCACCTACCAAAAAAATTATAATATAATATTGTATTCTTTTGTCATTTTTCATTTTAAATGAGACTATGAGAGGATAATGTTAACTTGGTTGAGTTGGTCGTGCAAGAAGACTTTGTTATAGCTCAAAAAAAAAATAAAAAATCATAGAATGAACGGAAATAAGAACCCACCTTAAAACACACTAATAACTCTGAATTTAATTCTCACAGAAAATACTCTAACATTTCATTAAAAACATTCAATAGATGTGACTTCATGTTCTTTCTACTTATAAATATAAATATTATAATAGTACAAATTAAATTCAAATTTTTATTACATGTATTGAAGTATATTCTTGACTTTAAACTAAAACAATACTTTACTTAATTATCCAAAATTTAGACCCAAGAAACAGAAACTAATATCTTAAAATATACAGATCTATCCGTGTTTTAATAACTAATTAATTCTTCTATAATTATAAACTTAAAGATTACATAATTCTTCTATCATATTCTTTCCACCTATAAATATAATTGAAATAATGTTTATATCAATATAAAATACTATTAATCAGATAATAATTATTTACAAAATTTTTAATTTATATAACAATAATTAATTTTTTATTAAAATAATAATAATAAAAATAATAATTTTGTCGTAGGTGTTTTGGAGTGATAGAATTGAAGGAGGGAAGAAATGTGAAGAAGATGGTGCAATTTAGAATTGAGAATGAGCATGAGTATGAGCATGAGCAAAGGGATGATGGTACAGTGCAGCAGCAACAGCAACAACAACGTGTGCAGTTGCAAGCACTCACCGTCGGCAACACTAGACCTTCTGATCCTAATCCTTGTTCTCTTCTCTGGGGCCTTTCTTCTCTCATCTTATTTCTGTTACATCTTCAACTCTCTCTCTCTCCTCCTCCCTTCCCTTTCTCTCTCTTACGTAATCCCTTTCTTCCTCTTCTTCGCCCTCTCCCTCGCCGCCGCCGACTTCTGCTGCCGCGCCCGATCCCGCCGCTGCCACAGGTCCGCCTGCAAGGGACTTAAAAACGCGATGGAGTTCGATTTGCAGATTCACCGATTCGCCGACGCGCCTCATGCCTCCGCTGAATTCGATAAGCTTCCTTGGAAGGGTGGGAGTGAGGCAAATCCTGATTATGAGTGCCTTAGGTCTGAGTTGAGGAAGATGGCTCCTCCTAATGGTCGCGCGCTTTTGCTCTTTCGAGCGCCCTGTGGTTGTCCCGTCGCTAAACTCGAAGCCTCTGGCCCCAAAAAGGGCAAACGCCATAAGAGGTTCGTTTGTTTGTTTGTTTTTTTTTTTTTTTTTTCCGATTCTTATGATAATATTATAATTATAATGTGATTCGTGTTTTTATTGAGTTTCAGATCTGATTTTATTGTTAATTGTTTGTTCAATTGATTGATTCTTCCGATTTGTGGATATGTGTTTGCTTTGTGAGGGATTTAAGTGAGAGATCCGTGGGTTGATGGAATTCGTTATAGCGTGTTTGTGCATGGACAAGTCAACTTTCTCCTCCAGTGGTTTTCAGTTTCTTGTTATTTTATTTTACTCTTATTGTTGGTGTTGAGATTAGCATAGGATTGTTTGTCAATGGAGTCTGGCTCAACTTGTTGAGATTCCTATTGATGATGCGTGAGTTGTTGTAAAACCCCTGTTATCTTGTCCAATTCGTACAGTTTAAGAAAATAAGCATAAGATTGTTTTGGATTGTATCAGATGAAAGCTGTGTTGTGCTGGAATATTGATTTATTTCATTGTAATTTTTTCCTTTTGTTTGTTGTACATAAGAAGGGGTAATTAAGCTGGATGTTTTGTGGACATAATAATGTTCTTTCCTTAATTATGAGAAACCCTTTATACAGTATCTCTGTGTATATGGTAGGGCTGGGAGACCATCTTCAATGCAAGTTTTCTCCAAAATCTGTCTCTAAATTCTGTTTTTAATATCTGTTTCAAGTTGGTACTAGAGGTTCTCTGGTTCAGTCCACCTTTTCTGTGTTCTGGTCTCTGCCATTGCTTAACAGTTCTGTGTGGTCATTCGGTGTCCCATGTAACACCCGGGTTTGTCTCGTCCCCTGCTGTCTGGCTATCCCCCAAAGTGCAGTCACTTGTGCCGCACACTCACATGTGGCTGTTTGTTTGGACCCTTATCAGTATGTGAGATCTTCACACCGCTTTCCTGGTGCTAGAAGACTGTGCTGCTTGTCTCTCCTTGCTTGTTGGCGCCTTTTCTTTTTGTTTTGCGCTATTTTGGGCATTGGGTCTCTCTTGAAGGGCTCTTTGTGCCCTAATTGTCTGTTTTTGCGGTTGTTTGTGTGGTGCTTGGCTGCGTTCTCTCTTTTGTTGTTGTTGCTGTTTGTCACCTAAGGGCTTGTTGTTTGTCTCCTGTCCAGAGTAAGTGTTGCTATGTGGTTCTCAAGTTAGCGTGTCTCTACATCAAACACTAGGTCTGGCGATTCCAGATCCTCGAGTAAGGGTCTGGTCCTTTGGTTTTTCAGCAGCCACACTATTATGTCGGAAAAATTTAATGGTAAAAGTTACCTGATTTTCTGTTGTCAAGATTTGGTTTTGTGGTAAAGAACTTCATGATCACCTAGTCAAGCAATCTGAGGGATGAGAAAAATTCCGCAAAGGTTGTGAACGAGCAGACTGTCAACTTATCATTCTTATGGCTGTCTATTGATTCAATATTGTCAGATCATATCATTGCTATACCACATGCTATGACGTGGGAAAGAAAGCTTGAAGCTTTTATTCAAATGATATCCATTGGATCTATGATTTCCATAACCTAGCTACCCTCCAGATGACCCAAGAAGGACCTTTTATCATATCTGAGTCATGACTAGTGATCAACTATCGAAGATGGTGAATAAACTTGATAGCATTTGCATGCTCTACGTTCTTCATGATCTTCATAAGAATTATGAATCTGTCTGAAACCAAATCCTGAAATCTCCTATTATTCAGTTTGGCAGAGCATATTATTTATTAATTTTCTAATTTGAGTTCCTGCTCTTGAGGAAACACTAGGAATTAGTTCCAACTTTAGTCTCTTTCTTCAAAAGCCAAGGTGATGAAGGACATAGTCACAGTGGTTGAGAACATGACGATGGACGTATTCAATGCACATATATAAGCATTCTGGTCATACCTAAGATCTCTGTTACTCTATGCTTGGTTTGGGAGTTTTAATATAGTTATTAGGAGCTTATGGTTCGTGGTGAAGTAGAGTAGTAGAGCACTTTTTGTTTTACAAATGTTCATCTAACCAATGTATTTATTTGGTTGTTTATGTTGATGACATAGTCATTATTGAGTGCCTCAAACAACACTTAATTTGTCATTTTTATACATAGGATCTAGGATGATCTTAGTATTTTCTTGGAATTGAGGTAGCTCCAAGTATTGCTATATCTCAAAGGAAATATGCTTCAGGTATTTTGGAAGAGACTTCCATGTTGGTTTGTAAGACAATTGACACATCTATAGACCCATGTGTCAATCTTCTACTGGGAGATATTAGAGGTTAGTTGGGAAGTTGAATTACCTAACCATGACAAGGCCAAATATTTTGTTAGTTGTATGTGTGGTATTCAGTTTCTTAATTCCCCTTATGATAGTCATTGAGATGTTGTGGTTAGAATATTGAGATATATTAAGGAATCCCTTTAAAGACGTTTAGCATATGCAGATGAAAGTCAGTTTGTTGTTGCATACACAAATGTAGATTGAGCCAATTGTCCAGCTGATACACAATGTACTCCTGGTTATTGTGTTCTTATTGAAGGTAATCTCATTTTCTATGAAAGTAAAAACCATAATGTTGTCATTAGGTCTAGTGATAAGATAGAATATTGAGCTATGGTCATTATCAATCTTATATAGCTGAAGCAACTTTTCCAAGAGTTACAATTTAGTAAGGTAGGCCACATGAGTCTCATTTATGATAATCAAACAATTTTGTACATTGCTTCTAATCCCATTTTTCATGAGTGAACAAAGCATTTTGAGACTGATATTCATTTTATTCATGAGGGGGCTACAATTTTTTGTTGGTTATAATGATTGACTTGCAACCATCTTTGCTAAGTCTCTTCATGAACTGAGGATATCATACATATGTAGCAGGCTGGATCAGTTCTGCATCATGATCCAAGTCACTACACTTGTTTTAATTGCAATTCAGCTTGCAGCATTCTCTGGTTTGTGACTCGTTTCCTTCCTTTCCGGTCTGCAATTTGTTTGTCCCTGATTTGTGGCCCTGTCTCTGCCTCTCTGATCTCCATTTGTCTTCTGGTTATTGTCTCTGATTGCCTTTACTGTAGCCAAGAATTATTTTTATTCTCGAAAGAAAACTGGGTTTTAGGGTTAAGTTTTTAACATTTGCAGAATGATCAAGTTCCTTCCTTGCAGTGGTATAAATGGGTTTGATAGTGGTAGAAGTGGGCTTGAGTTATGTCCACTCACAATATCTATATTAAAAGAAAATCCAATCAGAATGCTTTAACTAGTCCAAAATTTCACATAAGAGTTTAAGCATAATTAATGCCTCATTTTACAGAATCTATGCTTTTGTTGGTGGTAATTACAAAATTCTATAAATCTTTATAATCATGCTCCTAGGTATAAATTATATGTTAATTTTATGGTAATTTTATTACTCTTATTTAAGCTTAGGATCTTATATCAGTCATTTTGATCTTACAATTCAATCTTTGGTGATCCTTGACCAGTCTTAGGTTAGATTTACCAGGCTTTTAATTCATCTCGATTGCATTCAATAAAGCTACCAAGGAGATATCTACTTTAGCACAGCTTAGATGTTAAGGATAACAAAGCTATGATCTCTGTTTGCTATGCCCAACTTAACTATACAGTTAATAATTGTACAATGTATTCTATTTGGTTGCGTAGCGCATTACTTTATCAGTAAGTAGACTAATTATCTAGTGGTTGTGAGCACATGGTATATGCACCTTGCCTGTGTATAGTACTGCAGGCTGTGTAGCTAGTTGAATGCCATTGAGGACTATTTTCCATGGACTATGGAAGAAGTGGGAGCTTTGGCTCATCTACGGAATGCTACTCTGGGGTCCTACGTGTCTGTTTTTTCATTGCTTCTATTACCTCCCCCAGTTGGAAATCTTGTAAGGTCAAAAGTGAACAGATTTTTTTTTGGAATTTTGATGTGATTGTCTCACAATTTAGAATCTTTTTATATTTTCGCTAATTAAAATTATTGGTGACACCAGATACTTTGATACAAAAGCATGACACCTCCACTGTGTTTCTCATGTTCAATAATCAGTGTTTTATGGATCTTTTAAAGCATATAATACTATCAATTTTCCTCTATAGCTTATCTTTTTATCTCAATTTCTCACAATGCATTTGACTGTAAACTTTATTAGCGAATTATTCTCTGGAATTGTTGTACTGCTTTTCTTTTCTGTCATAACTTCCTGTTTTAACATCTGCTATGATATCCCACAAAATCTAATGTAGCATTTGGCCAAGTTTTTTGGTTTCTTTTCTCCTTAAAAGAAAAAGTTAGGCTGAACACAACTTTAAAGAACTCTAGAATATAAAATTGCTTGCTTCTTCTCAATGAAGAAAAGGCTAAAAAACAGTCAGCAATAATTGACTATAGGAATTTCTTCATTTGAGGATTTAAAAATGTTGGGCCAAATGTTACCCAGTTGAATTGTTGTATTCTTAAATTTTGTTTGATGGACTTGAATAAATTTTTGAATGGTAACTCTAACTTCTGGTTTTAATGATTTGAGCAGGACCCCGCCCAGTGCGACTCTTAATGGAGGAGATCATCGTTGATTGACTATGATGTTTTCACCGCTGGAATCTCATTCTCATGGTCCTTATTATTGGGAAACTTCTAATCAGAACCAATTTTTTAAGAAAGAAAATAGCAATCTGGTCTTAACAATCCTTCCTTATATCCAAACTATCTAGTAGTCTATAAACTTTGGACGGATCGTACAGAATTAACTGCAATAAATATGTGATTCAATCATGGTCGACCCATTTCATTCATTGTAGATGTCCTAAACTTGCTGACTTCTCATTGTCTCTTTAATTATTTCACCTAAATTAAACTCTTCAGATACTCTATATATTATGGATTGAAATAGTCGTTCAAGTCATGGATGGACTAGTTAATGGTGTGAATAACGTGATTGAACCCAATCTGGACTTTTATGTTTCATTACACCTGTGAAGTTGCTCAGTTGGCTATTTCCTTTACAGCAATTACCGACAAGTGCTCTTAGAGCAGGAATTGAATGGAGAAAAACTTTTATTAGAATGGGTAAAAAATTATACTGTTAGAAATTTTTTTTTTCTGCTAATCTATAATTTAGATATTAAATACTTTCTTATTCTAATTCTTTAACCAGTTTTCTAAGGATATTGATTAGCAAAACATTTCTTTTATTTGTTAATAAGAAGATAAGGAACATGAGTATGGTTATAGAATTAAATGTTGTTGTAATTGTGCTTGGGTCTTGTTCTTAAATTTCAACTATTAAAAAAATAGTGTTAAAGTACTTTTAACACTTATTAATTTATGCGTGATAAAATATCAAATAAATGGAGGATGTTTATCTAAACTAAATTATATTTTAAAGTGTGATAATAGGAAGTAACTCAGTACATAACTTACAACATGACTTTTAGGTTAGTGAGATGTTCACGTATGAAGGATTTCATGATGTTTGGTGAGTAAAGACAGATCACATGTAAATCTTTCAAAGCTAAATGAGGATGTCTTTAAAAGGGTGATTTTAGAGCTATAGAGAAGTGAATATGTTTAGGATGAGAAACATTAATGATAAAAATGATTTTTTGACATGATATGTAAGAAAGAGTGAAAAACAAGTGATTGATATGATAAGAAGAAACCGATAAAAAGAACGTATGTATATTATTTGAGTGTTTTTTATTGCCTGAGTGTTTAAGTATGATGACTATAACTCAATAGAGAATTTTCGCTTATGATAAACTTATCCAATTTAAACTGAAAAAAAAAAAAAATGCTTGATAAAATGTTCAAATACCAAAATATTAAACAAAATAGAAAAGAAAACAATATGGTTTAATTGTTTTTTAAGCTTAATAGTTTTCTTAAATTTCTCAATAAATTCTTATTTTTAAGTCTTTACCAATTTCTTTATATTTTTATAATATTTTTGATAAAATATGAAGAACTTAATAAACATGTAATATCATTGTAAGTTTTATATAGCCAATGAACTAAACATGATTATTTATATAATTTTTAAAATAAATATTATAAACATTAATAAACTTTACAAAATATTAATAAAAAAAGAAACTTACAATATATGACACTAATAATTAAATAATAATGTAAAAGACTTTCATACGGTTTATTTATTCAAATATAAAAACAACTCATTTATTGTGCCAATTATCAAATAAAATTCTATTATGCATCTAACTTCTAAATATACTTTTATAACTCAATAAGAATAATAAAAGTTCACCCAAAAAAAAAAACCCTTAAGAATAAATAACAGTAACAAAAATCAAGTGATTTATGAAGTAATTTGCAAAATAGTAACAAAAAAACCAACTAGAATTTTTCAGCATAGATGACATGTGAAAATCTTCACACAACAAACAGCGAAACATAGAATTTTGAGTGTAATGGTCGCTCGCGTCTCATGTTGGTGTTCCTTTCTGCGAGTCTCAGACTCAAAACCTTGCCGCGATCTCTACCCTTTCTTCTTTCACTTGAGCTTTTATTACCAAACCAAACTCTAAGATCAAAATGGGTTTCCATTTCCACTTCCACCAACGTGCAAGATCCACAACACTTCATTCGCATTTTCTGCAATGCGAGGCTTCACCAGAATCACTACGAGTGCGAGCTTGCATTGGTTTCTGCGCTCAAATACTCTTCTTTTTTGCCTCAGGGACGTCAACTCCATTCTCTGGCACTGAAACTTGGACTACACTCCAACACCTTCATTCAAAACAGCTTGATTAACATGTACGCGAAGCGAGGTTCAATTAGTGATGCCCAATTGCTGTTTGACGCTTGTCCCACTTTGGACCCTGTTTCCTGTAACATTATGGTTTGTGGGTATATCAAAGCTGGTCAATTGTACAATGCCCGGAAATTGTTTGACATAATGCCTGGCAAAGCTTGTGTCTCCTACACCACCATGATAATGGGTCTTGTGCAAAATGAATGCTTTCGAGAAGCTCTTGGGGTTTTCAAGGACATGAGGTCTGATGGTGTGGTCCCTAACGATTTGACTCTGGTGAATGTGATATATGCTTACTCGCATTTTGGTGAAATTTTGAACTGTCGGATGATTCATGCCTTGGCGATTAAGTTGTTTGTAGAGGGGTTGGTTCTTGTTTCAACAAATTTGATGCGTGCGTACTGTCTTTGTTCGGGTGTAGGGGAAGCAAGAAGGTTGTTTGACAAGATGCCTGAGGTGAATTTGGTATCATGGAATGTAATGTTGAATGGATATGCGAAGGAGGGCCTTGTTGACAAGGCCAGGGAGTTGTTTGAGAGAATTCCTGGTAAGGATGTGATATCTTGGGGCACAATGATTAATGGTTATATCCTAACGAATTGTTTGCATGAAGCTTTGGTGATGTATCGTGCAATGCTACGAAATGGGCTTGCACCTAATGAGGTCCTGGTTGTTAATTTGGTTTCAGCATGTGGTCGTCTGAATGCAATTGGTGATGGTCGGCAATTGCATGGAATGGCTGTTAAGAAAGGCTTTGACTGTTACAATTTTATACAGACTACTATCATCCATTTTTATGCAGCTTGTGGGATGATGGACCTTGCTTGGTTGCAATTTGAAGTTGGGGTAAAGGATCACCTAGAATCATGGAATGCTTTTATTTCTGGATTCATAAAAAATGGAATGATGGATCAGGCAAGGAAAATCTTTGATGATATGCCTGAAAGAGATGTTTTTTCGTTTAGTATCATGATTTCTGGATATGCACAAACCGACCAGCCCAGAATGGCTCTTGAACTCTTCTATAAAATGATAGCCTGTGGGATCAAACCAAATGAAGTTACCATGGTGAGCGTATTTTCTGCAATTGCCACTTTAGGCACTTTGAAGGAAGGAAGATGGGCACATGACTATATATGTAATGAGTCCGTTCCATTGAATGACAATTTACGTGCAGCTCTAATTGATATGTATGCAAAATGTGGGAGCATCAATAGTGCCTTACAATTTTTCAATCAGATTCGAGACAAAGCCTTTTCTGTGTCCCCTTGGAATGCAATTATATGTGGGTTAGCCTCACATGGACATGCAAGTATGTGCTTAGAGGTTTTTTCTGATATGCAGAGGTATAATATTAAACCCAATCCAATCACATTTGTAGGAGTCCTTAGTGCTTGTTGCCATGCCGGGCTGGTGGAGCCTGGGCGAAAAATATTTAGAATCATGAAGAGTGCATATAATGTGGAACCAGATATCAAGCATTATGGTTGTATGATTGATCTTTTGGGAAGAGCTGGGCTATTAGAAGAAGCTGAGGAAATGATAAGGAGCATGCCAATGAAGGCTGACATTGTGATATGGGGAACTTTATTAGCAGCGTGTAGAACTCACGGAAATGTCAATATTGGAGAAAGGGCTGCAGAGAGTTTGGCAGGGTTGGCACCATCTCATGGTGGAGGTAAAGTTCTCCTATCAAACATATATGCAAATGCAGGAAGGTGGGAGGATGTATCATTGGTTAGAAGAGTCATGCAGAATCAGAGAATGGAGAGAATGCCTGGGTGCAGTGGTGTTGTAAGGTAGCAACCGGAGTTTCAATTCACTGAAGATGCTGATCATAGTGTAAAATGCTTTTTGAGAATTGAATTTGCAAATGGTTCAGAAATACTCCTTACTAGCTGTGCTTTAAGCAGGCAGCTGTTACTTATCATTATACGAACTTCAAAATAACAGGTTGCTGATACAAAATGAGCAGGACCCTGATCCAATTTCATCCATCAGATACAGGGAACTAATAGGAATGTTATTAACTGTCAAGAACATTTTCAATTTCTATGTAGTACACAGGTCCTGTTATCTATGATCTACATTTGATATATCTGTTAAGATCATTGGTAGAGTTTATTGCTGACCATTTAATAAGTTTCTTGCTTCCTTTCATTTGTTGAGGAGCTGTGGAGTTGAATAGATGTATGCAAAACATAATTTATTTAGTGTGTAAAATTACAATTAGACAATGACTGACTTGGACGAGCTTACAATCCCTTCAGATCATAAACTAATTCTTTCCTGCTGTTCGCATTATTCTTCAGTGTATGTTGGTAGCAAAGATATTAAACAGAGACTGTTCAATCTACCATCAACGCACAAGGTCTAATTTGAAAGGGTGGATCTGATTATATTTACCATTGAAATTTCAAGTTTATGCGCTGCATACCTGCTACATATGGTATCAAAGCAGTTTGTATTACATATTACACACTGTAGATACAGGAGTGATTAGGTGGCTTGGTGGTTGGGAATGAGGGATTAAAGGGAGAAGGGTAAGGTTGCATGTTCGAATCCTTATTAACCATTAACATTTACCGATAAAAATATAAATGTAAAAAAAAAAAAAAAAAAAACAGTGTAGATGTGGCATTGTTACACCCTTACTCATCCCTACTTTTATCCTTAAGGGATGAGTAAGGGTGTACTAAACAAACTGCTGTAGAAATGTCGTCCAGGTTACAAAACTTCTTTAAGTTCCCTTCTCCTACCAATAGATCAACCTTATCACTCCATTTACTTTATTTTGTGCTTAACTTTGGAATAACGTGAATTTTGACACAGTGAATTTTAATACAGTGTGAGCTTGCTTGTTGGCATGTTTATGAAATTGAAGATAATGTGCATGAAAACATAATTGTTGGATGCCACCTTGTTTCTTAGGAAGCCTGAGGTGAATGTGTAATTAAGAAGAATGTGAATTTGGATGAGATTGTGAACTTGGATGAGATTTGTACCTTAGTTCTTGTGTCTTGTTAGCTGAATTTATTGGCATGTAGATAAAAACATCACTGCTGGATGTCACCTCAGCTTCATGTGAAGCTTGAGGTGAATGTTTGTGCTGACTCCATGGTAAAACATGGATCTCACTCATCATTTAACATCTTTCTTGTTTGGCTATTTCCCTGGTGCCCTTTACATAGTCATTTTTTCCTATTGCTTTAATGTAACTGTAAAGTTTTATATTCAGACTTTTTACAAACTAATTTTCAATTTCTTTTGCATTGAAGTTAAATTTTATTATCTTTACCCTGAAAAAGAAAGAGTTAAACTTCATTATTTTTAAGAAAAAAAAGTACATGTATTTGTTCTTGTAAAATATTTTATACAGCCAACTAATCATAATTCATAATTTGTTGATTTTTATAACAAATTTCCTAAAAATTATATAAAATATAATTTAGGAGTGGTTAACAAGTGGAGAACTATTTCACATTGATAACACATAAACTTTACTTTCATACATATAATACAAATGGACAAGTGAAACAACCAGATTTAATGGGAAGTGGACATATATACAAACATTTAAACAATGTGTTTGTAAAAGAAAACTAAAAAATATTTATATAGCTTTAAAAAAACATTAATTTTTACAAATCTTTTTAAAAAGTAATAAGAATTAATTTTTTTTAAAAAATTATACACAAAACATGCATTTACTCACCAACATTTAAACACTACTAGTTTTCATAAACTTGATTAATTTAATGAACATCAAAACTTATTTAAAATGATTACTTTAATTAAATACTTATTGAAATTATTGGATTTGATGTTATCAACTTTTTGTTGAGTAACTTCTTGAGATGAGCTTTATTTAAATTATTAAATGTTCTATCTTTTTTATTTTAATTATAATATACAGTAATTTATTTATAAAATATATATATATTTTTTTCTTCACATTTTATATTTATATATATTTTTTTTTTACATTTTATAATTGATGTATGTATTCTAATATCTATATCATCATTTTTCATTTCAATTGCACGTATAGAAGTCATGAATGACCCGCTTTCTTCTCATCCATTGTTTTCTCTTGCTTGGTTGCTACAGCGAGAAGATCTAATTTGGCGTCGCCTTTCTTTTTAAGAAAAAAGGAACATTTATTTCAACAATAAAATCAGATCTAAATACATCTGACAAGGTGATGTCGCTATCCGAAACGAATTATATATATATATATATATATATATATATATATATAATTTAAATGAGTGATATAATTTATAAAACATTTTTTAAAAATAAATTTTAGAATTAAAATTAAAATTAAAAAAAAAATTGACACACGTATCTTACTAATGAGATAAGCTATTTACTTATATTATCAAGCGATTATTTTAGCATAGTTTAAAAATTAAAATAAAAATAGACAATTAATAAACACAGTAAAATCACAATTAAAAAGGTTATTAATTTAATAAATATATTTTTTTAATCATCGAACACTTATAAATTGGAAAGTATAATGCATTTAATATATTAGAAAAAGCACAATGTTTAATTTTATATTAATTGTTATAATATATTAGAAATGAATATGATATATATTTAAATATCTACAAATTGTGAATTTTATTTACTAAGAAAATATTATGATAAAAAATAAAATAAAAATAAAAATTAAATAAAGATAGGTATGTGTTATTAATGAGATATGTTATACATCATAAATTATATATTTATTTTATTAGTAGATATTATTTTAAGATATTTCTTATTTACTTTCTATTATGTTTTTAATGTAAAACATTTTTTACCTTCCACCAATTTGTATTTAACATGTTTTTTCATTTTAATCTTAATATTAAATTTTATTTATCTTAATTAAAAACTGTCAATTAAATAAAAATTAATTAATCTTTAAGATTATTAGCAATGTCTTTTTAAGTAATTACTTCAAGTTTTTATGTCTACATTTAATTATAAATTCGACATATATTATTTTAATTATGTAAATTTAAATTGATACAGATTAGTTTTAATATAGCTAAATACAATTTAAATACAAAATTTGTTGTTATAAATTTACAAGCAACCAAATCATATAAATTAATTTTTTATAATGAATAAAGATAAATTTTAAAATTTGTATAATTTACTTTAAATTATAATAAACTAATCACGTTTTATCATAAAAGATTAAAAATAACATGTATATTATTTTATTTGAAAATAGTTTTGTTTTACAAATTTTAATGCATGAGTTTTTATTAATTAGTTTAAATAATAAGATAAGTATATTTTTCTTTAATGTTATATCATATTTAATCTTTTATATTATTTAAATCTTAGTGTATGAATTAATTTTCACATATATTAATTTAAGTCTGATCATATAAATATATTTGAATGGTAGTAAATATAAAATAAATTTAATTGCAATAATTTAATTTTAACGAGAAAAATATAATAATAATAATAATAAAAAATAATAGTGATTTCATGTGTAATCTAAAATATAACTAATAAATATAATAAACTATATACAAAACATTAACTTGTTCACCGCATCTAACCATTATTAATCAAATTAGTCCTGGTAACTTGATTAATTTAATAAAAAAACAAAACTTATTTAAAATATATTCGATGTTATCAACTTTTTCTTGATTAACTATTCAAGATGACAAGGGACACTAATAACATATGTAAATTTTGAGTTGTGCTTCGTATAAATAACTATATTTCATTAACAATTACAGGTAATCAATTAACTCACCTATAAAATATATAAATATTTTTTTCTCTTTATATTTTATACACATTTATATTTTTCTCTTCACATATTATAACTATTTATTTAATTATTTACATATTCCAATTATCTATCATCTTAACTTATCTGCATTATCTATCATAATTTTTCCTTTAAACTATTACATGTCCTGTCTTTGTTACTTCTATTGCACATGTATACGACACAATAACTCACTTTCTCTCAGTCCATTGTTTTTCACTTGTTCGGTTGTTAGACCAAGAAGATCCAATTTGGTTTCCGCCTTTGTTTCTAAAAAGAAAAGAACATTTTATTTTGATAACAAAATAAAATTTAAATACATGTAACAAAGTGAAATAGCTATTAGAAATTATATTTACACATAAAATTCAATAAATTATTATATAATTTTTAAAAATAAAATATTTATATATAAATAATTTAAATGATCAGTAATATAAAAGTGTCATAAATGATCTAAATAACAAACAAATATTTCTCATTGATAACTATATTATTTTAAATGAGCCTCACTTCGGCACTAAACTAGGTTAATAACTTACTCAATTGTTTTTTAAATGTCTAGAGTCACTGTGACATAATGTTATTAATCGTTAGTTTTTTTTCTCATTAACTAGTTATCTAAAGCTTTAGTTAATGCTTGTAACACGAAATATATTAATAAATATTTGTAAGTGTATTTGTGTGCAAGTGAGTGCAGGAAATTCCTTTCTTTTCCTGGTCATATTCTTCTTTTGAGTGTGTCATATTAGAGTTCTAATAATTTAATGTCTAAATAGAAAATTTAACAAATTATTATATATATTTATATTTTAAAAATAGAATATTTATATATAATTAATTTAAATAATCAATCACACAAAAGTGGTATAAATGTTCTAACCAACAAGTAAATATTTACCATGAATAGCCATTTTTCTGTTGAAGTCTTACGAGGAATAATCATACGGTGATTTTCTACGTGAAAAATATTTAATAAAGAACGTAATATACCAGATAATCAATTATAAGATGTAAAAAAAAAAAAAGTATGTATATAAAATATAAAATAATCAGATAATTAATTATAAGACGTGAAAAGAGAAAAATACATATATATATATATATAAAATATATATATATATATTTTGTAAATAAGTTGGTTTAGTTCATTATATATTATAATTATTAATGAAGTAAAGTTATTTATTAAGAGAGACCTACGAACATAAAGAGAAATTAGAACACTAAAATATTAAAAGAAAATAATTGATAATAATTTTTCATAACGATGTCTCTGTAACCACAAAAAGTTTTATAAGGATTTGATCTAATTATTTTTTCAAGATATTGATATTTTTCATTCCTTAAAATCTCGTTAAGTCGAATCTTTGTCTACTATACTTATTCTCTATCTATATAAATATTTCAAATTCTATTTGATTATATAAATATTTCAAATTCTATTTGATTGATTAAAGATTTTTCACATAAAATAAAGGACATCCATAAAAGATAGAAAAACAACTTTAGTCAAGATATACTTTTATCACCATTTTATTTTATACACCTCTTTACACAATCACTTACCTGAATATATTAGAAGGTCTTTGCAACACCATCTAATAAAAGTAGATTGTATGCATTGCCTTTATTAGATTGTATTCATTACCAGCAAAGAGTAATACATGTGGTTAAATATTCCTAAGTTCTCAAAGTACTACTAATCATAGTAAATACAAAAACAAATAATTTCTAAATATAAATAAAAACATAAAATTAATGTAAATATATCATAAAACACTATAGAACGATATAAAACTATGACATTAAAAAATTATCACAAACACTCATTAAATTTTATTTGAATAAAAATTGAAATGAGAATAATTATACTGACTAAACCAATAATTTATACAATCTACTTCCTTTTAATAAATATCTAATATAATTTTAGTTGAACACAATAGACATAAATTTTAATTAAAAAAAAAAAAACAGTGACTATTGCCGAAACTTTTATTAAAAATAAAAAAATCAACCATTACATTACACCAGTATGATGTTGGCGGTTGGTTCTTGAAATGTAACATTAAAGACAACGGGCAGCATCTGGATTCATCCATCATCTTATAACAACGTTAGAACCCACCCACCCAACCAAGTCAGCATCCTCCTCATATTATTCATAATCACCACCAAACCTCTCTCTCTTTCTTTTCCGGAGACCGCCGTCGTTTTGGCAACGCCGGCGGCGCCTCCGCCTCGTAACCTGGCCATGGCCAGCGAAAAAACGAAGAAGACCCCCTCCGCTTTCCCTGCGTTCTCGCTTCCCGTATGCGTCGTCATTTTGGGCATAGCCTACATTTATGTTTCAACAGTGTTTGTTTTCATTGACCGGTGGTTTGGCCTCTTTTCTTCCCCTGGGATCATGAACGCTGTTGTTTTCACCGGGCTTGCTGCCATGTGCATAACCACTTACCGGACCGCAATTTCCACGGATCCGGGTTGGGTCCCATCCACCTACATGCCTGACATCGAAGATACTGAGAGTCCTATCCACGAGATTAAACGCAAGGTTAGCCAGGGTTATTCTTCTTTGGGGTTTCATTTGTTTGTTCATTGCTTGCTTTAATTTTTTTATGTTCTGTCTTTTCTTTCTTCTTTTTTTTAAGCTGCAATTTTAGGAGATTGAATGAATGCCTGAATTGATTCTGTTGTGTTTGAGATTTAGCTCGATTTCGTAATGGTTTCTTGGTGTTGTGTTCGCTATTGTTTCTTGATCTCGGAAAGAACGACATTTCTTGTTTGTCCTGATTTAGGGTGGTTTTGTTATGTGCGTGGTTGATTGCTTTAGACCTATTGATTACAAGGCTAGGGTTCTTGGACATTTGTTTTTAGTTGGATGTGAACAAATAAGACCTCCATATATGACATAACTAAGAATGCCTGGGGAGGTGACATGAACAAAGAATGTCTGGAGAGGTGACATGAACAAAGAGTGCCTGTGGAGGTGATATGAACAAAGAGTGCCTGGGAATGACATATACAAAGAATGCTTGGGAAAGTGACTTAAAGAAGGCCTCAGGAGGCAACAGGTATAAAGAAGGCCTCAGGAGGCAACACGTACAGAGAAGGATTGGAGAGGTGGGCACACAAACAAAGAATGTGTTGAGAGGCTACACGATGAAAGAAGGCTGGGAGAGGCTACCATACAGACAAAGAATGCCTCGAGTGGTGAGACAGATGAAGAATGCCTTGGGAGACAAGATGGATAAAGAACACTTTGGGAGGTGACGGGTACAAAGAAAGCATCTGCAGGTGACATGTACTATGATCACAGGAGGCACTTAGTGCATCTTTAGATAACTGTTTGCAAACTGAAGTTTGGAATAGTTTTCATTTTGCAAACTGAGTTTGGTGAAAGGAACCTTGGTTTTGCTTGTGTGGAACTGAGTTTCCAGACAACATATAAGTAGGCAAAAATTCTCTTGAGAGTACCGAACATGTCACAAAACTGATTGTACTTTCCAAACTGAGTTTGGAGCTACCCCAAACATAGCCTAATTGTTAGAGTTGATTATATGACTTTAAGTTCTGTGTAGAGGAGAGAGACCAAGAGACATTGGAGGAAAGTGGTTAAGAGGGGTCTCATGATAAATAACTTAGCTGATATTCCTAATCAGCTGTGATGTGACTGTTAAGATTGAATAAAAATTGATTTCAAGATGGTTGTGAATTGGCTAGGAACTAAAATTTGTAGTATTTTCCTTATAAATTGATGTATATAGCAGCTAGGTTTTTCTTTTTTCCCTTCCACTTTTTGGACTGAATTTCCAGGTTAAATGCTTATACTTTGGTGCTTGTTCACTGTCTTGGATACTGTATATACACTGCGGCATTATCATTAGAACATATGCTGGCTTTGGTAGAATATAACATGTCAAAATCTATTCATTTTAAAGTAGACTACGATGTATAGGGTTGTCTTCCTTTAAATGAGAACGTCTCTTGCTACTAATCAGAATTTCATTGGCATATTATTCAAACTCTTGAATTAACTCCTAGAGCTTACAGATTTACAATCTTAGGTCTTAACTCTTGAATTGTCTTGATTCACCTCAAAACTTGTAGTATGATATACTTGTATGGAACAAATCAAATTTGCATGCACTCAGGTAAAGTTACAGGTTTGAAGGAGAGTATATGAGTCTGGCTAATTTGTTCTATATTTCTTTTGGTTTTCCTGTTTTGTTACT
The DNA here is from genome assembly GCA_026586105.1 of Hylodesmum podocarpum. Taxonomy (NCBI): domain Eukaryota; kingdom Viridiplantae; phylum Streptophyta; class Magnoliopsida; order Fabales; family Fabaceae; genus Hylodesmum; species Hylodesmum podocarpum. Next base: position 168,657 of record JALJEV010000367.1, on the reverse strand, counting down.
TCTCTGCTGCCAAAGCCAAAAGAAGGGTTTGTGCTGGTTTTCACCTTCGCCTCTGAAGCTTATTCTGTTCATTTTAGTCATTAACATTTCACTTTTATGTTTTCATATTCATATCAGTGCTTGAATCTTCTGATTCTCTATTCTCTTGCCTGTAGTTTGGGGCCCTCATCTTATCAGTTGTTGAATTTGTGCTATGCAATTATACTGGTCAAGGACATAAAACGTGCATTCACATCACATGATGCTGGCATGACACTAGCCTTGTTGAATTGTTGTCATCCTATCTCTCTTTTTTATGATATGTGCGAATATGGCTTTTATGAACTGTATGAAACTTGTTGAGTTCTTGAAGGTAGTTTCTTCTAGGTTCTTAAGTGAATTTGAATACTTAGATTCAGTGTTGTCAAATAGCGGCGCCATGGCCGCTATGGCAGAATGGCATGGTGGATTTTTTGCCAACCACTATAAGCAATTTGTGAAGGGAGGCCCGCTATAATAGCGCCATAAGCCGCAATGGCATGTTTATATGGCGGAATTTTGGCCTTTCCGCCATAGGCCACCATCCACTATTGATAACACAGCTTAGATTGTTGTATGTATATTATAATTGCATGGTGTCTTTATTTAACAATTTATTTGAACTAATTACTTGGCATAAAGGATTTAATTTGAAAAGATTCCCATAAATGCTTGGTTGCATATAAATATTAAGCATTTTGAAAATTAACTTTGAAGTAATGTTTCTTTGGATTTGCAAGCAGGGTGGAGATTTGAGATATTGCCAAAAGTGTTCTCACTATAAGCCTCCCCGGGCACATCATTGCCGCGTTTGTAAAAGATGTGTTCTTCGAATGGTATGTATATAAAATATCAATCAAGGTGTATCTTGGATTTTCATGATAATGATAAAATCTGTTGTCTCTTGGTTGTAAGGATCATCATTGCATTTGGATCAATAACTGCGTTGGTCATGCAAACTATAAAGTCTTCTTCATTTTTGTCTTGTATGCTGTAATTGCCTGCATCTACTCCCTGGTATGTTCAAGTCTTTTCCTTTATCAGCATGAGTTGTTTTTTGTGCATGTTTGGAAACTGATTCTTTTTGAGAAATAGTCACTTTTTTCCCCTTTTCAAATGCTCTCTTAAAAAGCCGCAAAAGAAGTAATTATTTCTCTACAATAAGCTAATCCAAATATATAATTAAGCTGTATCTCCATGAATGAAATTGTGGCCTGATTTAATTTTCTTTCTTTCTTGTCATAACAGGGTGGTAGATTTGGTTGTTCTGCTTGTGCTGACAATCTTTTTGTTTTCTGTATCACTTAACTTTGTAGGTCTTACTTGTGGGTAGTCTAGTTTTTGATGGCGTACAAGATGAAGAGAAAAATGGAAGAAGCTCTTTCCAAACTGTATATGTAAGTTCTGTTAAAAACGAATATATTTTGCTTATGCAAAATCATTAATTTGTTTTCTCATAATTTTTTCTTTCTTTTTGCAGGTTGTTTCTGGACTCTTGGTGGTACCCTTATCCATAGCATTATGTGTGCTTTTAGGGTGGCATATCTATCTCATCCTATATAACAAGACCACAATAGAGGTTATTACTTATTAGATATTACCTTCAAAACTGTTAGTTTTTTTATCAGATTGATATCAACTTTCTGAATTAACTACAAGTGATTATGTTAGCAGTATCATGAAGGAGTGAGGGCTTTGTGGCTTGAAGAGAAAGGTGGGAGTATCTATAAACATCCATACGACCTAGGCCCATATGAGAATTTGACATCTGTAAGAACTGAAGACTATATGCTGCTGCCTCTTTTGTTTTCATTGCCTTTCCTTATTCTTTTTCCACCTTGCTTTCTGTAATTTTGTTTATTCATCTTGATTATATTAGATGGATTTATAGTGTGTATGCTTCAGATTTAATTGGAGAAACAATCACTTATTATTTACAAACACTCAAAAAGCTTGCAAAAATAAGCAACTATTTCATTAAAATAAGTTGAACTATTAAATTATGGTTTAACATGTTTCACTGATAACCCAAGCCACTGTGGGGCAGGGTTGAAGATATGGCCATAATTAACACTTTTTGCCTTCCATATTTTGAAATAGGACAAAATCGTGTTTATAACTGTCACAATTATTCTATATAGTAGGTTACTTCTGTTGGCAAAAAATTTATATTTACTGACTATCACTGTGCATTTCTTGAGTCTATGAAATGTATGTTTTAAGTATTGCCTTGTATGGTGTTAACTGTTAAGGAAGCTAAGCTATTTTATTGATGTATGGATGATCTAAAAATTCTGGTGCTGATATCCGTAATTCATAACAGGTTGAACTGTTTTTTTCCAAACAGTTGTCACCTAATATTTTGTTATTGAAATATATAATGCTTCTGTTTCGTTTTGTGTGGGGTAATAAATTTTGTCATCATGGATTTCAGTTTATCAACATCTGATTACAACATAAGATTATTCTTGGTTTGTCACCAAAGTTGACTATATTGTTCATGAGTTGTTTTCTTGCCCCAATTGTTACATTTAAAAATTAGTGTAGTGATGGAACATGACTATCTTCAACAACAATGCAGATTCACAGCTCCACTCTTTCAATATGCTGAAAAAGTTTAACTTTTTAATAGATTTGCGGCAGTAAATCTCATAATTTTGACCTTTCACTCATTGATTAAGGCTGTAGTACAATCTTGTGCTGCTTCGTGAAGACTCATGAAGGAGTTTGTATCTAACAGTGTTTTAAATTGCATTTCCAGACTGCAACTGCAACCACTATATTGTAGTTTGTGAGGTTTCACAACTTATATTTTAATCGCACTTGCGGCCACTCTTAGCAGTTATTTTCCACAATTTCTATACTGTTTAAGGTTTAGGGTTATTGATGTTCACACCACGTAATTGCAACTGATAATATGGAACTATATGTTATACTTATTGATACTCTAATGGTCAGGAAATGATAGATGATGCACTTTGTGTTTATAGGTGAATAATTTTGTTTGATTGTTTAATTGCTGTAGGCTCTGGGACCAAATATCCTTTGCTGGCTGTGGCCTACAGCTAACCATATAGGTTCTGGGCTAAGGTTCCGCACCGTCTATGATCAAGGTGCTTCAACGCCCAAATGAGGTTCTGACAATATAAGTATATGCATTTTTAATGTCAATCACTCATAATCGCCGAAGTGTAGGTGGTTGTGAGATGATTGCTGCATATACCTGAAGAAGTTGACTACATAATGTGTATGTCCATGTGGATGTTGATAATAGTCACATTTATTTTTCTGCCTCCTTTCTTTGCCTATTTGTTTGGCACAGAATGGGTTTTCTTGCTTTCCCCTTCTTCGAGTCTTGTTAGGGTTTGGATGATGCGGGGTTACAGCTGTAGATTTTTGCTGATAGACCTATTGTACAAATGGAAATTCTGAAACCGGCTCCTCAAGGAAGTGTCATCAAGGGATTGCTTAACCTGTGAAGAGTTGTACTTTTGTATTCTAGAACTATATTTTATGTATCTTGGATGAAATAATATTGTATTATCCATTTTTTTATTAGATGTAGCATACATTTTTTCCCTTATTGATATTAATACAGTACAACTTTTCTTCGTAAGAGCTGGTGTGTACCACGTGGGGAGGATAATAGCATATGAACTGGATTTAATGCTTGCATTCTTAGGGTTGGTTACACCAGGTGTATCTAATAATACAACCTGATGTAAGAGAACATTCTTACTAGAACATGTTACCAGATTCAATGTTAAGAGTGTAAATGTGTTGCTTTCTTATTTTAATCTTTGTCTGGCAGGATGAAAAGAACTTTCAAGAGATGTGCGTTAGAAAATGATTTCATTTATAAGGATATTTGTTTTTGTCCCCCCCCTTCAGTTGATAAACCAGCAACATCCCCGTGTTTTCCCTGTATAAGACTTTTTAAGTGTCCTTTCGATTGGAAATTATGATACTAAATAAGATAATTTATTAAATTTAGTGATCCTTTCTCCTTTTTTAAATTTGATTCCTCAACTATTTTTATGGTGTTAGTCCATTCATTAACTTAATATTCAATATTTAATGCACATGTTATCGTAATAGTGCAATAGAGTGTTACTTCAACATGAATGTATAGGCATGCATGATAGTGCAATAGTTTTTCCCATTAAAAAATATTCAACATATTATTTTAGAGTTTAAAAGAGAATATACTGTGAGAAGCTTTTACACAGCTAACCACTAAAAAATCTTCTTTTATATGAGTTCTAAATTATTATCATACTTTGTGGTTGAATAATATTATAAAATATTTTTACACATTAGGCTTTTTTATCTTCTATTTTACAAATAAAGTATTTAAAATTAGTAAAAATATATACTATAAAAGGATATAAATCGGGCAGCAAAAAATACTAATCATCGATTTTACGGAAAATAAGTAATAATAATGACTTTAGCATATTAGTTCAGAAAAAATTTAACATAAATATTTTTAATATTTAAAATATAAAAAAAGTATATATTTATTTTTTTAAAATCTAAATGAAATATGAATTATTTTTAATCTTGTCGGAAGCGGAACCACGGGATATTAAAAATCACCCGAAGTCAACTGATAGATAGAGCTGAGTTCTTCCTTTTCTATTTCTCCGTGTGTTGGTGAACTGTTAGGATAGAATTTGTTGGTTAACAAGTTATTATCTCTGAGTAGGGGTGGTATATGGGTGGAAGTTCATGAGCTGCCATGCGGATCCCGCGACTCGTGCCGATTTGGACCAACTTATTCAAAAAAAATTTAAGGGTATAATATGTAAAAGCCCGTCTCGCGCAACCAGCGAATTTTGCGAGCCAAACCTGCGGGGCGATCTGCAAACCCGCACTATTTAAAAGGTTGAAAATTGAAACCCTAATTTCGTTTTCCGCCTCTAAATCTTCTCGCACGTCGCACCCTCCATTCTCCTAATTATAATAATGGAAAAATATTCATAGTTGGAGATTAAAAACTAAAAAACTTTATCATAGTGTGGTATGTGAGATGATATATATATGATGCTTATTGAACATGATCTTCCATTCTCTATTATTCAATATAAGAGGTTGAAAGAATTATTATGGTATTCGCATCTTGGCGTGTTGCTACCATTAATGTGAACAATTTGTATGATTCTGAAAAGAAAATACAGAAATATGATGTGTGGGTGGACATTTTATATTTGTGAGGGTTATATTTCATTAAACATTATGTTGATGCAAATTGGAAGTTAAATAGTCAAATGTTAGTTATATATGGTTTTGTGGAAGAATGAGGGATTGAGCGGAAAACTTTTTCATTATTAATGTTTATTTCTAATGATAAAATGCAAAACTAATTGAAGGAAAGATTTCTATTATGTAATAATGGTTTAGTAGGTGGTGGTGAATTTAAATTTGTTAGTGGAGATAATTAAAAAATTATATTGTTGACTTATTTTATTAAAGATTTAAGAAGTAAAATATAGCAATTCTTTTAATATTTTTTTAATTTTGTAACTAGGCCCGCAGACTGGCCGTTTAGCCCGCGGGGCCCGCAGGGCGGAGGCGGACCACCAAGCTAGGTCCGTTTAACAATGCGGGGTGAGGTGAGGCAAACTAAGTTTTTCGCGGGTCTATGCGGACGGGCCTTAGCGCGGGGCGGGCTAGCCCGCTTACCCACCCCAAACCTCTGAGGGAAGATATCTTTGTTTCTGGGTCACTATAAGAACCCTATGCCTCAATGGGTGAGCAATTTTTTAGCCGAGTTTATCTTTCGCCCAACTAAATTTTAATCGATTAAGATCTAAAACTAGATGGATTGGACTGATTGGATTTAACATCATCGTAATATTAGCATCACACACGTTTATATTTATATATATATATATATATATATATATATATATATATTATAGAAAGCACTATCTATTAAATAAAAAATTATTATTAGCATATAGTTGTTAAAATAGTTAAACATTTTAAAAAAATTAAAAATACAAAGCTAGGTTGATATGAAATATAATTTGAATTTGTTTTATATATACATCGAGTCAAATTTTAATATTCATAATCGTCCAAATTAACTTTGAATAGGTTAAATCAAGAGACTGAGTTAGAACATATTTATCGTATAATTTTTTGTCTCTTGATTGTTCAATTTTAAAATATGTCTCCTATTGTCTCTTAACATAAGATTTGAAAAGACAAGTCACCTTACAATGCATAAAATAATTTTGCATGAGAAATATCAAAAGAAATTTTGACATAAGATAGAAATTATGCACATTATTCATGAAATTTTAAAAGTCAAAGAAAAAACATTTTTCATTATTTTAATTAATTATGTAAGTTAGTAATTGATCATTGAACTTTGAGTCAAAAATAAAAAAAAATAACTACTTTTGGTATAATCGATTAAAATAGGAAAAGCTAAGTTTCTTGATTTTCGAGTTTATTTGACTATGAGACTGTTGTGATTACCTTGTTTATCGTTTCAAATCCAAAAAGTACAAGAACATTTTAATGAATTACATAAACTATTTAATAATTGCAATGATGAGATAATCGATTACACAATAAGATAATTAGTTATTTATAATTAAAATTATCTTTTAAAAAAAGGAACTCCTAATTCTCACTAAAAATCTTTTAAAATCATTACATCGAAAGCATGAAACATTTAGAAAAGTGAGTGAACCCTTCTCAATAGTATTCTCTTGAGAGAATGTTTCTTTACTCTTTGATGATTCTTTATAGGATTTTTCATTAGTCTCATGTCTTAATCATGAAGTAAAACATATGGTTTGAAGGATTCTTTCAAAAGAAAGATAGTGATTCAATTTTGTTGTAAACAGTACATGCATAAGGTGTTATCTTTCTTGAAATTTTATTAATCTTTTATTGGTTAAAGGTTGATTCTATAGTTACATAGATTGATTTTATTAAAACAAAACTAGAATAGGTTTTCCTAATTTATATGGTTAAAGAGATTGTTGATTTCTTGTAACCTAGACTACATGATGATTTTATAAGGTTTAGAAGTCATTATTTTTGTTCAAGGGTTGAAAGAAATGACTATAAGGTTTAGAAGCAAAACATATGGTTTGAAGGATTATTTCAAAAGAAAGGTAGTGATTCAGTTTTGTTGTAAACATTACATGCATAAGGTGTTATCTTTCCTGGAATTTTATTAATCTTTTATTGATTAAAGGTTAATTCTATAGTTACATAGATTGATTTTATTAAAACAAAACTAGAATAAGTTTTCCTAATCTATATGGTTAAAGAGATTGTTGATTTCTTGTAACTTAAACTACATGATGATTCTATAAGGTTTAGAAGTCATTATTTTTATTCTAGGGTTGAAAGAAATGACTATAAAGTTTAGAAATAAAACATATGGTTTGAAGGATTCTTTCAAAAGAAAGGTAGTGATTCAGTTTTGTTGTAAACATTACATGCATAGTGTTATCTTTCTTGAATATCATTATTTTATATTAATCAACATTATACTAAATTCAAATTAATGTTTCAAATAAAATTTTCCTCACAAATTTACATAGATTTGTTTTATTAAAACAAAACTAAAATAGACTTTCCTAATTTATAGGGTTAAAGATTATTGATTTCTTGTAACTTGGACTACATAATGATTCTATAAGGTTTAGAAAACATTATTTTTGTTCTAGGGTTAAAAGAAATTACCATAATTTATTTGTAAAATTATTGTAATTATAATGGTGGTTCCAATACCTATTTAGATATTTAGAAAGGGCAATTTGACCCATTTGGGTCAATCAGCTAAGCTGGTGGGCAGGTCCAACATGCCTTAGGAGACGCCTATACACAAGATTGTACCAGATCTTTTAAAAAAAAATTATTTCTAATAGGAGTCAAACCTAAGACCTTCTTCTACCATAACTAACATTTTTTTCATTGTGCCATACATTTTTTATGATTTTATTCCATTAATATATATTATATTAAAATTTTGACATTAGTTAAACTAAAATAATTTTAATCATAATGGGAGTGAATCGAGATCTAGGAACTTCTACAGCCAAATTAAATAAATTTATAATACATGATTGTTTTAAGAAACTAAAAAATTATTATAATTCAATATTAATTATATTATATTTTATATAATAATAATAAAAATTTTTTGAAAATTTTAAAATGTTATTTTTTTTACGTAATAATTATTATTTAAATTTAAATATATTTTTACTTAATAGTTGTTATAGTTAAATTATATTCTAAGTAAAGTTTTTTTTAGTAATGTTTATTATTTTTATCGTAACACTTATTAATTAAATTTAAATATATTTTTACGTAATAGTTGTTATAGTTAAATTATATTTTACAGTTTTTTATTTTTACATAATGTTTATAATTTTTTACGTAATACTTATTATTTAAATTTAAACATATTTTTAGTTATAGTAAAATTATGTACTATGTAAAGGTTTTATTTATTTATTTTTTCAATCGTAATACTTATTATTTAAATTTAAATATATTTTTACGTAATAATTGTAAAGTTATTTTTTCATAATGTATCGCTACAGAAATAAAAAAAATATCAGTATTTAATATTATTAACCATAATAAATAATTTAAATTATTTCAAATAAAATTATCAATTAAAAATATCATTATTTTATATTAATCAACATTATACTAAATTCAAATTAATGTTTCAAATAAAATTTTCCTCACAAATTTACATCATCCTCACATTTTTTTTCAAAATAACTTTATTAAATATTCCGAAAAAATATAATTCAAAAATTAACATTAAATAAATAACTTAACAAAAACTGAAAAAAAAATTAAAAATTTACCTCATTAGGTTGTGAATGCGAAGATGGGGTATATATAACAGTGGTTCCCTTAGGTCATGCACCATGTTGGGCCTGCCACACTGAATTCGCCCAAACTTTAATCGGATTCACTTTTGTCTGTCCAATCAGAGTTGGAGCCGTCCAAACTCTGACTGGATCAGCTTTTGGTTATGCTCATGGCTGGACGGATCCATTTTTGTATTGGACCCGCTCAACCGCTTAGTGGGTCCGTTGCTGGAAACACCCTGAGTTCGGACAAATTCTCTAAAGACAGCCCCATGACTGTAAATACTTTCAAGCCGCACCCATATTCGTATTTTTTTTAAAAAAATGACCCCATTTGTGTCAAAATACCTTAGAAAAGTGATGTAGCCTTTGTTAAAATGTAAGTGTTTTGTGTTTTTTTTTTCTAACTTTTACTTGTTATTTGTTTCCAGTTAATGCAATTGATACTAACAAATCTTGTTGAATGTGTCTTATATTTATTCAGATTGTGAAATTTCATCTTGAAAGGGATCAAGGTCCAAAACTCTTTTGAATAAACAAGGAAGTAGAAGAAAAGATTTTTGAAACTTTTAATATGATCCAAAAACTTTGATATTTTTATTAAAATATCTTAACACAAATTCAACCTCCCTCTTAATATATATTGCGACCATTTTAACATTCTTTATGACTCTCATATGAGAGCACATTTTTATAAATAAGATTGAGTGTAATCCTCTAAATTTCGGCCTTCATAATAATTTATAGTTTAGCCTTAGGTACTAAATTGATAATCAATCTCACCTACCATCCTTAAATAGATGGCCAAACAGAGAAAACCATCCAAACTTGAGAAAATCTTCTTAGAGCTTGTGTCTAAAAAGAGATTGGGAAGACCATCCTCAAATTAATGATCAAACAGAGAAAACCATCCAAACTTGAGAAGATCTTCTTAGAACTTGTGTCTTAGAGTATAAAAGAGATGGGAAGAATGTCTATCCTTGATTAAGTTTTCTTATGACAATAGATATCATAGTGTATAGGTATGGTACCTTTTTCAGTGTTATATGGTCGAAAAAAGAGCATAGAACTACATTGTAAAGAAGCCATGGCTTCAAACTTCCCAAACCCTTAGCAACGTAGCCAAAAGTAGAAAGAGATGTAGTTACCAACTTATCAGATAAACTTAGTAGATACATTTCCATCCATGCTTTCATATTGTGCTTAGTATCATTAGACTTTTGATGAACTTCATGACTTGCTTGATAATTTTTTATCACTTCCTCACTAACTGTTGGTTTCTTCAAATACATCTTAAATTATATCCATATTGTGGATATAAAGATGCCACAAGAACAGCCTGCACATTCTGTTTTATTTTTCGGTTGAAAACATTGGATTTTATAAATCTATTTATGGTATTAGCTTATGTTTTAAGGTACAACTTGAAACTAGATCCATAACTGCTTGCTGTGGAGTAGAAACAGGATTGAATACTCTTATCTGGAGTTCTATTCTCTCACTTGCATTGGCCAAGTGTGCTTGATAGTAACTGCTGATTGGTTTTCATGCTTCATTTTTCGGTGAAAAAGGTAGCAACCCAAATGGTGGAAAATTGTGTCTTTCTCTGGGAACATTTTGGTGATCTCCAAGTTTAAAAATTGGTTCATGAAAAGTGAAGGCACAAAGTAATGATCGGAATTCAAATTAATGAAGGAACCTTTTGGAGAAGATCTTGACTGTGGTCACAGTGAAAATATTTATCTGGATCACTGCGGGTGTGTTGTGGATTAATAAACAGAACTGATGGTAAATTCTCTGTTGAATTGCTAGCCTTATCCTTCTCTAGGAAGATATGATATGTTTCAACATGTTTTCCACTCCAAAAAGAAGACTTCTCAGGCAATAACCAAGTTGAGTGGAGGAATGGCTCACAAATAGGCCATGTTTGTCTTTCCCAAACTCAACAAGTAACACTTTATCAGTGAGTATGACATAGAGAAATGTTGAAGCCAGACTAATCATTTGGTTACCCAAACCATTAACAGGTGTCCAGATAATGTACTTACACATTGTAGCGACACTATTGTTCTTGGAGTGTTCAATCTTTATCATGTTAATGTGGTAAGCTCTAGTATTTGGTCCACACCTTGAATGAATTTGTTCATAGTTTCGTAGTTTAGATATCAAATATGGAGAAGGTTTGTGAGGAGAAACTTTCAGATATAAGTGAAACTGCATCCTACTTATGTATGAAGCTTCATCAAATCCAGAAGTTAACAATCCACGTCAAGCTTAACAGAATTTAGAGTTGAATCATTTGTTGAACTCTTCAATGAAGAAGGTTTGGAGCCTGCAGATTTAATTTAATTTTTAATAAGGAAAATGATTTTACCGAAAGAAATGTAGCTAAATTAGGCAAACATTTTATTTTATTTTTTTTTTACTAAAGGGTAAGTGTGAGTATATGGGTTAAAGTTTATGGGCCGGCCAGCGGACCCTATGACCCGCACGGATTTAGACCAACTTTTTGAGGTAAAGTTCGTAAAAGTCCGTCCCGCGCAACCCGGTCTTCATGGGCCAAACATTTTCTTTTTTACTAAAAGATAAAGGTGGGTATATAGGTTGAAGTTCATGGGCCGGCCAGCGGACCCTGTGACCTGCGCGGGGTTTGAACTAACTTTTTCAGAAAAATCTAGGGGTAAAGTTCGTAAAAGTCCGTTCCCCGCAACCCAGACTTTACGGGTCAAACCCGCGGGCTACCCGTAAGCTCATACTATTTAAAGGGTTGAAAGTTAAAACTCTAATTTCACTTCATTTCCCATACCGCATGTCAATCTTCTCGCACCCTTCGAGTCTCCTCGTCGACTCATTCTCCCTTCAATCTTCTCGCACTCTCTCAATCTTCTCACACCCTCTCAATCTCTTCGTCTGCGTCAGTTTCGCTTCAGCTGTTGTTCCGTCAGAACTAGTTTCACTTTCGTTGCCGTTCTGCCAGAACAACTAGTTCTACTTTTGCTATCTTCCGCTAGACCCCATCCCAATCTCAAACCTTAAAAATTTATGTTGTTAACTTATTTTATTAAAAATTTAAGAGATAAAATATAACATTTTTTTTATATCTCAGATTTAACATTGTTTTTAATTTTTAATGAGTCCGTGGGCCAGCCCGTTTGGTCCATAAGGTAAGGTGGACCACCAAATTAAGTCTTTTTTGGCATTGCAGGTGAGGTGGACTAAGTTCTTCGCAAGGGCTGACCCGCTTGCCCACCTCTACTAAAAGCTAAAGAATTTTCTAATGACTAACAAAATGACCATGAATAAAAAGGGAGAAATATAAAGAATCAAGGTTTACTTAAATTTTTAATTTTTTATTAATTTTTTAATTTTATTTATTTTTTATCAATATTTACAATTTTAACATTAAGTTAAATTGTTGAATATAGAGATGAAGGTGTCATACAATCTCTGAGAGAGGCAAAATATATTAATAAAAATAAATAAAAAAAAATATAAGTTTTTTTAAAAGAACTAAAACTCAAAACATAAAATAAAATAATTGAAGTACAAACTGAATTGTCCGGTAAATAAATTTTTGTAGTAAAATAATGAGAGAATAACACAGTATCACACGTACAACCAATACCATCTGCTGATGTAATATTCTTGTTCTTCCTAGTTCCTAAGCTGTCATGTTTTATTTTGGACTGTTCCTCCCCATTCAAAACTTTTACTTGTAACGTTTGGTCCACCAGCCAACAATTCAGCGGTAACGTTCCAAGTTGTTTCTCCTTGTAAGGACCACTTTTTCCAACTTGAATAAAGTCAAAAAAACATTATTGTTCATGTAGAATTCTTAATAAAAACAAGAAATAGATGCTTAAATCAAATTTGCGAAATTAAATATGTTCTTATCTTACTATACAGACCAAATTCATAACTAACAAATGATTATTGGAGAATGGTTGAAACAATGAATGGATATCTTAACTTAATTATCTAGATCAACGTTACCATTACTCATGTACATGTTCAAGAGGTTGAAATTGAAACTAAAAACAAATAGAGGGAACACACAATTGAAAATCAAATGGAGAAGAAGAAAGAAAACGATTACCTAGTTGAAAAACAAAATATGTATGCTTCTGTAAATGAATTCCACCAAAACTAATCTACCACGTAACCGTTGAAATGAACTTTTTATGATATACATACATACATGATTTTCTTTTGGTAGTACTAAAAAAACAAGGTGTTTTGGGACCACTTCTATATTAAGCATTTTAAATTGTATATTTTTATTAAACTGGCATTAATTACTTTCCTCGAATAATATTTTTATGCATTTCTTACAATGTACTGTTTCTACAAAACCATGCTGTAAATGATAATGGTTACAATTCAAATCGATTTGACGCGTGCTGTAATGGTATTTACTATTTAGGTTGCGTGTGTTTGTTTCGCATAATTGTTCTGCATTCTCAAAAATGTTAATTTTGGAAATATATCATTTTTAAATTACTCTACAATAAAATTATCCAAATAAAAATTAAATTAAACTATAACAATAATCCAATATACATTTCAATCAATTATTTTTTTTGCCCATAATCTCAATCATCGGTTTCATGTTAAAAGGGAATAATTGATTATGAACTTGGCGTTTCTATTTGAAATAATAATTATGAGTCTTAGAAGGGCTTTACGAGGGTCAAAGATCTACCCAAATGATAACTACAACTAAACTAAACAGACCCGTTAATCACTTTCATTCCAAAGCTAAAATCCTTACACTCCCTTAAGTAGGGGAAAGAAGCAAAATTTTCCATGGGCTCTCCATTGCAATGATGTTTGGGAGGAACATGATAACAAGGCTCTGAGGAGAAATCCTGTTCACAAGATGGAAAATGGCTCTCATTTTTTAATAGCCTGTAAAGAAGCCATGGCTTCAAATTTCCCAATCCCTGAGCAACATAGCCAAAGGTAGAAAGAGATGTAGTCACCAACACATCACATAAACTAAGCAGATACATGTCAGTCCAAGCTTTTATATTATGCTTATTATCATTAAACTTTTGCTTCCCTTCATGACTTGGCTGATAAACTTTTATCACTTCCCCACTAACTGTTGTTTTCTTCAGGTACATCTTCCTTAAATTATCTCCATATTCTGGATATAAAGAAGCCACAAGAACTGATTTTACACTCTGGTTGATTCTAGCAGAAGATATTGAAGGGTGCAAATCCACTTCTGGTAGTATCTTATGCTCCAATGTGCAGCTTAAAACTAGATTCATAATTGTTTGCTGTGGAGTGGAAGCATGATTATATACCCTTATCTGAATGCCTACCCTTTCATCTGCTTTTGCTAAGTGTATTTGATAATAACTGCTGATTAGTTTCCATGCCTCATTTGAAGGGTGAAAAAGGTAGCGACCCAAATGGTGGAAAATTGTGTCCTTTTCTGGGAACATTTTGGTGATCTCCAGGTTGAAGCATGGAGTCATGAACAGAGAAGGAACAAAGTATTGATCAGACCGCAGAATCAACAAAGGGATCTTCTTAAGAAGATCTTGACTATGGTCACAGTGAAAGAATTTCTCAGGGTCAGTGCTACTGTGTTGTAGATTAACAAACAGGGCTGATGGTAAATCTTCTTTTGAATTGCTAGCCCTAACCTTCTCTAACAAGATCTGATATGTTTCGGTATTCCTTTCATTCCACAACCAAAATGGGGACTTCTCAGGCAATATCCAAGTTGAATTGAGAAACGGTTCGCAAAATAGACCATGATTGTCTTTGTGAAATTTTACAAGCAGCACTCGATCAGTGAGCATGGCATAAAGAAATGTTGCAGCTATGCTAATCATTTGGTTCCCTAAACCATTAACAGGTGTCCAGACAAGGTATTTACACATTGTAGCAACACCATTCTTCTTGGACCGTACAATCTTTAGCATGCTTCTATTGTAAGCTCTACTATTAGGTCCACATTTCCTATGAATTTTTTCATAGTTACGCAGTTTAGATATCAAATATGAAGAAGGTTTGTGTGGAGAAGCTTTGCGGTACAAGTGAGACTGTACCCTGCTTATGCATGATGCTTCTTCAAATCCTGAGGTTAAAAGACCATTAAGCAGTTTGTCTTGGTCATCAACATTAACAACATGTGGAGTTGATGTCGACTCATTTGTTGAACTTTTCACTGAATCGTTTTTCGAGCCTGTAGATTTGGAAAATAGAGAGAAAATCATAGTGAAAATTTCTCAAAAAAAATAAAAAACTAGCTAGCTATTTTTCAACACATAGTAAGTATATCATGAACACGGTACACACCTACTTCTGATGCAATAATACTCTTAGCTGTAACTCTTTCTTCTGTAGCTGTACCACTTTCAAACTTGTCTGGTAAACCCTTAACATCGACAAGTCCATTAAAATAGAAATCGAGAGAGTTTTGGTCAGCATCAAACAGGCAGAGCAGAACAAAAGGAAATGTAGTGAAAAAATTAGTTTAGAAAAACTCAAAACTCAAGATGCTAATAATTGAGGGTGTTACGCTGATACTTACCACCAACACTGTATTATTATTATTATTATTGTATCTTCCTATAAGGTTTTCATCTGATATATTGTGGAATCTTCCTCCAGGTGGAAAATCATTGGTTGTAATGTTATGAGCTGATTCTCCTGCTATCCTGCCTTTGGACAACAACTCAAAAATAGCGAAGCTTGGGTTTCTGTACATTGAAGAAACCATGAGAAGAACCGGAAATAATACGAAAAATGCAACAAAGAATGCTTTCAATTTCTTGGAACTCATCCCCATCTTTTCCGCTGTGACTTGAAAGATTTCCATGATTATTTTAACTGCTAGTAGTGACCAAAAGCGTTAAAATTGCAAAGACAATGAAGGGAAAACAAAGAGTATATGACAGGACAAGATTGTTTGTGAGTTAGAATGAAACGAAGAAACACATGTTTCATGTGCTCGTGTGTATGCTTTCTCAATAAAAGAAAAGGCCGGCATCAAAACCAAGCAATCAAACTTACCCATGTGGCCAGTGTTTATTGTTCTGTCCCATCAATTTTGTTTGTCCCCAAATTTCTTAAAGACTTTTAATTGTATTATTCTGTTCTTGGTTGTATTTTGGGTAATCATATAATAATGAAATAACGTCAGAGGAGCGAGACTGTGCTGGCCTACAATGACGTACGTTGCTCGTACCAAATCAGAGTAAAAAATCACATTCATTATTGCGTGTGATAAATATTTATTCAATAAATGTTTATTTAAACTATTTATTCAATAAATGTTTATTTAAACTATTTATTCAATAAATGTTTATTTAAACTATTTATTCAAATACATATTAATTATTTGAGAACGTGTAAGGCTTTAAAAATTTTACAAGTATTTCAGAATTTTCTCCTCGATTTCAACTCAAATAAATAGTGTGAAAAAAATTGCTTTAACAATTTCATAACTCAAAGTATTTAAGATTAAATATGCGTTTTGTCTCTCATATTTTTCATATTTTTAATTTTAATCTCTCAAAATATTTTAGCATTGATCAACAAATTATAAAGACCAAGAGCAAAATTTTTTTAAAAAATTATGGAAACCAAAGGCATCCAAGCATTTGTTCCCTCCACGTTATAAACATAAAATATTTTACATAATATATTTTTAGAGAATAAAAATTAAATTATCTCACACGTATAATTATTCTTTCGGAGTGTTATTATTTAATGAATGATGTTATCTAGCACAACACAGTATTTTCATAAAATCAATTGTCCGTACATATTTGGTTCTCCAGAGTATTTTATTATTAAAACAATTTTTTTCATAAATTTTGGGGAGAGAAAATAAACACGGTTTGTGGGTCGTTTCAGCCGGCCCACAAACGTAATCAATATGATTTAGGTTACGTCTAGTCCGTAGTTAGGCCGGATCTAGATGGGCGGATTTAGGTTTTGTCCTGTAGCTAGGCCGGATCCAGGTGGACTAGGTTATGCTCGACCTATAGTCGAATCCAATATTCTATTTCAAATTCATAACTTTTTCCTATTATGATTAACAATTTTTCTACCGCACTATATGATTTTTTGGGATTTTATTCTCTTTATAAATGTATTATATTAAAATTTTGACATTAGTTAGATCAAAATAATTTTAACTATAATGAGAGTAAATCTAACCTAGAATTTAGGACATTTTACAACCAAGTTAAATTTTAGGAAACTAAAAAAATATTATAATTCTACATGCAAGTAAAAAAAATATTTTACTAAAAAATAATAAATATTATACTTTAATATTATTTTACATAATATTATAATTTAATATTATATTTTTAGTTATAGTAAAATTACGTAATACATAGAGGTTTTTTTTTTTTTTACGTAACGTTTATTTGGTTGGATTTACTCCCAAATTATTTTGGTCTAACTGATGTTAAAATTTTTATATAATATATTTATGAAGAGAATAAAATCACAAAAAACTACATGGTGCAGTGGAAAAATTGTTAGTCATAATAATTTCAGACCCAAATGGGTCAATCTGCCTATATTTAAAGTAGAATATTAATAAGATTACTCATGTCTTAATTTTTGATTTCTATCTCTAGTCTGATTTCTATCTCTATTGATTAAATCTTCATAGTGATTGATCACAATTTTATAATTTTTATAATTTAATTGTCAGAATATATCAAATTAATAAGTTATTAGTTTGTCATAAAAATGCTTCATCTATCTTAATATTATTATATTTTTTGGGACCACCTTTATATTAAGCATTTTAAATTGTCTATTTTTATTAAACTGGCATTAATTACTTGTTATGGATCCAATAGTGGACAAGGGTCAGAGTAGTTTGGAGTGGGAAGCCCAACAAGAAGAAGACAACAAAGTGGACTTAAGTAGAAGGGAAAGAGGGGTGGTGAGAAGAAGCAATAGAAGTAGGGTGCCAAACAAGAGATTTGAAGATTCTGTATAAAAAGGGAAAGGGTAGTTAGAGTTAGGGGGTGGTTATTCAGTTGTAACTCTCTCTCTCTCCCTCGGTTGGTTTTCTTCCGTGAGATACCATCTTCTTCTCCTTTTTCCTTCTTTGTTCTTTCATGTTCTGCCTCTGTTTCTTGTTATACAAGTTACATCTTTGCAACATTGCATTCCAAATTCTATAGCCGACGTAAATCTCAATTGAATTCTGTGTTGATTCCATCTTATTCTTCTTGTTGAAAACCACTCATAACATTTGGTGCTTTCATTCTTGAACTCCACTCAACAATGGCGGATAATACTCGTTTGAAGGAGCTACAAAATGACATCAAGAAGATATTAGAAGTGCTGGAAAATCGGGATTATGACTACAATCGACGATTTGAGAAAATGGAGATCTCGATCCAAGAACTGCAGAAGAACACGACGGAGGCGAGCCCATCTATGGAGAATAACGATAGAACGCCATTTCAGATCAGAAATGTAAAGCTGGAATTTCCCAAATTCAAGGGCTCAGATGTGCATAACTGGATCTTCAAAGCTGAACAATTCTTCAATTTCTACAACACACCAGAAGATCAAAGAATCACGATTTCTGCAATCCACTTTGAAGGAGATGTGGTACCATGGTTTCAAATGTTGAACAAGAACATTCCATTCAAATCATGGAAGGTACTCACACTTCTCCGAATCGAGTTTGGTCCTTCACCGTATGATTGTCCAAGATCCACATTATTCAAGTTAGTGCAACATGATTCTGTAAGTCAATATTATTCAGAATTCACTTCACTAGCTAATAGAATCTCGGGAGTTACATCTGAGGCTTTGCTGGATTGTTTTGTAAGTGGATTGAAAGTTGAAATTAGGAGGGATGTAATTGCTCAAAGCCCGCATTCCTTGACAAAAGCAAAAGTAGCTCTAGCTAGATTGTTTGAAGAAAAATATGTTAAACAACAATATCATCATCACATGTTACTGTCTCAAAGAGAAATTTCGGAACAAATCCACAAACACAAGCTCAAATACAAACCATACTAATCGACCAATAGCCAAAGAACCACATTACCTGGAATTCTACCAACTCCAACAACCAAACCATTGAATCTTAACTACAAGAACCAAGAAGTTAAGAAAATATCCCAATGGAGATGCAATTAAGAAGAGAAAAGGGTCTATGCTTTACTTGTGATGCCAAATTCACTCCCAACCATAGATGTCCTAACAAGCAAATTATTATTGCTACAAAGTGAAGACTCTGAAGAGAATGAATTGGAATATGAGACACAGGTTAACAACACAGAAGAAAATGAAGCAGATCATCATCTGTCTTTTAATGCATTAAAAGGAGCTAATGGAGTGGGAACTATTCGGTTTCAAGGGACAATTAATGGAGTGAAATTGCAAATTCTATTGATAGTGGCAGCAGTGACAATTTTATTCAACCAAGGATTGCTCAATTTTTGAAATTACCAATAGAACCAGCTTTCCGGTTTAAGGTTCTAGTTGGCAATGGAAGCACAATGAGGCGAGAAGGGTGTGTGAAGCAATTGCTAGTGCAGGTCCAAGGTCACACTTTGCAATTATCTGCATTTCTGTTACCAATTTCTGGAGCAGATTTAGTGCTAGGTGCTTCTTGGTTGGCAACTTTGGGACCTCACATTGCTGACTATAGTTCTCTTACAATAAAGTTTTTAGTGGATGGCAATTTTGTAACTCTGGTAGGAGAACAAGCATCCAAACCTGTTATGGCTCAATGTCATCAAGTTAGAAGAATGTAGCAAACTCATGCTATAGCTGAGATGTTCATGCTACAGCTACAAGAATCTGAGACATTTAAGGAAAGTGCTCAAGTTTTACCGGAGGGGATTCACCCTGATGTAGCTACAATCCTGCTCAAATACAGCAGAGTTTTCGATATCCCTAAGGGACTACCTCCAGTAAGAGATCAGGATCATGCAATTCATTTGGTGGAAGGTGCACAACCTGTAAAGGTTAAACCTTATAGATATCCTCATAGTCAGAAAAATCAGATTGAAAAGATGGTGAATGACATGCTACAAGAAGGTATTATTCAACATAGCTCTAGTCCTTTCTCTTCGCCTATAATTTTGGTTAAAAAGAAAGATGGAGAGTGGAGATTTTGTACTGATTATAGAGCTTTAAATGCACTCACTATTAAAGATAGTTTTCCAATGCCTACTGTTGATGAATTACTTGATGAACTACATGGGGCACAATTTTTTTCTAAGTTGGATTTAAGGTCTGGTTATCATCAGATCCTAATGAAATCGGAAGATAGGGTGAAGACAGCTTTTAGAACTCACCATGGTCAATATGAGTGGTTAGTTATGCCATTTGGGTTAACAAATGCTCCTGCAACTTTTCAGAGTCTAATGAATACCGTTTTTCAAGTTTATCTGAGGAAATTTGTGTTAGTTTTCTTTGATGATATACTAGTGTACAGTGCTTCTTGGTCTCACCACATGGAGCATCTGGAGATGGTTTTACAGGTGTTGCAGCAACAACAACTATTTGCCAAATTGTCTAAATGTGTTTTCGGCATGACAGAAGTGGATTACCTGGGCCACAAGATTACTGGAATAGGGGTTGCTATGGATACAACCAAAGTGGAAGCCATTTTGAATTGGCCAAGGCCTAATAATGTGAAGCAGTTGAGAGGATTTTTGGGCCTAACTGGGTACTATAGGAAGTTCATAAAAGGATATGCATCTCTGGCTTCTCCTTTGACAGACTTGCTGAAGAAGGATTCATTTCGTTGGAGCACAGAGTGTGATCTTTGTTTTGACAAATTGAAGGAAGCTATTACGAGGCACTTTGTCTTGCAATTGCCGATTTTTCAAAGTCATTCATATTGGAAACCGATGCATCGAGAACTGAATTGGTGCGACTAAGCCAAGGAAATCATCCTATAGCCTTCTTTTCAAAAAATTTGTCTCCCAGAATGCAAATGCAATCTGTGTATTGTAGGGAAATGTATGCCATCACAGAAGCATTAGCACGGTTTAGACATTATTTGTTGGGACATCACTTTGTAATCAGAACTGATCAAAAAAGTCTCAAGCACTTGAATGATCAAACCATCCAAACTCCCGAGCAACAAAATTGGTTGCATAAATTCCTTGGTTATGATTTTCAGATAGAATATAAACCAGGAAAAGAAAATGCAGCTGCAGATGGTTTGTCTAGGACCTTTATGCTAGCTTGGTCCAACCTACACTGCTTTTCTTGAGCAGGTTGAAAGTCTTATTACCAAGGATCACAAACTTCAGACAGATTTGAATCTTTGTCTGTCAGGTAAACACAACAACATGTCTTACTCAATTAGGGATGGTTTCTTGTTTTGGAAGGATAGGTTAGTTATTCCTAAAGATAATCAATTGATACAGGATATTTTGCAAGAATATCATAGTTCTCCAATTGGGGGACATTCAGGTGTAGTAAGAACAATGGCCAGAATTTGTAAAGAATTTTATTGGCCTAAGATGAAATCGACATCAAGAATTATGTTCAAGACTTGTGTAATTTGCCAAAAAGCAAAGTCCTCAAATGTTTTCTCTGCAGGATTGTTACAACCGCCAATCCTCAACAAGTTTGGGAGGATGTTGCTTTAGATTTCATAACTGGACTACCAAATTCTCATGGTTTTACTGTGATCATGGTGGTTGTTGATAGGTTATCAAAATATGGTCATTTTGTTGCTCTTAAAGCAGATTATACAAGCAAACAAGTTGCTGAGGCTTTTATGTCTCATATTGTGAAATTACATGGAATTCCAAAATCCATTGTTTCAGATAGGGATAAGGCTTTTACAAGTCAATTTTGGCAGCATTTATTCAAGTTACAAGGAACAACTTTGGCCATGTCTTCAGCATACCACCCTCAGTCTGATGGACAAAATGAAGCTCTCAATAAGTGCTTGGAGATGTACTTGAGATGTTTTGCTTCAGAGAATCCTAAAATTTGGTTCAAGTTGTTAAGTTGGGCAGAATACTGGTATAATACTGCTTTTCATAGCAGTTTGAAGATGACTCCTTTCAAGGTAGTTTATGGTCGTGACCCTCCTACACTGTACAAGTATGTTACTGATAATGGAGATCCTCCTACTCTACAGGCAGTATTATTGCAAAGGGATGCATTGCTTAAGAAATTGAAGAAGAATTTACAGAAGGCTCAGGATATTATGAAAGCTCAAGCTGATAAGAAAAGAAGGTTTGTCGAATTTCAGGTTGGTGATTTGGTTTTGGTGAAATTGCAGCCATATAGACAATTGTCTGTAGCTTTGAGGAAAATCGAAGTTAGGCATGAAGTATTTTGGTCCTTTTCCCCGTTATTCAAAGAGTTGGGAATGTGGCTTATAAACTGAAACTACCAGATACTGCTAGAATTCATCCAGTTTTTCATGTTTCTGTGCTTAAGTTGTTTAAGGGTGATGGAGTCACACCTTCCATGCCATTACCACTATTGACTTCTGAAGTTCATCCTATAGTGGTACCTGTAGCAGTGTTGAATACAAGACGTATAAGGCAAGGCGATCGTTGGATTACACAAGTCTTGATACAATGGGATGGGATGAGTGCAGAAGAAGCTACTTGGGAGGACTACTATGAAGTACAACAATTGTTTCCAAACTTTAACCTTGAGGACAAGGTTCTGTCTCATGGGGAGGGAATTGTTATGGATCCAATAGTGGACAAGGGCCAGAGTAGTTTGGAGTGGGAAGCCCAACAAGAAGAAGACAACAAAGTGGACTTAAGTAGAAGGGAAAGAGGGGTGGTGAGAAGAAGCAATAGAAGCAGGGTGCCAAACAAGAGATTTGAAGATTTTGTATAAAAAGGGAAAGGGTAGTTAGAGTTAGGGGGTGGTTATTCAGTTGTAACTCTCCCTCTCTCCCTCGGTTGGTTTTCTTCCGTGAGATACCATCTTCTTCTCCTTTTTCCTTCTTTGTTCTTTCATGTTCTGCCTCTGTTTCTTGTTATACAAGTTACATCTTTGCAACATTGCATTCCAAATTCTATAGCCGACGTAAATCTCAATTGAATTCTGTGTTGATTCCATCTTATTCTTCTTGTTGAAAACCACTCATAACATTACTTTCCTTAAATATTCATCTCCAATAATTTTTTTATGCATTTCTTACAATTACAATGTACTGGTCCCACAAAACCATGCTCTAAATGATAATGGTTACAATTCAAATCGATTTGACGCGAGCTGTAATGGTATTTACTATTTAGGTTGCGTGCGTTTGTTTCGCATAATTGTTCTAAAAAATGTTAATTTTGGAAATATATCATTTTCAAATTACTTTACAATAAAGTTATCCAAATAAATTTCAAATTAAATTATAATAATAACCCAATATACATTTCAATCAATTTTTTTCCCCATAATCTCAACCATCGATTTTATGTTAAAAGGGAATAATTGATTATGAACTTGGAGTTACAAATAGGAATTTCTATTTGAAATAATAATTATGAGTCTTAGAAGGGCTTTACAAGGGTCAAAGATCTACCCAAATGATAACTACAACTAAACTAAACAGAACCGTTAATCATTTTCACACCAAAGCAAAAATCCTTACACTCCCTTAAGTAGGGGAAAGAAGAAGCAAAATTTTTAATGGTCTCTCCATTGCAATGATGTTTGGGAGGAACATGATAACAAGGCTCTGAGGAGAAATCCTGTTCACAAGATGGAAAATGGCTCTCATTTTTTACTAGCTTGTAAAGAAGCCATGGCTTCAAATTTCCCAATCCCTGAGAAACATAGCCAAAGGTAGAATGAGATGTAGTCACCAACACATCACATAAACTAAGCAGATACATGTCAGTCCAAGCTTTTATATTATGCTTATTATCATTAAACTTTTGACTCCCTTCATGACTTGGCTGATAAACTTTTATCACTTCCCCACTAACTGTTGTTTTCCTCAAGTACATCTTCCTTAAATTATCTCCATATTCTGGATATAAAGAAGCCACAAGAACTGATTTTACACTCTGGTTGATCCTAGCAGAAGATATTGAAGGCTTCAAATCCACTTCTGGTAGTATCTTATGTTGGGTAATCAGAGTATCAATAATATTATCACACAGCTAAAATAGAGTTGAGGAATAATAACTAGCAATCAAGAAAATTTTATTAAGTGGAAGAAAATGACAACCTCTCTCTATTAATAAGGAAAGAACAATAACACTCTCTCTTATAAATAGGAGATTACACCTCTCTATATTCAAAAGACTATAGAGGATTACACTCTTGATTTTTCTCTGTTTTTCTTCTCCAGTGGTGTATTTTCTTTGCTGCTGGAGTGTCTCTTTTATAGGCAAACCATAACACTATTCATGCAAATTTAATAATGATGCACCGAAAACATTTTTGTTGTTTTTCTGCAAATTGGCCACCAAAAGTTTCCAATTACTTTTGTCTTCCACTTCCACCGAAATTTGCTTTCTTTGCATGTTGGCTGGACCCCACAAAAGTGGTTTTATTTCTTTCAATCTCCCACTTAAAACCACGTTTGTGATCATGCCACTTAAATTTTCAAAAGACCATACGAGGATCTACACCATATGAACTTGTCAGCGTTGATTGGCTTTGTCATTACATCTGCTAGGTTATCTTTGGTGTGAATCTTCTGCATGTCCACACTCCCTTCTTCTACTACTTCTCGAACAAAATGATATTGAACACCTATGTGCTTTGTTCTGGAATGAAAAGCTGGATTCCTTGCAATGTGCAAGGCACTCTGACTGTCACAATACACAGTAATCTTCTGTTGCTTATGCCCGAGTTCTTCCAATAGCCTTTGAATCCAGATTGCTTCCTTGCATGCTTGGGTAGCTGCCATGTATTCCGCTTCTGTAGTAGATAGAGCTACAACAGTTTGTAACTTGGATAACCAGCTTACCGCTCCTCCTGCAAGCGTAAACACATAGCCAGTAGTAGATTTCCTTTTATCCAGATCACCTGCATAATCTGAATCAACGTATCCTCTGATAATAAACCCTGATCCTTCAAAACATAATGCAGCATCTGAGATTCCTTTAATGTATCTTAGGATCCTCTTGACAGTATTCCAATGCTCTTTACCAGGATCTGCCATAAATCGACTGACTGTTCCCACTGCTTGTGCAATGTCTGGTCTTGTACAAATCATAGCATACATTAGGCTTCCCACTGCTGATGCATACGGTACTCGAGACATTTCCATCCTCTCTGCTTCACTGCTAGGACACATACTTGAGGATAATTTTAAGTTGACAGGAAGTGGGGTCGAAATTGGCTTACAATCTTGCATATTGAAGCGCTGCAAGATTTTACAAAGATAATTCTTTTGAGAAAGCCAAATCTTCCTATCTTTTCTGTCTCGGTGAATTTGCATCCCTAAAATCTTGTTTGCGGGTCCCAAGTCCTTCATATCAAACTCCCTAGCCAACTGTGCCTTCAATTCTTGGACTCGATCTTTGTTGGGGCCTACCACCAACATGTCATCCACATACAACAACAAAATGATGAAATCATTATCATCAAACCTCTTGTAATAAGTACAATGGTCTGAACTCAGTCTGTTGTATCTGAGGCTAATAATGAAGGAATCAAATCTCTTGTACCAACACCTTGGCGCCTGCTTTAGACCGTACAGAGATTTGGTCAACCTACAAACTAAGTTTTCTTTTCCTTTTTCTTCAAAGCCTTCCGGTTGGAGCATATAAATTTCTTCTTCAAGTTCCCCATGAAGAAAAGCAGTTTTTACATCCAATTGTTCTAGATGTAAATCAAATGCAGCACACATAGCCACTACTACTCTGATAGTGGTAAGTCTAACCACTGGAGAGAATATTTCATTGAAATCAATGCCTTCCTTTTGAGCATATCCTTTGACCACCAATCTTGCACGATATCGTTCCACTTGATCATTGCCATCACGCTTGATCTTGTAAACCCATTTGTTTCCAATGGCTTTCCGACCTCTTGGAAGTACAACAAGCTCCCATGTATTGTTTCTATGTAAGGCTTCCATTTCTTCATGCATTGCTGCCATCCACAGAGAGGCATCTGAACTACTTACAGCTTCTTGAAAAGTTGACGGTTCTCCCTCTTCTGTTAGAAGACAGTACGCATCATGGCTTGCCATAACATAATCTGAGTACCAGGATGGTTTTCTTATCTGACGTGTTGTTCGTCGAACTTCTCCATCATGGGTCTCATCTGGTTCTTGTTCCTCATGCTCGGTTCTCGCTTCAAAAGAATTTTCTTCTCCAGACTTTCCATCTATTTGCATAGTAGTAATATCTTTAGAAGTGCTTTATTTTTTTCGCTCACTTTGCAGTTCATTTTCTGCAAATATTACATCCCTGCTGATAATAATCTTGCGGGCAGTGGGATCCCACAAGCGATACCCCTTAACACCGTCAGCATAACCCAAGAAAATACATTTTCTGGACTTTGGATCCAGTTTGCTTCTTTCTTGAGAGTTGTACATTACGTACACAGGACATCCAAACACATGTAGAGAAGAATAATTTACTGGCTTTCCACTCCATAACTCCATTGGTGTTTTTAACCCAATTCTTTGTTGATGGCGATCGGTTTATCAAGTAACCTACATTTTCATCGCTTCACCGAAAAGACTTGGCTAATCCTGCAGTTTGTAACATTGCTCTTGTCCTTTCCAAAAGTGTTCTATTCATCCGCTCTGCTACACCATTTTGTTGAGGTGTATAAGCAACAGTGAATTGCCTTTTGATACCTTCTTGCTTGCAGAATGCTAGAAATTCGCTATCAGTATATTCTCCTCCATTGTCTGTCCTCAAACACTTAATCTTTTTATCAGTTTCAAGTTCCACCTGTGTTTTGAAAACCTTTAAAACTGGAAACACATCTGACTTCTTCTTGATTGGGTACACCCATAGCCTCCTAGAATAATCATCAATGAATGATACAAAATACTTTGCTCCTCCTAGGGACATTTCTGGTGACTCCCACACATCAGAATGAATCAAGTCAAGTATGTGTTTGCTTCTAGCAGTTGATTTATCAAATTTCAATCTATGTTGCTTGCTTGTCACACAGTGCTCACAGAAAGGTAAGGTTACTGATGTGAGCCCGGGTAGGAGTTTACGTTCTGCAAGAACCTTCAAGCATCTTTCCGACATATGGCTTAGTCTGCGATGCCAAATTGTCGTTGATTCCTCTTGACTAACTGATGCAACAGATACATCAGCCTCTTGCAACGTTTCTCCCTTAAGCATGTATAGATTAGTAGAAATCTTCTCTGCTTTCATCACCACTAAAGCACCTTTTGATATTTTCAAGATCCCACATTCAATATGGGTCTTGCAACCGAGGTCATCTAGTTGCCCAATTGACAACAAGTTCTTTTTCAAGCCCTCCACATGTCGTACCCCTTGAATTGTGCGAATAGTACCATCGTACATATTTAATTTGATAGCACCAATTCCAGCAATTTTTAAAGCATGGTCATTTCCCATGAACACAGATCCCTCAGAGATAGGTTCATAAGAGCAAAACCAATCTCGTCGTGGAGTCATGTGCCATGTTGCTTCTGAATCCAATATCCAAACATCAGTGAGTTGCCTTCCACCTTTAGAATCAATTGCTGCTTCGCTAAATAAGATTTCTCCATCATCGGAGGTACTAGCAACACATCCTTGAGAGTTTGTTACTTCAGAAGACTTTCCAGAATTTTTCTTGTTGTGCCAACAGTCTTTCTTTAAATGTCCTTTCTTGCCACAATGGTAGCACTTGAAGTTATTCCTTCTTTGTGACTTTGATCTACCATGACTTTGACTCCCACTAGAGCCTCGTTCCGTTGATCTTCCTCTCACCACCGTTAAAGCATCTGCTTGCTTGGAATTTTCCAATCTATCTTCCTTATTCTTGCGCCTGGATTCTTCTTCAAGAATGGCTCCGGCAACATCATCAAAGTTTAGATAGTCAGAAATCATATTATTTGTGATATTTATGATGAGTTGATCATACGAGTCTGGTAAACTCTGAAGTAGAAGCTCCGCACGTTCACTTTCTACTATTTTTACATCTGACGTTGTCAACTAAGCAAATAGCGTATTCAGATTGTTGATGTGATCCGTCACCGAAATGGATTCACTCATTCGAAGAGTGTAGAGTCTCCTTTTCAAGAAAATTTTGTTGTGAAGAGACTTGACCTCGTATAATTTTACGAGCGTATCCCAGATTTCCTTTGCCGTTTGTTTTTCTGCAACACTAGATAAGACAGAATCTGCCAATGTCAAGTGCAGATTAGCAACAACAATAACATCCATCTCCTTCCACTTTTCATCGGTAATACCAGCAGGTTTACCTTCAATTGCTGCTAAACAATTTTCTTTTCTCATAAAAGCCTTCATCTTCAATTTCCACAGGGAGAAATTACTCCCACTGAATTTCTCAATCTCAAATTTTGCCGCCATGCTGTGAATAGTACTATACGTAAATAGTACCGTATATGTGAATAGTGTTATACGTTTTCACTGTGAATAGTACCGTATACGTGAACAGTATTGTACGGTTAACAATTATTGCAAAAGTATACAATCACACATGTGAAACGTATCTTCCAGCTTTACTGCAGCGGACCAAGAATTTTTCTTTTCTGATGTGGAAGTTCGGACAAAACCGCAACCACAGAGCATACTAAGAATATTCTTACCGAACCAAAGAGCTCTGATACCACACTGTTGGGTAATCAGAGTATCAATAATATTATCACACAACTAAAATAGAGTTGAGGAATAATAACTGGCAATCAAGAAAATTTTATTAAGTGGAAGAAAATGACAACCTCTCTCTATTAATAAGGAAAGAACAATAACACTCTCTCTTATAAATAGGAGATTACACCTCTCTATATTCAAAAGACTATAGAGGATTACACTCTTGATTTTTCTCTGATTTTCTTCTCCAGTGGTGTATTTTCTTTGCTGCTGGAATGTCTCTTTTATAGGCAAACCATAACACTATTCATGCAAATTTAATAATGATGCACCGAAAACAGTTTTGTTGTTTTTCTGCAAATTGGCCACCAGAAGTTTCCAATTACTTTTGTCTTCCAGTTCCACCGAAATTTGCTTTCTTTACATGTTGGCTGGACCCACAAAAGTGGTTTTATTTCTTTCATCTTATGCTCTAATGTGCAGCTTAAAACTAGATTCATAATTGTTTGCTGTGGAGTGGAAGCATGATTATATACCCTTATCTGAATGCCTACCCTTTTATCTGCTTTTGCTAAGTGTATTTGATAATAACTGCTGATTAGTTTCCATGCCTCATTTGAAGGGTGAAAAAGGTAGCGACCCAAATGGTGGAAAATTGTGTCCTTTTCTGGGAACATTTTGGTGATCTCCAGGTTGAAGCATGGAGTCATGAACAGAGAAGGAACAAAGTATTGATCAGACCGCAGAATCAACAAAGGGATCTTCTTAAGAAGATCTTGACTATGGTCACAGTGAAAGAATTTCTCAGGGTCAGTGCTACTGTGTTGTAGATTAACAAACAGGGCTGATGGTAAATCTTCTTTTGAATTGCTAGCCCTAACCTTCTCTAACAAGATCTGATATGTTTCGGTATTCCTTTCATCCCAAAACCAAAATGGGGACTTCTCAGGCAATATCCAAGTTGAATTGAGAAACGGTTCGCAAAATAGACCATGATTGTCTTTGTGAAATTTTACAAGCAGCACTCGATCAGTGAGCATGGCATAAAGAAATGTTGCAGCCATGCTAATCATCTGGTTCCCTAAACCATTAACAGGTATCCAGATAAGGTATTTACACATTGTAGCAACATTATTCTTCTTGGACCGTACAATCTTTGCCATACTTCTATTGTAAGCTCTACTATTAGGTCCACATTTCCTATGAATTTTTTCATAGTTACGCAGTTTAGATATCAAATATGAAGAAGCTTTGTGTGGAGAAGCTTTGCGGTACAAGTGAGACTGTACCCTGCTTATGCATGATGCTTCTTCAAATCCTGAGGTTAAAAGACCATTAAGCAGTTTGTCTTGGTCATCAACAATAACAACATGTGGAGTTGATGTCGACTCATTTGTTGAACTTTTCACTGAATCGTTTTTCGAGCCTGGAGAGTTGGAAAATAGAAAGAAAATCATAGAGAAATTTTCTCAAAAAAAAAATAAAAATAAACTAGGTAGCTATATTTCAACACATAGCAAGTATATAGTGAATACGGTACACACCTACTTCTGATGCAATAATACTCTTAGCTGTAACTCTTTCTTCTGTAGCTGTACCATTTTCAAACTTGTCTGGCAAACCCTTAACATTGACAAGTCCATTAAAATAGAAAAAGAGTGAGTTTTGGTCAGCATCAAACAGGCAGAGCAGAACAAAAGGAAATGTAGTGAAAGAATTAGTTTAGAAAAACTCAAAACTCAGATGCTAATAATTGAGGGTGTTACGCTGATACTTACCACCGACAGTGTTTTATTATTATTGTATCTTCCGCTTAAGTTTTCATCTGATATATTGTGGAATCTTCCTCCAAATGGGAAATCATTGGTTGTAACGTTATGAGCTGATTCTCCTGCTGCTACCCTGCCTTTGGATAACAACTCAAAAATAGCGAAGCTTGAGTTTCTGTTCATTGAAGAAACCATGAGAAGAACAGGAAATAATATGAAAAATACAACAAAGAATGCTTTCAATTTCTTGGAAGTCATCCCCATCTTTTCCGCTGTGACTTGAAAGATTTCCATGATAATTTTAGCTGGTAGTAGTGACCAAAAGCGTTAAAATTGCAAAGACAATGAAGGGAAAACAAAGAGTATATGACAGGATAAGATTGTTTGCGAGTTAGAATGAAATGAAGAAACACATGTTTCATGTGCTCGTGTATATGCTTTCTCAATAAAAGAAAAGGTCGGCATCAAAACCAAGCAACCAAACTTACCCATGTGGCCAGTGTTTATTATTCTGTCCCATCAATTTTGTTTGTCCTCAAATTTCTTATAGACATTTAATTGCGTTAGAAATTCTTAGTTGTATTTTGGGTAATCATATAATAATGGGTTAAGGTCAAAGGAACGAGACTGTGATGGCCCACAATGACGTACGTTGCTCGTACCAAATTAGAGTAAAAAATCACATTCATTATCGCGTGTGATAAATATTTATTCAATAAATGTATATTTAAACTATTTATTCAAATGCATATTAATTATATGAGAACGTTGATAAATATTTATTCAATAAATGTTTATTTAATAAATAAAATTAGAGTAAATAATCACATTTAGTGATCAATATTTATTCAATAAATGTTTATTTAAACTATTTATTCAAATATATATTAATTATATGAGAACGTGTAAGGCTTAAAAAATTTTAAAGTATTTCAGCATTTTCTCCTCTATTTCAACTCAAATAAATAGTGTGAAAAAAATTGCTTTAACAATTTCATAACTCAAAGTATTTAAGATTAAATATGCGTTTTGTCTCTCATATTTTTCATATTTTTAATTTTAATCTCTCAGAATATTTTAACATTGATCAACAAATTATAAAGACCAAGAGCAAATTTTTTTAAAAGAATTATGTAAATCAAAAGCATCCAAGCATTTATTTCCTCCACGTTATAAACATAAAATATTTCACTCAATATATTTAAAGAATAAAAATTAAACCATCTCACGTGTATAATTGTTCTATCGTACTATCGTAATGTTATTATTTAATGAATAATATTATCTGAATGGTAGATATTAAATTTAGCATAGCAGTGTTTCATAAAAAATCAATTGTCCGTCCAATTGCCTAAAGGAAAAAAGGCATTGCAAAACAAATGAGTGTTCAAATTTAAGAACGAAGAGAACAACTGATTTTATTGCTGAAAACGTTCAAATCAAATTAAATGAAGAGGCTAATTAATAGTATAGCTAACCCAAGGATAACTCAATTATGCTTATGAGATATTATATAAAATCAATTAAGGGGATGTTTTAATGTAAAATTTAAATAAGAAAATTAAAGCAATTAATCGAACAAAATAAAACAATATAAATTAGAATCACTCACTTGTTCCTAAGCATAATTACAATCACATAAGTGGGCAAAATAGACCGGAATTTGAGTATCTATTTAACATCTTGACGCTCCACAATCGTGAAAAATTCTGTTGAACTTGTGGTGTGCATGACCAATGCAATCACAATGTACGCTACATTTGTGGTTCGATTTATACCTATTTTGAGAATCCATAATTCCAGTTCAATCGAACGATAAAATCTAAATTAAAGACCCAGTTTAATCATTTAATCAAGAAATTGAATTAAATCCATAATCACATCATACAATTCTACAAAACTAAGAAAATTCGAAGAACCTAGGGCTCAGAAAAAGGGGAACCTTAAGGAACCGAATCAGTGCAGCGAGTTTAGTCACTCATAATCATGATTTGCAACCCAGATTCAAAGAGAAAAGTAGATGAGAAAAGAGAGATACTCAGGTTGTAAGGAAAAGAGAGAAAACATGTATTGTAAAAATTGTTGAGTATAAAAGTGTAAGTGTGTATAAGGTTTCTTGAGTATAAAAATTAAATAATAATAAACAGAGTCACAAACTAACCAAAATAGGTCGAATCCACCCTTATTTGATAGTTGTTTAAAACCTAAAATTAATGATTTTGGGTCTATCTAGTTTTGTTTTAAGAGAACAAAGTTATCTCCAACTTAGTGTCTTTTGCTCCAACCTCTACGCGTCATCAATTTTAAAGCCGATTTTGTCCACTTTTAGGTCCAAATTCTGTCTTAGATCCTCTAATAATAATTGTAGAGCTTTAAGCTATTTGCAAAACAAGACCAAGATCATCTTGATCTTATGAATAAAATATGAAAACTGTGTAAATTTGGAAATTACACTTAAATTAGGTCAAACTATCAATTAAGGCTCAAATGAGCCAAAGTCAGAAAAATGGTCCAAAACTTGCTAATTACCTTTAATTAGGTCTTAATCATTGTTATAATGCAATTGTAAAGTGACTAAAATAATCAAATATCAAACAATTCAAACCCAAGATACAAAACATGAATTGTCATTAAGAGGTACAACCAAAAGAAAGGAATAAATTTTAATGAAATATTCTCACTAGTGGTGAAGATGACATCTATAAGAGCAATTCTTGGTTTATGAGCAAGATTGGACTTAGAGATTGAACAATTAGATGTCAAAATAACATTTTTACATCGAAACCTAGAGGAGGAAATTCACATGAAACAACTAGAGGTTTTGAGGAAGCCAGACAAAGAACACTTAGTGTGTCATCTAAAGAAAAGTCTTTATTGTCTAAGATAAGCTCCACGACAATGGTACAAGAAGTTTGATTCCTTTATGGTCTAACATAATTTTAAGAAGACCTATGTAGACCAATGTGTATTTGTAAAAAAACCATAAAATTGGTGAGTCCATCTCTTGTATGTTGACGATATGTTAATTATGGTGAAAGATATGGTACAAATAACTGGCTTTGAGAAGGCATAGAGTAAGTTTTTTGCCATGAAAAATTTGGGTACAGTAAAAGGGATTTTTGGAATAATATTTTCTAGAGATCATTCCAAAAGAATGTTATGCGCATTTCAAAAAGACTACATTGAAAATATTCTAGAAAGGTCCAACATGCACAATACCAAACTTGCGCGTGTTTCTATTGTTGGACATTTCAAACTCAACGAATCTTAA
This sequence comes from Hylodesmum podocarpum, assembly GCA_026586105.1. Classification (NCBI taxonomy): domain Eukaryota; kingdom Viridiplantae; phylum Streptophyta; class Magnoliopsida; order Fabales; family Fabaceae; genus Hylodesmum; species Hylodesmum podocarpum. The sequence continues at coordinate 135,029 of JALJEV010000367.1, read as the reverse complement.
TGTCCAAAGAATGAAGAGAAAAAAAAGAAATGAATAATGTTCCTTATTCTTCTGTTGTGGATTGCCTTATATATGTAATGGTTTGTACCTGGCCGTTTTGATCTTTTGGAACAACTCGATGAATTTAGTAGATCTTTTTAGGAGGCTCCAATGACCATAGATAGGACCTATCTAATTTTTACAGTACGATGGTTGGTTGTTCATGGACTAGCGATACCCACTGTTTCTTTTTTGGGATCAATATCAGCAATGTAGTTCATCCAATGATAAACCTAATTTGAATTATAGAGCTACGACACAATCAAACCCAAATGAACAAAATGTTGAATTAAATCGTACCAGTCTCTACTGGGGTTATTACTCATTTTTGTACTTGCTGTTTTATTTTCAAATTATTTCTTCAATTAAATTAATAGAAGAAATGGGAATAGTAAATAAAATAAAACTTCTAAGGAGATGTCATGGATAAAGAAATTTCTAAGAGAGTTAGGACATAATCAATGTGATTATGTAGTAAATTGTGATAATCAAAGTATCATTCATCCAACCAAAAACTCCATGTTCCATTCACGCTTAAAACACATTGACATCCAATATCATTCGATACGAGAAATATTGGATCAGAAGAAATTGAAGATACAAAAAATTCATACAAATTTAAATTGGTCTGATGCGATGATTAAGTCAATGTCAACTAAAAAAGTTGAAGATTATTGCCAAGGTGTTGGTGCAGTGGTGCCCCTAATTGAGTCAAGAAGGAGAGCTTTGTTGGGATTTCATCCTTAAGTATGGTGCACAAGTTGTAATGCATGAAAAGGGGGATGAATATTCTAAGGTCTTAGAATTTATCTTTTGACTTAGAATTTATCTTTTGACTTTGAGACATGCATATTCAACTTTGAAAAATAAATTTAGAATTTTTAAACCTCTTTAGAAACTGAAAATTTATTAGTCTCTTAATCACTTTTTTTTTTTTAAGAAGTCACTCTCTTCTCTTGTAACTAAGAGAACTTATGAAAAGTTGGAAGGCATATTCAAATGAAGAAATTTCAAGAGACTTAAAAGCTTTTGTATTTCTCATTCTCAAAGAGAAAGTCCTAAAAAAAAGAAATTTTGAATATCATATGAGAGAATGATATTCATGGAGAACTTCTAAGAGAAATACTTTATAATTTTTTTATTTTTTATATAGAGATTTTTTAATTAGATTGAGTCCCATCATTTTTCCTTAAAGGATTTTCCGCATAAAATTATGGTATTATTCTTCTTTACTCTTTTCATTTTTATGCTTTCACGTAATGTCCATTTTACGTTCAAAGGGAAAATGTATAGTTGTTTCTTAATGAAATATACGAGGAAGCAGGGGGCTTGATGGTTGAGAACGAGGGATTAAAGGAAAAATGATAAGTTCTCATGTTCGAATCTCGATTAATCATTAACATTTACTTATAAAAATATATATAAAAATAAAAAGTGTAAATGTGGCATTATTATATCCTTTCAGTTAAACGTTCAGGGATGAGGAAGGGTGTACGAAACACACTGCTTTAGAAACCTTGCTCATATTACAAGCTTTAAGATGAATGTTTAGTTGTTTTATTTTGTGTTTAACTTAGGAAGGACGTGAATTTGACGCAGTGTGCCCTGTTAGGTAGAGCTTGTGTTGTTGGCATGTGTATGAAATTGGAGATAATGTGTTGGATGGAGAACGTGAATTTGTTGTTACGTACATGAAAACATAATTGTTGTTGGATGCCACCTTGCTTCTTGGGAAGCCAGAGGTGAATGTGTAACTGCGAAGAATGTGAATTTGGATGAGATTCCTGCCTTATTCGGTGGTGCTTGTCTTGTTAGCTGAATTCATTGGCATGTAACATCACTGCTGGATGTCACCTCCTGTGCTGACTTCATGGCAAACCATGGATCTCGTTCATCCTTCAACATATTTCGTGTTCCGTTACTTCCCCTAGTGCCCTTCATGTGAGTTTGTTACAGTCTTGCTTCTCTTCTGCACCAGAAAACAAAAAGGCCTAAATGAAAGACATATTTCCTGTTGCTTTAATGCAACTTTAAAGTCTTATATTCATAATTTTTACAAACTAATTTTTGTATTGAACTTAAACCTAATTATATTTACTATAGATATATAAATATTTTATACATTCAACTAATCATAATCTATTATATACAATAAATTTATAATTTTTATAATAAAATCGTTAAAATTCATATAAAATATAATTTATAGGTGATCGAATAACTTTGGAGAACTATTTCACATCATTAAATTCTTATAAACTCTAATTTTTATACATATAAAAAAGAAATGTACAAGTGCAACAAAGAGATTTCCTGGAGAGTATATATATATATATATATATATATATAATAAGAAGACTTCAACATTTAAATGAATGTGTTGTAAAACAAAAACTAAAAACATTATTTTTTACAAGTCTTTTAAAAACTAATAAAAATTACTTTAAAAAAAAATAAACTGTACACAAAAACATACATTTACTCACCAGCATCTAGCCACTATTAGTCCTCATAACCTTGATTAATTTAATAAAAAACAAAACTTAATGATTACTTTAATAAAATATTTATCCGAATTTTTTACTTTGATATTATCATTTTTTTCCTTAAGTTAGGACTATGGTTGAGAAGGGACAGTCGTAACATCTGTACTCTTTGATGTGAACTCCATTTAAAGATTAGATGCCCATCTGTCTTAGTTACTTCAATTGCACATGCACCGTACAGGACAACATTAACTGATTTCTTTTTTTTTTTCCACTCGCTTGGTTGTTAGAGTCAGATGATCCAATTTGATTCCCGCCTTTGTTTTTAAGAAGAAAGCAACGTTTCTTTTGATGACAAAAAATCTTAATGAACTCTCCTAGGTAAGGTAGCTATCAGAAACCGATTACACAGAAAATTTACGGATTTATTATATATTTTTTTTTAAAAATTAGAATATTTATATAATTAATTCAAATGATAAGTAATTAAAAGTAATATAAATTTTGTGGAGTCTATTAAGTTTTAATTAATCTCTCAAATTTCTAAAGTTTCAAATTTTAGTCTCTAAAATTTAATTCTCTTGTGTCAACATTTTTAATTAATAAGTTAAATTAATCGTTAAGTGTGAATTGAAAAGTGGTCTTTTCTATATAACTTTATAACATTTAATAATTTCAATTTAACTATATGAATTGAAAATGTTGAAAATAAATAAATAAAAAACTGAAACTTCATTAAAAAATAAAATTTAAAACTCTAGAAATTTAAGATATAAAAACTTAAACAACCTATTTTTTTAATTAACGAGCAAATATTTTTTTGTTGGGTAACTTAATTGTTTTTTTAGTGTTTATACTTATGTTGTTCATATAATCAATTTATAAAATAATACATGTGAGTCAAAGTTTTACTTGAAATTTTTTAAGCAGCTCGGCAGCGTACACGCACCCTTACAAGTAACAATTATTTTATGTGAGTCCTCTTAGACATTTTTTTCTCGGTTGAAATTAAGGTGATCCACAATTGCAATAGAAAAACTAAACTTAAAGGGGTTTATGAATGCAAAATCCAGTGACATTTTTATATAAAAATACTTATAAACAATTGCAATACACACAACACAACGGCCAAATAACTAATTATAAAATAAAAAAATTTAATAATATATATATTTTAATATTGGAATTGATTGCAAAAATAAATTTTCTTTAATTAATCAAATACAGTATGGACTAAAATCACATACATACGCAGATACACTAATCCTTTTTAGGATCATCTTATCCAAGTAGACACAATCTGAACAAACCCTCATAATCTAAAAATATAATATAAAGCCAAACGAACAAGTTTAGTTGAGCCAACCACATTGTTGCTGTCTCAACTAAGAAACAAACAAAGTTTACAAGGACCCCACCACACTAATACTAATATTTAATAATACTATTGTAAAAAACTTTTCTCAAATCATCACAATTTTCACCTTTCTATGTCAAGAGTAGAAAAACTTTTTCCAACATGAATACAACTCTCTGTGTTTGGGTTGTTTCTCTTTTGCATCTCCAAGTCATCACTTTCCTCTTCATCCTGCTCATTCCTTAACGCAACGTACTTAACCTTTTCTCCATAAACCTTAACCAAAACCAGGTAAAAAGCTACACCAAAAGCCGTAACAGCAATGATGAAGCAACTGAAGAGAATATTAACAAGCGAAATAGCACGGTGGAGTGATTCATGGTTTGAACATCTCACAACCTGGTGTCCTTCTTCTTCATTTATGAAGCAACCTTTGGGAATAAACGCTGGCGTCCAAAGCATGAATCCCATGACAATAAGCCAAAGCCCCTGAAAGAATATACTAAGAGAGCGAACGAAGCTATTTAAGAAACTCTTTGACATGGGAATTCCTAACAAGGTAGTGACAAGAGAGGTAGTTATGAGGAGTTGTAATAGCATGTGGTAGTGTCCTTCGGGTCCATGGTGATCTGCAGAGTGAAGATGGAAAAGGAGGAGTTGTTGAGAAAAGGCGATTGCGCCGAGGAGTTGTGTTAGGGCGTGTTTGGATGAAGTGTTTGTGCGGTCGAGGATGATGGCGAAGGAGGCGTAGAGAATGAAAGTGAGGGAAATTAAAGAGTGTTCGAAATTGTGAAGATGGTTAGAAGGGATGGTTCCGTCTGTGTCAAAGGGTTGGTGGCGTTCTGGGCCTATGAACAGTTCCATTGAGATTGATGCTACTGAGGTTATGATTATGAGAATCAGTTCTAAGTACTTTGATTTTGAAGTAGGGAACCATGGTGGGGCAGTGTAGGAGTTTGGGTTTAGAACATGGAGCTTGATGTGGTTCATGAGATGCCACAATCCAATTACCATGAATCCTAAACCTGGAGCTACATGTCCCACCAAAGTGCCCATAATTCTTAATTAGTCTTCTCTTTCTCTTTTGGGTGTGTTGTGTTTGTGGGGTGAGGAATGAGTGAATTGATGTTCAGGGTCAGGGTTTTATTATGATGTGAGCAACCGACAAAAATTAATTATTTAAAATATTTATTTTATAAGAAAAAGGTAATAACATTTTTAAAGAATTTATTATTATACAAACTTTTTTTTATCTTTTAATAATTTTTTATCTTTTTAAACATTACCATTCTTAAAACATTTTTATTTAATACTTGAACTCTTTTTTGTGTACAATAAACAAAAAAGAAAAAATATTTAAAGAAAAAAATTAAATTAGTAAAATTTAATATAACTAACTAATTCCTTAATAAAATGAAATATATTTTTTTATTTAAATTTAAGGTTAGAGAAAATATGATGCGGTAATTTGATGGGGATTATAATAACAAGAATAAATGTAGACCCAAGTAAATTTGATGAGAGGGGTTGACTGCTTAAGGGTCTAGAGGGTTCTGCTGGAAACTAAGAAAGACTAGGATTTGAAATTTTAAGTGTTAGATTGGTGGCTTAGAGAAGAAGATTGTGTTAATCTGACCAACGGAATCTGTGACGGATGGGGTGAGGTAGAGATGACTCTCTAGATGAATGGAAATTAACATGCAATACCTTGCACTTCTTTGGCTTTTATCTCCCTTTAATTGATATTAGAAAGATATAATATTGCACACACGTGTTACATGTTGTATTTCTTACATAAAATATTATATATAGTTTACTTCAATAATACTATATTCACTAAAAATAGTTCATTTACTAACTTTGATATTTGGTCTTTTGTAAATAAAAAGAAAATCTATTAGTAGAATTTATTTTTTAATTTTTATCTATAATACTCAAATTACTTGCCCTTTTTTTTTTATTAAGTATAGTGTTATTCGGCGGATGATTATCAACTACTTCTTGAGATATGAAAATTCACTTAAGAAATTAATCTCTTTTTAATAAATATTATATATATATATATATATGAAAAATGCAACTTCTTATCACATATTTAAGTTAATAAATTCATATGTTGATCTTGCCGTCTTGACTTGATAAACTACAAACTTTATTTGAGGATTTAAGTTTAACTTTATTAAGGTCAAAGAGTTTGGTAAAAAGTTATCTTTATTTTAATGATAATTAAATGTGATATATTTACTACAAAAAAATATAAGAGCTTTCATGTTAGTAAAATTTGTTAAAATATTTATTATTAAACAAAAAATTATTATAAAATTTAATTTATTAAGCATACACTTAAAAAATATATTATTTGTAATATTCTTTAAAAAATGTAGTTAAAATGTCAAGATTCAAATAATCTTAATAGAGATTAATTATTAGTCACTCATACCATAAAATACCTTTAAACTATTTTCCAATTACAAATTACTGTTAGTTTAATTTTTAAAATAATTTTATAAAATCTAACAAATTTACCATATAACTCATGATGGAATGATCATATAAAATTATTTTATACTATTATTACATGACATTTTTCTCATATTAATATTATAAATATAAATAAAAGTGATATCTGTTTTATATTATCAGTACATGACATTTTTTTTCATATATATATATATATAATTTATACAAGTCCTGCAGTATTTACTGTGTCAGAGATTATTTTTCTACATAATCTAATTAATTTACAGCTTTTTATTCTCAATCATAATTTATCGTGTCAGATGCATATCCTTCATTTTTGGAATACCCTCTTCTACCCTTTATGAGTTATGATAGCTTTTTCGACCACTAATTTGTAACCGCTAATAGCTGAGAACTTAACCTACCAGCATGGCATTCACGTATAAAAAACATATTTATAGACTATTATAATAAACAAATAATTAATTATAAAATATAAAAAGAAAAAAATATATATATATAATGTTAAAGAAGAAAAATATTGTATATTTTATAAATAAATTAACTGGTTTAGTTAATTATGTATTGCAATGGTTAGGAAGTAAAGTTATTGGCATGTATGACTTTTGCATGTCCAATCTTCCATTCTGGTTTGCCATGCAAGATCAAAGGCTTAACGCTATCCCCTCACAGCGCCACTAGTGCCCAAATTGCATGTATTCTCAGAAACACTCATTCTTTGCTTTGTGGAACTCTCGGAAGTAACACACCTTTATTACTTGTGGAACTCTCGGGCATGATCAAGCACCCAATCCAAACTATAGAAAGAAACAATGAGTCACTAATTTGAAAATGACAAAAATGATCATACTTTAGCCTTGTTTTGATGGTGCCATAAATTTTACGCAATATACATGTACCCTTAAAAATTGACTTGCCCTTTATGTAAAAGATGTCTATACATGATTTAGATTAGATTGTCAACATTCTAAAATCACATCTAAATAAGAGAGTGATCACAAGTTTGAATAATCGCTAAGATTCCGTCCCCTTCAACAGACAACAAAAAAGTATCAAACTTGATTAAACTTTGTGGGGTTAAATTTGACGAAAGTTGACTGAATTAATTTTAAAATACTATGCTGGCTCAATCTGAACACTCATTTATTTATTTTTATTTTTTCTGCTTTTAATTATTTCAATTTAAAATTCTTTTGAATAAATATATGCACAATTCAACCATATTATTTCATTCATTTATCTCGATGAGAGGTTTTGGTTTGATTTTAAAAATAACATTGAAACAAGTATGTTTAAACAAAATAATTTTATGAATTTACTTTTGGTTAAAATTGATTTGAAGTGACGTAATTTATATTATGCATTTTAAAGAGTTAAAACTAAAATTTAATATAAGTTTTTTTATTTATTGTTAAGTTATTTAAAGTTGTTTTAACTTAAACTAAATTTTCTAGCTGAATTAAGAACGAGGCTTATTACTTATTATTTTGTCTCGCATTTTAGTGGTAACATTTGTTAAAAATATTAATATTATATATATTTATAATAAACATATAAAAGTATGAAGCAAAAGAAAAAAACTAATAATGTTTGATATATACTTTGCGTGTTAGGCATCAGACTAACTCAAATAGAGTAAAAACAAAAATTCCTAACCCAAATAATATTCTAGATTCTTTTCAAAAGTCATCAATGATTTTGCTTTCTCTGTAATTATACACAGAATCACTTCTTTAAAATTGAAACTGCGTGTTCGCACTCTTTGATTCCCTTAAATATTCCTTTTTATTTTATTCATACTATACTTTATTAATGTTTTGAGTTAGTTCAACTATTAGGATTATGTTCAATGAATTCCTACTAGGCAGCTAATTAAGAGGATGAAGGGGATGTAAAGGAGAATCTCATTAAAATTAACGTTTGATTTCTTTGCGTAACGAAAGTGACACATTTTTTTAAAATAAAATCACACTTTCCAACTCAATTTTTTTCAAGTAATTTTTTTTTCCGCCAATGACCAAATAAAATTTGTCTGACTTCAGGGCACATTCTAATAACCAAATATGAGTTAGAATATAATGGAGCACATTCCCTTTTCCTCTTATGGATTTGGCATTTCTTACAAATTAAATTAACAATAGAAATATTTGATTTTAACATGATCCTCTGTTTTGACCAGCCATTATTTCAACATGGTCGAAGCAGAGCAACTTTTGTTTTTCTTCTTGTCTTTGTGTAAAGTCCATTATCAACGACGTAATATAAGATTACCGAATCCCTTTCCTTAGTTTTTATTTTGTTTTTGATTTCCATGATAGCTTCTGACTTCATTCTTGGCGGCTTCACAACAATTACGTCAATTGGGTTTAATCCATTTAATTTACTTCTCTTGACTAGATAGATACTATACTTTGCAAGCCAAATATTTATTATTCAACTATACTTAAATTGTTGTAAATATATATATATATATATATATATATATATATATATTGTTTACAAGAATCACATATCAGAAAAAGTATATAATAGCCCACTTATCATCTTGACCAATTGAACAAGATTCTTTTAAATATTAATGTATGCTTATTTAAATGATAAAGAATTGAAGTTAAATAAGACTTTGTGTCATAGACTAAAAATAGTAAAACTATTCTTTTATGTTTAACATATATTCTGCCGCTAAAAACCTTTAACTCAATTGGACACAAATTAATCAATTTTTAAAACAATTTTTGAATATTTAATAAAAAAAGTCAACTTGTCAAACCATTTTTCTTTTACATAGGCAAAACATTTTTTTAATAAACATTTTAAAGACATAAAAACTCATTTCTCACGCTTCTTTCATGTTACCCGTACTTAAATATTAATACACAATTTTAATTCGTAGTTAATTATAATGTAAAGAAAAAGAAATAAAAAAGAATTTAATAAAAAAATTAATTGATTGGTATACGTGTTTTGTGAGTTAATTAGACTGCTTATTAAAATTGTTTATTAAATTTTATTTTTTACTTTTTTTCATACTTAGACCCACTAATTTAAATTGAGTTTGAAAAGCTCATTTAAAATGATAAAAGAAAATAATACTTATTCTTCTATTGACAAAACTTGAAGAAGACAATAGCAATTAACTTACATTTTCTAAATTATATGTATAAGGAAAAAAGGAAAGAAGAAATAAGTGAATTGCTAAATGTATGGTATGAAATGCTCTGAATTTCCAAATCAAATGTTAATTTCTAGAAAAGTTTGGACTTTGGAGGCTATAGATATCGGTTCAAGTTGATGTATAATTCGTATAAATGTTATGGTCAGAAAAAAATAAAAGATGGTCATTATCTAAATGGTGTAATGTGACGGTTGAGGCTGAGTAAATTCAAACGTCAAGTTTCTTAAAATAAGAGTCAAGAAGAATATTTTGGGAAGCTATGTAACAATTAATACGAAAAATACAGTACAAGGAAGGAATCTAAAATGTAAAAACGTTAGCATATATTCAAGCTCTCAAATAAACTTTTACCTAATTGTAATAAATGCAAAAACAAATGTTTTACAATTGTTCCATATACCTTTAGCTCAAAACTACATGACGGAGACAACAATAAAATAAAATTGAGTATATTATGTTTATATCCTTTCAAATTTATAAAAAAAAAAATGCATAAATATCTTTAATCTTTTTCAACCCCCAAATAGTATATTATATCTCTTTACATATTACATTAAAATTTTCAATTTTAAAAAATATCATATTATAATCTTCTCTAAAGAAAAAAAAATATTAACAAAAATATTAGATGTAATGATTTATGTGTTTTTTTAAAGACTTTTACGATTTTACAAGAATATAAAGATTCATAATATTTTTGAGGTATGAATTATATTGATTTATATCATAAAATTTATAAACTTCAAAAAGATTTTATGAGTTTATAAAATTTTAAAAAAATTCATGAATTTGTAGAAAATATTTGATAATAATTCTTGAATTATAATTGAAAAAAAATATAAATAAGATTAAAATTACATAAAAATTCACCATTGTTATATTTATCACCTTTTCATTATTATTATTGTGATCATATTATCACAAATATCTCATCATTATCATCCAATAATAATAATAATAAAAATAATAATAATAAAAGTAATAGAAATAGTAATATTTAATAATGATGATAATAATAATATTTATTGTGATTTATATGATTAAAGATTACTCTCTATCATCATAGAAAAAAACAATCTTAGAAAATATCAAATGTGGAAATGAATTGCCACGAGGGGAGTATTTAAAAGTCACTCAAAATCTAAATATCAAATAATCTATCAATATATATATATATATATATATATATATATATATATATATATATATTTCTCTTTTTTTTAAGTTACGAAAATTCTTAATTAAATACTATGATACTTTAACAACTTCTTTAAAAATATCATGATTAATTTTTTTAATTAGTACCACAAAACATTTTTACCTGATTTAAAAGTCTTAATCGAATATAAAAAAGAAGTATTTTAAAATCCTTGAAACCAAATCCAATCATTCCAATATTGATTGCATTCTTCAATTATTTTGAATCACGTGTAATTTTAATATTTGTTTTTAGAAATAAATTTTATTTTAAAAATTAAATGATTTTATTTTATTATTAATTTTTTAGGTATAATTGTCAAATTTTTATTTTTATTAAATTTCTTTGCATAATGAAATTATTAAGTTTTTTTTAAAAATAAAATTAACAAATCATCACTCAAATTATAAGAACTTGCCTCTGGTTTTTTCTTTTCTAAACTTGCCGGTAGTTGCACTATTTTGAATCTCATGGAATGTGAATTTGCTTTTAGAAAATCTATACTATATGGAAAGGAAGGCAACACAAATGTTAACTTTTAACACATTTCACGTTTTGACTTGGGGTCTTACAGAATTATCTCAATGAAACTTACCCAATTGAGGAATTAAATATGTTAAAAACAAATAATAACAGAACAGTGTAAATTGTAAGTTGTGACAATGGTTTTGTACTGCTGGCCCACGGTACTTAAAAATGTTTTGCCGAAGAGTCTTTCTTTAGTGTTGTTGGCCCACTTAATAAACCAAATCTTAGTAAAATACAAATGTTACTAAGTCCAGCAAGCCAGAGAGAAAAAAATTAATCTTTGAAGAATAAAATTGATTGATTTCTTTTTAGTTAGTCCAAATATTTTTCCTTTTTGTTGCAAGAAGTTCACAGAGAAAAGATAAATTGGCCTTCACCAATGTAAGGCTCAAAATCATGCAAAGTGGGAAGGGAAAGAGTGTTGACCCACCTGTAAATAGAGTAGGAAAAGGTAAGGAGTGTTCACAGAGAATGAAAATTCTTAAACAAAGATTAAGCAAAAATTTGCTTTATTGAAGCAAAAGGTTGCTACATGGTTTCTGAAAAGGAAGATGATGAAGAAAACAAACTCTATCAACTTTCCTCAAATCTAAAGTAGTTGCAAGAGTTTGGTATTCAATATATTTTCAGTTTTGAATTTCAAATTTAAAATTATCAGAAAGTTTTCACAAGAATTGAAATCCTTAAACAAAGATTAAGCAAAAGTTTGTATTAAAGCAAAAGTTTATTACATGGTTTCTAAAATGGAAGATGATGGGGAGAGAAAAACTCAATCAACTTTCCTCAAATTCAAAGCAGTAAGTTTAATATTTAGTATATTTTTAGTTTTGAATTTTGAATTTCAAATTAATTTAATTTTAAAACGGATTTGAGGAAATACTTGCTACTATATATATGATGTTGATCTATGAAAAACTTGGCAGTGCTGAACTTATACCTGGTTAAAGGAATTAGTTTTATTATTGTCAATTTTTAGATCTGTTCACATCCCTTGCTTCCACGTGCATTTCGTTGGAGTCTTTTGTTTTTTAGTGTTTGATGGAAAATAACAAGTCTTTTTGTTTGTATTTGTTTTGGGTGATGAACACGCATGGATAAGATTGACCATTTTCTATTCTTGATGCAAGGAATAACAATGTTAAATTGGTGATGCATTCATCAACGTAGAGAAATGAAGTTGCAACAATGGTGAAGAAGAACACAACTTGAAAGTGCCAAAAAAGAAAAGTATTCAATGGATTCACTAACTGCGTGTAGTGGTGGCGTCGTTTCTCCAGTTACAAAGACAAGGAAAGAGGTGAAAGAAGAATTTGATAATGACACGGGCTTCAATCTTTTTGGTCAAGTGTTGTAGCTTATTTAACTTTCATCCAAAGCATGTTGTGTGTAAGGAAGATATGCCCGTTAGTAAACTAGAAACAGACTTATATCTCCATTAGTAACATTCAAACTAATAGTCATCGTATTAATTAATTTTTGAATTATAAATAAGAAATCTGAGAAGAAATGTAATTAATAAGTAAAGATAATGATATTTTATGGTATAGAGATAATTAATATATATTTAATTATCATGTTTAGTTGATGCGAACAAGGAAGAAAGATCTAAATTGACCATTAAAAAAAATACTCAAAATTAATTTTTAAAGTAAAATTAAGAATGATTTACTTTTTAAAACTAATTAAATAATTAAAATAATCAAACTAACTTAATAAATAAAGACATTTAGATAAAAATAAATAAAATTAACTATATGACTACTATCAAAGGAGCTACTAATGTAAACCTATAAAAAAAAGTAAAGAAATTTAGGAGAAAAGATACATGATGTAGAATTTTTTTAACACTTTTTGCACAGAATTTTCCATGGCATAAACTTGCTAAATTCGATTTGGTGTGTGACTGCCCTCAATATTTTGATCTAGCATTACATGGTCAAGAAATCTTTTAACATCTTTCATGGTACGGAATTTATAAGGCTTTTTAGATTGAAACCATATGTAAATAAAAAATTTCTTGTATGAAATAATAACTACGAAACTCATCTAATATCATTAATATCACGACTTTGTTCCTGCTAATTAAAACATAACATATTATTTTGGATTTAATTAATATTTAAACTAATTAGTAAAAAAAATTTAAAAATTTTTTTTTTTAATAAAAATGTTTTATTTAAGGTTAATGCTATTAAAAGATTAACTATAGATATAAACAGATAAAATTTTATCAAGAGTAAAAAAATTTAAAACAAGATTTATAATTTTAAGGTCAAGTAAAAAAATATTAGAACCTATATTTCTTTTACATCGGAACCTTATTTATTTAGGAACCTAAAATATATATTTTACTTGCTGGAGGTTAAGTTCAATCTCCAAAGAGTGATAGCCGTCAACAAGATCACATGAAAAATTATAATAAAAAATAGTAAAAGTCAAATAACCTTATATAATTAATTAATTAATTAATTAAAATTAATTATTATTATTATTATTTACTTTATAAAATTGGTGCTTAAAATGAATTTTTAAAAAATATTAATTTTTTATTAATATATCACTAAAATAAATTATTTCTCTTTGTGTAATTTTTTTTAAAAAAATATTGATGTGTTAGTCCATTTGATTCCTTTTTAACATTTTCGTTAGGTTCCGGTTATTAATAACCTCGGAAAGATATCAAATTTCATTTTATTTATCTAATATACCTATGATCTATTTCTCATAATTTTTTTTTCTTATAACAAAAATAATTAGTTGATGAGACTTCATAACAAGGATCATAAGAGTAATATTTACCATTATGGGATGGAAATAATGAAAAAGAAATTATAGCTAAAACTTTAAATTGTTTATGGGAAACTGAACAATAAATTGAATTTGTTTTCTAACCAAAACATATTTAAACCATAAAATAAATGTTATAGTTTTTTTTTATTTAGTTTGGTTCTTATGATAATTATTATCATGTACAATATAAAGATTGAATGTTTGTGTCTAAAAATAGGTAAAAAAAATTATACTTAATTTACGGGAATAAAAAAATTTTACTAAAATTTTTTGTCCAATCAAAATTAAAATTTATTTTACTTAATCAACATATATTAAATTTTAAGCAAAAATCAAATAAATCCAAATGAAAATTTAAATTCACGTATTCATAATGCATTCAATTAAACCTTTTAGTTTCTATACGTACGTATTTAGAGAGTACACTCTCCCCATTTAGAAGGAACAATATTTTGTTTTCTCATTTTTAATTTGAATAAACAAAATGAATAAAAAATATATATAGATAGGTTTAATACACAAGCAATGAATTGATTAAAAAATATATATATACAAGCAATGAAATTAATTTTGAAAATCTGAAAATATCAAGTTATTTAGAGTAATTTATTAGGTTTAATTGTTAGTAGCAATTTTCGTGAGTGAAGAAGACGATTTGAATTCCAAAGGCATCAAAATCGGAACCCTAAAACGAGAGTGCATCAGCACGTTCCGAGCCGAATCGAATCAAATGTAATAGCGAAAGCGAACAAGATCCAAAAGAGGAAGAAAAATCGAAACTTGAAGATCATGGCGGTGATGACGAGGAAGCGACGGCGCATGATGGCGGAAGCGGCGGCGGCGGCGGCGGCGGCGGCGACGACAACGGCTGTCCTGCCGGAGGAACTGATGATCGAAATCCTTGCTAGGGTTCGGGTTAGCAATCCGCTGCAACTGAGGTGCGTTTGCAAGTGGTGGAAATCCCTAGTTGTAGATCCCCAATTCGTGAAGAAGCATTTGCATAAATCGTTCTCGGATATTACAGATCTCGCTTCAAAGGCTATGGAAGACATGGATGCGTTTCAATTGCAGCTCAATTACGCATATGCCCCTGCCTTGGCCTTACAAGATGAAGAAGAAAATGATGATTATGATGAAGAAGAAGAAGAAGAAGATGAAGAAGAAGAAGAGCGTTCGATGGTGAACGAGTTGGCTCAGTTGGATAACATGTTGGTGGTGGTTCGGTCGCTAAAAGGGAGTTTGGAAACTATTAAGATTGATATGCAAGCGATCAAGGATAGGGTCAAGTGTCTTCAGAGTTTTCTGCAAATTTATCTCAAGACAGTTTCTTCTTCTTCCTCAACGTGATTCGTTTTTTAGTTTTTTTTTTTTTTTTTTTTTTCAGTTTTGCAACTGTTGATTTATAAATAATCTCACATGGTTGCTTCTTTTTTAATTTTTTTTTTGGAAAAAATGATGTTGTCAGTGTTCGGAGACGGGGCATGTGGAATTAGTTATATAGATTTGTTTATGTGCTTAGTTGAACACGATTACTTACTTCCTTATCTCGTAGCATTGTCTTCTCCGTGCTGGAACAACACAGCTTTAGTTTAATGTGAAATTGTAAATTATTAGGTGCTGCAGATTTATTTATATCTTCTTTAATATTTCTAAGTATGTTATTATTTAATAATTTGAATGCCTGATGTGATAAGTCATGTCTAAGAATTTATTTCTCACTGTTATTTTTATGCGGTAAGAGCTTTAGCTTAGACAGCAAACAGCAACACGTGCTACTCATTTTCATATACATGTTCAGTATTTTGATTGTCCTTCAAAAAAAGAAATGGGCTCAAATAGTCTAAAATAGGCATACTAAGTACGAAAATGTTAACATTCCTCTTTATCTTTAAAAGATAAGATGTCTTAGCAACGATGAATATTGTATTTCTATTTCCATTAAGATTTTAGCATTTAATACGTTGGGCTGTTTTTTCTATGATTTGAAGATAAATTTCAGGTGCAAAAATTTGTATAATACTACTAAACAATGTATTAGCTTAATTTAATGTGAGAAATGTATAAGGAAGAATATTAGACTTTATCTATTGTTGATTTAAAATGAAGTTTGGGATTTATTTATTATTTTTTGAGGTATGTGTTATTTTGTTTAGGATTTGTATATTTCACGAAATTTGAATCTTGCTAACATTGGTGATTAAGTAAATTAGATCATGTTTTTATTTTCTAAAGTATTCTTTTATTGTTGAGTGTAGTATATTACGAAATTTTATGAAATTTAAATTAGGTGTTATCTGTATTTTTGCTCTAAATTTTATGTTTTCCATCCCATAAATATGTAACAAATGTGAATTGAAATAACAATTTCCAAACTGTAACACATAACAGTTCCGCATTCCACAGTTCACCATATTAGTTTTAATTAATGGTAATTTGTTCACTTTATCTTTAAAATCCACCATTCTTTCTTTAAATGAGAAGTCCAAAATTTAACACTGTTATAGGTTTCTATCCATCTTTTTTTAAAAAAAAAATGTAAAGAAAAATCAGTTTCTTTTTTTTTAAAAAAAAAAATTCAATAGAAACTCTTTAATGTTAACTCAGGGCATTTTTATTTTGCACTTGTATAACCATAATCGCCCAATTTTAATTTCCCAACGTACTTTTATTAACATCAAGTATTTAAGGTTAGAAACTTCTTCAACAGTTAATTCACTAATTTATTCCTATTCATGTTCTCAATTGCTTTCCTATAATTACATAAAGAAAAATAAATAAATAAAACAATAAAGTAAAATAAGTGATGTTTAGAGATAAAAAGAATGTAAAAATTATTATAAATATGTTGTAAGAATGAAATAACTCGTGCTAAAATGCCACAAGGTCCGAAACCATATAACTCTAGCAATCTTGATTCGTGAATGGAGGTTGACACACCGATGCCAGATGAAAGTTTAGATCGCGTTAAACTATATTTTAGCTTAGATGAACGTTACTGATACAAAATTTTCCATTCTAAGAAGCGGTACTTTACAAATAAAACTGTTAATACAAAATACTGCACAACTTTATAAACACGAGAGTTAACTAATGTACAAGTCATCCTAAAAGGAAAAGGTGCCTTCAGAATAGAGAGAATGTTTATATTGCAGTGTCAATTATGAGCTCAGCTGCAGCACCCATTGTACCTATCCCACCAACACCCAACAAAGCAAGAGCAAGCTCTTCTTCATTCAACTGCCTCAACCCATTGCTGAGTCTCTTCAACACACGCACATCTACTTCCAGCACCCAGTTAGGTGTGCAACTTACCATCAAGCTCACAAAACCCGACACATAAGCATGCCATGTAGCTGTATCACAACCTAGTGATATCTTACCATCAAGTGCACTTGCCAGAAACTCCATGTGGGTACCCAAAACCTTGGGACGTCGCTTCGATGCAGATGATGATGAATCAACTCCCCAAGCAAAAGCACCGCAAAGAACTGCAAAGTAAGCAAGTGCATATCCTCCAAGCATTGCAACCATTCCACCTGACTTTTCTTCCTGATCTAATCTGTGAACAGATATAAACCAGGATGGCAAAGTTTCTTTTATTAATAATTGAACCAGCATCAACCCTCCTGATATCCATACTAAAGAGGCCCCAAGGGCAGCAGCAAGCTTCACCTGAGTCATTGATGCAGCCAGAGAAAACTGTCCATATTTTATGCCATCTTTGTTTGCTTTCAACTTCTCCAATCGCTCCCTCGGCAGCCCACCACATACAATTTCCCTCACAGAGTCCATCAAGATGGAAACAATTTCTTCGGTCAAGAAAACAATATCTCTGATTGAACGATATGCGCGCAAATAAAGAATTCCTGGAGCAACAGGGCAAATCCCTCCACATAAATGGGACTTGTATCCATGTCCAAGGAGGGCTCCAACACCACCACTGCATGAAATAGGAGAGCTATTCATGCCAAGGGTAGCTGTGAAGCAGCTTTTTAGAAGTTGAACTACTGCATCATTGTTGTGGAGGAAGACGGTCCTAGATGCTGAGAAGGTAAGGAAATCAGTCCAACGCCTTGCCTTTTGGGTCCACAAGGAAGCTACGATTGGCATGCATGGCCATGGACAACCTGCTGCGAGGCTCTCCAATGTTTGGCCAGCCAAATTGAGAAAACGCTCTGATGCCTTGTCAACTTTGTAGGTTATGGTAAGGCTTGTGAAGGCAGCCAAGGGCAATGGAAGTGTGGCAGGAGAGCTGTCTCCTGTGAAAATGATGGCCACTGGTCACAATACTAAATAACAACTTAATAATAATGTTGGAAGAGAAAGTCAGATGGAGGAAGCCATTTCCTAAGCGGAAACTGGTATTAATACTTGTTCAAGTAGTGTAAAAGATAAAATTAATATAAGAATTGTAATGAAACAAGAGTTGCAAATGTAAATCATCTCTCATGAAAACGATAAGTGAGGATTTTAAAAATGTATAAATAGAATTTAGGTCATAACAATGAGAAAACCTGAAGCAAGGCTAGGCACATCAACACCAGTTGCAGCCAAAATTTTCCTGATCTGTCCCTCAACGTTCAGCAGATTTGCAGCAGGGCTAGGCCAATCTGTTCCATTCATAAATACAGGTTTCCAAACTCCCCGGGTTACTTCAGCAGAGAAGTAACTTATTATGGTAGCCAGAGATGCAGGAAGGAAATCAGCTAAATCTTTAAGCCCTGATATTAAGAAAAGCGTATCATGAGTTCTACAAGAGTTCTCAAAATAAATTAGACAATTCTAAAGTTTGTCTACGGCCAGTTAGATTCTCTTTGGTAATTTAGAAATCATGAGTTCTACAAGCTATTTGGTGCATTCCACTGGATTTTATCTGGTCAAGACACACATACCTGTTGCCAACTCACGTGGAGACAATCTTCCATGAGCACAGGCTGTAAGAGCAGCATCAACTACAAAGGGAATGGCTTCAAGAATATCCCAAGCAGGCAACTTTGGACCTATAGAGGCATCTTCATTTGCAAGTCCAGAAGAGCTACTGCTTCCAGAAGTTATAGTAGTATGGCTTCCTCTATTAATCTTTCTGAACATCATGTTAAGAAGCCCCTCAACAATCTGATGAAAAGGGGTTCCATGAACAAGACCGGAGAGCGTTGAAGCTATACATGCCTGATGCTGCCGATACCACACTTTTAATTTTGGAAAGGAGTCCACAAATACAGAATTTGGGGATGATAAACTTGCTATTTCTGAGAGTCTCCTTCTGTTTCGATCTTTGTGGATGTTACCAGCTGACATTAAGTGGGAATTACGTACTAATAGTAAGTATTCCGGAGTTAATTGAGAACCAACAGTAGGTACATCTCCAATTCCGTATTCAATAGGAGGATGATTAAATCTCCATAGCTTTAAAAGAAGAATAAATGCATTTGAAAACACAGCATGGGCAGATATTTCTTCCCCTGATGTTAGTGTCCATGAGATATTCGGTACACATGACCCAAAAACTTCACAGATTGGCATCAATGAACATGCAAGCTGTGGAACCTGGTTAGAGAATTGGGAAATGCATTAGTTCAAATTATAATGATGATACTAGCTTGTGTATGCACTATGTAGGCTTAAGAAATAAATTTGTATGCTGAGTATTTCCTAATCAGCTGCCTTTTAACCAAGTATGAAGAAGGAAAATGGGAGTTCAACCTAATAGGCCAGACAGTTAGAGATGATTAGGGAGTAACCAGTAGATAGCAAGCATGAGACTGAAGGGACTAAATAATTGGGTGTGAATGGACCAGAAGACTTGGGGATGAATGGAGAGAGGGAAGGGAGATGGGAATAAAAAGGGGAGGCAAATGAAGGAAAGACAAAAAAAAAAAAAACAATTGGAGGAAAGGATGAGATTGGTAATAGGATCTGTGTATTACTGTCCTCTAGGTCGTCTTATCTTCTGCAGAAGTTTTAATTTTATTTTTCTGGTCATACTTCTGTTTTCAAGGTACTTCCACTGTTCTAGGAGCTGAGCTTCATCTTTCATGTATATAAATTCCATGTTCTATCAATAACACTTCAAATTAGGGATTGAATTAAACTTACCATGCCATGGAGCGAAAATATTTGAACACAATCAACAGATGCAATTCCAACAAATAGTACATTAAGTATTGGAGCGTAATTAATCAAATAGCTGTTTCCTTCAGTGTTTTGTGCAGGAACTGGTGGAGATAACAACCTAAGAATGAAATGTACAGCGTGTTCCTGCATAAAATAGAGATCTAATATCTATTAGGATGGGAAGGTGATTTAGAAAGAAAGATGTGATCTACATTACACTATTGAGCAAATTATTTGAGTTTCTATTTGCTCTATTGTCTAACTATTCACTACCTGTATATTCCAGCCGCGAATCAGGGATGCCCCGCAAAGAATGGCAGCAGCAGATATCTTTTCATCTTCTGATCCGCTAGTTGCAATTTCAAAAATTTTCTCCAGCTCTGCTAAGCTTCCATCAAATCCAGGAGCGTAAATTCAGTTGCTTTACCTTTTGGTAAATTTACAAAAAAGAGCATCTGACATACCTGGCTTCAGGAAAGAAAAAGAAAAACTGAAGACCAGGCAATGAAATTTTAAAAAGTAATTTATATTTCACCCAGTTATAACCCCTCTTATGATATAAATTCAGTATATAATGAATTATTGTTGTATTCAATAAATTATCTCATGTTTTAGCAATTTAATTTGTCCATACACTGATGGGTGCTCTAAACATGAATTGAAAAGAAAATCTCACTTCACCCTTGTGATTGATATCCCCGAACAAAATTTTAGAGATTGGCTGCATGAGAAAGCTTACCATTCTCAACCATCAGGCTTCTTTTCTGGCCTGTTTAGGACTGAGTTTAAAATATTAAAAATTTTAAGAAATAGTTTGATAAAGGTCATGGCATTATGGCTATGGACCTAAAAAGCGGGACCACAATATATACTATGCACTTTACAGGAACACCTTTGAAATAAATTTATTGCAGGTTCTCAAATGAACACAAACAATTCAACTGAATAAGTCACAATTATATCATACCTTGTAGCAGGACTTGAAACCAAAGCATTAACCATCACCGAAGTAAGTGGTGTTCCCTTCATAAATGATGACCAGCCAGGTACTTGAGCAGGCATACACTGAGGAATTTGATTGATTCGTCCATTAACATAGCCTGGCCATAAGTATGCAGATGTGTCGAGAAGATTGCGAGCAATACAAGCCTCAACTATCAGATGACGCATGTTTCCAGCTGCAAAAGATGTAGTGGAAATCAGAAACAATGATGTCTATCCTCACTAATGGATATTACTTTTGCAGCAATAAGAAACATTATCATACACATTTTTTGTTGCTACACTTCATCTCAGCATGTGAAAAGTGAAGCATATACTTTAAATTTCAAATTTGGAAGAAAATCAGAAAATGATGTACATCATCCTCAATAATGCATTGCTAAATTCAGAGAAGTTGTTCCAGCTGTTGAAGATCCACATATAATTTTTAATTGACACAGAAAGCAATAAATCACTCACAACAGTCAACTGGCATCTCTGCCATGTTGAGGCAGTCAAAATATGCACTCCCTATTGTGATGCCAGAAACAAATAGCATTGCTTTTGCAGCAGCTTGATTTGCAGCAGCAGCAACAGATTGAGGTGGAGTGAGCAAGCTCTGATAATCACCCAATACCTGCAGACTTGAGACTAAATCATTGCGACATTTTCCTGGAACCTTTTTCTCTTTCCAGCAATCAGTAGGACCATTGTCCTTTTCATCAATTGGTGTCCTTTCCTCCTCTTCAATAAGATCAGTAACAACAAGAGGTATGATACACAAGAGCATGCATAAGCGAGTATCAAGATGAGGCATTGGGCCCTCAATAGGATCTCTTTCCTATAAATGAATCAATAATTAAATTGAAAGATTAAACCATTTACGCAAATTACTTAAGTGAAAAGTGCATGGAAATGGAATACCAAAAGTAATCAATGGACAAGATATAAACCACAACTTCACAGGAAAAAATATTGAATTGCAAAGAAAGAGTCCTACCCTCTGAACAAGACGAAGAGTTGCTAACCAAAGACCTAGAAAAGTGTCATGCCAAGAAGTGGCATTTATAGCTCGGAGGGTCTTGATCAAACCTACACAATACAATTTTTTATGTCACTAGCACCCAAAAATAAAGCTGAAAAGACAAAATCAATAACTATTCTCAGTCTTACCACTAATTGTTTCTATAGCACTTGTTGCGCTGACTTCATAGCCATCCATGGCGTCCTCCAGCACCAGATCAAGCGGAATCCAGAGAGCAGAATGACTTGCACCATTACACAGTGATGCAGAAGAAGAAAGATATTCAAAAGACATAACTGTTTGGAACTTTTTCTGTGAATTTGTTTTGCATTCTCGAGACAAGACCATACAAGAATCTGAAGTCAACTGCAGAAGTACCTCAGGACTTACAGTTCTTGATTTTCTCAATGCTAATGAATTTGCACCCAGAAGCTGCAGCCGCTGAATAAAATTATGCCAATGTGCAGGCCTGATAAGACAGAAGAAAGATGATGAGCAAATACCAAGAATAACCAAACCTTATTCCACTAAGTGTGACAGATGACATTATCTTTAAAAAAACATGCCACATGAAATCACTACCATAATATTGTAGAATATATGATTCCAAGAATACTTTGAAATCATTTTATTATCCTATAAAATGAAAAATTAGGAATGATATGCAAAATCAAATTGAAAGGAAATTTTGGAATGAACAGATATATTCTGATTGACAATGTTAATGGTAAAATTCAACAGAAAATGCTGAGAATAAATATAAAGATATCAAATACTTACAAATTTTGGCGAGCCAAGTAAAGAATTCTTGAAGATATTTTATCCTGCAAAAAATGTCCGATCATCTCAACAGCCATAAGTGTATTTGCATTTTGCAATTTCTCATGTAATTCAGTCTTTTTATCACTATAATTATCAGGCCTATCCAGTTCCATATCTGGATATAGTGCCACCCATCTAGACTTTTTGTCGGGAGTATATTCCAGTAAACCTTCATCATCCAATGATGCATCAAGCAATTGCCAGACAATTGAAAAAATAAATTCAACCACCAGAATGCCAGGCTCACTTTGTGACATGCCAAATATGTTGGAAAGATGAAGAACAGCATCTATAGATTTCATGACCCTGTCCATAGTATAAGCAGAAGAATTAACAAATAACCAAAGTGCACCACTAGACACAATAACCTATTAACACTAACAGTTCATATCTATCTCAACCATTCATCTCTCTTTACCACAAAGAAATTAGGGATACAATGTAGTACCAAACTCAACTACTAAACAGTTTTCAGTTATCAATCATTAATTTAGTAGATAAAATCACAGAAACTGTCAAAAAACAGAATATGATAGAGATGTTAAAACCTCACAGCATATGTAACTTGAAAGTCATAAACAAGATGGTGCAAAAATTATTAAAAAACAAAAGTATTATACAATCCAAGCTTACTTTTGATAATCTGGCCTGTTTATCTGAGATTTAAGTTCAAAAGCATGTCTTTTGAGGAGTTCCAAGTATAGCCTATATGCTGCAGGTTGGACATGTCTACATGGAATAACCCTGCCAAAAGGAATAAAAATACAACACGATATATTAACACACCAAAACAGCAGTACATCAGGTAACACAGGCATATAGATTTTGTTCCAAAGTGAGCAGATAAACATGCCTCTATCCAACAGAAAACTTTAATAATTAGTGAAAAAATTAGACTATAAAAAATCATGGCCTAACAGGAGACCTAGATTGAAGTATCAAATAAACAGCCTAATGGTCTGGATCAGAATGCCAGGCAGTGAAAGCAAATCATGAGCGAAAAATGAAGATTACAATAATGAAGATGTAGCAATTGATGAGTGAGCATATCTTAATGGATGAGACTGAGAATGTGATTAACAGGGAGAAAGTTGAAGTGGCTTCTAAACAGTAAAAATTATGGAAAACTGTTTAAGATGGCTTGGTCATGAAAGAAGGGCACATACATACAAACAATCTCGACAATACTCCTGTAAAGAGGAAAAAGAGACACAAAAACAGACATGATAGCAGACTATTAAGAAGTACGTAGGGTACACAGGACTTCGTGAATCTATGACACAGACAATAGTGTACTAAATCCAAGTAGCTAGCCCCACCATAGCAGAAGTGGAGTTGCTTGTTTTTGTTAAGAGAAATTACACTGCAAAAATCATTAAACAATGGCCAGATTTTCTTTGTATATGCATAATTAACTCCAAGAAAAAAAAACATCACTAATAAGTAGCTTGTAACAAATAAAAAATCCATTCATAAACGAAAAATTGAACCATACGTGATTTCCACGGCATTAATAGAAAACGAATACATCCATTTACAGAAAACAAATTCAGATCAATTGATCAACACAAGATCGAGTCAATGCTCAAGATCAATTTCACTTCCATAAGAAGCTAACTCTGAACTTGATCACCGGAAGTAATATTTTGTATATAAAAAAAAAAAAAAAAACTGTAAGAAATGTGATAACCGAAAATCATAATTAGTTAGTAGCATCCAAAGTCCGATCCAATACTACAAGGACTAGTTGTGATGTATACACGACGCGGGAGAATTAAGTTCATTGAGCTAAATTTCAAATTGAGCTCATAAAAATAACAGGAAAAGATAGAAGCAGTTATGGCGATAGAAGCAAACAGTGACAGAGAAAAGATAACAGGAAAATCGAAATTGAAATCCGTAACAATAGACGGAGTTGAATTGAGAAGGGAAAAAGGAAAGAGAAAAGAGAACCTGACAGAAAGGAGAGAGAGGAGAAGCATGGGAGGAACGATCTGAAGAGTCAATGCTTTCTCGAGAAACTTCCATAGAATGGGGACATTGTTATCCCAGCAAATGTAAGAGACAAGAAACTCAGCGAGTTCGACAGAAGGAAGAGACTCTCCGGCAGAGTTCAAATTGGAATACATCTGAACCGCCCAAAGCAGAGGATCACTCCCCTTCTGCTGCGCCGCTTTTGTCATCTCCACCACACCCTCCATCATCCCTCACACCTAACATACACACAGACACTAACCTCTCACTCAACCAACTTTGCCAAATCCAAATTCTCACCCTCTCTCAAAAATCTGCCAATGCCTCTCTCTTTCTTTCTCTCTGTGTATGCATTGGATTTTCTCATATAAGTCAAACCTTTCAGGGGTGTTATAGGAATTTCGTCTTTAGGAGGTATCCAGTTCCTCGGGGATCGTGACAACAAAGTAAACGCTCATAATATACTCAACAACACCGTCACTTTCTGTTTTGCACACCTACTAATTCCACGCTGCTTGGTCCTTCTAATTATTCACTTCATTTTTTTTTCCTAATTTAACAAATTATATTGATTGATATTTTTAATTTTATAAATTAATTTAGTATAAATGTCTCGTAAAGGCCCTTCACGGTAGCTATCTAACTGCACTTTTGTTGTCTCCAGGTTTAAATTAATACACTTAGTAAAAGAAATATTCTGATTAAAATAACAAGTCTTGAAAAAATTGAACAATGTGTATAACATGGTGTAGTTAGTTCCATGGCATTAGACAATAACTTGCACGAGTGAGCAAAAGTTTATGCATACCGTTAACACCATAATCTTAATAATTTCATTTATTTTTATAAAGAGTTAAGTAGAAGATATGGCAATATATATATAATATTATGATGAGAGAGCATGATCATGAATTTAACAAGGTAGAGATTGATTGTGTTCTAATTAAAATGATGTTACGTTGTACTAAAAGGATCGGATTGTAATTTCATAGGTTGGGCTTTTGTTTCTGGGCGATAGTAGGTTGGCGAGGTATGGGGTTTCCTTAGTGCAACGTTTTGAAAATGAGTTTGGTATGGCCTACTCATGTTTTCATAATTATTGGCTAATAAGTCTATTATGAGTGTCTAGGGACTAGGAAGGGGCTAGAGCAGTTGGTGTAGGTTTTTGTCAACGAATCAATATCGCGGAAAAAATATTACACTAGCTACATTTTTGAAACAAAAATAACAACCATTAATCAAGTATTTTGGATTTATATAAATTGCTCTAAAAACAATATAGGGATTAACTTTGAGTTATTTTAAAAGTAATATATTTAATTTAGAATTTAGCATTTCCTAACAGATTTGTTTTATTCGTATACATCAATGATTGATTACACTGAAAAACAAGACTAAAGATGAATCAATGATATGTATAACTATCACAACAGTTCAGTTTTTTTTTGTTGTTGTTGAGATTTTTGTCTCCGAAACTGTTCCAAACTTTGTTTAGAAGATATCCCAATCAAAGCTTGAGTTACTCCAAATCTGTGGAAGAATTTTATAAAAAGTTTGTAAGTAAATATTTTTTTTATGTAATTTTTTTTGCATTTATTTTTTCAATCAAAGTCTTAAAGATACTTACTAAAATTCTCTAATAAAGCAGTAATTTTATAGATTAAATTCAACAAAGGGTTGGATTTTAAACCTATAGCCATAAGATGAGTTGGTTGGAGCTTCCAATTTATTCCTTATAGGTTTTTTTTTTTTTTTTAAGGTTGAAGTTTTCGTTGACGGAGCTTTCCAAACTAAAGTGGTTAGGTTAGGTAGAGACGATGACATGGTGGCTGTATTATCCCCACCACAGAAAGTGGGTCCAAAAAACATCAAGTGGTTGGGTTTGGGTAAAGATGAGTGTGAAAGGTTGCTTCTTTATTCCCACTCTTCCATTGAGATAAGAAGGCAAACTCTCTTGCTTCTCAATGTCCACCTTCAATCATTCTCAAGTGGAAAATGTGTTCTCTCATTTATTACCCTTTCACTATTTCATATTTTAATATATGTATGGCTCTTGTGCTTTTGAATGGGACATGTTGGTAGGTAAGGACTAGTGCCTTGATCAGTTAGCAGCTTCATTGGCCTTTGTGGGAACATTGTAGGACCACAACACCATGTGGTTAGACACCTAAGCTAGAGCAGATTGAGAGAAAAGAAAAAGTTGTGTCTAAAAGTTTAGGAGAAAGTGGTTTTGTCACGGTCCAAGTTTAGGAAATATCATTTATTCAAGAGAAAATTTATGAATGAAATACGAAAAAAAGAGATTTTATTTTAGCCGTTTTATGCAAGTAAAAGATAGAAGTTTTAATTGTTTGATATTTAAAGCATAAATCCACCCAATATAAGCTAGTATTTTGAGATATTAAATGTGATATTTTATTTTTCTTGGGGTGTAACGTGTTCATTAAGTTAAACTATGTTTTCAACACAAAGTAATTTATTGCCGTGAATCTAATAAGATAAAAAAGGTTGGTGAGAGGGTTCATATATCATTCTTAACTACACCTCTATCCTCGACGTCACAGTTGGTAAGATTTGATTTGAAGTGAGACAATTTGGATTAGATAATAGATAGATCATAGAGGATATAAAAAAGGGGGATGGAATGTATAGATTGCTATAGATTAATCTTCATATGATTCCTAGTCCAACTTTATTAGGATCTATGGTTTTTTTTTTTTTTTTGTAACTCCACATTTCGATCCATTAGATGACTTTCGAAAGATGCTGAATGAACCTTGACACCTAATAAGCCAAAACGGCAAAGGCAAGCAAGCACAATTGAGTGATGTTCAATATAAGCCAATTATTTAAATGTAAACAAAATTATTGCCCTTTAAAATTCCGTGAGTGGAAGCTAGTGCCTTACCTAAAGTAAAAGCTGAGAATATTATCTGATGAGTAAGTCCTCAAGATTATGGTGGCCAATATCAACCAAAAAAAATAAGATAGAGAAGGGTTGATGATTTCAGCTACTTTTCTAAGAAGCTGTTTGATGATTGGGAGTGGATGGATTTGTTCAGAACTATTTCACGAGTTTGGGCATTAATTATCGTATAGACTATAAAAGACATTGATGAAATTGGGTAATAATGTTCTTTCACCATTAAAGATGAAATTCACTACTTTTGAGATTAAGTAATGTTCTTTGACTTAGTGGATTTCTAACTAATAATTTCAAAGATGTAGATGAAGAGTTATTTCATATTTAATGAATTTTACCAATAATTCTATGAATAAAAAAAGTGTACGTTGATATGAACATGTTATTCATTAGAGTGTTAATTTCTCGTGATATCTTTACAATTTTCTAGATGGAATCCATCATGATTAGCTCCGTATGGGTACAACAAAGCAAACATAATTTTTAAAGCGTGATATTTTTAAAAACAACATTTTATATAAAATATGCATATATGTAAAAACTTCCTAGGATATAGACTTAATAAGTATTCACAAATGTTTTAACTTAACTAGAATTCTTGAATTAGAACATATTATACAATTATACCTAATATTTGGAGTAAATTTTGTTGTCTAATATCATATCTATCTCGAATTAACTAATTAACTCCCAAAATAATATCTATGGCTCCTATTTTATATTTTTTATTTATATATAAAGAGAATTATTAAGAGTGAGACATGCCAAAATTTTGTGCAGAATTCATATTTTTTTTAAATAAATTTATATTTTTTTCCTCAACATAATATAAATTTCTTAATTACTTGCGAATGTAAATTGAAAATTTTTCAGGGGTTTGGTGAGATTTTCCGGGGGGACACTGAGACAGCGCGTGCTTATCTCAAGCGTTTCAATAATACGGTGTATTGATGTTATATAAAGCAACTCCAAAAGGAGGTAGAATCGGAGAGTTTAGTTGGTGTGTCATTTCAATTTTCATTGCCTTTACTATCATTGCATCACATTGTTCTATTCGATTTTAAAGTAAAGTACAAACAACAAGTTTATCTCAATTCCTACTTATATTAAAATGGATAAAATTTAATCACAATTCTTTTAAATATTGTTTTTGTTATTTTTCAAATCATAACTGGAGTTTTATTTTAATGATATATATAATAAAAATTATATTAAATGATTGTAAAAACTAGTGAAATAAAATTCTAATTCTAATTATAGAAAAACAAAAAGAACACGAAGAAACCTAACTTAAATTTTATTTTTGTTGAAAATATTGAAAATTCTATATCCCTACAGATAGGACATGTTGTATGTATATGAGTGATGAGTCCTCACTTTACAAATCGCTTTTGTAAGATTGAGTTAAACTTTTCACCCAAATTTAAAAATTTTAAAGTTGAAAACTCAAAAAGAAATATCAAATTATTCGAGAAAAAATCTAACTTAAATTTTAATTTTGTTGAAAATATTGAAAATTCCACGTCACCTAAATATATGACATGTTATAAGTATATAAGTGAAGAACAGTGCTCACCTTACAAGTCAATTTTGTGAGATTAAGTTAAATTTCTCACTCGAATTTAATAATCTTAAAGTCGAAAACTCAAAAAAAAAAAAATCTCAAATTACTCGAAAAAAATCGAAAAATCTCATTTCTTTTTGTCATCAAAATACAAAAAAAAAAAAAAACTTAATATGATTGAGGTATAATCAAATTTATTAATTTATATTTATTTGAGCATTGTAAAAATATTAAAAAACACAAAGCTTGCTTTAATAAATTAGACTTAAAAACAGTAATTTTTTTTAGCTTTCAGAGAGCATAGAAGAAAGAGAAAAAAATAAATCCATCGCATATAAATGTCAGAAACTCCTGCTAAGCTGGATTTGTAGAATGGAGGGACCACTTAAAGGGTTGTTAAGTATGTTAGACATGAAAGAACGTGATCCTTGATAACAATTAGTTTGATTAAATTTTAATTAATTAGTTAATTATTAACATTTAATGCTGGTTTGACTTGGTTTCTAAAATTGATTTTAAGCATTATTGGGTGTGAAAATCATTCAACTTGAATTAGGAAAGTCTATATACGTTTACCAAACTTTGGTGGCCAAAAAGGACTGGAATCTTTTACCAAACTCTAGTCAAGTTATGTTTAGATCCGAAGTGGCAAAATCATCAATTCTTGTGATTCATAATGAGGACAAGGCTTTGCACGTGCTCGTGTAATTGTGAATATTTTATTAAATGCCTACTAATTAAATTTAGTCCAAAGTAACAATTAGATACTACGTACCCGTTTATTTATCTTTGTACATAGGATTTTAGTAAGGGTTCATTGACATGGCTCTGTATCAAATTGAAAATTTGGCCTTAGAATCACTGAATATATATCACTGTACAAATTAAAAGTTTGATCTTGTAACTTATAATAACCTAGCTGTACTAAGATCTGAAACCAACAATTCTTGCAATTCATAACATGAACTAGGCTCTGCACATGCTTTCTCGTGAACATTTTATTTTATATAAAGATTTTTCTGATGTCATGCAAGTCAGTCGACTTATAAAATCAGATTCTATTTGAGAGTTGTTAATACATGAGTATACATAAATTAATTGTTAATATATACATTGGATTCTAGCAATTACAATTGCATTTTCTATCGATTGAAACATATAAAACCCATTGTGAATTATAAAAACAACTGTTAAGAATGGTTTTAGAATTCACCTTATAATTATTATTAGTTAGTAGTTGTTAATAAGAAGATTTATACCTGTTACCTTTTCATCCTTCTTTCTTTAATTTCTTTTTACCAATGAATCACTTTATAATTTATTTATATTTATTATTATTTATTTATTTTTATAACCTTTTTTTTTAGTTCAATAATGATTTTAACAAGTGAATATATATTTTTTTATAAAATAAAAATTTTAAGTTATAGGAGTTTTTCTTAATTAAGAATAATATATATCTAATAATTTAACTATATATTAAAAAAATTATTTTATTAATTTTAAATGAGCTAATTAATTAATATTTATTATAAAAATATAAATTATTGAAATTAATTCTAAAAAATAATATAATATATGATAAGATATTTCTAGATAATACAACCGGTATAAACCAATAAAGAAAATTGTTAGAATGAAAAACAATATAAAATAATTTTATATAAAAGATTAAAAATTAAACAACCATTATCTATTAAACTTAGGCCACAATTTTATATTGTTTCACATCAAAGTAATTATTTCAATACATATCATCGTATTTAACTCATTTTAAATGAGGGAAAATATTTTAAAATATAAAATACACTTTCAAAATTTATAAAAAGAATTAATGATTGAAAATATTTACTAAATTGATTTATCATTCAAAGTGTATTCTTTCACAAACTAAATTATATATTATTACTTCTCTTTAGATTTTTTATTTTATTTTATAGTATTTTGATAAATATTTCTATTTTAATAATTTATATAATTAAATTAATATTAAATAATATTTTTTTCTAATGGTAGAAGAAATAAAAAAATTGAATAAATTAAAATACACATATATGCTGGGTAAGACACATAAGCATTTATTTAATTTAAATAAAAAAAACGACACAAGTATCTATAAAATGTATATAACTGTAATGTAGATAGACATGAAAGGTAATATTTTACATATCTAGATTCTCTAAAAAGAAGTATATATAATTAGATAAAGTCTCTTAATGGACATAAATATTAAATTCTCTTGATACCATATTTTAAATTCAAAAATCTACATCATCTCAATGTGTATTACTATTAATATATGTAATTTTTTCTTATATTTTTCTCCTTTGTTGCACTTGACTACATTTTGATGTACTTTGTATATAAGATTTCTTTATGGGACAAAAAAGAGGAATAAAATTCAGTCTTTCTGTCAATATGGTATCAGAAGCTTGTAATCTGAGGGAAGAAGCAGCAGAAAATAAAATGCCTTGGTCTGGAGACTTCTTGAGATATCTAAGCAAATGTTAGAGAACTTGAAGGTGAGTGGATTTAGGATTAGTCATGTAGTGACTTAGTTTATTGACAACAAAACATATATCTGGCTTAGAGATGGTAAGATACATAAGTCTGTCAATCATTCTCTTATACTGAGAAGCATCCTCCAAGGGGTCTCCATCATTAATAGAGAGGGTAAGCTTAGGTTCCATAGGTAAAAACTCAGGTTTTGCATCTAGGAAACTGTGGGACCAATTTCCAGCCAACAAAAGTTGACCAATTCCAGCCAACACAATTTGCAAATTGCAAATTGTTTTTCAAAACTTTCGGTGCCCAACCAAACCCACTCAATTGCAAATTTGCTTTTAGTGGAAGAAATAATTTCTTAACAAACAGTGCCAATTTCCTTCTCCTATAAAAGGAGAAGGCTTGCTGCAGCAACATCATCCCCTCACAAACACAAAAACAGCAAGAGCTGTTCAGCTATCCTCACAAGAGAGTGTGAGAGAAAAAGAAGAGGGAGATCCTTAGAGAGTGTTTTTTTCTAAGAGAGAAAAATTAGTAAGCCAATTTGTGAGTGTTATCCACAAATTGAAGATACAATTGTTATTGTATTTGTATTCCCATTATTGTTATAGTGGAGATTTAAGAGGCCTACGGGTCCCGTGGTTTTTACCTTATTGAGAAGGTTTTCCACGCTAAAATTTTCTGGCGTTGTTATTATATTTTTAGCTTCCGCATAGTGCCTAATTTTGAGTACACAGAGGAGGGAAATTATGCCGGTATTTCCCAACAGTGGTATCAGAGCTCGTTAGAGTTCTGAGATACTAAGTGCTAGAGAAAAATTCTTAGTATGCTCTGTGGTTGCAGCATTGTCTGATCTTCCACATCAGAAAAGAATAATTCTTATTGCTGAAAATAACGTGTGGTGGTGTGAAAGTGTTGTCCAAGAAAGTTCTGGCTAAGGAAAGACTTGGTATTTAAGCGTGTCCATTTGTGACCCACCTCTCTTTCCTGGGAACATATCTGGAGCACTGTTTGCATACTACAGTTATTATACGGCATACGGTATACGACATACGGTGCTGTTCATACGGCATACGGTATTGATCATACGGCATACAGTACTATTCATACGTACGGTATAACACTATTCATACGTACGGTATTTCCTGTGTAACTCAAGATGGAAGAAGCTGTCATTCATGTTGGAGATATGTTCAAGCTAACTGCAGATAACTACTCCTATTGGAAGCCTATGATGGAAGACCATTTATACTGTAAAGATTTACAGGAGCCAATCACTCACCAGAATAAACCGGAGGAGATGAAGGACAAAGAATGGGAGCTCCAAAATCGGAAAGCAGTAGCTGTGATTCAAAAACATATTGACAGAAGTTTGTTTGAGCATGTATCAACTTATACAAATGCGTATGAGTTGTGGATGAAACTTGAATCCTTGATTCAAAAGAAGACGCCTAGAAACAAAGCTCACCTTGTCAGACGACTGGTGAAGTTGGAGTATTCAAACGGTCAAAATATGATCGAACATTTGAATACCTTCAAAGGTATTGTGAATCAACTAGCAAAGACAGATCTGAAGCTAGATGATGAACTGCAAATTCTTTTGCTCCTCAGTTCTCTGCCTAAGAGTTGGGACACCCTAGTTGTCACTCTTAGCAACTCTGCTCCAGATGGAAAGCTAAGCATGGATTCTGTCGCAGACAGTTTGCTTAATGAAGAATCAAGACGGAGAGAAAGGGGCTTGAACAATCAGTTTGAAACCAACGTTGTTGACAACAGAGGAAGGAGTAAGAATCATGAAAAAGGAGGTCGTGGAAAGACACAAGGTAGATCTAAATCTCGCACTAGACTAAGTTGTTACTATTGTGGCAAACCAAGGTCTGAGTGCAGATTCTTGAAGAGAGACCAGCAGGCTGGAACAGTCCATCCTGATCAAATAAATCCAAAGAAGAAGAAGGAAGAAAGATCTACTACTGCAGTGGCCTCAAATGATGAGAACATATTTCTTGTCGAAGAAGAAAATTATCTAAATGTTGCATCTGATGATAGCATATGGATAATTGACTCAGGGGCATCTTTCCATGTTACGCCTCATGAAGAATTTTTCTCATCATACCAAAAGGGAGACTTTGGTACGGTGAAGATGGGTAACCATGTCACAAGTAAAATAGTTGGCATTGGTGACGTAACCATGTTCAGTGAGAATGGAAACAAGCTTGTGCTGAAGGAGGTAAGACATGTTCCAGAGATACGCCTGAACCTTATCTCAGCAGGAAAGCTAGATGAAGCCGGAATGATAAACCAGTTTGGTGCCGGCAGATGGAAACTCAGCCGAGGAAGCATGATTATTGCTCGCGGCAGAAAGAAAAGCTCTCTATATATTATGCAGGGAAAGATATACAACAAGTGGGTGTTCAAACTCAAGACTGAAGAGAACAACCCAAACCCCGGGTTACCCAGCAAGTGGTAGCAGAGCCGATGACCGGCTCAGAGTGATGCAATGATCGGAGTGGATCTAAGTGAAGGTCAGGTGGACCTCATTTTGAGATCCCTTGTGTCGAAAGTCTCCCTAGCAAAGTTTGGCTAAGCTGCGTGTTCCGTGGATGAGAGCTATCAGAAACGGCGGTACAAGACTAGAGCATATCGACGACAATGTAAAGCTCAGAATTGTCGTGGCGATGGAAGCTCTAAAGGCCATCATTGACAATAGGAATAACCTCAAGTGAGAAGATCAACAAGAGTCAGACAACCATCAAGAAAGTATTTCTCAGATGATTATGTCACTCTTACTAATGAAGGAGAACCTCAAAGCTTTATGGAAGCTATTGAGATGAATGATAAAGAAAAATGGATACTAAGGTATCGAAAGGAACGCCAAAAAGTTGCTTGTGTTTTGGCAATGGAAGTCTAATGCTCGGTGGGTATTCGGATGCGAGATATGGTGGAGATGTGGATTCAAGGAAGTCTACATCAGGATATCTGATTACTTTTGCAGGGGGAGCTATTTCATGGCAATCACGACTACAAAAGTGTATTGCTTTAAGTACCACAGAAGCTGAATTCATCGCAATCACTGAAGGTTGCAAGGAGATCATTTGGATGAAGAAATTCCTACAAGAATTGGGCCAGACTCAAGAGAGTTATTTTCTCTATTGCGACAGTCAAAGCGCAATACATCTCAGTAAGAACTTGACATTTCATTCAAGGTCGAAACACATCGACGTGAGGTATCACTGGATTCGTGATGTGTTAGAAGATAAACTACTGAAGATTGAGAAAATACACACCAAGGATAATGGGGCAGATATGATGACAAAACCTCTACCAAAAGAGAAGATAGAAGTCTGTAAAGAAATTGCAGGCTTAGCATTAACCCCAAACTAATCCAAATATATTCCCTTTTTTGGCTGGAGGGGGAGAACTGTGGGACCAATTTCCAGCCAACAAAAGTTGACCAATTCCAGCCAACACAATTTGCAAATTGCAAATTGTTTTTCAAAACTTTCGGTGCCCAACCAAACCCACTCAATTGCAAATTTGCTTTCGGTGGAAGAAATAATTTCTTAACAAACAGTGCCAATTTCCTTCTCCTATAAAAGGAGAAGGCTTGCTGCAGCAACATCATCCCCTCACAAACACAAAAACAGCAAGAGCTGTTCAGCTATCCTCACAAGAGAGTGTGAGAGAAAAAGAAGAGGGAGATCCTTAGAGAGTGTTTTTTTTAAGAGAGAAAAATTAGTAAGCCAATTTGTGAGTGTTATCCACAAATTGAAGATACAATTGTTATTGTATTTGTATTCCCATTATTGTTATAGTGGAGATTTAAGAGGCCTACGGGTCCCGTGGTTTTTACCTTATTGAGAAGGTTTTCCACGCTAAAATTTTCTGGCGTTGTTATTATATTTTTAGCTTCCGCATAGTGCCTAATTTTGAGTACACAGAGGAGGGAAATTATGCCGGTATTTCCCAACAGAAACCAGTGTCAGCAAGCAAGTTTAGAGTGTATTTATGTTGAGAAAGTAAAATACCAGCAGTCTCGTAATGGAATAACTGAATTTTATTCCTCTTGTTTGACTCATAAAGAAGTCTTATATACAAAGTACATCAAAGTGCAGTCACGTGCAACAAAGGAGAAAAATACAAGGAAAAATTACATTTTATTACTAACTATGTTAATACTCCCCCTTAAGTTGGAGAATATATGTCTAGAATTCCTAACTTAGAAGCTAAGTGTTCAAACAATGGTCTTGATATGACTTTTGTCAAGAGATCAGCCACTTGATCTTTGGAATTAACATGCATAAGGGTAATGACAACATCATTAATCTTGTCTCTATTGAAATGACAATCAATTTTAATATGTTTGGATCGCTCATAAAAGACTGGATTAGTTGCAATTGCAATGGCAGCTTGGCCGTCACAAAACATACTAGCACTGTGAATATCAATCTCAAAGTCCTTGAGGAAACTTTGTAACCATGTGATCTCACTAGTAACACTTGCTAAATTCCTATACTCAGCTTCAACAGAGGATCTGGATATGGTTTCCTGTTTCTTGGATTTCTATGAAACCAAAGAATCACCGATGAAAACACAAAAACCAATGGTGCTTCTTCTGCTGTCTTTGTAGTCCCCCCAATCTGCATCCACATAAGCTTGTAATTTGAGGGAAGAAGTAGCAGAAAATAAAATGCCTTGGCCTGGAGATTTCTTGAGATATCTAAGCAAATGGTGGAGAGCTTGAAGGTGAGTGGATTTAGGATTAGTCATGAACTGACTTAGCTTGTTGACAACAAAATATATCTCTCAGCCTCTCAATGGTGATAATTTTCATTCCTGGTTTCGATCCATGAAAATAGCATTGGTAGCCAAGAATAAGATGTCTCTTGTTGATGGAACTCTGCTCAGACCAAAAGGTGATCCAATTTTAATGGCTTCTTGTGATCGAATCAATAGCATTATATGTTCTTGACTTCTCAATTCAGTGACCAAGGACATTTTTGTCAGTATTATTGTACATTCCATTGCAACAGAGATTTGACAAAACTTAAAAGATAAATTTCAACATGAAAAAATTACATCTTATTACTAATTATGTTAATAATCACATGTAATGTGTCTAATTCTTGTCAAACTTCTTGCTTGGACAATGTCAAGGATCCTTGCTATTTGTCCTTGTTGGTCTGGCATGCCTCCCAGTTTTTTGAATGTATTATTTTTCATGTTTTCATAAACAAATATATTTATAATTATAATAAAGGCTATCATTCATTATTTGCGATAAGATCTGTTAAACTATTATAGCATGACAAGGAATTTATATAAGACTAAGAAGAGGATCTTAATCTCAAATCAGACAACCAGATGTACATGTTCATCTTTTGGCAAACGTGGCTACAAAAAAAAAAGATAAATACATGAAAGAACAACCTTACTTAATTTAATGATTAGAATAAATTGGCCATCATGGCATTAAAAAAATGCATAATGTTGAAAGATACAAGCTATGTTCCGACAAGAAGAATAATACAGTTTTGGTGACCCAGTTGACATATTTACCATAATTGAAGTAGTGATTAAGTAATCATGACTAGAAGTCTTCGTCAAGCCTGAACACCAAACTTTTTACAACATTTCAAGGCTTAATTTGGCATAGGCATTGCCTTTTGGATCCTAATAATCTCACACCCTTTTCTTGACAGAGTTTCGTCTTTCCTTGCTTAATCAAGGGGAAGTTTAGGATCAATATCAATGGAATAAAATTGATTTAAATCTCCGGTAACATGAAATATCTCCTTACACAGCTATTAGCTTAGCTAAATTATGCAACAAAATGAGAGTTTTCTCGGATTAATAGTAATAAGTTAGTAGTGCCAGGTTTCACCCCACTTACCTATGCTAATGCAAAATGAGAGTGAGGACTATACAAATCATTCAGCACTACTATTTTTACTCAGATAGAGTAATATGGTTGCATTTTCTTGGGAAAAAGTTCTGAACTGAATACACCCTTAAGCATATGATGAATGAAGTCCAAATTTAGTCCTTCAATAAAATATTATTTTTTATACTAATTTTTATAAAGAAAAAAAATTCTCATTTGAAAAAAAAAAATCATTCAAAAACTCAATACATAATTCTTTTATTTAAATTAAAAAATTTACCAAAACTTATTTTAAGCTAATTAATGATAGAGTCAATAATATTTCCCGTAACTATGTATGACAATTACCATCATTAAAATCTCTAATACACTTTTTTCACTGAAAATTAAATATACTCTGAAGATTAAATATCTTACTCATGTTGATTACAAGATTAGATGTTTATAAATGGGGTAATAATAAGTTAATAGTAAGTACCGTGATAAGCCCAATTAAAAAATAATCTTTCAAATATGTTATCATATTGTAACAAAAGTGCGATTAAAAATCTACTCAACGCTACAAAATTAAAATCGACTTGTAACATTGGATCGAAGTGCTTGAGGTCTTCTTGACTACCTGTAGTGAGGTTTATTAGGTCTTCTGTGCTGGCTTTTATTAGGTTGTTTTCTTATTTACTAAAGAGAACTTTTATTCTTGCAACTAGCTTGTTACTGCCACTAGGAGGGTGATAAGAAGAAAAAAGATAAAAATGATTTTGGTTTTTTTTTTAAATGATATAAACAGTATAAGAAAAAAAAAATAATATAACCGTTTAGTAAATGTCAAACATGCCTTTGAGGTGGATTTAGGGTTTTTCACGGATTTTGTTGAGTTTAGGGGGAAAATATACAAAAATCAAAATAGATTAGACTTTGAGTTGGTTTTAGGTAATTTGGAGTTTGAAAAACTCAATAAACTTGGTCAAGAACAAATTGGATTGAATCAAATAATTAACTTTCAATATATCTAAAATCTCATTTAAAATCAACGTGAAAAAGGCAACAATCCCTTTACACAAGACAAGAAGACCCTCAATATTTGTCATATTCCACACTACCGCAAACTAAATAGCATGTCATATATATAAGATTTTTTTCCTTGACCAAATACATAACCCTCTAAATAGTAAAAAATGATTTTGTAACTAAAATTAAGCAGAGCCTGAATACCCCTACCACAGCTTACAAAACTCTCCTAAAACATTATGACATTTAATTCTTTGAAGTAAAGTAACATAGCCACTGTCACACTTTTTGAGCAATCATTTTTCCTCTTCCAAGAACAATCGTATGTAAGAGTATTTATAAGAGTATTCATTACGCGGCCCATTAATAAATTTCGAGTTGGGTTTACGAGCATGTCAGGAATACTATTTGTGGCCCAATAATATGTTAAGAAACTTCAAATTAAAACAGACTTCTCTTGTTGAGTCTAGTTTGTTTTAAAAGTCAGATAGAACAGTTTTAAATAAAATTAACTAGCATTTTTTTATTTTTTTAAATTATAGAATAATTATTTATCTATATTATTAAAATTTAAAATAAACAAAAATATTTATTGTAGAATTTATATTATAATAAAAGTTTATAATAATAAATATTTTAAACCATCAATCGTGACTTAATATGATAAATTTATTAATTTTTATTAAAAAAATTTAAAATTCATATACATATGATTTTTTATTAGTCATATGAAACAATTTTATATTATCAATATTTATATTTTATGATAAATTATTTATATTTTGATATTTTGTAGCTATTACTAATTTAGCTAAAAATTATTGAAATTAAATTTAGAAATAACGATGAAAATGATAATTTAAAAATAGATAGTAGTTAATAAAATCTCTAAAAATATTCTTTTGAAAATAAAAATAACTAAAACTTTTTTGGAGGGTTCGTTTTATTTGTTATAATGAACTTAGTGTATTATTTATATTCCATTATCATTGTCAGTATATATTTTGAATTTTAAATTCACATGATAAATTATAATATTATAAATTACATAAAAATAATTAATATTAAATAGAATATTACAGTAAATTTTATATTATTTTATTTGTATTTTTTATTGTTTATCAAACATTAAACTATAAGTTTTTAATTCCTCGCATTTCTAAAATTTTCAATTTTAATTCCTTTGTTTATTTTTTGTTGGCATTTTTAATTTATATCATAAAATTGAAATTGTTAAATGATGCTAACACAACAAGAGATCACGAGACACTTTCAACTTAACATTTAACGATTAATTAATTTGATGTGAGAGGTTAAAAAATATAAAAATATTGACAGAAAAATATATTATGAACTAAAAATTGTCAACTTATTTATTAGGAATCAAAAGTTAAAATCGCGTAAATACGAGTGACTAAAAATTTAAATAACTCTGAATTATTCCCTAGAGTTAAAATGTTATCTAAATTAGTTTTAATTAATATTTTATGTATTATTAATATCATATATTAAAAAAATATTATAACAAGTTAACAAAATTACATAAAATTATATATTTTTTTTGTATGATAAAAAAAAAGTTGAAAAAATTAGAAAAAAATAAAAATTATCCAAGATAAAATTAACTTCAAAATGATGTGATAGTTAAAGAAAGTCTAGTTTAATATATCATAAAGAAACATTGAAATAAGAATAAATAAAAAAAAAGGAAAATGAAAAATTTTGATTAAGGGATAAAGTGACATAAATTTACCTTGGAATATATTTTTTATTCAAAAGGAAGAGAATTAGATTTTCAATTCTAAATGAAACAGGAAATTATTCAACTAATTAGATACCTTTCATACGTACCTTTCATCCATGTGTCTTTTTATTCCTTTCCTATTTATTTTTTTCCTTTCGTGTAAATCTTTACATGCTGTGACTATTGATTATTTTACCTCTCTTATTTAAATGATTAAATTGACAAGAGTATAAATCTAGATATAAACAACTAAATCAAGATGATTTCAAAATCAATCTCAATCCCACAGTTCTTTTAAAAGAATATATAAATGAAACTAATTCTCAGAATTTGGTATTTTTCCATGTTCCCAAAATTTCAAGGGTGAAATTTATTTGTCACTCTTATTATAGACTAGATTCGGCACTTAACAACGATTACTTTAATATCTACTTTATTTGTCTAACGTATTCAGTGACGCTATTGACGCCATTTATTTGTTATTCCATTTTGCTTCACGTGTCTGTTTTTCAGCACAACGGTCAAACAAGACAACTATGTACCTAGTAACCTGCGTACTATATCCCACATTGCAACCAGTGATTCTCATTAATAGCATATTGTAGCCATGTCAAGTTCTCACTGTTTTGAGAATCCACCTAACCTTGACTCTGGTATCCATGGAGCAGGAACTGTTCAAGAACTTGGAGGACTTAATACCTATATCACTGGATCTCCTGATTCCAAATTGGCACTCATCCTAGTTTCTGATGTATTTGGTAAGAAACCCATCTCCAATATCTTATCTTTCAACTTGTTTTACAATAATCTTGTGTTAAATTTGTTATTTATATTGTTCATATATATGCTTGGTCCCAAATTTTAGAAACCCTGAATCTGGTCCTCTCCTGGAACTATAAAATAGTTATAAGAAATTTGCTATAACATTACTATACCACTATCTGTCTTGATTTATAAAGTCTTCGTTATGTATTGTTCAATTTTGCATGGATCAAGGAAATAGGGGAATTTCAAGGTTGGTTGAAAAACATCACGTTTTAAAGGTACTGGCAATATAAATCTAATTGTAACTTGTTTTGGCATTATTTCAGGGTATGAAGCACCAAATCTAAGGTAAGTGAAATTTTCACAGCCATATAAATATAAATATTAAGTCTCTTGTGTGGATGATTTCCTCATTGAACTTGCATGTTTGTCCAATAAGATTAACAGAGGTTGAAATTACTAATTACTTTACTGTAAGAAAAGATTAAGTTTACTGAGACAATTATCAGACCTCAAGTTAGCTATTGTTAGGCTTCAATGCTTATTGCTGCATAACATTTATAGATTCTGAAATTATTTGTCACGAGCTTTGACATTCTAACTGTGAAGGAAACTTGCGGACAAAGTGGCAGCCGCTGGATTCTTGGTTGTTGTTCCTGATCTTCTATATGGTGACTATATTGTTGACTTTAATGATCCTCAGTTTGATCGAGAGGCCTGGCGCAAGGCTCATGCACCGGTTTGTAATAGTTTATTGCTCATAAATACATGATCACTTTAGGGTGTTTTTCTACGTATAGGATTTATCAGAAAAAAGTTTAGGTGTTAATTTTAACTATGGAAAAGTAAATTTATTTTTTTTCTTCTTATTTTCTTTCCTAAAAATCTTTCTGAAGAAATTCACCTAAACTAGCACAATTTTGTTGTCTTCTTGTCTATATCTAATTCCATAATTCATATCATACCTGATTCCTTGATGAACTACGTAAGCCAATATAAGGTTTTACCATGAAAACATGTTTACGCAAACATGCCTAAATATTTCCTTTATAGGATAAGGCAAGTGAAGATGTCAAACCTCTAATTGCTGCTCTGAAGAGTAAAGGTGTTAAATCCATAGGGGCTGCTGGTTTTTGCTGGGGAGGTAACTCAATTTTATGCTTAATGAACTTCCTTTATCAGTTAACAATATGAAAAACAAATCATGTAAGGAATGATGTGCAATTGTTTAACCTTTTAGCTTTGGTTTAGGAGTTGTGGTTGTGAAATTGGCAATTTCCAGTAGTGACATTCAGGCTATAGTTATTCTGCATCCTGGTCAAATCTCTGATGACGAAATTGATGGTAAAGTTCTGTTTTTGCTTTTTCTTGTTAAACGTATGATTATGGAGATTGTTTTACAAACTCTATTTATTTATTTTTCAGAGATCAGGATTCCTAGTGCCATACTGGGAGCTGAAATTGACAATATTTTTCCCCCAGAAAAGTTGAAGCAAATTGAAGAAAAATTGTCAGTAAAAACTGAGGTGAGAAATTTGGGGGTATTCGTTGAAATTTTTTTAAATAAGTTTCCTAAAAACATAACCTGTAAACAAAATTTCTAACTCGCTGGCTACAATACAATGACATCATGAGACATTGAAAATTATCAATTAGAAGATTGTTTAACTTAAATATACAAGTATTTTCAATATTTGAGCTATGGTATTCTTTTTAAGTGCAAATACATCACATTTCATTAAATGAATAGTTTCCTCACATTCTCAAGTTTCTAGAACTACCTTGGTCAAAATACTATTGACTCCATATTGTTTATGTTTTTATCAGTTTGAGAGCTTTGTGAAAGTATACCCTGGTGTTACTCATGGATGGACAGTGCGGTACAATGTTGATGATGAAGCAGTGGTGAAGAGTGCAGAGGAGGCACATCAAGACATGTTGAATTGGTTTATCAAGCATGTCAAGTAAAGGTTTGTTTTCATCCGAAGAAGATGTCTGTTACTTAATGGAGTGTGAAAGAAAGAATATCTGGTTGTTATTCACTTTGGTTAATGAAATGTATTTAATACAATGTCAAAGAGAATAGAGTTAAATGATTGACTTCTATATGGCCCAAACCACTGAAAATGGAGAACAATATTGCCGTGAATGAAATCCATGGTCATCCTCCTACTACTAGGCCCAATGAGAGTATATGTCATGAGAAATGCTGTAATCTACAAAAAGCAAAAATTAAAAATTGACTCTCCTGCTGAATTATATATGAATCCCTGTCTCGCTAAGTGTCACTTTTTTTTTTTTTTTCACTCTGTTGCCTCTCTCTTAGTAGATCTCAAACGATAAAGCACAATACTCTTGTTCTCTCAACAAAATAGATTTCCAATAATGGAAAGCTATCACTGGAACATAGAAAACTCATCCTTCACCACCCATCCAAGACCACCACTTCCAATCACTTAATTTAGCACACCAGCTCACGAAGTTTAATGGTGGTAAACCAAAGTATACTACAGTAAGGAAAAACTAAATCATCAGATCACAGCAGCTTGTTATAACTAAATCTCGTCCTAATTTAGAATAGAAGTATAATGTGTCAAGACACCATTCTGAACATGTACATTTATCAATTTAATTGAATAGTAAAACATATAGTTTAACCTATTTCAAGTAAAATCTCTATTTTGATGATCTTATTTAAACATAAAATTATTGGAAATAACAATGGATTCTTTTTAAATATATAATGCAGTAATTTTTATTTTTATTTTAAAAACAAAATATATTGCATCAAATTAACATTTATACCTCTGTTTAGTCACTTTCTGTAGTAATAATCAAAGGCCAAACACACTTTTCAACCCAAAAATGATCAGCATCGCACCAAGGAATGGCAGAAGCAGTCCCAAGAAACACTGAAACGCACTCTTCCTCAAAATCACTCTGCCATAAACCATTATGATCTCTAAACGAGCACTCACAGATGACACAAGTAGATCAACAAATTCAGTGTTCTACGAAAGGGACAGAGTCCTGTTTTGGTGCTGGTCACCTGAAGGAAGTAGTGGGCAAATGGACGGTTCCCTGTTGGAAAGGAGAAATGTTCAGTGACCAAACTCTAATACAGTCAACTACCCAATTACTTTGCAAAATATAGAGAAAATGAAAAGAAGATAGAAAAATATTAATAAAAAAATTACATATATATTTTGTGAGGTTGTTAACAAGTTGGTCACCTAATTTAAAAAAATATGTAGCATAAGTTGCGGTAAACAATTCACTGGGATCTGTTTTTTATTGTGAGGCAACAAAACTATAGGTAGTGCATGTCATTTTTGTGTAGGATCCTTTGTGTATAAAGCTCAGGCAGGTGTATTGGGAAGCCACGTTACGCATGTGTATTGTCAGAATTGTTGATTGGGGATTTTTATTAGTTTAGTTATTTGACTTAAGTAAGTAGAGCTAATTTTGAAATAAATTACCATTTAATCTTTCGAAGAGTATGTGTGGGGTGATTTAGTTTCTAAAAACTAAAAATAATTAAATAATTACTGAAAATGTAACATATCTATATTTTAATTC
The DNA here is from genome assembly GCA_026586105.1 of Hylodesmum podocarpum. Taxonomy (NCBI): domain Eukaryota; kingdom Viridiplantae; phylum Streptophyta; class Magnoliopsida; order Fabales; family Fabaceae; genus Hylodesmum; species Hylodesmum podocarpum. Next base: position 90,091 of record JALJEV010000367.1, on the reverse strand, counting down.
TAATATATGTTTGCTATTACTTTTTAATATCTCAATTATATTATTTATTGTTATTCTGATGTGTTAATCTAAATCATTTTGATTTCATAAATAAAGGACTAAAAATATAATAAATAAAATAATTCAAAAATTAAAATAATAGTAAATATCTTTGGAGAGAGATTAAGATGATTTACATATTATATTTTTAAATATTATTTTATTATTTTTTATCTTTCAATGATTAAATTATTCCATCCACATACTTTCAAAGATTAACCAGTTTCACCCCACTCTTGTTCTTACAAAATTACTAAATTATATATATTTATCTGTGTTAATATTTAATTATATTTACATTATATATTTATTGTTCGTATAATATTGTAGCTAACGTATTAAGTATCTAGACTGAGGAGTATCTTCAAGAGAATGAAACTAAAAATAAATTCGTAGGATACCTCACGACAATGAAATTAAAGGAAGATTAGTAGGTTTTTAAATTTATTTATGTTTAAATTATAAATAAATATATTACCTTATTTTATTTTATTTCTATATTTTAGATATATCTTAACATTTGTGATACACCATTTAGAGATATTATATAATACTATTTTATCTTGATTTATCTTAAGAAAATAAATTATCTCTATATTATGATAAATGTTAAAGATAACAATAATAAAACTAAAACTCTATGATACATTAAACTTAATTAAGACACAACATCATTATTCTTGTAGGAGAGTTAAAGAAAAAATAGGTATTTAAGTTTTAATAACCTAGTTTGAACATGCATCTCTGAGTGTCGATAAATCAACTTTGGATAAGAGGAGCTTTTAATTATTCATCAATTGTCTTGTTATTTTATTTCTTGTTAAAACTATTATTTGGTATTGTTGTTTGTTGTAAAATTTGTTATACTAATCTATTCTGTGTTACTAAACAAAATTTTCTTTATTATTTATTATAAAATTTGTCGCTTTGGATCTGTTTCTCGTTGTTAAACGAAATTTATATATGTTAATACAATTAATATGCAAATTCTATTTGGTTTTTTAAAATGAAATTTGAATTTATTTTCTATTTTTTTTTATTTCACTCCACTAACTTCTTCTAGCCAAAGAAGTTGGCTTTTTGACCTTAGTAGAAAAAATAACAAAATAAAATATGCAAATGGGTTCAGTTCAGAACATATTACTAAAATGGGTTGGTCGCAGTGCGTGGCGCGACCACCTGGTCGGAGAAAAGCCAACGACCCAATGAGAGCGTGTTACGTGGCAAAAATTTCGACGTGGAGTGCTGACATGGACAGTGGTCGCGAGAAAAATCGCGACCATCTCTGGTGGTGACACGTGTCAAAAAGTGGGTGGCGTCACGTTGGAGTTGCATAGGGATAATGTGCCACATGGTGTGGTCGCCGAAAGTTCCGCGACTACGTCACGTGTCACGATTTGGTTAGTTGCTGTCCCACGTGGCGCGGTCGCTGGTCTTTCCGCGACCAACTGTGGTGGCGCCACGTGTTGGCAATTGGTTGGCTGGTTCTTTAGTCGCGTTGCGTGTCGCGACCAAATTTCTGGTTTCTTCCGCAACTCGATTCGCGACCAGATAACCTTTCGCCATTCCCCCTGCGACCACAAAACATTATATATACCCCTTCCGCCAAACCAATCTTCACAACTTGGCAGTTCTACACACAAACAAGTATAAATTTCTTTAGTGTTTAATGTTTTGCTGTTGTTTATTTTGTTTAATTTTATATTTAAACAATAATATGCAATTGTAATTTATTTATTTTGTTTTGTGTAGATAAATTGAATTTGCATGACGCCTATAGTAGTTGTTGTATATGCTAAGGGAAGAGTCACAGAAACTGAGGAAGGAGTAAAATTTGAAGAATCTAGAAAGATTATACAAATAGAAAGAAATATTAGTTTTATTGGGTTAAAAAAAACATTACGTCAAAGATTAAAATTACAAGAGAATGAAATAATAGGATGCATTACAACTATATATTTTGTAGATAATAAATATGCATTATTTGAATTAGTTGATGATAGTGATGTCAATCTTATGATAACAAATTTTAAATAATCGGGGTTAGGTCATATAGAATTATGTGTAGAAATAGTTATTGCAGGTAATGCGTTGTCGTATAATGAAGGTGATACGAGAATAAATTCAAGTGAAGAAGATGAAACTTATATCGTCTCAGATTCTTTCGGGAATTCGTCTACTGATAGTGAAGATTTTGAAGGTCATTTACCTGAATCAGATGATGATGAATTAAATGCTGATATTAACAGTTTAGGTATGAACGTCCAAGTAATTGCATTACCTGATACAGTAACAGGTGAGATTTATTGTGAATGTGTTTCAATTATTCTAAAAGAATGTATTTAACTGTATCATTATGACATTGTAGGTGATAGACAACAACTGTTTTGACATAATACACTGCACTATACTCAAATAAATTGGGATCACCCTGATGAAGAAGATTTGTTTGGTGTAAGTGGTCCTACAAGTTGGGAGGAAGGTCAAGAATTATTCGTGGGTTTGAAATTTGAAGATAAAAAAAGTGTTCAAAAGGCCCTAAAACTGTACATAATGAATGTACATCAAATTTCGAAAGTCGTTGAGTCAAAACCACATAGGTATGTCGTTAGATGTCCTGATGTTGGATGTCCCTTTTATATGGGAGCCAGTTTATCGAAACGGACACAGAGATGGAAAGTCATTCAATAGGGAGGATCACATACTTGTTTAAATGCTAGTTTGAGTCAAGATCACGTAAATCTTGATTCTGATTTGATCAGCACATGTATACTAGGTATGTATTATATTTGTTGTTGAATGATTGTTTATCTCTTATTTTTTCGTAATATTTCATTTTATTGTATACAGGAATGATCAGGGAAGATCCATCAATTAAAGTTGCACTTGTTCAAGAGAGAGTGTCTAGCATTTTCAATTATAAAATTTCTTACAGGAAGGCATGGTTAGGAAAGCAAAAAGCAATGACCATGATATATGGGGATTGAGCTGAGTCATATGCAGAACTTCCTGTCTGGCTTGAATACATGAGAAGACACTCTCCAGGTTCATATTATGAAATTTGTGATGATGATTTTTTTGTTGGTAACATTCTTAGTAATGAATTTAGACAATTTGAGCGTGTGTTTTTTATGTACAAGCAATGTGCTGATGCATATAAATTTTGTAAGTCTATCATACAAGTGGACGAGACTCACTTGTATGGGAGATATAAAGGAACCTTATTAATAGCAATATCACAAGACGGAAATGGTAGTGTGTTACCTCTTGCGTTTGCTGTTGTTGAAGGGAAACATTATCAGCTTGGTCATGATTCTTAAGGCTGTTACGTCAACACGTGACTGACAAATTAGGGATCTCTATCATTTTCGATAGGCATCGTAGCATCAAGTCAGTTGTAGATGGTGACCAAAATGGTTGGAGTCGGCCACATGCATATCATGTTTATTGCATTAGACACATAGCTTCAAATTTTAATCACAAATTCAAGAATCAGAAACTAAAGAGCATGTTGGTGAAATTAGGTATGCATATTTTTAAAACACAACTTCAATTATATTTACATAATTATTCAATGTTATTCAATTTTATAAATATCTAAAAAATATTTTTTTTTTAGGTTATACTCCTTGTAAACATATATTTGACAGAAATCTCGAAAAATTTTGTGAATCAAATCCTGAGGTTTGTAGATGGATAAAAGGGATTTCAAAGGAAAAATGGAGTATGACATATGATGAAGATGGACGTCGGCATGGCCACATGACAATAAATCTTTCTGAATGTGTTAATAAGGTTTTTAAAGGATATAAAAATCTTCCAATTTGTGCCCTAGTTAAGGCCACATATAACAGATGTAGAAAGTATTATGTTGAAAGGGGTCGTCGTGCTCAACAAGAAATATTGGAAGGCCAAGTTTATTGTTCAAAAGTTATGCAAGTGTTTCGACGTTACCAAGATGAAGCATCTTCTCATACTGTTCGTGTGTATAACATTCAACAGACTAGATTTGAAGTTGAAGAAGCATTCAATCCCCGTACACAACGTGAAGGCCAAAAATGGACAGTCATCCTATCTGAACTATATTGTCAATGTGGACGTTTTAAGGCTTTCCATTATCCTTGTTCTCACGTGATAGCTGTTTGTGGACATGTTTCAATCGACTTTCTTCAGTTTGTTGATAATGTTTACAAAAATGAATATATCTTGCAAGCGTACTCCGCAGAGTGGTGGCCTTTGAGGAATGAAGATGTTATGGTACATATTGAGCAGCCTTGGAAATTAATCCCCAATCCAGCAACACTTAGAGGGAAAGGTAGACCCAAATCAACAAGAATCAGAAACGAAATGGATTGGAGTGAACCATCGCAAAGGCGGCAAAGATGTCGAAAATGTGGTTAAGAAGGGCATAACAAAAGAGTTTGTTCGATAAATCAGCAAGATTAGTGTTAATGTAATTTGTTAAGTTTGTAATTGAAATCAAATTATTATATTGCCCAAGACCTGATGATTTAAAACTATATTGTTTCATTAATATTTTAATAATACTCGTGACGCAAAATATTAATAACGTAGGTAAAATGTCAACATAAACTACAACTAATAAGTCATCAAAACAGTCAATGTCTACATATCAATAACATAAACTCATAAAATCATGACAAGTCCTATACTAGATGATGAAAAACTACTGATCATGACTATGTCGGTGACCATGTCGCCCGTGCCTACCACCCGTCCCACATGGGGGGATCATAGTGTCGCACATGCCTGTCGGGATTTCGCCGAGGTGGACGTACCTGACTAGTACCTGCAACATCAAAATGTTGTCCTAGATCACCCGTAAGCAGATCATCCATGTAAGCTAAATCAGCGGAAATATCATAAGGTGGGCCTGCCTGAGATGTAGGAGTCCTGATGTCAATTGAGGTTGTGCCCATAGGTGAAGTACCAAACAAATCATGTACTGCAAAATGGGTGTCATCAATGTAATGCTGGTGATGGATGATACGAGACAATGTATGTATGATCAGGTGATGACTCTGACACCCCAGGATAATGGTACATCGGAGGAAACTGAGAGGGGGCCTGAGTGAACTGTGACGGTGTATAATACATGTCATGAGGAATCTCAGGAACCGGAGGAATAATATGAGGTTGGGACTTCATCAATGTCCGACCTCTGACAATACCATCCGTCTCAACAGTGTTAATGGGGAGCTGAACATCCTCAACATGAATCCTCTCAACACCAAGAGGGGCACTGGTAGCTAGAGCTAATACTCGTCTAGCCTCAGTACTAATCATGGCCAACCTCCGAGTGATGTCTCTCATCGAATCCAATGTCAAAGTGCTGAAACTTTGGGGAGTGGACAGAAACGCATGGTTCTCAACAACTTCACCCTGAAACATGAATTTACATATTAGTGAAAAACAAATAATAAAACTATAAGGCAAAGTAAACCATAACAAATAGATTAAATACCAATGCAGCTGCGTGGGCGTGTTTTGGGTCGACAAACATAATAGTTTTCTTCCTGTACCAGACCATATACTCATCATTGTAACTCAAAGAGCTAGAATCTGGGATGCTGTCAACATCATGCTGATGCCAATTCTGCCAGATACCTAGAATAGACTGCAGAAGAGTCACCCAATGCTGGTCATGTTTCCCTCTGAGTGTCAGCTGGTGAAGGCTGTCTAATTGAGAAGGCGTGTAAAAGATAAACACAAGAAGGGGGGTTAAATTGTGTTAATTAAAAATTTTATTCCTTTCGTCTGTGGGTTTCAGAAAGGTTCAAACGAAACAACGTTTATATTGAAAGATTGATTTTAATAAATAAATGTTAGATTATGATTATCCCAAGTTAGTCAATCAGACGAAACAAATAAACACAAGTATTTTTATACTGGTTCGTCTATTCAAGACTACGTCCAGTTACTCAGCAACAACTGAGTTTTCACTACAAACTGTGAAAAGGTTTACAAGTATTGTTTGAACCCAGCCACTTCTGGCTATTACAAGATATTCTTTACTCCCAGCCTTCTCAGGCTAAACAACCAAGGTATTCTTTGAACCCAGCCTCCACAGGCTAATACAATACAACCTCCTCAGGCTAAAGTACCACACAAGTGGATTTGAAAGGATGTTTGAAAAACAAAGATTTTCCTCTTCGCAGGAGGGGTTTTACAATTAAGATCTTAGCACAGAATTGAGCGAATTCTCAGAAGATGAAATAAGAGAAGCGTTTTTGCCAACTGATTCTTGATGCTGTGAAGTCCTTTTATAGGCATCTTCTTCAAATAGCCGTTAGACTTATTTGAATGCCGTTGAGAGTCGTTGAGAAATCTTCTTGAGAGCTTTCCAAAAGTTTGTCAGTTGTACTTGATTGATTGATGAAAAGTCGCAGCGGATATAGCGGACTAGGTTGTGTGCAGTACTTTTTCTGACTTGTACAGAGATGTGACAAAAGGTGAAGACCTTTTTGACTTTGGTGTGTAAGCTCGAATCCCTATACTGATCTTGGATGCTTCTCATGAGTACTTCTTCAGATTTGAAATCTTGGCGCGAAAGACTCAACTTGACTTCAGCTTTTGGATAGACGATATGTTTCTTCAGTCTTCAGTTGTTGTTGTTTTGTCTCATCTTATCGTCTTAAGACTCCACTCTTTGGACAGACGAAGGGCTTTAGCTTGAGTAGTCCTCTTCCGTCTGTGCATGTATTGTCTGATGACTTGGCTTTTGGACAAACGCAGAATTTCATCTTTGAAGGGTCACGTTTCGTCTGTGCTGGTTTCGTCTTAGCAAATCTTGGGTTGCTTGGTTTCGTCTATCTTGTAATTAATCAAAATCTTGAGACGTTAATCATCCTTGATCTAACAATCTCCTCCTTTTTGATGATTACAGACCATACCACGAAAATCTGCACAAGACATGGTTAGACAGAAACAAACAGTCTCAATAAAGCTAGATTGACATCAAGACGATGTTTTCTGAATAATACCTCTTTTAAAAGATTGTTACATCAATGCGATGTAATCTTTGTACATTATTACATTGGTATAGACAGAAAACCAATAAAGAATAACCAATAAAGAATTACAAAGTATTTTCTATACTAAAAAAAAATACATGAAAAGAAATACATTGATACAAGTATAATACATGGCTCCCTTATTGTTTAAAACTTCCCTTCAGACGATACATGGCTCCCTTATTGTTTAAAACTTCCCTTCAGACGATACATGGCTCCCTTATTGTTTAAAACTTCCTTTCAGACGATACTCTCCCCTTCAGACGATGCTCCTTGCTTGTTCACTCTCAGACGAAGCTTGTTCACTCTCAGACGAAGCTTGTTCACTCCCCCTCAGACAGTGCTTTCCCCTTGTACCTTTCTTCTTTCCCTTGGGCTATCTTCTTTTTCTCTTTGTCTCCCCCTTGGGCTGTGAATCATCAAAACATGATCACGAAGAAGGCTTCGGCTTCTTGTTAAGCAGGGTCATCACAATGTCCTTCAACTGCTGCACTTCAGATGATAGAGAAGCTTGATTTTCTTCAAGTTCTTTGTTCTTTTCCTTCAAGTGCCCGCAATCCTCTTCCAAGGCATCATACTTTCGCTTCAGAGTCTTATACTCCTCAGCTTCTTGAATATCAGCCTCAGCAACCTCAACTGCCTTAGCAACCTCCACCACATCATCAACTTGTACTTGTGGTGTTTGAGGTTCTTCCACTATAGGTACAGTGTCATCAATGATGAGCACTGATGTAGTCTTCTTCAGACGCAGTGTGAAAAGTGGAAGGATAAGGTTAGCCGTGAAGTTCTGTTCCCATTGCCATGTGTAGTTCTTTGTTGGAACAGAGACTTCCAGATCCGGATGCTCCTGAGAAGGGTGTGTATATGCAAAAGCTTCACCAGGAAACACCCTGCCACATATGGTAGAATCCTCATCAAATGAGGTTCCAGAGCAAAACTGTGAAGTGGCTTCATGATCTTCTATCATCCGTTGTATCTTAGGATTGATAGGGCTTGAGGCTTGAGTTTGTATTTCCTTGAGGTGCGCATAAGCAGCAGACGGAAGAAGTTTGGAGATGTGCCTTGCATATCTGAAGGTTCTGGAGACAGACGGTACTTTCTTCTCTTTACCCTTAGCCAAAAACTTGACCAAACATGGTTGTTTTCGGTCTAAGACGATTGTGTACTTTGTTTCGTCTGACACCAGCGAAGAGAACTGTGAACCCACCATAAAGGGGCAGTATCTTTTGTCCTTCTTAGCTTGACGGTCAATATGATAGAAGGAAACCTCTCTTTCCTTGGCTTCCCTTCTATAGGCACCAGCTATCAACTTGAAGGTCAAGTTGTAGTCTTCCGGTAGGGCGTGAGCGAACTCTTCAGGGTCTTCATATTCGTTGAGGAGGATGGAGTAGCAAGGGTTGATCCCGGAGCAGTGGGGTCTCGTCCAAGGGAGCACAATTCCTAGAGAGTGTCCTAGACCGACATACTTTGTTTTATTGAGTGGAATTGTGAAGGGCATTGGATCATGGCGATCTATGGCGTCGAGATGCCAATGTGTGCACTCTTTCGACTCATAGTTGGTAGAGTTTGCGTCTCCATATCTACAGTGATGGAATACAGGCGCATTTACCTCATACTGAACCTTCCACTTTATGTTTTCTCTGTGTGGGATGTGAGGTTCATAGCCAAGTGCTGGTCCTTCAATCACAGACGCAACAAGATGATCCTTGTATGCTTGAATGTTTTCTAAGCCCTTGATGTCTAGGTTGGCCAGTGTGTCCCAGGGTAGACGCTTCAGCCAATTGCGTTGCTCCTCTGGGGTGTAGATAGTGTCTTCATTGAAATTCACCGGCTTTAAGGGTTTATTGTATAGAATGGGATTTACAAATCTCCCTAGTTGAAAACCCTTCTTCCCTCTGTACTGATATGGGTTCTTCAACTCTATGTAAGGAGTATCCCTTATATACAGATCTTCATCGTCTGCTAAGATGTCTCTTGTTGTAGACTCAGACGATTCAGCTTCAGTGGAGAATTCTTCAATCTTCTCTCCAATGATCCAGTCAGGTTTGACCGGTTTCTCAGCACAGGTGCTCTCAGCGAAGCTCCTTATGACTAATTCGTTTAAAAACGAATAGTCCACCTTGTGCTTTGGGGGTAAGTCTTCTGGATTTATCACCTCAGCATGTGATCTCCCCTATGTAGCATCCACCTTTATAATTTCAAGTTGTTCTTCATCAGACGAAGAATCAACTTCTTCAATCAGCACATAGTCTTCAAACGGAATCTCCTTCGTCTGGTGGTGGGATGCTTCCTCAGACGCAGCAGGTAGCGTTTGTGCAAGGGATGCTTCTGCGGAGACGCAACAATAGGGGTATCCCTATGTTCGTCTTGGAGTGATGGAGAGACCTCCATTGTGGAGATTTCTTCGTTCAGCATAGTTTTCAATTCCTCCGCAAGCTGGGCATTGTCTTTTTGGATCTGGGCAGTTTCTTCACTGTTCATGCCCTCTAAGGTTGCTGGAGCAGATGCAGCCTCAGACGATCCAATGCCACGAGCGCTATCGAGAAAGATCCTTTCTCTCTCAGCATGAAGCAATATGGAGACCCTTTTGGCCTCTTTCAGTTGTCTTTCTTCGTCTGTCTCACCAACTACGATAGACGCAAGTTTTTGCTTCACCTTCTCCTTGCCTTTTGCAGCCTTTTCAAGAGAAAGCTTTCTAGCTCTTGCCTTTTCTTCTGCTGCTATCCTCTGCTTTTCTTCGTCTGTGAGTATCTTCACAGACGGAACACGTTCAGACGATATGTTGACCCCTTCATCTTCACTAGGGGATATCGTCTGACCCTTTGGCTTGGGACCAATGTGCTTAATTCTGATGGTCCTTTTCTTCTTCTTGAGAGGTTCTTCAAGAACGTCCTCAAAAGGAACCTCAGAAATAATCACGGGAGGAAGAGGTTGGGGTTGGTTTAGTGTTTGGGCTTGTGTTTGGGGTTCTGTTTGGGATGGTGTTTCGGCTTGTGTTTGGGGTTGTGTTTTGGTTTGTGTTTCGGACGGTGTTTGGGTTTGTGTTTGGGGTTCAGCACGCTTGATGCGAGCTCTGTGTGGAGGGTCTTTGGTGATGGGTGAGAGAGGTACATCCTCTTTTTGTGAATGGAGGAGGGAGCCTGGCGTCAGATGCATCTTCGCAAAGGTGCTGACTTTAACTTCCTTTCCCTCTTGGTGATAATACACCAGCAGTATCAAACCCTTGGTTGATGATGATCTTTATGAAGAGGGTGGCGTAGGGAATGCTACTCTTCCTACGAATGTTGCGGTTCTTCAATGCACTTATCCAGTGGTCAAGGATAATGTGCGGAAGACTCATCCTTGCTTTCCTCAGACAGTAATAGATACAAAATTTGTCTCGAGTACTCACGTTGTCGCGAGAACCTGACGAGGAGTGAAGATGTTGTAGAGCAAGTTGTGGATGATTCTTGCGGAGGGGCTTAGGTTCCCTGATCTGAAGAACTTGGGGTCTTCAGTGTTATTAGTCTTCCCATAAATGAACTTGTCTACATGCTCCTCAGACTCAATCTTCATCCAATCTTGACTATAGAAATGCCCTTCGGCCTTACAGTTGCCGGCCTCAGCAATGGCGTCGACCGTGATGATGTACTCCTTGTTGTCTATGGTACCAACAATACCATCTTCGAATTCTTTGGCGTCGCTCCAGAATTCGGCATAAGCCTCCATCAGCCATGGGCCTCTCATCTCAGCAAAACCCATCCATCCAGTGTGAGTTAGAAGCTTGGCGACCTTGTCAGATACACTCTCTATGGTCTCTCTTGAGATCCACTTGCTCGGCAAGAACAAGTCTTGAGCGAAGAAAGTGGCTTCCGCAGCTTTGGTAGTTTTGGTGTTCTTGGCGGCCATTGTTGATTTTTGAAAAAGAGAGAATAAGAACTTAGTGAGTATTAGGTTTGGAAAGTTAGAAGGATTGCAAATTGCGGTAAAGAGTAAAAGAGTGAACTTTCAAGAGTATTTATAGACATAGATAAAAACGGTTGTGATTCATCAGACGAAAGAGATTTCGAAAACCGCCCCTGATTTGACGTGTCCACATCATTGCCTTTTCAATGATTGATTTGACCTCTGCAATTCACGGCGCATGCCTCTCAATGTCCTAGAATAGTGCAATAAATGACAGACACATTTATTGCTTCTTTTAATTTGTCCTTGCACACTTGAGATAAACTTGTTAAACAGTAACAGTTGCGTCTGTTGAATTTTTACCACAGTAACTATTCAACTTGATCAGACGCAATGTTTCGTCTTAACACGAAATAATGTACAGACGGAACAAAAAATTAACAAATAGCTCAGACGAAACAATTTTCAATCATTTAAAGAAATAATTCCAAGATTTTCCTTAATGAAATTGAAACGTGTTTCGTCTAATGCTTTAGTAAATATATCTGCCCATTGAAAATCAGTTTGCACAAACTGTATATTGAAAATACCTTTTTGGACATAGTCTCTTATAAAATGAAAACGGATTTCAATATGTTTAGCTTTCAAATGTTGAATAGGATTTTTGCAAAGATTAATTGCACTAGTGTTATCACAAAATACTGGTATATGATTTTCAAACCTGGAGTAATCTTCAAGTTGATGTTTTATCCACAGTAATTGTGAGCAACACTCTGCCGCAGCAATATACTCTGCTTCAGTTGTTGAGAGTGCAATGGAGTTTTGTTTCTTGCTTGACCAAGATATTAGTGATGATCCAAGGAATTGGCATCCACCACTTGTGCTTTTTCTCTCTACTTTGTTTCCAGCATAATCCGCATCACAAAAGCCTCTTAAACTGAAATAACTATTTTTCTTATAAAACAAAGAGAGATTAGTTGTTCCAACAAGATATCTAAGAATTCTCTTTACAGCTTGTAAGTGAGATTCTCTAGGGTCAGATTGAAATCTAGCACATAGACAGACACTAAACATAATATCGAATCACTTGCGCTAAATAAAGGAGTGAGCCAATCATACCTTTGTATACCGTCTGATCAACAGACTTACCTGACTCATCCTTATTGAGATTTGCTCCAGACGAATGCATTGGGGTCTTCATAGGCTTGACATTCTCCATCTTGAACTTCTTGATAAGTTCCTTTGTGAATTTCTGTTGATGGATGTAGATTCCTTCTTTCGTCTGCTTGATTTGAAGTCCTAGAAAGAACTTCAATTCTCCCATCATGCTCATTTCAAACTCATCCTGCATTAGTTTTGAAAAATCCTTGCACAGAGAATCATTAGTAGCTCCAAAGACTATATCGTCTACATAAATCTGGACTATAATAAAGTCTTTTGAAACGCTTTTCTTGAAGAGAGTTATATCAACTTTTCCTCTTGAGAAATCATTTTTAAGAAGAAAAGAACTGAGTCTATCATACCAAGCTCTGGGAGCTTGTTTAAGACCATACAATGCTTTCTTAAGTTTGAAAACATGATCAGGTTGAGATGAACTTTCAAAACTAGGAGGTTGTTTTACATACACTTCTTCTTCGATGAAACCATTTAGAAAAGCACTTTTTACATCCATTTGATATAGTACGATATTTTTGTGAGCAGCAAAAGCAAGTAATATTCTAATTGCTTCTAATCTAGCTACAGGTGCAAAAGTTTCTGTAAAATCAATACCTTCTTGTTGATTATACCCTTGTGCTACTAACCTCGCTTTGTTTCTTACCACTTTTCCAACTTCATCAAGCTTGTTTGAACACCCATCCGGTCCCAATGATGCTTTTGTTCTTTGGTCTTTCAACTAGGGTCCATACATCATTCCTTGTGAACCGATTAAGTTCTTCTTCCATAGCCAAAATCCAATCGTTATCTTGAAGAGCATCTTCAACATTCTTTGACTCTATGTTTGATACAAGAGCATATCCAGACGATTCCTTTAGCTTCGATCTAGTTAGAACACCTTGATTCCTATCTCCAGTGATAAGATCTTCAGTGTGATTAGATGCAAACTTCAATGATCTTGCAGGGGCTTGATCTCTTTGATGATGAGTATCAGACAAAGAGGGTTCGTCTGTGCTTTTATCGTCTGCTCTTGTTTCGTCTGACCCTTGTTTATCATTTTGACCAGAAGGGTTAATCTACAAATTATCAAACAAGTTTTCTAGGTCTGATATTTCTTTATCAGCCTTTGAGTTATCTTGGAACTTTACATGAATTGATTCCTCTACAACTTGCGTCTTAGAGTTAAAAACTCTATAGGCCTTAGATGTGTTGGAATATCCAAGAAAGATTCCTTTTACCACCTTTGAATCAAACTTGCCAAGTTGATCTTTGGTGTTTAAAGTAAAGCATTCACATCCAAAAGGATGGAAATAAGAAATGTTGGGTCTTCTTCCTTTCCATAGTTCATATGGAGTCTTATTCAATATTGGTCTTATCAATATTCTGTTTTGAATATAACAGGAAGTATTAACGCTTACGCCCATAATATTTAGGAGAGAGCTTTCATGCAACATAGTTCTAGCCATTTCTTGTAAAGTACGATTTTTCCTTTCCACAACTCCATTTTGTTGAGGAGTTCTTGGAGACGAAAAATTGTGAAATATACCATTTTCAAAACAAAAGGCTTTGAACTCAGAATTTTCAAATTCTGTTCCATGATCACTCCTTACAGACGCAATACATATTCCTTTTTCTTTTTGAACACATTTACAGAATATTTCAAAAACCTTGAATGACTCATGTTTATGGACTAGGAAGTATACCCATGTGAATCTAGTATAGTCATCTACAATGACAAGTCCATATCTCTTTCCTCCAAGACTTTCAGTCTGAGTAGGTCCAAAAAGATCAATGTGTAACAGTTCTAGCGGTCTTGTCGTGGAAACAACATTTTTTGATTTGAAAGAAGCTTTGAGTTGTTTCCCATGCTGACAAGATTCACACAGACGATTGGTTTTCCAAGATATTTTTGGTAAACCTTTTACGAGATCCTTTTTAGAAATTTTTGAAATATACTTGAGACTTAAATGTCCAAGCTTTTAGTGCCAAATATCTCGTTCATCGTCTCGCTTTGAAATCAAACATGTTACATTCGATCACTCGTGTCGAAAAGACAAACCTCATAAAGGTTATTCTTTCTTTTCCCAATAAAAAAAATGGATTTATCTTTGTTCCTGACTATACACTCATCAGAGTTAAAAACTACTTCATATCCACTATCACAAAATTGACTTATGCTAAGTAGATTGAAGTTAAGGCCTTTAACATATGATACGTTCTGGATAAGTGTATTGGGTGTCTTACCAACAAATCCCAATGCCAAGAATTTTACCTTTTCCCGAATCAGTAGGAGACAGGACCCTTTACTTGGTCCGAGGTCTTGGAACATAGACAGTCTCCCGTCATGTGTCGTGAGCGACCACCGTCCGGGTACCGGCAAGTCTTGTCTTTTCCCATTAAGGATATCTCAATGAGAAACAATAAGTGACTTTGGTACCCAAATCTTTTTGGGTTCTTTCTTGTTAGTTACAGAAGGCTTCTTTTTGTTTTTAGCCTTTTTGTAGTTATTATGAACCTTGTTGTGATTCCTCTTCTTTTGAGCAGACGAAACAAGTTTGTTTTTCTTTTCGTCTGTCTCCTTAACATAACCAAGTCCACTTTTATCATTAGGTGATCTCCTATATTTTAAAATATTTTCAAGAATGGAGGATCCCTTTATAAACTTGGTTAAGTCATTGAGTAAGGACTCATTTTCTTTCTTTAATCTTTCGATTTCAAGAATGAAAATGTCCTTTTCAACTTCACGAAACATCATTTGATACTTTCTTGTCTAGTAACTCAATTTCAGATTTCAAAACTGCATTTTCTCCCAAGGCTTGTCTCAGCTTGGTTTTGCAAGTTTTATATTGCTGAGCAATAAAGTGAGAGTGAGCTAGAAGTGTATCATATGACATTTCTTCTGATTCTGACTCAGACTCAGAAGAAGAGGATGAATAAGTTTCATTGTATTTTACCTCTGCTGAGACATGGTCTTGACCATGAGAAAGATGTTTCTTTCTTCTTCTTCTTCAGAGGATTCCTCTGACCTTTCACTGTCAAGGTCTTCCCAAGTCAGTAAGCTCTTCTTTCCTTTATCTTTTCTAGAGCTCCACCTCTTTTTCAGTCTGGTACATTCTGACCTCATATGTCCCGGTTTTCTGCATTCATAGCACACCACCTCTGTGCTTTCTTCTTTGGTTGATGACTTCTCAGGGAGCTTCTTCTCCTTTTTCTTGAAGAAGCGTTGGCCTCTGCCTTTCTTCATCATCATTCTTTTGAATCGTCTTGCCATGAGGGAGACTTCGTCTTCAGAAGAACCATCAGACGATTCTGATTCGGTTGAATCAACCTTCAAAATCTTTATTTTCTTTTCTTGTCCTTCTTGACAGAATCTTCTTTAGGGATGTTATTGACGGATGGAAGAGCTATAGGTTCTTGAACCTTGATCTTCTCCCATTTACATAAGAGTACCTCATGTACCCTCAGTGCTCCAATTAACTCGTCTAGAGTTAATGTCTTCATATCTCTTCCAACAAAGATAGCTGTGGACATGGCTTCCCAAGGAGGTGGGAGACTGTCCAAGATCTTCATGTTGTTCTGGGCCTTTGTGAAAGTGATTCCCAAAGTAGTGAGTCCATTCAATATTGTTTGGAATCTTCCAAACATCATATCGATTGACTCTCCTTTCTTCATAGAGAACATTTCGTATTCTCTTTGAAGAGTAGCGGCCTTCCTCATTCTGACATCTTTAGTGCCTTCATATGAGATTTTGAGAGCATCCCATAGTTCTTTAGCAGTTTTGTAAGCACAGAATCTGTTGTACTCAGTTCTGGAGAGAGCACACATAAGAGCATATCTTGCTTTGTTGTTCAGCTCCATCATAGAGTATTCTTCGTTTCCCCATTCTCCTTCAGGCTTTGCAATGGGGATATCTCATGTGGTGATTATGTTCCATAATCTGTATTGGGTTGACTTGATGTACATCTCCATCCTGTCAGCCCAGTATGGATAATCATCTCCAGAGAATGCTGGAGGTTTGTTCATTGAAGCTCCTCCGGATAGAAAAGATGGTCCTTGTGAGTCCATGTTGGATCTTTTCCTCTAGCAGCTGTTAAGCGCTCAACCTTTAGAGGTTGAGCTCTGATACCAAGCTGTAAAAGATAAACACAAGAAGGGGGGTTGAATTGTGTTAATTAAAAATTTTATTCCTTTAAATCTCGTGGGTTTTGAAAGGTTGTTCGACTTTAAACAACGTTTATATTGAAAGATTGATTTTAATAAATAAACGTTAGATTATGATTATCCCCATTAGTCAATCGAGACCAAAACAAATAAACACAAGTATTTTTTATACTGTTCGTCTATTCAAGACTACGTCCGATTACCCGGCAAATAACGAGTTTTCACTACAAACCGTGAAAAGGTTTACAAGTATTGTTTGAACCCGACCAACCACTTCTAGCTATTACAAGATATTCTTTGCTCCCGGCCTTTCTCGGCTAAACAACCAAGGTATTCTTTGAACCCGGCCTCCCACAAAGCTAATACAAAAGGTATTCTTTGAAACACAGCCTCCTCAGGCTAAAGTACCACACAAGTGGATTTGAAAGGATGTTTGAAAAACAAAGATTTTCCTCTTCGCAGAGAGGGTTTTACAATTAAGATCTTAGCACAGAATTGAGCGAATTCTCAGAAGATGGAATAAGAGAAGCATTTTTGCCAACTGATTCTTGATGTTGTGAAGTCCTTTTATAGGCATTTTCTTCAAATAGCCGTTAGACTTATTTGAATGCCGTTGAGAGTCGTTGAGAAATCTTCTTGAGAGCTTTCCAAAAGGTTGTCAGTTGTACTTGATTGATTGATGAAAAGTCGCAGCGGATATAGCGGACTAGGTTGTCTTGTGATTTTTTCTCGACTTGTACGAGAGATGTGACAAAAGGTGAAGACCTTTTTGACTTTGGTGTGTAAGCTCGAATCCCTATACTGATCTTGGATGCTTCTCATGAGTACTTCTTCAGATTTGAAATCTTGGCGCGAAAGACTCAACTTGACTTCAGCTTTTGGATAGACGATATGTTTCTTCAGTCTTCAGTTGTTGTTATTTCGTCTCATCCTATCGTCTTAAGACTCCACTCTTTGGACAGACGAAGGGCTTTATCTTGAGTAGTCCTCTTCCGTCTATGCATGTATCGTCTGATGATTTGACTTTTGGACAGACGCAGAATTTCATCTTTGAAGGGTCACGTTTCGTCTGTGCTGGTTTCGTCTTAGCAAGTCTTGGGTTGCTTGGTTTCGTCTGTCTTGTAATCAATCAAAATCTTGAGACGTTAATCATCCTTGATCTAACAAGGCGCAACGAGAATAAACTGCCTCATGCCAAATTGCCCAAGGACCCTATCTGGCTGGTGCCACTCAGCAATTTGAAAACATAAAAGTGGCACAACTGCTCGCCAAATAGTCTGACCAGCACGACATATCTCAGGTACAAAGTGAAACAGAACTCCACTATGTGGTTTCCAAATAAACTGCAATCATAGAAAATCAAACTTTAAATTTTCAAAACATATAAAAAAATATGACATATAATGTTGATGTTTATGTATATTACTTCTTCACTGGTAAGAAGATCTAATGCGTGTCGAATCACTAGGACATCATGATCAAAATGAATGTTTTCCATAACAGGTAACCACTTAAACAAAATACACATTAATTGAAATTCAATTATTATATTTACCAAAAAACAATTAAAAAACCAAGTTGCTTCTAATAGACATACCTGTGAGCAATCGGAGAGTGTGGTAGTCTAGGTGCAATGACTCGTGGCACAGTGCATGTAAACCTCTCCCAAGCCCATAGCTGTACTAACACTGCCATGCCACCAATGTTCACGTTCTCCACATTAGTTGCATTACACAACTCTCTGTATAGAAATCCTAATAAAGCACTACCCTAGGAATAGGTACTAATCTCCCCAAAATCAACGAGGAACTGCAACCATTTGAGGGATACTCGTGATCCACTCCTGTCAGGGAACATAACACCACTGATAAATCGTAAAATCCATGCACGTGCATATCTACGCAGTGCATCTGGATCGTCTAAAAATGGTGTAATGTCCCCAAAGTTCTCAGTTACCCAACTGAGCTTCAATGACGATCCCTTCACAACATTCATTAAACCAACACCGCCTCGCATATATCACACCATCGGCCATAAGTCTCTGCAATCAATGGCCTGCCGTCAATAGGTACACCCAATAACATAGCCACATCCTGCAGAGTGATAGTGCACTCTCCGCAGCACATGTGAAATGTATGAGTCTCCGGTCTCCAACGCTCTATGAAGTCATTCAAGAGGAGTCCCTGATGTACCTGCGTAAACAAACAGATTATGTATGTAAAATATACGTTGAAATAATTAACACCAGTAAAAATAAATTTTATAATTACTAAACTTAAAAAATTACAAACACGTTAGTCAACTATTTAAAAATAATTAACTACATCTAAAATAAAAAATAATTAAATACGTAAGCTAACTATTTAAAAATACGTAAGTCAACTAGTAAAATAAATTAAATACGTAAGTAAACTACTAAAAAAAAATTAAAAATGTAACTCAATTAATTAAAAAATTTAAACAAATACTAACTAAAACTTACACAATTACACCTATAAGTAAACAATAATTAAAATAATAAAAATAAAAATCTAAACTTACACAGTAACTACTTAACCTAACCAAATAAAAACGTAATATAACATAAAAATTAAAAAAATAATAACTACAAAAATCTAACCATCTATTTTAAATATTACTGCTCATAATCTTACTTAAAATTCTAACCACCTATCTTAAATATTATTGTCTATAATACTACCTAAAAATCTAACCACCTATAATAATAATTTGTATTTCACGAATAAAAATAAATACAAATACGAAATTAAAAAATCTAACGACCTATAATAATTTTAATTTCATGAAAAAAAAATATAATTACGAAATTAAAAAATTTATAATATTTGTAATACCTTCATGTAGTCAATTCTACACACCCACAGAAAATCAGTTTCATCAAGGAGGTCCACGATAGTATCTGGTATGGTGGATTAAATAAAGTGGCGGTTTCCTTTGTAGTACTAACCGCCTACATTCTCCACTATTCCATATGTGTTGGAAAATGTGAGTTTTTTGAAGCCACAACACATCTCCCTCAACTGGACCACACTCTATAACTAATCCAGAAGAAGATGAGGATGCCATGGTAAAAAAAAATATAAGCAGAGGGACAATAATTCATGAGTTGAGGAGAATGACAGAAGGGAGGAAGGAGGAAAGTAAAAAATTTTTACTTCCTCCTCCTTTTATAGTGGTCCCAGGCGCGCGAGGCGGTAACCAATTTAAAAATGTGGTCGCGGCCAATTTCGCGACCAGGCCTGGTCGCTGTCCTTTTCGCGACCAGGTCACGTCAGCAAACCTCACCCCCCACTCCCCTATCAACACGTGGCGCCACGAGAGTTGGTCGCTGAGACCCCAACGACCGTGCCTCATGGCACTAAATACACCACATTGTGACACGTGGTGTGGTCGCTGGATTTTCAGCGACCACGCCACGTGGCACATTATCCCTGTGCAACTCCAACGTGGCTGGCCACGCCACCCAATTTTTGACACGTGTCGCCACCAGCGGTAGTCGCGATTTTGTCGCGACCACTTGTCCATGTCAATACTCCACGTTGGAATTTTTGTCACATGGCACACTTTGACTTGGTCGCGAGCTTTTCTGCGACCAGGTAGTTGCGCCACGCACCATGACCGGTCATTTTGGTAATATGTTCCAAATTGAACCCATTTGCGGATTTTGTTTTGTTGTTTTTTCTACTCAGGTCAAAAAGTCAAAGAAGTTGGATTTATTATTAAACTAATTCACACATTTAGGTGAATTGAGGTAATTATATAATATATTATTTTATTTATTTATATATTTATTTTTATATAATATTATTTAATTTAATCAACTTTTCATCAATACATCTATTAATTTATTAGCCACTAAATTAATGAGTATTTTATTTTGATCTATTTCAAATTCATATTATTATACTATGTAATACCTGTTTAATTCATGCAACATTTTATTTTTGCAAAAAAAAATACTCAAACACAATGTCTCACGTCCACTGAATTGGATTTGTTTAATATTTAAATTAATTTTTAATAAAAATATTAAATAATAAAAAAATCCAAGACTACTAAGACTTTATAGTAATCTCAATTATGGATAAGAATAGATGTTAGATCCAATATTTAACTGTCTAGACGTATTTTTTATTTTATAGGCGTGTATTTAGTCTTTAGCCTGTAATGATTTTTTTTTTTTCAGTCAATAGCTTGATTGGTGAATCTATTTCTTCAAGATTATTTATATAAAAAAAGAAAATTCCTTTGAAAAGTCTGTTTTTTACCTTTTTTATAAGTTTATTTGAGTCATTTTCGTATGATTTATAATTAAAAAGTATTGTAGTTAATATTTTTGATTTGAACATATACCACGTCTGTTCAAATCCTAAATATTATGATTATTTATTAAAATCCTAACCCAATATACTTGTAATCAGGTTAAAAATTAATATTATAGTATATCTATTTAATTTAATTAAGCATTTATTGTTTAGAATTTAAATGAATATTTTACTTTCTCTAAGTAACTTATTTAATAAAAATGTCATTTTACATTGCGTACAATGATAACATTGATTTGAAACTAACTTACCCGATACAACCATTTTAAATAAGATTGTTTAAAAGATAAATAAATTTTAAATAATGCTATAGGGAAGTCAAGTAATTAAAAAGATAATGATAATTCTACCCGTTAATTACTTCAATAGTAAATTTAATTGTAACACATTAATATAAAAAGAAATTGTGTCCTAAGAGTTAGAATTTGTAACTTGCAAGACTCTTAGACGGCAAAAATTCGTTACCACGTAAAGAATGATCATGGATATCAACATATTGTCAGAGTCCAATGTTGTATATTTAAAATAATTCACTTACTTCTCCGTGTTACAATCATTTTGTCGCGCGTAAAAAAGTTAATGATTTATTTTAAAAATTAATTACTTAGTAAAATTGTGTTTATATTTATGTCCTTTTAAAAGTTGAAGACAACATTAATTATTTTTTTTATTTATACTCTAATTATTTTTTTATTTATACTCTATATATAAAACTATTAAAATCTATTTTAAAATAAAGATTAATGGAAATGAAATATTCTAAATCAGATTTAATTCTTTAATGTTTAAACATCCCCACACTTGTAACTCAAATTGTGAGCAAAGCACCACGTGTCTGGTTTAGACTCAACAACGCACGTATTGACAAATTTTCATGTCCAGATTATATAATTGATCTAAAAGCTTAATTACGTTTGGATGCTTGTCAATCCTCTTTAATGCAAAACAAAACACTATACAGTGTTTTAATTACAATATGTAATATCTTAAAAATTAGTTTAAAAGAATCAAAACTTAAATAGACTTAGAAGAGATTTTAAGAATTGGAAAAGAGATATTATCGACATTACAGTATTCAGTTACATTTTCCTAGCTGAATAAAGAGATATTTCAGTTTTTAATCTTTTAATAGTTATGTTTGAATGTATAAATGGTCCTTGAACTAAAAAAAATGTAATTTTTAATATTTATAACATATATTAAGATCGATTAGAATCATAATCTAAGAATGAGACTATTTAGTAATTTCTCAAACTCAAACTCAGGATAAAAGGAAAGTCTAATGAAGTTTACACAGACATCTTAGTTTTTTCTTTAAATTAACTGAGTAACAACCTGACCATTAATCCTTCCTATCTTTTCTCTCTTGTGTATTTTCGACGTCACAGACATCTAAATTTTTCTACAAGTGGAGAAAAAAATAACAATTTAACCATCAATTTTAATTAACACCTAACTGAAATATGCGGTCAACAAATTCACATCGTCTATTTCTCTTTTATTTATAAAGATAAAAGTTTCTATATAAAATATTTTTAACCTTCGAACACTTCAACAACACAATGCAAAACTATTCACAAGATAATTTTCTCACTCTATCCCTGTCATTTAATGCTCAACCAGCTGAAATCACACAACCCATGGTACCATACACAACTTCAACCAACGTTAACACAGACAACAACAACAACAGCAACAACTTTGCTCATGTTGAGGTTGCTGATGATGATGTTGTGCAACCACCGATATTACCACGCCCTCGTCGTATCCCACGTCAACGCCGGCAAAAGAGTGAAACCATCCCTCCACCCTTTCCTTGGGCCACCGACCGCCGCGCCAAGGTGCACACCCTAAAATACCTGTTGGAGAACGGGATTCGCACGGTGTCAGGGAGCGTGGAGTGTAAGAGGTGCAAAACAAAGTTCGAAATGGAGCTTAATATCGAGAACAAGTTTGCTCAAGTGTGGGAATTTATTCAGAGGAAAGACATGCTCGATAGGGCACCAGATGAATGGGAATTTCCGGTGTTACAAACTTGTGAGCATTGCGGACATGAAAACAGTGTTCAACCGAACTTTGCCGGCACTAAGAAAAGAGCCATTAATTGGTTGTTCTTGTTCCTTGTACAAATGATCGGTTGCTGCACAATTAAAAAAATCAAGTATTTCCTCAAACACAATAAAATTCATCGAACTGGTGCCAAAAATCGCATTATTTATTTGACCTATATTGGCATGTGCAAACTGCTTGCTCCCGAGTTTTTCCGTTAATTGGAGTTTCATCGTTCTAACTAATTTCTACGTGACATTGATCAGGTTTTTTAATTTAAAAAAAAAATAAAAAATTAATGAACAATGTCTCACGTGAAAATTAGTAGAGATCGTTGTAGCCGGTTTGGACCATCTCATAATTTTTCGAATTTAGATGTTAGTTTTCTAGTTTAAGTTGTTATCTTTTCTTTTTCTTTTTCTTTTTCTGTTTTCCTTTAACCAACAACATGCTGTTACAAAACTTTGGATACTCCTGTGATGTCTCTATGTTAATTGATACTGTCTGTTACAAGCAGAATTTTACTCAGTTTGATAGATATTCTGTTTACTCCAGTTACTTGTATGGTTACAATCAACAGGAAATTATACAAATGTTCTCTTACTCAATACTTTTATTTTTTAAAACTTAAAAATACAGAAGTAGAATACTTTTATCCTTTTGAAAAATAAAAATAAAAAATAATTATCTATTTAATTTATTTTTATTGGATTTATTTAATTCAGAAATTTTATTATTTATCTTTAGAAAAATTAATGGACGTCCAACTTGTTATTACAGAAAAGAAGAGAAAAAAATATAGGTATAATATATTATATGGTTTGATAAGAAGAGAGATATTTAGAAATAAAAAAATATTTATAAGATCTTTTAAATAGGAAATATTTAAATATTTAAATTTTTAATTTTAGGTAAAGAAAGAAGAATATTAATGAAAGGGCCAGTGCAGTAACATGGCACGGGGTCGAGAGAAAACAAGGAAGAACAGTAGTAATCACACTTGTTAAGGAATGCAATTTTATAAATTATAGTGCAGTTTATAAGTCACAAATCAGCAACCGTATAGTCAAAGGTTTAGCATATTATCTAGTATAAAAGCTAAAAGATTGAAAAAATATCTTAAACTTCACTTTCTCTTTTCTATTGTAATTTTTCGATTATTATATAATGACTTTTCAATTTTCCATTCTTGTTAGATAGATATAGAAAGACTAAAAAGGACATCCTGTTCTCAATGTGTTGCAAAGGTGATATTTAATTTTTGAGTATTTTTTATTTTAAATTTTATTAAAAATAGAGAATAAAAATAAAAACATTTTCACGGTATAAAAGTAGAAAACAAATCCTATGTCAAAAGCTTTTTATCTTCTTTTGCTTCCAAGAGACATAATAACTTAACCCAATGGATATCAGCTTTTTTTTTCTCTCCCACTTCCGCCTAAAACCGATTTAGTTCTATATTTAGTTTTACACTAATTAGACTTATGTGTGGTTGATTTTGGTCGTACTTATTTTTTATTAAATGTAGTTATAGTTATTTTTTGTTCACTTCTTCGATCAATATTAATTGACTAGGGTTATTTTTTACTAGCATTATATCGGAAAATTATTTGATCAACGTTGTCTAGGACTTTTTTCTCCTTAGATCATTTTTGGTAGATACTCACATGAGTTTCTGATTTAAAAATTTAAACAAATTTCTAATGCATGTAAATTATTTGGATTATATTTAAAATTCAAAATCTAGCTTTTTAAGGCAGTTTAGATTTGGTCGTTTAGAATTAGATTTATATGATTGAATTCTCTTTAAATTGAATGTAATGTTAGTGATGTATTAAATGAAAATATTTTAATCTACCATCAATCTTTTAAAGAACTAAACATTAGTTAATCAAATAAAAATAAAATATTTAAAAATAATATCATCGTGTTGTCGTGAAAATTGACTACGACCATAACGATAGTCGTTACCCCACTATCATCATTTAATTGATTATTAACGGTGACACGATTATAATTATTATTATAAAAATTTATAATTATTATTATAAAATTTAATTATATTATGTTTCTGTAAAATTAATCATTATTATTATTATGGTCGTCTTAAATATCTGTAATTTTTGCTAAACAAGTATTGAACTCATAAATGAATGTCAACTAAACATAGTAAAAAAATTATTTTTAGTTGTTCAATCATTAGAGATATTTGATAAATAATTACTATGAGTGAGACTTAATAAAATTTGATCAATCTTTTTTTATTATTATTAAAGTTGAAAACTGAAAAAAAATTCTTTCTTTATCATTTATAGAATTGTTGTTCGAATTAAGTCAATGGTAACCGGTGATGGTAATAACTACAGTAAAAAAAAATATAATTGTTTTCTTATAAATACTCTTATTTTCGTTATGTAACTATATTTAATCATTTGTTTAAAAAATAATGATTGTTAACTCATGTTTTAGCATGGTCACTTTACATTATGTTATCATCATAATAACTATTCATTGCAATTATGACAATTGTTAATGTGAAAACTAGCACTGCGATCATGCCCGCGTCACCACCCTCGCAGTTGATTATGAATGATGACAATACTCATTTTGAGGTCGTTATTATTTAGGTCAAACATCATAATTCTTTTTTTATATATAATTTTACTTTCATTTTGTAACTATATTTGATTAATTTTTAATTAATTTATGTTAATCTATAATTCTCTCATCTCCTATATATATATATATTCAAGTCACAAATGAATCACGGTTTCACCTACGACCTATTTTGCTCTGCAATGGACCCATACTTGCTGAGCGAAGAAATGATGAAGTTACTGGAAGACAAAGAATTTCTCGATTTCGTGTGGGGAGACAACCCTCCAGAACGACCGATACACTCTCCACAAATAAACCCTCAAGAAACAACAGAAACCCCACTCACTAATCGCATGACGGAACCGACGACAGCCTCTAGCTCCGTCCCCAACACATATGCTGACGTAGGAGCCGTGACGGCAAATGCCTCGCCACGTCCTCGACATGGCGTGGAGTTTCCTTTGAGCGGAAAGATTGATCCGCCCTTTCCCTGGGCCACAGACCGTCGCGCGACTGTCCACAGCCGCAAGTACCTGTTGGAGAACAACATATTGAAAATCACGGGAATCTTGGAGTGCAAGAAAAAGAACTGCAAAATCACGTGCAAGATGGAGCTTGATCTTGAGACAAAGTTTGCTGAAGTTTGTAGATTCATTCAGAGGTTAAAAGACTCCATTTCCATCTCTGCTACGGCAATGGTTTGGACGAATGTGAAGTTGCCAACATGCCCTAATTGCGGAGAAGAAGATAGTATGCTAGCTATGCGTAAGGGTACAAAGAAAAGAGCCATTAACTGGTTGTTCTTGTTCCTCAACCAAATGCTGTGTTGCTGCTCGTTAAAACAACTCAAGTATTTCCTCAAGCACAACAATATTCGTAAAAAAATGATCAAAGATCGCGCTGTTTATTCTGCGTATATAACCCTTTGCAAACAGCTTGTTCCTGACTCTGCTTCCATTCTTGATGACATATCACGTCGATTGATTGGTGAATAATTACCTAGTGCCCTAGTGCGTGTTTTTGTTATATCTCTGTGCTAGTGAAGAAAACAAGACCCCATCCATGCATCTTGATTTTGCTTTTGCTTTTAATTAGTTCCATGCACCCTTCATGATTCTTATGTTCTATAACTAATTAATGCATGCATTGCATTTTGCATGCATTGTATTTTATTAGTACAGCTTATGCTTTGGCTGATTAGGAAGATTTTATTTTTCATGGGAGCTGTTTTCATCTTTAGTCATCAGTTTCATCAGTACAATAATACATCTATTTTCTCACCTACAAGAATGATATTCCTATCGTTTTGAAAAGTATAATACTTTCATCTTTTTGAAAAATTAAAATACAAAAATTTATCTATTTAATTTATTTTTATTGCATTTATTTAATTCAGAAATTTATTATTTATTTTTAGAAAAATTAATGGACATCCAACGTGTTAGAAAAATTATAAGATCTTTTAATATAGGAAATATTTAAATATTAAAAATTTTAATTCTGGGTAAAGAAAGAAGAATATTAATGAGATGGCAAGAGCAGTAACATGGCACAGAATCAACGGAGGAAAAATTGCATCTACGTGCTCACGCTTATATAATGCCAATATATATACTCGCGTAACAATTTAAAAAGAAATTATTAATCACACTTGTCTAAGGAATGCAGTTTTATAAATTATACAAACAAGTACTAATAATAACAGCTACGCAACACGACGCGGAGAAAAGAAAGGGAGAGTGAAGTTTGCAACTCACAACCATCGTAGTTAGAAGCTTAGCTTCTTCTAATTCTAAAAGAGATAATAACCTGACCCAATCGAATTAGGATATAAAGAGTAACAAATCAGACATAAAAGAAAAAAATCTTAGCAAAAACATATTCTGCATATTAAAAATGATAGGAGATCATACACTATGCTTCTACTTGTAGTAATAATGATAGTGGTTTTAATATTTTCATAAGTGAAAAAAAAAAAATCTTAAACATATGAATAAGCTATCAGGTTGTCATGTCATTTCTCATTCATATTTTTAAGAAGAAAGATGTATCATATACAAGTGAAACTTTTCACGTCACATTCCAAAACATTACTCACGAAAACAACACACCATAAGACATACACTTTGGATCTTATCATAATTTAAACAAACAATATATTAGAAAGACAAAAAAATCCAAGACTCTAACACCGATTGATGAAAAAATACTATATAAAAAAAATCGTAACTAAAAATTCTACTGCCATGTTTAGAACACACATGACATAATGGCACCGTTCTAATTCAATATGTTCAAAGCGAAAAAAACTTCCATTACAAAATTTGTTGTTTAGTGAACTAGAGAGAAGAGAGAATGATGGTAATAATGTATTTTCTCATTAAGTCATATTTCTTATTTATAATTTTACAAGGTGATCAGATTTTTTATTAAATAGGAGATAATTATCTTATCATGTCTTTTAAATTTAAATCAAAAATATTTTAACTTAATTATTTTATCCTTTAAATTTAAATTCAAAATCATATCTTATTGTTTTGACCATAAATCATCCAAAATATTTATATTCTTGATATTAGCCAAGAATAAAATAATACTGCATTTTAAAAACTTATTTATGTGATGAAATTAAATTCCATAATTTATTTATAAAATAATGGAAATAATTTCTCTAATAACATTATTATAGACCATATAAATTCAATATTATATTAATCTAATTAATATATTAATTAAGATAGACTTCTAAGACAACTCTCAATTATCAGAGATAACATAAAGTAATAATTTATCTTTAAGAAATATTAAAAAATAGAATAATAATTTCATTTATCGTTAGTTAAATATAAAGTATGATAATTCTAACAGACATTAATGAGTCAATTTATTTCTTCTTTTATTTGATTTTATACCACAAACTTATATCAAGAAGTAATGAATTAAGTTAATCATTAACTCTACAAACATTTAATTATATTCAATATTCATTCAATTTATTATTTATAGCTTAAAATGTTTGGAATAAAAAATAATAAATGAAAAAGTTAATTATTGTAATAATTTAACGTAAAAAAACTATTAAATATTTTCTTAAAAAATTTATAATAAATATGCAAAATTAATAGATAACGTTATCTAATAAAAACAACCGTTATACTAATTTATCCGAATCATTAATATCTTATCCATAATACTTTTATGATAAAAAAATAGATTAAAATTATAAAAAACTTACGTTATCATAATTTTTTCTAAGATAATAAGTCTTTAGTTGCAGTTAAAAATGTTGTCAAAAATTAACCTTTTTATCTAACAAAAAATAAAGAACATATTTAGATTAAAAATTAATAATATAATAAATTTAATCTTAAACATATTTAGATTAAAATCATAAAGATTTATTTTTATTATTATAATCTCCACTGAAATAATAGATCTTTAATTTTAATTAAAAGTATTATTTAATTATATCCTAAATCCTAAACCAATGTTATTTTGGTCCCACTGAATACATTTCAAATCGAACACAACATTTTATCAATTCCACGTAAATGTGCCCCCCTCACTGCAAAACCAAACAAAATCATCACTTCAAAATTCAACCTAAATCGCATAGCACGAACTTGAAACGATAGTCAAAGACAAGGCTTTCGGAGAGATTGAGGGAGACTTCGTTCACA
This sequence comes from Hylodesmum podocarpum, assembly GCA_026586105.1. Classification (NCBI taxonomy): domain Eukaryota; kingdom Viridiplantae; phylum Streptophyta; class Magnoliopsida; order Fabales; family Fabaceae; genus Hylodesmum; species Hylodesmum podocarpum. Next base: position 61,144 of record JALJEV010000367.1, on the reverse strand, counting down.
GAGAAATGGATGAGAGGTTGAGAGAGGAAAGACCTTTTGTTGAAAGCTCACCGGGATTTCGTACTGATTGTGAGAGAAATCTATAAGAGGTAGACAGAAAAGGATGAGAGATTGAGATGGTTTCTGATTTGTTGTGCTGGAGACGAAGAATGATTTCTATTTGGCGGTTAATAAAATTTCATCCGATTTTCTAAATTTGAAGTATCAAATTTTTTTAATTTTGGGTACACACCAAAATGACGTCATTTTGAGTTACTAGATTTTTTGTTTTTTACTTAAAAGCAAAACAACTTTGTTTTATTAATGTATTTTTTTTAATAAAAATATTGTTTGAAATACGATGACCAGTTAGCTCCGTATCTCATTGATAACCTAACATTTTGAAGTATCTAATTTTTTTAATTTTGGGCGCACATTAAAATGATGTCATTTTAGGTTACTAGTTTTCTTTTTTTGTTTTTTACTTAAAGCAAAATGATGTTATTTTGCCCGTTATTCTTTTTTTTAATAAAAATACAGTTTGAGATATGGTGGTCATTGTCTAGCATTTTTGTAATCTTAGGCAGAGGTGTATTAGGAAGACACGTTACGCATATCTATTGTCAGAATTATTGATAGGGGACTTTTATTAGTTTAATTATTTGACTTAAGGAAGTAATTTTGAAATAAATTACCATTTAATCTTTAGAAGAGTATGTGTGGGGTGATTTAGTTTTAAAAAATAAAAATAATTAAATAATAACTGAAAATGTATTATACCTATATTTTAATTCTGAAATATGTTTGCTATCATTTTGATATCTCAAGTATATTATTTATTGTCATTCTAATATCTTAATTTAAATCATTTTGATTTCATAAATAAACGACTAAATATGTAATAAATAAAATAGTTCAAGAATTAAAATAATATTAAATATCTTCTGGAGATTAAGATGATTTACATATTACATTTTTAGATATTATTTTATTATATTTCATCTTTCAATGATTAAATTATTCCATCCACATTTTCAAAAGACTAAATTGTCTGATCCAATTAAACTTTTGCTCCAACAAAATTACTGAATTATATATATATATATATATATATATATATATATATATTATGGATATGTTATTATTTTTATTTGTGATAATATTTAATTATATTTAAATTATATATTCATTATTCGTATAATGTTATAATTAACGTTTCAAGTATCTAGTCTGGGAAATACCTTTACGAGAATGAAACTAAAGAAGGATTCACAGGTTTTTAGATTTGTTTATATTTAAATTATAAATAAATGTATTACCTTATTTTATTTTATTTCTATATTTTAATATATCTATATTTTAATATCTTACTATATTTTAAAATTTGTGATACATGAATTAGAGATATTATATAATACTATTTTGTCATGATTTATCTTAAGAAAATAAATTATCTCAATATTATGATAAATGATAAGATAACAATAATGAAACTAACTCTATGATAAATTAAACTTACTTAAAACACAGCATCATTATTCTTATAAATAGAAGAGTTAGAAAAAAATTAGGTATTTAAGTTTTAATAACCAGTAAGGGAGAACATGTTAAGAGTTAACGACCTCGTTTAATCCATCTTCAAGGGTCGAGAAATCAACTTTGGATCAGAGGAGCTTTTAATTTTTCATCAATTGTCTTGTTATTTTATTTGTTGTAAAATTTGTTATACTAATCTATTTTGTGTTATTAAACAAAAATTTTCTTCATTATTTATCATAAAATTTGTTGTGTTGGATCTGTTTCTTGTTGTTAAACGAAATTTATATCTGTTAATATAATTAATATGCAAATTCTATTTGTTTTTTTAAATGAAATTTGAATTTATTTTCTATGTTTGTCTTATTTCACTCCATTAACTTCTTCTAGCAAAAGAAGTTGGATTTATTATTAAACTAATTCACACATTTAGGTGAATTGAGGTAATTATTTAATATATTATTTTATTTATTTATATATTTATTTTTATATAATTTTTATTTAATTTAATCAACTATTCATTAATACATCTATTAATTTCTTAGCCACTAAATTAATGAGTATTTTATTTTGATAATATTGATAAAATTTCATATTTTAATCTATTTCAAATTCATATTATTATACTATGTAATACCTGTTTAATTTATGCAACGTTTTATTTTTGCAAAAAAATACTCAAACACAAAGTATCACGTCTGCTAAATTGGATTTGTTTAATATTTAAATATTTAAATTAATTTTTAAATAATAAAAAAGTCCAGGAGTACTAATACTTTATAGTAATCCCAATTATGGATAAGAACCGATGTTAGACCTAATATTTAACTGCCCAGATGTAATTTCTATTTTACAGACATGTGTGTAGTACGTCTTTTGTACATAATAGACTATTTTTTGGTTTGGTTTATGACATGATAGTTCGATTTATCTCTCCAAGTTTATTTATATAAAATCCTGTTTACAAAATCGGTTAACAGAATCCTTTTTTCAAAGTCTGTCTTTCATATTTGTTTATAGATAATCGTTTTTTATTTGAATATATACTACATGTGTTCAAATCCTAAGATTATTTATTCCGCTAAATATTAAAATTATTTATTTTAAGATTATTTATTAAAATCCTAATCCAATATACTTGTAATGACGTGAAAAAATTAAAGATTAATATTATAATATATCTATTTAATTTAATTAAGCATTTATTCTTTAGAATTTAAATGAATATTTTACTTTCTCCAAGTAACTTATTTAATAAATGTCATTTTACATTGCGTACAATGATAACATTGATTTGAAACTAACTTACCCGATACAACCATTTTAAATAAGATTGTTTAAAAGATAAATAATTTTTAAATAATGTTAAAGGTAAGTTAATTAATTAAAAAGATAATGATAATTCTACCCGTTAATTACTTCAATAGTAAATTTAAATGTAACACAGTAATATATATATATATATATAAATTGTGTCCTACCTACGAGTTAGAATTTGTAACTTGGAAGACTCTTAGCTTGCAAAAATTCGATACCAATGTAAAGAATGATTCATGCATATCGATATAAAAGTCCAATTTCATTGCGAGGATTCAATGTTGTATGTTTGAAATAAGAAAAATATTTTGTAAAGAAACTACAATAACGTAAACAATCAGACAACCATTTATAAAACGTGAAGAAACGTGAAGAGAGAAAAATATATATATATATTATGTAAGTGAGTTAGTCGATTGACTGCATATTGTAGTCATTAGCGTAATAAAATTGTTTAAAATAATTCACTTACTTCTCCCATGTTACAATCATTTTGTTGCAGAGTTTCATTGAAAAAGTTAATGGTTTATTTTAAAGATTAATTACTTCTTTCTAGTAAAACTGTGTTTATATTTATGTCATTTTAAAAGTTGAAGACAACATTATTTTTTTTTATATACTCTTATTTTATTAGTTGAAACTGTGAAGAGGGAATGAATGCAGAGTCAACGGGATTAATGGAGGATGTAGAGAGAAAGATAAAAATGTCAAAAGTAATTACTAACTGACTAACTGAGAGAAGCATGGGGTAAAACAAGGATACCATGAAAAAATAAATAAATATATCATAGCATATATCATTAATCATAACAATTTTAACAAAAAGCTACATTCTATCTAAAAAATCATAGCATATATCATTAATTTATTAGAAACAAAATAAAGTCATGCTGAATAGATTGATTTATAGTCATTATAAAGCTAACTAACATAGTTTAATATTTTATAGTCGTAGTAAAACTAATTATCTAAGTTTATTTATGTGAATAATTATATATTTTTCATATTATAAAAGTTATTCTAAATTCTGAATAAGAATAAAAATAAATAAATAAGGTTAGAAATTAAAAAAAAAGTGTACATATAGAGGAAAATGTATAAATAAAATTATACACATATAAAGCGGTTGTTTTATGCTCTCCAAATTAGGTTAACCTAGTAGTAAAAGTTGTTGGTTTACATATGGGAAGATCCACTCTTGAATTTCTGGTGGGTAGGAACTTATTTGCATCATTTATATATTTAACTATTAAAATCTATTTTAAAATAAAGATTAATGGAAATGAAATATTCCAAATCAGATTTAATTCTTTAATGTTTAAACATCCCCACACTTCTAACTCAAATTGTTAGCAAAGCACCACGTGTTTGGTTTAGACTCAACAACGCACGTATTGACAAATTTTCATGTCCAGATTATATAATTGATCTAAAAGCTTAAATATTTTTGGATGCTTGTCAATCTTCTTTAATGTAAAACCAAACACTATACAGTGTTTTAATTACAATATGTAATATCTTAAAAATTATTTTAATAGAATCAAAACTTAAATAGATTTAAGACGAGATTTTAGAATTGGAAAAGAGATATCATCGGATATTACAGTATTCAGTTACATTTTCCTAGTTGAATAAAGAGATATTTCAGTTTTTAATCTTTAATAGTTATGTTTGAATGTATAAATGGTCCTTGAACTAAAAAAAATGTAATTTTAGTATTTATAACATATATTAAGATCGATTAGAATCATAATCTAAGAATGAGACTATTTAGTAATTTCTCAAACTCAGAAACAGTGCCGTACAATGTTGATGATGAAGTAGTGGTGAAGAGTGCAGAGGAGACACATCAAGACATGTTGAATTGGTTTATCAAGCATGTCAAGTGAAGGTTTGTTTTCATCCGAAGAAGATGTCTGATACTTAATGGAGTGTGAAAGAAAGAATATCTGGTTGTTATTCACTTTTGGTTAATGAAATGTATTTAATACAATGTCAAAGAGAACAGATTTATTGACAGTGACTTCTATATGGACCAAACCACTGAAAATGTGAATGAAATCCATGGTCATCCTCCTAATGCTAGGCCCAATGAGAGTATATGTCATGAGAAATGCTGTAATCTACGAAAAGCAAAAGTTAAAAATTGAAGCCCTTCAACTAGTAGCTGTTGGATTATATATGGATCCCTATTTCGCCAAGTGTCACTTTTTTTTTCTCACTCTGTTGCCTCTCTCTTAGTAGATCTCAAACGATAAAGCACTGTACTCATGTTCTCTCAACAAAATAGATTGCCAATAATGGAAAGCCATCACTGGAACATAAAAAACTCATCCTTCACCACCCATCCAAGACCACCACTTCCAATCCCTTTATTTAGTATAATATGTCAAGACACCAGAACATGTACATGTTATCAATCTAATTGAAATGTTATCAATCTAATTGAATAGGAAAACATATCAGTATTTCGTTTCACCTATTTCAAGTAAAATCTCAATTTTGATGATCTTATGTAAACATAAAATTATTGGAAATAACAATCAATTCTTTTTAAATATTTAATGCAGTAATTTGCATCAGAATTAACATTTATACCTCTGTTTAGTCACTTTCTGCAGTAATAATCAAAGGCCAAACACACTTTTCAACCCAAAAATATCAGCATCGCACCAAGGAATGGCAGAAGCAGTCCCGCAGAAGAAACACTGAAACGCACTCTTCCTCGAAATCACTCTGCCATAAACCATTATGATCACTCAACGAGCACTCACAGATGACACAAGTAGATCAACAAATTCAGTGTTCTACGAAAGGGACAGAGTCCTGTTTTGGTGCTGGTCACCTGAAGGAAGTAGTGGGCAAATGGACGGTTCCCTGTTGGAAAGGAGAAATGTTCAGTGACCAAACTCTAATACAGTCAACTACCTAATTACTTCGCAAAATATAGAGAAAATGAAAAGAAGATAGAAAAATATTAATAAAAAAATTACATATATATTTTGTGAGGTTGTTAACAAGTTGGTCACCTAATTTAAAAAAATATGTAGCATAAGTTGCGGTAAACAATTCACTGGGATCTGTTTTTTATTGTGAGGCAACAAAACTATAGGTAGTGCATGTCATTTTTGTGTAGGATCCTTTGTGTATAAAGCTCAGGCAGGTGTATTGGGAAGCCACGTTACGCATGTGTATTGTCAGAATTGTTGATTGGGGACTTTTATTAGTTTAGTTATTTGACTTAAGTAAGTAGAGCTAATTTTGAAATAAATTACCATTTAATCTTTAGAAGAGTATGTGTGGGGTGATTTAGTTTCTAAAAACTAAAAATAATTAAATAATTACTGAAAATGTAACATATCTATATTTTAATTTTAATATATGTCTGCTATTACTTTTTAATATCTCAATTATATTATTTATTGTTATTCTGATGTGTTAATCTAAATCATTTTGATTTCATAAATAAAGGACTAAAAATATAATAAATAAAATAATTCAAAAATTAAAATAATAGTAAATATCTTTGGAGAGAGATTAAGATGATTTACATATTATATTTTTAAATATTATTTTATTATTTTTTATCTTTCAATGATTAAATTATTCCATCCACATACTTTCAAAGATTAACCTGTTTCACCCCACTCTTGCTCCTACAAAATTACTAAATTATATATATTTATCTGTGTTAATATTTAATTATATTTACATTATATATTTATTGTTCGTATAATATTGTAGCTAACGTATTAAGTATCTAGACTGAGGAGTATCTTCAAGAGAATGAAACTAAAAATAAATTCGTAGGATACCTCACGACAATGAAATTAAAGGAAGATTAGTAGGTTTTTAAATTTATTTATATTTAAATTATAAATAAATATATTACCTTATTTTATTTTATTTCTATATTTTAGATATATCTTAACATTTGTGATACACCATTTAGAGATATTATATAACACTATTTTATCTTGATTTATCTTAAGAAAATAAATTATCTCTATATTATGATAAATGTTAAAGATAACAATAATAAAACTAAAACTCTATGATACATTAAACTTAATTAAGACACAACATCATTATTCTTGTAGGAGAGTTAAAGAAAAAATAGGTATTTAAGTTTTAATAACCTAGTTTGAACATGCATCTCTGAGTGTCGATAAATCAACTTTGGATAAGAGGAGCTTTTAATTATTCATCAATTGTCTTGTTATTTTATTTCTTGTTAAAACTATTATTTGGTATTGTTGTTTGTTGATAAAATTTGTTATACTAATCTATTCTGTGTTACTAAACAAAATTTTTCTTTATTATTTAATATAAAATTTGTCGCGTTGGATCTGTTTCTCGTTGTTAAAAGAAATTTATATATGTTAATACAATTAATATGCAAATTCTATTTGTTTTTTTAAAATGAAATTTGAATTTATTTTCTATCTTTTTCTTATTTCACTCCACTAACTTCTTCTAGCAAAAGAAGTTGGATTTATTATTAAACTAATTCACACATTTAGGTGAATTGGGGTAATTATATAATATATTATATTATTTATTTATATATTTATTTTTATATAATATTTATTTAATTTAATCAACTATTCATTAATACATCTATTAATTTATTAGCCACTAAATTAATGAGTATTTTATTTTGATGATATTGATAAAATTTCCTATTTTAATCTATTTCAAATTCATATTATTATACTATGTAATACCTAATTAATTCATGCAACATTTTATTTTTGCAAAAAAATACTCAAACACAAAGTCTCACGTCCACTGAATTGGATTTGTTTAATATTTAATTATGGGTAAGAATAGATGTTAGACCCAATATTTAACTGTCTAGACGTATATTTTATTTTACAGACATGTATTTAGTCATTGGCTTGTAATGAATTTTTCTTTTCAGTCTATAACCTGATTGGTGAATCTATTTCTCCAAATTTATTTATATAAAAATCTATTTATAAAATCGATTAAAAAAATTCCTTTTCAAAGTCTGTTTTTTACCTTTTTTATAAGTTTATTTGAGTCATTTTCGTATGATTTATAATTTAAAAGTATTGTAGTTAATATTTTTGATTTGAATATATACCACATCCGTTCAAATCCTAAATATTATGATTATTTATTAAAATCCTAACCCAATATACTTGTAATCACGTTAAAAATTAATATTATAGTATATCTATTTAATTTAATTAAGCATTTATTGTTTAGAATTTAAATGAATATTTTACTTTCTCTAAGTAACTTATTTAATAAAAATGTCATTTTACATTGCGTACAATGATAACATTGATTTGAAACTAACTTACCCGATACAACCATTTTAAATAAGATTGTTTAAAAGATAAATAAATTTTAAATAATGCTATAGGGAAGTCAAGTAATTAAAAAGATAATGATAATTCTACCCGTTAATTACTTCAATAGTAAATTTAATTGTAACACATTAATATAAAAAGAAATTGTGTCCTAAGAGTTAGAATTTGTAACTTGCAAGACTCTTAGACGGCAAAAATTCGTTACCACGTAAAGAATGATCATGGATATCAACATATTGTCAGAGTCCAATGTTGTATATTTAAAATAATTCACTTACTTCTCCGTGTTACAATCATTTTGTCGCGCGTAAAAAAGTTAATGATTTATTTTAAAGATTAATTACTTAGTAAAATTGTGTTTATATTTATGTCCTTTTAAAAGTTGAAGACAACATTAATTATTTTTTTTATTTATACTCTAATTATTTTTTTATTTATACTCTATATATAAAACTATTAAAATCTATTTTAAAATAAAGATTAATGGAAATGAAATATTCTAAATCAGATTTAATTCTTTAATGTTTAAACATCCCCACACTTGTAACTCAAATTGTGAGCAAAGCACCACGTGTCTGGTTTAGACTCAACAACGCACGTATTGACAAATTTTCATGTCCAGATTATATAATTGATCTAAAAGCTTAATTACATTTGGATGCTTGTCAATCCTCTTTAATGTAAAACAAAACACTATACAGTGTTTTAATTACAATATGTAATATCTTAAAAATTAGTTTAAAAGAATCAAAACTTAAATAGACTTAGAAGAGATTTTAAGAATTGGAAAAGAGATATTATCGACATTACAGTATTCAGTTACATTTTCCTAGCTGAATAAAGAGATATTTCAGTTTTTAATCTTTTAATAGTTATGTTTGAATGTATAAATGGTCCTTGAACTAAAAAAAAATGTAATTTTTAATATTTATAACATATATTAAGATCGAAAAAAAAATGTAATTTTTAATATTTATAACATATATTAAGATCGATTAGAATCATAATCTAAGAATGAGACTATTTAGTAATTTCTCAAACTCAAACTCAGGATAAAAGGAAAGTCTAATGAAGTTTACACAGACATCTTAGTTTTTTCTTTAAATTAACTGAGTAACAACCTGACCATTAATCCTTCCTATCTTTTCTCTCTTGTGTATTTTCGACGTCACAGACATCTAAATTTTTCTACAAGTGGAGAAAAAAATAACAATTTAACCATCAATTTTAATTAACACCTAACTGAAATATGCGGTCAACAAATTCACATCGTCTATTTCTCTTTTATTTATAAAGATAAAAGTTTCTATATAAAATATTTTTAACCTTCGAACACTTCAACAACACAATGCAAAACTATTCACAAGATAATTTTCTCACTCTATCCCTGTCATTTAATGCTCAACCAGCTGAAATCACACAACCCATGGTACCATACACAACTTCAACCAACGTTAACACAGACAACAACAACAACAGCAACAACTTTGCTCATGTTGAGGTTGCTGATGATGATGTTGTGCAACCACCGATATTACCACGCCCTCGTCGTATCCCACGTCAACGCCGGCAAAAGAGTGAAACCATCCCTCCACCCTTTCCTTGGGCCACCGACCGCCGCGCCAAGGTGCACACCCTAAAATACCTGTTGGAGAACGGGATTCGCACGGTGTCAGGGAGCGTGGAGTGTAAGAGGTGCAAAACAAAGTTCGAAATGGAGCTTAATATCGAGAACAAGTTTGCTCAAGTGTGGGAATTTATTCAGAGGAAAGACATGCTCGATAGGGCACCAGATGAATGGGAATTTCCGGTGTTACAAACTTGTGAGCATTGCGGACATGAAAACAGTGTTCAACCGAACTTTGCCGGCACTAAGAAAAGAGCCATTAATTGGTTGTTCTTGTTCCTTGTACAAATGATCGGTTGCTGCACAATTAAAAAAATCAAGTATTTCCTCAAACACAATAAAATTCATCGAACTGGTGCCAAAAATCGCATTATTTATTTGACCTATATTGGCATGTGCAAACTGCTTGCTCCCGAGTTTTTCCGTTAATTGGAGTTTCATCGTTCTAACTAATTTCTACGTGACATTGATCAGGTTTTTTAATTTAAAAAAAAAATAAAAAATTAATGAACAATGTCTCACGTGAAAATTAGTAGAGATCGTTGTAGCCGGTTTGGACCATCTCATAATTTTTCGAATTTAGATGTTAGTTTTCTAGTTTAAGTTGTTATCTTTTCTTTTTCTTTTTCTTTTTCTGTTTTCCTTTAACCAACAACATGCTGTTACAAAACTTTGGATACTCCTGTGATGTCTCTATGTTAATTGATACTGTCTGTTACAAGCAGAATTTTACTCAGTTTGATAGATATTCTGTTTACTCCAGTTACTTGTATGGTTACAATCAACAGGAAATTATACAAATGTTCTCTTACTCAATACTTTTATTTTTTTAAAACTTAAAAATACAGAAGTAGAATACTTTTATCCTTTTGAAAAATAAAAATAAAAAATAATTATCTATTTAATTTATTTTTATTGGATTTATTTAATTCAGAAATTTTATTATTTATCTTTAGAAAAATTAATGGACGTCCAACTTGTTATTACAGAAAAGAAGAGAAAAAAATATAGGTATAATATATTATATGGTTTGATAAGAAGAGAGATATTTAGAAATAAAAAAATATTTATAAGATCTTTTAAATAGGAAATATTTAAATATTTAAATTTTTAATTTTAGGTAAAGAAAGAAGAATATTAATGAAATGGCCAGTGCAGTAACATGGCACGGGGTCGAGAGAAAACAAGGAAGAACAGTAGTAATCACACTTGTTAAGAGATGCAATTTTATAAATTATACAAACAAATACTCGTAATTAAATGACAAGGGAGAGTGAAGTTTATAAGTCACAACTCAGCAACCATATAGTTAAAGGTTTAGAAGATTATCTAGTATAGAAGCTAAAAGATTGAAAAATATATTATCTTAAACTTCACTTTCTCTTTTCTATTGTAATATTTCGATTGTTATATAATGACTTTTCAATTTTCCATTCTTCATAGATAGATATAGAAAGACTGAAAAATAAAATAAAAACATTTTCACGGTATAAAAGTAGAAAACAAATCCAATGTCAAAAGCTTTTTATTCTTCTTTTGCTTCCAAGAGACATAATAACTTAACCCAATGGATATCAGCTTTTTTTCTCTCCCACTTCCGCCTAGAACCGATTTAGTTCTATATTTAGTTTTACACTAATTATACTTATGTCTGGTTGATTTTGGTCGTACTTATTTTTTATTAAATTTAGTTATAGTTATTTTTTTTCACTTCTTTGATCAATATTAATTGACTAGGGTTAATTTTTTACTAGCATTATATTGGAAAATTATTTGATCGACGTTGTCTAGGACTTTTTTCGCCTTAGATCATTTTTGGTAGATACTCACATGAGTTTCTGATTTAAAAATCTAAACAAATTTCAAATTCATGTCAATTATTTGGATTATATTTAGAATTCAAAATCATGCCTTTTAAAGTTGTTTACATTTGGTCGTTTAGAATTAGATTTATATGATCGAATTTTCTTTTAACTGAATTTAATGTTAGTATGTGTTCTCGCTGGATTTTGAGGTGGTCCGAGCTAAGCTCGGCCCTGAGAAATCCGACGGCGTGAGGGGTGGGAACCCTCGTTGATATGTATGAGTAATTTAGGTTTTATTTCGTGTCTGATTATTGAGTCCTCTATTAGTATTTATAGGGATCACAATTAGGGTTCCATATTCGTGGATTTCGTGGGGAAGGTTGCTTCAGGCCCAAGAATCCCGAAATATCAGGGAAGAGATATTGTCCAGATTTGTTCAGATGTGTTCAGTTCATGTCGAGCTCAGCCCGGCCTGTAGGGTGAGCTCAGTGCTTCAGGGGATGAGCTCGGAGCTCATCCTCGGCCCGGTACATCAGCCCCCCGAGCTCGGGCCAAGCGATTAACTGGCATGAGTCAAGTCATGAGCTCGGTCATCCGAGGTTCATTGGCGGGAAGCCGCTGAAACTGTTGGTATTCCTTCGTTTAATTTTATTAATTTTTTCATTTAATTTTACGTTATGCACTTAGTGGGCTTGAACGTGGCTAATGGGCCGTTAAGGGGCCTTGCGGTTACCCTTTGCGTTAACCGCCCCCTAACGGCTCTTTTTTACCTCTTAAATATCTGTCGCCCCTTCGATTTCCCCTTTTACTCTCTCATTTGCATTTTCATCTTCGTTCTCCTCTCGTTGCCTTTTCCTCTCCCTTGCCCTCATTCTTCTCTGCTCTAGGGTTTGCGCTCTCGCACTCAAAGTCCCATTGTTCCTCTCTTGTTCGCTACTGCCTTCGTTCATCCTGTCCTCTAAGGCTTGGTTCAAGCGTCTCTTCGCTGTCTCGAGTTCGTCGTTTTGCTCGTCCCTGTTTCTGCCATTCGCTCATTTTAGGTATGTCTTCCTCACACTCCTCTGCCACCCATAGCGTAGAGAGCATGATTCCCCCTTCAGTTTCGTGTTCCAAACCCAATCAATGGAGGCTTCTTCCCCCTCCCTTGAAGTTTCGACGGGAGAGGTCGATCTCAGATCGGGGCCCACTTCCGCTGCGACCGAGGTCCCCCCTGCTGGGGCTGAGTTTCGCATTCCCATACCTGCCTAGGAGCCCGACTTCTCGTGGCTACTAGAAGAAGTGTCAGGCCAAGTATCCTCCTTCGACAACCTAGAAAGCGTCCAGGCAGTCCTTGATAGGTACGATATCCTAAGGGAGGGGTTCGAGGACGTGGTTCGGTTCCGCACTTGCAAGCGCAATCAGAGGGTTCATGCTCGTACCCTCGTGTCCGGTCGATATGTTGTCACCGTATATGAGTATATGTTTAGGGAGTACGACATAGTCTTCCCCTTGAGTCACTGTGAGACCGAGGTGTTATCTTTCCTAAACGTGGCTTCTAGTCAGCTCCACCCCAATAGTTGGGGCTTCCTTCGCGCTTTCCAAATTCTATGCAAGATGCTCGGTGTCAGGCCAAGCTCTCACGTCTTTCTTTACCATTACCAACTCAAGCACGGTCCCAAGGTGGGCTGGGCTTCCTTGAGTAGTGTCCGGGCTGGGGGAGCTTACTCATCCCCTATGCCCAATCATACAAGAAATTCAAGGAGTGCTACTTCAAACTGTCCCCGGTCAACAACAAGGTCGTCAAGGCCCTCTTTCTGAAGGACGATCTGACGCCAAGGTACCCTCTACATTGGTGCCACCCCCGTAAATACACCCGCTTTCTCGAGGATTTGTTGACCCCGGGTGACAAAAATATTATCCAAGTTCTGCACGGTCTCCCCCTGCCCATTAGTAGCCGGGCTCTGATACATTCGGCCCGGGAGGAGGACCCCTTTCAGCACTTCCTAGGTAATAATCCTTAGTGTCTCCTCGTCCCATAATCCTTAGTGTCTCATCGTCCCATTTGTGAATTATTGACTAACATTCTCTTGTACTTTCTTTGCAGATTCTATGGCCGACAACTATAGCCTAATTGCTGCTTTGAAGGCGCGTAGGTCGGGCTCCGGGCCCTGAGGTCGCGGGGCATCCCCTGGTGGTCCAAGCCCGGCTCCTCGACCTCCTTTCCCGCAAGCTACTCCTAGCCCCAAACGGCTAAGAGCCGACGTGCCCGAGCTTGCCTCGGCAGGTGCGGGGACCTCCCCTAAGAGGCCAAGACTAGACGAAGACACCGCCACCTCCACTTCTCCCATAACTCGGGCTGAGGTGGCCGTGCCCGAGACAGCTTCTAGAGGAGAGGGTGCTACTTCGGCTCCGACGACCGCAAGGACTTCTCAGAGACTTCCAGCCAGTGCTTCTTGGCTTGGCAAGGACGGTGCCGGGCCCCGTATTGAACGGGTAGCGGCGACGTCCCGCCCCGGTCAATCACTATGGGACTCCTCGCTAAGGGGAGAACACATCCAGGTCGGGCAGCCCTTCCCGAGCTCCTATGATAATGCTCTGCTAGATGCAATTGGAGTGACAGACAATCTGGACAGGGCTGAGGTCTTGCTGAGCCGCCTCATGGCCATAGCCCGGCACAGCAAGAGGAGGATGGCCGAGCTTGAAGCTGCTTCGGCTCGTCGGAGATGGAGGTCACCAAGTCCAAGCTAGCCAGGGAAGACCTGGAGAGGGAACTTGCGGCGACGAGGGCGGACCGGGAGGAGCTCCAGAAGGACCGGGAGGGGCTCCAAAAGGAACTCGTTGCCTTAAAGGCGAATGAGGAGGAGCTCCAGGGCAGGCTGGGCTCCACGGCCGACCGCGCCGTGGACGCGGAGACCAAAGTGCTAGGGTGACCAGAAGCAGCTAAGCGCGTCGGAGCCCCGATCATTTCGAGGGCGAGAAGGCAAAAATGGAGCAAATTGAGGAGGCTGCTGTGTCCGGCTTCTGCTCGGGCTTCGACGGGGCGGTTCGCCAAGCTTGCTACCTGGCCCCGACCTTGGATCCCGAGTCCTTTGACTATGTAAAGGACGTCGTGGATGGGGAGTGGGTGGATCGCACCGACTAGGTCTTCTCTTCCCTTGTCGTTACTTTGTACTTTTACTTTCTCTTTTTTTTTGTTGTTGTTGCCGGCCTTGAAGGTCGGCTTTGGTTTGTAATTAAGGTCTTCTAGGTCGTACAATGTTTACTTTCTTCCATTTAATATTGTTGTCTTACCTTCATGCTATGTTCTTCCGCTTTAGTATTACCGCTCTACCGCTTTATTCTGCGTTTGTTTTACTTGAATGATTGCTCGTGTCTTCGTCCGACCGACCTCCACGGGTCTCAGTCTGAGCTCTTAGTCCGGTGCTGGTCGAGCCCGGTCGAGGATGTCCTCTTTAGCTTAGTAACCATAGAGCACGGTAAAGTGCTTTTAAAGGGACGCGATGTCTCCTTGACCTCGGTAGCCGCTGAGCCCGGTAGAAGATTTGTAAAGGGACGCGATGTCTCCTTTAGCTCGGTAGCCACCGAGCACGGTAAAATCTGGTAAAGAGACGCGATGTCTCCTTTAGCTCGGTAGCCGCCGAGCACGGTTAAAGCTGGTAAAGGGACGCGATGTCTCCTTTAGCTCGGTAGCCGCCGAGCACGGTAAGGGGCTGGTAAAGGGACGCGATGTCTCCTTTAGCTCGGTAGCCGCCGAGCGCGGTAAAAACTGGTAAAGGGACGCGATGTCTCCTTTAGCTCGGTAGCCGCCGAGCACGGTAAGGGGCTGGTAAAGGGACGTGATGTCTCCTTTAGCTCGGTAGCCGCCGAGCGCGGTAAAAACTGGTAAAGGGACGCGATGTCTCCTTTAGCTCGGTAGCCGCCGAGCTCGGTGAAGACTGGTAAAGGGACGCGATGTCTCCTTTAGCTCGGAGTCGCATGAGCACGGTAAAGACCGGTAAAGTGGACGCCAATGTCTCGCTTTAGCTCGAGCCGCCGAGCACGGTAAGAACTTGTAAAAGGACGCGATGTCTCAACTTTAGCTCGGTAGCCGCCGAGCACCTAAGGGGCTGAAAAGGGACGCGATGCTCCCTTTAGCTCGTAGCCGCCGAGCCTTGAAAATCGGTAAAGGGACGATGTCTCCTTAGCTCGATGAGTCGCGTAGCACGGTAAGGGTCGGTAAAGGGATCGTGATGTCTCCTTTAGTTTCGGTAACGCCGAGCGCTGCAAAAACCGGTAAAGTGGACGCGATGTCTCCTTTAGCTCGATGAGTCGCCGAAGCTCGGGAAGACCGAGTAAAAGGGACGCGATGTCTCCTTTAGCTCGGTAGCCGCGAGCACGGAAAGACTGTAAAGGGACGCAACGATATCCTTTAGCTCTGTGAGTCGCCGAGCACGGTAAGAACTTGTAAAAGGACGCGATGTCTCCTTTAGCTCGAGTAACCGCGAGCACCTGGGCAGTGGCCGGTAAAGGGACGCGATGTCTCCTTTAGCTCGGTAACCCGCCGAGCGCGTAAAAACGGTAAAGGGACGCGATGTCTCCTTTAGCTCGGTAGCCCGCCCAGCACGGTAAGGGCTACAAAGGGACGTGATGTCTCCTTTAGCTCGGTAGCCGCCGAGCCAAAACCGGTAAAGGGACGCGATGTCTCCTTTAGCTCGATAGAGGGCCGCCGAGCTCGGTGAAGACCGGTAAAGGGACGCGATGTCTCCTTTAGCTCGGTAAAGTCGCGAAAGACGGTAAAGACTGGTAAAGGGACGCAATGTCTCCTTTAGCTCGGTAGCCGCCGAGCACGGTAAGAACTTGTAAAGGGACGCGATGTCTCCTTTAGCTCGGTAGCCGCCGAGCACGGTAAGAGCATAAGTGAGGTGGTGGAAATTCTTGTTTATTGAATACTAATGTGGTGCCTCGTTAAAACCTTTCCCGGAAAAACCCTCCTTAGGGAAAAACCCGGGCTTAGGAAAAATAGTACACCTACATGACGAATGAAAAACATGACAAATTAAACTTTACCGAATTGAACATTAAATCTAAGAAGGGAGTACACTAGCTAAAGTAGGGCTTCAGGTGACTAGCGTTCCAAGTTCTAGGAATTAGACGTCCCCCCATTTCTTGTAACTTGTAAGCTCCATTCTGATGGGTCTCGAGGATGCGAAAGGGGTCGTCCCAGTTGGCGGCGAGCTTGCCATGAGCCTGGTCTCGCCTTGTCTCCCCGGTCTTTCTCCAAACGAGATCACCCGAGACGAAAGACCGTTCCCGAAATCGAGAGTTATAACGATGAGTTGCTCGCAACTTCGTGGCCAACTCCCTTACTCTAGCTTCTTCTTGGACTTCTTCAGTAAGGTCGAGCTCCTCCCTGAGGGCGGCCTCGTTGCTTGAGGATGTGTATGTCAACCTTCTCCAAGAGGGCTCACCGACCTCAACTGGAATCATAGCATCGAATCCATAAGTGAGGTGAAACGATGTTTCGTGGGTGGAAGATTGGGGTGTGCAGTGGTATCCCCATAATACGCTCGGTATTTCCTCCGCCCAATCTCCCTTTACTCGACCAAGCTTCCTTTTCAACTCGTTGAGGATGACCTTATTGGCTGCTTCGGCTTGCCCATTTGATTGAGGATGCTCCACCGATGACGTCCTATGCTGGATTCCGAGCTGGGATAGGAATGCGCAAAATGTTGCATTTGTGAACTGCCTCCCATTATCGATGATTAGGTTGTAAGGTATGCCATGTCTACAAACAATATGTCTCCAAACGAACTTCTGGACCTGCTTTGTCAATATCGTTGCTACCGGTTCGGCCTCGATCCAATAAGCTAGAGGTGGAACCGCCACAATGGACAAGGAAGCCATTGATGAGATTCAAGGTTCTTCACAAGAACACAAGAGAGAATACTCTCAAAGAATAAACTCTTGGCTTAATTCAATATTCAGAAATTTTATCAAAAGTGTTTGAATTACAAAAGAAATCCTATTTATACTACTAAGGTGTGGAGCTAGCTTGTTATGCAAGGAACTAATTTCCACCATTGGATTAGATTCTAATCTAATGGCTATGAAGGGAAGCTTGTGGTGGAAGCTTGATTAGCTTGGAGGACAAGGATCAATCCTCCACCCTTGGATGTAGATCCTCATCCAACGGTTATGACATCAAGCTTGCACTCCAAGCTTTTAAGCTTAGCCCTTGGATTAGTATCCTCATCTAATGGTCATGGTGCCAAGCTTGCACTCCAAACTTCTAAGCTTAACCCTTGGATTAGAATCCTATCTAAGAGTCACTAATTATTTGTTTATTACATATTTAGGCCCAAATTAAATACTTAAAACAATTACATAATTGAAAGAAAACTATTAATAAGCCTAAACATTAAAACATTTCGCTGAAAATTCTTGGAAGCATTCCAATTCTAACTTCAAGCTCATTTTCCAACTAGTTGCAGTTCGAACTGGGTTTTGGTGTCTTCATAGATTTTGTAGCCCTTGAAGTCTTCTTTAATATGGCACGAAGAACGCCTCAATTGGACTTGTGTAGCTCGAGTTATGATCGAAATACTGAAACAGGTCAGATGCAAAAATCAGCAGCGAATTTTATTAGAAGCCCAAAATTGAAAAGTAAGGTTGAAGAGTTTGGTTGGGCTTTTGGAGATGGTCCTCCATCAAACCCTCCTTCTTATGGTCAACTTGTCCTCAAGTTGACTTGAGCTCCACCTACAATAAAATTCCACCCGGATCAAAGATTAAACACACCCTTTCAAGTTTTATATTTAATAACAAAGTGTATTGTCTACTCATATCATTAATACTATCAAGAGAATTTAGGGAAGAATATAATTTTTGCTTCAAGACATGAGCGAAATCCCAAGTGATCTTTAATTTCTTCTTAAGGTGTGTTGACATTTGTCTTCCATGAAGTGTGGAAATTTTTGATGTGCCCTCCTTCTTAGATTCTTCCAACACCCTAAAATATTCATCCTTATGAAAATATTGGTTAATAGGCACAATCAAAAAATCTAAATTTTCATACTCAAGAATTGTTTGAGGCTTAAAGCCAAAAGACTCTAGTGTATAATATGAAATCTCATCTTTATTAGAAATGAAAGGATTAGTAAGTGATAAGGAAATTTTCTCAAAAGGTAATGCAAATTCTAAAGGTGTTTTCTTTTCATGATCATAATTGTTCCAAGGCTCATTTGTACACAACTCTTTATTAGAAATCAAATCAAAAGGAAGTTTATAAAGATGATCACAAGCATCTTTAATTGAAGTATTAAGTTCATTCCTTTCAACTTCTTCACACAAGAGATGATCAATTTGCTCTTTGGAATCCTCTTTTGGCACAACACCTACAACATCCTCAAAGAAAGAATCAAATGAATCAAATGAAGGGTTAATATAAGCAAGTAATAAATCATCTTTATCCCTCATTTGTTTTTCCAACAATTCTAACTCTCTAACTCTTCTCAAACAAACTTGAATTTCTTTTTCCCTCAATTCTTTCTCTTTTATCTTCCTTTCCTTCAACTCGTTTTCCTTTATCTCTTTTTCTCTTCTTTCATACTTAGTTTCTTTTGTATCATACTCTTTCTTTTTAGTCTCATATTCAAATCTATGGCTCACTCTTTCACTTCCACTTCTTCTATGAACTTCTCTTCTCCTTTCATGCTCTTCTCTTTCCTTTCTCTCATGGTTTTCTCTCAAGGTTTTCTCCTTCCTCCCATGATGTTCACGGTTTCTACTAGACTTCTCAAGGATCCTCTTATCATGCTCCTTTCTCAACCTCCTTTCCTCCTTTTCTCTCCTTCTTTGGTCGAATCTCTCTTCCAAAGTTGTGTGAATCATGGTACTCATCAATCCCACCATATTCTTTTCTTTAGGTGAGAGATCATTCCATACACTAGGAGAACTTTCCATGGCTGCACAAAGAAAGGTTAGATAACAAGTACAAGCATATAAAAGATCCTTGCCACTCTCTAAGTGTTTCACTCTAGTAGCACTCGTGTATCACACTTTCAAGACTCTTTCTCAAATGTTCACTCTTGTCTTTTTCCACTCAACCTCTCTTTATACTCTTGTTCAAACCTCTAATCAATCATTCAAGGTTCAAGTATCCAAAGTGAAAGAGGAACGGTTCTAGAGTCAAGCTTAGGAATTCCAAGAAATACAAACTCAAGACAAAACCTTAGGAGTCCAAGAAGACAAGCAATAAAAGGTACTCAATGAAAGGAAAATTAGGCTACTCAAATGAAGAGTTTAGTATGAGACAATGGCACCTAAACTACTGCACAAAATATGCTTTCAATTTAAGGCGCAAATCTGGAAAATTTGGACAGCAACTCAAGTACACAATTCAAGCCAAATTAGAAGTAATTTGAAGCCGAACTAGAGACCGAATTTTGGGGTAAATTCCAAGTGATTTTGTGAAATGATTTTAGGCAATTAGGTGCAGTTTCTCACCACTGTACAACCAATTAATATGCTCAAAATACAGGGGAAAAACAGAGTTTCAAGTTACCAAGCATATCATACATCACAAGTCCAAGAATCTAGCCTACTAGCAATCTAAACTCAAGTTTTGGTGATAATGCTTAGTCCTAAGTGTCTCTAGTGCTCTAAGTCCTTTGAACCACTAATTTTGGGAGTGTTTGGAGGTTCAATTTGTCAAGCTACTGCACTGCACAATTAGGCTTTAATTTCACTAAAATCACTTTTCATTTGCTCTTTTTCTAGTCACTTGAATTTTCACTAGTATTTCACTTTTCTTGTTTTCTTTTCTTTGAATTTTCTTATGATTCTTTTTCTTGTAATCTTTCTTTTGATTTTCTTTTTCCTTTGCCTTTGTATACTCTTTTTCTTGACTTTACTTGCTGGACCGAAATTAGAAAAACCTAAGACTAAGGCAAAATTAAGTCTAAAATTACTAGTAAGCAAGATTAAGCATGGTGATAGCTACTTGAACTTGTAATGCACAATTCTTAGCACTTAAATCATGTGAACAGCACCTCAAACACATTCAAATCATGGATTCACGAATTGAACAAGGATTTGCATGGTTCAAATGAAGCAAAAGCAAGACACATGTGAAAAATTACTAGAACAAGCTTAGGAAGAAATTTAAACGATGAATTCACAAGAAATTGGTAGGAATTTTAGATCTAGGATTTTTTTAACATGAAAACTCAAACTCAAAATGAAGACAACTCAAGAAACATGTGAAGAACTCAAACAAGTTCATACAACACGGATCTACACAAGAAATTGAAGAGAAAATGAAAATTCAAAGTAAGAAAAATCAAACCGGATAGGATGCTCCAATTGAAGTAGAACAAGCTCTAGATACCAAATTTGATGCAAGCCTCGTGAGAATTGCAAGAATTGAACGGACCTTCATGCTTCAATGGAGTTTCTAGGTTTTCAGATTGGGGAAAAACGAAGATGTAAACAGAAAATGAAGAAAACAAACGGTTTAGAAGAGAAATGGAAGCGCCATGGCAAGTTCTCCTAGTGTATGGAATGATCTCTCACCTAAAGAAAAGAATATGGTGGGATTGATGAGTACCATGATTCACACAACTTTGGAAGAGAGATTCGACCAAAGAAGGAGAGAAAAGGAGGAAAGGAGGTTGAGAAAGGAGCATGATAAGAGGATCCTTGAGAAGTCTAGTAGAAACCGTGAACATCATGGGAGGAAGGAGAAAACCTTGAGAGAAAACCATGAGAGAAAGGAAAGAGAAGAGCATGAAAGGAGAAGAGAAGTTCATAGAAGAAGTGGAAGTGAAAGAGTGAGCCATAGATTTGAATATGAGACTAAAAAGAAAGAGTATGATACAAAAGAAACTAAGTATGAAAGAAGAGAAAAAGAGATAAAGGAAAACGAGTTGAAGGAAAGGAAGATAAAAGAGAAAGAATTGAGGGAAAAAGAAATTCAAGTTTGTTTGAGAAGAGTTAGAGAGTTAGAATTGTTGGAAAAACAAATGAGGGATAAAGATGATTTATTACTTGCTTATATTAACCCTTCATTTGATTCATTTGATTCTTTCTTCAAGGAGAAGAGCATATAAGTTGCGGATCTTCATGCTTCAATGGAGGCTTGGAAAAATGAAGAAGAAGCTCACGGCCTCAAGGAGAAAAAGAAATATAAAACGGAAGGAGTTTAGAGATGGAAGCGCCATGGCAAGTGCCAATAAGCTAGAGGTGGAACCGCCACAATGGACAAGGAAACCATTGATGAGATTCAAGGTTCTTCACAAGAACACAAGAGAGAACACTCTCAAAGAATAAGCTCTTAGCTTGATTCAATATTCAGAAATTTTATCAAAAGTGTTTGAATTACAAAAGAAATCCTATTTATACTACTAAGGTGTGGTGCTTAGCTTGCTAAGGAAGGAACTAATGTCCACCCTTGGATTAGATTCTAATCTAATGGCTATGAAGGGAAGCTTGTGGTGGAAGCTTGATTAGCTTGGAGGACAAGGATCAATCCTCCACCCTTGGATGTAGATCCTCATCCAACGGTTATGGCATCAAGCTTGCACTCCAAGCTTCTAAGCTTAGCCCTTGGATTAGTATCCTCATCTAATGGTCATGGTACCAAGCTTGCACTCCAAGCTTCTAAGCTTAACCCTTGGATTAGAATCCTATCTAAGGGTCACTAATTATTTGTTTGTTACAAGTTTAGGCTCAAATTAAATCCTTAAAACAATTACATAATTGAAAGAAAACTACTTATAAGCCTAAACATTAAAACATTTCGCTGAAAATTCCTGGAAGCATTCCAACGCTAACTTCAAGCTCATTTTCCAACTAGTTTCAGTTCGAACTGGGTTTTGGTGTCTTCATAGCTTTTGTAGCCCTTGAAGTCTTCTTTAATTTCACACCAAGAATGCCTCCATTGAACTTGTGTAACTCGATTTATGATCGAAATACTGAAATAGGTCAGATGCAAAAATCAGCAGCGAATTTTATTAGAAGCCCAAAATTGAAAAGTAAGATTGGAGAGTTTGGTTGGGCTTTTGGAGATGGTCCTCCATCAATGGCCACCAGCAAGAATTTTGTCTGCTTTTGCGCGGGTGGAAACGGTCCGAGGATGTCCATTCCCCATAAGGCAAAGGGCCACGGCGATGAGATGAGGTGGAGCTCGGACGGTGGTGCCGTGGGCAGCGCACCGTGCTCCTGGCACTTTTTACAGCTCCTAACATAGTTTTTGGCGTCCTTCTTCATCGTAGGCTAGTAGTATCCAGCTCAGATTAACCGGGCCGCCATGTTCTTGGCCCCTGAGTGCATGCTGCAGATGCGTGTATGGAGCTCGTCCATCACATACTAAGTTTGCTCTTTGGTCAAACATTTGAGTAGCGGGGTCGAGAAGCCTCTTCGGAACAGTTCTCGATCCCTCAGCACATAGTATGGGGCCTGGCGACGCACCATTTGAGCCTCGTTCTTGTCGTCAGGTAAGACGTCGTCCTGCATATAGGATATGAGGGGGGTCATCCACGAGCTCGGCTCTGTGCTAATCGAGTGGATATCGTCCTTGTCCCAGCTCGGGGAAATGAGAACCTCTTGAATGATTGAATGGTGTTGTCCCCCTTTACGGGAGCTCGCTAGTTTAGATAAGATGTCGGCCCTGTCATTCTGTTTGCGGGGAACGTGGATAATCTCAAACTTGGCAAAATGAGAGAGCATGTTCTTCACCCGGTGATAATATTGCTGTAGGAGGGGCTCCTTGGCCTGGAATTCGTCTCTAACCTGAGAAGTAACTAGTTGGGAGTCGCTCAGACACTTTAACTGTCGAATGCCCATGTCCCGTGCTAACCTGAGGCCGGCTAGAAGGGCTTCATACTCAGCTTGGTTGTTGGAGGCTGCAAAGGAGAAGCGTATAGCTTGTTCCAATACAAGATCGTCCGATCCCTCCAGTATAACTCCTGCTCCGCTTTCTTTTCTGTTAGAAGAGCCATCAACTCTCAGCGTCCAGCCTAGCTCACGGTCACCAAGCTCGGGTAACTCGATGAGGAAGTCGGCCAGGAACTGTGCCTTCATGGGGCCTCGGGGTTCAAATTGAAGTCCAAACTCTGACAACTCCACCGCCCAGGCTGTCATGCGACCGGCGAGGTCGGGTCGCTGCAATATCTGTCTGATTGGGTAGTCAGACCTTACAATTATATCATGGCTACGGAAGTAGTGTCTCAACCGGCGAGCAGTGAAGACAAGGGCGAGCGCTAGCCTTTCTATGGTTTGATACCTAGTCTCCGCAGGTCGGAGTGTGCGGCTCTCAAAGTACACCGGGGTCTGGACTCTGTCGATTTCCTTGACCAGGACCGAGCTGATGGCGACCTCGGAAACTGCCAAGTAAACATACAGGGGTAGCTCTGGAAAGGGACTAGTCAGGGTTGGTATCGAGGCGATCTGTGTCTTCAACTTGTCGAACGCGGAGGCGCACTCCTCGTTCCATTCGAAACGAGCCGACCGCTTCAACAATGCGAACAAGGGTTTGCTTTGTTCGGCCAGCTTAGGCAAAAACCGAGATAGGGCGGCCAGGCGTCCATTAAGTTTCTGCAAGTCTTTCAGGCAGGTCGGGCTAGGCATGTTAGTAATGGTCGTACACTTGTCTGGGTTGGCCTCTATTCCTCTCTAAGAGATCATAAAGCCGAGGAATTTACCTCCTCCCACGCCGAAGGCGCACTTTTCCGGATTCAGCCGGATTTGATGTCGGCGTATCTCTGCAAATATTTCCCTTAGATCAGCGGCGTGTTGAGCGTGAGTTTTTGACTTCACCACCATGTCGTCCACGTATACCTCCATATTACGCCCGATCTGGGAACTAAAAACCTTGTCCATTAGCCGTTGGTAGGTGGCCCCTGCGTTCTTGAGACCGAAGGGCATGACTTGATAGCAATAGTTGGTTGTGGCTGACATAAACGCAGTCTTCGGCTCGTCGGGGGGATACATCGGTATCTGGTTGTAACCAGAGTAGGCGTCCAAGAAACTGAATGCCTCGTACCCGGCTGTGCTGTCCACTAACCAGTCTATGCTAGGAAAGGGATAGGTGTCTTTGGGACAGGCTTTGTTCAAATCGGTGTAGTCCGTGCACATCCTCCACTTCCCATTTGCTTTTTTGACCAATACAACATTGGCCAACCAGGTGGTGTATATGATTTCTCGGATGAAACGAGCCTCTAGAAGCTTTCCGACCTCCCTTTGGACCACTAAACGGCGCTCCTCGCCTAGCTTTCTTTTCGTTGCGCCACTGGTCGGGCATGGGGAAGTAGGGATAACTTATGGCACATCAGATTGGGATCAATGCCGGGCATATCGGACGGCTTCCACGCGAAAAGGTCCGCGTTTTCGCGTAACATCGCTATCACTTCCTGACTGGAGGAGACCGGCATGGAAGTGCCTACCTTGGTGACTTGGCCTGTTTCTGTGCCGAGCTGCAGCGGCTCAAGGGGCTTAGCGAAGGAAGGACGCTCTTCTTCGAATTCTGCCCGGGGATCCATATCCAACGATTCATCGGTGCCGCTATGGACAGAACAGATGTTCGAGGTCGGCCTCCCCTCCTCTTTCTTGATGGAATATGGGGCGACCTTCAGACTCCGGGCGTAGCATACTCGGGCCGTCCTCGGGTCGGCCTTCACTGTGACTATCCTCCCTCTCTCCTCCGGGAATTTCATCGCCATGTGTGGTGTAGACACAATGGCTCCCAACTGGTTCAGCGTTCTCCTGCCGATGATGACATTATAAGAGGTGTCAGCGTCGATCAAAATGTACCTGACCTCCAGTGTTTTGTAAGCCTCGCTTCCGCCGAAGGTAGTGAGGAGGTCAACGTATCCCCTAGAGTGGACTCTTTCTCCCGCAAATCCGAGCAACGGCTCGGGGTACAGTTTGATGATGGACTCGCGGAGCTCCAACTGCTTGAAGACAGACCAATATAACACATCGGCCAAGCTTCCCTGGTCGATCAGCACTTTGCGAACTCGCCAGTTGGCAATAGTACACGAGATGACCATGGGGTCAGTCTGGTCGGGATCCTCTATGCTGAAGTCGGCATCAGAGAACGTGATGGTGGGCAAAGTTCTTTTCTTGGGGGACCCTATGTGGTTGACGCTTCTCGCATATCGTTTTCAGGCGGAAGAGGTGGCGCCTCCTCCAGCGAAGCCTCCGGCAATGGTATTGATCGTCTCTTTTACCTTGTCGGGGTTTTGGTCAGCCCCTTTACCCCAGCCTCTGTCAGTGCATTTGCTTGGGCCATCTCGGGTGTCCCGATCTTGGTCTCGGGGCCGGGCCTTGGAACTCAACCAGGCATACCTCTCCGGGTGTTTCTGCTCCTCTTGTACGAATCTTCATAGCTCGCCTGATCTAATGAGTCGTTATGTGAGGTCTCGTTTCACGATCTTCGCCTGAATGTGCCCGTGACTACGGTGATAAGCACACGCTTGGTCGAATCGACGTCCGCTGGAGGATTGGAAGCCTTAGGACGGCGCCTGTCTAGCACGCGTCTTCCCTAAAGATCTGTCCCTGGACACATTCGGGGGTGTATGAGGTATACGAGTTGGGCGCGGCGCTCCACTTCTGACTCGCCCCTACGGGAGGAGGGAGGAGGACTCCTTCTCGCTTGGGTGGAAGGCCATGCTCCGCGCTCGACGCTTTGCGAAGCATTATGTTCATGCTCATGAAACGGGCGGCCGGGAGCGGAGGTCGTTCATGTTGGACGGAGGTTCGGTAAAAAGGGAGTCGGAGAAGGGCCTGGTTGAGCTCACTGAATGGAATGCAACGCGGCTGGGGTGGAGGTTGGGTATATTCGGCGAGCCAAACGCGAAACGGGCCATGTAGTCTCGAGTGATTCCTTTTCTCCCGCACCCCGGGTGATGAAGCGATACCGAGGTGGTTGGAGTCGGTCTAGCGTCCGCAAACCGGAGCTTGGAAAGTCTTCGTATAGGGAATTGAAGGAGTCGATCGACAACGGGAGCGAGTAATACCAATCTAAGGCTATCCTTGAATGTTGAGGGGGAACATTCGGCGAGTACATGGTCGTCCTCCACTGTCCATGGCGGCTTGAGTGAGGAAGGCCCTCACGTGAGTAACCGGTCCGTAGTCCCATCGTACTTGTCCCTGGACGACCATCTCCAAGACTCGGAACCCGACGAAGAGGATGGCCGAATGAATGGGTGGAGGTTCCGGACTTGACCAAGGCCGGTGTCCGAGGAGGGGTTCGAGGTCCGCGAATGGCCGAACCTGGGAGGGACTGGGCCGAGCCGAAGGAGTTAATTCGCCGAATCCGTGAGAGATATCATGTCGGGGTGTGGAGTTTGCGACATGCATATCTTCCCCGTAGTGCGTGGTTGTTGGGACCAATGCGTGAATTAGACCCTCCTCCTCCCCGCGCCACCAGCTCGTCATCCGGTTGGGAATGAGGGGGTCCTACCCTGAGTTTTCTTGATTTCTTTGTCGTAGGGCTTGATTCCAGAAGATCGGCTTCCGGGCCCTCGCTTGGAGTTTAAATTTGCAAGGCCTGTGCCCTGCTCAATTTCTCGATTATGGGCTCGCAGCTTCCTCGCAGCGTCCATCCGCGTGAGCCTCGCCAACGCCGCGTCCACCCGTGATTTGAATGAGTTCCGTATGGCGGGATCCACCACCGGCGTTGGAGTTCGCGCAGTGCAAACCATCCGGCTGTTCGGGATTAAGAACTATCAGTGGTAGTGGGATTAAGAATTATCTAGTGGTTGTGGGATTAAGAATTATCTTGCCCCACCTGGGCGCCAAATGTTCTCGCTGGATTTTGAGGTGGGGCGAGCTCGGCTCGCGCCCTAAGATATCCCGGCGAGCGTGAGGTGGAACCATGCGTTGATTGTATGAATGATTTAGGTTTTATTTCGTGTGTCTCGGATCTCTATCGGTATTTATAGGGATCATAATTAGGTTCCATATTCGTGGATTTCATGGGGAAAGATTGCTTTAGACAAGAATCTGTTAAATCGAGGAAAAAGATATATGTTCATATTTGTTCGTATTTGTTCTATTTATGTTCGGCTAAATCGGCCGTCGTGAGGCGAGCCGCGTCACTGGGGATGAGCTCGGTGCTCGTTCCGGCCGTATACAATAATCATTTTAATTATTTATATTTTTAATATATGTCATTTTTTCACTCTTCAATATTAAAAGATATCATAATTTTAAAATTTAAATTATAGTAATAATAATGTAAAATTATTTTTTATAATTATTTAAAAGATTAAAATATGATGCTTCGAAAATGTAAATGATCAAATAAAAATTTTAAAATAAAAGGATAAAAAATTTAAACTTAATTAACTAACCTTAACACAAGGGCAAAATTCATATAATTTTAAAAATTTATGATAAAAGGAAAAAATAATAATAATGTTGTAGTAAAATTTGTGAAATAATGGAATTAAAGGGACAAGACGATTAATTAATCCAACAAATTGATAAATTTTAACTCGAAGAATAATATTTACAGTAAAAATATAATTATTAATCAGTTTTAAATTTAAATTAAAAATAGTCATACTTAACATTAATTAATTAATAAATCACCCGCGCTTTACATAGTAAAGTGAAATAAAGAAATTAGAGCATGGAATTTGGTAAATTATATATTTCAAATATAGTAAATAAAACATTATTATTTATTATAAAAAAATGAATCGAACCTAAGATAAAAGTGCACTTGTAAGGAAAAAAATATTTATAAATAAATATAAATGATGAAATTAAAGGTTAAGATAACGGATAATGATAACTCGATTAATAAAAATAATTTGTAACTATTGATTTTTTAAAATGAATATAAACTTTAATATGATAAATTATAATATAATCACTGCATTCTTATTAATAATAAAATCACTACATTCTTTTATTTATAATCACATATCTTTTTTATTTAAGCAAAAGATGAAAAAAATTCAGCGTAAAACGTTTACATGATTAACTTTGATAATTTTTTTATAAATTATACAAAATTTAATTTATATTTATTGTTAAAATTATTTTAAATTAATAATGCATAATTTTTTTAAACTCAGAAAAAATATACTATAAACATAATTATTTAAAACTAGGTTCAATTAACTTTTCAATCTCTTATTTTATTCAAATTTTTATTGTCTACCATTTAAATTGTTTTTATTCTAGTCTAAAAAAATATACTGTTATTATTTTTAGTCATGATCAAATAAATAATTCTTTATAACAGTTAAAATAATATTTTTGACAATTGAAATTACCATAAAATACTATTCATTTAATTAATTACTTAAAAAATTAATAAAAATATTTTAGAGACTAGAAATGAAACAGCATATTTTTAAAACTTAAAAACAGAAATATAAATAGACATAAGTTAAAAAAGTGAATTAATCCTTAAAAGTAACGAGGATAATAAATCTAGATGGAAACAAAAGAATGATGTTCCCGTCCGAGACATAGTTGCTGAAGCAGGATAACATAAACTAAGAGGCAGAACAGAACACTGAAGAAGCGAAGATGGGTGGTTCCATTTTCACTCACTTCCTCGTTCTTCCTTCATCTTCTCCTCCTTCTCTTTCCACTCTATTACCATCCAAATTTCCCACCAAACCCATCAATGAATCTCTTCCCTTCACGCTTATCTGCAACCAATTTTTCCAATCCTCTGCTCCTCCTCGTTACGCATGCTCTGTAAAGTAATCCCATTTTCTATATCTCTTCAATTCTTTTTTACCATTTTTGTCTCTTGGCTTAAAAAGATTAGAGCTTGAGCATCATGGGTTAATGGGGTGCTTTGTTTCGCTCTTACTTAGTGGATAATGTTGTTTAAGAGAGTACTGAATTGGGTAACTTCGTAATTCGTGACTACTAAGTTTCTTTTTTCCAAGTTTCATGATGTTTGCTGGTTGTTTTACAAGGAATGATAGCAAAATGCACACTCTTATTTGCTTAAAATTATTGAAAACTGCAAAATTAAGAGTGAGACTCAAATAGTTTTGTGAATTTTCAGCGAATTTCAGCTAATAGTAAAGAGCGTGTTGATAATATTTCTCTTGTTTTAATTGAGTGATCTATGTAGGAGTGTGGGGGAATATTAATGCCTAGACTTGTAGCGTGATGTGTTAGTATTCAAGACATTCAATTTTATTACCCTCTTAAAGCCTCGTTTCTTTAGTGGTTCAGTATGGTGTGAATGTATGATGCATTGATGATCGTTAACTTGGGGCACTATTTACAGAAAGATAAAAGCTTCAGGAATTCAGCAAACTGGATCTGTTCAACAAGGAGACAACCTTGTTGCAATCAAGAGCAGGATCATGCTGCAGGTTGCTTAGCTTTCGCATATTTTACTGCAAAACTAAGCATTTTATTTCTTCTAGTGATATACTGAATCATGTGTTCCATTTTTCCACTTGATAATATGATCATCTCATTCTTTCTTACGGTCCTAATTGATGCATTGGTTTCTCTTCTATTTAGCTTGACAAAGTCTAAGACTTCATTCTAAATTCCATTATCAGTTTAATATTGAAGAATTCTCATTGTTCATGCTTTTTGCTCAACACATTAAGTTCTGATACTAACTTTTTCTTCTATCATGGACGAAGACAGAAGTTTCAAAGGAAAATGCCGATTGAATTCTTTAGTACCCTTGTCAACAAACAATGTATGAGTAATTCCCTATTCTCTGTTATTAATTTTCTTATTCTTACATGTTTTTTTGTACCACGAGTGGATTCGTGTAATGTATTTTATAGAAAAATGGCAAGTTTTCTAATGGTATGAAATATGTGGTTTTGCTGATATCAAGATTTCCAGTATGCTGTTGTTTTGTTGAAACCGACCATCTGATGTTATCATGCTCTAATTTTGATAAACCTCTGAAGTATTGTATCTATACAATGATCATGAGGTTTGTTGGGATGAACTACAGGATAAATTATCATGTCAACTAAGCACTTAAATTTACAGAAGTTCATAGGTTAGTTACATAACTGTATTTAGAGTAAGTGATATGGATGCACGTTTTTGCTAGTTGAGAAGATTCCCATCTGTGTCAGACTCTGCTATTTATGGCCTTTGTTTAATCTATGTTATTTCACTTATTTGAAGTGCTTTACCTTTTTTGTCAGTAATTTGATCCCCCCTCTTTCCTTTTCTTTTATTTATTTATTGATATGTTTGAATTTTTTATTCTCATGGCTGATGTTCAAGCTGCTCAATGTCTCAACTATCCATGACACATCATGAGTTTGTGGATGGGTCACCGTCTTGATTTGCAGGGAACCTAACCAACTGTCCCCGTTTCTTGTTCACTTAAAAAATTAAAAACCAGGAGAGATAATATTGTTTGTAACCATGTGTCATTTTTTAATTGGAAAGGCAAAAAGAGGACAAGTGATTTCTAATCATTTTTAAGTTTCACAAATTTTCTAACCCAGCCAATTCAATAGGGTTGGTAGGTTATATTAGTCAACTTAGCTAAATAACAATAACTTCCAATAAATGTTTTTAGAAGGCAATAAAAGTATAATTCTTCTTCATTAAGGTATAAAGTATAAGCAAGTATAATTCTACTTGGTTGAACAGGCTAAGAAGTTAACCTGCATAACTGGCCTAGTTTAATCATCATAAAAGTTATTCAACTCTCTTTTTGTTGCATAAGAGAGCCAACCCATTTCCTGTGGGTTAAAGGAGGTGGGCAATACTCTGGGTTGAACTTGTCTTTAAGAAGGGTACAATCTACACTGGATTCAACTCAATTTACATCTCTAGGGGGCAATGAGAGTTGTGATATTTCCATTAAAAATTAATTTTATTGATTATTGTAAATATTCAGATTGCTGATTGAGTAAAATCAATAAAAAAATTTGTCCCTTGTTAATTCTAAGCATTGCGTTAAACTTGTTTCTAACACTTAGGCAAATGTCTTCAATTTTGTTTTAAAATCTTAATAGTCACTTGAAACATTTCAGCATTTAATTTTGTCTTTCTGGATTTTCAGTGAATGACTTTACAACCAAAGATCTTGAAGATGAGGGAAGATCATTCAGATGGGTTTCGGCATTCTTGTTTGGACAAACTGTATCAGTGATTTCTCCTGAGGTTTCATATGCAAGCAGCTCAGCAAGGATAAATGAGATATATGAGGTTGGAGAGTTGTTTGATTTAAGCATCCAACTAATATACCTGCTATTGCTATTGAGTTTGCTAGGGACTGGGACTTACTTTGTGATACGCCAAGTTCTTGTCCGCAGAGAACTTGATCTATCTGCCAAAGAGTTGCAGGTAAGAGCCTATGCATCTTCCTTTTTTGGTCCTTTAGATTTGTAGACGTTTCTCTTGGGCAGGACATATATATGGCATTAGACTCATTGAAATATACTAGACCCTGAATTTCACGTCAGTATTATTTTTTTTTTTCCTTGTTTGGTACCTTAATGAATATTATACACAAGCACAAGCCACTTGGAATGGAACTAGTTTTTTTATGATGCTTTATCCTTGCTCATTTTCTTTCATTGTCTCAGGAGCAAGTAAGAAGTGGTGATGCCGGTGCAACTGAGCTTTTTGAACTTGGTGCAGTGATGCTTCGCAGGAAATTTTACCCTGCAGCTACCAAGTACTTGCTTCAAGCAATTGACAACTGGGATGGGGATAATCCAGATCTTGCCCAGGTTAGAGGACTTGTTTGGTTTCTAACAAAGTAAAAACACATGTTGAATTTCGAATTTACTATAAATTTAGAAGAATGGTTGCATTTTTTGTGCTGTTGAGTTGTGGTCAATACAATTCTATCACTATTGGCCTACTCTAATAAAGAAATACCAGAGAGAAATTCTTTAGTTCTCTAAAACACCCTCTTTATTATTTACTGAAATTAGAATTCACAAAGTTCTGCAGGTTCCACTCTTTATTTAATGAGCTTCCACTTATGATTTTGTAGTTTCTAATAAATTTATCAACAGTACAGTGTGTTAGACACCAATCTTCCGTATTCTGAAATGACATGTTAACAACTTCAATAATGATCATATCATCCAATCTATCAATAGGTTTACAACGCTCTTGGTGTGAGCTATGTTCGTGATGGGAAAGTTGACAAAGGAATTGCTCAGTTTGAGACAGCTGTCAAGCTTCAACCAGGCTATGTCACAGCTTGGAACAATCTTGGTGATGCCTATGAGAGTAAAAAAGACTACAAGTCTGCTCTGAAGGCATTTGAAGAAGTCCTACTATTTGATCCTAACAACAAGGTTGCCCGGCCTAGAAGAGATTCTCTGAAGGAAACTGTTGAAGGAGTAACTGTCACCAACTCAACAGACAAAAAATGAGTGCCATTATATCAACTCACACTATGAACATGGGATAGTTAAATGCATAGTTTTTCAATAACTTGGTTGTGTTGAAAGGAATTTTGGTTCTATTGGTGTAGTTAGGCTATGTTTGGAAAACTATTGCAAAAGTAATTTTGCTAACGGATTAAGATCCTTGTCTTTATGTTCACTTTGTTTTTATCTGTTAGATTACATTATGTGCTCAATATCCTCAACAGTATTCTAAACATGTTACTCAGTACCTGAGACACACCAGTGCTTGGAAATGTAGTTAAAGGTGTCAATTCTCTAGTGCTGATGGTGTATTTCACATGTGAAAAATAATCTTTTTTTTTTTTTTTGTATAAATTGTCATTTTCGTGGCTTGTTAAAGTGATTCCTTTCATCATTCTGTCATTTCGTCATTGCTTATATCACATTTTTGAATAATTGACGACTATGCTTTGCATCTGGGCCTCCACTTTTGTCCTTCAAGTTCAACCACTAGAACTCTAGAAAATGGTTTTAATTGCTATAACAAAAACAAAATCTCTCTGACGGGTGTTTGATCTTAGTGGAACTTTACCCACAAATATAAAACCTTAAACAATATATATTAACTTTTGTGTCATCGTTTTCTGGTCGCCAAATAAGAAGATAGAAAGACACAACTATATTTGTTTCACGTTCTTGAGAATTTTAAAAGAAAAAGTATTTATTTTTCTGTTGATTTATATTTAAAAGATGAGGTTCCATTATAATTTGTATAAGCTTGTTGAAAAAGAAAGACTATTTTCATATGATGAGGTTAAAATTCAATGTAAGAGGAATTATTCGCACTTCTCACATCATCTCAACAGTTGTAGCACTTCTCTGCCTCATTCTTCGATTCCTATACCTATCTTCCTCTTTCGGATAAAACGATTGGATATTGGCTTTTGTGAATCATGACACGTGTATCCCTTGCTTTATCATTGTTTACATAATAATGGAGATGAACAGACTCAATATTGTAGGTATCAAATATTATACTTTCATGAAGTGACGGGAAAGACAAAAATAATCAGAAAAAATAAAATGAGTGTTACTTAACTTAAGTGTTTAAAACTTGTACCTACCAAAAAGTCATCACTCTTTCAAATTTTCATTTCCAATAATAACTCGAAGGCCTATAATGACTGACCAAGAATATAATGCCATGTGTTCCCGCCGGATCCGAGCTAACTGAGGTGGAATATTCCGAGACGTAGTCCTTTTTATAAATAGTCAAGATAAAAAAAAATGGGTGTTGATAGTAGATGGCAGTTCCTACAAAACTCTGAAACTTAAGTCATTGTCTGAGTATTAAGAGTAGAGAGTTGAGAATTTATTAGAGTTTATAGATATTTCCTTGAAGAAATATGTAGTATTTATATATAATGGAATTGACTAAGCGGGGGTAAGAAAGTGATATTGTGACATGGGTTGTCGTGTTTAATTATAATTGAATATGTATGGTCTATTAATCTATCAACCGATCTTGCAGGTAATGATAATCTAGGAGAATTGATGTGTTAAGATGACACATATTTTGTGTTGATTTGTTGTTTAGACAGAGCTGAAACTAGCTTAAGATGACACGCGTTCTGTGTTGATTTGTTATTTAGGCAGCTTGAAAGCTAAACTTTTGTCTTGACTCTAATTTAATACTTAGATGGTGATAGAATTTAAGGATACACTTTCATATATTGATTTGATCTTTAAACAAAGTGTAGGTTTGTCTTGATCTGATTTAACTTAGTACTTAAGTGGTGGTAGAATTTTAAGACACACGTATTAAATTATTCTTAGACTAAGTTTAGAGTAAGCTTTTTCGACTCTAGACCAAAGTTTAAGAAGTGATATAACTACATAGCACACTTAAACAATTAACATGAGAGGATCATGAGAAGACACCGGCACCACGTACACTATGTTTGGTTGTTGTGAAGAAACAACATGGCAACAGAGAGTCATGAAACTTTTATCATTGAATATATAATCGATTATTGTTACAATAATGGATAATAATGTATTGTTTCTCGTGAGAATAAAATAATATATTTATTTCTACACTCAAATTTAAGAATAAATTATTTTATATTTATCATAATTTATTTTTATGTCTGGCACGAAGAGGTAACGTAGAAAGACATGAAGGTAGAAAGAAGCATTGTACATGAAAACGAGAAACAAAGGCAGATTTGTAGGAAAACGTAGCTTCCTGGAAAGCTAAACTGAGTTGAGTTGCCTCTACAGGAACCTGCCTCCACCAGCTACCTCAACAGACAACTATTATTACAAAACTTTACACACGCTTTTTCATTTTTAAATAGAAAAAAAATAAATAAAAGCAAGTCAATTTTTTCATATGCATGCATGTTCATTCAAACACTAAACCCTCTTGTGTGGGACCCCTTTCATCTCATCATGAATCAAAACCCATCCAACGGCTCTGATTGACGCGTGTAGAAACGAGACGAAAAGAAATGACCGCACAAGACACAGCCAGTGTGGACCCAACAGAAACATTGACCCTCCAAATGGACGGTAGTAACTGTGGGGTTGACCAAATATGCTTCTGCTGTGTTGTGTTCAACACGAAGGAACATACAGAGTTAAAGCTTCTTCGTAACTCATATGTTATATTATTAATTATTAATTTTTTATTATTATTATCATTATTATTTTTGCTTATATAAGCATTAGTTTCAGTTCCCATGTTCTCTTCCTCCTCACTATTTTTTTTTTTTAACTTTTTCTTTTGCTCTGAAGTGGAGTATTCAGGTTGTTAGAGAGTCCATTCAGCTTTGAATCTGTGATTGTAAGTTCTTTACTCTTTGGATTTATTTCTGTTGCTGTATGGACTCTGGTTCTAGAAAGCATGCATCTTTTTTTTTTTTTTTTTTGGGATTTTTGTATTGGTATCTTGAGTGATTTGTTGAATTTTTTGATGGGTTTTCTCTGAATGGCCTCTATTTTTTTTACCCTTTTTTGGGAGTCATAATCTTAATTGGTGTTTAGTTTCAACCAATTTTGATGTTTTGAAAATTGGGGAAATTGATGATTGGAAAGAACAAAGGGTGAGAATGGGTGGAGAGATTTTTGGGTATGTAAGTATTAAGTGCTTCCTTTTAAGAGATTTGATGATTGATTATCTACAAATGGGGTATTGGGATATGCAGCTTTATATAGAAGAACTGATTAGTGATGAGGTGAGCCAATGAGGATTTTGCTTTCTTCTGATTGTAAGATGATTTAAATATTTATTGGAAGGGGGAAATTTTGGATAGGGGGTTTTTGGATCTGAAGATACTTGAACTGAAAATAGATAGCTTGGTCTTGAGAGTTGAGACTACTGTGTAGGTTTGACTAAATTAAAGGCTTAGCTTTTACTAGCTATATGATTATCAAAAGTAGATTGATTTGTTAGAGTGGTTTGATTTCACCAATCTGTCAATCTTATGGCATGTGATAATTGTATTTGCATGTTGGTCTCTAAGTAAACCATCTAATGCGACATGTTTTTTCCTATTGTTGATTGTTTATAAAAGATTTGATGTACATCATGTGTTCTTTACACGGATACCTTGATTGATAGGGATTTTGATTTTTCAGATAGAGTTTAAAATGGATCCACTATGTGCTAATAACTGCACGAGGTCCTCTTCCTTAACCTCTCCTAGTAATGGATTACAAGCAAATTTGCCCTCAGATCCTCCCTCTTTCTATGGGATCAGAATTGAATCACCTTTCTTCAAGAATTCATCCCTCCTTCTCCTCCGGTCCAATCTGTACTTCCAGGTGAATCTAACAAAGATATTGAGATACCTGACCAAGAAAACTGTCCACTGAATGAGGACTCATCACATATCGATACACTCCAAGATTGGAATCCTGGTGCGATGTTGAATAACCTTTCCTTCCTTGAGGAAAAGATTCATCATCTCCGGGATCTAGTGCATGTGATTGTTAATAAAAAGTGCCAACCTTTTGGACAACCTCATGAACTAGTGACTCAGGAACAGCAGCTCATCACAGCTGATCTTACATCAATTATTGTTCAATTGATCTCTACTGCTGGTAGTCTTCTCCCCTCTGTTAGGCACACCCTCACAAACACAAATCCCTTAGTTGGCCAACTTCCTGGGATTAACCTCCCTTTTGTATCAGAACCAAGTAGTGGTATTATGCCACAAAATAACAGTGGAAGTAAACTGTTTGATCAGTCCACTCAGAACGAGCTACCTATTAATTGTGAAATGGAACAAAACCACCACATAGAAGAACATGAGCCAAAAGATGAAGAAGATTTGGATGATGGAGAACATCTTCCTCCAGGTTCCTACGAGATTTTACAATTAGAAAAAGAAGAAATCCTTGCCCCTCACACTCATTTCTGCACAATATGTGGGAAGGGATTCAAGAGGGATGCAAATCTCCGGATGCACATGCGGGGCCATGGTGACGAGTACAAGACTCCTGCAGCTCTTGCAAAACCACACAAGGAAATTGGTTCTGAACCAAAGCTTATAAAGAGGTATTCCTGCCCCTTTGCCGGCTGCAAGCGTAACAAGGATCACAAGAAATTCCAACCACTGAAGACTATTTTGTGTGTCAAAAACCACTACAAGAGAACACACTGTGACAAGAGTTACACTTGCAGCAGATGCAACACCAAGAAGTTTTCAGTCATGGCAGACCTTAAAACTCATGAGAAACACTGTGGTAAGGATAAATGGCTTTGTTCATGTGGCACAACATTTTCAAGGAAAGACAAGCTTTTTGGACACATTGCTCTTTTCCAAGGTCATACACCAGCAATTCCCTTGGAAGACAACAAAGCAGTGGCTGAGCCACCTGATATCCAGAACAGAGAAAGCAACAATAAGGTGGCAGGTATGAACTTCTGTTTTGGATCAAATCCTTCAAGTGAAAATGAAGTGCAAAACATGATGGATGTGAAAGGTAATATTGATGATCCTATGAATTATTTCTCATCGTTGAACTTCGAAGGCTGCAACTTTGGTGAGTTCAATGAATTCTCCCAACCTCCTTTTGAAGATTCAGAAGGTTCTTTCTCTTTTCTCATGTCAGGATCCATTAACTATGCTCCTAAATTTGGTGGCGGTGAATCATGTTCTGACAATCTGTAATGACAATTTAGAATAATGTTATTCTATATAAGCTCTATGTTTTTATTTATTTCCCGGTAATCGAATAATCCTTTTGTTTTTTGTCAAATTGTAAAGCCTAATGATGTCATGTACTCCCCATTTCTTAACATTGAAAAAAAGTTTTATGTTTTTATTCAATAATTTTATTTATAATTATAAAAATATCATATTTTTTTTATTGTGCATGAAGAATGTTTGTTTTCCAATATAATTCTTTAAAATGCAACACAAAAACGAAGTGAAATATTTATAATCATTAGTAAAAGTGTAAATAAAAAATAATCTTAAGTGAATGAGACCTTGGTAGTTAGTTACATAAGTTTTTTTTATTGAATGTAGGAAGTATTAGCTTATCTATCTTTAAAGAAGTAGTGGTTTTTATTTTATATTATTTGGTGAATGTAGAGAGGTATTAGTCTGGCATAATTGACAGATTTTCTCTACTTTAATTAAGTAAATTCAATGAGGGTTTAAGCCAGCAAAGAATGGGTACAAATTATTTAGTAAAATTACCTAAGCTTTATTCAATGCTAAAGATATTATTTAACAAAACATGTTAGTACTTTTTCAAATTTTTGTATTGATAAAGGGTGGTTGTGCTCAACCAGACTTGTAGCAACAGTTTTGTAACTGCCGTCATTTGATGTCTTGTCTTAACCAATCTATTGATTCAATTCTATAATATTTTGAAATTTTCTTTACCTTACTTTTCTCTCTTTTTAAATATCACCTCTTTTTTTTCACATTCTTTTAATTTCTCAATTTTCCACTTTTAATAGAAAGAGATAATATTTATAATTATTAATAAAGGAAATTTCCTTTTTTAATTATTTTTGTCTTTATTTTCATTTGAAAATTTTATTTTTTTTAAAATTTATGAAATTCTTTGTTATATTTTTATATTTCAATCATCATGTTTTTATCTTTACGTTACTCTTAATAAAATATTCTATAATTATTAATAAAATGGATTACCCTTTTTTATTTATTTTTAATCTTTATTTTTATTTGATAATTTTATCTTTTTAAATTTATAAAATTATTTATTATATTTTCATATTTTAATCATTATTTTCATCTTCACCCACTTTTAATAAAATTTAAAAATTAATTAACTTTCATGTCTATTATTTTTACGAATTTTATTACAAATTAAGCATACACTCATTATCCACTTTCTTCATTATTTTTCTTGTTGTTTTTTTTTTAATTATTACTTCTTTTTCTTTCCCGTTATTTTTTCAAACAAAATTTAATCATATAAAAATATAAATAAATAAGCGGGTGAAATATTCTTTTTTTGTCACTCCTAATTTCTAAAACCATGTCAGTCTTTATCAGTTTTGAGTGGCTTATAATTGTGCCCGAATTTTCTTTTATATCAACATAGCATTACGAGAAAAGTAATCGCATATTCGGTTTTTCTTCTTTTGTTTGACATGGCATATTCGCTATTATACAGTAAATATTTGCAACAAATATCTGCCTAACGAAAAAGATACAAAGAGAAAAGAGAAAAGTGTTTAAAATACAAAAGGTATAAGAAGAGTGGATATGAAAATATTTATCATAAAATTTATTGTAAGAAAAGTAATTGAATACTGAAATCAATTATAACATAAGTTCGTTTCAAGGATAAATATTCGGTAGACATTTGTTCCAGACAAATATTCAAACAATCAGTTGGCTGATTAGCTTCATATTGCAGTTAGTTGCGAGTAAATTATTAGTCTAACAGAAGAAACATGGAGGATATCACCAGTTTTCTCCCAGGACTCCACCAATGTGAAATTATTAAGTGGAAATAAAACTTATAATGAATTACATGGATGCAGAAATTATATTAGTTAAGAGGAGAATTGGAGATTAAGAGTAAGTTTGAAAACTGAAAATGAGACTATTATTAAGAAACTAATCATGGAGAGTACAAAAAGTGCTCATTGATGAGCTTCAAACCAGCCTTTGATGGCAATCCACAATATTTCTCCCTTAAAACTAAATCATCATGGCAAGACCAAGTCAGTCCCCGAGGAGAGCTCTTTGGCCACATGAACCTCTCAGAGAAGGGGTTCACTAAACTCTGGCGAAATTGTTTAACTTTCTCACACAGCAAACCCTGCATAAGAGCCAACATCAACGAGTTTGGAAAATGAAATATAACAAGAGGAATAGTGATAGTAAATCCAAGAGAAGAAAAATAGACATTACCTTTGCCATGGATTTTATTTTCAATGTGACATCATTACTAAGCAGGACAAGTTGTCCAACATCCTCATTTCTTCTATACATAAGAGCCAAATCTAGAATGTAATCTTCAAGTATTGGTGAAGCACATTCATTTGAGATCTTGAAACCAGGAAAAGTCCAACTCTTCTCGGTAAACTGAGTCTGAGGAGAAGCTGTCAGCCTGCACTCCTCCATTGGGCTTTTGATTTGAATCCACCACCTTGTTTTCTCCATACATTCTTTAATCCATTCTAATGCCAAAGAAGCCTCTGAGGTTGTTCTGAAAATTCTAAATTGTTGCTTCAAACTTTCTAGTTCCTTTATGACTGACATTAGAGTGTTAGTGTGAGAACCAGTTTTTGACATATGTGAAAAACAACAGCACTTCCAATCCAAACAAAGTATATAATAAGGCATATAATATAATGATCTAAAACTTATTACCTAATCTTGGAATGATTAAACGAGTACCCTTGAGACCTTGTAGAAGTTGCAAAGCTTTCCTTGACTCCTTGTTCAGAAGGGAAGTAGTGTCTACAACCATGTCCCAGCCCTTCTTTTGTTCTGTAATAATATGCTGCAAACAAAACAAAGTAAGGATACATTCTAAATGAACTCTTGAGCCATTTACAATAAGAATGATATATGAATATAAAATGACATACAGAAGATTTAGAGCACTTCTTTGAAATTTGTGCACAGATTCTGGAATCATCAATGCTTTTTGCAGCAGAAACAGTCACTGATTTACCATTGCCTCCAGAGTTCGTTAGTGACTGGAAGGGTACCCTTTCTACTCTGTTCTTTTTTAGTTCCATCATATCTTGCTCATGGACCAAGTTGGTACGACATTCAAGAGGCTTTCTCCATGACTTCTTCTCTTGAGCTGCTTTTGAGGTCTGGTTCACTTTGTTTGAAACAGCACTTAAAGCACCTAAACTTTCAGCTGAATAGATGTTGGGACTCAAATCAGCTTTCAAATTGTGTGACCTATGTGTCTTGGAATATTTGATTTTCTGTAGATTACCTTCCTTTCTCATAAACCGCAAGTGATAGGTATTTGGACTTAAGTTTTCCTTATTTGGAGTGAATGTTTCTTCTTCCTCGTCAAAAACAGATGAAAGATCCTTCGGCATTGGTTTATTTATGACATCCTTCACTTTACTCATTTTAACATCAGTGTCAACCTTAGATGTACTCATAAGTCTACTCTTTCTGGCTCGAACTTGGGGAGCACTAGCAGCCTTAGCCCTTCTTGACCAAATGTTGCCATATGTTGAACTTTCCTCTGTTGGTTCTGCACAGGTTTCAAGGATATCCGTCACATAGCATCCTGTCACAGCTGTGAGTGATTGAGGAGTTTGGTTCTTGATCTTGTTGGTAATGCTCAGAATAGCTTCCTGAGGCATTGAAGAATGTTGTGATCCTACTCGAGATGAAGTGGAGGAGATGCTGCTCGCAGATCTGTTTCCAGTATCTTCAGCTATTTCATCCACTGAGTTATCTTGGTCCTGACAGAATTTAGCATTCAGGTATGTCTGCAACTCCTTGCCACATTTTTCTTTTTCAGCATCAGGTATTGAATCCATGGCAGCTTCTTCAACAATCTTGATTAGTTGAAATTTGGCAGCATCGTCATGTAGCAATGATGAATTCTCAGAATTGTTAATTCTTGATTCTGTTGCTAAAATATCTTCAATCCTTTCATTATCACTTAATGCGCATCCAAATTCAGATTCTGTTGGCATTGCAGTCACTGCAACTAAGCCTTTTTCATAAAAATA
This sequence comes from Hylodesmum podocarpum, assembly GCA_026586105.1. Classification (NCBI taxonomy): domain Eukaryota; kingdom Viridiplantae; phylum Streptophyta; class Magnoliopsida; order Fabales; family Fabaceae; genus Hylodesmum; species Hylodesmum podocarpum. Next base: position 19,028 of record JALJEV010000367.1, on the reverse strand, counting down.
TGAAGTATCTTCAGCTATTTGATGCACATAGTTCCCTTGTTCCTGACAGGATTTAGCATTTAGGGATGGCTGCAACTCTTTGTCACATCTATCTTCTTTTTCTGCATCAGATATTGAATCCATAGCAACTTCTTCAACAATCTTGATTAGTTGAAATTTTGTTGCTTCCTCATCTAGCAAGGATGTGTTCTCAGAATTGACAATTCTTGAATCTGTTCCTAAAATATGTTCAATCCTTTCATTATCTCTGAATGTGTATCCAAACTCAGATTCTATACTTATTACAGTCACTGCAGCTAAGCCTTTTCCATCAAAAGATGCAGGATCTATGTTTTCAATGCATTTGTTTCCATTATCATCAACTATTTCATCCAGTGAATGCCCTTCTTCACAGCAAGATTTAGTATTCAGATCCTGCAACTCTGTCTCAATGGATTCATCTTGTTTTTCTCCATCAGTTATTGAATCCACAGAAACTTCTTCAACAACTTTGGTTTGTTGAGATTTAAAATCAGGAATATCCTCATCAACTAGCAAACACATCTTCTCGGAATTGAGAATTTTTGCTCCATTAGTTAAAATATCTTCAACCATGTCATTATCCCCATGTGTGCATCCAAATTCGGATTCTGTAGGTATTACATCCACTGCAGCAAAATCTTTTTCATCAAAAGACATGGAATCAATATTTGTCGGCAAGCTGGACCCGTTCATTTCGAACAAAGCTGGTAATCCCGTAAAAGTATCAGGTGGGGCTTGAAATTGCTGCATCTTGGTCCCCTGAACTGCTTCCACAACTGGCATACATATGTTCTTTGTCAAATATTCTCTCAATGTGCAAAGCAAATTAGTATCTTCAGGCATCTCCACCTCAGGATAAGGTTCAATATTCTGTACATTATCAATTTCATCAACCGAATGTATATAAGGTGGGCATAGAACATGATTCTGGCAGTCACAAAGTACATTTTCATCACCAACACATAATGTTTCAATTCCATTGACAACTCCAAATGCCTCGTATTCAGAATGGCTCTTCCTTTCTTCATCACAACAAAGAGAAACAATGTCTTCAGCCATGGGAATCTCTCGTTCCACAGTAAGTTCCAAATTCTCATCCTGCAGGCCCAAACCAAAAGAAAGAAAAATCAAAGATAACATTAAGCATGTACTTAACAAAATACCAAACAAAGGCCCTGAAAAAATAAACCAAACTACCAAACATTAAGCTTGTAGACATCCATTTACCAAACATCTGCATCCCCTTTAAATGTCTCAATTCTAAAACATTCACCATCCTAAGTAATTTCCAAAATTTCAAACGATCAAAAAGAAAGAACAACGTCACCAACATCTGATGTGCGTTCTCTAAACGTTAAAAAAGTAAGGTTAAACTATTCACTTAGTCCTAAAAGTTGTTCCCATTTTCAATTTTAGTCTCTCTATGAAAAGAAGTTATAGTCCTAGACTCCTAGTACACATATAAAAGTTAATTTTTGGTCTTTATTGCCACAACCATAGAAAACTTTCTAGCAGCTACAAAAACTTCTAACTTGATAAACCGTCACAACAAATTCTGTAGGAACTAGGTACTATTTGGCTTTGTTCGGTTTGATGGTGAAACCATGGCGCAATTACACTGAGTTGAGTCAAAGTTGAATTTTTAATCAATTCTAGAATCTAAACCAAACATACACTAAAACTTAACGTGCTTTCTCATATAAGAACTAAAACTTAAAACGATGTGATGACAACTCAAAACGAATATTTTTTATCAAAAAACAAGAAAAAAAAGAACCTTGATTATCTCTTCTTGTTGATAATCTTTTTCTTGTTGTTGGGGCACAAACACATCCAATTGGGTAAGAGGAACCCAGCTGAGACAATAAACCCTTGTGGAAATCCCAACCATAAAGGTGTCACCTTCCTTCAATTCCACGCTAACCCCAGGCTTAAGCTTCCTCCCACACACCCACGTACCATGCACTGTCCCACACAGAATCCAAACCCATCATCAATATTCAAAGATAAAAAAAAAAAAAAGAAACAGAGAAAGAAAAGGACGCACCAGAATCCAAATCAACGAGGGAAAGAGCTCGGGAAGAAGGGTTGGAGCGAATCCTGAGGTGGAAGCGGCTCACGCTAGGGTGCGTGAGCACGATGTTGCAATGAGGGTGTCGCCCAATTAGGACCGTTTGATTTTCTTTGTTGTCCTTGTCATCTTGGACGATGATGATGTTCTTTAAGATTGCCTTGTTCTTGAGTACTGTCAGAACTGGTACTCCGGTTTTGACTTCTTGTTCGGTGTTCTTATTGTTGTTGTTGTTCCTTTCTGCCATTGCCATGGCAGCCATTGAAGAAGATTAAAAGAATATAGTTTTATGAACGTGGAAATTGTGAGTGAGTGAAAGGATTTGTATTTTTTGAAAATTCAGGTCCAACGGCTATTTTTTTTCTATGCGTTACATTACACCTTCACGAGAAAGAAATTTACCGGTATATATATTTATTGAAAGAAACCATATATGAAATAGTATGTAAATAGGCATTAAATAAGCTTTACATCATGATTAATCTAAGAATTTTTTACAGGGTAACAAAAGTATTCAAAAGTTTAAAATTTGATTTAGATTTTGATACAACTAATATATTTTATTTTGTACCTTGTATGAAATAAATAGTCATATTTATATAATTAAAAATTTATAGTAAATAATTTTTAAAATGTTTAACTGGGATTTATGGTACTCAACTTTAATATTTTGGTGAATTATGTCCGTAAATTGTTGTATTTATGAAATTTATCATTCTAACTATCATAAAGTTGCAAATTTTATCATTTAATTAAATGTCACCAACTAATTAATAATATTTAGGCTAAGACGACGACTCATAAAAGCAGTTACATCTACCAGGTGAAAAATGACTAGCAAAGATTGGATGTCTCTTACGAAATAATCACTTCAAGACAACAATTGTGGTGAATACAACTTTTGTTGTTAGGGGAACGAATTCTAAACCATTCACATAAGGAAATAATAAGAAAAGGAAACATAAGGAAGACACTAACTACATGCCATTCACATAAGTAAGTAATAAGAAAAGGAAACATTGGTAATTCCCTTGAAAACTCGGTTTTGGTCTTCCTTGATTTTGAATAAAATGTGTCTCTTCTTCTTGAGGAAACTTTGATTGAGTGGAACAATAACCATTTTGATGGTCACATCTATAAAAATAACATATCAAAACTGGTTGAAGTTACTGCACTTGGTGAGTGGAATGAGCAGGATGAGGTTTTTGAGAACTCCCTTACTAAAACTATTGTAGGAAACCAATTTGCTTGGTAAGTGCATCTATTTGCTGAGTTAGAAGTTTATTTTGGGCTAGAATGGCATTTTGAGTGTCTAGCTCCAAAATGCCTTTCTTTTGCACTAGGGCTTGATCATGGTGACTTTGGAAGTCACTTGCGACAATTGAATCAATTATAACTATTATTTTTTCAGGACTTTTTGACATCATTGTTCCACTAACTGAAGCATCCAAAATCATCTTGGTTTGAGGCATCAAACCACTATAAAATATATGCAATTGAGAATTTGCATCGTCAAAGCCATGGTTTAGGCAACTCCTTAGTAAATATTTGAACCGCTCCCATGTCTCACAAAATGGCTCATCAGCTTCTTGGGAGAAAGTTGGAACTCCCAGATTTTGCATTTATGAATCTTGAAGAGGGAAACAATCTAGTGATGACCTTCTCCTCAATTTCATCCCAAGTTCAAGCTTCTATTGGGGTGAGATCCAAGCCATGTCGAGAGAGAGAAAGGAAAAGCTCTAAAGTAAATAGCATCAACATCCTCATTAGAAGTTTCCATACAGTACTAGATAATTCCATGAAGGAAATGATTTGATAGACAATTGGAATACGCAGACAATTAGTTATAAAATATGAAGAAAGAGAAATACATATATATTATGTATGTGAGTTGGCTGGTTCGTTACGTATTGCAACTGTTAGCTAAGTAAAATTGTTCCATAAAAGTAGAAAGATGAGTGTATGGGTCCTCGTGATCCATTCCAGATAAAGGATGTGAAGTGATCAAGCTAAGAAGATCTGGTTTTAATTTCACCACTCTTTACATGAAGGGTGGAACCACGATGCTGTTAAAATGCCTTGGACCATGTTGGTCAACATAATCACCAAGACTTCTCCTTTGCCTTGGAATTTCATTGTTACCATCCCCTGCATTTTCTTCCCCAATCGAAATTCTTCTATTACCATCGACCATGCTTTCCCCCTCAAAATCATATTTTATCAAAGGCAAATTAAATGAGGAAAAATCCTCAAAAAGCTTTTAATTGACTTCACGTCTTTACTTTTATATGTCTTTCCAACCTAGCTATTTCAGGATTAAATAGCATAATAGTAAAAGGGTTGCTACCTCCCATGCAAAACAAAGCACACTATAGTAATATGTAAAGTTAGAGGAGATAGTAAAATTAAACTAAGTATACTATGCTATAAACAAGTAAATAAAAGAAAAGAAAATAAAGAAGTAAACAAAATTGGAAATGATGTGGTAGACAACTGAAATACGCAGAAAACCAGACAATCAGTTATAAAATGTGAAAAGAGAGAAACACGTATGTGTATAAAATGTGAAAAGAGAGAAATACGTATATATTTTGTGAGTAAGATGACTAGTTAGTTACGTATGGCAGTTATTAACGAAATAAAATTGTATTAAATTAAAAAAACACTTTATGTAAAACTTGATAAACAACTCAAAACCAAATTCTTTGATGATGGTGTCAGAAGACTCGGTGGATCTTCACTTTTAACTAACATTTAACAAGTGTACTAAATATGCAAAATAGTTTTAAATTGTCTCCACATGGAATTTGGATTGAGCCACTTAAATTCTCCACGCACATGCAATTCAACTTAGCTTTTATATATTTGGTATACAAATTATTTTGATTGATTTTTTTTTAAAAAAAAACTAAGCATGAAAGTAAACTTCAATAGATGCAAAAACAAAATACAAGATAAATGTAAGGAAATATGTAATAATGAGAAGTAAGGGATTGGTCCTTCAAATACTTAGTAGCTAAGAGAACACAAACATATAAGACTCCCTTTTTTTACTAATATGTGGATGTAGTCATTCAAATAACTTAAGTTAATTCCTAGGTTCCTCGTAGTTATTTATCAATTATCAATTTCTTGCATAATGAATAAACAACCTCAACGTTAATAATTTTTACCTTAGTATTACCATCAATATAAAATTTTTATTGGTAATTAATTAAAATAATTTTAAGTGTAAGTTATAAAATAATGATTATGAAAGTTAATAATGTTAGTTATAAAATGTAAAAAATCTATATATTAATAGGTGTAAAGAGATTTTATAATTTTATTTAATAACCTACTCATTCATTTTTAATGGAAGACTATATATAAAGAAAATGACAGAAAATTTCTTTCTCTAACATGAGTTCTTCTTTGTAATATTCACAACTCACAAGTAATGAAATCAAGATCTTAGTCATTTTTCCAACAAGCGGTTAAATTGACTAAGCTAGTCGCACCTTGTAATCTTTTTTATGTATAATCCATGTCATTAAAAAGACTTTCAATGTAAGTTATCTTTGAACATAAATTAATTAGCATCACTAAATGTAATTTTTTTATAATTCCATTATTTGATCTCATTTTTTTTTTTTAAAACAATTTTTAGTATCAACCAGCTTACTGATCTAATTCGTCACCTCGATAAAATTTTCCCTATTAACAACATTTTTTCATCAAAAGAATTTGAATTTAAAAGTAATTAAAGCATTCAAAACTCAATACTGGCCACTTACATTTATAACAAATCTCATTAATAAGATCAAATATTTTAAAGGCTAAGAGTGACTTTATTCAAAATGGAACATTTTCTATTTTCATCATTTAAATCTAAAATAATTTATTTTAATTTTTTATATTTTTAAAATGTATTATTTTAACCTTTTAAGTATTTTTTTTACTAATTTAAAATTATGATAACTTTTAACCTGATCATAGAATTATATGTATACGAAACTTTATTTATTATCTTTAAAATACGTATAATTACTCGTAAAAGAAATTATTATTTTAAATTAATTATTTAAAATACACATAAAATTAAATTTTTAATATACAAATACTTAAAAGTAAAATGATATATTTTAAAAATACAAGAAATTGAAATAGAACTTTTTAAAATTAAAAAAATCAAAATAAAAAATGTCTAAATTTAAAGAATGAAAATAACATTTAACCCCTTTCAGATTATAAACTATTTTATTGTAAGTTAGTATTTTTGTCCTAAATATAAGCCTCTTTCAAAATGATAGGTTATAGTTGGGGTAGTCAATTTTTATTGGATAACGTATTGTGGGTTGGTGAATAAGTTGCTTACTGTTTCCAGTAAGTGATTTTGAATCCTGTGCTATAAAATGACTGATGCATTCTTCTGCCTGCTACAGAATGATATACAATACCTATTACTAAAAAAAAAAATGAAAAAAGGTTTAGTATTCAAAGGAAGGATGTTAATTTAATTTATTGATTACTATTAACTAATGCTTGTTTATGTGGAATGAGTCTTTTATATGTTAAATAGAACGGGAAAGAGGGATATAGAAAGAAATATAAATAAGTTTCAATTTTTTTTATTTTAATTGGTCAAATGGATCCTAAATACGATAAGTAAAATATTTTTCTTAAAATTAAAAATATGAATAATATAAAAATTAAAGTTATGTTTTTTTAAAATATAATATTTTATTTTATTTTATTATAAAATATTTAAAATAGAATAATTAACATTTATGTTGAATTTAAATATTTCTTAGTCTTCAAGTTGTTTTAAGTAAAGCGTTATAGTTTGATTATCCAGTTAGTGAAACAAGTAAGAAGATAAGTACAAATTATTTTTATCTTGGCTCGTCTATACAAGACTAAATCCAGGTTACCAATAACCATGAGTTTTCACTACCAACCGTGAAATGGTTTACAAGTATTATTTACTTGACCACTTGGCTATTACAAGATATTATTTGAACACGGCGCCTTGATTAAACAACGAAGGTATTCTTTGAACAACCGGCGCTCTCCCAAGGCCCTAAACTACCACACAAGTGGATTTTAAGAAGATGTTTAAAAAGCAGATAGTTTCTCAGAGAGGGTTTCTACAATGCAGTATAATCGGATAATGAAATCCAAAAGATAGTATGATAGAACGTTTTTTGGTAGATCGATGAAGTGAAGTCTTTAAATAGGCACCATCTTAGGATGACCGTTAGACACATGAAATGCCGTTGAATATTTCTTTGAGAGCTTTCCAAAAGGTGTCGGACGTACGATTGATTGATAGCGTGTCAAGATTTAGATTAAGTGCGCGATCACACTTTCTGACTCGTACGGAGACTTTGACAAAAATGTGAAACCTTTTTTGAGTTGCATGTGTAACGAATCCTCTCTTGATCTTGGATACTTTTAATGAATACTTCTTAAGATTTGAAATCTTGGTCTGTGACTCAAGCTTACTTCTAAACCAGGCGATATATTAGTCTTTAAGATGTTTAAAGTGCTTAATCTATCGTCGATGTTTTTAGCAAAAGGGCAGGAATGACTTGATCTGAGGGAGTCATCTTCCGTCACGTGCTTGTTCGTCGACTTGCTGCTTGATGTTCCGTGGGAAAGTTTAGTAAATCTTTGTAAAAATCAAAACCTTAAATGTGTTAAACATGTGATCCCAACAATCTCCTTTTTGATTCACAGACCATCTCTTGATAACTTTTCTCAAGAAGACATCTGTAAGATAAGGTTAGTGATCCGAGATAAGCGCATGATCGGTTACATCAAAACGATGTTTTCTAAAATAATATCTTTATAAAATGAATTGTTACATCGATACGATGTAAACCTTATACAATGTTACAAAGGTATACTGAGAAAACCAACGTTCTACATAAAATACATGTATGTACTTTACAAAATAATAAAGAATCAATACAATACAAAAAAAAATTGTTCCCCCTCAGACGATGTAGGTTGCTCCCCTCGAGACGATGCCACTTTCTCGGCATAGTAGGTTGCTCCCCCTCGAAGCGATGCCTGCCTCGGCGTAACAACTTCCTTTACTCTCCCCTTGGGGAGAATCATCAAAAACAAGATCAAGAAGAAGGCTTAGGCTTCTTTTGAAGAAAGGCTCGTGACAATCTCCTTGGCGCTGCTGCACCTCGGATGTGAGAGAGGCTTGATTGTCTCGAATCTTTGTTCTTTTGCTTCGGATGCTCGCGGTTCTCGTCTAAGGCATCATATTTTCACTTTAGAGTATTATACTCGGCGGCGTCCTTCGCCTCATCCTCGGCAATTTCCACCCTATCATCAACCTCCACCCTATCATCAATCTCTATAAGCGGTGTTTGAGGCTCTTCCACTATAGGTATAGTGTCATTTATGATGAACAACTGTTGGAGTCCTCTTGAGACGCGAGTGAAAGTGAAAGTATGAAGTATGCGGTAAAGTCTCTTTCCCATTGCCAAGAGTACGTCTTAGTGGGAACAGAAAGCTCAAGATCTGGATGCTCCTGTGATGGATGTGTATAAGCAAAGGCTTCTTTAGGATACACCCTGCCTGAACGATTGTGGAATCTTCATCAAATGAAGTTCCATGAGAATGCATATATGGCCGATCTTATCATCCTTTGAATCTTAGGATTGATAGGTCTTGAGGCATGAGTTTGAAGAGATTTGAGATGCGAGTATCGGCGTGACGGAAGTCTCGGGGATGTGCCTTGCGAACTTGAAGGATGCGGAGAGACGAGTCTTCTTCTCTTTTCCTTAGCGAAAACTTGACCAAACAAGGTGGTTTCGGTCTAAGACGATTGAGAACTTTGTTTCGTCGAAAACCGAGACGAAGTGGGATCCAACCATGAACGGACAATCTCTTCTCTCCTTCTTTGCTCTTCTTTCAATGTGATAGAAGGAAGTTGATCTAGGTTTTGCTTCCTTCTATAAGCACCGGCCATCGGTTTGAAAGACATGTTGTAGTCTTGAGAAGAAAGCGTGAGCAAACTTTTTGGGTCAGTCTTCAAATTCGTCGAGGAGGATGGAATAGACGAGCGGATGCGAACGGTGAGTCTTGTCCAGGGAAGAACAATTCCAGAGTATGTCCTGACCTACATACTTTTGATTCATCGGAATTGTGAATGGTACGGGATCATGACGATCGATGGCGTCCGGATGCCAATGTGAGCAATCCTTTGGCTCGTAGATGGTGAAGCTAGAATCTCCATATCTGCGGTGGTGAAATGCGGGGCGTTGATTTCATGTTGAACCTTCCACTTGATGTTTTCCACTGAAAGGGATGTGGGGTTCATAGCCCGAAAGCGGGTCCTTCAATCACGAGCTCAGTTAGATAATCCTTGTACCTTTTTATTCCTTAAACCCTTGATGTCTAAGGAGTCCGGTGCGTCCCAAGGCGGACGCTTCAGCCATTCGCGTTGCTCTGTCGGGGAGTGTAGATGAAATCTTCTTTGAAATCTTTGGTTTCGGGGGTTTGTGATAGACGATGGGGTTGACAAATCTCCCAGTTGAAATCCCTTTTTCGCCTACTGTAGATAGGGGAGTTTCTCAACTCAATGTAGGGAGTGTCCTTTATAAAGCGATCTTCATCGTACGCAGTGACCATCTTCACGGACTCGGACGGTTCACCATCGTTGGAGATATCTTGATCTTCTCCAAAAATCAGTCGGGCTTGGCGGTCTTTCGCTCCTGAGGCTTTCAAAGCGTCTCATAACTAATTTGTTGAGAACGAATAGTCCATCTTGTGCTTGGTGGTAGATCTTTAGGATTGATGACTTCGGCGTGAGATCTCACCATGATGCATCCACCTTTATAACTTCCATATGTTCTTCATCGGACGAAGAACTTATATCTTCAATGAGAATTTCTTCAGACGAAATCTCCATCGTCTGTTGGTGGGATGCTTCTTCAGACGCGACAGGTATCGTCTGTTCAAAGGCGAGCGTTGAGAGGAGACGCAACAATAGGGTCGGACACATTTGTCCTATGTTCGTCTTGAAGAGTAGATCTTAGAAACCTCCATAGTAGAGACTTCATCATTGAGCATGGTCTCCAATTCCTCACATATTTGGGCATTATCCTCTGGATGAACGGTTTCTTCCTTGTTCATGCCCCTCGAGAGTTCTTTGGAGAGCGGATGCACCTTCGGATGATCAATGCCTTGCAAGCTTTCAAGAAAAGATTCTTTCTCGTTCAACTTGAACGGCATAGAGACCCTCATAGCCTCTTTCGGTTGTTTTCTTAAATCTGTTTCTCCGGTAATCATAGACGCAAGTTTACGCTTCATCTTTTCTTTGCCTTTGGCAGCCTTTTGAAAAGTATCTCTCTAGCTCTTTGCTTTTCTTCGGTTGCTTTCTTACGCTGTTCTTCGCCGAAAGAGTTCCGCGGACGAAACACCTTCAAACGATAGTCTGCCCCGCTTTATCTTCACTCACGGGATATCGTCTTTCTTGCGTCTTAGCGGCAACGTGCTTTATTAATAGTCCTTTTTTCTTAACTGTAGAGGCTCTCTAGAAGCATCTTAAAAGGACCCCGGATATAACCCTTTGGTGGAAGAGGTAAGGGTGTTTATTTTTGTGTTTGGTCATGTGTTTGGGCTTGTGTTTGAGTTTGTGTTTGGGCTTATATTTGGGTTAAGGCGTTTGATGCGAGCTGTAAGAGGTCTTTGGTGATTGGTGAAAGGGAACATGTTCTTCTTCGCAGTATGTTGAAGGAAGCCGGGGGTTCGGATCATCTTGGCAAAGTGCTTCCCTTTGACTTCCTTGCCTTCTTTGTGTCACCGGCCTGGTGAAGCATCAAAGCCTTGGTTGATGATTATTTTGGTGAAGGTGGCGAAGGGCTCTTGCTCTCCTACGGATGTTCCTATTCTTTAACGCCAACATCCAGGTGGTCAAGAATGATATGAGGAGACTCATCCTCGCTTTCCTCGGACAGTAGAAGATGCAGAACTAATGCCGAGTACTCACATTGTCTCGTGGGCAGTTAAGGGTAAAGATGTTGTAAAGGAGGTTGTGGATGATTCTTGCGGTGGAATAAAGATTTCGATCTCAAAAACTTGGAATCTTCAGAGTCATGATCTTCCCGTAGATAATCTTGTCCACGTGCTCTTGATTCAAGTTTCATCTGATCAAAAGTTGTAAAAACGCCGCCTTCACGCCATAGCGTTTCCGGCCTACGCAATGGAGTCTATTGTGATAATATCTTCTTGTTGTCAATGGGCACCTACGATACCATCATCAGCTCCTTTTGCGTCATGAACTTCGGTATAGACCTCCATTAGCCATGGCCCTCTCATCTCTGTAAACTCCATCCATCCGTTGTGTACCAACATCTTTGCCACTCTTTTCTAAGATGCTCTGTGATCTTTCTCGATATTCACTCACTAGGGGCAAGAAAGAGATCTTAGAAGAAAGGTTGCTTCGGTTTAACCGTATTCTTGGCGGGCATTGTTAGGTTTGAAGTTAAGTTTTGTGAGTAGAATATTCGAGAGAAAGTGTGAATGCGATGAAAAGTAAGAATGTGAACTTTAAGAGTATTTATAGTGAAACAAAAACTAACGGTTGTGATTCATGACTTAAAGAGTTTCATAAACCACGATTTGACGTGTCCCCCACATCATTTGCCACTTTTAATGATTGATTTGACTTACGCAATTCACAACTTAGCGCTTCTTTAAGAACTGAGAATAGAAGCACAGTAATAAATGACAAGTACACATTTATTAAGTACTTTTAATTGGTCTTCGCATAGCTCAACTTTTTAAAATATTTAAATAAATATCCTCAAGTAAATTTGGTTTAATTTCTTCAAACTGATCTAACTTGATCGCACGCACGTTTCTTTCTAACAATGCAAAAGATATGCATGCATAATAAATAAAATGCTCAATAAAGAGAAAAAACTTAGACCACTAAAGAATAATTCTGCAAATCTTCTTTAATGAAATTAAAGTGATTTAAATTTAAAGCTTTGTAAAGATATTCAGCCATTGAAAATGGTTGAACAAATTGTCGTCAAAATACCTTTTTGAACATAATCTCTTATAAAATGAAATTAGATTTCAATATGTTATTTTTGAATGGTTGAGAGATTTGTTTAGATTTTATTGCACTTGTGGTATATCACAAAATACTGTATTCGAGCTTCAAACTCCGGGAGAATCTTCAAGTCATGTTTCACCCTAAATAGTTGGTAAAGAACACTCCCAAATATTATTAACATATCATTTCTGCAAAATACTGGTGGAAAGGCATGGAGTTTGGTTTTGCTTGACTAAAGAGATTAGTGATGGAACCAGAAATTGGTATCCACCACTTCAGGCTTTTCTCCACTTTATCTCCAAAAGATAATCGTAAAGTATTTAAGTAATAACCGCTTTAAATTGAAACTACTATTTTCTTTTATAAAAGAGAGAGATTAAGGTTCCAATAAGATATCTTTAAAATGTAAGTGCTTAAATAACAAATTTTGTAAATGCATCTCTTCTAGGATCGCATTGAAAAACGCAGTAATACAGACGTATTACTAAACATAATGTCGTGCCTGTACTAGCAAAGATATAGAGAGCATCCAATCATACCTCTCGTATAAACGGCCTGATCAACGGGCCTTACCCTCATCATCTTTGTTGAGACTGGCTCCAGACGAATGCATGGAGTTTTCATTGGTTTGACATTTTCCATTTTGAATTTCTTTTAGAAGTTCCTTGAGTGTACTTTCTGTTGATGAATATATATGTCTTGTTTAGTGTTTGATTTGAAGTCCCTAAGAAAAACTTTCAGGTTCTATATCATTGCTCATCTCAATTCTTCCTGCATTAACTTGAAATCCTTGCACAAGGATTTATTATTCACTTCAAGACTATATCATCTATATATTTTGAACAATAATAAAAGTCTTTTGAACGCTTTTCTTGAAGAGTAGAGTAGTATCGGCGCTTCCTCTTAAAAACCATTTTGAAGAAAGGAACTTAGTCTTTCATACCAAGCTCGAGGAGCCTGTTTAAGACCATATAGTGCCTTTTCAGTTGAAAACATGATCTGGTTGAGATGAACTCTCAAATTCAGGAAGGTTGTCTTACATATACTTCCTCTTGATAACCGTTTAAAAACACTTTTATATCCATTTGGTATAGGATGATATTCTTATAACAACAAAGGCAAGTAAAATTTTAATTGCTTCCAATCTAACTATCCCTGAACCATATGATACAGATCCTTTACTTGGTCTGAGATCTTAGAACATAGACAAGTCTCCGGTCATGTGTCGTGAGCACCTTATCCAGGCACCGGCAAGTCCTCTCTTTTCCTATTAAGGATATCCAATAGAATAATGAGTGACTTTGGTACCCAAATCTTTTTCGGTCCTTCTTTGTTAGTGAAAGAAGATTTCTTCTTGTTTAAGGTTCTTTTTCTATAATTATTTGGAACCTTATTATAATTTTTGATCTTCTTTTTATGAGCGAGACGGAACAAATTTGTTTTTTTCATTTTAATGCGACTCTTCAACATAACTAAGTCCACTTTGTCAGGCAGAGAGATCTCCCATATTTTAAAATATTTTCTAGCACTTGGAGGATCCTTAGCGTGAGCTTCGTTAAGTCTTTGAGTAAAGTTCATTTTCTTTCTTCAATCTTTCAATTTCGAAATAAAACATCCTTTGGGACTCGAGATGAGTTTTTCATACGATACCTCTTTTCTGTGCTCATTTCGAGTCCTCAAAGTAGCATTTTTTCTTCCAAAGTTTGTTTTAACTTGGCTTTGCATACTTTTGTGTTGCTTAATAAAATGTGAGTTTGCCAAAAGTGTATCAAATGAAATTTCTTCTGATTAACTCTCAAACTCAGATGAAGAGGATGAAGAAGTTTCCAGATTCGATTACCTGCGATGAGACGGTGTCTCTGACCATGAGAAAGCGGATGTTTCAGTTCTGGCCCTTCTTCGGTGGATTCCTCTGAGCTTTCGCTTATCGGTCTTCCCAAGTCACTAGACTTTTCTTACCCTTGTCTTTTCGAGGATTCCATCTTTTCTTTATCTTGGACACTCTGATCTGGTGTGTCAGGTTTTTTATTTCATAGCGAGATAACTTGAAGCTCTCCTCCTTGCTTGATGATTTTTCAAGGGCTTTCTCTCCTTCTTCTTGAAGAAGCGTTGACCTCTTCCCTTTTTCATCATCATCTTCTTAAAGCGTGCGTATGAAAGAAATCTCATCGTGGATGATTCATCGGACGAATCAGGTCCCGGTGGTGTCGGCTTTCAACTATTCTGTGCTTCTTCTTTCTTTCTTTCTTAGGGTTTCCTCCTTTGTTTGTGTTGATGTGACTGAAGAGCTATTGGTTCTTGAACCTTGATCTTGTCTCTTTTGCACAAGTACCTCATGTACTCTCAAACTCCTATTAACTCGTCGAGAGTTAATGTCTTCCTATCATGCCTTATCGAGATAGCGATGGACACCTTCCCATGGAGAAGGGGGCTATCAATATCTTCATGTTGTTTTGAGCTTTGGTGAAGGTAATATCCGGCGTAGTGAGTCCATTCAATATTGTTTGGAATCTACCCAAACATCATATAAATAGATTCTCGCTTTCTTGTCAAAAAACATCTCATAATTCTAACGAAATTGTATGACTTTCCTCATTAAAGCATCCTCGGTTCATGCTTGGGAAATTTTGAGGGTATCCCGAGTTCTTTAGCTGTTTTTATATCTGAGAATCTGTTGTATTGTTCTAGATAATGTTTACACATGATGGCATATCTAGCTTTGTTGTTGAGTTCCACTTGGCGAGAATTCTTCTTCGTTTCACATTTTAAGCCTCAGGGTTTGACAATAGGATGTTTCCTTGGGTTATAGTGTTCCGATGCATCTTTGTGTGTTGGATTTGATATGCATCTCTATCAGATCCCACTTTGATAAGGGTACTCATCTCTGTTGGACTTAAAGCTTGAAGATGCTTTGGAGTCTCTCTTGTTGTTTTGCTTTTGATGTTTATGTAATTTTGGTTTTCTTAGATGAATTGTAATTAAGGAGTTTCCTATGTATTGATTGTTTAGTTTAGGCATGTATGTGTGGTTGTGCAGAGAAGCGTGATCACATTTGGAAACAGATCTTAGTGTGATTTCTCATGTGTCAAATGTTTGATTTCCTGTAAAGATCAGTTTGAAAATGTCTTTGGTAACCAAAGAGGTAATAGATTACCAGCGGTAAAGTTAACTACCAATACTTGGTGTCTGACTGCAGCGATGAGTAACGAGTGTGGAAATTCATTTTATTCTTGGAGTAATTGATTACCCCTGGGTTGTCGATTACCATAGTAATCCTGCAAACCTTTGTTCACTGGTTTAATCGATTACAGCTTAGCAATCGATTACCCTTATCGAGAAAAAACATTAAAGTTACCCAATTGAGTTTTTAATTGAACATATAAATACTCTTTTCTTGAAAAAATTAACATAAGATCTTGGAACATAAGTTTTAGAAAAGTTCACTGCTTTCAATTCTCTGAAAACTAAAGTTTATCATCTTTTCCAAAAACCCGCTAAGAAGCGAGAGTTATCAAGTTTTCAAAAAAAAGGGCAAAACTTGATCTTTTCTACAGGCTAGTGTATTCATTGTGTTTTCTTTTGTGATCAAATCTACACTCCAGGTGTTTTCTAAAGCTGATCTTTTGTTTACCTTTGGTTTAGGTTGTTACCTACAGGGAGAAGTCTGCGGATAGAGTAAAGGACTTTGAGAAGTGTGTTCTCAAAGGTTTGATCTTGGGTGTTCCAAGGTCGAGGAAGAACTGTTCTTTGGGTTAAAAGCAGGTGTTTGGGTGTTTTGATTTCGTTTTTGTGTTGCTTGTTGCGAGTGAATGTAAAGAACACAAAGGGATCGTTGATAGTGGAAAACCGATCGCAACGGTTGTTGGGTTGGAATTTGGATGTAGAGCGATGGCGCCGAACCGGTATAAATCCTTTGTTGCACTCTTTCTTCTTCCTTCTTCTCTTTACCATTTACCATTAATTCTTTGTTATAAGCGTTTAATTTCACTGATTGGCAATGCTTGACTTGGTAATTAACTCGGTAATTGACTACGTGTCAACTAAAGCGGAACAATTAAGAATCTTGATATTGATTACGCGTATATATTGATTCTTGACATGTTTCGATCTTTCCTTTTTGTATTTCCATTGTGTATCTTTGATAGTTCTGGTTTATCTATCTCGTATTGATAGTGTCAAAATAATTTTGTTGAATTAAAAGGAAATAGAAACTGCTAAATTGGGCTATAGTGGAACTAGAATCTGTTCTTCCCCAGCCCTCAAGTTCACACATAGGGATGACAATCGGTGCAGGCTTTATCTAGTGGAGTTGCTCAGAATTTTGATCCATAGTTCATAGAATGACCGTGTCAATTACCGTTATTGAAGGTGCCTGCAATAATAGGCATACTGTTTTGTGGTGACAACTATCCTTTTGGAAAGTGAGGATGAAAATTTTATAGATCTGTACACTTAGAGACATTTAATAGCGATTGTATTGATTTAGTCCCCCATACACTTAGAAAATGGGAATGAGATTGAAAAACCATTTTGTAGAGATGGGAACAAGAAGAAATTAGAGCTTAGAAAATGATGCAAAAGCTTTAAATATCATACATTCTCGCTTTTTGAATTAGATGAATTTTTCTAAATTTTCACTATAAATTATTGACGAAAAAAAGCTTGGGATCTAATAAGGGTCACACAATTTAAGGAACAATGAAATACCTAAGGCAAGGGAAGAATACCTTGATCCAAGAATGCGAAACCTTTAGAATGGCACAAGGTGAGTCCGTGATGGATATGTGAACGTCACACACATCGCAAACCATCTCAAAGCGACTTGGAAAGATTCACGAGGAAGAAGTCAAAATGTGAAAGTGCGCTTTGAAATCCTTTGGAGTGAGAAAATGGCAAACTCAACCGTCCTAGCAATCACCGAATCAAAGAACTCCAGCCTTGATGACAAGTGCAGAAGTTATTTGGTAATTGGGGAATATGAAATGGATATTCCGTATTCTTTAAGAACAAAAAAGATAAGAAAGCCAAAGGTCTAGCACTCAAGATGGAAGACAGAAGCTGGTGAGAGCGTGCATCAATTTGTGGTAGTGAATCTTGGAACCGAGGAAAATTTGAATCTACATGGTAAGGAAATTCAAAAAGTTCATGAAGATAACAATGATAAAGGAGATTCAACAATTCCAGAAAAGGCTTGAAGAGGAATGAGAGTTCATCTTCAAGGTCATTGTTATGAGTGTGGAAAAATGGGTCACTAATAACCGGAGTGCCCCAACATGAAGAAAGGTAACACAGTGAGCCTAGAAGAGTAGAACATGAAGAAAAGGCCCAAGAAAGACAGATTTTGCAAGAAAAAAGGCGTACATAGCTTGGGAAGAGAATGATTCCTCAACCTACTAGTGGAAATGATAATGAAGAAGCAAATTTGTATCTCATGGCTAATCCAACATCCGATGATGAGCTAGTGATTAGAATCATCTACTTTTGACTATGATGAGCTGAACTGCTTTTTGTGAACTTTACAACGAAGCTGAAAAACTAGGCAAGTTGAACAAGGTTTTGAAAAACAAAATTACTAATTTGGAAAATGATATTTCTGTTTTGAAAACTAATGTTGAAAGTTTGAAAAAAGAAATGAAATATCTTGAAATTGCCACTGTTCAAAGTGTAAGTCTTTTGATGACTCCTTGAAAAAAAAAGAAATAACATGAAGTTCTTTTTGCATTTAGACAAACCAAGTAAAACAGAGAACTTCATGCGTAGTTATTGTATGAAACCTGGACACAACTCTTATAATTGCATGATTAGAAAGGAAGGAATAACTAGTGGATTGTTTAAATGGATTAGAAAGATATTTATATTGTATTTAACACTAATGGACCCAACAAGACTTGGGTACAAAAACAAAGTGATATCTTTTTCGTATGTAGGTGTGCTTGAGAGCCAAACACTCGACTTGGTATTTGGATATGAGTCGCTCAAGACATATGATGACGACAAGAGCAATTTTATCTCCTTCAAATCAAAAGAATCTGGTTCGATAGTGTATGGAGATAACAACAAAGGGAAAATGTCTGGTATAGGTGCAGTTGGAGACAAATCCAACATCGTGATTGAAGATGTACTTGCTTGTGGAAGGTTTGAAATTCAATCTTGAGTATTAGCCAACTATCACGATAAAGGCTATCAAGTATCATTCGATAATAGTTGCTTTGCAATATCGATAGTGATGATTCGAGTGAGGTATTAATGGTCGGTAAGAGACATGGTAACATACTACATCCTTGAACTTGATCATACATCATCATATCATGCATGTCTTATGTCGAACGATGATTTATCATGGCTTTGGCATGAGATGTATAGCTACGTATTGATGTTACATCAAATTTGAACAAGCTTTCTCTAAGAACCTAGTACAAAGAGGTTACCATAACTTGAAGTTCAAAGAAGGCCTATGTGATGCATTGCCAGAGGAAGAGGCCATGCGATGCACAAGCTCCTTTAAAACCAAAGAATGTTGTCTCGACTTCTGAGACCACTTGAGCTCGTGCCACGTGGATCTCACTGGTCCATTCAGAACTACTTGGATTTGGGTGGAAACCACTATAATGGTGGTTTAGTAGATAATTACTCTCGTTTGCTTAGGTTGCATTTGCACCAAATAAAAGCAGAGCCATGAAAGTTTTAAAATTCTTGCCAAGAGGATACTGAAAGCGAGAAAAGATTTGAAAATCGAGTCTGCTTAGAAGTGATCATGGAGGGAATTTGAAAATGAACCTTTTGAAAAATTTTGTGAAAAATATGGAATCGATCCTGACTTTCCGCTCGAGAACTCATGACAAAGCGGGGTTGTTGAGAGGAAAAGCA